>CAKXYN010000054.1:7502500-8872500 GCA_935064755.1 Tragelaphus eurycerus | reverse complement strand
ACCCGTTTCTCTCGGCTCCAGCCCTTTTGAAAAAGAATTCCTTTGTATGAAGCTCTCAGATCCAACGTGAAGTGAACATGGTATGTTTTCTTAGTTCCATCGTAGAATTTCCTCTGTATTTTGGATATTTGAGACGTTTGAACTTCTGCTACAGAAAACATTGAGAGTAGACATCCCCTCCCACAGTTTACAGTGTAGTTAATTTAGCAGTCCATAGAGTCCTCATGTATTAAGTTCCCAGAAAATGCTCATGAATCTAAGGCTAATGTCACATGTCATTGGTGTTTACATCATTTATCAACAAATTCCATGTCTAAGAGTGAGCACAGGCATGAGGACATGTGTAGTATAAGATTCCACCTCAAACACCGGTGGGGAAGGTTCTGGTATATAACTTCAGCTGCCTGGCCTTGAGGAACTCATGTCACCTTCAGAATCTCTCTTGGCCCCTGGGCAAACAGTGAATAATTACACTGCCCTCCTGGGGATGGAATGTAGACTCTCTGACTTTTGCTCACAGCAGCCTTCTAAATACCAAGCATTGCAAAAATTAGAATTTTGCCTCACCATAATTCATCTCTGCCTCCATAAATCTCTTCTCTGTTTTCAGTTAGATTTGATATGCTTCATTATTTCTCCTTTAGAATCATGGTGGAATGTTGCTTTCAACCATTTTATATTCATTCGAATATTGGTTTTCTTTTAGTTCTTGAAGAGCTTTCTGTTGGTATTCCATTTGCTTGTTTTCATTATATTATAATAAGAAGCTAGTAATTTAAAATTCTCTTGATCTAGTGTGTGGCATATGTGTGTGGAAGCTGACAAATGCTAGTTCTTAATCCTTGTGCTGGTCAGCGTGCTGGCAGGAAAACAGTGACACCCTCAGCAGGAGTCACTGCAAAGAGCTGTTCGGGAGCGGTTACGAGAAACCCACATAGAATAATAAAGCACCTTGGAGCTTGTAGCTGGAGGGCCTCCTGTACTCACTTGCACCTCAGGGGTCTGGAGGAGAGTGGGATTACCAGAATCTGACAAGAGATGTGGTTCCACTAGAAGATTCCCAGGGATGAGCCCACCCACTGTTAAACCTCCATGCGACCGGGGGAGGGGAGAAGGGAGGGAAGGGGAATAAATACCCTGAACCCTGACCCCACCCTCTGTTCCCCTGCCAGTGCTTCCTTCATCCAGCCCAGCTGGGAGCCAATGGACAAGGCAGCCAGTCTGTGTGGCTCACGGAGGGCTGGTTCCTGGCTCAGGCAGAGACAAGGGTCCAGAGGGATCTGAAGGAGCAGACAGGGGATACCCAGCCCAGGAGTCTGCTGCACTGTCCCAAATTCATTGACCTTGGTCTTTGCAGTTTGTTTGTCCAGAAATATACTTGCACCTCTATCCCTAGCCCCAGCCCGCTTTGTTTGCAAGCACCTTTCTTCTCAGCACTGTTATTGGCCATCTTCAAGTTGAGCTGGTCACTGTGGCTAATGCCCAGATCAGCTCACTGTTCTGGGGGTGGTAAGAGTTGACCATTCCAGGTTCCAGGTGTGGACGCTCACAGTGGCGCGGGGTCCTCGCTCCCCCTCACCCCTCCCATCTTCCTTTCCCAGGGTGGAGCTTCAGCATGGGGTCAGCCTACCAGTTCCACAGCTGGCGTGTGTTTGTCATCGTCTGCGCGCTCCCCTGTGCCTCCTCGGTGGTGGCCCTCACGTTCATGCCTGAAAGCCCACGGTTCTTGCTGGAGGTAACGTTCATCATTACAAATACTCAAGGAAGCCAGAGATATTGAAACAAGTTCCTTTTAACCCTAGGAGAGTATGTTTGCCTCTTCAGGAGGTACATTTTTCCTTCCTACTATAGAACTATGGAGGGTTTGGTTTCATGGAGACATACTTTCAACAACCAGCATGCGCAAAGGCTGCCTCGTGGCCTGAAAGAGCTAATGTTCCTCCTCAAGCAAGTGGTTTGCCTCATTGAAGAAAATCGCCTTATTGTTTTATAAAGGAAACACTATTCCTTGAGCGCTGCTGCACTCAGGGTATCCAGGGAGTCTGTGTTTCCAATGGGATGGACCTAAACCGTTTGTACTGTTGCGCCAAATGGGATCTGACAATATCACACGGTGATCGGAAAATCGGGGGGCACGTGTGTGTCACCTCCTGGCCATTCACTGTCTACTCATATCTCTTAGGTTGGAAAACATGATGAAGCCTGGATGATCCTGAAGTTAATTCACGACACAAACATGAGAGCACGGGGTCAGCCTGAGAAGGTCTTCACGGTGAGTACTGCTTCTCAGTGGATCCGCCGTGCCAAAGGCCGAGAAACCTTTTAAGAAAAGGCCTGGTCGTAAATCCCCCCTCTCGCTGCGCCAGCCACTCGTTTCTCAGTACCTCATACGTGCTGGTTTACCTGCTGCCCTGCTGTTGTACGTGCTTTTCCCTCTGCATGGAATGGTCTTCCATCCTCCAGTTACAAAATGTATCCTCAATGGGAAAACTCGTCTAAACTAAAAAACACTCAATGCATAGTATTTTTTGGAAAGAACAGTATTTTTTTTTTCTCAGAACCTCCACCAAAATAAAAAAAAAGAGTGGTTTTTAAATCCTTTGATGTAGGCAACATGTAATTATGCCAAAAATGTCTAAGTTAGGTTTAAAGGTGATATAAGCAAAATATGCAATGTCTTGTAAACAGTATCAGTTATAGTTCTTAAAATAAGTGAAATGGTTCCTGATTAAACAATCCCTTGACACTTATTGACTCATTACATTTTTAATATGAAACAGATTTTTTGTAATATGAAGGTATAATTCAGTCTGGCCTCTATCTAAATGATCACAGATTCTCAATTAATGTAAATGTTTTCTGCAGTGTAATGGAGGAACAAAGGTAAATAATGGATGTCCACCATTGAGGACCTGGAATCCTTTGAGTGAACCCTTCTTTTGAGTAGATGCACTACAGAGGAAGAGTAAATTAAAGGATCATAAGGCAAAAGGAATCTTGAGGTGTCATGTAGATACTCAGTGTCACATAACTCTTCTCAGCCAGTTGAGAATAAACCCTCTACCCAAGATTTCTGAGAAGGTGTCTCTGTAGAACCTCACTCTCCTGCTAACCTGATTTTTCTTCCAGAAGGTCTGAGTTACCAAGTTCATTCATGATCATCCACATTAACATGACTCTATGAAGATTAGGTGGGAATAAGATGGGACCATTCTAAAAGAATGGGTCATCTCAATCATTTATATGTGACTTCCAAAGTCATTACAGGATTCTACCATGACACATTTGATCTTTTTCTTATTATATCTATAACATGGCAAATTCACATGCCTTCCTCAAAGGTCTTCTTCCTGTGTACCTAATTTGAATACTGTTTTTCAGGACGTTGTTTGCAGCAAACTCCTCTTTTAAGTTCATTCACATTCTCCTTAGCTGATCTCAGCTACTTCCCAGATCTTTTTCTCCAAATGGACAAACTGAGCTCCAGACATACATGTTGAAGGGCTTTGTGGCCATACTCCTATGTACTAGAGGCCCTTCAAATTCTGAACTTCTAAATCTGAACTTCTCACCTGAAGAGTCTCCAAATCTCTTCTTTGTCCAAAGACTTATCAGCAAGTGCCACCAGCACCACCAAAACTGGATCCCTGAAAACTATCCTATTTCATTTCCTTTATGTCTATTATGGCCAAAAATCCAATATGTCTTATTATTCTCCATCCTAAATATCATCATTGTCTCCTACTTTCTACCCTTATTGCCACTCATTTGGTTCACTCCTCCCGCCTCACTGCCCTCTGCCCTTGCACCATTCTTCAGGAATCACAAAGATTCATTGCAGTTTCCAATACAGTCTTTTCTCTTACACCTCTGGATGTTTGCATGTGGTATTCCTCCCTCTTGGAATGCCCTTCAAATCCGTGATAACACATGGCAAATGACATACTTCTCCATCAGCTCCAACTCAAATTCCACAGTCCATCAAGTCTTCTCTCTCACTCCCAGGTCAGCTTGGGTGTTCTGTACAGTAAGTCTCTCCCATCTGATGCAGATTTCCACTGGGATACTTTCTAATTTATATGGTAATTACTTAGAGAGCACGATGCTTTATGATTGCATCTCCAGGGTCCAGTACCAGTCCTGGCTCCCATGGGTGCCGATGAAAGAATGTACAAACAAACAAACATTAATGAGTGGAGAAGAAGCCTCTCAAAAGTAATATATTGAGTCAGAATGGCCTTTGTCAAGAAAAACACAAATAACAAATGTTGGTGAGACTGTGGAGAAAAGGGACCCTTTGTACATTGTTGGTGAGAAGTGTAAATTGGTGAAGACGCTGTGGAAAACAGTAGGGAGATTCCTCAAAAAACTGAAAATAGAACTACCATATGACTTAACAGTCCTGCTCCTGGGTATACATCCAAAAAAACTCAAAAACATTAATTTGAAAAGATACATGAACCCATGCAACCCATTGTTCACAGCATTATTTATGATAGCCAAGATACAGAAGCAGTCTAAGTGTCCATTAGCAGATGGATGGATAAAGAAGATGATATTATAAACAGTAGAACATTACTCAGCCATAAAAAAGAATAAAACTTTGCCATTTACAGCAATATGGGTGAACTTGGAGGGCATTGTGCTAAATGAAATAATTCAGACAGAGAAAGACAAATACTATGTAACACTTTTATGTGGAATCTAAAAAAACACAGCAACCTAGTGAATATAACAAAACAGAAGTGGGCTCACAGGTGTAGAGAACAAACTAGAAGTTAGCAGTTGGGGGGAAGAGGGAGGAGAGGAGGGGGGCAGTGTAGGGGCAGGAGAAAAAAGGAATTATGGGATCATATGAAATCATCTGCGTGGAACTCTTGAAAATTGTAAAACATGATAGAATTCAATGAATCTTTCATTCAGGACAAAAAAAGAATTTGTGGTTCAGTCACTCATGTCCGACTCTTTGCGACCCCGTGGACTGCCGCATGCCAGGCTTCCACATCCTCCACTATCTCCAGGAGCCTGCTCAAGTTCATGTCCATTGAGTCAGTGATGCTATCTTAAAAAAAAAAAAAAAGGAAAACCCCTGTGATTTAAAAAGAAAACAAAACTCTAGAGTGTCACAAAATAATGAATGGTTTGTAGCTGACCCTATTTGGAATCCCGCTTTTAACTCAGACATCATCATCACTAAATACAGACATCTTTGTTTATGTAGCCAGGGAGTGGCTACTGCCCACCTGGTATAATGTGAAAGATACCGAGGGTCCTCAAATCACCTCTGTCAAAAGCCAGTCTTGGTACCTGGTTTTGTGCAGTACAAGTACTGCTTCAGATGTTGGCAGTCTCTCCAGAAAGATCTATTCAGAAGTTATCCCTGGCAGGGATCGTGTGTGTGCACGTTTCTGTCCTCTCTCAGCTTTGTGAAAAGCAGGTAGATTATGACTAACAAGGTAAGATGGGATAGGTCCACAAAGGAAAAACGCTTCTCTTTCCACACCCACCCCGCCGTTTGCAGGCTTCATTCTCTGTGCTGAAAGCATTGCTTCTCCTGACTCTTGGCTCTTTTCCTTAAGAGAAGGAGGCTAGCTTAAGTCATGGATACAGGCTATACCTCCATCATTTGTTCCCCTTCTGTCACTGAAGAGTCAGTGTTGGTGCTTGCAACTTAAATTCATGCATTGGACTTCACCTTCAGGTCACCTGTGGGTATTTGCTGACTAGTCACTGTGGGTTTGGGCTTCCCAGGTGATGCTAGGGATAACGAATCTGCCTGCTTATGCAGGAGACATGGGTTTGATCTCTGGGCCAGGAAGATCTCCTGGAGGAGGAAATGGCAGCCCACTTCAGTATTCTTTCCTGGGAAATCCTATGGACAGAGGAGCCTGGTGGGCTACAGTTCATGGGATTGCAAAGAGTCAGACATGACTGAACGCACACTATTTGGCTGTGAGAGAAGGAAGAGAGGGTCAAGAATGAAAGTTACATGGGAAAGCTCTAAGAACTCTGTTTAGGGGCCAAATTCATCAAGTAAGTAGGTTCCAAAGAAAAGTGTG
Organism: Tragelaphus eurycerus; assembly: GCA_935064755.1. Lineage (NCBI taxonomy): Eukaryota > Metazoa > Chordata > Mammalia > Artiodactyla > Bovidae > Tragelaphus > Tragelaphus eurycerus. The sequence goes on along the minus strand of CAKXYN010000054.1, from coordinate 8,866,441 downwards.
TTCCGTCACTTTTGTCCAAGCAAAGTAATTCTTAATCCACAAGTGACTTTATCTGGAGTTTTATCTGCTAGTGTGTGCATTTTTTTAAAGTTTATTTTACTGAAATGGAGTTGATTTACAATGTTGTGTTAATTTCTACTGTACAGCAGAGGGATTCATTCCATGTATATGCATTCTCGATCGTGTTCTTTTCCATTATGGTTTTTCACAAGATACAGTTCCCTGTGCCGTACAGTAGGACTTGGTTGTTTATCCGTTCTCTTTGTCATAGTTTGCTAATCCCAAACTCTCAAGCCTTCCCTCCCCCCACCTCCCAACGTGTGCCTTTCTGGTCGTGACTCAGAGAAGGGCGTTTTGTTTCATTTAATTCCATTACTACTTACTCTTCCCCCTCTTCTTTATGGTATTCACCCTCTCGTTCATTCTTTATTCAGTTCTCTTAGGTGCCTTTCAGTCTGTATACTGACACCAGTGGTCTCCTATTTATGGATACCTGCTTATGTATCAAACACCTGCTTCCTTTTTGTTGGCGTCAGCTTTCACTCCTTTAAAAACAAATTGTAAGGCTAAACGCTACAACTTCAGAGACGAAAACTCAGCACTTTGCCCTCTGTTGCTCCTTACAGGTAAACAGAATCAAAACCCCAAGACAGATAGATGAACTGATTGAAATTGAGAGCGACACGGGAACATGGTTCAGGAGGTGCTCCGTTCGCATCCGCACAGAACTGTATGGAGTAAGTAACAAGCCCGCCCTGACTCGTGGGCCGCTTGTTGCTGGAGGTTAGTCAGAAACAGGGTTGGCAGAATCCGACCTGTGAGTGGGGCTCTTCCTGCCCAGGGCACCTGACTCCTGGTGTGGGGCCAGGTAATGGGATTCCCTTGAGATCAACGGGGTAGCCAAGATGTTGCTTTTTAGGGGGAGGGAAGGTGTTAAACAAGGAGTCCTACCAGTGACGGGGTACACCAACATCTCGAGTTACTTTGTCTTTTGGAAGCTGATAAATACAAATTCTGGCATTTGGTTTCATGTAGCCTTTAGCTTTGGAGAAGGCAATGGCACCCCACTCCAGTACTCTCGCCTGGAAAATCCCATGGACGGGGGAACCTGGTGGGCTGCAGTCTATGGGGTTGCACAGAGTCGGACACGATTGAAGCAGTTTAGCAGCAGCAGCAGCCCTTAGCTTTTACATTTTAAGTTCAAATGAATCCAGCCTGAAGAAGAGGCAACAATTTTATAATTTGTCAGAGGGGGTAGGGAAGTAGAGTTGCCTAGGGACTGGCATAAGAAAACTAACTCTCTGATATTTTACAGATTTGGTTGACTTTTATGAGATGTTTCACCTACCCAGTCAGGGAAAATACCATAAAACTCACAATTGTGTGGTTCACACTGTCCTTTGGGTAAGTGATCCCTACATTTTTGGTGAACGAAATCTTTAAATTTCCATACTGTAACTCCCAACCTCACTGCTTTCTTCTCTTATACTGTGTGATGCTATTAATTCTAGGGTTTGTTTTTTTTTTTTTTTTACATTTGCTAACAGTCACAGTTTTTATCAAGCAATCATTTTATTTATGTTGTCATAAAGCTTGGGTGGCAAAACCAACAGTGTTTGGAAAGTCCAATAAGACCAAGGATGATTCGCTCCCATGATTCCTCCACTCTCTCCTCATTGGCGGAGCTCCATCCCTGCTTGCTTCTTTGTTCTTCCTCCAATGTGCCAGAACTTTCTTGAACATGTCCCATCTCGCATCTGTGCCCTGCCCCCAGACATGGACCAGCTCGTTTCTCTCCTCCTTTGAGGCTTTCCTCCTATGCCACCTTCTCAGTGATACTTCCCCAGGTACCTTCTTAAAACTACAGCTTCTCAGTCCCCCTTCAGATTCCCTGTCCCCTTCTCAGCCTTATTATTCCCCATTGTTCCTTCTGTCATCTTCTAATAGACAAAAAGCTTTTTCATTCTATAGGAATAAAGAAAGCTCCGTCTTCCTCCTCTGGAAGCTCTGTGAGAACAGATATTTTAAACTGTTTTGCTCACTGATATATGGCCCTGGCACAAAATAAGTGCTCAATAAATAGTTGTCAGGGCCTCCTACGGGGCTCAGTGCTAAAGAATCATCCTGCCAACGTGGAGGACAAATTTGAATGCAGAGTTCCAAAGAATAGCAAGGAGAGATAAGAAAAGACTTCTGCAGTGATCAGTGCAAAGAAATAGAGCAAAACAATAGAATGGAAAAGACTAGAGATCTCTTCAAGAAAACTAGATATACCAAGAGAATATTTCATGCAAAGATGGGCACAATAAAGGACAGAAATGATATGGACCTATCAGAAGCAGAAGATATTAAGAAGAGGTGGCAAGAATATACAGAAAAACTATGCAAAAAAGATCCTCATGACCCGGATAACCACCATGGTGTGATCACTGACCTAGAGCCAGACATCCTGGAATGTGAAGTCAAGTGGGCCTTAGGAAGCATCACTATGAACAAAGCTAGTGGAAGTGAGGGAATTCCAGTTGAGCTATTCCAAATCCTGAAAGATGATGCTGTGAAAGTGCTACACTCAATATGCCAGCAAATCTGGAAAATTCAACAGTGACCACAGTACTGAAAAAGATCAGTTTTCATTCCAATCCCAAAGAAAGGCAATGCCAAAGAATGCTCAAACTACTGCACAATTGTACTCATCTCACACGCTAATAAAATAATGCTCAAAATTCTCCAAGCCAAGCTCCAACAGTATGTGAACCATGAACTTCCTGATGTTCAAGCTGGTTTTAAAAAAGGCAGAGGAACCAGAGATCAAATTGCCAACATCTGCTGGATCGTGGAAAAAGCAAGAGAGTTCAAAAAAAAACCATCTGCTTTATTGACTATACCAAAGCCTTTAACTGTGTGGATCACAACAAACTGTGGAAAATTCTGAAAGAGATGGGAATACCAGACTACCTTGCCTGCTTCCTGAGAAATCTGTATGCAGGTCAAGAAACAACAGTTAGAACCAGACAAGGAACAACAGACCGGTTCCAAATTGGGAAAGGAGTACGTCAAGGCTGTATATTGTCACCTTGCGTATTTAACTTATACGCAGAGTACATCATGCAAAATGCCAGGCTGGATGAAGCACAAGCTGGAATCAAGATTGCTGGGAGAAATATCAATAACCTCAGATATGCAGTTGACAGAACCTTATGGCAGAAAGAGAAGAACTAAAGACCCTCTTGATGAAAATAAAAGAGGAGAGTGAAAAAGTTGACTTAAAACTCAACATTCAGAAAACTTAATATCATGGCATCCAGTCCCACCACTTCATGGCACATAGATGGGGAAACAATGGAAACAGTGAGAGAATTTATTGAGGCTTGATTTATCCAAAATCACTGCAGATGGTGACTGCAGCCATGAAGTTAAAAGGCACTTGCTCCTGGGAAGAAATGCTATGACAAACCTAGACAGAATATTAAAAAGCAGAGACATTACTTTACCAACAAAGGTCCGTCTAGTCAACGCTATAGTTTTTTCCAGTAGTCATGTATGGATGTGAGAGTTTGACTATAAAGAAAGCTGAGCACCAAAGAATTGATGCTTTTGAACTGTGGTGTTGGAGAAGACTCTTGAGAGTCCCTCAGACTGTAAGCAGATCAAACCAGTCAATCCTTAAGGAAATCGGACCTGAATATTCACTGGAAGGACTGATGTTGAAGCTGAAACTCCCATACTTTGGCCACCTGATGTGAAGAACTGACTTATTGGATAAGACCCTGATGCTGGGAAAGACTGAAGAAGGGAGGAGAAGGGGACGGCAGAGGATGAGATGGTTGGATGGCATCACCAACTCGATGGACATGAGTTTGAGTAGGCTCTGGCAGTTGGTGATGGACAGGGAAGCCTGGCATGCCTCAGTCCATGGGGTGGCAAACAGTTGGACAAGACTGAGCAACTGAACTGAACTGAATGCGGAAGACAAGAGATGCAAGTTCAGTCCCTGGGTCAGGAAGATTCCCTGGAGGGGGAAATGGCAACCCACTGCAGTATTCTTGTCTAGAGAATCCCACAGACAGAGGAGCCTGGCAGGCTACACTCCATAGGGTCACAGAGAGTGGACACAACTGAAGCGACTTAGCATGGATGCATGCAAGTTTCTACTATGTGCTAAACACTGGCTAGATCCAGAGAAAAGGCAAAACAAACGTCTTGCTCTTGAAATGTGAAGAGTTACAGAATAATATCTATGATTTATTTTGTTTACTTACCTGTTATTGACCACATTTTAAGCTTTATGATTTCCTTATAAAGTCCCTGAAACTTCAAACAATGTGTAGCATTCAGTGGCTATCCATTAAACACTGGCTGAATAAATGGAACGTAGCAGAAACTCCTCCATGTTATTGATGATAATGGTCCAGGGTGTCATGCTTCCCTTATTGTTGGCATTTCTGAAGATTTGTATCCTCTGGATATGAATAGAGAGCCCTGCAGAGTTGCTGCCTCCAGAGTCATTTCATATTCAATGGCCACCACTCACACCCCTGCAGTAATTATTTCATGATCTGTGAAGACAAGAGGCTGGAATCTATGGAATCCTGAGGCAGAGATGATTCAGGAATCCTGTTGACAATGCTGATGATAAAAATGACTTAGCCTTTTGAGCACTCGCTTTGTGCTGGGTATTTTGCATTCCATTTAATCCGAGCAGTTACCCGGGGAGGTGGTTACTCTCATCATTCTGATATTAGAGATGGCAGGTAACCGATGCTTTGATAACTTGCCCAAGATCACATAGCTTGTAAGTGGCAAGGCCAGGATTCTAAACCTAGCTTGTCTATCTGCACAAGTGATTCTCATAACCACTTCTTCCCCTGTGTAGCTCGGTGTAACTGGTAATGTCCTGGTGGTCACATATAAAAAGGGGTGAAAAAAAAGAAAAGGAAACTGGTGAAACAAACTTTAATAATATATCTTATTTTACTTGTTTTGTCCAAAATATTGTCATTTCTTGATATTTAATCAATATGATTAATGACTTAATTTTACATTTTTCCCATCCGTATGTCTCATCTGGACTGGTCACATTTAACTGCTCATACCTGTGGTTAGTGGCTACTGCTCTGAAGATCATGGCAGCGTGGCTGAGCTGTAACCTGTTAGAATAACATACTACAGGCGAGAGGTAGAAAGTGGGCAATAACCTGGCTTTTCCAATAAATACTTAAATGGCCTTTTTCCCAGCCTTGAACCTTGGGGGCGTGGGCTCTGCCCCCAGGCTAACAGGACCACAGTAGTGAAGGAACCAAGAAAAATCATCCGTTAATAAAGAGGTCATCCTCTCTAAGGGCCCTCACAGTTTGGGGACCCCAGGAGTTTGTAGCTCAAGACTAGAAGATGGGGTTCTTCAGTGCAGCCTAAGAGGATGAGGAGAAACCTCTGGGCCAGGATATGCCTGTGTAGGATGGAATTCTTACACATGTCTCTTTCCCAAGGAGGGACTCAGGACCTGAGATTCTCCAGGGAAACCCAGGCCATCCCTCTAGCTTCATTCTTGCAGACCTGTGATGAGGAGGGGCCAATGAGATTCCTATTTGATGACCCATAATGCTAAGGGACGGGGGTAGGGGTGGAGGGAGTAGGGCACAGTTCCTAATTAGCAGTGCTTCTCCAGGAACCACTGCCTCTCTGAAAATAGCAGGGAGATGGTCGTGGCCACTAGAGTGCCAGCACCTTTAGAGACACCTTTATAGCATGCACCCACTGGGTCCCCAGGTGGCAGCCGTGGCCACAGCTCTGGCAGCAGCTCCAGGCAAAGTGACAGGAAAAGATGGTTTCTCTGTGATAGGGAATCCTGAAATGTGATCATTCTTTAAAAAGGATCAAGCTCTGAGCCTTTGGAGTGGGAGCACTGACTCCAAGACTCTAGACTACCAGAGAACTAACCCTAGGGAGTATCAAATAGTGAGAACTCACACAAAGGAAACCATTTAGGTACAAGACCAGGCATCACCCAACCAACAGAGGCACCCTGTGCAGAGTGCCTCATCTAAACAACAAACAAAGCAAAAATACAAACCCAATCATCAGCAGACAGGATTACCACCTCACTCAGCCTTGCCCATCAGAGGAAAAATAAACAAATGAAAAAACCCAGCACAAATCTCATCCTATACGAAGCTTACACAAACCACTGGACCAATCCTAGGAGAGCAGAAACCAAAAGGAAGAAAGAATTCAACCTTGAAGCCTGGGAAAAGGAGACCTCAAACACAATAAGTTAAAAAAAAATAATAATAATAATGAAAAGACAGAGAAATACTACACAAATGAAGGAACAAACAAGAAACACAGAAGTCCAAAAACAATGAAGAGGAAATAGATAAACTACCTGAAAAAGAATTCAGAATAATCATAGTAAAGATGATCAAAAACCTTGAAAGCAAACACCTTTACAAACTCACATTTCTTTGTCTTTGCAGGTACTACGGATTATCTGTTTGGTTCCCCGATGTCATTAAACATCTGCAGACGAATGTGTTGAAAAATGTAGATGAACCAAAAGTGAAATTGTCAAATGCAACTATTAACTTTACAATGGCAAATCAGATTATTACCGGAATGGAATGTGACAATGGCAGGTCCAGAAACTTTTAAATTATTTAATTTCCTACCTCATCTTAAAAATGTATTTCTTATTTGCCTTCATGACACTAAAATATGCGTATGCATAATTTTTTTTCAGTTTGTACATGTAGTCATTTTCAGACTGAATTCAAATGCTTCCAAATGGCCTTTAAAGAAAAGATACACGTATATCAGTTAATTCACTTAAATTACTTCTTAAACTGAGCTACTTCCCATTTGTAAAGGAATGGAATTGACTGGTGTGAAAAGAAAATTCAGAGAGGCCTTGGAAAGCGAGCAAAATAAGTTATGGAAGGGAAGAGTAAGGATTATGAGAAAACAGGTTATAGTGTTATTTAACTCAAAGAGGAAATCTGACATGTAAATTCATGCCTGTTTTTTGTCTCTGGAAAAGGGGGCTACTACTCTTCAGAATTCCTTCTTCCTCCACTATGCTGGTTCAAGAATTGGGGTTAAGTTGTATCAGAGAAAGTTTCAGTTAAAGAACGGGAATGATTTTCCAAAGTTAAGGGCTTTGAAAATAGGAGATAAGTTAGCAAAGGACATTTTTGAGTGTGGAGTGTGGAACTCCTTGTGATGAGGAGGAAGAACTGATTCAAGAAGTGGTCATGGTTTATTCTTTTGGAGATGGAAAAGGGCAGACAAGGCCCTCGTTTCTACCCATTATTTATCTGAGCAAATGGTTGCTGGTATGACTTTCTGTTGGTTTACATCATTCTTAGGAAATCCTCCCAATTTAAAAAGAGATCAAAATAAAAATCTAACATAATTGATAAAAGTTTCTCTGGGCAAAAACCAGTTTGGAAAGATGAAAATTAATTCTGTGGGATGCTTATGGTTTGTGTAATGAAAAGGAGAGTTACTAACTAGGAGGTAACTGTATGGATTGGCAATTCAGTGGGAGGCCTGATCCACAGAGGATCACCTTTACTCTCCCTCCCAAAATACTGACTTGAATCTGTACTTGTTTTTCCACAGAAATCTTGGAGTCAAGTGTTCTATAATTCTAGGTTGAAAATTGACTTCATTATTTAAAAATTATTGTAATCTCATTAGAAATTTCTAGTATGTCATATTAAAAAAATATGACAATATGGTCATATGGTCTCCAATAGGGTCAATCATGGAGAAATTTTTTACTTTGGCAATATAATGATTAATAATTTTAATAATATTAAAATCCTTGTAAAGCCCATAAGTTTATTTTAGAAGATGATAGAAAAAAAAATTTTTTGTCTTTCATGGAAATTTGAAATACCACTAACTCAGTTTTTAAAAATAGTTTTCCTATTCAGCATTCTAAAATGGCAATTCTTCATGTACTGATAAGGAGTGGCCTCTGAAGTAGACTCTAAGGAGAACAAAGCAAGGTGTAGTGTCTGAAGAACATACAAGAAAATGACAACGGTGGTCCTCTCTGGAAAAAGAACTGTGTAGCTTGAGGATGGGAGGGCAAAGACTTACTTTTTCCTTTTTGAACATTTTGAATTGTTCTCCATGTGTATTCTATGCAGATAGCATCCCCTGGGGGAGGAAAAATTGTTTCCCCTTTCCAAATGCAGTTTCACTTCAGAAAATTAGTGATCTTCTTAAAATGTGCCATGATTTGCCCTCCTTCTGTAAATAGATTTATGGCTTAGGTGATCTTCATCTGCACTCCTAGAGTAGGGGGTGAAATGTTTTATGGAGGTTGGTCTCATAGGCACTTAGTGCATTCTGAGCTGACAAATGCAGACTGGCATTAGAGTGAGGATGATTTTTAAAATCTCAATAGTAAATTACTTTTAAGTCATCTTCCTTGCCTAAGAGGATTGGTCCCTTTCTGCCCTAATAACACTGGTATTTGGTGTATTAACTTCTTCCCCAGTTGAACAAGCATTTTCCTCTCAATGACTGGTGAAGAGTACATTCACAGTTTCTTAGTAAATTACCAAGACACATTGATAGATATGTATACATGTCTCCCAAGGGTCTTTATCAACACTTAATATCTGAACCATAAACTCTTCTAAGATGTCAGAATGATTGTGCCTATTATCATCTCCACCTTCCCTCTTGCATCACCCAAAATGAATCAGAGCAAGTTTCATCATTCTACCATTTCCAAAAATAGGGTGAGCTATGGTCATTCAGCTTGGTTTGAGGAACACCTCTTGGCACTGAGAAGAAAAATATTCTTGGAAATGACTGTGAGCAATAAGTTTCTTGACCCTTGAGATAATCATTCCTCACATAAGTGATTCTCCCATCCTCTTTTTAGGATAATTGGAAGTCCCTACACTAGAATAACGGGGAAGGCAATGGCACCCCACCCCAGTACTTTTGCCTGGAAAATCCCATGGATGGAGGATCCTGGTAGGCTCCAGTCCATGGGGTCGCTAAGAGTCGGACACGACTGAGCGACTTCACTTTCACTTTTCACTTTCATGCATTGGAGAAGGAAATGGCAACCCACTCCAGTACTCTTGCCTGGAGAATCCCAGGGACGGGGGAGCCTGGTGAGCTTCCGTCTATGGGGTCGCACAGAGTCGGACACGACTGGAGCGACTTAGCAGCACACTAGAATAAAGAATCTTTGGGTTATCAGCTTGGGAAATAAAAGTAAGCATGGGAGCACATGCTTAAGTTACAGCTGTTAACCCCAAATAGAGAATTTTCAAATAAAGGCATATGAGAAGGAGCAAGAGGGAGGATAGGATTAAAAAATAAAGAACCGGTAGCCACAGGTAATCTCCAAACTCAATGCCTTCAACTGTATACCCCACAAATACCCTTTTACCAACATTGCTAAAGGCTACATGAAGTTATTTTGGATGCCATCTCTTTTTCTGGTGGAAAATAATATTGGGGAACAATGAGATAGTCAAAAGGACAAGCTCCATGAGGAAGAGGGGGAGAGCTAAGAGTGTAGAAAATCCAGAAGCCACTGTCCTTTTTAATTAAGAGAGTCCATAGTGGAACCTCAGGTAACCCTCTTCAGTATTCTTTCCTGGAGAGCCCCATGGACAGAGGAGCCTGGTGGGCTAAAGACCATTGTGTCACAGAGTCAGACACGACTGAAGCGATTCAACACAGCCCATAGTGGAACATCACATCTCTAAATCTGTTTGACTTAACTTTGTACCCTGATAGACACAATAATTGACATGAATTTTTTGTGTGTGTTGGACAGATTTGCAGGGATCAGGTTCAAATCCATAACTTTCGAAAATTCAGTTTTTAAGTCCTGCACCTTTGAGGATGTGACTTCAGTCAACACCTACTTCAAGAACTGCACATTTATTGAAACTGTTTTTAACAAAACAGGTAGGTGTGCCACTTAACCCTGCCTGGAACTTCTTCACAGCCCTGGTTCTTGGCAGAAACATGATACCTATTTGGTGATAGGTGTGGGCAGACGCTTATGGGGGAAGTGAACATTAAAGTACAAATGAACAAACTCCCTCCATCAGGTTGGATCAAAGCGGAGCTTGTAGTGATTGTTTTTGTAGTATTTAATGCAGATGGAACAGGCTGAGCTCAAAGTTGGCAAAAAAAAAAAAAATAATAATAATAATCCTGTGGTGAATAATTTTTAAAGCAGAGAATTAACCTGTAGTCATTTGACAGTCTTGATTTCAAACTCTGCTGTTAGCTTAAGTGAGCTGGCCTGAACTAAAGTCTACAGAGATGGACAGTACATGCTCAATCACATATAGTCTTTTAATTCAATCCATTTAATGGAGTCTGGGAAACACCCCAGGGAAAAAGAGGAGGGGAGCAAACATTGACTGAACACTGACTACATGCTGGTTCCTACCTCAGGTTATTAGACACTCAATGTCTTGTTTAATTTTCACAATAGCTGAAACTTCAAAAATTGCAGTAATTTGGCCACAGTTGTACAGCTGGTCACAGCTGACATATGAGCCCAGGCTCATCTGATTGCACAGCCCCTGCTCTATCACCCCACATATTGGTCCATCTGTCCCATGAGGTCAAAATAATGGCCCAACACCTGCAGAAGGACCAGCATCACTTTGTTACCAGCCCTGCCTTCTTGATGCTCAGACAGGAGCCACCTCTGCCTAACTCCAAGAGAGGATGGGGTCAGGGTTCTTAGGGTTTGTTTAAACAGTGGTCTCTCACTGTCTTCCAACCCATTCAACCTCAGAAGACCAGCTTTTTAGGCCAATTTTGATCAGTGAGGATAACTATTTTGATCCTCATTACCTTTTAGCTGAACCCACCATCATCTGCAACTCCTTTTGGCTAGATCCAAGTTCAGGACAAAAATCAACAGTGAATGCTGGTGACTGTCCAATGAGACCAACTCTGGCTCCTCCATAGGTTCCTCCACTTAAACCTTCACTTGCAAATTCAGCCTCAAGAACCCAAGGAAAGTCCTTTTTCTTCTCACTGCCTCAGAGCCCTATAAAATGGCAGTAGTAAGGCTGATTCATGCACATTTTAGAACAAATTATTTTTGAAATTGTAGTGTAAAAGCTATTAGTACTCTAATGATGGTCCTTATGTAACATGATAATTAGAACAAAGTAACAACATAAATGAGTCAGCAAGCAATATAATTAGCAATGACCAACCATAAGAAATCAGAAGATAATTGGGCTCAATTTATTCCTTTACACAAGAAAAGTATTCCTTCCTTCAGCTGCACTGGGACCCTGTAACCCAGGGTCCTTGACTAGACCCTGTACCTTGGCCAGCTCTGAAACCCTCAGGGAGCTTCCAATACTATGGTTTTCTTCTGAATTCTTGGCAAGCTTGCTCATATCAGTGTGCCAGCCTGATACACTGAACTTTCTTTGTGTCCACAGATTTTGAGCCATATAAATTCATTAACTGCAGATTTCAAAATAGCACATTTTTGTACAACAAGACAGGATGCCAGTTTACCTTTGATGATGACTATAGTGCCTACTGGATTTATTTTGTCAACTTCCTGGGGACACTGGCAGTGTTGCCAGGGAACATCGTGTCTGCTCTCCTGATGGACAGAATTGGGCGCTTAACGATGCTAGGTATGTGCTTGGTTTCATGTAAAACAGAGGAGCTGCCCTTGCGATCTAGAGGGAGCCTGTCTCCTGCTACCCTCCCCACCCTCCTAGGATTTGCATCCCACAGAAATGAGGAGAAGTTTCCTAAGACTTTTCATTAAGACGAAATTTTAGTAAAAAAATATATATATATAATATGTCTAATTGCATCTCATTTGAACCACTTCTGTGATTTAACAGACTGAAAAACTAATAATGTGTGACTAATGTCTATTTTTCTACTTAGGCAGCTGAGTAATTGGTGATGTGTGTTTCATGCTTGCTGTGTTCAGAAGGTAGTTGAGAGGAAAGATTATATACAGATAAATGCACCGGTAGCTTTTTGAACCCAGAGTGCAGTTTCCTCTTGGGGTTCAGTTTTGCTGTGAGATCTCAGAGAACCAGGGTCCTTGCTCTACTGAGATGACAGGAAACACCCCCACCTTTTGTCTGCTATGTTGGCAGGTGGCTCTATGGTGCTTTCGGGGATCAGTTGTTTCTTCCTTTGGTTTGGCACCAGCGAATCCATGATGATAGGCATGCTGTGTCTGTACAATGGGTTGACCATCTCGGCCTGGAACTCTCTTGATGTGGTCACCGTGGAGCTGTACCCTACAGATCGGAGGTATGTTGAAATGGGCCTCCAGCAAGAGGTACTCTGAGCCCCATGGGACCACTGAAAATCAGCCAAACTGTTATTTCCTCCCCAAAGTGAAATTCCAAAGAAAAAAAATCTGGCTTATGAAGTTGTAGGTTCTATTCATATCTTTCATTTATTCTTCATTTTTAATAAGGCCAAACATGATTTCTTCTTCATTGACTATTATACTCAGTACCATAAAAATGTTATTACTTTGAAAACTTATTACTTTGAAAAAGTTTGTAGATTAGTTTCACAATTTGAAAACATTCCTGGGGATTCATGATGATTGCTGAGAAGGGAAAGTCATGAATTCAGTGCTAAATATTACGTTGGAATAGTTACAGTGGAAATTGTTCCCAGATCTTTACATCTTCGTTTCATTTACAGCTAGATATTTTTATAGCAATATATGTATTATATAGTTAACTGTATGTAATATGTGTATTATATAGTTATTGGGGTCGCGAAGAGTCAGACACGACTGAGCGACTGATCTGATCTGATCTGATAGTTATATTCAGTATTAGCATTAAATATATATACTAAATATTATAGTTACATTTAACTCTAATGTGGTATGGGAAAATCAGGTTTGCCTAGGGACTGTGAAGGCTTTTGAGTATACATGAGTATTTAATTTATTAGACATTAATAGCACATTGAAGTAACACTTTGAATATTTGTTTTATTTTTATTTATTTTGGCTGTGCCAGGTCTTTGCTGCTGCACAGGCTTTTCTCTAGTTAGGGGGTTGGGGGCGCTCTCCAGTTACGGGCAGTGAGGGCCACTGAACAGCGCAGTGCACGGGCTTCTCACTGAGGAGGCTTCTCTTGTTGGGGAGCACGGGCTCCAGGACACGCAGGCTTCGGCACTGCAGCACGTGGTTTTAGTAGCCACAGTTCCTGGGCTCTCCAGCACAGGCACCTGGGCTTCGTAGCTTCGATGCTCGTGGGATCTTCCCCGATCAGGGATTGAACCCATGTCTCCTGCATTGGTAGGTGGATTCTTTACCACTGAGCCACCAAGGAAGCTCTGAAGTATTTTTTTTTTTTTAAACCTGATTTTTTTTTTTGAGGTATAGTTGATGTTAAATGTATATAAGTTTCAGATGTACAACATAGTGACTCACAACTTTTAAAGGCTATATCCATTTATAGTTATTAGAAGATATTGGCTATATTCCATGTGTTATGCAATATGTCCTTGCAGCTTATTTATTTTATACATCTACTCATATATTTTAAAAAGAACATGTGGGGGAATATAGTTGCTAGCAGGAGTTACTCGGGCGATGAAGCCAGTGAAGGGAGTTAATCGTCACCATGACTTAGCTTGCTGGCTATGAGGAAGATATAGTGAAGCAGGGAGGGATCAGCTGCAAGAGCCTCTGTGGACCCCTTATGGGTCCTGAGAGGGTCTTTACCTCATGTATGCAAATGCCTAGATGAGCTCTGTGTTAAGGCAATGCAGAGAAGTCTCCAGAACACACCTCTTGACCTTGCTGGTCTGTTGAAGGGAAGCCCAACACATTTCCAGTGACCACAAAAAGATCACCATTAGAATAAAATTATGCATCTGTTCCCAAAATGGAGACAGCACAGACTCTGCCCTTCATATCATAAAAAGGACAAGACAGTAGGGCTTTGGGGTGGAGCTCCAGCAGCCGATTCATGAAAAGAATAGGAGCCCTGTTTTGCCATTTGCCACACGTGAAGACAAATGGCCTCTGCCTTTTATTTTGTGCCTGCTCTGTCACCATGGAGCCCTGTCTGCTAGAGCATGGAGTCAGGATTCTGTGGACTTTGAAGTGGAGGAGGGTTTTTCCTACGACAGTGTAGAGACATTTGGGATATCAATTTTCACTGATCCTGAGTCTCTTCTTTTACTTATTGGCCACAATGGGGTACATTTGCTGCACTCCCAGACTTTCTAACTTATATTTCTTCTTCATGAGTTCCTATTACCAAGCTCATAGGAACCCTGTATGTTCTCCGTATCCACCTCCCTGCAGACCATTGGGAAATCTGATGGACTTCTCCTTATCACATATTCTAATGAATAACCTCCTGTTGATGCCTTAGGCTCTGAAAGGGACCATGCAACCCATGTCCAGCATCTCCTTCCTTCTTTCAACTAACAGTAGTTCTCTTTTGTGGGTAAGCTCTTGGGATGGATGTCATGGATCTTGGACGAGGGTGCTGCCAAGGCAAGATCAAGACTCTGCAGCTTTCTTTTGTGCTCATTCTGTAAACTAGGCCCAGATGTGGATTAAACTAGACATTTAAACTAAGCCCCTCTGTGTTAAAGCAAAGTTATTTCATAGACTGAGACCTTTTAATTTTGCATTATAAAAGTTTGATACTATTTTAGATAAATCAGCCCCTTATCCCTCTGCTATAGAATGGAAGGATAAAGGGTGAGTACTCTCCTGTGGCAAGAACCTGGTTTAAAAACAAAACACCGTGAACTGGGCAGGTTATCCGTGAGAAACATGGACTTGCTGTGTTTCTGTTCTCAGAAAGGTTAAACATCAAGCAAGATAAAGATAGAAATTGCTCTGTGTATTGGTTCAGGATCTCTGAGAAACAGCAGACAAAATGGGATTAAACATGCACAGATTTTGTTAAAGGAAATGCAAGTTATGAGAGAAAACAGGGAGGGAGATGTAGTCTGGCCACGATGTAAAGCCTGAGCCCCATGAAAGAGTGAAGAAGGAAGACCAGTTGGGTGGAAATGTTCCGGGCCACCAGTGAGCAGTCTCAGGAAGGCTTGGCATTGCTGTGCTAAAAGTCAGCTTTGGAGGAGTCCTGCTTGTCCTGGGGGCACCAGCCTGCCATAATATTCCTCTTACATTCAGTTACTGGAGCAGTGAAACCTGGAAATGCATTTCAGAGCATGGCAGCTGGACCAGGACTCAGAAATAGACAAAGTGCATCCACACTTTGACCATGCTGCTGCTAGCAAATACTCTCCACCACTTAATTTGATGTTACAAGATAACATACAGGAAGTCACTTTCTTAAATGATGGAAAGATAACTTATCTGCCAGAGCTGCATTGCTAGCACCATAATGAGTTAGCTGGCATGACCTATGCTGTTTCAGGCTAAAACCTTCTCTTCTATCTCTGCTGCGGTCCTCTGGGTCTCAAGGGAGGGCTCCACTGAACTGTGGCTCAGCTGTTAGAAGTAAACCCCAAGTGTTTTGTGTGTGGTACCCTCTGGCTTCCTCTCCCCGTTGAAGGAGAGTAGAATACATCCCAACAAACACTTCTGGTTAGAGGCTATAATTGTTTCATAACAGAACTTTAGCACTGTCAGCTCCTTGCCCAGTTTCTAGAATCTGTCCTTAATGATCAGAAAAGAACACTCTGATTCCAGACCCCAGACTAAAGAGTAGCCTCATGAGCCATTTAATAGCCAACTCCTATCAGAATCCCAGGGCAAATGATTCTATTGAGGGAACATAACTTAGGATATAATCTAAGTGCTATGAAAGTTGCAACACTGGAAAGCCACATTTGTCACCCACAGTATGGACTTGATCTGTAATGTTATACCTCTGACTCTTGGTAGGGGTTAATTTGCATTTACTGTGGAAGCACCGTTCATCTCTATAGAGCTTACCACTGGGTCTGCAGAGCGTTTCAGGACCTACTCTGAAGAGGTGCTCTGTCTCTTCACTTCATATGATAAAAATTAGTAATTCCTCACATTCCCTTCCCTGCTGTGCATCCAGAGACAGAGTCTCTCTGTCAGTGTTACATCTCCAGGGTCCAGACATTTGCTTTGCTCCTCCTCCTCTTGGTTTGCACTCCTGTATTCCTGTATTATTAGCTTTGTCTTTTATGCGTGCATGCTAAGTCACTTAAGTTGTGTCCGATTCTTTGCAACCCTATGAACTATAGTCTGCCAGGCTCCTCTGTCTATGGGATTTCCCAGGCAAGAATACTGGAGTGGGTTGCCTTGCCTTTATCCAGGGCATCTTCCTGATCCAGCTATCGAACCCACATCTCCTGTGGCTCCTGCATTGCAGACGGATTCTTTACTGCTGAGCCACCGGGGAAACCCTTTGTCTTTTATAAACTACTCTAAACTGTTTCATAAAGAGGCAGGAAATGTTGAAATTAAAATTGTGTGTACTTATTGAGCAGCACCTTTTCTGTGCCAGAGAAAATAAAGCTGGACAGTCACTGCAAACCCTTTTTAAAAGGAAAAGTTGTTTTTTTTTTCCCCTCCATGCTCAATACTTTACTTTTGGCCACCAAATATAGAGCTATTTTTTTCCCCAATACCAAGTAATTCTTTAATTCCCAGTAGACACCAATTGGATGTTCTAAAATGTAACTCAGTTCTGATATAATCTAGCATGGAGAAGGGAATGGCAACCCACTCCAGTATTCTTGCCTAGAGAATTCCATGGACAGAGGAGCTTGGTGGGCTACAGTCCATGGGGTCGCAAAGAATCTGACATGACTGAGTGACAAGCGTGTGTGTGAGTACGTGCGCGCATGCACACATACGCACACACGTGCATGGACACACACACACACACCTGGAGATAGCCTCACATTCCACTGGTTAAAGACACCATTCCCACAAGAGTGCCATCAGATTATCACCTGTACATCTGACCAACTGGCTGCACATTGGAGTTCTCATGACCCCCTCCTCAGGTTTGATAACTTGGCAGAACAGTTCACAGAACTCAAGGAAACATGTCCTTGCATTTACTAGTTTATTATAAGAGATTCCAGCTCAGGAGTAGCCAGACAGAAGAGATGCACACATTGGGCAAGGCGTGAATAGCAGGGGGAGCAGGCGCTTTGTGCCCCATCCAGGCCCACCCCTTCCCAGTGCTTCTGTGCGCTCACCAACCAGGAAGCCCTTCAAATCTTGTTGTTCAAGAGATTTTATAGAGCTTCATCTCCAGCCCTGCGTCCCTAACTCTCTAAACAACCTCTAACCACTTGCTCTTTTCTGGTAATGATGCCAAAATTCAGCCTTTGGGCACCGGTGCCTTATCAAATCTCCAAGACAGAGTTTTGGGTGAAGTAGAATGGCACCCCACCCCAGTACTTTTGCCTGGAAAATCCCATGGACAGAGGATCCTGGTAGGCTCCAGTCCATGGGGTCGCTAAGAGTCTGACACGATTGAGCGACTTCACTTTCACTTTTCACTTTCATGCATTGGAGAAGGAAATGGCAACCCACTCCAGTATTCTTGCCTGGAGAATCCCAGGGACGGGGGAGCCTGGTGAGCTTCCGTCTATGGGGTCGCACAGAGTCGGACACGACTGAAGCGACTTAGCATAGCATAGCATAGCATAGAAAAGAATAAGTTTATTGCTTTGCCAGACAAAGAGGGACACACAGGCTCTTGCCCTCAAAAACTGTGTCTCAATCCCAGGAGATTTGGTGAGGAGTTATAACAAGTTGGAGAAGGCAATGGCACCCCACTCCAGTACTTTTGCCTAGAAAATCCCATGGATGGAGGAGCCTGGTGGGCTGCAGTCCATGGGGTCGTTAGAGTCGGACACGACTGAGCGACTTCACTTTCACTTTTCACTTTCATGCATTGGAGAAGGAAATGGCAACCCACTCCAGTGTTCTTGCCTGGAGAATCCCAGGGATGGGGAAGCCTGGTGGGCTGCCATCTATGGGGTCACACAGAGTCGGACACGACTGAAGTGACTTAGCAGTAGCAGTAGCAGCAGTATAACAAGTTACTATAGTTAAGGGCAGGGCTGCTGATAAGATTAGAGTGTGTGATTAGGGCCTACACTCCTTTATTCTATTTTTAACACCAAAAACAATGGGGTATAGCCCTTTAACAATGTTGGGATAGTTTCAGATTAATAGTGAAGGGACTCAGCCATACATATACATGTGTCTATTCTCTGGTCTTAGGTAATCTAATGAGTTCTGGCCTCAGGTGGTCTTCTTGAAGAGCTTCTCTGGGTCCTTTAATCTGGAATGAAGAATGCTGACATCTTCCATTTGTTGGGGGTTTTAGTTCTCTGTGTTCAGTCTGTCCTACTCTTTGCGACCCCATGGACTGTAGCTCACCAGGCTCCTCTGTCCATGGAATTTTCCGGGCAAGAATACTGGAGTGGGTTGCCATGTCCTGCTCTAAAGGACCTTCCTGACCCAGGGATCCAACCCTAGTCTCTTGCATCTCATGCGTTGGCAGGTGGGTTCTTTACCACTGCATACCTGGAAAGCCTTAAAGATATGTGTATGTGTATCCCTTGAGGTAGAATCAGGACTCTGCCCCAAGCCTGCACTATTGTTTCTTGGCTCCTCCCTTGTCTCAGCATCCCTTCCCTTCCCTGATTAGCAATAGTTTGAATCTGCCCCTGGGACTCAAGGAGACCTCATGGAGGCTGGAGTCTATTCCCTACAAACAAGGAATGGGGGACACAGAAAGGCCTTAGTGCTCAGAAGCCCCACAGGGTCCTGCTAAGTTTCAATTACAGATCACCATAACAGATATAATAGTAATGGAAATATTTGGTGAACATTACCAAAATGTGACCCAGAGACATGAAGTGAGCAAATACTGCTGAAAAAATGATGCTGATAGACTTTCTAGACCCAGAGTTGCCACAAATGGTCAATTTGTTAAAAAATACAGTATCTTTCAAGTATAATAAACTGATGTACAGTAAAATGAGCTATGTCTGTACATAGGGTAAGGTCCAGAAGACTCCTGAGTACAGGAGCTTACATCATCCTGGAGTTTGGGGTGCACTGCCCTGCCAGCACGTGGATGCATTCACCAGTCTGAAAGCTCTCTAGATTTATAAAGAGTTCATTATGTGAACATGACTGATTAAATCATTGGCCACTTGTAATTGAACTCAATCTTCACCCTCTCTCCCCTCTCTATGGTGGGGTAGGATAGGCTGAAACTTTCAAGCCTCTCATCATATGGTTAGTTTTTATGGAGACCAACCCCATCTTGAAGCAAACTAGGAAGCCCTCAAATTAAATCAATGGTAATATATAATTTTCTTTTATTATGCAGAGAATCCAAGGTTTTAAAGACTGATAAAAACTCAGTGTTAACTGGAAGGGGTGATGGTGAACTGCTTAGAGACTGTTGTGGGAATTCTAAAAACAGGTGCAACATTTTTGGGGGAGAATCTAGCAACCTGTTTCTCCCTATAGGTACAGTACTTCCTCTGGCTGCTTTCAAGATTTTTCTCTTTGTCTTGGTGTATATTTCTCTGGGTTATCACATTTAGGATTCCTTCAGCTTCTCGGATCTGTAGATTTTTGTCTCTTGCCAAATTTGTGAACCATTATTTCAAATTTCAGCCATTATTTATTTGAATACTTTCTCTTCTCCTTCTTGGACTCCAGTGACAAGTATTAGATCTCTTGTTATGGTCCTACAGGTTGCTGATGCTCTTTTTTTAAGTCTATTTTCTGTTTTTCAAATTGAATTTCTATTGTTCGACTTTCAATTTACTGATTCTTTCACGTCTCTCCTTCATTCTGCTGTTGAGCCTGATCACTAAGATTTTTATTTTTATTATTGTATTTTTCATTTATAAAATTTCAGTTTGGTTCTTCTTTATGTCTTCTATTTCTTTCCTGAGACTTTCTACCTTTTCTATTTTTTGATGATGTCTTCTGTATTTCAAGTGTGTTCAAGAGTTTCAAGCATGTTCATAATACCCAGGGGTTGAACCCAGGTCTCCTGCATTACTGGCAGATTCTTCCATCTGAGCCATCAGGGAAGCCCTCATAATTGCCTACTGAAGCCCTATTATCATGATGGCTTTAAAATCTTCGTCAGATAATGCTAACATCTCCGTCATCTCAATGTTGACATCTCTTTATTGTTGCTTTCTATTTGAGATCTTCCTGGTTATTCAAATGACAAGTAGTATTCAATTGAAAGCAGTCATTTTCATATGTTCTGAGGCTTCTGATCTTATTTAAGCCTTTAGTTTTGGTTGGCTTCCCCAGAACCTCTCTTGGAGGAGAAGGGATGCCACCCATTACTGCCTGGAAGTAAATGTCCAGGTTCCCATTCAACCTCCATTGACACCCAAGAAAGGGTGTCCTCATTCCTGCTGCACAGGGATGGGAGTCCAGGCTCCCCTCATGATTATTGATACTATGGAGGGAAAGAAGAGACAAGCTCATTACTGGCCAGGAGGGATGAAAATCCTAGCTTCCTGCTTAGCCTCCCCCCACACCACCCCAGTGGTGATGTTGAGGCCCCTCTTTACAGGCCCATGAAGGTGGAAGTCCAGGTTCTCCACTCGAACTTTGTTGTTGTGGCTGGCAGTTGAGTTACAATTTTTTTCTGGTGTTTGGTTGGAGAAGAGAGGTTATCATCTAAATATTTTCTGTCTTGCTAGGATGCCTCTATCCTGGCCCTTTGGGTAGAGAGAGCAGGCTTTGGTTCGGGTGTTACTTAAATCTGTACCTGTTGGTATTTCCTTTTGCCAGCTTCTTAAGTTCCAAGTCTCAGATCTATGAAGCAAAAAGAAAATGCAGGAACTCACCATTACCCAGGTCTGTAGCAACTCTGCCATTTTTCTTTATTTTCCAGAGTCGTCTTAGGTTTATTTTATAACATTGAGGACTTTTAGCTATGTTTAATAGGAAGAATAAGAAAAATATGTCTATCCATCTCAGTATGAATTTTACTATTGTTCATTTATTTACTCAACTTTTTTAGGAGTGTCTGTGTTACAACCCAGATGTATGACTGTCTGCTGTGGCTCTCAGCACCCATAAACCTGGTCTGTGACCTCCCATTAGGTCTGGGTGGGTCTCTGGGAATCAGTTTCTAAGAAGCTTACCTGGTGTTTGGGGGTGTACAGACGTGTCCATCAACTATGGCCTTAGATGAACTCCAGGTTGCCTCCCAGGGCTCACTTTCATTCTGTCATTATTTATCCCAGCCCAGGGACTCACTTTCTAGCTGAGGTTTATCAGATAAATGATAAGACACAAAGGCTTCCATTATGAACTGTCTGTGAATATATTTGCATTTAAACAGGAACAAGCAATAATACAAGCCTTGGTGGTTGTAAGCTGGGAGGGAGATGGAGGCCCACTTTGGGCCCAGGGATTCCTTCACACTCACAGCTGCAGGGAAGTCCTCCACTTGTTTGTAAGGAAGGCCCTGCTTTCAGTGATATGGGATGCCACCTTCTAAGTTAAGGACACATACACACACCACACACCCACACTTACTGCTTAGATGAGACAAATTTTCTCTTCCTTTGAAAACTAGAAAGCAGTTGAATTCAGTCTTTCCTGGTTTCAGAATGTGAAACTTGGTTTTTTTCTTCCGCAAAAGCAAGGTGATAATCTGGCATCAATAAGCCAACATGGACCAACTAATGTCCATTAAATGCCCATTCGGGATTAGTAGATACAGGTGTGTTAGTTGCTCAGTCATGTCCAACTCTATGCGACTCCATGGACTGTAGCCCACCAGGCTCCTCTGTCTGTAAAATTCTCCAGGCAAGAACCCTGGAGTGGGTTGCCATTCCCTCCTTCAGGGGATCTTGCCAACCCAGAGATTGAACCAAGGTCTCCTGCATTGCAGGTAGATTCTTTACTGTCTAAGCCACCAGAGAAGCCCAGTAGATACAGACTACTGTATATAAAATAAACAACGAAGTCCTGTTGTATCACACAGGGAGTTATACTCAGTATCCTGTAGTAAACCATAATGGAAAAGAATGTATGTGTGTGTGTGTATACATATATGCACATGTGTATATATAAAACTGAATCACTTTGCTGTACACCAAAAACTAACACAATATTGTAAATTAACTTTACTTCAGTTTTTTTTTTAATGCCCATTACAGAAATATACTTCCAGTGTATTGTGAAGATACCAGAAAATTCCTTAGTTCATTTCACAGCATCCTTTGCATCCTTGTGCCAGTCCTGAAAGAAGTTGTGATGAGTCAATGTAAAGGCTCCACAGCCCCACCCTAGAGATGTAGCCAGGACCTAAATAAGGCTAGACCCCAAAAGGAGAGCCCTGAGGTTTAGGAGGGGAACACGAAGGAGACCAGTCCAGCAGGGAGAGCTTTCACCACTGTCCAGAGTCCAGGTAATAGCTAGAAGGAAAGGAAATGATGCAGGTTAGATGAGAAACTGATTGCCTCTGGTGAAAATGAGCTGTGCAAAGCAGCATAAAGTAAGACAGCAGGTGCAGGGAGAGGGCAAGAGAAGAGGTCGTGCAGAGCCTTTGGAGTGGCCTCCCCTGAGGACTATGGTGTGCCTCATCCCCAGTCTCCCCACACCGCATCATGAACGTGTTCTCTTGGCTGTGTTGTACTGTGTGATATTTCCTACTGAACACATCCAAAGAAGATCCTGTATGTGAAGGGAGCTTCCCAGGTGGCGTTAGCAGTAAAGAAACTGCCTGCTGATGCGGGAGACATAAGAGATGTGGGTTCAATCCCTGGAGAAGGAAGTGGAAACCCACTCCAGTATACTTGCCTAGAGAATCCCATGGACAGAGGAGCCTGACAGGCTACAGTCCATAGGGTTGCAAAGAGTCGGACATGACTGAAGTGACTTAGCACACACGATATATGTAAAGGTGTTCATTGCAATCTTGTTTATGTTCCCCCAAGTTTAGAAAGCTCTGATTATCCAATGTTACGGTTACAGAAATAATGGTTCTGTGCTAAATCATTTCATTTTAAATAAAACACAAATAACCTGAGACAAGCAGCTTTATGACTGATTGGGGGAAAGCAGAAAAGGAAAGCTGTAGAAATCCTGGGATTTGCAAAAATATGGATATGATTGGATACTAAAGGGAATTCAGAAACAAAAAACATTTGTTGAGAGGTGGAGCGGATGTTTTTCTTTTGTAGATTCCATTAGTACATAACAGTAAATCGAAACCAATTCAAAAGTGCAGATATTTCTGGAAGAATTGCAGTCATGTCCGACTCAATTTTATTTGGCAAGCAAAGGAAATACATCCTGGAGGTATGAGGGTGGGCCTACCCAAAAGAGGCAAAGACAAGAGAAGCCAGAGGCTCAGTTTTGTCTCTTCTTTTTATATTTTTCTCCTCCCCCTGAGCCTGTCCTATGTAAATTGGGCCAGCCAGGAGGGCTGTTTGTCACCTGAGGTTCTCACTCTGGTCCTCGGACCTTCCTTTGTTCTATTTTTGTGTGCTTTTTCCTTTCTTTGTCTTTTAGCCACCACTATTTTAGACACCTGTTCCTTATTCTAACTACATAACACCACCCTCCAAGGACTTGAGCACAAGATGACTTGTGCTTGGGGTGTTTGTGGAAGTTCATGGCTTCCTTTAAATAAGAACAAGAAGGAAACAAATGAACTAATAAAAAACTTGTTTAGTTATACACAGATAATCCCAAGGGAGAGCCACTTTGACAATGATTTTTCTAATACAACTGTGTCTGCTGTGTGTAGAAAATCACACCCTCCAGCTTCAAGTATTTGAAGAAATAACTTACCTGTTATGTCACACAGTCATGTTTTCTGGAGTGCCAACACTAATTTAAGAAGGCTGTGTGCTTTGTAGCCACACCAGATTGTCATCTAAACAACTGCCTCTGCTTGATAAATGGAAGCAGAGATTCTTAGGATATAAGAATTTGACCATCTTATTTAGAGGCTTCAGGTACCAGATGCTCCCGACACGTCTCTCTCAGTGCTACTCTGAGGTCTCAGGAAGTCATCTATTCCTCTGTTATAGTTTCAGTAATAAAAGGAGATAGCTGCCTGTATTTTACACCCTGTTCTGAGTTGTGCCAGGGTTTGATAGCTTGACAAAATGCGGTTGTTTTAGCCCCAGTGCAAATTCTCCATGGCTCACTCTGCAGTTTTAGCATCAAGAGACTTCTTCATACAGACTGTTTCTCGTTCGCTGATCAGTAACACACACCCCGGCCATTCTCCTCAGAACAATACAGCTTATCTCACTACTTTAAGATGCATTGGGTAATTTATACTTCTAGAATCTAGAAACTAACATGCAGTTTGTTTGTTTGTTTGTTTAAAGTGGAAGAAGCTAGTCTGAAAAGGCTGCATACTATATAATTTGAGTTATATGACATTCTGGAAAAGACAAAACTATGGAGATAGTAAAAGGATCAGAGGTTGCCAAGATTTCTGGGGCATTGAAACTTTATTCTGCATGATGCTGTAGTGGTAGATACAGGTCATTATACATTTGTCAAAGCCCATAAAATACACAACACAGTGAGCTCTAATGTAAACTGTGGACTTTAATTCATAATAATATATTAATTTTGGCTCATCAGTTGTAACACAGGGCTTCCAAGGTGGCTCCGTGGTGAAGAAACCGCCTGCCAATGCAGGACACACAGGAGACACGGGTTCGATCCCTGGTTTGGGAAGATCCCCTGGAGGAGGGCATTGCAACCCAATCCAGTGTTCTTGCCTAGAAAATCCCACGGACAGAGGAGCCTGGTGGACCATAGTCCATGGGGTCATGTGGAATCAGACACAGCTGAGCAACTGAGCATGCATGCACTCATGAATTATATTAACCGCACTAAGATGTTCACAATAGGGGTGCGAGGCAAGGGATGATATGGAAATTCTCTTTTTTTCGGTCAGTTTTGGAGCCCTAAAACTGCTCAAAAAAAATCTTTTAATTGAAAAAAAAAAAAAAAGGCAGTTTGGCCTCATGGCATCTCCATGGAGCTAGGGGAAGCCGAAGATGATGGTGTCATTCTACTTACATATTCTGTGGTACCCAACATGTAACCTTCAAGCAATTTCATTTGAAAATAGTTATCAGTACATTAAATCTCCTCTCTCTCTGGTGGTTGCTGCTATTGCTAGTCTCTTTCTTTAAAAACAAACCAAAAAGAAAAAGAAGAATACACAATGAGCTTTACCCTCTTCTCGAGAAGTTCCTGTTTTCCTCCATCAGAGATTCTGTTACACCCCTTCCAAGATCCAAACAGCTGGTGACTTTGCGACGCTGCAGAGACCGCTTACTCAACGCTCTAGCTGTTTTGGCCAAAAAAAAAAGGTAGCGCTTGCTGCCCATTGTAGGTCTGTTCTAACCAGCAAAATGAAGGGCTTGGTTCCTTCAGCACAAGAGAGGTGCTCTTCCCTTTCCTGTGGTGTGGGAAGAGGGATGGCTTATAATCCCGTAGTAAATATCTACACGTTGTAGAAAGTATCCCTTGGAATAGCATAAGTCATGATAAGTAGTTGTTCTGACTAGCCAAAGGAAAACCTACACTTAACAAATTTACAAATCAATCAAAGAAAGATGTGTACTAAGTACTGCATTTTACAGCATATAAAATACATTTCTCTCTAGAAGGGAAAAAATGTATCCAGTAGTTATCCTGCATTCAGTGTGCCTTTATTACACATGTGTACCCAGTGACAGGCCAAAAAAACAGTGAGCTGGCATAAAGGCAGAGGAAATCCGTATTATCTCATGATGTCAGCAGTATCGGTACTCTCATGAACAAGATGAAATTTCTTGCCTAGAAGACCACAGTAAAATTATATTCAACATCCACGAAGACAGTAAAAGTTTTCTTTTCTGAAGAATCTCTTAAGAAATGGGATGTGTCTTATTTATATACCACCTGCATATATTATATGTCAGCAGAGTTAAGCAAGATTTTCTATGGGCCTTCAATCTGATTTTCCTCTGTCTTGGGCTTGATTATCCACCCAGAATTCTGACGAGGATGCAAGAAATGTGTCCCTAGCTCATTTGAGGCCACCAAGCTCAGGGATCAGTTTCTACTTGCCACCAAAAACATTTGGGATGAAGTCATAATAGTTCACCTCCATGGTACGAGAAAAATGAATGCAACCCAGTCTTCCTGGATTTTCTCTGAAGTTCCTATGTTCTATAATTATTTAAAACCTCATAAATGAACTAAACTAAGAGGAAGTAGGGAGTAGAAAGTAAAATGTAAAGACATATATGGTCATACATTTTCATTTAGTTCTGGAAGAGAGAAGAAACTTTTCTGACTCTGAATGACCCTTCTCTTTCTGTTCACTAATAAACTCATGGGTAGAATAAGAATCAGTCAAGGTGGCAAGAAAGTCAGCAGAGGGCTGAAGGACCAGTGCCAGCAGCTGGGGTTCTCTGCTTCCAGATGTGCTGACAGATAGCTGATTACTTGCTCTAAGGTCATAAGGACTTCCCTGGTGGCTCAGTGGTAAAGAGTCCACCTGCCAATGCTGGAGACATGGGTTCCATCGCTGGGCCAGGAAGATCTCCTGGAGAAGGAAATGGCAACCCACTCCAGTATTCTTGTCTGGGAAATCCCACAGACAGAGGAGCCTGGCTGGCTACAGTCCACGGGTCACAAAGAGTTAGACACGACTGAGCGACCAAACAAGGGCATACAGAATAGTCCACGTGAAGATCACTGAAAATTCTTGTAGGAGACGTTTGTGTCTAAAGTTGGACTCTTGGAAGTCACTTTCTCAGCCTTGTTCATGTCTCTGTCCTTTGCAGGGCAACAGGCTTTGGCTTCTTGAACGCACTGTGCAAAGCAGCGGCCGTCCTGGGAAACTTGATATTTGGCTCCCTGGTCAGCATCACCAAAGCTATCCCCATCCTGCTGGCCTCCACCGTGCTGGTGTGTGGAGGACTCGTGGGGCTGCGCCTGCCTGACACACGAACCCAGGTCCTGATGTAACGGAAAAAAGTCATCCATCCTGTACTTCCTTCTCTTGCCCTGGGTCAACTCCCCCTACTGACTCAAGGCTCCAGAAAGGTGGTCAAATACCAGAACACTGACCTGCTGTGACGACAATGTAGATGCATACCGTCTCATCCCTTCAGTGTGATTTTGCAGGGTTTTTTTTTTTTTTCATGCATTGTTGTCTTTCCTAACTGTGATGCTACTGCCTTCCAGAAATCAGAATTTTTTAAGTGTCTTGTGAGTCGAGCCTTCCTGAGATCCTCCTCAATGTAAGGTTCAGAAGCTAAGAAGAGGACTGGACTACGGTAAGAAAGAATCCTGCTCCTAATTCAGCATTCACAGGAAAGAGAAATTGGTGTATTAGTGCATCTGTGCTGAGGGGAGAGATTCTTTTTTTTTTTTTTTTTTTGGTAGTGATATTTCCTGTTTACTTAGAAAAGGACACCCAGCAATTCTTGCTGTTACAGCAGGGCCTTTCAAAAGAAAAAAAAAAAAAGCCCTGCGGCACCAAGTTGAACTGGGTGGAGCTCTTTCAGGCTTGACAATTAAGATGACTCTGCTGACAAGAAAAATAGAGGCTCTGCAGTTAGCAACAAAGATCTGTGAGCGGCATGAGGAAGATTTCTGCCAGGAAGCCTGACCAAATTCTGAAAAATTCCTCGGAAAGGGGCCTTTAGTCGTGTCTGTGATTGTGGCATGTGGTTCAGAATGTCAGAACTCAGATCTTCGGCCTGCCTTCACCCCCGCCCTGCTCCCACCCACGGCTGCTATCCATCTTGCCAGATAACACAATCAATGGGAAAAAGCCACTTTCTAACTGGGTCTGCCCACCGGATTCAGTCATTCACGCAAACTCTCTCGAGATTGTCAGCCATCTAAGTTGTTGTAAATTGAAAATGAGTTAGAAATTCAGACCTAAAGCCATTTGCAAATGCCATATGATACCTCGAGGGGACCAGTGTCTTGGGGCCAGTGTCCCTGGGGAAGTGACATAGGACTTTCTAACAGTGCCCTTGGCTGGAGCCGGTCAGTGCGTTCCTAGCCGCTGCCTCTGTGTGAAATCGCAGCCTGCTGAGCTCCATGGAGCCCTTGGGCAGACAAGGGTTGCATCTCCTGGGGGCTTTTGGCTGCTCACTTTGCCTCTGGAATCCTCCTGGCCTGCAAGAGAGAGGTTAGCAGGACATTCCCACAGGCTGTCAGCTATGTGACCTTCTCACCCTTGGGGCCGCCCCTCCTCCATGCTGGTCCTTTTTACTCATCTTCTTTGAAATCTGAAACCTCCAAGTCAATTTGCAGTGATGACCAGCAGCCAGGAATAAATCCCATATTAAAACAATATTCCTTTTTTAAAATTCCCTGTGTCTTGTTAGAGGGTTATCCTTGTTACTTATTATAGGCATTTCCAACAGGTCACGGCCCTGGGCCTCCAGGAAGGGAGAGCCTTTGTTTCCAAGAGTCATGACACTCAAAGATGTCTTCACCCCAGAGGGCACTCTGCCTCTCTCTCCCCTTCCTCCTGATCCTCCTAGAGCTCCAGACTGCAGAGTTCAGACTGTGAAAAGCTGCTTTCATTAACGTAAGCCATTAATCGACCCTCCCTTGAAGTAATTCAGGCCTATATGGGGCGGCAGCCTGGTGTGGGGGTGCTGACAGGAAGAGGGCAACTCCCTGGGGATGCAGGCTCCGGGCCAGAATATCAGGAAAACTCAAACCCCAAACTACAAAGGCGGCTGGGAGAAGGCAAACCAGTAAAGACTAGATGGGATCTAGTAGAACAATATCAACAAATCTATTAGAATGCTGTCAACGGAAAGAAGCAGAACTCTCACCTCTGCCTTCTGGAATATTGGCGGAAAACAAAGACAAGTCAGACAACCCATGCACATATCCTGGATATTCTTCATTATGTACTCTTCTCCCCACCTACCCCTTCAAAGAGACATATCTGGGGACCTGAGCAGATTTTTTTAGTTGAATGTCATGTGTACAGTGATAACTACTCAAGGGACAAGTGTATCTCCACCAACCCATTCAAAAGAGAAATAGAAACGTGCATGGAAGCTCCTATCTCTAGATCTTCTGCCACCGTCAACTTTGCTTACTGTACTGTCTTTACTTTTAGAAATGTCTCGGATGTCTGTGATCGTTTTAAATGCATCAAATATGCAGAGCACAGTTTACATAGAATTTTATCTGAATGCTTGATGGATCAGAATAGGATTAACCAGCAGAACCACACCGGATGAGACCTGCCTGCATGCATCCCCTTTGGAATGACCTTTCTTGACCTTCTTGTCACTTAAATCCAAACCTCCCAGGTGGCCCAAGAGGGATCTCTTCTAATCTCCTGGACGGACTGTGGTCACAAACCTTCTTGGTCACCACCTTCCCTGCAGTTTTCCCCGCCTCCTTCACGTTGTTCCCCACCCACACTGGCATTTTCTATGAGAGAGCTCAGGTTCTTCCCCAGCTATGTGGTGTGACCTGTCTGGCTTGTTGTGGGGTGAGCAGGATTAAGATAGATCCGTGCGATTAGACGGAAACTCTCAATTCTATCCAGTGCAGCAGGCTGCTGGCACTCGGACGCGCAGCCAGCGTCTCATTTCATCTGCAATAGAAAGAAAACGAGAGTACATGCTTAAATGGAAGCCTGGGAAACAGTCCCTCTGGCTCCGAGATCTCTAACTCTTTTTCTATCTAAAATTTCCTCACGTGCTTTGAATCAATCCAGAAAGTTCCCGAATCCTGTTGTTATCACTGATCCTCTCAGTAGGAAATAAACCCAGCTGTTCCACTCTGTAAGTCCTGAACTACAATATACCCCCAGTAATAGGTCTTACCCTCCCCTCATTTAATCTCACTGCCTTGGAAACCAACCCCAGCAACCAGGGATTATTTTACACCCTAAGGACTAACCCTGGGAGGTAAGACAGATGGGTCCTAGTCCAAACTCTCCCACTAACCAACAGGGAGACCCAGATCTCGCTGAGGAGGATGTGAGTCTCTGATCCTCAGTTGCCCCATCTGTGGAGCAAAGGATTGGGACTAATTTGCTGCTGGGACTAGTCCAAGACTAGAAGACCCTCACAAAAATAGGTTCATCTTACTGTCTACCTTCTTCTGATGCTAAACTCATCTTTAGAAGCACCAAACAGGTTGAATTTAGAAACTGAAAAAATAGGCAAGCTCGCAAGAGCTCAGGAAATTGTTTGGGAAGGCCCTGTGGGACAGGTGAGATGGTTCCCGTGTTGTTTGTGCTGCAGCTTCTTAGAATCCCAAGCGTCATCTCCATTCACTGTTGGTTTGGTGGTTTCCAGTGCCTGCCTAGGAAAGGGCCCCGCCCTGCGGGACACAGACATGAGAAGCCTCGCTCATCGGTCTGCTCCATTGCATTGATGAAACATGGTCTTACGTGATTTTACCTGACTTGTCAGATGCACCTTCATTTACAAATCTCTTGAATCTAAGTTCAGGTTTGCACTAAATTATGTCACTGCTCTTCTGGATGTCCTGGGATATCAAGTGAGAGATGGGAAAAGAAATGTAGTGACAGAAAGGAGAGTCCAAGATACTGAGAAGGTTCTAATGAAGAGATTAGGGCAGAATCAAGATTTCCCAAGGCCTGGGGTCATTTCTAAAGCATTCCATGGAAATAGCTTCTGGTTCCCTCTGCCAATCAAAACAGAATATGATATTCTTCATTTTTTTTTTCTGTCTCATATCCAAATAGCCTTTACCTATTTATCTTTAGTAAAATCCCTCACTTGTTCATGCATTCAAGGTTCTCAAGCCAGAAATGCCTGAATTTGGCCTTCACCTGGTGTCATGGAAAGGCAGTTGGTTGATTGTTGCCTGGATATTTGCATTTCCATTAACTCCCATATCACTCTGTACTCAGTCCAGGTACCAAACCTACAGAAATACCAGTGAACTTGCCGCGACAAAAAGAAGTCTACACAGTTTGGCACTCTGAAGCGGACTGTGCATTTCTTACAGTTTTTGTTTCTGCAAGCGTGTTTTGAGTAAAGTTTCTCTCGCAACCTGTAATGTAGACAAAGTTGTCAGTAGTTTCTTGATTTGTTGTGTGTCCCTTGCTTGTTTCAGGTGTGGAGGGACAGTTCTCCATGTGATGTTCCTTTGCTCTAAATACTGACTGCTCTTCCTATCCACAGTGTCTTATCAACCAGACATAGCCATTTCCAGGACTGACTTTCATCTCTCTCCAGTAAGACCTCCTCAGTCCGGTTTAGGAATCCCAGGATTTGAAGTGGCAAGGATACAGTTCATGGGCCTAGTTTCAGGTTATTAGCACTGGATGGAGGAAGGGCCTGGGCAGAACATTCACTATCACTTGTCATCTCCTGAATAAATATTTATTAACTTGCATGCGCTATTGAATAGGCTGAGGCTCTGTACTGTATGCAGGTCGTTAACCCTTTGCAGGATTTAAATAATGATAGGGAAACAGGGAGAATGAAAGAGAAAACATCTGTAATGGTGGGGAGGGAGGGTGTCTTATATTGATTTCCATTACCTGTTGATACCCCCTCCCCATAAACACAAAATGTAATTTTTCCAAATTTAAAAGAAGTAATAGCCTACTGTGGGCAGTGCAGAAACTACTAAGAAATTGGCACTATCTTTGACAATTGCTTGGCCTTTGTTGGAGGGACTACTGATTAGTACCTACTTGGAAAATGAGGAAAGTGGAGCCATACATGTGCTATTTCTTTAAATATCCTGGCAAGAAGCTTGCTAAGGTGTTAAAGGAAAAGAATCAGCAGCAAGGATGGCCCCATCTGTATAGAGGTGTTGGTCTGTAAAGTTCTAGTTTCTTCTGGGGCCTTCTTTTTCATGGCCTAAACTCCTGGCGGTGCTGGGGAGTCTGTTGAGAGCAGCAGAGTCAGCAAATCCCCCAGCTGCTGCCAGTCCCGGCCTCGGCTTCCCAGAGTGTTTCCCTTCTGATGTTGAAGACTTGTGATGAAGTCAGCTGTCTGCAGATCCCCTAGAGTGGCTTTCCTCATCTTTACTTTCAGCAGATAAGCCACCCAGAAAACAAGTTCTGACAGTCGGTGGCGGGCGATGTTCGGACTTCAGTTTAAGCCCAGCACATGGTGTTGCAAAGTGTCTGGAAGTTGCAAACGGCCTTTGGGGGCTGGGGCCCAAGGTGCAAGCAGAGAAGGTGGTTGTCATTGACCCACCTCCTTCCCCTCCCAGAGTCTCAACTTCCTTTTGTTCCACTGACTCTCCTCCTTCCCTCCTCCAGGCAGGATGCACTCACCTCCTCTCTCCCTTCTCTTCTTCACCTGCTCTTGCCTCCTCTTGACCCTCGCGGCATAGAAATCGAGGCTGAGCTTGACCAGGGCCCTTAGTCCTAAGGAATGTGATGCTGTGCTGGCTGGAGAGGCCCCCGGAAGGGCAGTGGGTGTCAGCGGGTGTGCGCTCTTGACCATGGGCTTTGACAAGCTCCCCATGCTGGGCAAGATTTCCAGCTGCTTCCCAGCTCCTGCACACGATGGGCTGGGCACCACTGGCATGAGATCTGAGTGAGGTCCATCTGAGCAAGGCCCATCTCTGAGGCAGAAGTCTTAGAGCTCAAAGCTTGACTCCTGAAAAGCAAGAAGGCTTGCAGTGAGGTGCCTGGAATTCACAGACCCGGAGGAGCTAGACACACCCTCATACTTGGTGTAGAAGGCTGGGTGCCTTCCACGCAGGTGGGAGTGGGGGTGGTATTTATTTATTTATTGACATACCTGGAGACATGTGGGATCTTAGTTCAGCAACCAGGGAGCAAAACCATGCCCCTTGCATTGCAAGCGCTGAGTCTTAACCAGTGGACTGCCAGGGAAGTCCTGAATTTAAGTGCTGAAGCTGCAGAGTGTGCCTGCTCTCTGCCTACCCTACCGTGTCTGTGCTGGCTTCATGACAAGAGTGTCCAGAACTGGAAGGAGGAGAAACCAGACCCTGGCCCTCTGTTCAGACTCTCACCGGGCTTCACAGCAGCTAGCGGCCCACCCTGGAAGTTGGGGTGCAGAGTCCTACGCACATTTCAGGTGCCTGGAGAGTAACTGACAGAGCTACCCACAGGGGCCAAGTCATCAAAAGCCAGGGAGGGGCTGAAGCAGCTGCAAACCAATTCCTCAGAGCCGACCATTTCAGGAATTTTGTGAGCCAGTTGAGAAACAGTCATTTCAAAAAAAAAAAAAAAAATTTTAGAGGATAATTACTTAACAATATTGTGATGGTTGCTGCTATACATCGACGTGAATCGGCCATAGGTACACATATGTCCCCTCCCCACCCCACTTCTCTAGGCTGTCACAGAACACCGGCTTTGGTTCCCTGTGTCATACATCAAACTCCACTGGTTATCTGTTTTATCTATGGTAATGTATATGTTTCAGTGCTCTTTTCTCAAATCATCCCACCCTCTCCTTCCCCCACTGTATCCAAAAGTCTGTTCTCTATGTCTGAGAAACAGCCATTATTAAACATTAACACATGTGAACTTACAATCATTATATTTTAAAGCAAAGGTAAAAAATATTCAGAACTCATCACTTTCTAATTATTTTCTTCCATTTTAGTATTATCTATGCCCTTGACATAATTGATGGCTACTGTGTCTGTGTGATAGAAATACCATGTGACGCTGGGTTCCTTAGCATCTCTTCCCAACTGCAGGTCCCATGATTTCACCTTTGTAACTTGAAATCGACCATGGTGGGAGTACTTACACCACAAATATTGATAGATGCTACAAATCAGACTCCTCCCACCAGACAGTGGTCTGTATACCGCTACCTAAAGCCCTGAGCAGTGTGTGGCCACCCAGTCATTGACCTGGACCACACCAAATTGAGTCCCCTGAGTTTGCAGGTCAGCATTGCCCATCAACCCAAGAGAAGGAGAAACTCAGCAAGTTCAACCTCACGTTAGTATGCAAAGGTTACTTTCTGCATTTGTGTTGATTCAGACTAACACCCGCATTGCAGAGAATCCACCACATCTTTAAGTATTGTTCCTTCCAGGGCAATGTACAGCAAATTAGCTATTTATGCTGTGCAAACAGAAATAAATTTGTTTGAAGTTACAAAGCATCTCCCCTCTCACACCTAAGTAGGTGTTGAAGAATTACAACTCCTTCCTTGCCTTTGACATTCAACAGGCCTGACTAGATAGAACTGGACAGCTTGGCTTAATCTCATTTCCTCTGCTATTGTTATACATTTATTGTACTGAATCTATGTCCTAAATCAAAAGAAAAAAGTAATGTTCTTTCCTGATATGTGTTTCATACTATCCAAAATGTGGTTATGTATCCTTGTCTTGATCCAGGAACACACTGAACAGACCATACATCCTTTATTAATGTCAACATCCTGTAAATAAAGTCCTAGAAGAGCTTTTTATTTGGGGTGGATCTCCATTTCAGACATGTAAAACCCAACAACTCACTCTCCTTTGCAATGAGGTCTTGGCAGTGGTCCTCTTCTTGGTTTTGGTGTTGGGCGTTTTGTTATGTCTTGTTTCTTGTCTGTTTTTATGCTGTGTAAGCCTTCCTGCTATGAATGTTCCCTTTACCCCCAAGTGTACTGTATATCTGTGCTGCATGTGTGGACCCCAATAAATTCTGTTTCAGGTTTTTGGAGTTTTCCTCTTAAGTACAGCTGGTCCTCTTGTGAACTCATCTTTCTGGTATGCTCCTCTGTGTGTGATTCCCGTATTGCTAAAATGTTTGACCAAGTGTGTTTTAACAAATGCCCAAGACAGCCATGTGTAACCTTGTGTGAGTGAGGGCATGCTCCATCGGGTGACTCGTGTACAGCGTAAGCCTATCAGCTGTGGACGTGTGTATACATTTATGTGCCAGACAACTAACATTCATGTAACAGCTGCAAAGATATTTAATGGACATCCGATTAATAAAAGAGCATTTTTTGCTCCATTATATTCAAATAAAGATTGCCATGTGACTGACTTCCCCTTGCAAATGTGAACTGACCCTTACAAAAATAAGTACTTTTTAAAATGTCTTGAGCATAAAGAAAAACTGTTTCCTTTGATTCAGGCTTATTTGAATTGTTTCTGTAGGTTGGTATCATGGGTACTGATGTATTGTTTGATTTCACAGGAATACATTCTAAGTGTTAGCCAGGGCCGATGGGAAAAAAAGTATTTGTGGGGGAGTTGGTGGCAGAGCAGACGCAGTGTTCATCTGCCCCAGAGCAGGAGTGGCAAACTGATTTTCTCTAGCACGTTAACGCCAATGGATTGGTAGTATCTGCTTGGAATACTAGTTTGAGAAGCATGATGAGGAAAAATGCTATATTCTATAGCATTGGCATTGGAAGCTGAAACACAAACTGCCAGCTATGGATTGGTAATCCCCAAAGGATACTTTTCACTGCATTTAACCGAAGACCCAGCTTCAAATATCTTTACTGATGAAGGGAATTGTTATTTCACATAACAAAGGAGAGAAGACTATCCTAAGGTTAGGTATGACGTGGCTTGGCAACATCACTGAGACTCAGGTTCTTTGCATCTTTTAGGTCAGCCAGGCTCAGCATTGGAGAAGGAAATGGTAACCCACTCTAGTATCCTTGCTTGGAGAATCCCTTGCACAGAGAAGCCTGGTGGGCCACAGTCTATAGGGTCATAAAGAGTCAGACACGACTGAAACAACTTAGCATGCTCAGCCTACTGGCATTTGTCCCCTTGAGGTGGTTCCAGCAATTCTTTTTTTTTTTTTTAATTCTTTATTTATTTATTTTTCCTTTCTTCTTGTTTCAATTTGTCTGTACCAGGTTTTAGTCTCAGCACATGGAATCTTCATTGCTGAATGCAGAATCTTTGTTGTGGCATGTGGGATCTAGTTCCCCAGCCAGGGATCGAACCCAGGTCCCCACTATTGAGATCATAAAGTCTTGACCACTGCACCACCAGCGAAGTCCCAGTTCCAGCAGTTCTAAACATCACATTCTCACACAAAAATCAAAGGCAGAAGGGGGACCATGCCCTCTTTATGATCCTTTCTGAGATCAAGGAGACCGTTGTCAGATCCCTCCAGCAGACTTCCCCCTCTATCTCATTGTCTGAGTTTGCATCATTTGCCTACTCCTAAACTAATCACTAACAAGGGGAATATAATTACCATAACTGGCTTAGACTCATCAAGATTTACCTCCCCCGAGAGAGTTTGGCATGTATGCTAAGTCCCTTCAGCCATGTCTGACTCTTTGTGACCCTATGGACTGTAGCTCGCCAGGCTCCTCTGTGAATGGAATTTTCCAGGTGAGAATCCTGGAGTGGGTTGCCATGCCCTCCTCCAGGGCACCCTCCCGACCCAGGGATCCAATGGGTGTCTCTTATGTCTCCTGTACTGGTGGGCGTGTTCTTTACCACTAGCGCCCCCTGGGACATGGAGAGCTAGGCAGGAGCTCACGCTCCCCTGCTGTCCATGGCTTCCGACTGCCTGGTCAAACCTGGGGCTCAGGAAGCAAGGGAGAAAG
The DNA here is from genome assembly GCA_935064755.1 of Tragelaphus eurycerus. Taxonomy (NCBI): domain Eukaryota; kingdom Metazoa; phylum Chordata; class Mammalia; order Artiodactyla; family Bovidae; genus Tragelaphus; species Tragelaphus eurycerus. The sequence goes on along the minus strand of CAKXYN010000054.1, from coordinate 8,829,919 downwards.
AAGGTAACGTTGAGTGCAAGCAGCAAGCCCATGAGCTCTAGAACCATGCTGTCCAACACTGCCACCACATATAAATATTTATACTTAAAATGGCAAAAAGTAAATTAAGAATTGAGTTTCTCAGTTCCACTTGGTCACGTGTCAGGAGCTCAGTGACCACAGGACTAGTGGCCGCTGTGTTGGACAGCCGAATACAGAACCCTTCATCAGGGTCGTGCTCACTCGCCTCTGCAGACTGTTCCTTCTCCTGGGCCCTGTGCGCCTCTCCCAGTTTCTCTCCCCAAGGCTAGACTCTCTCTTTTGCTGCAGCAACTGTGTTTCCCCTTTTCCTCCCCCCAGCAGACTGGAAATCTCCAGCCCATCACCCCCCACAGGTCTTCTTCCCTTCTCCAGGCCTGCAGACCACCAGATCTGGAACCTAGTCAGTATTGCAGAAAAGTTGCCCTCTGCTCCTCTTTCCTTCCTGTTTCGTGATGAGGATCTTATATGACGCGGAAAAGAAGACTCCAGAGGCTTAAAAACTCCTAGTGCTGTCGGGGATGATGACTATCCCAGGAACCCACCAGAGGATGCTAGGGTGCCGATTAGCTTGGCAAGGAGCATCTTGTGTCCACAGAGCTGGCCTGGATCATGGCTGCAAAATCCTATACGTGAAATTCCTAGCAGGCAGTGTGTTAAAACAAGGCAACATGTGTCTTAAAGGAGTATCTTTTCCTACTTACTAAAGTCCATTGCAGTGAAGTCGCCATCATTATCTATATCAATTTGCTAGAGTTGCCTTAACAAAACACCACAGGTTGGCTCAGGCCCACACAACTTGATTTTCTCACAGTGTTTAAGGCTGGAAGTCTAAGATTAAGGTGTGGACAGGGTTGGTTTCTTCTGAGGCTTCCTCCTTGGTTTTAGATGGCTGTGTTTCTGTGTGGTCCCATTATCTTCTCTTGCATCTTACTTTCCTCTTCTAATAAGGGCACCAGCCATGTTGGATTAGGACTCACCCTAGTAACTCATTTTAACTGAGACGCTGGTTCAATTCCTCGGTCAGGAAGATCCACTGGAGAAGGGATAGGCTACCCGCTCCAGTATTCTTGGGCTTCCCTTGTGGCTCAGATGGTAAAGAATCAGTCTGCAATGTGGAAGACCTGGGTTCGATCCCTGGGTTGGGAAGATCCCCTGGAGAAGGGAAAGGTTACCCACTCCAGTACTCTGGCCTGGAGAATTCCAATGTGACTTTCATACCTCTTTAAAGACTCTAACCCTAATGCAGTTGCATTTTGAGGAAACAGGGCTTAGGATTTCAACATGAATTTCAGGGGGACACAATTCAGCCCATAACATTCCTGGTGCTGCTTATTCTAGTGTGTGTGTACTGTGTGTAGAATTGTGTGTCTTCACGGGTACAGAATATCACTGAATGCACCTGTGGTCACAGGGGAGGGTAGCACAGGCCCTGTGGATGTGTTCACTCTTTCGTGTGCTGTCCCTTCAGAGTGGGGAACATAGAGACAGAAGTTGAGGAATAACCCTCGATTCTGGAACTCATAGGCCAGAAACAGCCAGCACTGAGGGCCACCCCAGGACAGGCTGTGTCACACTGCTCTTAGACCCCTGACCACCATCTGCAGCCTCTCTGCTCACTAGAATTCCACATGAGATCTTGTTGCCTCTGTACAATTTTCTCTGATCCTGGAGTCCATGGGCTCATCTCTCCTGCCCAGCACAGCAGCCTCCGAGCAAAGCCCCTCTCTGTGGGGCTGTCCCCCTGAACCCTCCTCTGGCTTGTGCCCAGTTTGGCTGCCAGGAGGCGAGAAGGAGGAGCATTCCAGGAGCTGGGGTAGCCCAGGCGGCCTACTATCCCCACAGTCCCTTTGTTCAGTGGAGAGAAGAGATGCAGCTACATGGCCTGTAATCTGCAGTCTGGACACCAGGTGGAGAAGTGAACATCGTGAAGCAGAGAGTTCCTGGAGAGGCAGCCCGCTCCAGCCCTGCTGCACTCCAGCCCTATGGATGAACAGGTGTGACCTGGGATCGTGGAGCACGCAGCGCACTCCAACCCCGACCTCAGGTGCACCAGCTGCCACCTGCCTTCAGCCCTACTTCCGCGTGCAGGGCCTGAGGGCCCGTGGGGTGGCAGAACAGGCCAGGTGTGCCTCAGTCTCACTCTCACACCTGCTCACCTCGGCACCATTGCTCCTCAGGGGGCACCAAAGCTCCCTTTGGATCAGGAGGTCCAAGAACATCTCAACTGGAGATTCAGTTTGGGATGGGGCTCTGTGGAAAGCTGCTGCCCATTGCAAAAGGCTAGGTGACTTGTAAGTTGCCCCCAGCCCTCTTTCATGTTATGCAAATATTGGACAGATCCTGCTGCGGGCTGGTGGCCGCCTCCTCTCAGGTGCTTGACTGTGTTGTTACAGCCTCTTCAGCCTCCTGCCTGCCCTTGAGGATACCTGCAGCCTCCCACCCACTTTAGAGGATGCCTGTAGCATTTCTAAAGTGCTGGGAGCTCAGGCTTTTCCAGAACTCAGACCCCCCTTTCTCCGTCCACACTGAGGACTAGGGGACCTCCCAATGCAAAGAGTAGGGTGAGTTTGGGCAGAGTCAGTTCCTGGGTTGTGGCAGGTGGAAATGGGGTGGGGGGGGGGTCCTCTTTAAGAAAAATGGTACCAAATTTCAAACAAAAAATTAGCTACAAAAGTAACTATTTAGAATGAGAAAAGAAATCCCCACAACTTTTCCATTTTTAGAAACTGACAAATATCACAAACCATAACAAAATCCAGAAAAATAATATAATCGTTTGTATTAATTCACTGCCTGACACACCTGTCTCATTTTTGTCCATAGTTTTTGGCTGTGCACTCTTGGGTTGCCTTTTTATATGACAATGGTTTTGCAATATCATTATAAAGGGAATAGAAAGATAAAAAGTAGCTTTGATTACTAATAGTCTTTCTTGAAAGGTTCCCGTTTCTTCTCCATTTCCGCATACTTCCTGTGCTGAAGACACAGGCCACATTCATAGTCACAATCCAGTCTCTGCCAGTGTGTGTGTGTGCCACAAAGCCAGGTGAGTGGGCACAGAGGGCAGGAGCATTTCTGGAAGCCAGTCATTTATCGGAACAGTTGCGGAGGACTTAACAGCCACAGGAGTGATGTCCAGACACGTCAGAACAACCCATAACCTATGCCTGTATGGGGAAAGAATCTGAAAAAGAATCAGTCAGTTCAGTTCAGTCACTCAGTCGTGTCCGACTCTTTGCAACCCCATGGACTACAGCATGCCAGGCCTGCCTGTCCATTAACTCAGTTACAATAAACAGAAAAAACGAATAATCCACCAAACCCTAACTGAGTACGTCCCAACTCCAATTCCTCTCAGTCAGATCCCCACACTGCCCAGCTCTGTACCAAACCAGGGCAAGTTTGAGGAAGGGAAGACAAAGTGGAAGGAAATGGTAACTAGGGAAATAATCTATCAGTTTTGCAATTTATTTTTTTGTTGGGCAAATTTTTAAAAAACATATGCCCATGGGAACACATTGCTAGGACCTTCCCAGTGCCTTGGAAGGGGACCCACGAAGGTGGGAGTTCTGAAGCTGGGGCTTCATTAGCTTGTGGTAAGTTGTGTTAAACACTCCTGTGAGTTTTGACATCACACAGGTGTGAGTTTGAATCCTGACTCTGCCACTTAGCAGCTCTGAGGAGTGTTTATGCCACGGCTGTACATTCGAAATAATGATCATTTGTATTACACAGAGTGTTGTATGTACTGAGAAGATGTACGTAAAAAGTTTATACTTATATACATTTTTGCTGAGGCAAAGTGCCTGGCACCTAAATCCTCAGTAAACGGTACCACAGTGCTTAGCGTGACTGGCTCAAATCTGCAGCTGGAGGCAGCCCTGCAATTCCCTTTGCAGGAGGCTGCTGAGAGGCAGTGATCTGCGAGACAGATGCCCTGGGCACACTCGGATAGGGTGGAGCCCTGGAGTTGCCCAATTCTCACACTTCCCACAGGACGAGGCAGCCTCTACCTTCTATTGTCATCGGCATGCGTGGCAGGTGCCTGGGTCTGCAGTGACCCTGGGTGCAACTCCAAGTGACTCACCCACGGCCCCCAAACCCAGCTCTGCTTCCACTTCCCACAGATGCAGGCTACGCCCGGCTATGCCGAACCCCCAGATGCCCAAGGGCTTCTGGCCCCCAGGAAGGGAAGGCGGCAGAAGTGGTAAAACATGCACCAGGATGCTGGGGCCACACGGACTCCCGCAGCCCCTGCGGACATAGAGCAGGGCTGGGCGCTCCTGGCACTACCCACAAGAGCTGCCTGCCTCTTCACCTCTTTGCCGGGGCTCTGCCATTCATCCCGCCAGATCAGAGATGCTCCAGACATGGAATGGCTGCTCACGTCTCTCCCAGGTGCAGCTGCGGAGAATCGCACCCACGGGAATCTTGTTTCCTGTGGAATCTTGCTTGGAACTGAGAAAAAAGACCAACAAGCAACTGCAGACCACGCTCACAAAATGGTGGTGGAGGAGCGAATACTTTACAGGGAGGAACGCACACAGGAGACACCAGGGAGGCCAATGGCAGCACAGGTCCGGAGCCCGCCGCTGGGCCAGCCCCACAGGGAACATTTTGGAGGGAGTGAAGGAAGAGGCGCACCACCAAGAATTAGGAACTTGGTCTCTAGACTCCATCAGATCTGAGTTCGAACCTCAGCTCCTCCACTAGTAAGCTTTGTGCTCCATGGCAAGTTCATTAACCTCTCCGGGCCTTAGTTCCTCAATTCCTTGTCTGTAATGCAGGGATGTTTGAAAAGATTAAAGAATATAGTGCAGCATAATGCACGTGCCAAGTACACTCTACTAATCCGTCATTTGGTGAACAGAAGTTTCTAGTTTTAATATTATCTGACTTATCCACCTTTCCATTTTAGGTTGGTTGTTTTTGAGAATCAAGGAAATCTTTGTCTATCCTAAAATCATGACGACTTTTTCCTCATCTAGATTCTCTACTGTTCTTCATCTCACATTTAGATCTATATTCAGCTAGAATTCGTTTTTGTGTATGTTTAGGCAATGGCACCCCACCCCAGTGCTTTTGCCTGGAAAATCCCATGGACGGAGGATCCTGGTAGGCTCCAGTCCATGGGGTCACTAAGAGTCGGACACGACTGAGCGACTTCACTTTCACTTTTCACTTTTCATTCATTGGAGAAGGAAATGGCAACCCACTCCAGTATTCTTGCCTGGAGAATCCCAGGGACGGGGGAGCGGTGAGCTTCTGTCTATGGGGTCGCACAGAGTCGGACACGACTGAAGTGACTTAGCAGCAGCAGCAGCAGCAGTATTCATCGGAAGATCACAAGACACCCCTGAAGGAGTGAAAGGGCAAGCCATAGAGAAGATATTGGCAATTTGAATAACCAACAAAGGACTTTTATCAAGAATACATGTAGAATTCCTACAAGTCAGTTCAAAAGAATGTAACTCAACCACTAATTGTCACAATGATTATTCCCCCTCCCAATCTTCTTCCTGACATTCACTCATCCTCCTGCACGCCTTACCTATTTTTCTGACTTTTCCCTTTCTGCCAGCATATTTATGATCTAAATTGGATTACACCTGTTTCCTAAACAAGTACGACTTTAAATGGAAAAGCCACTAAAGACAATTCAGAAAAGGCAACTTGCTTTAATTGGTTACAGAGAAAATTAATCTCTATGGGAGAGGGGCATTCTCTTTTCTAAGACTTCCTTAAAATATAATGGCCACCATTTGTGGGGCTCCACCTATGGTAGCTGGTGCTTTACATACATTATTTTTATAATACATACATACGTAATAATACATACATAATTTTTAATACATATAATAATTTATATATATATATAATTTTTATAATACATACATACATAATAATACATACATAATATTTTTCCTGGTAGCACACTTTTATTGAAATCTTACATAATTTAAGCCTTATAAAAAGCCAACATAATTGAAAATTGGATTCTCCCTCTAAAACCCTCTCTCTAAAGGTTAAAAGCAGAGATGCTGAAGTCAAATGTTCTGTTATCTCCTTCCTGGCTCCATCCTGTCCAACTGAATGAGCCCACACTAGTTGCTTAACTGTTCTGTGCCTCAGATGTGTCATCAGCATAATAAAAAAAGAGTAACTACCTCTTAGGAATGTGAGTTCATGTAAAGTGCTTAACACAATGCCAGACACATGCCAAGCTTTCAATAAAGGTAAGTAGTGATCACCAAAGATGTGTTTATTTTCGTATTGATCATCTGATGATGTCCATGTGTAGAGTCGTCTCTTGTGTTGTTGAAAAAGGGTGTTTCCTATGACCAGTGTGTTCTCTTGGCAAAAGTCTGTTAGCCTTTGCCCTGCTTTATTTTGTACTCCAAGGCCAAACTTGCCTGTTACTCTGGAATTTCTTGACTTCCTACTTTTGCATTCCAGTCCCCTATAGTGAAAAGGACATCTTCTTTAGGTGTTAGTTCTAGAAGGTCTTGTAGGTCATCATAGAACCATTCAACTTCAACTTCTTTGGCCTTAGTAGTTGGGGCATAGACTTGGATTACTGTGATATTGTATGGTTTGCATTGGAAACAAACTGAGATAATTCTGTCATTTTTGAGATTGCATCCAAGTACTGCATTTCAGACTCTCTAGTTGACTATGAAGGCTACTCCATTTCTTCTAAGGGATTCTTGCCCACAGTGGGCAGTAGATATAATAATGGTCATCTGAATTAAATTTACCCATTCCTGTCCATTTTAGTTCGCTGATTCCTAAAATGTTGATGTTCACTATTGCCAGACAGTTTATACAGTCAGCAAAAACAAGACTAGGAGTTGACTGTGGCTTAGATCATGAACTCCTTATTGCAAAATTCAGACTTAAATTGAAGAAAGTATGGAAAACCACTAAACCATTCAGGTATGACCTAAATCATATCCCTTATGATTATACAGTGGAAGTGACAAATAGATTCAAAGGATTAGATCTGATAGATAGACTGCCTGAAGAACTATGGGCAGAGGTTCATGACATTGTACAGGAGGCAGGGATCAAAACCATCCCCAAAAAGAAGAAAGGCAATAAGGCAAAATGGTTTTCTGAGGAGGTATTACAATAGCTGAGAAAAGAAAAGAAGCTAAAGGCAAAGGAGAAAAGGAAAGATATATTCATTTGAATGCAGAGTTTTGAAGAATAGCAAGAAGAGATAAGAAAGCCTTCCTCAGTGATCAGTGCAAAGAAATAGAGGAAAACATAGAATGGGAAAGACTAGAGATCTCTTCAAGAAAACTAGATATACCAAGGAAATATTTCATGCAAAGATGGGCACAATAAAGGATAGAAATGGTATGGACCTAACAGAAGCAGAAGATATTAAGAAGAGGTGGCAAGAATACACAGAAGAACTGTACAAAAAAGATCTTAATGACCCAGATAACCACTATGGTGTAATCACTCACCTAGAGCTAGACATTCTGGAATGTGAAGTCAAGTAGGCCTTAGAAAGCATCACTACAAACAAATCTAGTGCAGGTGATGGAATTCCAGCAGAGTTATTTCCAATCCTAAAAGATGATGCTGTGAAAATGCTGCACTCAATATGCCAGCAAATCTGGAAAACCCAGCAATGTCCACAGGTCTGGAAAAAGTCAGTTTTCATTCCAATCCCAATGAAAGGCAATACTAAAGAATGTTCAAATTACCGCACAATTGCACTCATCTCACATGATAGCAAAGTAATACTAAAAATTCTCCAAGCCAGGCTTCAACAGTATGTGAACATCTGGAAGATATTCAAGCTGGATTTAGAAAAGTCATAGGAACCAGAGGTCAAATTCCAACATCTGTTGGATCATAGAAAAAGCAAGAGAATTCCAGAAAAATATCTACTTCTGCCCCATTGACTACACTAAAGCCTTTGACTGTGTGGATCACAGCAAACTGTGGAAAATTTTTCAAGAAAGGAGAATACCAGATCACCTTTCCTGCCTCCTGAGAAATCTGTATGCAAGTCAAGAAGTCAACAGTTAGAACCAGACATGGAACGGTGGACTAGTTCCAAATTGGGAAAGGAGTACATCAAGGCTGTATATTGTCACTTTGCTTATTTAACTTATATACAGAGTCCATCATGGGAAATGCCGGGCTGGATGAAGCACAAGCTGGAATCAAGATTGCCGGGAGAAATATCAATAACCTCAGATATGCAGATGACACCATCCTTATGGCAGAAAGTGAAGAGGAACTAAAGAGCCTCTTGATGAAAGTGAAAGAGGAAAGTGAAAAAGCTGGCTTAAAACAGATTCGTAAAGCTAAGATCATGGCATCCAGTCCCACCAGTTCATGGCAAATAGATGGGGAAAAAATGGAAATGGTGACAGACTTTATTTTCTTGGACTCTAAATCACTGCAGATGGTGACTGTAGCCATAAATTAAATGATTCTTGCTCCTTGAAAGAAAAGTAATGACCAACCTAGACCTCATATTAAAAAGCAGAGGCATTACTTTACTGACAAAGGTCTGTATAGTCAAATCTATGGTTTTTCCAGTAGTCATGTATGGATATAAGAGTTGGACCATAGAGAAGGCTGAATATTGAAGAATTAATGTTTTTGAACTGTGGTGCTGGAGAAGACTCTTGAGAGTTCCTTGGACTGCAAGGAGATCAAACCAGTCAATCCTAAAGGAAACCAGTCCTGAATATTCATTGGAAGGACTGATGCTGAAGCTGAAACTCCAATACTTTGGTCACCTGATGCAAAGAACCAACTCATTGGAAAAAGACCCTGATGCTGGGAAAGATTGAAGGCAGAAAGAGTAGGGGTTGACAGAGGCTGAGATGGTTGGATGGCATCACCGACTCAATGGACGTGAGTTTGAGTAAGCTCCGGGGGTTGGTGATGGACAGGGAGGCCTGGCGTGTTGCTGTCCATGGGGACACAAAGAGTAGGACATGACTGAGCGACTGAACTGAACTAAACTGAACTGACATTCCAATGCTAGGTTCCCATTTTGTGGAATCAAGGAGACATTATTCCCTCGAGTCATTTTGTGAGCTGTCTAAAATGATGCAAGAATTAAGCAACCACAAATCTGCATGTCCTGAGTGAACACTTCCCCACCCCAACCTCCATGCATGCCCTTCTCCTTCCTGAGGGCCCTCCATCTGCTGGAGGTACAGGTACAGAGATTGGGTTCCCACTTGTCTACCATTGCTTACCTTCCTTCTCCAGAGGCAAAGGAAAGGAACAGAAGAAGGAAGAGAGGATGTGAGACACAGGGGGCTTCTCAATGAGGGGAAGCGAGACAGGCTCCCTCCCTCCCCAAAGCAAACCTTTTCCTGGGGCCCCAGATAAGGTACAGCTCCTGCTAAGATGCTAGTGAAGACAGCAGCCAAGTGTCCTCTCATTTTCCAGTGTAAGCCCCTTCATCCAGGCTGGCTTAAGGAATGACATCCAGATGAGCTGAGCTGAGAGACCTCAAATTGCTGATTGTTTCAAGTCTGTTTGTTAATTCCCTAAAAAAATAAATACATACATACTGAGGAACCACTGTGCACTGGAAATCATTGTAGGCATGCGTAGGAAATGACAGACATTGTCCTCTCTGTCCTCAAGAAGCCCACATTATTTTGTTTTGTTTTTAATATTTATTTATTTATGTGACTGCCCGGGAAGCATGCAAGATCTTCAGTCTTCATTGAGGCACGTGGGATCTTTAGTTGTGACACGCAAACTCTTAGCTGTGGCATGTAGGATCTGGTTCCCTGACGGGGGATTGAACCCAAGCTCCCTCCCTCGGGAACACAGAGTCTTAGCCACTGGACCACCAGGAAAGTCCCAAGAAGCCCACATTGTAATGGGGAAAGACCGGCAATAAAGGAATGCACAACGAAATTAACAAGATTCTGTAAGACCATGTACAGAACTAACACACAGAGCCCAACTCAGGGGGTGTGTCCACCATCACTGGGCAAGACGAACTTTAGGTCAGGTGACTTGGGAAGCCCTCTCTGAAGAAATGACTGTTGACCTGAATGACAAGAACGTGTCTCAAAGTTCAATGTCAACCAGACAACACTTTCCTTGGAACCCTATCAGTCAGGCACCCCGTCACCCCACGAGGAGACAAGTACAAAATTAGATGCTGGGCTGCAATAGGAAGGGTGTGGGACGGTCACACAAGCCAAGAGACCTTTCTGCCCTCCGCACCCTTGCCACAGTGGGGCTGACAGTCCTCGCTGCCTCCCCAGGAGCTGCTGCCGTCAGTTTTCTGTCCTGTCTAGTGACTCTCTGTAGAACAGATACTAAACCTATAGTAAAGCACGCTGTGTCATCCCATCGCTCCGGTCAGTTGTCAGCCGGACCGTGCCCTGCAGACCCCACTTGCAGCATTCTCGCCATCACACGATGAGTCTGGTGCTTGCACGAGAGCCCGGTGCCTTTCAGCATCACTAGAAAGGGAAGGTACTTCACAGGTGGTAAACTTCAGCTTAAAAAAAAATCTGACATGTAACCCAACAGCAGAAAAAAATGAAAGATTCAGCATGAGCTTTAGCAACTCCACCCAAAGCGAGCTGGCTGAAGTGTAGATTTCTTTGTGTCCCTCCAGATTCTCTCTCTCGGTCCCTGTTATTTTGGATGAACATAAATCTGTAGGTCTGTAGCTTGTTTTTCCCACTTTATAGTTTTCATGTACATTTCCACTCATTAATGTTGCTCTCGCCTGTCGTTTAACAGCTTTATAGAGTCCAAGCATGGTGAAATTCATTATTTGTTTATTTTTGCTTCTTTTCATCCCATTTTTGAGGGTTAAGGTTGTTTGAAATTTTGACTTGTGTTGGACCAGGCCCTGCTAAAAACATTTTGGTAGATTCAGACCTTTTTCCCCCTCTTTTGCCTTGTAGAAATATTCCACAGAGTGAAGTGACCACGTCATGGGTGTGAACAGTTTTATAATGCCTGTTAAATTTACTAGACAGCTCTCAGGAAAAATGGAGCCAGTTTATGGCCCCAGCCAGCTAGTGGGTGTGGGCCTCCTTTCTTAGATCTGGTTTTTAAACTGGGCTTCAGCAATATAAAGAGATAAAATTGCTGCAAACGATTTGAAGGAATTTTTGTTTTATTTTTAAAAATTCTCAAAGCCATTTTTAACCTCCTTTAGTAGGTATAGTTAACCCTGCTGCTGTAGTAACGGACTGCTGTCCACACCCTCCTCGGGGCTTCGTTCTTACCTCACCTTCCTATGAAATGCTCTTTCCTGAAATGTGCACGGCTTCCTTCTTTATGTCAGCCAGGTCTCTGCTCAGGTAAAATCTTAACAGAGAGGACTTGCCACTTTACTGCCCCTAAAATGCCCCTCCGCCCCACCTTGTCACTCTCTCTCCTCTTAACTTGCATGGCCCTCAACACCATCTGACATAATAGATATCTTCTTTTCATAGATATTATCTGTGTCTTTCAACTAGCATGTACATTTCATGGGAACAAAGACTTGGTCTCTTTTATTTGCTTCTGTATTTCCAGTGCCTTGAAGGTGCCCTGTGCATCATAAATGTTCAGTAACTCTTGCTGAATGAATGAGGGGACCAAAGGTCTGATTACATCATCACAAACTGCTTGGTATTCTAAAAATAAATGCTGGTAACATGGTGGGTGTTAAAAGTTTGCGAGTCATGGGTTCTTAACTTTGCCGAAACCTCTAAGTCTTCTTCCCTTAAAATGTATACTCACAAAACTTGGTGTGTAATTAATGGGGAATTTGACCTGCTGAAGCTGTTGGCCGGTCGGAAATCCTGACTTTAGAATTGCTGCTCCAGGGACCCAGAAACAGTAAGTGAGCCACCCTACAAACCAAGCTTGCAGGGTTTGGCCTGTCCAGGATTCACTGGCACCAGGTTTTTTGGGAAAGATGTGAATGAGTTGCTTCCAAATCTGAAAATAGAAAATTTCACAAAAGGGAAACATCCATATTTCTCAAGTTTGTTGAAAATGCAGAAGACCTAGTGGCACTTGGCGCACACTCCTCACTGAAGACGAGCAATGGCAGCCCCACCTGGGAGGGGCCTGGCGTCTGCAGGTGACCCCAGTCCCCGCTGCTCCCTGGAGCTCCTCTGGTTTTGAAGCTGAGTGATGGTGACCGTTGATCATTAGGCTTACATTCTTGTTTTCCTTAAACCTGAGTTCAGAGAAAAGCAAAACAGACCTCTGCTTCTGATTTTCTTAAGCCAAGGTCCACTTCACTTACTTAAGTGTTACGTGCCTAACCACTGCAGGGATTTGACTTAAGACCCCGTACCTAACTCAACCATAAAGCATGCAATTGAGCAAGCTGGGCTCCAGAATGACTGAGAGAGTTCCCCAAGAGTACATGGGGGCTGACTTGAACTCCAGCTTCCAAACGCAATGCTCTTTCTCAGCTCAGTGAAAAACCAAGAAATCTGTAGAGTCCATAGAATCCATGCTATGCTATGCTATGCTAAGTCACTTCAGTCGTGTCCAACTCTGTGTGACCCCATAGACGGTAGCCTACCAGGCTCCCCAGTCCCTGGGATTCTCCAGGCAAGAACACTGGAGTGGGTTGCCATTTCCTTCTCCAATGTAGGAAAGTGAAAAGTGAAAGTGAAGTCGCTCAGTCGTGTCCGACTCTTAGCGACCCCATGGACTGCAGCCTACCAGGCTCCTCCATCCATGGGATTTTCCAGGCAAGAGTACTGGAGTGGGGTGCCATTGCCTTCTCCGATAGAATGGACCCATGCAAATCTATCAGAATTCACCAGGCTTTTCAAGGTCATCACTGTAGACCTGCCAGTGTGCAGAGCCATCCAAGCAATGCTTGACCTAGTGAATCAACAAGCAAATGAATGAATCATTTTCAAATTACAGTTTAATTGGGGAAATGTAAGCTTCATTTAAAAGCCACTTTCCACTAGCAACTGAAGGCTTCGTTTTTTTTTCCGACCACTCATCTTTATTTTCAATGGAATAAATTCTGTGGTATGAAATAACAGCTCTGACCCACCAAGTGAGGTGGGAGCCCAGCAAGATGAGGAAGGATTACATGCTCAGTCTCTGCAGGACACTGTTTTATTACCCCAATGTGCTCATCTGATTTTAAACTGCAGGCTCCTTTAAATTTCCCATAGCCCAAGTTTCAACTCATCAAAACATGATTTGTCCTGATTCCAAGAGATAAGAATCAGGCGACCTGAGCAGCTGGTGCCAGGAACTGCCCGTAGAGGAGGCTGTGTCTCCTCTGTCTGCCCACTGACGCTAACCAGGCCAGACAGCGGCCCTGATGCTGTTCTGAAAGTTCATTCTCCCTGTCTCCAGCTAGCATTGCCTCTTTGGGCAGTTATTCTCCATTAAGGCTGGTGGCAATGTTATGCCCTGTAGTAGTAAATGAAAGTCACTTGACCTTTTTAGGGGAATCAGTATCATTATTATGGTATGATTTTAAAAAGCACTTCCTCCTGAATATTTATATCATCTAGCCCCTGAGGTCCCTAACTGCCACTCCTAATGGCCCATATATCTGTTTTCTTCTTTTTTTAGCAATAGATGGCCTGCTCTTAGCTAGATACATAGTCACAGAATAAACACCAACTTCCCTTATAGACAAAAGTAGCCACATGTCTAAGGTCTAGCCAAGGGGATGAAAGTAGAAATGTGTATAATTTCCAAAAAGGTCAGGCTGCATGGAACATTGACTTGATGACTGGATCTCAGCAGTCATTTCAGACTATGGGGTTGAGGCCCAATCGAGGATGGCAAAGCAAGAGACTGACTAGACGGTACTGGACTTCCTGATGGTGATAACACTTTCTGTCATTTTCAGCTGAGTATAAAGCTAATGAAAGTGACTAAAAGTTGGTCAAAGAGATGGAAAGCTATTTTTGGTGAGTAGGCAGTTAATTATGTATAATTTAAAAAATTGGAGCATAAAACCATTTTTCATCATTTCCAATGTGATACGTCACTTCTGTATTTTGGATATGTGAAAAAATATCTTTCCATTTATATGTAAACAGACAAATGGTTAAAATTTTTTGAAGCAATTTTTATTTTTATTTAATGGAAGTTTAATTGACATATAACATTATACTGGTTTGGGATGTACAATATAATGATTCAATATTTGTATTTATTGCAAAATGATAACACAGTAGGTTTAATTAACATCTATCACCATACGTAGTTATAAAATGTTTTGTGTTGTGATGAGAAATTTTAAGATTTGTACCCTTAGCAACTTTCAAATATGCAGTAAGATATTGTTAACAATCAGGGAAGGCAATGGCACCACACTCCAGTACTCTTGCCTGGAAAATCCCATGGACAGAGGAGCCTGGTAGGCTCCAGTCCATGGGGTCGCTAAGAGTCAGACACGACTGAGCGACTTCACTTTCACTTTTCAGTTTCATGCATTGCAGAAGGAAATGGCAACCCACTCCAGTATTTTTGCTTGGAGAATCCCAGGGACAGGAGAGCCTGGTGAGTTTCTGTCTATGGGGTCGCACAGAGTCAGACATGACTGAAGCGACTTAGCAGCAGCAGCATTGTTAACAATTGTCACCACACTGTACATTATGTCCTCCTGAGTTATTTAGTTCATAACTGGAAGGCTGTACTTTTGATCCTCTTTGCCCATTTCACCAGCCCCTAACTCTGGCAACTGCTACTCTCTTCTCTGTATTTTTGAGTTTAGCTGTTTATTATTTGTTTGGGGGTTTTGTTTTTAGATTACACATGTAAGTGACATCATATGGTATTTATCTTTCTCTGTCTGGCTTATTTCACCTAAAGCATAATGCCCTCTAGGTCCAACCATGTTGTTGCAAATGGCAAGATTTTCTTCTTTTTATGGCTGAATAATATTCCATTATATGCATGGGGTCACAAAGAGTTGGACACGACTGAGCGACTGAACTGAACTCACACACACACACATACACACACACACATGATATATGTGTATAATGCGTGGTGTAAGATTGCAGTCCAGTTTTATTCTTTTATGTGTGGCTATGGCTGTCTGGGGTTCCCAGTGCCACTTTCTCCCATTGTATAATTGTGGCTCATCTGTTATAAAATAATGTGTCATATGTGTGTGGATTTATTTCTGGGCTCTATATTGTATTCCATTGACCTAGGTGTCTGTTTTTACCTACTGTTTTGATGAGTATATATTTGTAATATACTTTGAAACCAAGGAATGTGTTACCTCCAGCTTTGACCTTTCTTCTCAAAATTGCTTTCACTATTTGGGATCTTTTGTAGTTCCATACAAATTTGGGGATTGTTTGTTCTATTTCTGTGAAAAATGCCTTTGGGATTTTGATAGGGATTTCACTGAAGCTAGAGATTGCTTTGGGTATATAGCAATTTTTAATACATGGTTAAAATATACATTTTTCATACTCTCTAAATTAAAAAAAAACAAAACCCTGCCCTACTGAAATGATTAGGAGCTAAACCATGGCCCAGAAGGCCTTTGTTTACTTGTTATTTTCTGATTTTAACATGTTTGAGGAGTGATACAACCACTATTTCTACACCTGTAAGCTTCAAGTTGCCAGAGACTCACCATCTCTTGTGCGCACTGTCATGTGCTAAGCTCTGATCTTGAAATTTTTCACTAATTCCAAAAGGGCAAGGGAGACCATTCTTTATCACAGTGGTCATGGCTGGGCAATGCTAATACAAAATAGTTATGAAACAGTTCAGCTAAATACATTGCTCTTCCTTCCAACCTGAAAAGTTGTTTTTTTTTGTCTTTAATCATTTTATTTATTTATTTCTGGCTGTGCTGGGTCTTCAGAGAAGGCAATGGCACCCCACTCCAGTACTCTTGCCTGGAAAATCCCATGGACAGAGGAGCCTGGTAGGCTGTAGTCCATGGAGTCGCTGAGGGTCGGACACGACTGAGCGACTTCACTTTCCCTTTTCACTTTCATGCATTGGAGAAGGAAATGGCAACCCACTCCAGTGTTCTTGCCTGGAGAATCCCAGGGACAGGGGAGCCTGGTGGGCTGCGGTCTATGGGGTCGCACAGAGTCGGATATGACTGAAGCGACTTAGCAGCAGCAGCAGTGCTGGGTCTTTGTTGCTGTGAGGGCTTTTCTCTAGTTGTGGTGAGCGGGGCTACTCTCTAATTGCAGTGGCAGACTTCTTATTCCAGTGGCTTCTCTGGTTGCGGAGCACGGGCTCTGGGGTGCAGTGGCTTCCGTAGCCGCGGCCCACGGGCTCAGTAGTTGTGGCTCTGGGCTCTAGAGCACCGTCTCCGTAGCTGAGGGGCATGGGCTCAGTTGCTCCATGGTATAAGGGATCTTCCCGGATCAGGGATCAAACCCATGTCTCTTGCACCCCTGTCTCCTGTATTGGCAGGTGGATTCCTTACTACTGAGCTACCAGGGAAGCCCCGCTAGTGAAAAGTTTTGAAATAAATTCCATCTCTCCTGCCCTGTTTCTGGTGCTAAATCGCTCAGTCATGTCTGATTCTGTGCGACCCTTTGGACTGTAGCCTGCCAGGCTCCTCTGTCCATGGGATTCCCCAGGCAAGATTACTGGAGTGGGTTGCCATTTCCTCCTCCAGGGGATCTACCTGACCCAGGGATTGAACCCGCATCTCTTACATCTCCTGCAGTGGCGGGCAGGTTTTACCAGTAGCACCACCTTACCAGTTTCAATTAAATTCATGAAGCACTAAAGCTAATAGAACCTCACAATATGATTTAAAAATGTCAATAATTAAAATATGGTGAAGCAAAACTAAAATGTTAGCAGACTTAGAACTTTGAGAATTTATTAAATCTCAATGAAAATGTTTTCTTTCCTGAGTCTTCACACATGCTTTTTGTAAGAGTTAGGATACAATAAAATTGCCAAAACAAAGAGATGCAAAACTGCAGAGATTCAAATAGGGTAGAAGTGTATTCTCTCTCAGATGACAGTGCTGAGGAGGGAGGGTCCAGGTGAGCTTCGAAGGGTCACTACGGAACCCAGGTTACTTCTGTCTTCTTGCTTCATCATCCCTAGACCCTAGGGCATGGTCCCTGTCCACTCGGTAAAGCTGACTTTCCACACATCCGGGTTCTAGTTTAAGGGAGGGGATCCGATCGCAGATGCGCAATCATTTCAGGGGCAAAATTCAGAAGGAGCACATGACCCTTCCCTTCAGGACTACTGAACACATGCAGCATAAAAGGAGACCGTGAAAGCGGTCTTTAACTGGGACACCATGGTCTTACTAGGCAAGGAAAATGTGTTTAAGGGCAAAAGTAGCAAGCTACCACAGCATCTAATTGGTTTTCTGCTTCCTACCCACCCCGTTCCAATCTAGTCTCTGAACGTTTCTAAAATGCGAGTCCGGTCAAAGCACTCCCATATATCATGTTCCTGGAGAGCACCGGATGGCCTTCAGGAAAAAGTTCGAGTGAGTCCTTGGCTGAAAGCACAAATTCCATGGCTGCCTTGTGCCTAACAGCTTGGCCTTATTTTCTGCTATTCCCTAACATTAGGGCTGCCAGAGTTAGCAAAATAAAACATAGATATCAGTTAAATCTGCATGGCACATACTTATGCTCAAAAAGGATTTACTGTTTCTCTGAAATTCAGATTAACTGAGTGAGCTGTATTTTTTATGTGGCAACCCTACCCAACATTCAAAGCTACTTTAGTCATAATGAAAAACGCGCATGCTTGTGATTCCCCAAACTAGTCATGCCTTGTCAGCCCTATGTCGTTCCCTTGACCTAAAAAGCCTTTCCCTGCTCCTTTATCTGCTGAATTGCAGCTTATCCTTTGAACTCAGGTCAAAGGTCACCTTTGCTAAGACATTGTCCTTGACTATCACTGGGCAGCCCTTGAAGTCTGATGTAGCGGCCCCTCCTCTGAGCTCTCAAGACACCAGGGCACACCTCTAGAATATCACTTGCCACTCAGTTTATCATCATCAATGCTCCTGTCTGATTCCTCACCTCGACCACAAACCTCTTGAGAACAATTTCGACTTAAATTATATACCTCCCAATAGTAGACACTGTCTGATATATATTTAATGAATAAAGAGGCAGCACAGTGTAGCAAAAATGATGGAGGAAGAGGGGATGAGACTGGGTTCGGGTGCTTAGTCTGTCTCCTGCATGCATCCACGTGTACAAAGTCACTTCTTTTGTGTCCAGCTCTTGGCGACCCCCTGGACCATAGCCCACCAGGCTCCTCTGTCCATGGGATTCTCCAGACAAGAATGCTGGAGTGGGTTGCCACTTTTGGAAAGTAAGAGCTAACATCCTTCACACACAGCTTTCTCTCTTCTCCGTATTGAGAAAATAAATTGTATTTGCTTAAACAGTGAGTTAATCTAACACTCAAAACATGAGTAAAAGAAAACTGGTAGAAAATGGAGAAAGCCCAAAAAACTTTGAATCTAAGGCTGTAACCCAAGCAATTGGTGTAAAAGTGAAAATTTAGCCAGATGTCAGATGTCAAAACCGGCTTTGTGGAGTCTAGCTCTCCAGCAGTAAGAAGCAGGACCCAGGAGGTGAGTGAGGTTCATTGTAAAATGGCACCCCACCCCAGTACTATTGCCTGGAAAATCCCATGGATGGAGGAGCCTGGTAGGCTGCAGTCCATGGGGTCGCTAAGAGTCAGACATGACTGAGTGACTTCACTTTCACTTTTCACTTTCATGCATTGGAGAAGGAAATGGCAACCCACTCCAGTGTTCTTGCCTGGAGAATCCCAGGGACGGGGGAGCCTGGTGGGCTGCCGTCTATGGGGTCGCACAGAGTCGGATACGACTGAAGCGACTTAGCAGCAGAGAGACAGGAAGACAGGACCCTCGACAGCACAGCCAAGTCTCATGGAGGTGGAACTGTCTTTGGGGCCCAGACGACACTGCAGCAAGCTTTGGGCTTTACATGCAAGGGTTTCAGCTTTGCGTTGTCTCAGCAACTCCCTGCCTCTGTTTCTCCCGCTTCTGCTGCTATTGACCAGTTTTGTGTGATGTGTCTTGTTCAATAGCCCCTTTAAACAAGAATTCAGATTCTTATTGGTTCATGCATCACCATGTAGAACAGGCTGCCTCTGTTTCACAGAGCTTTTGAAACAGGCCATTGCCTAGCCCACTGACAAGACTAAACATTGGCCTCTCTGGGGTCAGGCACCCCTCCTTGGACAGGGGAACTGGCCTTTGGGACAGACTACATGGCCAGCTTTTCTAGATGAACTGTGGACAGTGATAGACACTCCGAGTATGGTCAGCTGTCTGTCTATTTGCTCTGAACTGGTAAAACCATTTGTCATGCAGAGTTGGGGCAAGGGAAGCTCATCTGATTGTTGAATGCCACATTCTGGTGGGTGTGAAGAGCAAAGCTTGTTCTGTTTTTCCTCAAAATGTATTTAATGTCTCTCACTGCTTCCATATTCCTGTCTTCAGTTCAGCCATACTGGACTTCTATCTGTTTTTACACCTATCTCCTCTCTCTCTCTTTTGCCTCTCCTGACCTACAAATACATTCTTCTGTGTTTCCACACCCTCTTTCTACACCCTCTTTAGTAGGCTAAAATACCTGCTCATTCTTCAATAAAGTTTCTTCAGACTCCAGCCTGGTCCAGTCTCCACTGTGATAAGCTCCTGTAGACTCTTGCACTTCTTCTTTCATAATATCCCCCTGTTTATCATTATCTGTTCACTACCTGCCTCTCCCGTTGACAGAGGCTCGGGGGGCGCAGGCCTTCCTGTCTTGTCACTGCTGTTTCCTCGTCTTCTGGTCCAGCGCCTGACACTTAGTGGAACTTCATAAATATTCACAGAACAAATGAGCTTTTGTTATCATGCCATCTGTTCAGAATGTTTTCCATTTAAGAAAAAGATAAGAGCCCCAACAATCTCAGTGTGAAGCAGAGCCAAAATAAAATGTTTTCAGAGTTGCGCTAGCAACTCTAGAAAAATTGGGCTTCCGTCGGGGTGGACGGGCAGATTTCCACAGATGTCCTTGAGAAATGACGCAGGAAGGTAACCGGCAGGCAGAGGGGAGGGCCCGGGCCCTGTGACGGATCAGGTAACAGCCGAGTGGGATGGGGGCAGGGGTGACGCTCCTTGCCCCACACATCCACCGCTGGCACCCCGCGCCTCACCCCCCAGCCTGCCTCAGAGGAGCCGCTCCAAGGACACCCTGGAACAGCAAACATGGGATTTTGTTTGCAGACTTGGCTGAGCAACAAGGCCTCTCCCTGACCTTCTCCCCGCATAGTCATAAAGGGAAAGAGCCTGTTTAAAGTGCAATTGCCTGAGGTCCCCCTCCATATTGCCACCCTGAGGGAGCAGCTCAGCTGGGCCTTGCCTCCAGGGAGGGGCAAGGACACTCCCCAGAGCCCTGCCCTGGGCACTTTACCCCAGGGCAGGCGCCTTCCCTGGGAGGGAGGGCCAGGCCCTCTGGGTCACTAGGAGTCCCTCCCCAGCCAGGGGCTGGGCTGGGCTGGGCAGCAGCTGCCTTTGTGAAGGAGCCAGGGACCCACTGGTTACCTTAGCTGATGGAAAGCTGTTTGGAGGATGTGCAGAGAACGAAGGGAAGCCACCTAGGACATCACCCAGGATAGAAGAGTAGCTCTCCCAGCCCCCACCCCACCCCATCTCACCCGGCGTTTCCGAGTCCTTCTCTGGATTATCAGACCCGATAATCGGGGTTTCTCCACCTTGACGGTGACACAGCTCTGCCCTGTCTCCGCTCCTGTTACCCCCCTGCCTTAAGCGTCTGCGGCCTTGTCTCTGTGACTCTGCTTCCGTCCCATCCTACTGTAGCGTCCCTCCCCGTGTCTCACAGTGGGGTCAGATGGGGTCAGCCTGTCAACATGACTCTCATGCCAGACCCCCTCCAAAGCCATTGGCCCAGCAGTGGGAAGCTGCCCCTGAACTAGGGACTCATTCCTGACTTAATCAATTATAACTGGAGCCACACGTGCAGAACGGGTCAACCGTTCATTCACCGGACATGGGGCACATCTTCTATGGAGACTATAGCTGCTGCTGCTAAGTCGCTTCAATCGTGTCCGACTCTGTGTGACCCCATAGACGGCAGCCCACCAGGCTCCCCCGTCCCTGGGATTCTCCAGGCAAGAACACTGGAGTGGGTTGCCATTTCCTTCTCCAATGCATAAAAGTGAGAAGTGAAAGGGAAGTTGCTCAGTCATGTCTGACTCTTCGCAACCTCATAGACTGCAGCCTACCAGGCTCCTCCGTCCATGGGATTTTCCAGGCAAGAGTACTGGGGTGGGGTGCCATTGCCTTCCCCGTGTGGAGACTACAGCAACGAGATAAAACCCACACAAGCCTCTGTCTTCATGAACCTCGCGTTTTACTGGTGGTTGGGAGGACTGGCAAGAAACGAAAAGAAAAACATAGGATAGATGTTGACTCACCTGGTGGAGAAAACAAAGCAAGACTGGGGTACGGGGAGTGAGTGAGGCAGGGGCATGTGCCACTTTCAGATGAGGTGTTTGGGAAGGTCCACTTGGGAGAACGGCGTCTGAGTCATTAAGGACATAAAGAAAGTGAGACTTCTGAGAAGGAACACTCACAGGGCCCTGGCAGACAGGACAAGTCCCTGGAGACATGGCTGTGACGCTTATAGTGACATGGTCAGCACCTAGAATCACAGGGAGGCCGGGCCCTCTGGGGCCTCACAGATGACAGGGCGAAACCTCCAGAAAGTACACAGTGCGCTGTATGGTGCTTGAGTCTGAGAAGGGCCGGAGCACAAGGGGTGTTTCGGAAGGGAGCCTGAGGGCCGGCACCCACGCTCTGTCTGCACCTGTCTCTGCCCCAAAGCCCCACCGCGGGAGCAAGGATGCCCCGACTCCCAATTAGGAACGCTCCAATTCAATGGGCCTTAACGTCTAGGGAACGTCAGAATCACCTGTGCTGCTTGTGAAGTCATGCAGGCCGCAGGGCCCATCGCCAGCGATTCCGATCCAGTAGGTTCAGGTGTGGGGCCCGATGATTGCGTTTCCAACACTTCCCTCACGTGATCCTTGTACACGGTCCACACTCAGCAGCGCGGCTTTCATTTGTCCTCTCATTACTAACTCTCAGCCCCTCCAGCTTTGCTCTTCCCTCTGAAATGACCTGCCTCCTCTTCTGTTTCTCCTTCAAAGCCCAGCTGGGGCCACTTCCTGGAGGACGCCTTCCCTGACATCCAAGGCAAGGCCCTTGGGGTCCTTCTCTGAGTATTTGCCCCTTAGATTTTATCACGTCTAATTGCTGCCCTCACATCTATCTGCCTTTTGGATTACAAGCACCTGAGGACAACTTCTCCAGTTCCTACTAGGAGGTATGTGTTCAACAAAGCTTTCTGAAGTCCCATCTTGTTTTTCCCTGATGTTTGCGAAAAGGAAGGTCGTCTGGGGAAAGAATTCCAGCTCGCCCCACCCCTGGGCTGCCCTCACCATCGAAACCCCATTTCACCCGAAGTCCTGCTTTCCCCTGAACTTCCTGGTTCCAGCCAGTCCAGGCCCACTGATGTAATGACATCTGGCCACTAAGAAATTTGAAATTCTTTATCTGACAAGTGCGGTTTGAAATTTTTAGAGAGCTGTTTTATTAAGACTCAAATACACACAGTCAAGCACCAGAATGGCAAAGCACGCACGGCTTGGCTGGAGGATCAGGAGCCTCAAGCAGTGACCTTGGGCAGAGCACTGGCCCCTTCCTGTGTCAAAGGATGGACCTGGATAAAAGGATTTCTCAGGTCCTTTCCAGCTCTCAAATTCCGGGATTACAGAATCTTGAGTCCAGTTAGATGCTAAACAAAGATATCCAGATTCTTAGCATGACTGTGCCAAGTCTGGTGGGAAATTTGTCCTTCTTACAAGCTGTTGCTTAGTTTTATCTCTGCATGTGGAGTCATAAGAACTCCCTAAATATTCCACATGTGTAATAGAGTGAGGCAGCTGCAGGAGCAAGCTGTGGAACTAAATTATAACATAGAGAAAGGCACATAGACTAGCATTTGAATCTTAGCATCACTACCGTGTGATTTTCAGCAAATTCTTTAACTTCTCTGACCCTTGGTTTCCTCATCTGTAAAATGAAAGCAAGAACAGTCTCTACCGTATAGGATCACTACAGAAATTAAGAGAAAAAATTAGCAGCAAGGTTTACAAAGAGGCTAGTTCAGCAGGTATTAGCTTTCAGGGGCTTCCTCTGGACCACTTCAGTCCATCTCTGCTGCCAACTTGGTCCCTAAATGAGGAAAACACTGTATACTCTGAGCTCCAAAGTCCTTCTGATGAGCTTCTGGTTACCCCTCATGGCCTTGCTGGGTCACTTATTCATCCAACCCATATCTATGGTTATTGTTCTTGTTCAATCGCTTGGGCGTGTCCGACTCTTTGTGACCCCATGGACTGCAGCACACCAGGCTTCCCTGTCCTTCACCAACTCCCAGAACTTGCTCAAATTCATGTCCATTGAGTCAGTGATGCCATCCAACCATCTCATCCTCTGTCATCCCCTTCTTCCTGACTTCAGTCTTTCCCAGCATCAGGGTCTTTTCCAATGGATGAGTTCTTCGCATCAGGTAGCCAAAGTATTGGAACTTCAGCTTCAGCATCAGTCCTTCCAATGAATATTCAAGACTGATTTCCTTTAGGATTGACTGGTTTGATCTCCTTGCAGTCCAAGGGACTCTCAAGAGTCTTCTCCAACACCACAGTTCAAAAGCATCAATTCTTTGGTGCTCAGCCTTCTTTATGGTCCAACTCTCACATCCATACATGACCACTGGAAAAACCATAGCTTTGACTAAACGGACCTTTGTCAGCAAAGTAATATCTCTGCTTCTTAATACGCTGTCCAGTTGGTCATAGCTTTTCTTCCAAGGAGCAAGTGTCTTAATTTCATGGCTGCAGTCACCATCTGCAATGATTTTGGAGCCCAAGTTTTATCCAAATGCCGGGTATGGAATGAAGAATAGATACTGATAGCTAAGACACTGTCCCTATCCTCAAGGAGAAGGTGCTTTCTATAGTTCAGGATATAAAAAAAATCAATAGTTACCATGTGGTGAGTAAATGCTATCAGGGTCCAAGCACATAGGAGAGTTCAGAGGAGAATTCCTGGGCCAGGTGACACTGTGCTGAAGGGTAAGGAGAATTCCTGGCCCAGTTGGCTGGTGGGAGGGATGAGGATTCTGGGGGAGAGGAACAGTAATCCAGAGAAGTGAGCAGGACTCTATCACCAAAGTCTGTGTCCCTCCGTGTAGACATTAGTCTTCAATTTAGGATTTAGCAGAGGCACTGCGGGGTTTAAGCAAGGGAATGGCAGGATCGGCTTTCTGTTTATAAAGATCTCTCTTGCTGTCATGTAGAGAACCTGGGGGAGGTTGACAAAACTAGAAAAGGAGAAAACCATCTCGACAGCGCTGATCCAGCGTGAGGATGGCTGAAGGTGGTGGCAGAGGACAGATGTGATGTTTGAGAGGCATTTACAGGGTACCATCTACAACGAGGCAATGAATTGGATGACAAAGTGACTGAGAGGGAGGGGCCAGAAACGATGCCGAGATTTCTGCCCTGGCCATCCAAATGAATGCTATCATTACTGAGATGGTGAACACAGGGGAGAAGATTTGGGGTACGGCGAAGGATGAAATCAGTTTTAGCAGATTTAGGGCGTGTGAAGCTTGAGAATTGTTAGATAGGCTCACCTAACCCTATTCACAGATCACTGAGAAGGAACTGATAGATGAAAAAGTTGAAGATGGTGAAGAAAAGAAGGCACTAATCATTGCTTCCAGAAAGCTCTAGAAGAGACCAGAAAGCATGCAGCCTCAAGCACAGTGGGAGGATGAATCTTAGGCAGGAGTGTGGCCCACCCCAGCTCTTGGGATGGCAGGAAGGAGGCAGCCACAGGTGTGCTCTGGGTCCTGGGGAGCCCTGCCCTTCTCCTTGCCCAAAGGTCTCCAACCCGTTCATTTGATCCTCTCTGCCTGCCTCAGCCAGGCACTGAATTAGTCCTATGAGTAGGACCAACAGTACTTCACCAACCGCTTTGAGCAAAGAGGTGGCCTTGCCTAAGTGAGTGTGTGTCTGATTTCTTGCCTGTAAAATGGAGCTGGATGACAACAGAGGGTAGTCGTGAGCATGGCAGGAAACTGTGTGAATGTGCTCGGGGGCTCGGAGTAGTGCCCGGCCCAGGGATGCACCTCACAATGGAAGCTGGTCCTCCCAGGCTCTGGGTGCGTGCTAACAGGCTTACCTGGGCTGCTTCAGGCCTCCTCCTGTTCAGACTGGCCTCCTGTTTCTACCCCTCCCCTCTCTCCTTTAAATTCCTGTTTCCAATTTTTAGTTCATTTGAAAAATCAAAGATAACAAAGAAGCTGTGAGTTGGAAATTCTCCAAGCTGCCTAGCACTTAGAAAAAAATTCCTGGCCAATAATCAGAATCTGTGGAATTTAGGGATTTAGGGCCATGGAATTTTTATTTTGAACACTGGTCTGATGAGAAGAGCACAGAATCTGTAGTGAGTGAAACTAAATTTTGGGCTTCCCTTGTAGCTCAGCTAGTGAAGAATCCGCCTGCAATCCAGGAGACCCCAGTGCAATTCCTGGATCAGAAAGATCCCCTGGAGAAGGGATAGGCTACTCACTCAAGTATTCTTGGGCTTCCCTGGTGGCTCAGCTGGTTAAGAATCTGCCTGAAATGCGGGAGACCTTAGTCCTGGTTCTGTATTTAAACGGGCAGACTTGGGGCACCTCTCTGAGCTTTCATTTCTTCTATAAAACATCTTCACAGAGTTACTGTGAAGAGCAAATAAGCTCACATCAGGCAGTGCCCTCGAAGAGCAGTCCAGTACTGTGTGGGCGTGTAGGATGGTCTCCGTGTCTGAACGTGGAGTGGCCAGCCCAGGTACAATCTGACAACTGAGTCCTCAGAAGCCCCCAGGCAGATGGTTTGCCTAACTCTGCCATCATAACAGCTAGACTTGATGAACAATAATGTTACTTGTTTTTAAATGTATTTATTTTTGGCTGCACTGAGTCTTCTCGGCTGTGCACAGGCTTTCTCTCACTGTGGTGAGCAGGGACTACTCCTTCTTGTGGTGCATGGACTTTTCACGGTGGTGGCTTCTCTTTAGAGCACAGGTGCTAGGGTGTGTGGGCTTCAGGAGCTGCAGCTCACCAGTTTAGTTGCCCTGAGTCACGTGGAATCATCCCAGACCAGGGATCAAACCCACATCCCCTGCATTGGTGGGCAGATTCTGAACCACTGGACCACCAGGGAAGTCAAACAAATGTTCTAAACATATATCATTATTTTTCTACCATACATTAGTAGTAATGTTATTATTACTAGTAATGGCTCCAGTTTGTTGAGCACTCACGGTGTACCACCCACCTTGCTAGAGTTTACCATACATTATCACGTTTAATCCTTTCTAGGACCTCATGAGCTGATACTGTTATTATCCCCTGTGAACAGTGAGAAAACAGATACTTAGGCTGAAATTACTCACAGTTAGTACAGGGTGGAACCACAGTCTGCATTTTAACCACCACCCTTGCTACCTCTCAACCGAGTGCCTGACGGATCTTCCCCTTGCCCAGCACGTGTTCCATCTTGCCCCTACCCCAAAATAACTAAACCATGTGCCTCCTTCCATACATTTGATTTTTAAACAAAAGTATTTTGGTTAGGGAGGGGGGATGGTTTGCTTTTTTGCATCATCTGATTTCCAGGAGCTTTCAGGGGAAGGAGTAGGGCAGGAGGGTCTCACTGCATTCTCCAGACCACCCCACACAGACTCCCCCAACCCAAGTCTCCCTGCCCAGCAGAGACCCTCAGCTTCCTGCCTCCATCTGCAGGGCCAGAGACAGCCCTGCTCCCCAGACTGAGAGAACGTCCCTGGAAATCAAGCCTTCTGGGTTGAGTGAGCAATGTTATCTTTCGTGGCTACAAAATTTCTTAACAACCCCCCCCCCCCCCCCCCCCCCCACACACACTTCATAGGGGAAGCAAACTAGCTTAATAGTGGAGCTCATGCACGAAAAGAGATGGGGACGTGACCTGGACTTTGTACTGCCCCATTTTGAACCTGTCCACTTAAATCTCTCTTTACTGATAAGCTCGTGCTCTTTACTTCACTCACTTCAATGGCCTGCTTCCAGCGAAGCAGAAGGTGGGGAGAGCCGGGCCACAGGGCACCAAGACAGTGGGGCAGCTGCCAACGGAAGGCTGCCCGGTGTTAACCTGCTCCACCCTGATGCTGGGTGTGCTGGGAGCCACCGGGCCTGCTCTGGGGAGCAAGGGCCCCCCAGCCAGAGCCAGAGTCCTTGGGATGGTTCTCCTGACTTGCCATGCCAGTGGATGTTGCTCCAGAAAATCCCCTTTATCCCTGAACACACTTTTTTTAAAGTTGGAAAGAGAAAAACAAAATAAAGTTTTGAAAAAGTAGATATATTCAACATCTTGTAATAATCTATAATGGAAAAGAATCTGAAAAAGGATAGATATATCTATGTATAATTGAATCACTGGCGTGCATCTGAAACATTGTAAATCAACTCTATTTCAATTTAAAAAGAGATTATTTCATTACTAAGGATGACATTTATTGTATTTATTTTTTGTAAAAATGTTTGTCTGCTCAGTCACGTGCGACTCTTTTTGCCACTGAATGAACTATAGCCCACCAGGATCCTCTGTCTGTGGAATTTTCTGGGCAAGAATACTGGAGTGTGTTGCCATTTCTTCCTCCAGGGGATCTTCCCAACCCAGGGGCTAAACTCTAGTCTCCTGCTTGAAAATGTGGGCTGCATATAAAAAGAAATAAAAGTAATTAGAAAAGTCTCTTAGGGCAGGTAAATGTGTAATTTTCTTATGTGCGAATTAGGATGCGTTGTACAAAAGCAGGTTCATTTGTATACATGTCGTCATAGCACCTGGGTAAGAACTTGGTCTGCATTATCTCCTGTGAAGTGGATTTTCCCTGACAGATGATGGTACAGGGACTTGCCCCGGGTCCAAGGCTGTAAGTCGCATAATTGCTATTCCAGGCTTGCGCTGTCTTGGCAAATATGGGGAAGACTTGTGACTCTGACAAGCATCTGCTTCTCCTGGGAAGTATGCCCACAAGGAATGCCTAAAAACAGTGAAAACTGTCTGCTTTCTTTACCTGAATTCATTCATTCACTGGTTCATTCAGCAAGCGTGAATTCAGGGCTTATTCTGTGTCAGCATGTTCCAGGTGTTAGAAATAAGATATAGCCCCTGTCCAGCCAAGCACTAAATTGACATTGTGTAGAAGGTAAAACATTGTAAATGCCAAACTTAGCAAAAACCTTTCTTGATGGATTTCATTTTCCCTTTGTCCTAAAAACTCGTAGCACTGATATTTGCTAAGAAATGCCATTCCTAAACCTTCTGACTCTGTTTAGCAAACATTTTTATCACACCTTTCCAAAATTCATGCCTTCTTAACCCAGTTAGACTGCAAACTCTTTGAGAGCAGAGGTACGGCACTCATCAGCCTCTCAGAATATGTGCTCTGATGTCATGCAAATCATTTCTGACACCTAATAATTTCGCTATAGAATCAAAATGTTCATACTTAAGCAAATTATCAATTTTATTTTTAAGTGTTGAGTTGCACACTCTCAGTTTAACCTATAACTTTTTTTCCCCCTTGGATCTAAATCTGGACTGTGAATCCATGCGTGTAGAGTGATAATACATTATATAATTTGAAATTAAGCTCTTTAAGTCTCCTGTTCCTATAAATCTGGAGAAATTGCCAGGGATACATTCGCTTTAAGAACTTGCTTCCAAACTTTTTTGTTCTCTCTCCCCCTTCCCTCGCAGTCTCCCACATGACAATATGATATTTCCAAGTTCACGCCGTGCCTTCTGGGCTGTGAACAAAGGCTAGGGGAGTCTGAGGGAGGTCATTGCCCCCTGCCTATTGTTCCTGAGAGTTCTCTGGCCCCTGCCATGTTCCCGTTTAAACACAAGACCTGTTAAGTACTTCCTAAAGCTAGAAGTTTGGAGAAGGAGAAGGAAAAGCTGTCGGAACTAAACCAGCTGCCAGTCTGATGACCATAGTACAGAACCGATCCAGGACCAGCTGTGGGGACAGGGGAAAGGCTGGGGCAAAACTGCAATTCAGGAGCCCTCCTTCTCCCTGGGCTGCGGGAGCCCTGCCCTCGGCCACTCTCCAGCCAGGTGCGACCTTGGCGCTGTACCTGCAGGAGAAGGCAGAAGCGTTTGCTTCCCTAAGCAGTGCCTGACATTTTGCCAGGAGGCCCGGGGCCCCACGGGCATCACAGGTGGCTCAGATGGGCTTGAGTGTCCTGCTCCCAGTCGAGGCTGGTCTGGAGGGAGGTTCCTTAGAGGGAACCTCTGGAGATGGATGTGGGGGTGGGAGGCCTTCTCTCTTTTCTTGGGAAGGATGTAAACTGCTCCATCACCCTACCATCTAATTACAGTGTTCCAATCTTGTGGTCCCACTCTCAAGAAAAGACAGCAAACCTCTAGGCTGGCATGAGCAGGAGCTCACCTGTACCCAAATCCCTCCACTTCGCCTATCCTCTGGCCTAAAATTCGTACTACTCTCTCCAGTAGGTCCAGGAAAAAAGACCATGGGAAAACAAAAGAGCGCTGTTGGAGAGTGAAAAGTGTAAGCACTGGCGCAATGGGCCCGTAAGACCGACCCGTTAGCTGATGCCACCCGGGAGAAGGCAGGCTTTGAGACACAGAGCAGGATCAGCGGGGTGAGTCTGAAAGCAGAGGTGAGTCAGGAGGTCCCTTGGCACCAGCTGCTTGTCACACTGGGCCAGGAAGAAGGAAACCACGGAGGGAAAAGGAGATGAGGCCGGAACAGGCAGAGCGACATCTCTGGCTCAGCCAGGGGTTTGCGCCCCAAGGGACGAGGCAGCGGCCTCGCACTGCCCCCAGCCGTTGGTGGCTGCAGGGGAATATGGGCCTCACTGGCCAGACTTTTTTATTTTTGGAGAAACCAAACAGCTTTTTTGTATGTCAGCAACAAATTTAATTATTTTTAAACACTCGTGGGCCTGCACAGTACAAGCTAAATGAAATATCTATGGGCCCCCTTCAGCTATCAAGAAAAATGAAGGAAGAGACTGCCCAGGTGGTATTTGCTTCCGGGGCAGCTAAAACCCTGGATTGTCAGCTCGACACAGAGGATTTAAACAGCGAGAGGCCTTAATCAAACCCTTTGAGTTCCACCCACAATAGTAATAGCCTCTTTGCAGCTCAGTTCCCTAGCCTGACCTTGAAAACAGTTTAAAGTTCAATCCATTCTTTTCTCTTTTTCCCTCTTCTTCCAGCTCAAACAAAACTAAACCACAAGTCTTCCTAGGAAACTTTCTCTGCAGAGGCAGCGCTTATTTCTAGAGAAGACCTTTGTCTCCATGTCATTAGTCAAGAAGGTTCCAGATGGGTTCCTGAGCCAGCAATGTTTTGAACTTGGACAAAAGCCCTGAATGACCTTGGGCAAAGTATCTAGCCTATCTGATTTCCTTCTTTTCCTCATTAAGAAAAACTGTTATACTGGATAATAGTTTTGAACTGTGGTGTTGGAGAAGACTCTTGAGAATCCCTTGGACTGCAAGGAGATCCAACCAGTCCATCCTAAAGGAGATCAGCCCTGGGATTTCTTTGGAAGGAATGGTGCTAAAGCTGAAACTCCAGTACTTTGGCCACCTCATGCGAAGAGTTGACTCATTGGAGAAAACTCTGATGCTGGGAGGGATTGAGGCCAAGAGGAGAAGGGGACGACAGAGGATGAGATGGCTGGATGGCATCACTGACTCGATGGATGTGAGTCTGAGTGAACTCCGGGAGTTGGTGATGGACAGGGAGGCCTGGCGTGCTGCGATTCATGGGGTCGCAAAGAGTCGGACACGACTGAGTGACTGATCTGATCTGATCTGGTCTGATTATACTGGATAGGGGAGGGGGCAGAGCACAAAACCAAGAGGGCCAGATCACTCATTTTCCAGACACCATGCACCTCCGTTTGCCCCTCCATGTCAGGGGGTCAGGCTGCAGGAACTGGGTGCTAAGGGTCCCTGACATCACTCTCCTCTCGGAATCCAGGCAGGCCCTCTGGCAACAATGTGAAATGGGTAACATTTGACTTCTTCAAGCTTCATCCCACCTCCCTTTACCTGATGCCCTGGAGCTGAACTCTGGATGCCCCAGGACACATGAGAAAGAATGCTGGTGTTTTATTAATTGATATAGCAAGGTATGCATGTGTGCGTGTGTGTGTGTGGTGTGTATGTATGTATGTATACATATATAAAGCTAGAGAATATTATGGACATATGAACAACACTTATAACAAAAACTACATGAGAAAATTTTGCCCTTTTATCTTTTTGTAAAGGTTTAGAATGTACTAACCCCTGATTTTACAGATCACATCCAGGACTTCATGCTGAATGTCATTAAGTGTTCAGTGTTTGGAACTGCTTGCTCATCCTGACTTGGAAGCAAGTTTATTTATTCAGCATAAAAGGAAGTATTTGAACTCACAGAGTGTGATTCTCTGCAACTTTTAAAAGCAGCACGACTGGACAGACAACTTTTAGGACAATAAGACATATTTCTCTGTTCTGAATATTTTTTGCTATCTTAACTAAATTCTATCTATGTAGGAGCTCAACAATAAAAAGGACTTAGTTTTGGCTAATACAGGTAATAATTTAGATGACAAAAATGAGCCTGTTTTTTCGCCTAAAATTCTGTCTGTTGTCTTCTCCTCCACTCAACTGTTTAGTTTTTGAACCATTCTTTTGTGAAACTGAACATATAAAAAACATTTTCACGAATATCACCATATCACCTAGGTGAATCGAATAAACTCTCCCCAACCCACTCTTCATTCTTTGCCTTGGTGTATTAGATCTAGCTGGCCTTTTGGAATGAAAGATTTGCATAAAATCAGGCAAAAGCAAAATGGAACTGTCCTTTGCTGACTGGCAGGCACAGATCATGGTTTCTATTCCTTTCTTTCTATCTCTCCTCAACGTTTAGCATGGTTTCCACCACAAAAGACATGTCAGAGAGATTATGCTTGGGAATTGACCAAGAAGTCCAGCAACTGCTTTACGTGTAATCAAACAACAGGTAGCTGACAGGTTCTCCACAAGCTGAACCCCCACTGGTCCAGCTCTGGGCACGTCCGTCCTGCCTCTGACCCAAGTTTCACTTGTCGGATGGAATTTCTTTCACAGACACTCTTTTCAGGGCATGGTTTTGTCATGGTTCCCAACTCATCCTCCCCTCTCCAAGTGAACGTGGGGCTCTCCCAGTCCCATCCTAAGAAGCTGGATGATTCTCCTGAAGGTCCCATCCTGGCGTCTTTTCCCCCAAGCAGCTAACCATGTTGATCATTTCTCTTTGGCTTCTCCTCCTATACTTACAGCTTTGCCTGCTGTCATTTAGAAGCTGCTAACGGAGAAGCACACAGCACAGTGAATTCCATCAAAGCTCTCTTCTTCCAAGCCACCAAGTGGAAACCAGTATCACACTCTGCCCCAAGAGAGAATTTTCTTGATGCTACTCTCATCTCAACACCTGCCATGATCCCTATGGGCTTGGCACTGTTTTCTTTTTTTCCTATCATTCTTCTACTTTTATTTCTGTGGCTTGGGTTTTTCCTGTCCCCTCCTCTCTTTTGCCCTGGTCCCTAGACAGCGGAGCGATGAGAACGTTAACGTTTGTGCCCTACTGCCATTCCTGGAGCTGCTGCACAATGACCCTCTGTTACCACAGGGCTCTTTCCAGGGTCCTGTCCATGATGGGCAGCTCTCAGGAAGGACAAATGCATGATTTCATTTTGTTTCATGAGACTATTGCTGGCAGTTGAACTGGTTGGCTGGTTGGAATGAATGGCCTTGGATTGAAAGCCATTGTGTTTTTCCTTCTCAGAGACATCACAGTTGCCCACCTGCTCTCTGAATTCTGCTAACTGCTAAGTCACTTCAGTCGTGTCCAACTCTGTGCGACCCCATAGACGGCAGCCCACCAGGCTCCCCCGTCCCTGGGATTCTCCAGGCAAGAACACTGGAGTGGGTTGCCATTTCCTTCTCCAATGCATGGAAGTGAAAAGTGAAAGGGAAGTCGCTCAGTCGTGTCCGACCCTCAGCGACCCCATGGACTGGACTGCAGCCTTCCAGGCTCCTCCATCCATGGGATTTTCCAGGCAAGAGTACTGGAGTGGGGTGCCATTGCCTTCTCCTCTGAATTCTATGCTAATATTATATATACTCTTGTGATGCTGCTGCTTTTGGGGGAGAGATGTTGCAATGCATGGACTTACTACTTTACATAGAGGTCTACTACCAAGGTTTAACTCTCTACCAAAGCCAGGTGCTGTTTAAAGTGTGATCATTTGCCAGATATGGGGTTTTCCTTAAGTTTCCCTTCACTATAGGGTTTGTTGGCATCAAAGACTCAGGGACTAGCAAGAAATTGGTTTCAGGACCCCAGTTTGAGGAAGGCAAGTGATAAAGATGCACCAAGACATTCATTTTGGATTAATTTTTGAAGTTAATCATCCATGGATATGACACATATTTATCAGGACTGCCCAGGTGGTGCTGTGGTAAAGTATCCACCTGCCAATATAGGAGACTCAATAAACATGGGTTCGATCTCTGGGTTGGGTAGATCCCCTGGAGAAGGAAATGGCAACCCACTTCAGTATTCTTATCTGGAAAATTCCATGGACAGAGAAGCCTGGTGGGCTACCGTCACAAGAGTCAGACATGACTGAGCACAGCTCATCTATCTATCCATCTACTATATCAAGTACAGTGTGTACAGCAGTGGAAAAAATTGAAGAGCTGTTAAACTAGAACAACAGATGATTTTTTTTAGGTGCCACAAGTTATAGAGACCCAAAATCTCTTTGAGGAATAAATGAAAATTACCTGGAAATAGTACTTTTATATATCAGCTCTTCTCTTTCTTTTTATTTTTTTAAAAAAAGTTCTAAAATAGAACCGTCATCAGAGGCACCAATGAAGGCTGATAGAGGCATCAGAGGAGAAGAATCAGTGCCAGTGCCCTCCTGGTGTGAGGTTACAGACGAGGAGGAGAGGGGAAGTGTGACCTCTTCCCTTTGTGGGCTCCTGGCCACCATATCCTGGGGATTTTTTTAAGGGACTGAACAACTCAATCAAGGGAAGTTAACAAGAGTCAAATTCCAAAACCTAATTTTTGAGGCCAAATACTATAAAATTGCTTAAGACCCTGCCATAGCGTGGATACCCAGGCTTAACTGAATTAAATCTGTATTATCATAGAGAAGCACTAAATAGAAGAACTAGAAAAAAATTACTACTAATGTTAAAATAGAATGAAAACTGAAAGAGTCATTTAGATTTAAAAGTGGTATTTGTAAATTTGTTTACAAACTAATTAATGTCAAAGTTACAAAATTAAAATGAGCTCAAATCTTCTGGTCCATTAGAAGTTTACCATCCTACGTACATGTTTGGTAATGTTGGAATGGATTTGCATGAGAATTGGGGCTAAATTTTGAAAAATTTTGTCATCAAAGGTTTTGTTGGTTATTGAAAAGGGCTCTTCACCTACTGGACAGATCCTTCTCTCCAAGGCATTTCTAGCTAGAGGCAGCTAACTGCTCTTTCTTCTTTGCAAAGCACCTCACGTAATTTCAAGGAAATATTATTTTAGGACTCAAGTTTATACTAATTAACGGATATTCTGAGAAGATATAAACTATAGACATTCAGAAGAGCTTAATTCACCACATTTAAAAAAGACACTTGACGTTAACGTTATAGTTTGCAGAAGATAAATTTCTAACTCTGTCTATTTTGTTTAATTTTGCTGCTAAGAATGTCCTTAATTCTTTCAAGTGTCTGTAGAATTCACTCTCAAAGTAAAAACAATTTAAATTCACCTTAAGATAATTTAAATAAAACCCACTAGAGTGTGTGTAACACTTGGAGTGGGGAGAAGGGCTGAGGGCTTTGTGAAACCTAATGCTGAACATTCAGAATTTAAAATGACAGAACATTAGGCAGTGTTTGTTTGTAGTGACTGTTTTGCCTTCCCTTCCCTCCCCCACTGGACCTTGTGGCTGACCAGCAGGAGGTTCCTGCCTTAAGCTTCCACTCTACCTATGTGGTCTTCCTTCATAGTAAATTTTCCCAAAACTATAGAAGACGAGATTTGGTAAAATAACTGTGACACTCCAACATGCTTATAGACATTTTAGAAAAGTGAAAAAAGGTGCCATGAACTGAATGTGTCCTTCCTGTCCAATACCCCAAAATCGTTAGTTGGAGCCCAGTGTGATGGTGTGGTGATATTTGGAGGTAGGGCCTTTAAGGAGGAAATTCGTGCCCGTTCTCAGTCATGTCTGGCTCAGTGAGCCCACCAGACTCCACTGTCCGTGGGATTTTCCAGCCAAGAATCCTGGAGTGAGTAGCCATTTCCTACTCCACGGGATCTTCCCAACACAGGGATCCAACCTGCATCTCTTGGGTCTCCTGCATTGGCAGACCAATTGTTTACCACTGAGCAACCTGGAAGCAAGGAGAAAATTAGAGTTAAATTAGGTGAGCTCTCATGATGGGAACAGTGACAGACTTAATTTTCTTGGGCTTCAAAATCACTGCAGATGGTGACTGCAGCCATGAAATTAAAAGACACTTGCTCCTTGGAAGAAAAGCTATGACCAACTGAGAAAGGGTATTAAGAAGCAGAGACATTACTTTGCTGACAAAGGTCCGTCTAGTCAAAGCTATGGTTTTTCCAGTGGTCATGTATGGATGTGAGAGTCGGACCATAAAGAAGGTTGAGCATCAAAGAATTGATGCTTTTGAACTGTGGTGTTGGAGAAGACTCTTGAGAGTCCCTTGGACTGCAAGGAGATCCAACCAGTCCATCCTAAAGGAAATCAGTCCAGAATATTCATTGGAGGGACTGATGT
This sequence comes from Tragelaphus eurycerus, assembly GCA_935064755.1. Taxonomy (NCBI): domain Eukaryota; kingdom Metazoa; phylum Chordata; class Mammalia; order Artiodactyla; family Bovidae; genus Tragelaphus; species Tragelaphus eurycerus. The sequence continues at coordinate 8,793,888 of CAKXYN010000054.1, read as the reverse complement.
TGAGGCTGAATTCCACTACTTTGGCCACCTAATGTGAAGAGCCAACTCACTGGAAAAGACCCTGATGCTGAGAAAGATTGAAGGCAGGAGGAGAAGGGGCCAACAGAGGTTGAGATGGTTGGATGGCATTACTGACTCAATGGACATGAGTTTGAGCAAGCTTCGGGAGTTGGTGAAGGACAGGGAAGCCTGGTGTGTTGCAGGCCATGGGTCGCAAAGAATCAACATGACTGAGTGACTGAACAATAACAACTCATGATGGGATTGATGCCCTGCTGAAAAGGAAGCTGCAGGAAATCTCTCCCTCCTCCTGTCTCTCCCTCTCCCCCGCCCTCTCCCAGCACTCATGTTCCAAGGAAGGGCCACGTGAGGACCTAATGGGAAGATGGCCGTCTGTCAACCAGGAAGAGGCCTCTCATCAGGAACCAAATCAGCTGGCACCTTGATCTTGAACTTCCCAGCCTCTAGAAGCATGAGAAACAAACATCTGTTGTTTAAACCTCCTAGTCTATGGTATTTTGTTATAGCAACCAGAGCCAACTGATTTCAGAAGCCTTCCCCAGCCAGCTGGTTTTACTGACACGGCTTAGATACTGTAGAGATATATGATAATCTTTATGTATAGAAGGCAGACCCTATTTGTTGATGTCAGCCCTTGCCCAGAACCAAATATATTTCTACTGTGATTGTCTTTTTCGAACACCTACTGTATGTTAGACAAAGGTCAAATTCCACCTCCATGAAAGCTCTCAATTTTTAGACTGTCAAAGTCTCTAGGGAAAAAAAAAAAAAATTCCAGCTTGGAATCAAACACCTGGAAAACCAGCAGACTTTCAACAGCTATAACTTTCGACACTGCTATCTTCAGCTTTCAGGGGTTACTTCTTTCATTTACTATTTGGGAACTGAAGTTGAAATCTGGGTTTCCCAAGTGCTAACTTTTTTTTTTTTTAAATCAAGACAACGATAAAAACATAAATAGTGACTACAGCAGCATTTACTAAAGGCTCAAAGGAGAGTACAAATAAAGATATTTGATATAGGAATTTAGAGAAGGGGGAAAAATGAAGTTAAATTGCAAGAAAGAAAAAAAACTGATGCAGGACTAGCCATTGATACAGCCCAGCTGAGAGATTGCACCAGAGTGGTGTGGTAGTGGTGACCATGTGAATAAATAAAAAAAAAAAAAAAAGATGCATTAATAAGCAAGAGAGATATTCACACACACAAAACATCACACCTTAGTGGCTAACTGGATACTGAGGTGTGATCCTGGAGGAATCCAAAATGATGGAGATCAAAACTTCAAAAATCTAAGTGACTGGAAATGTTTGTATGAACAGAGGATGGCAGTCAGAGAAAAGACCCACTGGTAGATGGGGGGAGATGTGGAATTGGGTGATTCTGATTTTTTACCTGTTGCGCTTGAGGTGACAGTTGTATTTATAGTATGACAAAAGGCAGGCGCTGGTTCTGTCTGCCTCCCTTGCTATGGTATTCCTTGGTTCTCTGTTGGTTTTTGCACTCAGCCTCACACTGACTAGATCCAGATGTGAAGTTAACTCTTAACAAGCTGAGTAACTGAACTTTAGCAGCTGGTTAACTAATCCCCCCGCCCTCCTCAAAAACTTTAAAGTGGAGGTCGCCCCACCAAAATATTTAAGCAGTGCTTTGTGAAAGTGTGGCAATTTCTGCTTGCACAACAGACCAGACCTAGGGTCAACCCTCCCCCCATTCATGAAGGGAAGAGCTGTCCCTTGTTCTGTTTGAACCGGAAGACCAGGAGTCATTAACCAATCCTCAAATGGAGAAGCTGGTCACCAGGAAGTGGGTCCCAGCGGCGCCTTAGGGGGCAGCTGAGTTTAGGGGTGGGAGCCACAATCCCTTCCCCAGATAATAAGTACCTTTCTTGAAGGATATGTGTGTTTGTATATTCAGATTGCCATCATCAAAAGGTTTATCTCAATGAGGCTTTGTTTTGAAGTAGTATAGATTTGCCTTACTCAAGAAAATTAAATGAATCTGAATTTCAAAAACCGGTAAACCGACAAAGACATTAATTCTATTTGACTATACTAACAAAATGCTTGTTTATTTTTAAAAAAAATCTTGAAAAGCATTCCAAACACAGAGAGAGATTTTAGTGTTTTAATTTAATACATTAAGAAGGTGCATACATACCACCTGGATACAACAAATGCCATTTTTGCTTCAGTGTTTTAAAAGGAAATTAAATGTAATATATATATTTGATGTTCCTTGTCTACCTTTTCAGCTTCCATTCCTTTCCCTGATTTCTCAGAAGTTATTGCTATTCTAAAATTGGCATATTTTGTCTGCGCATTTGTTATACTTTTACCAAAGGCATATGTCTCTATGTCTATTATGTAATGTTATTTTGTATGTTTGTTAACTGCATATAATTGGCATAACATATTTATCATTTGCTATTTTTATGTATCACAATGTATTTATTCTGCCACTAGATGACCTTTAGGCTGTTTTCCCCTGGAATGACCATTTTGTATATGTTTCCGTGTATGTGGGAGTTTCTCTAAAGGATCTTAGTAGACATGGAATTGCTGGATTTTACAAAATGTGCCTCTTTAACCAGAGAGGACCAACTTACACCTAGACATGATTACCCAAAGGACACTTCTCCCAACATCATCTGAGAACTCTTAAGTCCCCACATTTATTATATTGTATCATTTTGTCACCTAATTGAGACAGGATGTGACCTAGGACCCTTTACTGGAGGGTCAAATGTCCTGGACAAACATCTCCTAGAGCAACAAAATGCAAAGAAATAATGAGGGACTGGAAAAACCTGCATGCTCGCATGGCCGGGACAGTTATGAATAATAAGATGCAAAAAGGCCAAGTGCCATTTCCGAGGTGCCATGAGCAATAGCAGGGTACCATGCATGATCCCTGCACACAGCTCCACCAAGGGAGTAAGCAGACCACCCAAACCACCCTTTTCCGCCCGATCCACCAATCCGCCCCTGCCCTCACCGCATTTTAAGGAACCACCCCACCCTCCTCAGGTAGTGCTATGAACAAGGTCACCTGTTTTTTGTTTTCGTTTTCTCTTGCTACAGCATGAGTCCCAATAAAGCCTTCCTTACCCGAATTTCTCATATGGGCTCTTATCAATCTCTATTGATTCAAGAATCCAAGAGTCCAGGTTAGTAACACAATGGGTATCTTCATTTTCACTCTCTGATAGTCAAGCTTCTTTCAAAATGGCCAAGCTCTCCTAGGTCAGCTAGAAGTTTACCTGCCTCTCATCTGCCAATTAAGACCGTGTTCCAGAAAGGGATGTAAGAGTCAGGCAATGGACAGAGACTCTCAGAAGACTTGACTTGTCACTAAGCTTTTCTTCCGTGGAAGCCATGCAACTTTTCTATGCCTCTCTGTTTCCTTGGCCATAAAATGATGCATAGAGGCCACCAGTTCTACAGTTATTCTCTACCCTGATACTACTACCAGGCTTTTATTTTTGAGAACTGAAACACTGGCTGTTACACTTATTTCTGTTCAGATTCTTCTTCTTTTTTTTTTTTGAAATCTTATGTTGGACTGTAACATTCCCTTTTTAGGTACAGAGGTCTCTTTTGCAATAAAATTCAGATCCTGCTCCTGCCAAGCAACTTTTTCTGGGACAGGGAATAAGTTAGAAAATTTTAACAACCCAAAGTCTTCTAGGACTTTGAGAAAGGCTGGAATGATTTCTTTCCTGTCATTTCTTCATGACTTACTTCTTTGGATGATGCTTTTGAAAACACATTGGTCACTATTAGGTAAAAATGTTAAAATAGTCTGTTCTGTTATGAAAACAAAATTGCATTTTTTTTTTTTTTTTCAAATAACTCATATCAACTAATCGGGAGACAGACGGCCTCTGAAAACAATCATTTTTAAAATAATGTTGGGACTTCCCTGGTTGTGTAGTGACTAAGACTCTGGGCTCCCAATACAAACGGCCTGGGTTCGATCCTTGGACAGGGAACTAGATCCTGCATGCCTCAACAAAGACTGAAGATCCCACGTGCTGCAACTAAGACACAGCACTGCCAAATGAGTAAATGAAAAATATTTTGAAAAATAAAATAATAGGCTTAAAAATTGTTTTACCAGGTCTAGTAGTTTTCCAGTGTCATCTTTTGTTTTACATGAAAGAAAAAACTCTTCTTGGTTTATTAAAAAAACATTTTTCATTAGATGGCCTCAGTTTTGTTTTAATATTTGCATGAGCACAGTCAGATGGCAAAGTAAGCTGGCATTTTGCCTTGTGTTTATTTGAATCACTCTCCTCCAGGGTCAAACCCTAAGAGAAAATAGCCCAGAATTCTGCAGACAAGTTTCTTTCCTGAGATACTGCAGAGAAGCAATCTGTGAGATAGTACTGTTACCCAGTGAACACAGACTGAAATCCAAAAGACTAATTTCAGCACTTGCAAAAAAAATCAAGAGCATTTGCTTTTACAATTTCTTCTTAGCATTAGGTTTTCCATAGAAACGTTAGCCATGACAGAGCGCTGAAACCTCCCCAGAGCCTTCAGAGAAGAGCTGACAGCTGGAATGTGAACTTAGAACCACTGTCCTGCACACCACCTATTTTTGTTTTAATCTTCACCTTCTACCACTAACAGATATTTACTTATTACATTTGGTGATATTTATATATTGATGGCACCAACTGCTTTGTATTAAAACTCTCTTTTTCAGTCTTGCTGGCCTCAGATCAACCTCACTGAAACTCCTCGCTTCCCTCTTCTAGCTCTGCCACAGCCCCTTCCACCTGGTGTCAGTACCCCCAGCTGCCCCACTCCAATCCATCCCATTATCTGCTGCAAGATTCCTCTTCCCTAAATTCTGTTGCATCATGCTGCTCCCATGCCCTAAAACTTTGGGCCCTCAAATACTTCTATGATAATATCCAGTCCTCTTGTGTCCATCTTTGGTGACCTCCATGATCTGAAACCAGCTTCAAAGTTCCCACCCTCACCCAGCCTCATGTACCACCCCCATTTGTCTCTTGTTCTTGCCTGTCCTTCAGAAATAGACATTCTGCATCCAACTCTTACCCATTTTTTTCAAGGTCCACTTCAAACCTTATGTTCAAATGCTATCATCTTCCTTGACCATTCTGGTTTACAGTGATTTTCCTCCCACCACTAAATACATTTAAAAAAAAAAAAAAAAAAAATACCCTAGTCATGCCTGACTCTTTGCAACCCCATGGACTGTAGCCTGCCAGGTTTGTCTGTCCATGTTGATTCTCCAGGTGAGAATACTGGAGTGGGTTGCCATGCTCTCCTCCAGGGGATCTTCCCGATCCAGGGATCAAACCCAGGTCTCCTGCACTGCAGGTGGATTCTTTACCATCTGAGCCACCAGCTGCTGCTGCTGCTGCTAAGTTGCTTCAGTTGTGTCCGACCCTGCGACCCCATAGACGGAGCCACCAGGGAAACCCTTAAATACATAGACTACCCACTTATTTGGGTCCTAAATCATACACTCATCCTGAAAATTGATAATGTGTGAGTAAGGGCTTAATTGTTAGTACTTAATACATGGAATCATTGAGATGAAATGAACTTGAAATATCCAATTCAGCATGTCCAGAAACACAGGAAATTCCCTTTGAACATGCCCCTGTCTGGCTGAACGCTGACAGAGTGTTGTGCCTCAGAATGTGATTATTTCACCTGTGAATTGCTCTTATAAGGAGGGGCCTCTGCTTTTTAAGGAGAAAGTTCCCACCCAACCCATTTCAACCCGCTGAGAATCTCATGACTCCAGGGGGAAAAAGAAGAGGGGAGTGGGATAGAATCCCCTTGATCTTCCATCAGAACACATTCCCCTGAATCCAACTGAAATCCCTCCTGCTTTTTTTCTACCATCACAGGGCAGCTTGTTAGAAATGCAGATTCACGAGCCCCGTTCCAGACCCAACTGAACTGGAAGCTCTGAGGATGGGGCCCTGGAATCTGAGTTTCCACAAGTTTGAGGACTATAGCTTCTGTGTGTATCGGGAACCAGCTGGCCACCCTGATCTTCGCAGACTTAAAAACGTTTAGTGTCACTATACCATCTTTTCTCCACAACAAAATCATGTCTTGAATCTTCATCTGGGTTGTTTTATTTGACCAGCCATCTGGTCAACCCATACATTCCACGTTTGACAAGCCCGTGAGGTCACCGGTATAGAAGAGTCCCACATGCCTCCAAATCTTAAAACTCCGAGACACAAAGAAAAACGGCTCCAGGTGACTGCATTAAAACAAAACAAAACAAAAACACTAAAAACCAAACTTTAAAAACTGCCACATGCAGTTTAATTTCCTTAAAAGCTTAGCCGGAAAAGGTTTTTGTGGTGTCGACCCCAGCTGGGCTGGGCCACAGTTCTGTACTTGGGGGAGGGGAGCGGGCCGAAGGTGAGCCCAGGATGGTGTTTTGAGTGGTTGCTCGGGGAGTGTTTATCTTTTCCCTCCAACAGACACACACTCTCAGTTTCTGGTCATGAAAGGGGAACCCTGTATTTTATAGAAAAGGAGTCACAGAAACAATGTTTGCCGCGAAAAAAAAAACAAAAAACAAAAAAAAGTCAAGGCGCAATCTCCCCAGAGGAAAAGGAACCACGCTGTTTGTCCCTCTGTAACTGAGCAACGCCCCGGACGGCTGGGGCTGGCTGTATCTTCTGCGGTTTTTCTTGCTCTTTTCCGCAAGAGGTTCACTTCCACCCTCTTAACGCTCCACAAGTGAAAAATCAGGCGGGGCGGCCGCAGGCCCCAGCTGCAAGGGATCCCGGCCCCGGAGCAGCGCAGCCCCCTCCTCCAAGCCCGGGGGCCGGACGGGGGCGGGTCCAGGAGCCCGGGCGCTGCGCCCCGCGGGCGGTAGAGGTCGCTGCGCGGCGGCGCGCGCTCCCAGCGCGGTGGATAACGGGGCCGGGCTGGAGGGAGAAAGGAAACCTGCCTGGGAGGCGGCGGCGGCGGCCCAGAGCGAGCGAGGGAAGAGAGTTCACTTTTGCCCGGGTGTCAGCGCGCGGCGGCGGCTGCGGGCGCTGACGAGGGCGCACCGAGCGAGCCGGGCGCCTATCTCGGGCGGTCAGGCGGGCACAGCGAGACGCCGGATACGAGCGCGCCGGCAGGGCGCGGAGCGGCGAGCCTGGCCAGCGAGGGGAGCCGCGGGGGGCGCGCCCCGGGCGGGCCCCCAGAGCCTCGCAGGATGCCCCACGAGGACCAGCCGTCCCTGCAGAGACCTCGCTATGGCTGTAAGTCCCAGCGGGGATCCACTGACTTTGGGGGGCTTTCTCCCCGAAGGAAGGCTTGGAGAAGCCGGGGGAGCCGAGTGCGCGCCGCAGAGGAACAGGGGGGCAGCGGCTGGGTGGCTGGCAAAGTTGGGAGTTGGAGTTGCAAAGGCTAGTGAGCGGCGTCCTCCGGCTCTCCTCACAGTCATAATACCCAGCTGGCACCCCAGTCCCTCCCCCCTGCACACCCCACCGTGGCGCGAGGCAGAACTGGGTCTGCGCCCTGAAACACACCGAGTTGGGGGTTTAGGGGTATCAGGTGAGGATCCCGCGGAGCTCCCAGCCATTGCTGGCTCGGGCCAGGGGGTGGCGTTAGGGACCCGATTCTTCCAACTCAGAAGGGGAGGAAAGTTTGCTTGTTGTGGCTACAGGTGGGCTCCGTTAGCAGTGTGCCCGCGCATTCTGCTAGTGGCAGCGTCGGCGTTCCTGGAAGGCCTGGCATCTCCTTCTACGGCGGCTCCCTAGAGCTTCACCTGGGCCGCCGGAGCTGGGAGTCCTTTCCTGCTGCAGCTGAAAGCTGCACCTCCGGTCCAGTTCCTCCCACCCCGCCTTCCCGTCCCCCGCCTCCCCTGGGCCCTGCGGGGACTGTGCGGCGCGCGGGAGGATTGCTGCGCCGACAGGACGCGGCGCTGGGCTCCCTGGGATCCGGTTGGAGCCGCGTGACTTGAATGAGACCCTGTCGATTACCCCGCCAGGGGCTACGGTCAGAAGGACGTTGCTTTGGCCGATCGTTAAGTGGATAGAGCCAGATTAGATCCAACCACGTGGCTTCATGTGCAGAGTTCAGAGTCTTTACCAAACATGTGCCAGGAAGTATTTCCTTTAAAACAAACAGAAAGTTGGCGCGTTCCTTCTTTCTCAACAAGGTTGGTGAACCCATGGTCGCGGATCACAGGTTAATCTTTTCCCGGGCTGGCCTTGGTGGCCGGGGTAGCAGGTTTGGGTTAAGGTGGTGATTCCTGCTGCAAGGTTACCTTTTGTGGTTCTGACTTGTTGTGAGGGCCACAGGCTTGCCTCATTAAAAAGGGAGTAGTCAGCCTGCTCACCCTGGCTTCTGTCCTTGCCGGCCTTGGAAGGGAACATCAGAGATGAGTTTTCCCAGGTGACCTTTCCTGTGTCAGCCAGTGAGGATTCAGCTGAGGCCTCTGTCCTCTGCTGCTGCTAAGTCACTTCAGTCATGTCCGACTCTGCGACCCCATAGATGGCAGCCCAAAAGGCTCCCCTGTCCCTGGGATTCTCCAGGCAAGAATACTGGAGTGGGTTGCCATTTCCTTCTCCAATGCATGAAAGTGAAAAGTGAAAGTGAAGTCGCTCAGTCGTGTCTGACTCTTAGCGACCCCATGGACTGCAGCCTACCAGGCTCCTCCGTCCATGGGATTTTCCAGGCAAGAGTACTGGAGTGGGGTGCCATTGCCTTCTCTGACCTCTAGGGAGATGCATTTAACACTTAATCCCAGGCCTGCCCTCTGCAGCCTGAGTTTGCACTTTGCTAAACCACTCAGAGGGCAGAGTTCCTTGAGTTGGGATGTGTTCATCCAGAGGATGTCAGCCATTCATCAGATTGGTGAAAGTCCTGGATACGTCAAGCTCCCAGAGCGTCTGGCAGCTTCATTGTGTCAAATTATAAGATGGTCACAATGTGTGGAAGGAAACTAGGCGAGTATGCATTCAAAGAGGGGTTTTGATGTCATATCTTAAACCATGATCTGTTCGGTGTTGTGCCTTGCTAGTTGAGTGTGCTGGGCAAACGTACAAGAACGCAGTGCGTTAATGCTGCATTTCCACCCATTTCCCTGCATGAGTATCTGTGATGACGCTTGGTTTTCATTCAATGCACCTGCGGTTTTAGAGTGCTCCTAGACACGGCTGTCAAGTAGGTTGAGATTCCGCAAGCGTGAAGAGCATTCTGCATAGCCACTTTGTTTGTAAATCCTCGTCTAACTTTACTTAGGAGCTTGATGTAATGAGTGGTGTACCATCTATTTGGAATCCTCCTGAGGAAGGCATTCTTTGGTCACCTGACATAGTAAAAAATGGAAAGTAGTTGCCAATTTCCAGACTTTATGACTACCTTGCACTCTTAAGGCTTTAACACAATAGCCTATTATGTCCTTAAAATGAACACTTCTATGAGTTTGATACCAGATTCATAAATGGTATATGTTCATGGATTCTTTTTATTGCATTAAATATCATTATTTTGTTTAAAAGGTACAACGTCAGCCGAATGAAACCCCAGATCAACAGCTACACTTAGACATCTCCAGAACTAAATGGCACTGTTTGAGTTGAGTGTCTTGTTAAAGGAGGTCACTTGCTGTTACCACTATTTTCCTCCAAGTAGGTCTAGAGCTGAAGGTGGTATGTGTATAATGTGTCTGCCTGCTCAGTCGTGCCCGACTCTCTGTGACCCCGTGGGCTGTAACCTGCCAGGCTCCTCTGTCCATGGGATTCTCCAGGCAAGAATACTGGAGGGGGTTGCCATTTCCTCCTCCAGGGGATCTTCCTGACCCAGGGATCAAAGCCAAGTCTTTTGTGTCTCCTGCATTGGCAGCCAGATTCTTTACCATGGTGCCAGTGGGGAAGATTTGTATAATACACATCGTATATTTCAGACGTTCTCTTTCATGGAGAAGCAAACAGGCTTTTCTATTCTGTGTGAGGACAAATACCACTTAGAGAACACAGCCTGAATGCTTTTGACACGCAAGGTATAACTCACAGGGAGCTTACTATGTTGCTATGTTCCTTCATTCAGGATAGTCCATGTACTTACTCCAACGATGTACTTTTGGGTTTTCCCCTCATCAGATGCAGACTGAAGGAAATAATTGTTCAAACTGGGGGATGGGCGATCACAAAGCAATGAGAACAAACAGATGGAAAAATGACTTCATAAATATATGTATGTATATATTTTTATTAGATACAGTTGATTTACAATATGTTAATTTCTGATGTACAACAAAGTGATTTAGTTATATATATATACATTCTTTTACCCACTCCAGTGTTCTTGCCTGGAGAATCCCAGGGACGGGGAAGCCTGGTGGGCTGCTGTCTATGGGGTCGCACAGAGTCGAACACGACTGAATTGACTTAGCAGCAGCATACATTCTTTTTTGTGTTCCTTTTCATCATGGCTTATCACAGGATATTGAATATAGTTCCTTGTGCTTTACAGCCTTGTTGTTTATCCATATATATATATAATAATTTGCATCTGCTAATCCTAAACTCTCTATCCCTCCCCCACCCTCCCTTCCCCTTGGCAACCACAAGTCTGTTCTGTCTGCCCTCACAAATATTTTTAGTCATAGCATCATTTATATAAACTGATGCAAGATCTAAATTCTTATATGTGTGAGGATGTTCATAGTTTATTTTAAAAATGATGTCTAGTGGAATACACCTTAGTGTTAATAAATACTACCTGATGTCAACTATCCATGCAAAAGGGGAGGGCATAATGTATTAGAATATACGGTTTCTGGCTTTCTGGGCCTTCTGTCAACACAGGACTGAAAATAGTGCTTTGGGCTTTTCACAGAAAGAACAGAGGAGAATACAGGATTGTATTTGCTGTGTTGTATTATAGGGCAGTGCTTTTTCTCGTTTGTGGGTTTGGTGAGTTATGGGTTCAATGAAACCTTGAACTATACCAAGCCAGGTTCGCCCCCAACATTTAAAGATAAGCAGACTCCCTATTGGGATATATATATTCTCAATATATACATCCTATATATATTGTAGTAATTTCAATTCCAGTGCTGCATATTCCCAGTAAAACATATTTGAGACTGGTCTTTAAAAACAGCCTTTTGGTAGTTTGAATTAAGCTGTTATATTTGTTTTAGGTCTGGGCTGATGTTCTGCTGTTTCTCCTTCCCTTGAATTGACATTTATTTCAGTAATTCTTGTACAAAGTAAATTAACTCAGTTCAGAGCTGTTATGGTGTGTCTCTTCTCTACCAGGTTGAGGGTCTGTGAAATACCACATCGTGTGTTGTTTGTGAGGGATTTCTCAATGAGTTCTTCTTCAAGGTTCCCTTCTCAGATTTCTGACATGAGAGATTGCTAAAGTCTTCCTGATTTGCACCTTGGCGCACTGAATTAAAACTAAATAGACTTCTATTTGATCCTTGCTTCTTCCACATTGGCCACTTCCTTTGGCAACCTGTGAAGTTATTTTTTGAGATGTTGTTTAGTCGCTAAGTCATGTCCAGCCCTTTTGCAACTCCTTGGATATAGCCCACCAGGCTCCTCTGTCCATGGGATTTCCCAGGCAGGAGTACTGAAGTGGGCTGCCATTTCCTTTTCCAGGGAATCTTCTTGACTCTGGGATAGAAGCTGAGTCTCCTACATTGGCAGGAGGATTCTTTACCACTGAACTACCAGGGGAGCCCTTTAAGACATTACTACAGAACTAAACTGGGGTGTTAGCTCCCTAACACAATTCTGTAGAGGTGATGTGGAAACGGGACGGTCAAAGCCGCTATACTAATTCAGACGTGAGTAGAACATTACAACCAGAGAGTCTTTCTACAGTCAAAACTAAATTTAAGTGGAACTTATGCTTAGATAATGATTTACAAATAACTTTCATGCTCTTGTAACAAATTATGATGTATTTGCTGGACACACTGCCACCATGATCTGTCAGAAGTTTTCTTCCAGTTATTTGACAGTTTCAAAGACCAGCCATAGCAAAGAGGGGTCTTGTGACTAAGATGATTTTGCTCATCACTGATGATCCAGTCAAAGTTTAAGTGCCTCGTGTGGGTCAGTAATCAATGTATCTGTGCCAGGAACTGTGGTTTTCTACCCTCTGCAAAATCCTGAGAAATGTTGTAAATGATCAGTGTTTCAGTCTTTGCTTCTCTTAAAGAAGTGTAACATAAGCCCAGCACAGGTGTGTTTGTGTGTGTGTCACAGGGGAAGGTTCTGGCTGGTACTTTTAGTGTCTTATGCTTTTGTCTGCATGATGAGATTTCCAAATCACCTGGTGACTGGTGTGTTTCGGTGGTCAGCACTACTAAGCTTCTTATTGCTTTCCCAGTACTAGAAAGTTAAGTTCTGAACTATTAATCTCAGGTATGTAAAACAGGATTGAATACACCTGTGTTTAAGGACTTCCCTGGTGGCTCAGATGGTAAAGCGTCTGTCTACAATGCGGGAGACCCAGGTTCTATCCCTGGGTCGGGAAGATCCCCTGGAGAAGGAAATGGCAATCCACTCCAGTACCATTGCCTGGAAAAATCCCATGGACAGAGGAGCCTGGTAGGCTACAGTCCATGGGGTCGCAAAGAGTCGGACATGACGGAGCGACTTCACTTTCACTTTCGTGCAGCTTGGTTCTAACAGTCCAACTGTGTTTTTCTTCGAAGATGGAGGAGGGGTGCATGCAGTGTTGCCCTGAGATGCAGTCTGTAAGAGACAAAAAAATCGAGTTCCTCCTACATGCACTAATGTTGTGGTTAAGCTTTTCAGAAGGTGCTTTCAGGTCACCAGCTAAAGTGTTCTTTTAGTATGCTTTTAACTTTAATCACATATGTCCTCAGCCCCAGTGACTTGTTTGGGAGCATTTAAGCTCATAATACCCAGTTTGTTGGAGAACTCAGCATTGTTTCAGGCATTAGCGAACCCCTTTTTTCTCGAGGGAACCATTAGTTTGTGGTTGCCTCTCATCTTCCCACAGTATAAGCTTTTCAACAGCTCATTTTCTTTAGAAGGCTAGTGTACAAGTGGGTCTAGTGCCTACCAAGTCTACATGGCAACCAAAAGACAAACAAAGGCTATTCGACTTCGGATCTGAGTCGGGTAAGCCCTACAGGGTAGGCACACCAGCACATGGTGTGGAGTTGAAGTTGGTGAAGTTACCAAGTGCTTGTGTTTCGTGTGCCATTGTTAACCATTTCCTTGCTATTACCTCTGAGAGGACCAGTGGTTTTCCCTAAGCTGAAGCCCATGACACTGTCTCAAAACCGCACAGCTACCCGGTGCCAGGGGGTGGGGATGCGGGGGTTGGAAGCTGATGCTGCCAGACCCGTCGGTCTTTCTCACCAGCTGTTGCCAATTTGACTTCTCTGACTCATCCAAGGAGGTGTCCTTCCTTCTTTCTGTCTGTTTCAGGTGTTTGTCCTGATTTTATCAAACTGCAGAAACCTGTGGCCATTTGGATAGTGTGCTCTTTTAAAAGTAGGTGGGCAGGATTCTCTCAAGTTTATTTCACTCTTTAACTCCTCCCCTGCCCTGCTCCAAGGAAAAGCATCAAAGAATACATGGGCTTTTTATAGAGTAATCCTGGCTTCATCAAACCATTTTATGTATATGTAGAGACATCCCATCTCATCGTGAGACAATGAAATGAAAGAAAGGCTTTTCCGTAGTATAATGGTATGCTTCAATGATTCCAAATAGGATAATTTGTAAAACACACTTTATTACATGTTCTGTGTAAGTCGCTCAGTCATGTCCGACTCTTTGCAACCCCATGGACTGTAGCCCGCCAGGCTACTGGCCATGCATTAAAGTCTAGGGTTGATGAGAAATCAGACAGAAGTTTGTAGTGGGTTGACTAACCAGTGAGCTAGTGCTGTTTCACTTTACCATTCCATTCTGTTTTTCTCCCTTAAAAGGCAGAACAATGTCAATGAAGTGGCACAAGGTTTGGTATTGAGTAGATGTGAGTTTAAATCCTGACTTGGCCCTTAACTGCCTGAATAGCCTTGGGGTTTTCCCCTATACCTTGAAGGATGATGTTTTGCATTCCTGTGACCAATGTCCCTGGCAGTACAGTTCAGTGCGGTCCCTCAGTCGTGTCCGACTCTTTGCGACCCCATGGACTGCAGCATGTCAGGCTTCCCTGCCCATCACCAATTCCCAAAGCTTGCTCAAACTCATGTCCATTGAGTTGGTGATGCCATCCAACCATCTCATCTCCTGTCGTCCTCTTCTCCTCCCGCCTTCAGTCTTTCCCAGCATCAGGGTCTTTTCTAGTGAGTCAGCTCTTCGCATCAGGTGGCCAAAGTACTGGAGTTTCAGCTTCAGCATCAGTCCTTCCAATGAATATTCAGGACTGATCTCCTTTAGGATGGACTGGTTGGATCTCCTTGCAGTCCAAGGGACTCCCAAGAGTGTGCAGCCCTGGCACATAGTGCTAAACACACAGTGGAGATTTCAATAATCGAGTACCGGACACGTACAATACACTGGGGATGAAGGAAAATAGTTACAGCCTTACACTTTAAAAGAGAGTCTGGAAGCTGAAAAATAATGCCTATACTTATATTGGTGTACTTCCAAATTCCGTGGAAGTGAAGACACAAGTGACGAATTTGGATGGGGAAATGGGATGCCTCATGAAGGGTATGACCACAACTTTGAGGCAGGTCAGGAGGAAAATGGAAAGGCATTCCAGTGGGTCTGTTGCGTGGCTGTTTTGTGGGGTTGATGTTTAGGTGGTGTGGCTAGGTCCTGTGGAGGGAGGGGTAGCCAGAGGGGAATTTATCGTGGAAGCCTTTATTTGTAGGCAACAAAAGACAGTTAGTGCTGTCTTGAGGAGAGCAGCTTAATCTAGTCTCTCCGTGAAGAATCTTTTGTTCTTTGAGAGTTTCCATTAGATTTTATGGGCAGGTGACCTGGTGAAGTGGGGGATGATGTGAAGGTGGGTGTGGTTGGAACGCACAGGGCCTGGAGCAGCAAGAGGGTGGGTGAAGTTTGGGGGTGTGTGTGTGTGTTTGCGTATGTGTTGGAGGGGTGCCCTATCTCTCATTGCTCAGAGGCCCTTTATCGCGCTCCTGTTTATACTGGTCAGGTTTGTCATGTAGTTTCACTTAGGATAGGATGGATGTAAATCCTGATGATGCTTCTGGAATGGGTGACATCCAATGAACCCAAAGAGAGGTAGATCTGGACTCTCACTGGTGCCCAAGAGATTCCAGCCAGGTAGACAGCTAACTCTAAAGCATTTCAGAAGGCAGATTCTCTGAATTCTCTGAAAACAGGTGTTTGTTTGTTTTTTAAAGAGAATGTAGTTATAGCCAGGCAAGAACCTTGACAACCAGACTATCTAGGCGATAGGGCTTCTTCCACCTCTCCCCAATTCATACAACTCATCCTGCCATGACTTAATGATAATTTTTCTTATCAAATTTCACTGGAGATTTAGGGCATCCACAAGATGAACATCTCAGTTTGAAAGTGGCCAATACCGTATCTCCAGTTCATGAGCAGACCCTCCCGTTTGACACCGCTCTCCCTGGACTCTCGCTTAGTTTTACAGTCATGGGTTGTGCATGGCCCTTCTTTCCAAGGTGCCCAAAGGCACTGGCAGCTCTTTCTGCGGTCAGTGCAGTGGTTTTCCTGGCGTGGCCGCAGAGCATCCCCTGAGAATCTGTGGGAAAGGTGAAGTCCCTTCCCCACCCAGACCTTCTAAGTTGTTTTCCACAAGCCCTCCAGGCACTCCTGATGTAACTTGGGATGCACTGATGTAACTTGCTCCAGTGCAAGGGTTAAAAAGCATTCCTAATACACAGATTACCCTTTCCACAGGGCTGGCAGGTTTTTGTCAAGTAAGTAAAAACACATGAGCACTGGTTACTGAACACTTTATTTACAGTATTCCTTGTGTGTTTGATTTTGAGAACACACAAGCACCGCATACAAACCCTGGCATTGATTTCTGTCCAGGTTTGTGTTTACTGTATAGAATCTGTTTCAGTATGGCTTTAAGGTTGCTTTTCTCCCTTCTGGGAAACAAATGTGATTTAGATGATAAAGTCCCAAATCTCCACTGACTAGGGATTAAGTGACGTCAACTCCCCAGAGATTCTTAGGAGTAGATGGTGCTCTCTGGAGCCGTGGGGAAGGCTGAGTGAGCTGGATAACCTGTTTGTGTAATAAGGGAGGGCTCAGCCCTGGCCATTCTGGACTGCAATCCTTGTAGGTGTGGGTGGGGCTGGACGGTAAGGGTTGGAAGATGTCTTCTTCTTCTGTTTTTTTTTTTTCCCCTCCAGGACAACTTAAAAGTGTTTTTCATTCATTCCCAACTTTGAGATCAGTTGAGTATGTTAGCAGAGATACTGTTTGTTAGGAATTAGTGCATTTAGACCGTGCCTCCATTTCAGGAAACTATTGGTCTGGGGTTTTTTTGCTCTTGATTAAAGATAGGACAGTCCTCTGATTTTTTGCTTAGGATCCCCAAAGAGGACTACTTTTAATTGTTCGTCTTTTCCTGTTCCTCCAGAATTTCTAAAGAAAGACATTTTTATGTCTTTTTTTTTTTTTTTTTTACAAATTAAGGTGTATTTGTTGTTGCTCAGTCACTAAGTCGTGTCTGACTCTCTGTGACCTCATGGGCTGCCGCACGTCAGGCTCCTCTGCCCTCTGCTATCTCCCCAAGTTTCCTCAGTTTCATGCCCATTGAGTCGGTGGTGCTGTCCCACCATCTCATCCTCTGCTGCCCCTTGCCCCTTTTGCCTTCAACCTATTTAAGGTAGAATAGTTCCTAATAATTTTGCTTCACTTCTCTTATTTTATTGCCTGATTGTGAACTCAGTCTTACATAATGTTAAGGCAATTCCTTAGTCATCTTCTTATAAATGGACTTGATTTGCATGTTACTGAAGCAGCAGATCTTTGAAATACTTAAGTAATGCTTAGGTTTAATACCTAACTGGTAACCTGGAATCCTGGTACCTAGGAGGACACTCAGACTATATTTGCTGTTATTACAGGTTTTGCTTAAAATGTCAGCATTGCATTGCTGGTCTGAATGAGGAACTTGTTTCTATTATCTTTAGTTAAATTAAAGGTAATCTCAAGAATTTGACTGCCAGGCAAGTATTTAATGTTGAGTTTAGACTTGCCTTCACCCTCTGTGGAACCTAGGCAAGCTACTTTAATTTCTCCGTGCCTCCGTTTCCTGTCCTGTAAAGTGCCGATGGGAAAGTGCGTGCTCAGAGGGTTAAATGATTTAATGCTCTTTCAGAATGTGTCTCCATGGCATCAGCACTTGAATGTTAGGGGAGGAGTATCGCCCTCATCTCTGCTGCCTCTTGCCTGCCTTCCCACCTCATTGCCCTCATTTCAAGTTAATAGAAAATGGATTTAAAATCTTGGCTCCATGCACATTTTTAAAAATTTACATATAATTAATGCTATAAACATCCTGTGCTTTCTTGAATGTATAAACTCACGGGAAATAGTTATCTCTGTGGAGGTACCTACTTCTATTGGGTCTATTGGGTCCGTGCTGCGTTTCTTGTTAACTCTAATGGTGCTTCTCATTTTCTAATGATTTTCCTCTTTGTTAAATACTTGTATTAAAGGATATTTTCATAATTCCAGCCAACTTGTTAGTCCAGGAATAAGCAGATAGTGAAGCAGAAGGTGTCCCAAAAGTCTTGGTGCAATTTTAAGCTTTAATACAGTGTGCTTGGACTCCAGGACACTGCCACAGAAGTATAAATGCTACAGACACAGAGCATCACTTGAAAGTTTACTTGAATTTCTAAACTCATTTAATTTTGTAAATCTTAGATGTTAAGCTTTTAATTTTAATTGTTTGTTTCAGCCCCTCTTGAAGATGGCAAACAATGGGCTGACACAAAAAATTAAGATTGGGAGCTTGTGTTTAAAATTTACAAAACTTAATGAATTTAGAAGAAATTCAAGTAAACTCTCCGGTGATGTTTTATAAGTTTGTAGCATTTATACTACAAAGTATCAGAGCTTCAAACTGCACTAAGACTTCAGGAGGATATCTTGTATCTTTATAGACTGGGCCGCCTCTTTTTAAAATAGTCCTTTGCCTGGGTGGGCTGTTTATCTGCTTGAGCACCGAAGTTTCTTTTTTCTAGATTTGGTAAAGGAATTATGAACAACAGCATTAATTCTCCTGTAATAAATTGAAAGGAATTGGACCCTAATAGTATTCTTGCCTGGAAAATCCCATGGACGGAGGAGCCTAATAGGCTGCAGTCCATGGGGTCTCTACGAGTCTGACACAACTGAGCGACTTCACTTTCACTTTTCACTTTAATGCATTGGAGAAGGAAATGGTAACCCACTCCAGTGTTCTTGCCTGGAGAATCCCAGGGACGGGGAGCCTGGTGGGCTGCCGTCTATGGGGTCGCACAGAGTCGGACACGACTGAAGCGACTTAGCAGTGGAGGTAGAGTTGGTCTGTCAATTTGGAGACCAAATTCTTCTTCGTGTATACTAAAAACAAACAAAAGCAAACCTAACATGCTCTATTGTTGAATGTTAACAAATAAGGTTGGATGATGGGTTGGATTTTTGCACTGCATTTTTTTGTCATCTTAAAAGTGGTTGTGGAATTGTCACTAGCATACCAGAGTGAGAGATTGTCACTCTGCAGTTACTCAGCATCCTGTTATCCCCTTCAAGGTTAAGTTGATCATTGCTGAGGGTTGGAGAGCCCAAGCATTTGTGACAGTATTGAGATGGGAAGGAACTGCTTGAAATAAGTGTTAATCTTTATGCCTAGTTCACATTGTGGAGTCTGACTTCAATGAGAGGGTCCTCCAAGCTTCTGGTCAACCTAGTGTTGTGGGGATTTAGAAGAGGGGTTGAGGAAGAAGAGGAAGAAGCATGCTGGTTCATTAGACATCCCTTAGGCCTTACTACCTCTAGAAGGATAATGAAGCTTTAGATTCATGGGTCTAAAGTTGAGGTGAAGCTCAGCCTATGGGCATAACTGGGATGCTGGAGGCCTTGGATGTAGAAAATCTTGGCTGCTTCTTGTGTGGCCCCACAGTCAGATTACTCGTTCATTCTGCCTTCCCTGCTTTCTTCTACCAGTTTTTGGGTTTTTTTCCCCATACCAATGTTTCCTATTGACCCTTCTGTAATAGAATTAGCCAGACTTGACTGCTTCCTCCCTGGGTCCTTGGGTATGTCCATCACTCCCACATTCTTTGCCTCAGCCCAGGGCTGGCCAGGCAGGCTTCACAAGGTTGGGGTAAGAAGTCAGTCACATTGTCAGCATCATGGAATATGAGCTGTCCTTTCACCCACTCCCTAAACTCTGCCCCCTCCCCATATCAAATCCAAAGCCTTGCTCGTACTGAACTCTTAGAAAGTTTTTCCAAGAAACAATCATTACACAGCCGATACCAGTAGGCTCTTGGTTTTGTTCTGTATCTACTAATGAGTTTTATTTTCCAAAGGAAAAAATACTCATTTAAAGAGAATATAAAGAGACGGTCACCTGTCTGCAAGAACCAGGGACACAAGAACCCTTTCCTTGCTTCGGCATTGCTTCTGGGGACAGTTTCAGAGTTCTCCTCCGTTCTGCAATAGAATATACGCTGTTGTCAGTTTGAATCGGCCTGCAGTTTGGAGGATTGTGCTTACGTGTTATCCTTCAAAGTAGGCTCCGATCGTTAACTGTCCATATTTGACTAGTGAACTCTGAGAAAGAAATGGAGCTTATAGTGTGCTTCTCTAGTAGTTTTGAAATCTCTGCGAATGTGCACCTTTGATCTGTTGAGTAGGACAAACAAGATCCAGCAACCAAACAGGAAGACAGACTTCACCTGTGTACTAATGAATACCTCTGGAAGGTTATGCAAACATGTTTTTAGAGGTTGCCTTTGGGGAGAGAAACTGAGGGCAAGGGTGAGAGTGAGAATGGCAACCCACTCCAGTACTCTTGCCTGGAGAATTCCATATGGACAGAGGAGCTGGTGGGCTACAGTCCATGGGGTCGCAAAGAGTCTGACTCGTCCGAGCAGCTAACACTACACTATGGGAAGACTGGAAGGCAGAGCCGCTGGGATCATTTGGAACGGAAGAAATCTCCCAGGGCCGCTCCGTATCAACAGTGGGGCACCCTCTTAGGTTAACTGCACATCTTTTGATTGTTTTACTTGCTGTATCACATCTCAGTTCAGAGCTTGTCTAATTCCTAGTTGTCATCCTCACTGCCCATTATAATCTCCAGCGGAGCTTCACAAGGAAAACACTCTTTCTCTGAATCCTGTGCCCTAGATATTCTGTTTGTTTTGGGGTAGAGCAGTGGCATAGATATTTTTATTTTTTATTTAAAAATCTTTGAACCCTCAAAACCACAAAGAACAATGTTTTGAAAGTCCTTTTCTTTCCCGTGGCTTCACCAGCTATCCACATCTTGCCGCACTATTGCATCTGCAATCTGACAGCTTAGCCGCATATACCTCACCCCATCACAGGCCAACAACAACTATATTCTCTTCCATAACCCCCTCCTCAGTACCACCAGTACCATGCCTTCAAGTCCACCATCCACTTTTAAATTCTACATGAAGATTTTCCTTAACTGAACTTAGTAGCCTTTTTTGGGTGGGTGGGTGGGGTGGGGGGATCCAGGGTCTGGTCAAGTTTCTCATGTTTGTTTCCTTTGGCTGTGATCCCCGCACCCGGTCTATCCCCACCAGCCTTGCCCATGCTGGCACTGTGCTTCTGTTCCCTATCAGTTCAGTGACATTGAATCCCCTAAGAAGCACAGGCGCATTTCCTGGCATGAATGCCTCCTGAGTATCAGTGTTGCCCCCCAGGGCATCAGAGGCCCACTGAGTCCACCCTCTTACTCCTGGTGATGAACAGATACTTTGAAAGATCTCCACAGGAGGTTTCAGAGTGCAACCAAGATTTGCAATTCATTTAATTAATTAATACCCCTTTCTATGTCTGTGCATTTGCCATAAAATACACTAGTTAAAATTTACTGTTTTTAGGTGTAAATTCAGTGGTATTAAGTGTATTCACATTTTTGAGTAACCATCACCAAAACTTTTTCATCTTCTAAAGCCAACACTCTGTCCCCATTAAACAGTAACTCCCTCATCCCACCTCCTCCCGCTGCCTGGAACTCACCTCTCTGGTTTTGACTACCCTGGGTACTCTATATAAGTGGAATTATACAGTCTATTTCCTTTTGCAGCTGGCTTGTTTCACTTCGCTCAGTGTCCTCAAGATTCAGCCAAGTTGTACCATGTTATTAGAATTTCCTTCCTTTTTAAGGCTGAACAATATTCCATTGTACATATATACCATATTCTGTCTGTTCGTCTGTTGATGGGCAACTGAGTGGTTTCCACCTTTTGGCTATTGAGAATGACACTGCCATGAACACAGGTGTACAAGTATCTGTTTGAGTCCCGGCTTTCATGTCTTTTGTGTGTATACCCAGAAATGGGATTGCTGGAACATGTGGTACGTCTATGTTTAAATTTTGGGGGAACTGCCCCACATCTCTCACTTTTCAGTTAAGTAAATTGAGGAAGCCTCAGCAGGGTCACGTATCTTCAAGTTCAAGGGAGAGCTCGGTGAGAATGCAGGCCTCTAGGCTCCTGTTCAGATCACCACCACAAGGGCATGATTGGGTCCTTGTCTTCTTCATAGGGGACAAAGACCAGTGTCTGGCTAGGGCAAGATTTATTTCTTTGCAACCTCCAGTGGAATGCAGGACAACAGTTCGCATGTAGTATTTCATTTACATTATGTCTAACTTTTAAGAGAGTGTAGTTTTTGAGTGATAATTTAAATAGTATTAGTCCATAGACAAGAGGCTGTATTTGAGCTCTGTAAGTAGTGGATAACTGGTTGCCTCTCTGGGATGTGTAGGATTTTTAAAATAGAATATTGTTTTATTTTGTTAACCTGGCTCCTCCAAATATTGTTTACCCTTGAACAACACAGGTTGAACTATCTGGCCCACTTGTACCTGGATGTTTTCAAATAGTAAATATTGCAGCAGTACACTGTCCTTGGTTAGTTGAATCCATGGATACAGAAGGGCCGACTGTGAGTTACATATGATTTTTCAGGTGCAGAGGGTTGATGCCCTGATACCCATGTTGTTCAAGGATCAACTGTATTAGCTGTGTGACCTGGGGCAAAGTCATAACTTCCCTGATTCATGCTGTTCAACTATAAAATGGGGATGATAATAATAGTCAGACTTGAATGAATTAATCTACATAAAAATTCTGTGTCTGGTACCGAGAAGGGGCTCATTCGGTGCAAGCAATTAATGTAACATTTCTTATCAATTTCAATGATGCTATTTAGATAATTGCAATCATCCTTGTAAGTATTATCTGAAATGCTGACATTTTTTAAATGAGTTATGACTATTGTACTAGACCTAGCGTCTCCATTTGGCTGTCTTGTGGCTAGCAGACAGCAGCTTCTAACTTGGTCATTTTTACCCAGAGTGGGAGGCAGCAGGAACCTGGGACTATGAGGGCTCTAGAACAAGCATGGGCTGAAAGTAAGGGGAAGCCATTCCCTAAGGGCTAGTGTCAGTCATTTTTATACACTGCTAGGACCATGGAATCCAGAGTAAGAAAGCCTTCCTGGAGGATCTGGCTTAGGTGGAGCCGGGACTAGACAGCCTACTGTTTTGGGAGACTGGTCCTCTCTGCTCTCTGGTTGGAGATGAGCTGAGCATTACAAGTAGTCTGCCTCTGTGTAACCAGGTTGCTGTGTTTCAGTGATTAGTTTGGAATGTGTGCTGAGTATCGTTTATGGAGTTCCTAGGATTATTTAACAAGAGAAAATGTTGGCTTTGCAGATTAGCGTGGAAGGGTTGA
Organism: Tragelaphus eurycerus; assembly: GCA_935064755.1. Classification (NCBI taxonomy): domain Eukaryota; kingdom Metazoa; phylum Chordata; class Mammalia; order Artiodactyla; family Bovidae; genus Tragelaphus; species Tragelaphus eurycerus. The sequence goes on along the minus strand of CAKXYN010000054.1, from coordinate 8,770,968 downwards.
AACTTGGACAGTCTTATTTCAGTGGAAGATCCTAATTTTAACCCTGGTCTCTGCTTGCCCTACATAGCCCTGAGAGAGATATCTCCCATGGTTTTTTGTGCCTGCGATAAGGGGACAGGACCACGAGAGGTGGGTGTTGTGTACAGTTCTAAATGACCAATTTCTACCTTTTTTGTCAGCTTAATCTCTAATGATGCTGAGAATAACAAATACATGGGGTGCTTGTAGGTGTCAGGCACGACTCTTGAGCACTTTCTGTGAATCACCCAATTTAATCCTCTTGACAACTCTCTGAAGTTGCTAATATTACCCCCATATTACAGGTGGGAAAACTGAGGTTCAGAGAGGTTAAGTCACTTGCCCAAGTGCCCACAGATAGTAAGTGGCAGAGTCAGGGCTTGAACCTAGGCGGTGTGCCTCCTGTACCTGTGGGTACAAGTTAAGAGGTCAGTCTTGCACACCTGGTACTGTATCTTCGGGGTAAAGTATTTTCACCATTGCACTAGTTTCCTCTTGGGACGAATTAACACAAACTGTGTGGCTTAGTACAACAGACATTTATTGTCATAATTCTCTAGGCTAGAAATCTAAAATCAAGGTGGTGGCTGGGCTACACTCTCTCGGAAGACTCTGCTGAAGGGTCCTTCCTTGCCTCTTCCTAGCTGCTGCTTGTCCTTAGAGTTCCTCGGCTTATAGGTGTATCAGCCCAGTCTCTGCTTCCATTGTCATCTGGTGTTATCCTGGGGTATCTTTTCTTTTCAGTCATTGGATTAGGAGCCACCCTAATCTATTGTGATCTCATTTGAATTTATTGCATCTGCAAAGATCCCATTTCCAAAGAAGTTCACATTGTGAAATTCTGGGCAGAAATGAATTTTGGAGGGATACTGTTCAACTGCTCAACCCGATATAGCCATTACATTTGGGCAAAGGAAGAATTTCACACATACGAATTTTTTAGCACAGCTCCTTAGGCTAGTTGTGAGCAGTGATGGGTAGGAAATTCCCTGGGGTTCAAGTGGTTAGGATTTGGAGCTTTCACTGCTGTGGTCCTGAATTCAATCCCTGGTCAGGGAACTAAGATCCCACAAACCATAAGTCATGGCCAAAAAAAACCAAAACAAACAAAAAACAGTGCCATGTATGGCCAAGAGAGGCAGTGGGTTAGTGGGGTTGGCTGGCACCTCTTATTAAGCCCATGCTCTGTCATCAGCAAAACTGAGATGTCATCACGAAAACAGATGAAAGAAGGAAAAGTGCAGAAGAAGCAGAGATCCAGGAAAGGATTTGAAGCATCTGAAGGCAGTGGTGCTGGGATGGGCCCTCCCTAGTGAGAGACAGACAGCAGTTTATCACCGCGTGGTTTAGGAACAAGCACCTCATAATGACAATTTAAACCCTCTCTCAGTGACTTAAAATCTATTCAGTGTGTTTTGAATAAGAGAACTGGGAAGCGTGTGACTCTTCTTAGAGATGTTTCTGTTGCGTTTACTTTGCCATGCCTGCAGGTTTAGCAAACAGGTAAGCAGAAAATAGGCTCATTTAGAAATCCTTTGATCAGGCTGGATGGCTGAAACATGCATCGCTTCCAACATAATTTCTGTGGCAATGAGACTTTCTGACATAAATCCATAATAAGTTTATGGATATCCACTTCCTTTCTGCTTTGACCAATAAAAGGTCCAAAGTACAACTTTGGAGCTTATCTGTAGACTTTGTGAAGGGTGTGTACATTGCTTTTGGTATATTTGTACCCTTCTGCCTTCATCATTCTTGTCTGCTTTTACTCTTCCCTTACCTGACTTCATTTCTTGGTATTTATACGTTCCCCACCCCCACCCCAACATAACTGTTTTTGTTAAGTTGCTCAAATCCTTTTAGGAAGAAAGCAAGATGTAAGTGAAGTGTTCATTTGATAAGTGAGCCCCTCGGGCTGGGCTCTGCCCTCCGAGAGGTGACCTTCTGATGGGGGACATGGCGCAGTGTCTCAGAGCCCTGGTGCTATTGCTCACCACCAGTTAGCTCTCTGCAGAATGGAGTAGTGAAGCAGCGGCACCCATCTGATGGCATCATGAGAACAGAATGGGATGGCAAATGTAAAGCACTTAGCATAGTAGCTGGTGTGTAGAGAGAGCTCAGTGGGTGGGAAAAGGAGCATTCCAGAAGAGGGGGTGGTGTGAACTGAGCCTCCCCCACCCCCCTGAGTAATATGCCTCATCGCACGCGTGCAGGACTGATTAGAGGGAGGAGAGCAGAGCGATGGAGTGTCTTGACAGCAAGGAAGTCAAGGATTCTGAGATGCTGAAGAGGTACCAACAGTTGGACCGTTTCTGCTGCTTCCTCCTCAACATTCCTTCTCCTCTCCAGTGACTCCAAGCCCATGCCTGCCTTGCTGCTTCATCCCCTGTGTTTGATCCATCTGAAGTTTATACTGACTCAGAGCAAGCTTGTTGACTGATTTCCAGCAGAATTCCAGGAGTGGCTTGAAACTCATAACTCTGGTGACCAAGACAATTTGGGGAGATGGATTCTTCATTAGAATTTTACCGCTTCAGTTTCCTTTTTCTTCCCCATCCCCTTTATTTACTACCTTCTGTTACACATAAACTTTTCAAGTCTGAATAGCAGACAGCTGTTAATGTTGTCATTGGAGAACCACAGACAACCTAAAATAAACCGATTTTGAGTGATGTGGAGGAATGCTTATAAAATAAAGTGAGTAGGCAGGATACACGATAGGAAAGTTAGAACTTAATGCCTGTGGGGGATAACATGGGAAGGAAACACATCACATTGTTAACAGTTGTTTTAGCTGGCACTGGTTCCCGCTCTGTGGTCTTCACTTTTTCCTAGAGAGACTCTGCAATCATTAAAAATGGGGGGAGGACCCCACCACGTCAGTTTTCATATGACCCCTCTTGACTGCAAGATAAGTAGTTCTTCCCCGTCTGGACTTCACTGACTTGGGACAATACCCTCTGGGGTGGGAGCTGTTGGTGTCAGAGAATGAATTGCCAGTGAAACACCTTGCTGGCCTGGCTTTTCTGCTCCTTTTCCCCCATCCTGTGGGGCTCCAGCCAAGCATTTAGGCCTTGTGGGGTCGGTGCCCGTGTCCCACACGGAAGTAGGACATCTTCGCGTGTTCTGGTGTCAGGAGCTGGAGGGTGGACTGAGTCTGAATTGGAAATTGTTGTGTAACTCCCTTCGCGGGTCAGATTGGGAGCAGGTTTTCCCATGGTCTGTGCCAATAACCTTGCTCTTAAGACCCTTGAGTCACAAGATGAGAGCGTGGACGCCCAATTCTGGGTTTCCCTTCATTGGCGTCCAGTCGTGTCCAGTGGGCAGAATTTTGGTCAGCTGGCACGTCACCAGCGAGGGCCAAATTAGACATAATTGCGCCTGAGCTTTACTTTCAGGTCTGTGGCTTACTGTGCTCTGCAGAAGCATGCCAGGCCTGGAGCTTTGTTCTCCCTGGGAATAGCATGCCCCAGAAGAAAGGTTACAGTGTAATTCATCACCCAAACCTAGACACCTTTATTGAGGGGGTGGAGGGCGGGGAGGGTTCCAGTCATTATGCCAAAGCCTCCCATGTCAGCTGGGCCATGTCTGGGCAAACCAGGATGGATGGTCCCCTGGCCAGTAGGCTGGCTCTTGATCTGTTCTGTGAAATGAACTTCTCTTTCCTAGACAGAGTCTTCGCAGCAACCCTTGGAGGAGACGGGAAGCCAAAAACTGTTGGAGAGGATGCCGGGGCATTCAAGAAAAGGGGAAGCAGGGAGCCTTTTCAGGAAAGTTGAGCTAAAAATAGAGCACTGCCATTCAGCAGTGGCTCGGGGCACTTCAAACGCTGGGGTCCCTGCCATTGTTTCTTTTCTTTGCATTCCTTGTGAGTCCCGGCTCCTTTTTCCTCTGTGTTATAAAGGAATCAGTCTGTGCCGACTCGTCTGGGACGCAGCCCTTTTAATACACGAAGGAGCTGGACCAGAGGCTCACTAAGCCCCTGCTTGCTCTCACAGCCTGTGAGTTTATAATAGATGATCTCAGGCTGGGGCTGCATGGCTAATGAGCAGGGGACAAGCAGGGCCCTTCCTGCTCCCCGTCCCCAGCTGTCACACACTCAATTGCTGGCTCCTCTCAGAGCCCAGAGTGGAAAACCTCTGAGCGAGGTGAACGCAGGCCCTTGACTGGAGAGTGGGTTTCTTGATGAGGCGAGGAGTAGATGATGGGATAGCGAGAGGGAGAGGAAGCAGCACTCCAGATCAGCATCCCCAACGTTTTTGCCACCAGGGACACCTTTCCTGGGAGACAGCTTTTCCACGGATGGTAGTGGGGGTGGGCACAGGGCGGGAGGGGAGGGTTTCAGGATGATTCAGGGGCATCACCTTTCCTGTGCACTTTTTTATTATTATGACATTGCCTCCACCTCAGGTCAGCAGCCGTTATATCCCGGAGGTGGGGGACCCCTGCTGTAGACAATCCCATAGGTCAGCGTTTCTCACCTCAGTACTTCTGGCCTGGACCATCCTTGGATGAGGAGGCTGTTTCTGTGCATTGTAGGATGTTCAGTGGCATCTCCGACCCACCAGCTGCCAGGATTGTCCCCCGTCCCTGGTGACAGTCCCACAGATCTCCAGGCGTCCCCTGTTGAGAAACATTGCCATAGGTCAAACAGCAGGACTGTTTTCTAGATGTTTCTTCTTTGCATTGCTGTGTTTTGTTCTGGCTGAAATCCCACCTTAAGCTCTTATAATACCATTTACTGGCCCAATTAGCATTTGTGGCGGTGGGTGGTGATTTAAAATGAAATAGCCTCACTTTCATGCTCCGGGATTTGGCTCTGAAATAAAGTGAGCTGAGCTCTCTTACCTCTTCTTTCAAGAGTCTGTGAATAATGAGGTCTTTTTGCTGGAAATGAGATTATGCTTTTTTTTCCCCCACCATTTAAAACAATCCCCCCCCCCCAAATTTCTACCATCTAGTGTGACAGGTTTTCATACTGACAAGTACGTTTTTCACGAGGGCTCTCGGCCTCAGCCCTTCTCTAACTTTCCAGTTCGTCGTCTGAGGATGGAGCAAGGCTGGGATTCAGGCGGGCTGGGTGGGGCCTGAGATTCCCGACGTCTGACAAGCTCCCGGGTGACGCCTCAGTGACTGGTCTGTAGCCCACACATGGAGTAGTGAGGCTCTAATGAGCACAGGCTCTTGACAGTTAAAGCAAAACCGGCAGATAGATCCAGGAGGATGCCAGAACACTCTGAGCGGGGGCAGCCTAAGATTTTGGCAGTCTGCTGCCCACAGACCTTTCTGTTGAGGGATGGGATTGGTGGAGCCAGTCTGCAGCTTTGCAGGCTGTCAGGCAGCAGGAGGCCCCATGCTCCCAGCTTCTTACCTGATGCTGTGAGAAGCGATTTAACAGGACAGCCCAAGACAGATGGCTGCACCCCCTGAATCAGCACTGGAGGGGCAAGCCAGCTCCAGAAAGGCAGCAGGTGGGATCAGGGTAGACTACACTGTTGGCTGGCTCCCTGGGTGGGTCTGGACTGAGCAGAGAGAGTCGCACAGGAGAGCAGCCCCTCAGAAGGGCTTGGACACCACTTCCCAGGCGCTCAGCTCTGCAGGGAGGATGGGCGGCCAGGCACACGCCCTCCTGGCACGGGAGGCTCTCCCAGGGTAGGGGGTGATATGACAAGCAGTTGGTGCTGCTCTGGTTATCTTGAAACCATTGTTTCTGCAGATCTGGGAGTGGGAGGCGGTATTGAGTCCTCTAGGAAGTGAGTAAAGTATTTCAAAGTGATGATGGATGCAAAGGACTGTTTGCACCCACTGTTCTGTGTCAGGAGTGGAATTTTGCTATCAGTCAGCAGGTATACAGCATTGTCTTTACATTGCTTATTAAACCAACTTACTCAAAGAATTATAGAAGTAGTTATCCTAGCAAAAAAACCTGAAACAAACACAAAGGCAAAACAACCATTAATCTCATTGCCCAAATATAACCATTGTAACAGCATTTACAATTTGTGTTTCTAGTTTTTATTCCCTTCTGTATGTTTTTATTTTTTAAATAAAAAATATGTTATTTGATGTGATGTTAAAACCGGTTAATATTTCTCATGAAGGATGTTAAAGTAAATTTGTGCTATTCATAATTTTTCAAAACCAGAATGACAGTCTGTTAAACTCTTTGTGGGAGAACTGAATTGAGTTCTTTTGGTCCCTGGAAGTCCAGAGATCCTGAGTAAATCTTAAACCCAAAGTTTACTGGCGATTTGCATCTGAATATCTTTGCTCCAGCTGAATGAATGCTCTTTCTCTCTGTCTCTCTCACACACATACACACACTATTTTGATTGTATAGGGTTTTAACACATTTTTTAGTTCGTTCCAGCATTTCTCCAGGAATAGAGAGTAACTTTCTCTAGTTTATATATGGGGACGGGAGAGTTACAATGATTTAAAGAATAATTAGAGGTCTTAGTTTAGATCGCAGTGTCTTTAGGCTTGTCTTTACAGCAAGCAGTAATAGAATAACAAGATTTGGGTTGCAAGAATGGTCACCCTACTTGAGTTAGGCAGGCAGACCTATATTACACTGACTTATTTATATAGTTCTCAGTAACAAATCACCCCAAAACTTTATAGAATAAAGCTACCACTGTCTTATCATGGTTATAGACTCTCCGAGTTGGGAATTGGGGCAGGGAACCATGGGGATGTCTTGTCCCAGCTCCATTTGCTAGACCAATCAATAAGCCTCAGTGAAAGCCTCAGCCTTGTGGGGGCCACAACTGTCTGGAAGCTTCTTCCTTCATATCTATGGTACCTGGGTTGGGATGACTCCAGGACTGGACTCAGCACCCACGTGTAGACTCTCCATGTGGCTTGAGCTGCTCCGAGAATGGTGGCTAGCTTCCACAAGAGAGGATTCCATGAGACAGAGAGGAAACTGCGTGGACTTGTACCACCCAGCTTCAGAAGCTGGACAGCATCTCTTCTGCCCACTTCTATTGGTCAGAGCCACTGTGAGCCTGCCCAGATTCAAGAGGATAGGACACAGACCCCACCTCTTAATAGAAGGAATCAGAATGTATGGCCAATTAAAAAAAAAAAGACACATAAACTAATTTAGCCCATACTACATCATGGCACTGATTCAACAGAAAATTAACTTGAGTAGAAGTCAGCAAATCTATAAAACAATGAGCTCATCGTAAATGGGGTGGGGGGAGATGAGCTGTGTATATTGTGAACAACTAATGAAAATAAGTGAAGTAAGTAGAAAAATTGAAATTAACCCAAGTACCTAGCAACTGGGGAGTGGCTTAAATAAACTAAAAACCTACTTATACTAGAAATACTGTGCAGCTTTTAAAATAAAGTAGCTCTGTATGGACTAACATGGGAGTATGTCCATCTATTAAGTGAAAATTATTTACAGAAAGCCATGTATTCAGTGACCCATTAATATTTTAATATAATATATATATAGTTAAAATATAGGAAGCAGTCTTATAGGAATTGCACCAAACTGTTATTGGAGGTTTCTCATGGGGATGAGAATAGGACTTGGTTGATTGTCAGTATGAAGGAGAACTTACTTGTTACTCCCTCTAGTTCTATGCTGTTTAAATTTTTTTATGAGTTAAATATTCCTATATTGCTCTTAGAGAAATAGATTTAAGGGCCTAGATCTGATAGATAGAGTGCCTGATGAACTATGGAATGAGGTTCGTGACATTGTACAGGAGACAAGTATCAAGACCATCCCCATAGAAAAGAAATGCAAAAAAGCAAAATGGCTGTCTGGGGAGGCCTTGCAAATAGCTGTGAAAAGAAGAGAAGCGAAAAGCAAAGGAGAAAAGAAAAGATATAAACATCTGAATGCAGAGTTCCAAAGAATAGCAAGAAGAGATAAGAAAGCCTTCTTCAGCGATCAATGCAAAGAAATAGAGGAAAACAACAGAATGGGAAAGACTAAGGATCTATTCAAGAAAATCAGAGATACCAAAGGAACATTTCATGCAAAAATGGGCTCGATAAAGGACAGAAATGGTATGGACCTAACAGAAGCAGAAGATATTAAGAAGAGATGGCAAGAATACACAGAAGAACTGTACAAAAAAGAACTTCATGACCCAGATAATCATGATGGTGTGATCACTGACCTAGAGCCAGACATCCTGGAATGTGAAGTCAAGTGGGCCCTAGAAAGCATCACTACGAACAAAGCTAGTGGAGGTGATGGAATTCCAGGCGAGCTATTTCAAATCCTGAAAGATGATGCTGTGAAAGTGCTGCACTCAATATGCCAGCAAATTTGGAAAACTCAGCAGTGGCCACAGGACTGGAAAAGGTCAGTTTTCATCCCAATCCCAAAGAAAGGCAATGCCAAAGAGTGCTCAAACTACCGCACAATTGCACTCATCTCACATGCTAGTAAAGTAATGCTCAAAATTCTCCAAGCCAGGCTTCAGCAATATGTGAACCGTGAACTTCCTGATGTTCAAGCTGGTTTTAGAAAAGGCAGAGGAACCAGAGATCAAATTGCCAATATCCACTGGATCATGGAAAAAGCAAGAGAGTTCCAGAAAAACATCTATTTCTGCTTTATTGACTATGCCAAAGCCTTTGACTGTGTAGATCACAATAAACTGTGGAAAATTCTGAAAGAGATGGGAATACCAGATCACCTGATCTGCCTCTTGAGAAATCTGTATGCAGGTCAGGAAGCAACAGTTCAAACTGGACATGGAACAACAGACTGGTTCCAAAGAGGAAAAGGAGTACGTCAAGGCTGTATATTGTCACCATGTTTGTTTAACTTATATGCAGAGTACATCATGAGAAATGCTGGACTGGAAGAAACACAAGCTGGAATCAAGATTTCTGGGAGAAATATCAATAACCTCAGATGTGCAGATGATACCACCCTTATGGCAGAAAGTGAAGAGGAACCAGAAAGCCTCTTGATGAAAGTGGAGAGTGAAAAGGTTGGCTTAAGGCTCAACATTCAGAAAACGAAGATCATGGCATCTGGTCCCATCACTACATGGGAAATAGATGGAGAAACAGTGGCAACAGTGTCAGACTTTGTTTTTCTGGGCTCCAAAATCACTGCAGATGGTGACTGCAGCCATGAAATTAAAAGACGCTTACTCCTTGGAAGGAAAGTTATGACCAACCTAGATAGCATATTCAAAAGCAGAGACATCACTTTGCCAACAAAGGTTCGCCTAGTCAAGGCTATGGTCTTTCCTGTGGTCATGTATGGATGTGAGAGCTGGACTGTGAAGAAGGCTGAGCGCCGAAGAATTGATGCTTTTGAACTGTGGTGTTGGAGAAGACTCTTGAGAGTCCCTTGGACTGCAAGGAGATCCAACCAGTCCATTCTGAAGGAGATCAGCCCTGGGATTTCTTTGGAAGGAATGATGCTAAAGCTGAAACTCTAGTACTTTGGCCACCTCATGCGAAGAGTTGACTCATTGGAGAAGACTCTGATGCTGGGAGGGATTGGGGGCAGGAGAAGGGGACGACAGAGGATGAGATGGCTGGATGGCATTACTGACTCGATGGATGTGAGTCTGAGTGACCTCCGGGAGTTGGTGATGGACAGGGAGGCCTGGCGTGCTGCTGTTCCTGGGGTCGCAAAGAGTCAGACACGACTGAGCGACTGATCTGATCTCATCTGATGTTGAGATTTTAACTTTTGAACTATGTGAAAGTTAACTCAGTAAACATCTGTAAGTGAGCAGCGGGAATTGCTTTCTTCCTGGGCCTGTTATTGCCTCTTACCTTCCTTGTATTTCATTATATGAACATCTACAGCAGGTATGGTATTTGCACAAGTGGGCATTAGTCTGCTTAGCATGCACTGTCGTTACTGGAGAGGTTTGAGAAAGGCAGTCTTTTTGTTGTTGATTTGTCTTTGTTTTGTTTCTCTTCTCTTGACTGAGAAGTCTCCTTGGTGACAGTACAATTCCTGAAATGCATGGTAATTCCAAGTGACCTTTTGTATAATGGCTTTAGTAGAATTGAAGAGTAGACATATTCATGTTGGGTTGAAATATTTAAGCTTCTATTATTTCCCAAATGGAATCAACTATGTTCATATAATCAAATTGGGGAAATTCATTAGCATTGGGAAAGATTTATGGCTTTAATGAGATTTAAACTGATCTAAATCTGAGCTGATATTCGGAGGTGGGTATTTTTGGAGCATCACATACCTCTCAGGCTCAAAGAACAAGGATGGAGATCCATGTCTGTATTTTAAAGGGATGAGCCCTCTACTTATTTTCTGTGTTAAACAGTAACTGAGTCCTACATCAACAATATTATTTCAACTAGTATCATAATGAGAGCTAGTAAGAGTGACTTACTGTGTGTTGGTGACTGAGCTGTTCCCTGGCCTGGCAGTAAATTCAGTGGATCCTTCCTGCCCTTGTGTGGCAGTTACCCCTGACGGAGACATCCAAGAAGTGATTAGCAGAGGACTGGCCCACAATAAGCTGGTGTTTGCCCACTCTGCTCCATCACGCTCAGTGCCCTGGGAGGTAGACCATTATGGCCATTATGGCAGTCATGTGGGCTCCTTTGCACTCTGGCTTTGGGGAGATAAGTTAGGGCGTTTACTTGCCTCGTGCTCTCTTCTTCCCCAGGCTCTGGGTGGAGGCGGTGCTGGGTTCCTTTGCTGAAAGCTGTAGTTCCCGTTGGGGATACCTCTCCTGCTGCTGCTGTTACAGCCCAATTCTTGCTACAACTAGTTCCTCCTCTTGACCCTTCAGACCCAGGGAAGTGATGGCTCTCTGATGTTGCTAGATTCCAGGTGCCGCACAACCCTTAGCAAATAATACTTCTGTTAAAATCTTCTCAGCTGCCTCTTTGAGTCCCATGTCTTCCTTCCTGTACCCTGACTCATCAGATGACACTCCATCTTACAAATGAGGAGGTTGGAGGATAGAGATCCGTAAAGAACTGGGATTAGAATCCCTGCTATTTTATGTTACAGCCTGATTCTCAGTGTTTTACTGTTTGCCTGTAGTGACTAGGAGATTCTCATCATTCTCCTCAAATTAAGGAGAAACCCAAGGGAGAAAAAAAGTCTGTTTGATAAAACTGTGGGGTTGTGAAGTTAATAATCTAGCTCTTACACATTTGAATAAATGGCATCTTTAGTTCACAGTCTTCCATTTCTTCCCTTTGGAATTTCCACCAGGATCACTTTATCACCCAGGAAGGAAAAATAATTAATGGAAGCAACAAAACATTCAATTTGCCACCTTATTTCCCTGGTTTGACTCAAGTTGGCTGCTAGTTGTTTGTAAACATCTTTGCGGACCAAGTTTCTGGGTATTTCAAAGAAATACGTGATTGAGTTGAAGAACATTCCTCAAGAGGCAACTAAAAATGTGCTCAGTAATGACAGCCAAGTTGGAATGAACACAGAGCTTCTCAGGTGGCTATTTTGAAAGACAGAGTATTGATTCTGTGTGTGATCTCTTGACTTACAAATACCAGAACGTAATCATGTTACCCAAGTCTCATCCCAGTGCATCCTGACTCTGTATTAATTTCCTTGACCTGCAGAGGACCTCGAGGCAGACTAGAATGACCAGGCTTGAGGGCAACGCCCCCACCCCCACCCCTTACTGCCTTAACTCCGCTGTCTTTGTGGCAACACAGCCTAATAGTTAAGAGCTAAGTCCTCGAGCCAGGCTCATTGGTGCCAATTCAAGCTCCACAAATGACCACTCTGTACCTTAGTTTTCTCATCGTAAGTGGAAATGGTAGTGCCTACCTCTCATAGTTCTTGTGAGGATTAAATTCTGTGAAAGGCTTAGAAGAATGTCTAGCACAGTTTATATGAGCTCTGTCTTGGTGAGTGTGTTTTTTATTGCTGTGATCATCGTCATCTTCACAGTTTGGGACTCACATTGAGTTCTTCCTCTCTGTGATTACGTTTATCCAGCACATCTCAGTAAACTTGTGTTTTACTGGGAAGAATACAGAGATTAATTCCCTGAAGTGCCTCCTTTTGACAAGGTTGTGTCCAAGTGATGGACTAAGAGGAAATGACCCAAAGGAGGAAGAAGGAGTTAAAAGCCTGGTGTGAAAGGGAGCATGCTGGGAAAAGAAGGTGCACTCTAATAATGCTGCTTCTTCCAAAGCCGGTACCTGGGGTCCAGTGAGCTCAGATGCGTGTTTTGGCTGGTTTCTGTGGGTCAGGTTTTAACTAGCCAGGTACCCTTTGTCCATCAGCCACTACCTTTTGTGCCTCTGTGTCTTCACTTGCAAAATGTTGTTAGTGCTTGTTGCCTGTCTAGTTTCTGGTTCACTTGGTGGAGCAAACTATTTCAGACAGACAGTCCTGTGTGCGCCACAAAGATGGAGGGTGTTCAAAGCCTGTGTGTTGAGTAGGAGTTGCCTCAGAATGGTGTGTGTGTGGAGTGAAGCTCAGGCCTAGGAAGGGTAGGGAACTGCACCCAGTTCTCCCTGCATTAACTCCAGGAATTGAGCAGTTGTTCCACCCAGAAAACAGGGAGTGGCAAAACCCTACCCATTGGCTACAGAATGGCCAGTGGGGGAAGGGAAGGAACTGGTGAAAAATGGAGTTCCAAAACCTGCATTCCTCATAGATGAGGTTGTTGAATTCTTAGGTATGATGTGAGCCGTGGACACCAAGTTGTCTAAAGCCAGTGGAGATAAGGGAGCCGTAGTAAGGGATTGGACTGTAAGGCCTTCCTTGATGATGTATTACTCTATTTGTCAAATTTTCTGTAGAGGCTATTGTTTTTTTTGTTTTTGGTTATTTCAGTTTTTTTCTTTGTTGGTTGGCTGTGTCTTCGTTGCTGCTTGCGGGCTTTCTCTAGTGGCAGCAGCTGGGGGCTACTCTTCTTGCGGTGCGTGGGTTTCTCACTGCTGTGACTTCTCTTGTTGCGGAGCAGGGGCTCGAGCTCAGCCTCAGCAGTTGTGGCCCACCGGCTCAGCTCCCCGCAGCATGTGGGATCTTCCCGGACCAGGGATCGAGCCCGGGCCCCCTGCGTTGGCAGGTGGATTCTTAACCACTGGATCACCAGGGAAGTCCCCGTAGGGGCTGTTGTTAATTTTCTTCTTCCCACTCTTTCAGTGAAAATAAAATCCTATGGTATGACTTATTAGAAGAAGTCTTTCTTAACTTCCAACAGTCTAATTCTCTTGAGTGAAAGTAGTATAACAGTAAAACTGTTGTGACATTTATTGTCTTTGCCATAATATAGACCTATGGATTGACTTAACCCTCTGACTAGCTCTAAGGGAGAGTAAGCAAGCTGTGGTGGGGGAGGGGAAGGAGTATGAATGAATCCTTTCTCACACAAAGTAAACGGACTGCATGGTGTCATTTTTAAGTCACAGGGTAGGTCTGAGAACACACCTGACCACTTGTGCTACCGTCACTTGGGGCGAAGAGTTTTCACATTGTGTGTAAACACCTTCTCACATTTCCTCACCCAAGTCACTGCTCAGCTATAGCCCCTCTTTCTTGTTTCTCTTAAAATTGTCTAACAGTATGATTACAGGAATAAAGACTGAATTCATGCTACTTGAATCTAAAGACACATGCAGTGGAAGCTTAAGTAAACCGTGTCAGTTTTTTTCTGCAGGGACTGTTCAGGGAGAATGTCATTGTTTAGAGTGAGAAGACATACACAAGTTAATAATTTCTGGAGTTTTAAATCATCTGCTCCGCGTAGAACCTCATTTCAGTATAATAGTTATATGACTGGAAGCAAAGGTTTCTGTGATACATGAACTTTAAAGATCAACTGTGGTTCAACTTTGTCCTCTTGTATATATATGAGGGGACTGAACTATTCACGGAAGAGCATGTGGTTTAGAATCACGGCTGAATCTGAGCTGCCTGGCCCTAGAGCCTTGGGCAAGTCCCTAGCTCTCTGAACCTTGTTTTCAGTTCAGTTCAGTCACTCAGTTGTGTCCGACTCTGTGACCCCATGAACTGCAGCACGCCAGGCCTCCCTGTCCATCACCAACTCCTGGCGTCCACCCAAACTCATGTCCATTGAGTTGGTGATGCCATCTAACCATCTCATCCTCTGTCGTCCCCTTCTCCTCCTGCCCTCAATTTTTCCCAGCATCAGGGTCTTTTCAAATGAGTCAGCTCTTTGCATCAGATGGCCAAGTATTGGAGTTTCAGCTTCAGCATCAGTCCTTCCAATGAACACCCAGGACTGATCTCCTTTAGGATGGACTGATTGGATCTCCTTGCAGTCCAAGGGACTCTCAAGAGTCTTCTCCAACACCACAGTTCAAAAGCATCAATTCTTCGGTGCTCAGCTTTCTTTATGGTCCAACTGTCATATCTATACATGACCACTGGAAAAACCATAGCCTTGACTAGATGGACCTTTGTTGACAAAGTAGAACCTTGTTTTACTCCTAGGTAAATTAGGTCATCTGTCTAGCACAGTTGTTGGTGAAGTTTAGTAACTCGCTGTCAGACCACTAGCACAAAACCTAGTCAGTTAACATATAAATGCCAGCTGCTACAGAACCCAGTATTCCGTATCTGAAGTGCACCCAGGGCTTTGTCATAGAGCAGGTGATCAGCTGTAGGCTTGATGGCTGAAGTTTTGACACAATGATTGGACAGACTCTAATTTTATGAGATATAATTTATGAGATACTTGTATAAAATTTTAATCTCTTCTTGACACTTTAAAAATTTTTTTAAAGTTCCTTTGGTATTTTTTCCTTCTATGTCAATTTTTTAAATATAGATACCAAATTGAATATAAAATTCAAAACAGATATAAACAAATAAGAAAGGAAGCTTTTTCTTACAGTAGCTGGCTTCAAGATAGAAGGAATAATGGAGTTAAAAATCCTCAGCAGATGCTGACCTTGGTGGACAAAATTTTTATGAGGAAAGGATATTTGCTACTGCTAAGTCGCTTCAGTCGTGTCCGACTCTGTGCGACCCCATAGACAGCAGCCCACCAGGCTCCCCCGTCCCTGGGATTCTCAGGCAAGAACACTGGAGTGGGTTGCCATTTCCTTCTCCAGTGCATGAAAGTGAAAAGTGAAAGTGAAGTCGCTCAGTCGTGTCCGACTCTTAGCGACCCCATGGACTGCAGCCTACTAGGCTCCTCCATCCATGGGATTTTCTAGGCAAGAGTACTGGAGTGGGGTGCCATCGGGAAGGATATTTACACAGTCACAAAGTGTCTCCCCTCAAGTCACTTACTTATCACAAAGGGAAAAAGAGTGAGTATTCAGTGGAGAAACCTGGCATACATCGTCTTCACCAGGTGATTAAAGGCAGCGTCACTCGTGCAAAGAGTCAGATGTGACTGAGCAACTTGGCACGCTCGCAGGCACACATATTGGGACACACCAACGTCCACGCCTCCTGATCTGAGTCTGTTAAAAGCGTACAGTTTGAGTTTTGTTGTCTAAGTGCCAGAGGTTCACAACCTGAATCAGGAGGAAACATCAGATGAATCTGGGGGACGTTGTACAGACTTAATGGTCTGTAATCCCCTCAAATATAAGATCAACAGAGACAAGGACTGATAACAGTTCCAGATGCAAGGAGGCTAGAGAGACAAGGCAGTGAAACGCATGGGACAAAGAGAAATCTGTAAAGGACATTATTGGGACAGGGGGTGAGATTTTATGAATATAGACTGTGGATTGGATGGTCGTGTCATATCGATACTGAGTTTCCTGATTCGGATAACTATGCCAGGTTCATGTAACAGAATGTCCTTGTTCTTAAGAAATACACACAAAATGAACCATAATGAGAGGGAAGGTAGAGAAACCGCAGCCCTGGGCTAGGGGGGTTCACGTTGGTCATGATGTGCTCAGCTCTTTAGCTGGCTTTACTCTTGCCCACTGTGATATTGGGAGAGGTGTGCAGAATGCTCACAGTAAGGGAAACACATTTTCCTTGAAAAGAAGTGAAATACTACATACACTGTGTATGTCATACCTTTGGATGAATGACTCACAATGTGTGAAGAACTGGTGGGAACTCTAGGAACAGTGTTTGAGACCTGGATGTGATCTTTATTGACCTATTAAGTACTTTATTTTGATTTTTTTTTTTTTTTTCTTTTGAGCAACCTCCAAGTGGATGAGATTAGGATAAGAGTATTTTAAATATTTGGAAGTGTTTTTATATAAATTAAGCTAATAGTAAGCCACTAATACTATTAAAGAGAAGGTAGATTTAAAAGCACTCCCATTGGGCAGACAGGAAGTGAAACCCAGAGGAGATTAAGTGACTTGCTCCAGGTGGTTTCTCCCAGACTTTGAACTTTCATCTGTTTGACCTCCTACAGTTGGGTTCTTTTGTAGACCATAATTCTGTGTACTTTCTAGGAATAAAAGAAAGTATAAATATAAGAAATAGAAGAAAGAAAATGTCTCTGTTGTAGTTTAGCAGTAGTTTTTGTTTTGAAAAGAAAATTAGACCAGAGAGATGCCTTTGCTACTTAGTTCTGTGAAATTGCCTCTTTAGGCCAAATTCAATTTAAGATCTGTTCCTGTTAATCCGTAAGGGGTCTCCCAATGGTCTGTGACCATAGGGTCCGCTCTTCTGTGCCTATGTGAGTTGATGGGTGAGTTCCCCAAACCCAGCTCTCTGTCTTGCTGAGAAGTAGCTGAGCAGTGGTTTAAGGGTGAGATGATGGAGCTGGAACGCCAGCTTGAGTCTCAGCTCTGCCTCTTGCCAACTGTGTATGCTGGGCAAGGGTAATGATGATAACAATTATAATCCTCAGAAGACTGTGAATATTAAATGTGTTAACATTTGCAAAGAAATGAGAGCAGTACCTGGCATATAGAAAGTGCCATGTAAGCATTTGTTTCTAATCATGATAAAATATACACAAATGTACCTTATGTATAAACCTTTTTTAAATATACAGTTCTTTTATTATGTGCACTCATATTGTTGTGCACCCATTGCCACTGCCCATCTGCAGACCTTTTTCAGCTTCCCAAACCCACCCTGTGCCCATTCAACACTAGCCCTGCCTTCTCCCCTCTGCAGCCCCTGAAAACCACCACGTCCGGTCTCTATAATTCTTGACTAAATACCTTGGCTCATGCCAAGTACTTATTTAGAAGCAAAGAACTCTGGGGGTTTACATGCCAGAGTGTGTACAGAACAGGTTTGCTCAGTGTTATCTAGCAAAT
Source organism: Tragelaphus eurycerus (assembly GCA_935064755.1). NCBI lineage: Eukaryota > Metazoa > Chordata > Mammalia > Artiodactyla > Bovidae > Tragelaphus > Tragelaphus eurycerus. Next base: position 8,753,766 of record CAKXYN010000054.1, on the reverse strand, counting down.
TGGTATAAATTACCTTCCAAGGGCACTGGACGACCTGAATGTCAAACAGAGTTGGAGCATCCAGCTGAAAACCAGCCCACCCCTGAAAAAAAGATGTGGGAAACCAGATGGAATGAGAAAGTTCTGGTTTCTCTTTGCTCTGCATTTTTTCCCTCCTGACATGCTCCCCTGCTTTAGGAGCACAGTGGCAATGGGTTTGCAGGTGCTGATGGGTTAAAGGGGTCAGGTTGTTGTGGATCACGGCAAGGGGTGGTGATATGGGGCAGAGGCAGACTCCAGTGCTGCAGGAATAGTGGGTGGAGGGCCTCAGAGGTCGAGATGCTTCCAAGGCCTGACACCTCCTGTTCAACAGGCAGCCAAGTGTGAGCCAAGCTGGCATCAGCGTGGGTACCAGGGAGCCTGCCCTGCTGCCCGCGCTGTGACACCCGGTGCCTGCAGGGCACACATCTGCCTGGAATACCAGTTTCACCAAGTTTAGAGGTGGGGACTGGACGGAGGACCCTGGTGGGCCGCAGTCTATGGGGTCGCTAAGAGTCGGACACGACTGAGCGACTTCACTTTCACTTTTCACTCTCATGCACTGGAGAAGGAAATGGCAACCCACTCCAGTGTTCTTGCCTGGAGAATTCCAGGGACGGGGGAGCCTGGTGGGCTGCCGTCTATGGGGTCACACAGAGTCGGACACGACTGAAGCAACTTAGCAGCAGCAGCAGCAACTCTTATATTTTAAATCCTGAACCACAGATTAGTCGGGGAGTAAAATGCAAAATAGATGGTTATCTTTAAGAGAGAGTCTGAAATGAGACTATTCATGCTTTTTGGGCTTTGAGCCATGCCTCTCTATACCTGTCTTTATCCCCAGTTCTTTCTATGTGTTTTTTTTTCCCTGCTGCATCTAGGGTTATTTCTCTGCAGGATAGCTCATTAATATGCAGTACAGGAAGCCTAGGTTTGTGTGCAGGTCAAGAGAGGAGGGCTCAGAAAGGCGAGTCTGTCTCTCCTGAGAGCAGTGTGCGGCAAGGAGCGCACGATGCAAGACTGTGGTCTCCACCTGTCAGCTGTGAACCAGGACAGATGACTCAGCTGCCCCGGGTCTCCATGTCCATATCCGTAAAGTGGGAATCACACTAGTATCACAGGATTGTTATGGGTTGGTGCCGGGGAAAACTGTATCATGGAAATTTCTCTGGGGCCATGGAAGTGTGGATGTTTAGAAGGCAAAGCCTCCCAGCTGCTTCTCCAGCCCCTCTGCTTATCCCTCTTCTAAGTCATTTGTGTAGCAGAGCTTCTACTACACAAGACTCTTGGGCTTCTTTCTTTTCTTTCTGGACCTCTCTTCTCTGCCTTTCCTCCGGTGTACCACCCTTGTGAAATCAAGAGAGAGGGAAGGCTGGCTTAGAGAAGAGTTTGAAGCTGCCCAAGGCCATTCCAAAGGAGCCCACCTCAGCGGGGAAGTAGTCATATGAGCTGCTCAAGGCTCTGACGTGTGGAGCCTTCAGAAAGATAGTGGATAGATGGAGCCCTGGGGGAGGGAATGGCGAAGCAAGGACACTGAAGAGCAGATCTAGGGCTGTCTCCTGAAACTCCATTCCTGCTTCCCATGGATGCAGCTCTGTGCATGTTCCAAGAAAATGCACTGTTGATGGCTCAGAATACCGGTGAACTGGTAAAATGAGGACCTTGGTTTGAGTTTTTTGTTGTTTTTTTTTAAAATTTTATGTATTTACTTATTTTTTGTGGCTGTGCTGGGTCTTTGTTGCACAGCACAGACTCTAGGGTGCATGGGCTCAGTAGTTATGGTGCCCAGGCTTAGTTGCCCCTCAGCATGTGGGATCTTGGTTCCTGGACCAGAAATTGATCCTGTGTCCCCTGTATTGGCAGATGGATGCTTAACCATTGGACCAAGGCTCTTGAGTATTTAAATTAACAGTCATTACGGTGATTGAAGTCACAAGTTTGACAACTGATGTCCAATGAGCTATATGTGGAATTAAAACATACAGTTATGTGTGTGTGCCACGTGGACTTTGTTGAAAGAGCTTTTATCAATAGAACGAAACTCTGCCCAGCTCCTGGATGATGAGCTATCATCTGGTCTTACCACTGATAGCTGTACAACATCCTGGACCGTCTCCCTGTTCCTCTCCTTAAAAAGTTCAGATTTAGAAGGGTGAGGGACTGGGGAGGAGTGGAGACTCGGAGGAATGGGACCAGAGACAAAGCATGATGGTGCCTCTTGAAAGTGCACGTGCAACTCATTAGCCCCCTTGTCTTCTCTAGTTGTGTTTCCGGTCCAGCTTTCTCTTTCCTCCCTTATCACCTGACTTCAGACTTGACCTGGGAAACTGGCTCTGAGCAGTCCTAACACTGAATACTCTCCTCCCCTTGGCTTTTCTTGTCTTTGTCCTGTCATTGGTTGGTCCTTTTTCCAAAGGTTTTCCCAACTTCTCTCCAATGTTACGTGTTCTCTGTTAGATGACAAGCCATCTGGGGCACAGAATTCTTTCTAACACGTCATCCAATGTCTTCCCTGCACTCCTGACGTGCTCTGAGACTATTTAACCACGTTAGAGACTGTGCCACTTACCAAAAGAAACACATTCTGTTCTTGTTGTATTTATTGGTTTTAATTATAAGCCACTTGGAAGGCATTTGAAGACTGCATCTCTATAATTATCTGCCAGCACTTTGCACCTAGTGGACCAACTGCAAGAGTAAATTTCCATCCTCACTTGGCTTCATAAATGTGGATGTGTCTGCTGCCCAAATGCTAGCAGGGTTTTCCTCTCTGGAGTGGAAACAATGACTTAAACCTGAAATTGTATTCAGGTCCTCTAAGGATCTAGTGCTGGTGCACAATTTGGCTATCTCCTCTGATCCATGTTAGACCTGTGGTGCAAGGGCATTCACATGTAGAACAGCAATCCAGTCCCCAGGCAGAAAGGAAATGCCAGGGAAGCTCAATTATTCTTTTAAGTCTGAAGCAGAAGAACATGAATTATGTTTAAGGTGGTTACTGTCCTAGCTGCTGTATAAAGTTTTTGGAGTTTTGGGCTAAAGAATTGTAATTTTTAAAAACTGTGGTGTCTTTCATGGTGTTTATAAGCAGATGCACTTTTCTAATCTTGGTGCTTGTACTTTTCTGGGAGCAGTCGTTCTGTGTGTTGGAACAAAAGCACACAACAAGCCAAAACCAAAATGTTTTCAGCTTTGTTGCCCAAGTGGGGTAAATTCTTTCCCACAAGAGAGACGTTCCCAGGGTATTTCATCCACTTTCCAAGTGGTTTACAAAATCACAGTTTGTATACATTCTCTTCAGCCTGCAAGCTTGACATTGGCTTCACCCCCTCTTGCCAACTCAACTCCCTTCCCACATTGGCCATTCCATTTCCTCCTACTGCTCCCTGTATTGTTGACCTAAAAGAATAAAAATATGTTTGCTCTAATATAATAGGGTACCTCCAAAAGTTCAGTAAAAACTAAATAGAAGCCAAGAGTTTGTTTTAAATACAAACCAGCTCTGTAACCTACTAGCTCTGGGATCTTGAGCAAATAGCTAAGCCCATTTAACACTTAGTCAAGTGGAGGAAATAATACTTGTCCATCTATCTGATAGGGCTGGGACAGTCATTTGAGCTAAATGATGTGGTTGTTTGCAGTCTCTCAGTCATGTCAGACTCTTTGAGACCCCATGGACTGTAGCATGCCATGCTCCTCTGTTCTCCACTATCTCCCCGAGTTTGCTGAAATTCATGTTCTTTGAGTTGGTGGTGTTATATAACTCTCTCATCCTTTGCCTTCCGCTTCTCCTTCTGCCATCAATCTTTCCGAGCATCAGGGTCTTTTCCAATGAATCAGCCCTTCACATCAGATGGCTGAAGTATTGGTGCTTCAGCATCAATCCTTCCAGTGAACACTCAGGGTTGATTTCCTTTAGGATGGACTGATTTGATCTCTTTGCAGTCCAGAGGATTCTCAAAGAGTCTTCTCAAGTGCCACAATTCAAAAGCATCAATTCTTTGATGCTCAGCCTTCATTATGGTCCAACTCTCACATCTGTAAATGACTACTGAAAAACCATAGCTTTTATTAGACTGACTAGTCAATCTAGACTAGACTAGCTTTGTCAGCAAAGTAATGTCTCTGCCTTTTAATATGCTGTCTAGGTTTGTCATAGCTTTCCTTCTCTGCAGTGATTTTGGAGCCCAGGAAAATAAAATCTGTCACCATTTGCACTTTTTCCCCTTCTGTGTAGATGACGTCTATGAAACCAAAGTGCCTGACTGAAGTCCTGCTCTTTGATGGTGTAGCGCTTGATGACGTCTCACAAATCCAGTATTCCCCAAGCCCTTAATGTGTGAGCTGATGCTAACTTTCATACCCATTTAAATGCCATTAAGACCTTCTTGTTCATTAAAACTAGCCTAAACTGTTTTAGCTCAAAGTCAAGTTGAAATGTATTCTGCAGCCATGACTGTGTTGGCAACATACCTCCATTTGCATATTATGATCCACTAGAGAGCTGAATTTTTGGCATGCTTTAAAAATCGACTGTCCTGAATCATGTGTTAATTCACACTCACTAACAAACAGCATATGCTTGCATTAATAGTACCCTTCTGTTCTCCATCCTAGCCTTCTGATTGAGTCTGTTTTATTAAACTCCTCTGCCAAATATATGTGTAGATTTAACGTTCGCTCCTCGTATATCCCGCAACAGTGGGATGCCTCCACGCTGTTTTCCTTGTTCGTTACACAAACTCGACTTTATGGAAGTTGGCGCAGGAAGGGGGTGCCTTTTTGGTGCTGGGCCACGTGCAGTTTCCACCTCCACCGTCTGAAGTCACTGAGTGAGTTGGCTGCTCTTTGTTGGCTTCCTTGTCCTTCTCCCACACCAGGCTCTTCTTCATCCTGTTCGCTCTGTTACCACACTGTGCTCTTGTAAAGTGGCCGTGGTTCTCTTCTATTCAGACTTACAGGGTTTCGAGTCACAGAGGTTCAGCATCGCCTTTGCTCCGTTCTCCGGCTCCGGTCCCCCTGTTCTTTCCTCGCACTTACCTCTTTCCCCACCTTCTCTCTCCTTAGCTCAGCATACCTTCCACCAGAGTGGTGCTGTGCATCGTCTTCCTCTCTGCTGTCTTTGAACTTCTGTGTGTGTTTCACACCATAAAGCTGACTAAGTATTCATCACAAATTTTAATCCCTGTGATCCCTTTCTTGAAGCTCAAATGGGTCAACTGGGTGCATGAACGTTATCTTTCTCGATAGAACTGGCATGAAGGCTTATTCCTCATCATATTTTAAAAATCTTTATGTAACTGAACATTGAAACAAATATAATCCTTTCTTATTTTTGATATAATTAAAGTATTACACATCAGTGGGGTAGAGTATTTGGAAAATGTAAGAATCAAAAAGTGAAGGAAGAAACTCAGAGCTCTCCTTTTGGAAACAAATGCTAAAGCATTTTGATGTTTCCTTTTAGGATTTTTTTTTCCCCTATTATAGTTTACATAATAACAAAATGTTATATAATTATTGTAGCAGTATATACACACATGTACATATGTATACAGTATGTGTATATGTGTGTGAAATTAAAATTGTGCTTTTAAAAATTTATATAGCTTCAAATACATTCAGTTTGCAAGTTACATGGGAGACTAAATGAGGGGAAAATTGAATATAATCAATTATCCTTGGAAAAACTATCTGATTATCTGTTGTCTTTACTTATTTTTATAAGTTTTCTGTCTTATATAGCATCACCAGCTCAATGGACATGAATTTGAACAATCTCTAGAAGAGAGTGAGGGACAGAGGAACCTGGCATGCTGCAGTCCGTGGGGTCTCAAAGAGTCAGACACGACTTAGGAACTGAACAACAACAACAGACTCATTTAGTAATTGATTACACAAGAATTTAGCCATTAAATAGTTTGAAATATACATGATGATAAAATGTTTCTAAAAAACACTCATACAACAGCTTCATGGGGTTAAGTGGCATTATTCCCATTCTACATATGAGGACATGGAGTATGACAGTGTTACAGGCGCCCAGAGCACTGCTCTTCCCTCTCAGCCACACCCCTTTTAAACAATCAAGTGTCCTTGAGGAGGGGTACATTAGGAGGTTGGGATTGACATATAACCATTGCTACTGGATAGCACAGGGAATTATAGTCAATATTTTATAATAACCTATAAGGGGAAAGAGCTCACTCATTTGAAAAGACCCTGATGCTGGGAAAGATTGAAGGCAGGAGGAGAAGGGGACGACAGAGGATGAGATGGTTGGATGGCATCACCAACTCAACGGAGATGAGTTTGGGTAAACTCTGGGAGTTGGTGATGGACAGGGAGGCCTGGCATGCTGTGGTCCATGGAGTCGTGAAGAGTCAGACACGACTGAGTGACTGAACTGAACTGATAAGGGGAAAGAATATGAAAGAGAATTTATATCTGTATAAGTGAATCACTGTGCTATGCTATGCTGTGCTATGCTAAGTCACTTCAGTCGTGTCCGACTCTGTGTGACCCCATAGACGGCAGCCCACCAGGCTTCCCCGTCCCTGGGATTCTCCAGGCAAGAACACTGGAGTGGGTTGCCATTTCCTTCTCCAGTGCATGAAAGTGAAAAGAGAAAGTGAAGTCGCTCAGTCGTGTCCGACTTTGCGACCCCATGGACTGTAGCCCACCAGGCTCCTCTGTCCATGGGATTCTCCAGGCAATAGTACTGGAGTGGATTGCCATTATAACACCTGAAACTAACACAATATTGTAAATTAACTTCTTGTTACTGTTTAGTCACTAAGTCATGTCTGACTCTTTGTGCCCCTGTGGACTGTAGCCCACCAGGCTCCTCTGTGCATGGAATTTTCCAGGCAAGAATACTGGAGTGGATTGCCATTTTCTATTCCAAGGGATCTTCCCAACCCAGGGACCCAACTTGTATCTCCTGCATGGGCAGGCAGATTCTTTACTTCTGAGCCACCGGGGAAGCCCTGTATTGGCCATACTTCAATAAAATAAAAAGCTTTCAAAATCTCATAAAAATCAGGCATGATTGACAAGTTAGATAGAAATTAACCTTTGGTGAGTAAAGAGGAGTAAAATGGAGATGGGTGCCTCAGAGAAAACATGGTAAATTTTCTCAAATGTGTTCTCAGCATTTATTGACCATATCGTTTTGCTTATGACGTGACATAGTGGTGTCATTTAGTTTTTTGTTGGTTTTCATTTTGGTCTTGTTACAACTCTTGCATTCCTAATGTAGTCTAACTTGGCAATACTGAATACTATCTTATAATATTTTTTCCTTTGCTGGACTACATTTGAGGTTTCTACATCTCTGAGAAATAAGCCTGTAATTTTACTGTCTGTACTTTCTCAAGATAATAGCATTAATTTATATGGTTTCCAGCAGGGAAAATTGAGTTTTTTGTTTTGAGTCAGTCCTAAGTCGTGTCTGACTCTTTGCAATCCCATGAACTGCAGAACACCAGGCCTTCCTGTCCTTCACTAGCTCCCTTGGTTTGCTCAAACTCAAGTCCATTGAATCAGTGATGCCATCCAATGATCTCATCCTCTGCCACCCCCTTCTCCTCTTGCCCTCAGTCTTTCCCAGCATCAGGGTCTTTTCCAATTAGTTGGCTCTTCACATCAGGTAGCCAAAGGTATTGGAGCTTCAGCTTTAGCATCAGTCCTTCCAATGGATATTCAGGGTTGATTTCCTTTAAGATTGACTGGTTTGATCTCCTTGCTGTCCAAGGGACTCTCAAGAGTCTTCTCTAGCACCACAGTTCATAAGCATCAATTCTTTGCTGCTCAGCCTTCTTTCTGGTCCAACTCTCACATCTGTACATGACCACAGGAAAAACCATAGCTCTGACTATATGGGCCTTTGCTGGCAAAATGTTTTCTTTTTAATAAACTGTCTAGGTTTGTCATAGCTTTCCTTCCAAGGAGCAAGTGTCTTTTACTTTTGTGGCTTCAGTCACCATCCGCAGTGATTTTGGAGACCCAAGAAAATAAAATCTATCACTGTTTCCACTTCCCCCCATCTATTTGCCATGAAATGATGGGACCAGATGCCTTGATTTTAGTTTTTTAAATGTTTAGTTTTAAACTGGCATTTTCACTCTCCTCTTTCACCCTCATCAAGAAGCTCTTTAGTTCCTCTTAGCTCTCTGCCATTAGAGTAGTGTCATCTGCATATTTGAAGTTGTTGATATTTCTTCCAGAAATCATGATTCCAGCTTATGAGTCTTCCAGCCCAGCATTTTGTATGATGTACTCTGCATAAAATAAAAGTCATGTAAATCTATCTGCTGATTAATGAGATGTCAGTAATAACCATTAATAGCACCCTCAGAACAGTCTAGTGGCTGCTGGGCCAGTCATCAGACATTTACATACAGGGAGGCAGTGGCACTTAGGTAAGGTAGAACTGGAATCCAGAGATTCCAGAACTTTGGAGTCAGGGTTGTTTCAGATCCCAGCTCTGCCACTGAACTGTCCTTGTGATCTTAGAATTGCCTAAGCTGGAATGACCCAACCTCTGCATTTCTTTCCCATCAGAAAAGTGGAGGTTCAAATTCCTGTCTTAAAGGGGGATAAGCGATAATATATGTAAAGTATCTGGCATGTGGTAAGTGATCATTACGTCTTAATCCCTTCCGTCTGCTACTTTCGTGCGTGTATCACAAAGCGCTCACATGAATGAGAGAAATATAGCATATGCACCTGAAACAGAAAAACTCAACCAAGAAGCTGTTTTGTTTTCCTGCACTTACCTTTGAACTGTTTGTGATTTATTTTTTCTTTTCTGCTAGTAGTCAAGGAGAAATGAGGCCAAACTTCCTTATTCTATTGTCTTCTAAGACTCTTAGCTTTGTGGCTGTATTCTCTGATATTCTAGGTCATTTGGAATAGTTTGAGAGGACAAGGACAGAGGGTTACCAGGGACTGACTTCTTAAGAACAGCCCAGGAGCCATCAGTACATAACCTGCTAAGTCTGTTTAACAGTTGTAAAATATCATTCCATGAAGTATCAAAGTGTAAGTAAATATCTATGTCCTTAAAATATTCATTTTCTATGGAAAGCAGGGAGAATCATTTTAGGACTAGTTGTAAATTGGAGTGTTTTTGCACTGACCATCTTAAGAATAAAAAATTCATATCCAAGTGAGATAAGTTGAATTCCTTTCCCCTCCTTTAAAAATACTAGAAGCTCATCTAGGCTAAAGATTTTTATAATTCCTTCTGTAATTTTAACAGTCAGGGTTAAGAAGTCTTACATTGGCTTTGGAAACTTGATACTCCATTCTTCCTTACTGAAATCTGTGTAGGAGGAGCAGGTAGAGAGCAAATGGAACTTACCCTGTGCCTATTTGGCAGCTAAAGAGGTGATTTTCTCCCCAAATGGTTTTTTGCCATTATAATTGACTACAGAATACCAAATCTAGCAATCATTGCTTTTAATTTTTTTCCCAAATTGAGCAAAGTCCCAGACAGACCCACTCCCACCCCTGCTCCCAGACTTCAGGTTGGCCACCTCTGTGTATTGATCTTAACATCTTCATGGTCTGCTTTGAGTTTCCACGTTATTTAAAAAAGAAAAAAAGACATTCTTGGTCAAATTTGCACAGTGGACCAAAATTAATTTTCTTCCATGTGTGAGATGTAGAATGAGGTCCTGTTCTGAAAAGTTGTCCTGGGTTTTGAGATCTTGGGCTTGTTAGATTGGCATCTTAGGTACTCAAGTGTGATCATGTTCTTGGGGAAAGTTTGGCACCTTTTGCATCAAAGTGGGATCAAATAACTCTTTTTCATATGTTGATCTTAAAGCTATATATACTTAAACTGTGTTTGCAAAAAGGGATAAACATTTCACAAAGCCTGAAACGTTTCTCATTTTTATAAGAAATTATGATGAAAAAGCTATCTAACTCTTCTGAGCCTCAGTAACCTCACTAGAGGGCTTTCCTGGTGGATCAGTGCCAATGCAGGAGACTTGGGTTCAGTCCCTGGGTTGGGAAGATCCCCTGGAGAAGGAAATGGCAACCCACTCCATTCTTGCCTAGAGAATCCCATGGACAGAGGAGCTTGGTGGGTTATAGTCCATGGGGTCACAAAAGAGTCGAACATGACTCAGTGACTCCACAACAAACCTTACTGGAAAAAGCACATGGGTAGCTCATCAGAGACCCTAACACTTGTAAGCAAACTGTAGTTTGTTGGTTACTCTTCTTTCCACTAGGAAATTCTCCTTTTAATGCTGAACTTGAAGATTTAGGGCTTTTCGGGAAGTGGCCACAGCCCCTTACTGCCATGTGTACCTTGAATATCCTCTGAAGTTGTGTGTGGGTTTATAACTCTGGAGAGTCCTTAGAAATGGTTGATGTGTGAGAAGTTCCAGGGTAGGCTTCAAATTGTTCCCCCTCCCTTGGGATCTGAACAGTATGGCTGTATTAACATCAGGGCTTGGACTTAGTAGGACTAAGCTTGTGAAGGACGTAGCATTTCTGTCTGTCAAGCACAAAACTGCATACATGTGTGCTGAGTCGCTTCAGTTGTGTCCAACTCTTTGCGACCCTGTGGACTGTAGCCTGCCAGGCTGCTCTGTCCGTGGGTTTCTCCAGGCAAGAATACTGGAGTGGGTTAGCACAGAGCTGAGTGCACACCGATCAGCAGACTTTACTGAGCACCTACTATTTACCTGGCACTTGGTAGAGATGTGGAGATGGATGAACTGTGAGCCTGTGCACTCAGGGTCTCATAACTTTCATGGCTTGGTGAAACGTTCAATATCTGTAACAGGTAGGATGACAGTCTCTATTGTTTCAATTTCTTTAGAGTGCCTGGGACTATGTTTCAGGTTGCTAACAACTTCAACCCCAGTTTGCCTGTTTTTCAAAAGAAACTTCAGTTTAGGGAAGTTTGATCATGTGGTTATTTAAAACTTCAGATTAAGTAGCTGTGAAATGCTTCAGGAAGCTGGTAGGAAGCCAGAATATATCACGGGTCCGTTTACTGAGTATCAGCTTACTAGAAATCTCAGACTTGGGGTTCTCTCATTTTTGGTATTCTACCCCTTTTCCCAGTTTTAGGGTTTCAGAATCAGTTCTCTTCCTTGGGGTATACATTTCTGGTAGCCATTCTCTAAGTTCTGAGAGTGAGGATTTACCCATCTAGGTGAATCTCCCGTGTCAAGGTTTTGGGTGTATCCCCCAGGTGAGGGCAGTCTTAACTCTTACAAGATGGTTCAGTACACATTTGAATTGAATAATATGCCTGAGGATATTCACAGTTCCTTACAGAAATATTGAGTCACGCAAAGTAAGTGTGTCCATCAAACACTAAATTGTAGCATGTTTCTATGAACTGATGATTCATATCATATTCTCAATCTGTTTATCCTTGCTGCTGCTGCTGCTAAGTCACTTCAGTCGTGTCCGACTCTGGGCGACCCCGTCCCTGGGATTCTCCAGGCAAGAACACTGGAGTGGGTTGCCAATTCCTTCTCCAATGCATGAAAGTGAAAAGTGAAAGTAAAATCGCTCAGTCGTGTCCCACTCTTAGTGACCCCATGGACTGCAGCATACCAAGCTCCTCCATCCATGGGATTCTCCAGGCAAGAGTACTGGAGTGGGGTGCCATTGCCTTCTCTGTGTTTATCGTTAGATAATACCATTTTGTAAAACGAAGGTTCCCATCCCTGGTTTTGTGACTCTTGCTAATGCTCCCTCCAGTATATCCCCACCTCTCTAAGCATCCTGTAGTTATGCCAGCAGTCAGGAAAGAATCTGCCTGCAATGCAGGAGACCCGGGTTTGATCCCTGGGTTGGGAAGATCCCCTGGAGAAGGGAATGGCTACCCACTCCGGTATTATTCTGGCCTGGAGAATTCCATGGACTGGGGAGCCTGGTGGGCTACAGTCCATGGAGTCAAAAAAGAGTTGGACACGACTGAGCACTAACACTTTGACTTTCAGTTGTTTAATAAAAACTTCATGAGGGGCTTGGTGTGTTGTTCCCTAGAACAGACTGGCACAGAGCAACCCTTCTAATATTTGTTGAACAAATGAATACATTTTAATGCAAAGGAGGTGGTGGCCTTGGTCTCCTGTGTGAAGGGGCAAGTAGAGTAGCTGAAGTGAACAAGTGACCATGCCAACTCCTTCATGAGTCAAGACGGTCTTGGTCTGTTTTCACAGTGGATTTTGTGGATGTTCTTTGGAAAAGAAACTCTTTAGGGTTCCTTCTGTTTCTGACTTCATAGTTCTATTTCAAAAGCTTTTCTACCAACTCATTCTGCTCCTTAAACCTCTGAATAAACCCTATAATGTTTAGAAAAGGCAGAGGAACCAGAGATCAAATTGCCAACATCTGCTGGATCATCGAAAAAGCAAGAGAGTTCCAGAAAAACATCTATTTCTGCTTTATTGACTATACCAAAGCCTTTGACTGTGTAGATCACCACAAACTGGAAAATTCTGAAAGAGATGGGAATACCAGACCACCTGACCTGCTTCTTGAGAAACCTGTATGCAGGTCAGGAAGCAACAGTTAGAACTGGACATGGAACAACAGACTGTTTCCAAATTGGAAAAGGACTACGTCAAAGCTGTATATTGTCATCCTGCTTATTTAACTTATATGCAGAGTACATCATGAGAAACGCTGGGCTGGGGGAAGCACAAGCTGGAATCAAGATTGCCGGGAGAAATATCAATAACCTCAAATATGCAGATGACACCACTCTTATGGCAGAAAGTGAAGAGGAACTAAACAGCCTCTTGATGAAAGTGAAAGAGGACGGTGAAAAAGTTAGCTTAAAGCTCAACATTCAGAAAACTAAGATCATGGCATCCAGTCCCATCACTTCATGGGAAATAGATGGGGAAACAATGGAAACAGTGTCAGACTTTATTTTGGAGGGCTCCAAAATCACTGCAGATGTTGATTGCAGCCATGACATTAAAAGACGCTTACTCCTTGGAAGGTTATGACCAACCCAGACAGCATATTAAAAAGCAGAGACATTACTTTGCCAACAAAGGTCCGTCTAGTCAAGACTATGGTTTTTCCAGTGGCCATGTATGGATGTGAAATTGGACTATAAAGAAAGCTGAGCACTGAAGAATTGATGCTTTTGAACTGTGGTGTTGGAGAAGACTCTTGAGAGTCCCTTGGACTGCAAGGAGATCCAACCAGTCCATCCTAAAGGAGATCAGTCCTGGGTGTTCATTGGAAGAACTGATGTTGAAACTGAAACTCCAGTACTTTGGCCACCTGATGCAAAGAGCTGACTCACTTGAAAAGATCCTGATGCTGGGAAAGATTGAAGGCAGGAGGAGAAGGGGAGACAGAGGATGAGATGGTTGGATGGCATCACCAATTTGATAGACATGCTGCTACTGCTAAGTCACTTCAGTCGTGTCCGACTCTGTGTGACCTCATAGACGGCAGCCCACCAGGCTCTGCCGTCCCTGGGATTCTCCAGGCAAGCACACTGGAGTGGATTGCCATTGCCTTCTCCATTGTGTGAAAGTGAAAAGTGAAAGTGAAGTCGCTCAGTCACGTCTGACTGGTAGCGACCCCATGGACTGCAGCCTACCAGGCTCCTCCATCCATGGGATTTTCTAGGCAAGAGTACTGGAGTGGATTGCCATTGCCGATTTGATAGACATGAGTTTGAGTAAATTCTGGAGCTGGTGATGGACAGGGAGGCCTGGCGTGCTGCGGTTCATGGGGTCACAAAGAGTCGGACACGACTGAGCAACTGAACTGAACTGTGATTTCCATAGAATGTGCTTGCTTTACCATCTTTAGCCAATGTTGGCTAACATTACAGGAAGTGTTTTGTGAGTTGCTAATACTTCAGGAAGTAGTTTTTCACGATATCCTGTGTTTCTTAGTGTTCAAGGCAGCAAGTTAAGATGAACTTTAGAGGAAGTCTCAGTTAATCAATTTAAAAGCAGTTTTGAAGGGACTTTAGTGATCTTCCCTTGGACTTGACAGTGACAAGGCCCTTTCAACTTCAGTAGCAGCAGCGTGGCGCTGGGCAAAGAGCAGGGCCAGGGTACTGAGGGCCCTCAGCTGCAGCCCCGGCTCCACCACTGACCCAGCAGTAACCATGGCAACCCCTTCCCCTGGCTTGACCCTGTTCTCAATTATAAGAAAGAGATAACGCTTATCTTTCAGGGAGATGATGAAAACCACACAATAATATGGAAAAGTGCTTTATAGGTGGGAGTGTCATGCTGAAGTGTATTTTATCAGCTCTGTGAAGGCTCTTTAAATGGCAGGGTTAGTATCCATGCCTGTGTCCCTTATCAGAAGTTGCTACTTAGTAAATGTTGAGTAATGCAGAAATATTTGCAGGCAACCTCTGTGGCCCAGAGAGATCAGCCTTTGTTGTAATTAAGACGTTCTCACACTCATAACCTTGGTGTTCACTTTGACACAATAGGTCATGAAGGAAGGAAGGTGAAGTTGAAGTGTGTGTGGTTGGAAGAGGAGTGGCCAGGGATGTGGTCTAGTGGGCCAGGTTAGGAGGGAAGGAAGGAATGTGTACAACATGCCATGAGGACATGCAGTTTTTGCTCTGTTCACTGCCCTGTGTCTGGTGCTCTGACTCTTGCTTGGCTCATAGAATCTGTGAATTGAGTGTTAGTCGAGTGAAGTCTACAGAACGGTGCTGTATTTCCTCCATCAGTGACCACATCCTTTATTCAACATAAATGGGCAAATAAGAGTACCCCAGGTAGATATTTTAAAGCCCGTCAGTACTTTCATGGAGTGTGCAGCGTTTGCAGGGAGGTGTGCTGACACCTTGAGGACACACGCTTGTCTCGTAAGATTTTTTTTTTTTTATAATTTTTTTTTATTATTATTATTTTTTTTTTAAATTTTTCTTAACTTTACAATATTGTATTACTTTTACTATACATCGAGATGGATCCGCCACCAGAATACACGTGTTCCCCATCCTGAACCCTCCTCCCTCCCCCTTCCCACACCATCCCTCCAGTTCATCCCAGTGCTCCAGTCCCAGGCATCTGTTATAGGGCATCGTACCTGGACTGACTCGTTTCAGATATGATATTATACATATTTCAATGCTATTCTCCCCAATCGTCCCACCCTCTCCCAGTTCCAGAGTCCAAAAGTCTGTTCTATACAGCAGCACTGTTTACAATAGCCAGGACGTGGAAGCAACCTAGATGTCCATCCACAGATGAATGGATAAGCAAGCTGTGGTACATATACACGATGGAGTATTACTCAGCCATTAAAAAGAATACATTTGAATCAGTTCTAATGAGGTGGATGGAACTGGAGCCTATTATACAGAGTGAAGTAAGCCAGAAACAAAAACACAAATACAGTATACTAACGCATATATATGGAATTTGTCTCGTAAGATTTACTATTAAAGCCGTGGAGGCGGCACGGGCGCAGAATGCAGGTTTGTGCACACAGGAAGACACACAGCGAGACCAGGCAAACCCAAACCTGAGGGTCTGGAGCAGCGAAAGGGCCACGCACAGAGATTGGGCGGCTCATGCTCGGCACCCTGACATTGTCTCATGATGTTTCCAGGGAGCAGTTTTTATGGCAGAATTTGGGGTGAGGGCTGAGGGGCATGTGGCTTCCTTCTGATTGGTTGTTGATGAGCTACTAGGGCGGTCTTTGGGAATCTTGTCCTCTGCCTGAAGTTATCATCTTCCTCTTGAGTGAGGGCCTTAGTTCTGCAGAAGAACTCAAATATGTTGTTAAACATATTCCTTGAAGAGAAAACCAGGATCCTGCCCCATAGATGCATTATTGATTCATGACTGCTCCTTTTTTTCCTGTTTCTCCTGCACTCCCTGATTAGTGATTGTTGGAATCTGTCCTTTGGTACTCAGGGAAGGAAGGTCTAGGAGGCTGAAACCTTTTCCCTGCAAACAAAAAACAAAGGACATGTAAAGGATTTGTCCCCAGGAGGGCCCCACAGGGTCCTGCTTGGTTTTGGCACCAGGAGAGAGGACATTGTGAATAGAATTGATCAGGGGAGACTTTGGGAAGGAAGTAGTCCTAGAGTTAAACCTTAAGGATGGGTAGAATTCCATCAGCTGTGGCCAGTACATTGTAGTAGCAAGGTAAAGCCTTGTGGCGAGTGTGTGTTTTAATTCAAATATGAAGTCACATCTTCTCTTTGGGCGGTGACCTCAGCATTTGAGAGCCCCCCATGGCTCTGGGCTGGTGGGATCTTGCATGGTTTATGGAGGCAGTTGGGGGCGCAAAGGTCTGAGCACAGTCCTGCTGGTGCTCCTCGCCTCCTCCTGGGTGGGCTGGTTGAGGTGGAAGGAAGGTGAAGGTGACCCCTCCCTTACCCCCTGAGGAGGGTAAAATGAGCAGGTGGACTCTTAACTAGGAGTTTTCTATTGCTTTCAAGCTTTTATCATGTGTGAAGGTACCAAAACATGAAAACATCCTGTCAGAACTGGGAGGCATTCTTTAGATGGAAATTAAAATAAGAAACTAGTAGTCATAGGGTGTCCTGGGAATTAACTCTTAGGAACAGTGGAGAGAGAGGACTAGGTGATGCTGTGCAGACATGCGAGGTATCCGCTAAGGCAACCCCTAATGAGGAAACCATAATTTTGAAGTATATTCTTTTCGGGATGATGGTTAGCCCACTTTGTAAAGGTTCGCTGAAAAGTGGTCGTTCATGTAGGGGAGGAGAGGAAACATGTTCTCTTCCAGAGATTTGTTCTGTAGGAAATGAAGATCCATCGAAGGTTTGGAGACAAAAAATAACATCAGCAGTACTGTGTGTTAGAAAGGGGCTCTGGTAACAGTGAGGAGAATGGGCAGGGGAGGGACGTTGTTGTTGTTCAGTCTCTAAGTCATGTCTGACTCTTTGCAACCCCACGGACCACAGGATGCCAGGCTCCCCTGTCCTTCACTGTCTCCTGGAGTTTGTTCAGATTCATGTCCATCGAGTTGGTGATGCCATCCAACCATCTCATCCTCTGTTGTGCTCTTCTCCTTTTGCCTTCAATTGTTCCCAGCATCAGGGTCTTTTCCAATGAGTCGTCTCAGGTGGCCAAAGTATTGGAGCTTTAGCTTCAGCATCAGTTCTTCCAGTGAATATTCTGGATTGATTTCCTTTAGGACTGACTGGTTTGATCTCCTTGATGTTCAAGAGACTCCCAAGAGTCTTCTCCAGCACTACAATTCAAAAGCATCAATTCTTGGGTGCTCAGCCTTCTTTATGGTCCAACTCTCACATTTGTACCTGACTACTGGAAAAACCATAGCTTGGACTATACAGACCTTTGGATCATCATAGCTTTCGTTCCAAGGAGCAAGTGTCTTTTAATTTCATGCCTGCAGTCGCCATCACCAGTGGTTTTGGAGCTCAAGAAAATGAAACCTGTCACTGCTTCCACTTTTTCCTTTTCTATTTGCCATGAAGTGCTGGGACTGGATGCCAGGCTCTTAGTTTGGGGAATGTTGAGTTTTAAGCCAGCTTTTTCACTCTATTCTTTTACCTTCATCAAGAGGCTCTTTAGTTGCCTCTTCTGCTGTTTCCTTTTCTTCCTCACCCATAAACAAAGACATTTCCTGAAGTTCTCTACTCCCTTTTTTTCCTCCCAGACTAATATTTCTAACTCTAATGTCTTTGCTCTTCATTTGGGCAAATGGCTTCTCAGGCTGTTTGCTCAAAGGTAAAGTGCGGTAGATTACATACCTGCCTCAGAGTCCTGAGACTTAAATGAGACACTGCATACTAAATTCTGCCTAAGCCTTGAAGGAAATTAAGTGCTCAATAAGCAAGCATCTAGTACATATTCCCATGCTTATGGTATTCTGTCTTTTATATATATGTGTGTGTATATTTTATATATGTATATTATATATATGTTTATACATATCTATATCTATATATTGATGAAAACATAAATCTCCCCTTTTGAAATCTTTGAGAATTTGGTTATTATTTTTAGATCTTAAGTGTTGAGCATTGTACTTGCCCAATAAGAGTTCAGATCTTGCTCCTAATTCCTTTTGCCTGCCAGATTGATGTTTCAGGTGCCTCATTAGTCGGGTGTGTGCTTGGCCTTTCTTGGGGAATGAATGAGTGACCTTCATATCCTCTCTTCTGCTTGGGAATGAAGTGAAGTGAAAGTTGCTCAGTCGTATCCAATTCTTTGCAACCCCATGGAGTATACGGTCCATGGACTTCTCCAGGCCAGAATACTGGAGTGGGTAACCTTTCCCTTCTCCAGAGGATCTTCCCAACCCAGGGATCGAACTCAGGTCTCCTGCATTGCAGGAGCATTCTTTACCATCTAAACCACAAGGGAAGCCCAGGGGTCCCGTTTAATAAACCGCTGATTGGAGCTGGTGACTGGGGAACAAAAACCCTGACGGTCCTGCCCCTTGTGCTGCTTACACACATTGTCTTCATTAGATGAGAAATCTAACCAACGAGAAACCAAATTCATTTTAAAGCCATCAGAATGGACACTCAGGACCGAAGAGGGGGAAGGGATTCTTTTTATGAGAGAGAAGTGTTGTCCTGTAAATAGGCAGCCAAGACTTGGCTGAAGTGACTGTTGGCGGCTGCCGGGTACTGTTGAGGCCGCAAGCAGAGGAGGTGCAGACAGGAAGTGGGGAGGCTGAGTCCTCTACAGAAAAGCAAGGCTGAAGTGTGGCAGTTTATAAACTAGGCTCGTGTTGGAATAAAGGCTGTGGGCCTGAAGACTCTGCTCCCTGGCTGTCTCCATTGCATTTTTCTTTTGGATACCTGTTGACCATGAAAGCCTTGTAAAGGCTGAGAGATGAGCAAGGGAGGAATTTTAGTGACTTCATCATCTGTAAAATAGGATTGGGGTTGAAGGAGAGGCCTCAGTCCCCTCTAGGAGTGGGAAAACACAAGTCCTTGCAGATTCTTTGTTGCACCCCAGAATTTCCAGGACAATCTGATTCTCTGAGCCACTGGACCAATTCTCCAAGCTTGTTGAGGACAGTTATTGCTGGTAGACCATCCTCTAGTTGGTTTGAGGCTGTCTAAAGCCTGTGGTGTCACATCTGTGAGGTCTGATCACTATTCTCTTTCTGTTGTGTAACGTCCATGTCTACTTCAGAGGGCAGGAGGAGAAGGGGTGACAGAGGATGAGATGGTTGGATGGCATCACCGACTCCATGCACATGAGTTTGAGTAAGCTCCGGGAGTTGGTGATGGACAGGGAAGCCTGGCATGCTGCAGTCCATGGGGTTGCAACAAGTCAGACATGACTGAACAGCTGAACTGACTGATACTTCAGTATTGCAGTTTTTGCTAGAAATAATATAACATTGTAAAATCCAAAGGCAATTCTCTTTCTGTGGTTGATGTTTCAATACTCCCATCTCCCAGTGTTCAGTGTTGAGCTGCATGTGAGTTTTTTCTAGTTGGTCATCTCATGATTTGAACACTGTTCTTCCAAGTGATGTGATGTTATCCTCTCTTTCCAGCTATTGTAGATGATGAAAGACTCTCTGCAGAGGAGATGGATGAGAGGAGGCGGCAGAATATCGCTTATGAATATTTGTGTCACCTGGAGGAAGCCAAAAGGTAAGAGTCAGACTTGGTCTATTTGTGCCCCTTCTCTTAGAGATGAGCTTGGGTACTATATTTTTAATAACTCATTTGCAGCCTTTTTAGTACTAAGGTAATGGGAGAAGAATCAACCTGTGTGTTGTCAGTGGAAGAATTGAGAAAAAGTTGCTCCCACAGCCAACATCAAGGCACTAGGGAAGCAGCTGTTCCTTTTTCTTCCTCAGAGCCTCCCAGGAAATCTCTTGGAAAATTACAGATTATTTCAAAATTTCTCATCTCTCCGGATATTGGGGGAGCTGCAGAGACTTAAACCAACTTCCTTTTCCTCAGAGTGTCCTCAGATCTTTTTCCCAACCCTACCCCAGTGATTATAATTATCACTATTATTATTAATTAATGTGCAATTATATATTCCTACATGCCCACAGCATGTTGGACTGAAGTCCATTGCTCACTAAGCTAGAGGGCAGATTTATGACAGCAGTCTCCTTTTTAACTCATGGGTGTGTGATCATTGAAGGTATGTTGTCTCTGAAAATCGCACTGACTCTTTTAGACTTTTTAGATTACAAGGAAATGCTGGCTTCTCCAAGGAGAAAGTGAAGATAAAGAAAATATTTACACTTAGGCCTCTGTATCAGGGGAATCAGAACTTTGTCCTTTGCTGGGCGCATACTACAATGCCCATATGCCTTGAGGTAGATTCTGACTTAATGCTTTGCACTGTGATCAAGCAACAGTATTGTTTCATGGACAGATATGTTTCAGCCCTCTTATCTCTGTAGAAAATAAACATGGAGTTAATGGTTGTTGGTGTTAATTATCTCTGATCACTTAGAAATAGCTACCTACAGAGCTCAAAGAATGAGGATTTTAATCAGTACTTTGTAGAAGAACATCCAGTGATACATACACTAATTTGGCCTCAAAATTGCTTAAAAGCGGGTTTTCCAGGATTGTTTAATGTTTTCACAGTGCCTTTTAGCTCTAAGCTCTAAAGACTAAGTTTTAAAGGTTATTTAACATGTCTGGAAGTTGACAGGTTGCAAGTCACTGAAGACTCACTGTATGTCTAAGATTATTAAAAGCATGCTTTTAGCCAAATTGTGGCTCCAGTTAGATAAGGATAGGGATTCACAGACATTCAAAATAAGCATACTTTCAATGAAAAAGTTTCAGGAGAGTTAGTGGAAACTTCTTCCTGATACACACTCTAAGTTTTTGCCTCCAGGCTTCTAGAAGTGGGGAGCAGTGTCACACAAAGGAAAAGGTGTCTGACTGGGAGTCAGTAGACTGGATTTTCTGGTCTCAGCTTCACCATTTCTGAACTCTGTGACCTTGGACAGGTCAACCCTGTGGGAAGTTCAGTTTTGTCTCCTCTCTGCTGCTGCTGCGGCTAAGTCACTTCAGTCATGTCCGAGTGTCCGACTCTGTGCGACCTCATAGACGGCAGCCCACAAGGCTCCGCCGTCCCTGGAATTCTCCAGGCAAGAACAGTGGAGTGGGTTGCCATTTCCTTCTCCAATGCATGAAAGTGAAAGGTGAAAGTGAAGTTGCTCAGTCATGTCCTACCCTCAGCGACCCCATGGACTGCAGCCTTCCAGGCTCCCCTGTCCATGGGATTTTCCAGGCAAGAGTCCTGGAGTGGGGTGCCATCGCCTTCTCCATGTCTCCTCTCTAATGGGATGATAAAGATGTTACCACTACCTGCCCTACTTACTTAATGGATTTTTTTTTTCCCCTAAAAATCAACTAAGAAGGTTGTAAGTGTTCTTTGAACTGTAATGCCAGTCAGGTGTATGGTG
Source organism: Tragelaphus eurycerus (assembly GCA_935064755.1). Taxonomy (NCBI): domain Eukaryota; kingdom Metazoa; phylum Chordata; class Mammalia; order Artiodactyla; family Bovidae; genus Tragelaphus; species Tragelaphus eurycerus. The sequence goes on along the minus strand of CAKXYN010000054.1, from coordinate 8,732,355 downwards.
ATAACAAGCATAGTTTTCTCCTGAATGTATCAAAGTGGGATCAGGATAGCTTGGAAGCTTGTCATCTTCTTTAGTGTTTTCAGAATTGTGTACTTAAATTTTAGTTTCAAAAAGTCAGCATGACAATTAGCCCAAGTTCTTTGAAGAAAGCTTCCTTAGGAACAGTTTCATTGAAAGAATAGATGGTAAAATACACAGTTTTTCCTTTAAGATGATTTTCCTAAATTTAGCTTGCAAGTGGAGATTTAGATGTAATATGTATTTATGAATCTTTTATTAATATCTGAACATTTCTTATGACTTTCTGGGAAGTTGGTTTTTGGTTATGGAGTATGTAAAAATTATGTGCCTAGTAATATGTGTGCTGTGATTTCAGAAAGCATAGTATACAGAATTCTGATGGCCCTAAACTCAAAACATAAATGGAGTGAGTTAGTCTCTGTTCCAAAAGTCATTTATGTGAGAGAGTTTATTGCCTGATTCTCTTACACTGTTAATCATTGCTGCTGCTGCTGCTGCTAAGTCGCTTCAGTCGTGTCCGACTCTGTGCGACCCCATAGACAGCAGCCCACCAGGCTCCCCCATCCCTGGGATTCTCCAGGCAAGAACACTGGAGTGGGTTGCCATTTCCTTCTCCAATGCATGAAAGTGAAAGTGAAGTCGTTCAGTCGTGTCCGACTCCTAGCGACCCCATGGACTGCAGCCCACCAGGCCCCTCCGTCCATGGGATTTTCCAGGCAAGAGTACCGGAGTGGTTAATGCATTAGGCATTTATTATATTGGATGTATTATAGTGCATGCATGTGTGTGTTCCTGTGAATGTAGCTGCTTTAGAATATTGAATTTCTATTGAATGGTGTACTTAGGATGTGAAAATTTAGCCAGGAGCTGTTTCTTGTTTATTTCAGTTGAACTGACTTTGGTGTATTTTAACTAGAAATGTGTTGGGTTCTGTATTTTTGCCTCTATTTTTTTTTTTCTAGAGGTGAGAACTGGTAGGATATTTAGCTTATATATCCTATAACTCAAAATTTTTTAAATTTCAGAACTGTTAGAGTCCAATAGATATATCTTCGATTTTAGTTTAATAATTTCAAGATTGTTAATCTCAGACCATTTAAAAGTGCTTCATTCAGAGGGGATATCACTGCCAGCCTTATAGAAATAAAAAGGATGTTGACAGAATGTTATAAATGATTGTATGCCAATGGATTGGTTAACCTAGATGAAATGTACTGTCTCCTAGAAAGATACAAACTACTAAAACTGACTCAAGAAGAAATTTTAAAAACTAAATAGATGTAAAAACAAGTAAAAAAAATTGAGTTAGTACTCAAAAAAAACTTCCCACTCTTTCAAAAAATGTAAGAGGAGGGAACACTTCCTAACTCTTTCTGTTGAGACCAGTATTACTCTGATACTAAAACCTGATACTAAAACTCTGATACTAAAAGATACCTCAAGAAAACCATAGACCAATATCCTTTATGAATACAAATACAGAAATTCTCAACAAACTCAAACTGAGTTCAGCAACATATGAAAAGGCTTATATACCACCAAGTGGGATTTATCCCAGGAATGCAAGCCTCAGATCAGATCAGATCAGTCGCTCAGTCGTGTCCGACTCTTTGCGACCCCATGAACCGCAGCACGCCAGGCCTCCCTATCCATCACCAGCTCTCGGAGGTCACTCAGACTCACATTCATCGAGTCAGTGATGCCATCCAGCCATCTCATCCTCTGTCGTCTCCTTCTCCTCCTGCCCTCAATCCCTCCCAGCATCAGAGTCTTCTCCAATGAGTCAACTCTTCGCATGAGGTGGCCAAAATACTGGAGTTTCAGCTTTAGCATCATTCCCTCCAAAGAAATCCCAGGTCTGATCTCCTTCAGAATGGACCGGTTGGATCTCCTTGCAGTCCAAGGGACTCTCAAGAGTCTTCTCCAACACCACAGTTCAAAAGCATCTATTCTTCGGCACTCAGCCTTCTTCACAGTCCAGCTCTCACATCCATACATGACCTAGTTCAACCTAATAACCATTTGATCAAGACAATTCAGTGGGGGAAAAAAGCAGTCTTTCAACAAACGATGCTGAGACAGCTGGATGTACACCTGTATAAAAATGAATTTAGATCCCTACCTCACACCATACAAAAATTATCCTAAAATGGTTTATTATGATAATTAAAATAGTTTGTTATGATAATTAAAATTTACCACAGCTGTACATCTCTTAGAAGAAAACAGAAGTAAATTTTTGCAACCTTGAGTTTTTGAGTCAGTTATTTTTGAGACAACACCAAAAGCCCAAGCCAAAAAAAAAAAAAAAAAGATTAGACATCATGAAAATTAAACCTTTCTTGATTCAAAGGGATACTACCAAGAAACTAAAAAGACTACCCATCGAATGGGAAAAAATATTTGCAAATCATATACTTAATAAGTGACTTAAATTCAGAATATATAAAGAACTCATAACTCAACATAAAAAGTAAATAGCCTAGTTTAAAAATGGCCCAAGTTTCTGAATAGACATTTTTTCCAAATAAGATACACAAGTGAACCATAAGAACAGGACAAGATGCTTAACATCAGTTTTTAGGGAAATGCAATTTAAAACCACAATGAGATACCATTTCATGCTGCTGCTAAGTCGCTTCAGTTGTGTCCGACTCTGTGCAACCCCATAGACGGTGGCCCACCAGGCTCCCCTGTCCCTGGGATTCTCCAGGCAAGAACACTGGAGTGGGTTGTCATTTCCTTCTCCAATGCATGAAAGTGAAAAGTGAAAGTGAAGTCGCTCAGTTGTGTCCAACTCCTAGCGACCCCATGGACTGCAGCCTACCAGGCTCCTTCATCCATGGGATTTTCCAGGCAAGAGTGCTAGAGTGGAGTGCCATTGCCTTCTCCGCCATTTCATGCTAGGATAGCCATAATAAAAAAAGAATTATTTGCAAGGATGTAGAGAGATTGGAACCCTTATACATTTCTGGTGGGATTGTAAAATGGTGGAGCTACTTTGTAAAATAGTCTGGCAGCTCCTCAAAAAATTAAATACAGAGCTACCATTTGGTCCAGCAATTCCACCACTAGGTATATCCCCAAGAAAATTGAAAACCCACGTCCATATAAAAACCTTCACATAAATGTTCATTGAAGTATTATTCATTAGAGCAGAAAGTCGAAACAGCTCAAATGTCTATCTACTGATGAATGGATAAACAGTCATCCATAGAATGAAGCATTCTTCAGCTATAAAATAAATATGAGCAAATCAGATTTAACAATGTATAAAAAGAACTGTATGAATCACAACCAAGTGGGGTTAATCCAAGGTTTGCAAGGCTGGTTCAGCATTTGAAAATCAATTAAATGTGCTCTATCACATCAACAGTCTAAATAAGAAAAATCATATGATTATATCAATAGATGCAGAAAAAGCATTTGACAAAATCCAGCACCTATTTATCATAAAAGTTCTTAGGAAAGTTGGAATATAGGGAAACATCGTCAACTTGAGAAAGACTAATAACAAAAAACCCTACAGCTAACATCAGACTACTTGGTGAGAAGCTTACAACTTTCCTACTAAGATTAGGGGCAAGACAAAGATATTCCCTCTAACCACTCCTTTTCAACTTTATAGTGTAAGTTTTAGCTAATGCAATAAAACAAGAAAAGGAATAAAAGCTATAGAGTTTGAAAAGGAAGATTAAAAACTATCTTTTTTTGCAGATGACAAGATTGACAGTATAGAAAACCTGAAAGAATAATAAAAGAATCCTGGAACTAATAAGCAATTAGAGAAAGCTTACAGTATACAAGGTTAACATATAAGTCAACTGCTTTCCTATGTACCAGCAATGAACAACTAAACACCATTTATATTAGCATCCCCCCAAATGAAATGTTTAGGTATCAGTTCAGTCGCTTAGTCGTGTCTGACTCTGACCCCGTGGACGGCAGCACCCCCAGCTTTCCTGTCTATCACCAGCTTCCGGAGCTTGCTCAAACCCATGTCCATCGAGTTGGTGATGCCATCCAACCATCTCATCCTCTGTTGTCCCCTTCTCCTCCTGCCTTCAGTCTTTCCCAACATCAGAGTCTTTTCCAGTGACTCAGTTCTTCACATCACATGGCCAAAATATTGGAGTTTCAGCTTCAGCATCAGTTCTTCCAATGAATATTTAGGACTGATTTCTTTTAGGATGGACTGGTTGGATCTCCTTGTAGTCCAAGGGAATCTCAAGAGTCTTCTCCAACACCACAGTTCAAAAGCATCAATTCTTTGGTGCTCAGCTTTCTTTATAGTCCAACTCTCACATCCATACATGACTACTGGAAAAACCATAGCTTTGACTAGACAGACCTTTGTCAGCAAAGTAATGTCTTGCTTTTGAATATGATGTATAGGTTGGTCATAGCTTTATGTTTAGGTATAAATTTAGCAAAATATAGACAAGATCTATATGAGGAAAAGCACAAAACTCTGATGAATGAAATCAAAGAACCAAATAAACTGATAGTCCATATTCATGGATAGGAAGACTCAATATTGTCAAGGTAGTTCTTCCCAAATTGATCTATAGATACAATGCAGTCCTACTCAGAATCCCTGAAAGTTATTTTGTGGATATCAACAACCAGGTTCTAAAGTTTACAGGGAGAAGCAAAAGATCTAGAATAGCCAACACAATATTGAAGGAGAACAAAGTTGGAGGAATGATGCTCCCTGACTTCAAACTTAATGTAAAGCTGCAGTAATCGAGACAGTGTGGCACTAGTGGAAAAAATGGGCAAATAGATCAGTGGGATAGAACTGAGAGCACAGAAATGCTTGTAGATACAGTCACTTGAACTTTGACAAAGGAGCAAAGCAGTACAGTGGAGCAAAGATGGTCTTTTCAACACATGGTGCTGGGACAACTGGACATCCACATACAGGCAGTGCGTCTAGATACAGACTTTGCATGCTTCACTGAAATGAGCTCAGACGGATCAGTAGCTGCTGCTTCTGCTAAGTCACTTCAGTGGTGTCTGACTCTGTGTGACCCCATAGATGGCCCACCATGCTCCCCCGTCCCTGGGATTCTCCAGGCAAGAACACTGGAGTGGGTTGTCATTTCCTTCTCCAATGCATGAAAGTGAAAAGTGAAAGTGAAGTTGCTCAGTTGTGTCTGACTCTTTGCCACCCCATGGACTGCAGCCTACCAGGCTCCTCCGTCCATGGGAGTTTCCAGGCAAGAGCATTGGAGTGGGGTGCCATTGCCTTCTCTGCAAATGGATCAGATGTGCATGTAAAATGCAAAACTGTAAAACTCTGAGAGGATCATGAAGGAGAAAACCTAGATGAACTTGAGTATGGCAAAGGCTTTAAAGACACAGCACTAATGTCATGATCCATGAAAGAAAGCATTGGTAAGCTGGTAAAAATGAATTTAATTTTAAATTCATTAAATTTAAAAGTTTCTGCTCAATAACAGACAATGTCAATAGAATGAGAAGACAAGTCACACACTGGGAGAAAGTATTTGCAAAAGACATACCTGATAAAGGAATGTTATCAAAGATGCATAAAGAGCTCTTCAAGCCCAGCAATCAGAAAACAACAATTAATCAACAACAATTAATAAAGGGCAAAAGACCTTAGATGACACCTCATCAGAGAAGATACACAGATGGCAAATACACATGGGAAAAGGTGCTCCACAGCATATGTCATCAGGGAAATGGAAAATAAAACAACAGAACACCCCTACACAGCTACCAGAATGACCAGAATCTGAACACCGACAACACCAAATGCTGTCAAAGATGTGGAACACCAAGAACTCTCGTTTGTGAAAGTGCAAAATGGTGCAGCCACTTTGGAAGACAGTTTCTTGCAAAACTAAACATTCTCACCATTTGTTGTTGTTCAGTTGCTAAGTCATGTCCAACTCTCTGTGACCCCATGGACCGCAGCACGCCAGGCTTCCCTGTCATTCACCATCTTCCAGAGTTTGCTCAAACTCATGTCTGTTGAGTTGGTGATGATATTCTTTCCATATCATCCAGAAATTGTGCTCCTTCTGTTTACCCAGTGGAATGAAGGCTCTGTTCACACAGAACGATACACAGGGATGTGTATAGAAGCTTTTTTCTTAATAGCCACAACTTGGAAGCAACCACGATGTCCTTCAGTTGGTGAATGGATAAATGAACCTTGGTACATCCAAACAACAGAATATTATTCAGCACTAAACAAAAAGAAACTATCAAGCCATGAAAAGTCTCAGAGGAACTTTACATGCATATTATGATGTGAAAAGTGCTTATCTAAAAAATCTGCATACTATATGACTCCACGTATATGATATTCTGGAGAAGACAGAACTGTGGAGACAGTAAAAATATCAGGAAAATGAGTAAAAATATCAGGAAAATGAGTATGGGAGCACAGAGGACTTTTTAGGACAGTAGGAATACTCTGTGAGATACTACAATGGTAGATAAGTGTCATGATTTGTCCAAAGCCATAGAATGTATAGAAACAAGAGTGAACTTTAATGTTACTGTGAACTTTGGGTGGTTGTCAGTATAGGTTATTTTGTGGATATGAACTTGGATGATTGCCAGTATGAAAGTGAAAGTTGCTCAGTCGTGTCCGACTCTTTGTGACTCCATGGATATACAGTCCAAGGAATTCTCCAGGCCAGAGTACTGGAGTGGGTAGCCTTTCCCTTCTCCAGAGGATCTTCCCAACCCAGGAATTGAAGCAGGGTCTCCTGCATTGCAGGCGGATTCTTTACCAACTGAACTATCAAGGCAGCCTGATTGTCAATATAGGTTCATCAATTCAAGTGAATGTTCCACGCATGTGGGGAATGGCGATACTGTGAGAGGCCCGGGGCGTATCTGGGGGCAGGGGATATGTGGGAAATCTGAGTACCTTCCCCTCAGTTTTGCTGTGAATCAATAGTCTTAAAAAACAAAGAATGAAGTATTGCTACATATTCACAGCATGAGTGGAGCTCAAGACTATGCTGAATGAGAAGCTAGACACAAAGGGCCACATACATTGTTATGATTCCACTTATATGAAATGTCTAGAACAGGCACATCCATAGAGACAGAAAGTAGGCTTGTGGTTGCCTAGGGCTGGCAGGATTGAGGGGTTTGGGGAGTGATGCTCATGGTGTGAGTTTCTTTTTGGCCAGGACTAAAATCTTCTAAAGTTGATTGTGGCGATGGTTGCACAATGCTGTGAGTGTACTAAAAACCACTGGATTGTTTTCAGTCAATTGAAAGAATCAAATGTATGTAAATTATATCTCATTAAAGCTCTTATTAAAGAAAAGTTCCCTTGCTCTGCCTGGCTTGGAGAGGTCCTTAGAAAACTGTGAAATACAATTAAATGGTATTTAGCAGATAAAATGCACATAGAAGGTACTCCAAACACACATGAGATGTCTAAACGTATTCATTTTTCAGATTTTTTTTTTTTTTTGAGCATCCATTGTGTACAAACAGGCAGAATAGGGTCACTTTGGAAGATGGGAGCTCACACAAGCTAATAACACTTACTCGAAAAAAGCTCACTGCTTTGAGGTTAAAGCTTTTACTCACGGGTTTAAAATTCTGTCCTTCACTTAGGTTCGCTGTATTCATCTCTCTTTGTGTGTGCCTAGGTATCTCCCCATATTTAGCCCACTGTCTTCCTAAATCCCCCTCACGTATTCACGTCACTGTTCCACCATCAGTCCACTGCAGGCTTCCAGCATCGCTTGCTAGATTACCATGGTGGTCTCTGATTGGTTTCCCCACTCCTCTGGTTGCTTCAGCCCTTTATCAGATGAATCTTTTAAAAATTCTGATTAGTTTTAAACCTTCTGCTGCTGCTAAATTGCTTCAGTCGTGTCCGACTCTGTGCGACCCCATGGACTACAGCCTACCAGGCTCCTCCATCCATGGGATTTTCCAGGCAAGGGTACTGGAGTGGGGTGCCATTCTAGTGGTTTCTTAATACTCTAAGGATGAAAACCAAAGTCCTGTGGGGATTCACAGGCTCTGCATAGTCCAGTCCTTACAGCGTCTCCTGTCTCACCAGGAGCCCATTCCCTACTGCTGTATCTTCCAGCTACATTCACCCCCTTTCATTTCAGTGTTCTGTCCTACACCAGATGTTTGCACTGTGTTGATCCTGTTTCCTCTTCTTTATCGAGTGAGACTCTGCTCTGTCTTCAGATGGTGGTGGTTGTTGGTTCAGTCGCTAAGTCATGTCCGATTCTTATGACGCCATGGACTGTGGCCCTCCAGGCCATGGGATTTCCCAGGCAAGACTACTGGAGTGGGTTGCCATTTCTTTCTCCAGGGGATCTTCCCAACCCAGGGATTGAACCTGGGTCTCCTGCATTGCAGGCTGATTTCTTTACTGACTGAGTCACCATGGCAGCTCACTTTTTTCAGGAAATCCTTCTCTGACATCCCCATCTGAATCAAATAACCCAGTTACAAGCTCTCAGTGACATTGTATCTCCTCCATATTTGAATGAATTACTTAGTGCCCAGCACTGAATTTTTGTTACTGATGAGGATTGATTGTATTCTATTTCCTGTATGTTTTAATTCTCCTAGAGGTAACAAGTAAGGTATGAATTAGATTCATGGTAGATAGGATTATAGATGGTTGGCTAGACTGCCAACCTGGAGGTCAAATTTGGTATTTGTCTCAGTGGAAAATTCTCTGTTACGATCAGATGGTACAAATTCTTCCTGCCCTATATGTGACCTGCTGAATTATGTGTACCTGCATGCCAAGTTGCTCAGTTGTGTCTGACTCTGTGTGACCCTATGGACTGTAGCCCGCCAGGCTTCTCTGTCCATGGGATTCCCCAGGCAAGAATACTAGAGTGGATTGCCATGCCCTCATCCAGAGGATCTTCCTAAAACAGGGATCAAACCCAAGTCTCTTAGACCTCCTGCATTGGCAGACAAGTCCTTTACCATTTGCACCACTTGGGAAGCTCCAACTGAGTGAAAAGGCTAGCAATTCTAGTTAATGCCATCACAGTAAACTAGAAGGCATCCAGAAAAGGGCAGAGGGTAAGTTTCAATGAATGAATGAATGAATGAATGAAGAGAGGAAGAGTAGCTTGTGTATTAAAATGATTGTGTGTGGCTGAAATTTTTGCTCATAGTTTGTAAAATTCTGAAGTCTGTACATATAGACTTCTTAAGTTTAAGAAGTTAAACTTAAAAGTTTAAGAAGTTATTAGTATTTTGAGACTTAAGTTTAAATGACTAATATTAATGGCAGTGAAGGGAAAATGAAAGACATATTTTTAGAGCATATCTCAAAAAAGAGAGATGATTCCTTTATGAAGTGGCTCTTCCCTCCAGGAGCTATGTTTCTGTACAGGCTAAAGAATTTAGATGATGTCTTGGAGAGCTAACCCTAACTGTGTCAAGAGGCAGAAGATGTCTGGCATATCCATTAGTTATCCATGACTGTGTAACAGATTACTCTCAAACCCGGTGACTTAGAACAGCAAATTCTTAGAACCTGCATTTTGTGCGTGTGTGGCTGCATTTGGTAGCATGTGGGATGTCAGTTCCCTCACCAGGGGATGGAACCTGTGCCCCCTTGTAGTGCAAGCAGCGACTTTTTACCACTGGACTGTCAGGAATGGCCTTATCTCACAACTTTTGGGAGTCAGGAATCTGCAGAGCTTCCTGGGTCCCCTGGGTCCCCTGGCTCTGTGTCCCTGTGGTCCTCTTGGGATTCAAGCAGGGCAGACCCTCTTCCAAGCGCAGGGGGTGTTTCAACGGCATACACCTGGTCCTGTGCTTTGGCCAGAGGCTTCACTTGCCCTCTGGGCCCTACCTAGAGCAGCTCACAGCCTGGCACTAGCTTCCATCAGAGTGAACGAGCCAGAAAGGGCATGTACAGTGGAAACCAGTCTTGTAACCTGTTCTCAAAAATGACGGCCTGAAGTTTGCTGTATTTTATTCATTTGAATCAAGTTACTAAATCCATCTTGTGTTCAGGAGGGGGAAGGATTACACAAAGGGATGAATTCAAGAAGGTGAAGATCACTGGGGGGCCCCTTAGATGCTGTCTTTTCCAGGGTATGTACATAGCCTTTTGAAACTGACCCCGGAAAGGGTACTTTGGAGGGGAAGGATAGATTTTATTAGGGGAAGGATAGATTTTATTACTGTCAGAAACCAAGTCAGGACTTAGATAATGACTTGGTCTAAATGATTATGGTACCAAGGTGATTTATGCTCTGATTTTTGGGAATTGTGAGCCATCTTAAACTAAATTGTACATTCCTCCACCATATTAAATAATACTATATGGATTTTTAGGGTTTCTTTTAGGTAAGCCCTAAAAGCTAACTTGATAGCTTCTTTGGTATGTGAATTTTGCTGGCATGGGGTTGTACAGACATGCACAGGCTTTGAAAAATTCTCTCTGGTGCCGGAACATCTCACTGTTTAAAGGAGTTGCTTTTCCAAAAGAATACTGCTGAGTAGGTTTCATATTAATCTCTGCAAAATACATTTGAATATATTTGAAAATAAGTCTATTTTACAAACTTCAGTTCTTCAGTTTTTTAGGACAACTGTGCAAAATTTAAGATGGTGGATTCTCTTTGGGGATTGAGGAAGGAAATTCAGCTGGAGCTGTTATGAAGGTCAGGAAACGGAGAGGGAATCTTGGCAAGAAATGGAAAGGGAGTTTGCAAATTGCAGTTGAGCAAGTAGTTATGAATGGGGCTGCTATTGTGTTTCCCAAGAAAAGTTCCTGAAACATAATATTCCTTTTTAAGGAAAAGAGAAAAATGCATACAAATCTTTTGCTGTGCTTACTTTTTCTGTCTTATGTCTGAAAATAAACAAAGCAAAAAAGCCTTGCCTCTGTGATGGGCTTGTTTAGAAATATTATCTTCAAAGAGCTCTTTCTGTGAGCTAAGCTCTTCTTTGTATTAGCGAGTCTGGGACAGTTTTGTGTGTGCCCTGGAAAGGAAACAAAACACGGGTGTGATTCCTTTTGTGTCAGTGCTTACAACTCATATACCAAAAGGACACCTCATTGATTAGATCAAGCCTCTAGTGCTGGCCTTCCCTAGTCCTGAGCTGGAGAATCAGCTCTGAAAGGAAAAATGTTGCCAATGTTGAAGCAAGAGAGAGTCTTGAGTAGGGGATTGCTTCACTCTGAGTATTTATGATTACATATGGGAAATAGATGGGGAAACAGTGGAAACAGTGTCAGACTTTATTTTTGGGGGCTCCAAAATCACTGCAGATGGTGACTGCAGCCATGAAATTAAAAGACGCTCCTTGGAAGGAAAGTTATGAACAACCTAGATAGCAAATTGAAAAGCAGAGACATTACTTTGCCAACAAAGGTCCGTCTAGTCAAGGCTATGGTTTTTCCAGTGGTCATGTATGGATATGAGAGTTGGACTGTGAAGAAAGCTGAACACCGAAGAATTGATGCTTTTGAACTGTGGTGTTGGAGAAGACTCTTGAGAGTGCCTTGGACTGCAAGGGGATCCAACCAGTCCATTCTAAAGGAGATCAGTCCTGGGATTTCCTTGGAAGAACTGATGCTAAAGCTGAAACTCCAGTACTTTGGCCACCTCATGCGAAGAGTTGACTCATTGGAAAAAAACCCTGATGCTGGGAGGGATTGGGGGCAGGAGGAAAAGGGGACGACAGAGGATGAGAAGGCTGGATGGCATCACTGACTCGATGGACGTGAGTCTGAGTGAACTCCGGGAGCTGGTGATGGACAGTGAGGTCTGGCGTGCTGTGATTCATGGGTTCGCAAAGAGTCGGACACAACTGAGCAACTAAACTGAACTGACTTTAAGAAAAAGAATCTTTGGACTAGAGATGCTTTAGAGAATCCCCTGGACTTTGTCCGCACTTTTGGACCGTACTTTCTTTATTCCTAAAGATGCTGCCCATGACTGTGTTCATAAGCAAAGCTAATAGGAACTTGGAATTGGGAGGGCAGGATCTTTCATGGTAATCAGCTTATTAAGAGACATGTTGCTGCTCTATACAGAACGTTAATGAAATTTTAAGGAATTCTTAATTGTATTTTCAAACCATAAATAGCTTTCATGTTTCTGTGGTAATTCATTCCTCCTTCATCCTCCTCATTCTCTCCCTGGCTCTACCCTCACCTCCACTGTCCAGGGGGTCAAGATGAAGTTGCTCCGGGCAGTGGTTGGCAGGCTAGTGGGCTGGGGGCTGGGAGCGGGCACAGATGAGTTGAGAGTAGGGGCCCTTTTCAGAGTCTGTCTTCTAGGAAAGGAGGGCCTGCCTCTGAGGACTGATCTGTTTGGGGCTGCTTTCTAACCAGCTGACCTCAGAAGTCAGGCTGGAGAGACTCAAGACCTTTCTGGTAGGCCAGGACTGGTCCCACCAAGGCACATCCTAGAGGTAGGGAGAGGGGGTAACCTGTGAGAAGAAGGGGGTCATCAGGGGTAGCCTGGGAGACACTGAGACTCAGTAGGGTGTCTCCATGGAAGCGCCCTTCCTGGAGAAGGAAATGGCCAACCACTCCAGTATCCTTGCCTGGAAAATCCCATGGACCAAGGCGAGAAATCATGGTCTTTGTGACCATGGAGTCACGGAGAGTCGGGCATGACTGAGCAACTAATACACACACGTGAAAGCTCCCTGGTGGCTCAGATGGTAAAGAATCTGTTTGCAACACAGGTCCCGGGTCGGGAGGGTCCTCTGAAGAAGGAAATGGTAACCCACTCCAGTGTTCTTGTCTGGAGAAGTCCATGGACAGCGGATCCTGGTGGGCTACAGTCCATGGGGTCACAAAGAGTCGGCCACAACAGAGCAACCAACAGTGGAATGGAACCAGAGGAGTCAGGGTACAGGCAGCCCTGCCTACCAGGGTGTGGAGCTTGCGCTGGAGCCTCGGGGGCTGAGGTTCAGCTGGGTGGTGTCCAGGGAGTGTGAGCTGGAGTTGGAGGCACAGACATTAAGGTTGTAAAGGGAGAAGCGGAAGGCTTTGACATGTGACTGGATTTAGGGATCAGAGGAGCTCAGAGGTCAAATGCCTTGGGGCAGACGTAGGCATTGCTTATCTGACTCAGCAGGATGCATGGTGTAGTTGCTATCAGCCAAGCCCAGGGTTGGGACCTAGAGCTGGGAGACTTTTTTGCTTTTAATTTCACATCTTTCGTGTTCTAGCCTTGGGTATATCTTGGAAAGGTGCCAGACAGGTGTAATCTGACAAATGAAAGGATACTTTCTCAGAGCACAGGTATTTTTTAAATACAAATAATCAATATGAATCTTCTCCAGCCAAGGAGAAGTTTAGCAACTGACATCTGATCCCAGAGTTCACATGTGGTTCTCAGGCTTTTGAAGTTGGAAAGCTGGGAGGTATTTGGAATTCTTCATGGTCTCAAACATTCCTTACTGCAGGGGTTATCACATGGAGTGTCCAGTCACTAGGCGTGGTGCCCAGAGCACTCATTTTCCACAGGGTTATCCCCATTTTATAGATGGAGAAACTGAGCCCTGGAAGAACTTAAGTAATTTTTTTTTCTAAGGTCATGATCAGCTGGCGACATAAACTATATTCCAATTCAGGTCTGTCTGATTTCAAAACCTGTGTGCTTAAAAAAACAAACACTGTCTCACGTCTTTATTTCTTAATGTGTTTTGATCATGTCTTCACTGTAAGTTCAAAACTTTGGTTTGTGTGATCTTGGTTTCTAGGTTCTATGTGGACTATCTTTGTTCTCACTCTTGATCACTTCTCACTATCTGCGTTTAGGTAGAATTATCAAAATATAGCCATTGTCTTTATGTTTTCCTTTTTCTTTCTCTTCTTCTTTCCCTCTTCTGTTGGCTGCTTGCTTGCTTTTGTTTTAACTGTGACTACTGCTAGTAGTTTGTTCTGGGAAGAATTTGCCTTGTGGTCTCCACCCGTTCGTCCTTGTCTTTTCTCTGTCTCTCTTCTATCCATCTTCTTAACGTTTTAGTAGGAATTTGCAGTTTTCAGTGGTGTAGATTTTATTCTCACTCAAGACAGTTTGATGCATCTTTCCTCTTGGTTATGTCTGGATTCTACATTCAACTCATCAGTCGTCGTCTTGGTTCTGCCACTGTTTTGACTGGTTTGAAAGAATGCTTTGCTTTTTTGTTGAGACATCAAAAGGTATGAAGAGCCAACACCACTGAGGTCTCTTCCTTCCTGTATGAACCTCCCCACCCGAGGCTGCCTCATGCTGTGATGCTCAAAAGTCAGAGAACAGTGTCATCATTCAAGAGATAGAGGGACTGCAAGCAAGGCCGGTAGGGGCCAAATAACCGCACGCGCTTGTTTCAGAATGATTTTTTTTTCTTGCATTTGTAAGACAGTCTTCCATTGCCTTTTGGGTCTGAACACTTTTGTTTTCTTCTTAGAGTGCAAAACCTGATTTTGTATACAGGGACCCTGAGGTGCAGAGAAGTTTGTCAACTCACTATTCTATGGTAGAATTAGTGGCAGATTTGAGATTAGTATAAAGATCTCCTGGCTGTTGACAACTCTTTTCTCCCATGATTCTAAGTCATGTTGATCAGAAAAAGTATTCATCGAAAGTTCAGTGGTGAAATACATGGAAATAAAGTTGAATATTAAGCTTGTTGTTTGGTAAATTCAGTTTGTTTTTAGTGAAACATTGAATTCTTAGTATGGAGGAATTAGCTGTGTGGACATTTTTGTCATACATCTTTCATTTTTGCTAAGAAACTTGAACCTGTTTAGGTGCTAGAATATGAATTTAAGAATTCACAGTTCTTGTCATTACTCTCCTCTTTCAGTCTTGCTTGGCTTAAGTGTTGATTGATTTTTTTTTCCTTTCAAATAATTTGTAATATCTAGTTATTCTGCTTCTGGCATTTCACAGGGCAAAAGTGCAGGCAGCTCCATCATCTGAGTGAGAGAATGAGTTTGGACAGTGATTTTAAATTCAGTTACACTTTGCATTAGGGTCACAGAGGTATGCGTGTAAATTCAGGCTTCTGAGGTTTACTCCACACCCTGTAAATCCATCTCTAGGGCCGTGCAGTCTGCATTTTAACAAACCACTCAGGTAACCTATAATGGAAAAGACTCTGAAAAAGAATCTATATATATGTATGTGTATGTATATATGATGTAATCACTTTGCTATACACCCGAAGCACTGTAAATCTTCACTAAATAAACAAATAATTTACACAACAGACTATGAAAACCAAATCACTCAAGTAAAGGTTGATGTGCACTGAGGTTCCAGGATCACGCTCTCATCTCTGGCCAAAGCAGCTCCAGCTTTCCCAGCCCTGCCCAGATGTAAAGAACATGGACATCCTTTCCTCTGATCAGATGGGACAAGGAAGTGTATTGGGGTTCGTCATCTGCTGTTGTGAGAAAGTTGGGAGAATAGTGGAATAAAAGCAGCTGCTATAGATAAAGTGATTGTGCATCAGCCAGGGTTGGAGAGAAAGCCTGGGCAGTTTTGAGGAGCCAACAGAAGTCCTCCATTTTCCCCAGAGAACCAATCAGTGTGTTACTGGGAAGTTTTCCAAGATGAGAGAAAATGGACGGGGCAACTAGGCTCAGGGACTGGCATGTTGCTTCTGAGCAAGGCATAGAAAGAGGAACCTCAGAGTCCATGTGAGCATCACTGACATTGGGTGGCCTTGAGGTCCCAACTCATCAGGGAGGCTCATGAAGGCAGCATGTGTAAAACAGAGGGCGGTTAGCAAGAGTCACAGAAACATCTCTGAGGAGAATGAAGAAAGTGAAAGTGTCAGTCCCTCCGTTCTGTCCAACTCTTTGCAACCCCGAGGACTGTAGCCCGCCAGGCTCCTCTGTCCATAGGATTCTCCAGGCAGGAATACTGGAGTGGGCAGCCATTTCCTTCTCCAGGTGATCTTCCCAACCCAGGGATTGAACCCACGTGTCTTGCATCTCCTGTATTGGCAGGGTTTTTTGTTTTTTTTTTTTTTACTACTAGTGCCACCCTTGGAAGGAAAGCTATGACCAACCTATACAGCATATTAAAAAGCAGAGACATTACTTTGCCAACAAAGGTCCGTCTAGTCAAAGCTATGGTTTTTCCAGGAGTCATGTATGGACATGAGAGTTGGATCATAAAGAAAGCTGAGCACCTTAGAATTGATGCTTTTGAACTGTGGTGTTGGAGAAGACTTGAGTGTCCCTTGGACTGCAAGGAGATCAAACCACTCAATCCTAAAGAAAATCAGTCCTGAAATATTCATTGGAAGGACTGAAGCTGAAACTCCAATACTTTGGCCACCTGATGCAAAGAACTGACCCATTGGAAGAGACCCTGATGCTGGGAAAGACTGAAGGCGGGAGGAGAAGGGGACAACAGAGGCTGAGATGGTTGGAGGGCATCACTGACTCGATGGACATGAGTTTGCACAAGCTCCAGGAGTTGGTGATGGACAGGGAGACTTGGCATGCTGCAGTCCATGGGGTCCCAGAGATTTGGACATGACTGAGCTATTAAACTGAACCCAGCACCACCTAGGGAATGAAGGGCAGAACCTAAAAGAATCAGAAGCGGAGAAGTAGGTAAACAGAAAGCCACAGCCAGAGGTTTGGAAGTCCAGCTCTGAAAGGTGGAGTGTTTCTGGGTAGTGATAAGCTCCAAGGTGTGGTGGGGCTTGTGTGCAGTGTAAGTAGAATGGAAGAGATATCCTTAGGTAGAGGAGGAAGTCTCTGAACTGTGGCTTTGGGTGTTCCCAATTCGTCCACCTTCTTAAAACCTCCAAGCAGAGGTGGGTGTGGGAGGTACACAGTCATGGTATCAAGAAAGGAAAGTCCTGGAGTAGGAGGGAGACAAAGTGAGGAATGAGGTGGGGGGAGAGGCCTTATAAACAGAGATGATGGATGTGGCCTGGAAGAAGGTTCAGCAGGAACGGTGATGAACGACCCTCCCTTTCTCAGTCCTGTGAGTTAAGGAAATCTGGGGAACCGCCATCTGCTGTCCACGGGGTCACAAAGAGTTGGATACGACTTAGTGACTGAACCCCAGCAACATTCCCGGTTTGTGGGAAGTGGCTCTGTGAAGGAAAAGCCACATTGTCACTAAGACAAGTAGTGGGGAAAGTGTAAACAGAAAGTTGAGGCTATAGGAGAATTAACGTTTTTATAACAGGTTGAACTTTCCAGAGACACATGTAAAGGAATATGTATAAATTATATTAAAATAGATTGCGGGTGTGCATAAAGAGGACTGCTTAGTAGAACTCAGACAAATGCCTCACCTGAAGCCTTTCGTGGTGGGGGGTCCTTCCCTCCTGGGATTTGCCTTGGGTCCTGGTCCAGCTCCAGTTGCACTCGTTAGATTGATAGTTGATGGTGACTTTTAAGGCCTATTGTCCTTTGCCAACTAGCTGGAAACTCCTCGAGGAAGATGTTCTTGCTCTCAGTGGCCCCCCAGGCACAGGGTGAGGTGAGGTTGGTTTACATGTGTGAATGATACAGTGATGTCAGGAGTCCCACCTTGGGTTTCTTCTCCAGTGTGATTTGGCCTAGAGGAGCCTTGTGAGGGGCACCAGTTCCCTGTGTTAAATAGCTCTTGGTGATAATTGATTTTCACTTCTGAATTGTATGGGTCCCCTTGGGAAACACCGATCAGTTGACTGTGTCTGGGTATTGTTTCGTGAAAATGGTGGTCCCCCAGTGGTGACACTCGTGTTTGATCTGTTATCCCCAGATGTTTAGTGGGGCATGTGCCACACCTCTCACAGTTCTGCATTCTCTGGGATGGGGTGCCGCTCACCTTTCTGTCTCCTGAGGTGGTTTGTCTAGCGGCCGCTGTGTTCATGAGATGATGGGATGGGAGTTTTAAAGGGCCTCTGTGCAGATAGAGCTCCCCAACCCACTCCAGTGTTCTTGCCTGGAGAATCCCAGGGACGGGGGAGCCTGGTGGGCTGCCGTCTATGGGGTCGCACAGAGTCGGACACGACTGAAGCGACTTAGCAGCAGCAGCAGCAGCAGCAGCAGTCCTGATGATGCAGTCTGTACCAACAGATTGAAATAGACCTTTTGTGGATCAGCACTGCCTACAGTCTGAAACACACCAGCAAGGCAGACTTGAGGATGAATTAGCAAAGGTTCAGCAAACATGAATGATAAATGGGCCCGCTTGGAAGTCCAGCGGCTACATCAGACAAAATAAATTCATTCGTGTCGTGTGGAGCTGTGTGTTGGTTTTGAGACTCAGATAGATGATAAATAAGGGGTAGATGGAGTGTTATTTTCTTGTTCGTGATGTGCCTCCCAGGCTGGATACAGACAGAACAAAGGGGACATGGGCTCAGAGGCTGGCGGGGGGCAGGGTGGGTTGGGGAATGGCAGGGTTTCTAGTTCCCACATTAAAAAATCAATGGAAACAGGTGAAAGTAACTTTAACATATTTTATTTAACCCAACTATATCTAAAATATCATTTCAATATACAATCAGTGTACACAGTATTAATAAAATATATCACTATCTTTCTTCTCCCCAATATCTCAGTTCAGACTAGCTGCATGGGATATGTTCCATAGACATGTGGCCCAGGGGCCACCACATTAGACAGGACAGGCTCTGTACGCTTGCCGCTTCAGTCCTTGGAGGGAGGTCAGTGTGCAAGGGGGGTCCTGAAGGAATTTAGGACCATGACAAGTGAAGACAGGAAAGGGTGCAGACGTGTGCTGTGTGTGCAGTGGAAGCAAAGGAAAGCTTTAAGAGAGTAGGAATGGAGAATTCACCAACCAAGTGAACTTGACATTTTCTCCCTTGGTTTCCTTCCTGCCTTCACATTTTTAAAATTGAAGTATAGTTGGTGTACAGTATTATCTAAGTTACAGGTGTACTATATAGTGATTCACAGTTGTAAAAGGTTCTATACTCTATGCTTATAAAATGTTGCCTGTATTCCCTATGGTGTACAATTATCCTTGTAACTTGTTTTATACATGATAGTTGGTGCTTCTTAATTGCCTTCCCCTATCTTGCCTCTCTCCCCTTAATCACTATAGTTTGTTCTCTTTATCTGCAAGTCTTCTTTTTTTTGTTAGATTCACTAGTTTTATATATATATATATATATATATATATATTTTTTTTTTTTTTTTAAGATTCCACATATAAGTGATATTATGCAGTATTGGTCTTTCTCTGTCTGGCTTATTTCACCTCCACATCCTTCCGTTTTGTTGCAAACCCATATTCACATTTAGAGCAGCAATGAAGTTGTCAGGATACTTTTAAGAATACTCAGTGGCATGCGACGAATTCTCCTTTTCTGGTGCTTTTGGCCCCTGTGCAGCTGCCTCACCGTTTCCCAGGGTGAGAGGATAATATCACGACAGCTGTGAGGGGGAGAGCTGGTGGAGGAAGAAGTGTGATGTACCAGCCCCTTGACTTCAGCTTCTGCTTCTTCCAGTCCCTTGCTTTGCCCATGATGTTAAGTAACCAAGATCGACACTGATACGGTGGTGATTGGAAAGTCACCTGTTAGTCAACGGGCCTCTCTGTTGGCAGCAAATCCATGGTACTTTTGTCCTTGTCTCTCACTTAATGAAGAACTTAATGATGGACTGTAACAAAATTGGCCACCTTATTTTTAGGGTTAAATTAGGACCTGTCCACAATGCTTAATATTACAAGGATGGCGATGGAGGGAGGAGGTAGAGGTTAAAAGAAGCCTGGAGGAGAACAGGCCCAATACTGACATTTTAATACCTGGAGATAGAAACAAAGTCTCTACTGTTAAAAAGGCCAGGAAGGATGCTGTCTTTCTATCCAGGCCAACATTTTTTAAATTTTTTTTTTAACAGGACAAGCCATTGTGTATAGCTGCAGAAGGAACAGAAAATAGTCTCTTAGTTATCAGAGCAGCATTAGCTAAATAAAATGAGCAGACTCAATGTTTAATTTGGCCTCAACTGAAAGTCAGTTGTGGAGGTGACATGCTGACTTTGTTCTTCTCAGTTTATGAAGGAGAGTTGATGGCTTTTCATTAGTCCTGGTTCTCTTAGCACCTGAGTGACCTTGAGCAAAGCAATGTCACTCTCAATGGGAGTGACACTCTCAATGTCTCAGGCTCCTTATTTGTGAAATGGGTCCCGGCTACCAGTCACACCTACATCATAGTGTTATGATGGGAAACGCAGACTGAAAGTCACGCACTGTATTGGTCTAAGTTATAAAGTGTTGAAACATGGAACAAAGTACCTCTTGAATGCCATTCTTTATTACAAAACATTTTCAAGAGTAGGAACAGCTGTGAATCAGGCATCCCAACTTAATTAGCCAAAGAATGTGTGCCTTCAGCTGCTTTTTATTGATGCTGTTTGCGGATTCACTTCCTATCTAGCATAAATAGAGGTGGGATAGGTTTGTGTGGGGATGGATGAATATGTCTGGACAGCCTCACAGTGGAATCTACCTTCTGTAAACAATATTTTCAGTACCACATACAGGCCCCTCTTTTATAGCAGCGGGAGACTAGGAAAGTGCTTTTTAAACCTGGAAATATACATCTGGTGAATTATACCTTTTCACAGTAATGCATCCATTGAGGAAATACTGGTGTTGGCAGAGCAAATCCAGTTTTTAAATATCATTCTTATGAGACATGACAACCCACTCCAGGATTCTTGCCTGGAGAATCCCATGGACAGAGGAGCCTGGGAGGCAACAGTCCATGGGGTCGAAAGACTCAGACAGGACTGAGCGACTAACACTTTGACTTTCTATAGGTAACTAGGGCAGCAGGGAAACAGACGTCTTCAGGTCAGGTGCATATAAAAGGCTGCATGGTTCCTCCTGGCCACCTGGAGCAGTGCAGCAGGGCGGTACCTTTTCTGAAATCAAGCTCATTTAGGCTCAGCTCCCCTACTGCCCTGAATCAGTATCAGTGCAGTCGCTCAGTCGTGTCTGACTCTTTGCAACCCCATGGACTGCAGCATGCCAGGCTTCCCTGTCCATCACTGACTCCCGGAGCTTACTCAAACTCAGGACCATTGAGTCAGTGATGCCATCCAGCCATCTCATCTTCTGTCGTCCCCTTCTCCTCCCGCCTTCAATTTTTCCCAGCATCAGGGGCTTTTTCAGTGAGTCAGTTCTTTGAATCAGGTGGCCAAAGTATTGGAGCTTCAGCTTCAGCCCTGTAGACAGTGATAGGTGTGCCCCTCTCTTCTCAGGCCCGTGTCTTAATATCCTCTTATACTTGTCCCGATGCCTCTTCTCCACCTCAACCCCCACCCCCTACCTGCCAAGCGGAATTGAGGGGTTAGGCAGAAGACTCCAGATAGATAACTCCTTAGCTCCTCAGAAGCCTGCCAGGAGGAGCCACAGGATAGGCAAGGATCAAGGGAATAATAATAGTAAACGCTTTGGTGTTGTGGTTACTTAATTAAAATACCTGTGAGCTGCAGTGTGCAGAGAGGGGAGACACCTGCCTGACACTGGGATGTCAGCGTGCAAGTTCTTTGAGGGCAGAGGCCATCTCGTTGGTCGTGGTTACTTATTTTGTCATTCCACTGGACACCTGGTTTCCAGCGGATTCTTGTTGAAGGTGTGGTGGTTAAGAGGACTTCCAGCTCCAATTCCAGATATTCCATTGGTTGGTTTCTTGCTTTAAAATGTAAATGTAAGCTTAGTTTAAAAGAAAGAAACTCCAGAGCGGAGCATGTAACTTCATGTGCTATGAAGGCTTCAGGGCGTTGCTTCAGCCAGGTGCCAACATGTCCTTGGTTGATAGGAATAATCTAGCCCAGCTGTCTTTACAGATGTGGGAAGGGCTGGTGTCAGCCTGGCTCTGGAGAGCCCCTCAGGTGGGGAGGGGTGGCTCGAGCACTCACTGGTCTCCCTCCTTCTGTTTGATGCTTTCCTTCCCAATTCTGAGCTCTGCGCATTTGTTCCTTTCCAGAGGATTCTCCCGTCTCCCCTGGTAGGCATCGCTTCTGCTCCACTCTGTGAAGCAGTGGATCCAGGTATCAGGCGTATGAAGTGCTCTTAATTTTTGTTTTAATATCTGTTTAGCTGCAGTGACTCTTAGTTGCAGCACATGGAATGTTTAAGTGGTAGCATGTGGAATCTAATTCCCTGACCACAGGGTTGAACCTGGGCCCCTACATTGGGAGCATGGAGTCTTATCCATTGGACCACAAGGGAAGTCCTATGCTCTTAAATTTTTAAAAATTGTTTGGAGCCTTTCCTTTAGCACTGTAAAGTAGGATGCTGCTGGTCAAAGGGGCAAGAAAACTAATTTTCAGAGCCCAGTTCAGAACCCACTTCTCTAGATGATGGTGTTTCCTGTGTAAATATCTTTTTGTGGAGTGTTTTGAGCCCTCTTGACATGTAAAGATTTATCAAATAAATACACACAGAGACACGTGCAACAAAGCCGTGTCTACAACCAAACCCTATCTGGAGTAGCTTTGAAATGCTTTTGCATTAGTGGTAGGTTCTGATTCCCTGTGGTGTGGTAAGGAAAGAATACTTCTTCTGCTACAGTTTAATTGCATTAAGGAGTAAACAAATCTTAGAGTTTTCCATGTAGTAAAGACTACCTAGTGTTAGTTGCATTTGGTTAGTTCTTAAAGCCCTGAGTGGTGTCCTAGTGTTTGGAGTTTTTACAGAAATCGGTTGTTGGTGTAATACAAGCACCCACTGGGGGTTGAATGCTTCCTCTGCCTTTGTGGTCAGAGGAGAAATGGGCAGAGTTGGGTGTCAGAGCAGCTCTGGGCGGACCCCTTAGCCCTGAGTACCTCCCTGTTCTCTTCGGCTTCTGCTCAACCCTGGTCTTGACTCCAGTGAGACAGCGACGTACACTATCAAGCACCTTCTGTTCGCTGTACCTTCTAAATTGGGCCATGCGGGAGGCCGATCGTTTCCATTTGCGTTTTAGATAATTAGTACACTTAAAGTACATTTTAACCTTGAGTATATAAAGTGTACTTTGAGTATGTTAAATATCATCTGGCTTCCCAGATGGCTCAGTAGGTAAAGAATCCTCCTGCAATGCAGAAACTGCCTGTATTGCAGGAGACTCAGGTTCAATCCCTGGCTGGGGAAGAAGGATATGGCAACCCACTCCAGTATTCTTGCCTGGGAAATGCCATGGACAGAGGAGCCTAGCAGGCTACAATCCATGGGGTTGCAAAGAGTCGGACATGACTGAGCGATTAAGGTGTAACTACCAACCTTGAAAATCTTAATTTTGAGTTTCTCAAGCCTAAAAGGGAAGATTTATCAATGATTCTTCCAGAATATACACTTTTTCTGCTTTTAATCTTTGGTGGTATGATATTTTTATGAAAATTCGGCCCTTAATATTTATCATTATTATTCTGGCCACACCTTGAGGCATATAGGATCTTAATTCCCAGACCAAGGATCAAACTTGCGCCGCCTGCACTGGGAACATGTAGTGTTAACCACTGGACGGCCAGGGAAGTCTGGTCCCTAATATTTAGGCTCATCATTTTCTCCTCTCAAAAATCTAGACAGGGCCAAAGTAGCAATGGTTGCTATGGTAACTTTGGAGCAATTGAGAATGTGCAAAGACCACGGTACTTGAAGGGCAAATTGGTTTTAAACACGGGGGAAGAATTAGCTTTGGAATAAAGACATTCTGCTGAATCTTCATGGAAAAAGTTGATAAGGACTAGAAATACAAAAAGCCTACAGTTTGAATAGTTTATCATGGGAGTTTTAAGCTATCTTTTAAATAAAATAAGTCTCATATGATTATAACATGTCCGTCCTGTACAGGAGTAGTATCAGTTTAGATTTTGCTCAGGTCTATGAAATGCAGATTTACGTCTCAGCCCAATTTATCTCCCTCCGTCCATAGGATTTTACCCATATAAGATCAGCTTACCTTAGTTATATTTCAGGCTTATATATCAGTATACTGTTTTATGTTGAGATAAACGCATATTTTCCCCCTGTGGCTCAGTTTTCAGAATATTAGATGCTTCTGTTTATCTTTGGCTAAGGATTGCTAAACACCTATCAAATGATTAGGTGAAAATTTCCTAAATGAATATTTGCCAGTTATCTGAAATTTTGATGTATTACTGATCTTGATAGTAGAGAAGAGTATTACAAGTCAGTTTGTTGTTTTTAACAGGCATTCCCTTACTAGAATGAATGTTATCACAGCCTTAGAAGTGACAAACACCCATTTACAAGAAGCTGATGATATTTATGAATATCATATAAAAGACTGAATTTAAACTTCCTCCAAAGTAATATGCTATTTTGCCACTGTAACCATTTACAAGCTCAGTTATAGGTGATAAGTGAGCTGTTCCCTTCTGTTCATTGTTTTTCCTTCTCATACAGGTCTCAAGCACATTTTCTCACTATCAGGCTAGTAATCATTTAACCTGAAAGCTCTCTGGAATACAAGATGTTTAATTTTTTAATTAGTCACAACGTTTTATTTTACTGAGTGCTTACTCCATACCAAACACTGTTCTATGCACCATGAATACAGTGGTGCTGTTTTTATTCACCATGACTGGTGTGTATGTGTGTTTATATTTAGTATTGTCTGTTGGAAGACAGGGCAGTTAGTTTCACTCTAAGACAAAGGTTTAAGTTTTTAATATTGATATCATATATTAATTAGGGCTGTCTTTTATTTATGTACCCGTATGATCTGAAAGAGAGGGTGTTGTGCGTGGGCTGTTGTAGGGTTAGAATTGCTAGCCTCCAGCGCATGACAGTCTCCCACCTCCCCCTTCTCCATGCCCGACTCCAGCCCTCCCCCCAGCTTGCATGCGGCACTCAGGCAAGGCGGTGCACCTTCTGTGAAGGAATCTCACGTTCTTAAACTGAACTCTGTGTAAAGACTGCAGGCTAACTGAAGGGAAATTAGGTGAAAACCCTGATTTCCTCTTCTTTGTGAGTTTGGTTGAGGTAAGCCAAGAGATAAGGAGCAACTTAGAATGGAGGTAGGGCGGTGAGTCTGTTTTTACAGTAATGAACATCATGTGTTTATATGTAGTGTATGCCTGTGATGGCGGGAAACCTAACAGTGATCTTGACTGGAAAATGTATCCTTGATTCTCAGTAGCATTGCGCTCATTTAAAAACTACAGTTAAGTCCCTAGACGCGGACCAGTGCCATTCTGAGAGCATATTCGCAAGTCCAGCAAAGTTGGCTGAGGTACCCAACTAATCGATTGTATAATACTGTACTGTAATGGGTTTATAATACTTTTCACATAAATAATACATTTAAAAAAAAAACACACAACAAAGTAAGACTTTTAAATTTTACAGTACCGAACCTTGAAAAGCACAGTAGTACAGTACAACAGCTGGCACACAGGGGCTGACATCGAGTGAACGGGCAAGAAGAAGAGCTCCTGATTGGAGGGCGGAGAGGATGGCGGCGCTGACGGATGCGCAGCGGTAGGAGACGGAGGGCCAGGGGCACCTCTGCTCGCTCTTGATATGCGCGGAGGGCGCATGCGCATCTGTGGAGGTTCGCGGTTTGAAGGCTCGTATGGGGGGACTTACTATCTGGAGAAGGCAATGGCAACCCACTCCAGTACTCTTGCCTGGAAAACCCTTACTATAGAGTGTGGTTATTGAGCAAGGGGGCAGATAGGTATTAGGTAGGCAGTTAGCTCTGCCTGGTCACGCTCTGCACCTCCAGGCGCCAGCGCTGAGGCCAGGTGTTCTGTGCACAGCATGCATGGCCCGCCCTCTCAGACCTCACTGTGAACAGTTGACCAGATTATTCAAACGAAGGGACGATAGAAGGGGCTAAATTAGTATGAAAACTAGTCTGAAGACTCGCAAGGTCAGTGTGCTTTGATCAAAAAGGGTGTTTTTCGACTCTGACTGGTACTTGGACGTTTAAAAATTGATGGCTGGTAAGGGTAGGTTCGTGCTTGGTGTGCCATTCGCATGACTGAGAGAGACACGAGCCCCTAAGATGCTCGTTAACCCACCGCCTCGCATGTTACAGTCACGCTCACAGCTGGCTTCTACAGTGCACAAACAGAGCAGGCCCAGGTCACTTGGATGTAATAACTGCAGGTTGTAAAGAGCTTTGTGGTTCATTTAGTCCTCAGATAATGCTGTGAGCTAAAGCAAGCGATTCTTGTTAGCTTATGTTCTTACAACAAAAGAGAGCTCATTTAGCTTCCCTGAATTGGTTTATATGCATGACTTTGTTTTCTCTTACCAATCCAACCTTCTAATATTTCAGTCAAGTATAGCAGTTGAAACACTTGTCAGCTGGATGTACAGGCATAAGAGTGTGCTATGCGGATCCCTGAGTCTTCAGCATTCACTTGGCCGCTGATGTGTGAAATAAGGATGAAATTTGCCCTCATTGAGATGTTGAGAAGATAGAGAATTTGGAGAAGCTGTGAGCTAGAGATGAGAATAGTTTTCAAACATTTCTTAACTGGTACTGTGTTATCTTTAGGTGAATTTTACTTTTAACTGTTAAAAAACTTTTTTTCTTTGAATAATATTTTAAGTCATTGGTTAGTATGGGTGTGCAGTGGGCTGAATAATGGGTCTCAAAGATATCAGGTCCTAATTCCTGGAATCTGTACATGTCATCTTATTCAGAAAAAGGGGCTTGTGAAGGTGAAAGCGTTAGTTGCTCAGCAGTGTCTGACTCTTTGCAACCCCATGGACTGTAGTTTGCCAGGCACCTCTGTCCCTGGAAAGTCCTATGAACAGAGGTACCTGGCAGGCTACAGTCCATTAACGGCTCTCACCGATAACAGGTCCTATAGGTTCCTGGAACCTGTACATGTCATGCTATTCAGAAAACGGTCTTGAGCCATGAAATTAAAAGATGCTTACTCCTTGGAAGGAAAGTTAGGACCAACCTAGACAGCATATTAAAAAGCAGAGACATTACTTTGTCAACAAAGGTCAAGGCTATGGTTTTTCCAGTGGTCATGTATGGATCTGAGAGTTGGACTATAAAGAAAACTGAGTGCTGAAGAATTGATGCTTTTGAACTGTGGTGTTGGAGAAGACTCTTGAGAGTCCCTTGGACTGCAAAGAGATCCAACCAGTCCCTCCTAAAGGAGATCAGTCCCGGGTGTTCCTTGGAAGGACTGATGTTGAAGCTGAAACTCCAATGTTTTGGCCACCTGATGTGAAGAGCTGACTCATTTGAAAAGGCCCTGATGCTGGGAAAGATTGAGGGCGGGAAGAGAAGGGTACAACAGAGGATGGGATGGTTGGATGGCATCACCGACTCAGTGGACATGGGTTTGGGTGAAGTCCGGGAGTTGGTGATGGACAGGGAGGCGTGGTGTGCTGCAGTTCATGGGGTTGCAAAGTCGTACACGACTGAGCAACTGAACTGGACTGAACATCGAGTGCAGAAGGCTGGAGGCAAGAATAAGCTAGTGAGGACAGTACAGGCAGGATCGTAAGAGAGATGACTAGGGAATTCAGGAGCCTGGATTAAAAAGTTAGATTTCACTATCAAGTAAGATAGTGAGGAGCAGATATGGAAGGATTTATAAACCATTGTGAGAAGTTTGAATTTTCTTCTTTCTTTTTACTATACTGAAATAAAAGGTTTATTAGAGACTAGTATAGGCTTCCCAGGTAGCTAACTTAACTGGTAAAAGAATCTGCCTGCAATGCAGGAAATCCCTGTTCAATTCCTGGGTTGGGAAGTGAAGGAAAGTTACACGGCTCAAAATAGCCCAGAGTTAAAACTCCCCTCTGGGTCCTCCCCACTATCCTATGCCAAATAACTCTCTCACCCAAAGGAAAAAAATGGACCTTAAGGCTGATTACACCCAGCTCCAAGTTGGTCCCAGCCTCTGGCCCATCTCCAGAATTCCTTGCCCTAGATAACTACTCCAAACAACCTTGGAGAAGAACAGGCCCCCTTAAGACAGTAGATTTCCACATATATGCCTCTATGTACACTTACTCTTTTCTTGGGTTAGTGCTGCAGCTCACTAATCTGACTGCTGCCCCTTCTCGCCTCATTAAAGGTGATCTGTTCCTGTAAAAAAAAAAAAAAAAAGAAAAGAAAACGGTCTTGGTTATGAACTAAATGTGATTAAATTAAGAATGTTGAAATTAGAGGTTTTCCTGGCTCGTTTGGGTCAGCTGTAAATGCAATCAGAACTATCCCATAAGTAGATGGCAGCTATGCACAGAGAAAGGGACTCGAGTGATGTGGTCACAAGAATCTTGGTTTTTGTAATTCCCTCCTTTTCAGGCATTAAGTGTATGGACTTGAAGCTCTCAGAAAGTTCAGGATTGTCCCTTGTGTATGAGGGCTGGGAATGGGGAAACTGGACTGGGGTCACCGGGGGCAGGGGGAGGCGGGAGCGGCCATTTGCCAGGCCCTGGATCCGTCTGTTTTTCCCTCAGTCCTGGTGAGGAGGCGTCATAATGTGAGTTCCTGGGGAACAGAAAACCCAAAGTTGAACTGAAGCAGTGATTTAGAAAACACGCTCAAACACTCAAGCACATGGAATGTGTCCAATGCTTCCAAAATTCAGAATGATGGCGCCATACTGGGAGGTCCTGAGTCTAGAAGGGAGGAAGCTATATCAGGAATTAAGGGAAGGGTGAAGCTGCAGAGACATTACTTTGCCAACAAAGGTCCGTCTAGTCAGGGCTATGGTTTTTCCTGTGGTCATGTAAGGATGTGAGAGTTGGACTGTAAAGAAGGCTGAGCACCGAAGAATTGATGCTTTTGAACTGTGGTGTTGGAGAAGACTCTTGAGAGTCCCTTGGACTGCAAGGAGATCCAACCAGTCCATTGTGAAGGAGATCAGCCCTGGGATTTCTTTGGAAGGAATGATGCTAAAGCTGAAACTCCAGTACTTTGGCCACCTAATGCAAAAAGTTGACTCATTGGAGAAGACTCTGATGCTGGGAGGGATTGGGGGCAGGAGGAGAAGGGGATGACAGAGGATGAGATGGCTGGATGGCATCACTGACTCAATGGACGTGAGTCTGGGTGAACTCCGGGCATTGATGATGGACAGGGAGGCCTGGCATGCTGCGATTCATGGGTTCGAAAAGAGTCAGACACGACTGAGCAACTGAACTGAACTGAACTGATGCTGCAAGGAAACAGGAGCCCGGCCTCACTTCTGGGAGTCACTCTTTTCTGGCCATGCCACCTTGAGGGATGACCAACCCTCTTAACAGTTTCCTAACTGAAAATGAGAGTTGCTCAGTCATGTCTGACTCTTTGTGACCCCATGGACTGTAGCCCCCTAGGCTCCTCTGTCCATGGAATTCTCCAGGCCAGAATACTGGGATCTCCTGCATTGCAGGTGGATTCTGTACCGTCTGAGCCACTGAAGTGGCGATTTAACAGCTATGTCACAGGACTGCTGTTGAGGACCGGAAGTAACAGCAGATATAAAACAGCTCTGGCAGTTTGTACACAGTTTCCTCAGAGACTTTATGTCCAATGCTTGTCGGTTCCTCACCCCATTTAAATTACTATAAATGTGAGGTGAAAGGAAGGAGAAATTCTTGGTAGTGAGTAATGTGTTTACACTTCAGTATCAAACTATCCTTGACACTGGTTGTTTGTGTCTGTTAATCACAGCTAAAGTCAAGCCTTTACTCTTACAAACTGAGCATTCTTTTTTTTTTTAATTAATTAATTTAAAAAAACCTTTTTTTTTTTTTTTTGGCTGTGCCATAAGGCATGTGGGATCTTAGTTCCCTGACCAGAGATCGAACTTCACAGCGTGCTTTGGAGGCACAGAGTCCCAACCGCTGGACCACCAGGGAAGTCCAGACTGAGTATTCTTTTTAAAAATCAATGACTGAGAATCTCAGAAGAAATCAAAAGGAGCACCTATGTCTTAAGACTGGCCTAAGGAGGTAGGGTAGGCTTTAACTGGATAATCGCTCTACAGGGGAGTCTCAGGTTCTGAATCACAATAAAGGGTCAACTTCCTGAAAGAAGCTGGTCTGAAAACATTCCAATTTAGAGCAAGGAAAGAGAAACTGAGATTCAGTAATTCATCTTTCTGGAATCCATCTTATTTGTATAGACGTCATTTAGGGGAACAGCTTGATGAGGTTTTTGCCTCTGTAAGGGAGGTGCAAAGGGATGAGGACAGATTGCCTCAGAGGAAGAGGCTGTAGGTTTGCCCTTGCCCTGTGATGCCAGACTAATCCATCAGCCTATATTAGTAAGATCAGCCATCTGTTAGCCTCAAAACCAGAGGCAGTCTCTGTTTCCAGTGGTGTGTGGGTTTGGGAAGAACAGCCAGGAACAGCACAGACCTCAAAATGCCAGGCACCCTGCTGGGCTTCTACAGCCACTGTGATGTCCAGTCCTGGCAATCCTGTCATTCCTCACTTCAGTTAGGAACTGATGCTGAGAGGTTCTGCCATCATTGAAGGTCACATGACTGGACAAAAGTGACCCCAAGACGTGAGGCTAGGCTTCGTCTCCTAGCTCTTCCATGGTGTCCAAACCTCCTTTTCAGCTTGAGCCTCATCCATACAGCTTCATCTGCCTGGCCCCCCATCTTTGCCTCTTGGTAGCAGACTTCAAGAAACCCACGTCTGAACAGTTTGACTCTGGATAAGCTGTTCTGGAGAAAGACCCGTTTGTTCCAACATCATACAGTCCTCTCTGGGAGTGACGCCTGCTTCTCTCCTGGCTTAAACTATACAGTTTTGTCCATCACCCTTCCATGTTGTTTTCTCCTGCTTCCAGATCAAGAAGTAACTTTTAGTAGGAAAGCATCTTTTGCCATTGGAAATGTCCTTTCACATTTTTCTCCAGCCTCTTCCACATATAATTTCTGAAAATAATACCCTACCTTGAAAAAGTTTGGTTGAGCTGTTAGAGGTTAAATCAAGCTATTGTTTCCAGGAGAATTATTTCTGAGCCCTCTATCTCACAGCTCTTATCATACCTCCTCCCGTCCACAGGCACGCACCACGAACATACCACATATACACCCAACACTGTCCCACCCACCTTCAAGATGAGTCACTGTGAAATGAGGTTGCAGGGACACTTCTTAGCTCTTCACATGCCTTTAGGAGGCAGCTTTTTTGGCAGTCCGCCTTAATCTTTCTGCTCTGTGCCTTAAACTTTAGTGGACTGCTTGAAAAATAACAGTTCACTCTAAGCTGCATTCTTCATTGAAATGTAAATTCCCTTATACTCATTCTGTTTCTTCTAGAATTCCCAGAAAGCAAACAAGTTTTATGTTGCAAACATTGAAGAGGAAAAATTTCTCCCCATATCTCTTTTTTTAAAATACACAGTAAGATTGAAGATGATTGATTTAGGCAGCTCTGGTCCACTATAGAGTTTTGTATCGCTAACTAGATAAAATATTGTCAGAAATTTTACCATTGTGGGATTGTTGGTAATTTGAGGGAGAAAAGATGATTTTGCTGCCTTTAATTCCTCAGTTAATAAGCTGCCATCACTGAGGAATACATTAAAACATTTATCAAGTAGTGATTTAAATCTAAAAAGTAGTGCTGTGGAACTTAATGTCCTGCCTTTGGAGTGCTTTTAGGGAGCATTTAGGATTTGTAAGCAGTGAGGTGGACATGAAGGGAATGAAAGATCCAATAATGGCCACATAAGACCTCAGTGTACCACTCAAGTGACCCAAAATATGGCCTCAGGCATGAAAGAGGCTGTACAATAAAAGCTGTTTTGTTGTTGTTGTTATAATAGCCAAAAGGTACTGAATATATTTTAGGTCCTTTTAAAACTTTGCTACTGAATACTACTTTATTCCTATTCTGACTTT
Organism: Tragelaphus eurycerus; assembly: GCA_935064755.1. Classification (NCBI taxonomy): domain Eukaryota; kingdom Metazoa; phylum Chordata; class Mammalia; order Artiodactyla; family Bovidae; genus Tragelaphus; species Tragelaphus eurycerus. The sequence goes on along the minus strand of CAKXYN010000054.1, from coordinate 8,700,554 downwards.
CAAGCAGGCCATTCTGTTTGAAAAATAGTATTGGATCTTTGTGGCAGAAAATATTTAAGATGGATGGATCACATTAAGAAGGCTCTGGGACCAAACAGTGTTACAACAGCCCTGAGCATTTTTCTTTACAGGAATAAGCTTAAAAGTAGATTCAGGGACTTCTCTGGTGCCCCAGTGGTTAAGACTCCACACTTCCATTGCAGGCAGTGGGGGTTCATTCAATTCCTAGTTGGGGAACTACGATCCCCCATTCTGCTTGGTGCCCCCCAAAAAATAAAGAAAAATTAAGTATACTCCTTAGCACCCCTGAAAGGAAAAAGCCCAGCGAAAGGAATATGACATCTAGGAAACATAGCATCTGAGATTTTTCTCAAGACCTTGGGTTTTTCAGTTGGAAACTTTTGGCGGCATTATCACATATTTATACAGTAGTGAGTATGGTGTGACTAGTATGTGCTTTAACAATGATCTCATTTCTGTGCTTGCTCAGAGTTTGCTTTCTCTCTTGTGTGTTGTATGTCATGTTTGCACAGACATGAGAAAACCATCCATGTTTTTTTCCTGCTTCCCCCAGAGGTCAGCGCTGAATCTGTATGTTTTTGTTTGCCAAACCTCAAAGTCTTGTTAGATGGAATATAATGGGAGAGACTGGGGAAGATGAATTTTTTTTTCCTCATATTTTCTTTGTGAAACAATTTGATATAATACAGTTTCTGTGAGTTGGGTGAAGTAGTTAGTCAGTCAGTCAGTTCAGTCGCTCAGTCGTGTCCGACTCTTTGCGAGCCCATGAACCGCAGCACGCCAGGCCTCCCTGTCCATCACCAACTCCCAGAGTTTACCCAAACTCATGTCCATCACGTCAGTGATACTCTCCAACCATCTCATCCTCTGTCGTCCCTTTCTCCTCCTGCCTTCAATCTTTCCCACCATCAGGGTCTTTTCAAACGAGTCAGCCTTTCACGTCAGGTGGCCAAAATGCTGGAGTTTCAGCTTCAACATCGGTCCTCCCACTGAACACCCATGTAGGAGAAGTAGATGAAGTGGAATTGGTCACAGTGTTGCGGTTTCCTAGAGCTTTTCCTCTCTTTGAGAGGTTATGCGTGATCCCAAGACTTTAAGAGTGTTGCCCCTCTTGCCTTACCTTGGCTCTCTCTCCTGAAAGGCCTTCGAGCCTTCACCTCCCGTCAGTAAATACGATTCCCTTGGATGGTTCACCCCTTTCCTACTCTGCCCCATCCCTCCTACCTCCAGGCAAAGGGAGCTCCTGGTGTCATCTGCCTATGTTGTCCATCTCTAAACGCACTGTTCCCTCCACCTGGAGTGTCCCTCCCCAAACTTCTCGCAACACAAATGCTGCTACCTCCCTTAGGACTTTTGAGTTGGGTCCCCACCTTTACCCTTGTTTGCCTTTCCTGCCTCCTCTGTGACTCCTAGAACACCTGCTGCCCTTTTCTCACCCTTCCTGCCCTGGGCTGTCCCTGTGGGCTTGTTCCTGGCCATCCTTACCCACTCCCGTGGGCCCTGCAACTCACGCAGGGTGAAGTCTGCAGTCAGACTCAGCCCCGTCCATCACCAAAGTAAGAACCTCACAAGAGCAGGTCGTGGAGACATACCCACCATGGGAATCTGTTGAGCTGTGACAAGGGATTCAGGGAAGTATGAAATGGAATTTGGGAATCAGGCCTTTCCTGGGGGAGGGCTGCCATGCTGTGAAGAGAGTCAGGGCAGCCTGACCCTGGGGACCGTGTGCAGGCGTGCTCTCTCCTGTGTGTGCCCCCTGGGAGTGGCTCCTGCCTCCTGTCCTATCCCCGGAGGGCAAGGTAGGAGCAGTCACTTCAGTAGCAGAGGTCACCTCATTAGCAGAGGTCTGAGCATGAAAGGGTGGTACTGGGGTCCTGCCTTGGTGAATAGGATATTTTTACACCGGAGGGGAGGAGAGGGAGGTGCACAAGGAAGAGATCAGTGTTGAGAAAGGGCAAGGTAATTTGGGCAAAAGGTTGGAGCAGAGATTTCCTGTTCTAGAATTAGTAGTGGAGGAAAGGGACAAGGTCTGCAAGAAGCCCGTCCTGAAAAGCCTTGACTGCTAGGCTGAGATGTTTCCATGTTATCCTGTGCATAGAGGTGTGTGTGAAGGTTTTCTTGTTTTTGTTTTTTTAATTGGAGAAATTTAAGATTTAATTTTGGGATTCCCTTGTGGCTCAGACAGTAAAGAGTCTGTCTGCAATGCAGGAGACCTGGCTTCAATCCCTGGGTCAGGAAGATCCCCTGGAGAAGGAAATGGCAACCCACTCCAGTATCCTTGCCTGGAGAATCCTATGGATGGAGGAAGCTGATGGGCTACAGTCCGTGGGGTTGCAAAGAGTCAGACACGACTGAGCGACTTCACTTTCACCTTTTTTTCTCAAAATTTAATTTTAATTTTTACCTTAAACAATTTTAATTTTTAATTGTTTTGCAATGTTGTGTTGTTTTCTGCTGTACAACATCGTGAATCAGCCATAAGTGTACATGATTCCCTCCTTCTTGAATCTCCCTCCCGCCCACACCTCATTCCACCCACCCGCCCCAGGCTGTCATGGAGCACCAGCTTGAGCTCACTGGGTTGAACTCCCCATGTTATACATCCGCTTCCCACTAGCTATCTATTTTACATATGTGTTTCAGTGTGAAGGTTTTGAAGCTGCAAGATGAAAGAAGCAGCTTTAGTGATGAGAGGGGAGGGAGACTTGGGACAGGAAAGGAGACTGTTAATTTAAATAGTCTTCGCAGCCCCAGAAAACACCACACTCTCCACTCAGTTCACCAAAGCAAGTCCTGTGTGACAGGCAGTGGGGATTCAAAGGTAAGGAAAGTAGGGTCCCTTCACAGGCAGAGGGTGTAAAAGCCAAACCGTCTGAGCTGTCACATGGTAGCGAGACATGGCAGCCTAAAAGAAGATGCACTGGTGGCAGTAGGTCTTCCTGGCTGGTAGGAGCTGTAGCCAGACTGTAGGATGCTCAGATCACAGCCGTAGGGTTGTCTCTGTTCACTATGAAATGAACAGCACCCTCTGTGTGCTGCCATAGTAGCTTCGGCCAGAAGCCTTTCTGATGCTATCAGCTGCGGGCCCTTTTAGCTGGTCTCTCTTTTAGCTGGCCTCTCTGCTTCATCTCTTGTCCCCATCATATTCCATCCTCAACCTGGCAGCCAGGGTGACCCTGTTCAATTACAAGTCGTGCTACATGCTAAGTCATGTCCGACTCTTGCGACTCTTATGGACTGTAGCCTGCCAGGCTCCTCTATGCATGGGATTCTCCAGGTAAGAATACTGGCATGGGTTGCCATGCCCTCCTCCAGAGGATCTTCCCAATCCAGGGATCAAACTTGCATCTCTTATGTCTCCTGCATTGGCAGGTGGGTTCTTTACCAGTAGTGCTGGGAAGCCCAAATTACAAGTCAGATCATGTTATTCTCTTCACCAAAACCCACAGTGGCCTCATCTCAGATAAAAAAGTCCTTAGAGTTGTCCACCAGGCATCCCACCTCTCTGGTCTGATCTCCTCTTGCACTGTCCATTCCCCTCTGCCCACACTGGCCTGCTGGCTGTTCCTTAGAACAGCCGAGATGCTCTCCTTGATACCCTGACCCTATGACTTCTAGGCTAACTTCTCACCTCCTTGAAGTCTGCTCAGAGGTTACCTGACCATCCTTTGAACATCACAGCCTGTCCCCAAACCCTACCCTTGACTCTCTCCATCCCCCTGACCCTACTGTACCTTTTTCTATCCATTTTCTATCTAATTGCCTTCAAACAGGATACATCAGGGACTTCCCTGATGGTCCAGTGGTTGAGAATCCACCTTCTAATACAGGGGACCCAGATTTGATCCCTGGTCAATACGATTCCACATGCCTCGGGGTAGCTAAGCCTGCACCACAACTAAGTCTCACTGCAACCCAAACTAAGTATTAAAAAAACTGGATACATCACTTATTAATTACTTCTTGTCAGACCCTTTCACGCTGTTTTCCCTCTCGCCCCGATTAAAAGCAGAAATCTTACATGTTTTGTTAACTGACACGTCACAAGTGCTTAGAACCATGCCGAGTACAAAGTAGAAGGTAGTAAGTATTTTTCCAGTGCATTGTGATATATCTGCTAGGACTCAAAAGGCCTAGTTTTCTTTTTCCTATTAAATGGGTTTTGGCCATGGGAGGACGAGTTGATGCTGTCACAGCCTAAATTCTTTATATGTTTTACCCAGTTTTTGTTTTTCTTCAAATGGCCCATTTTCTCTGAGATTTTTGGTGCAACGTTTGATAAAATATGTGCGATAGAGAAAAACATGAAGGCATCTTTTCAAATAAAAGAAATTTACTCAGCAATTGGGTCTAAGCATGTTGTACCATAGAGGATTTATTTTATTTTACTTTATTTTATTTATTTATTTTTCGCTCTTCTGGGTCTCCATGCTGTGGGGGCTACTCTTGGTTGCAATGCTCGGGCTTCTCATCACAGTGGCTTCTCTTGTTGCCTGGTTCAGTTCAGTTATTCCTGACAACAGTGATGAGTTCTCCATCATGTGTTAGGGAATATTTCAGTTTCCCCTCCAATTATATATGCCCCTTACCATTCATTTCATTACTTCCTTTTTTGAAAAATAAATATATGCTAGAATACAAGATGAGGAAACAATAATTGCATAAAAGGATCACAAGAGTTTTAAGGTTTTTTCTGTTTTTGTTTTGTCACTTAACCTGTTTTTCTTCTATGCATATACATATTAACATGCTAATACACACCCTCCTACTCCATCAAAAAAAAAAAAAAAAAGCTGTTGAAGGAAATATTAGAAAGTCTAACAGTTAACGTCCAGAGGTGAATTGGGACCTCTTTTAGATTCCCAACTGGAAGGGTTCCATGAAGATGATGGAAGTGGTTTGCTTTCTCTCCCCAGGGAATGTTCCTTTTTTTCTAAGTGCGGTTTTTAGACCTTTTTATCATAGCACTCATTTCTCAATGAGATTTTATATATCCAGGGGATAAACATTGGTTCTTGGGAGGTCAACAATATCTTTTAATGCCCAAAGGACAGATATACACATAGTACATAAATAGGCAGAGGGGCTGTAGTTTTAAAATTTCATGGAAGGGCAATGAGGAGGAAAAATCTAAGAAAGCTCCTAGAGGCGGCTGCAGTAATGAAAATGTGGTTGTCTAACCTATTCTCAGAGGCACCCGCCTAGGGCATGAATGGTCTGTTCTGAACTTTGTGCTTCCACATAGAATAAAAGTTGTTTTGCTAGTCGAGTCCTAGTGAGCTGTGTAGTAGCTCCAAGGGCGTGAGTCCCTTAGGTGGAGCACACACAATTTGATCCATTTGTCAGGTTCTTTATTGTTGAAGGGACAGAATTGCTCAGGGTACCTTGGATCCTGGAGTGCTAAGTGGAGAATTTCTTGGGGTCTGGTGGTTCAGAAGGTAACTAATCTGCCTGCATTGCAGGAGACCCAGGTTTGATCCCTGGATTGGGAAGATCCCCTAGAGAAGGGAATGACTACCCACTCCAGTATTCTTGTCTGGAGCATTCCATGGACAGAGGAGCCTGGAGGGCTACAGTCCATGGGGTCACAAAGAGTCAGACACGACTGAGTGACTAACACTTTCACTTTCAAGGACAGTAGGCAGGAGCAGAGTTTGGGGATATGAAACGTATTGGAAATGTCCAGCTTAAGTTACCTTCCCTAAGGCAGCATGTTTTTCATTTTTTATTCTAGACCTCTGCCATTAATTCAGCCTCCTTTGATCTCTTATGATTCTTCCTGCTTTAGTTCCTTCTCCCACCTCACCAGTGTTCTCCCCAGTTCCATTTCAAAGTCCTGGGAAAGACTCAAGTCCTGCATCCTCATTTAAGCAGAGCTGAAGGCAATGGCCAGAAGGCCTCTGGCTTCATAGACAAGTAGCCCCGGGTCAGGTGGATCGGACCTCGTTAGGGACTGGAGGGTGTCACACATGATTTGGACACAGCTGCCTGTGCCTGAGGAATTTCCCAAGGTCACGTCTCTGAGGGCTGTGGTCAGAATTCGCTCGGAACGCGGCTTCTTGAGGGTGAGGTTGCCATCCTGAAGTTTCACCTGCCTGAAAGTACGAGGCTTACATAACTGGTGTGTTTGACCTAGTTGATTCATCACTGAAGATTTTCCATTGGGGCTCCTTTCATCATACTTGGATAAAGAATTTTAAAGCTTGTCTTCTGATAGCTTGTCTAATGGCTTAGCGTCGGAAAGGTAAAGTTTGCCCAGACTTTCAGTCTCAGAGATGGTCTCTCTCATGAGACTGATTATTGTGCAAACCTTGAAAGAGGAAGTCATTGTCTTCATCTCTGTTTTCTCAGCACTTAGGACTTAGTGTGTCTGACACTTGGGAATTTTCTAGTAAATTTTGTGACTTGACAGATGGTCTTGCACATGGAAGAGATGATTGGTAAATCTGAAAATTCAAACATCATCAAAAGACAAATGCCATTAACTTCTGTTTTATCTCAAGTCAGGAAAGTTGTTATCTTAGGCCTCAGTCTTGTACCTTGATATTTATGAGTTTTGTTTTTTTTTAAATCTGAGCATCAATTTTGAAAGAAAAGATAGAGTGGAGAGAAAATTGCAACATGTAAGTCAAGTATTAAGCTCCTTAATACATAAAGAGCCTTTTTCAAAGAAGTAAATAAGGAAAGAACCTTCACTTGTAACATTCTTTTTGGCTTACTTTAATAAATATTTCACATTCTAAAAAAACATGAGCATGAAACATTTTTAAACTCATTAATCAAAGAAAGGCAGATTATATAATTTACCTTATCAGATTGACAAAAATTAAAACATTCATCACCACTTCTAGGCTTAAGGGAAACAGGCATTCATATCTTTTATGTGGGAGTATAAATAATATTTAATCTGTTGGGAGGATGATTTAACAACAGACATTTTTATGAGTTAGCAAATTCCTTCACAAGAATGTTTATTGCCACAGTGTTTGCAAAAGTGAGAAAGTTTAAGCAACCTGCATGACTTGGAATAAGTGATTGTTAAGTGTTGTAAACAGATATTATGAATCTTGGGGCTTTGGGTCATTAAAAATTTGTGGAGTTTGATGATATTGTGTAACTGAAATAGAATCATATCAAATAATATCTTTAGTATATGTGTTGTATTCAGAAAAGTGTCTACGAATTTTCTTAATTATATGTATTGCTGGATCAGAAGTTACAGTTCTTCTTGATACTTTCCAAAACTTCTTGAATTTTTATAATAAGCCAATAGCATTTCCATAATTGGAAAAAATATTTACTACAAAGCATAGTATATGGAAGTAAGAGGAAGTCTTAGTTACTTAATAGAATATCCATCACTGTAATGCCTTGCTGATAACTTTTCTTTTGAAGGTCCTTCCCAGTGAGTGAACAACGGAAAGCAGTTTGATTAAATGCTTTAATGTTAACATATCCTATTTTACAGGTTATTAAAACAGAAACAAACAGGGGCAGCATGGAGCGGTAGGAGCAAGAACATTTCAGTTAGATGGTGCTGGGCGGGGTTCATGGCTGCTGTTGTGGAACCTTGGGTTTTGAACCCGCAGTCTCCTCACCTGTGAAATGAGTATATTCACAGTCCCTGTCCTCACAGGCCCACTGTGGGGAACACTCAGGGGTGTGTGTACGCAGCACTTAGCACCACGTGTGACTCAACGCACAGGTGGCTCTTCTTAGGAGGAGAAACCTCTCAGAAGGGACGTAGCGTTTCCTTCAAGAGAACCAAACTTGAAAACCATTAATTAGAAGTTGCTGCTCACTGTAGAAAAAATGACTGTGGTGGTGGTATATTCAGTTTTTATTACCTAAACTTAGGAGCTTAAAATAACACTTGTTTAAGCAATGATTTTCCAGTAGTCATGTATGGATGTGAGAGTTGGACCATAAAGAAGGCTGAGCGCCAGAGAATTGATGCTTTTGAACTGTGGTGCTGGAGAAGACTCTTGAGAGTCCTTTGGACTGCAAGGAGATCCAACCAGTCCACCCTAAAGAAGATCAGTCCTGAATATTCATTGGAGGGACAGATGCTAAAGCTGAAGCTCCAGTACTTTGGCCACCTGATGCGAAGAGCTGACTCACTGGAAAAGACCCTGATGCTGGGAAAGACTGAAGGCAAGAGAAGAAGAGGATGATATGGTTAGATAATATCACTGACTCAATGCGCGTGAGTCTGAGTAAACTCCGGGAGATGGTGATGGACAGGGAAGCCTGGCCTGCTGCAGTCCGTGGGGTCGCAAAGAGTCGGACACGACTGAGCGACTGAACAACAACAGATCATCTAACAGTTTCCGTGGGTCTGAAGTCCAGGCGTGGTTTACCTGGGTACTTAGGGATTCTGGAAGCTGCCATCATGATGGTGACTGGGGCTGGTTCTCAGCTAGAGCCCGGCTCGGGAAGCATCTGCTTCCCTGCTCGCGTGGTGATTGTCAGTGGTCAGTGTCCACGGGGTTCATGGCAGTTTGCTGCTTTAACGCCAACAGGTGGGGAGAGGAAAGAATAGAGCACAAACCTGCTCACGAGACGCAGTCTTCCATAATGCAGTGTAATCTTGAAGATGACGGTCTGTCCCCTTTGGCATATTCCAGCGGTTAGAAGCCAATCCCAGGTCCTACCTGTGCTCATGGGGAGATTAAGCATCTAAAGTATGAACCCCGTGAGCGGGGATCGCGTGGAGGCGGTCTGTCGGCCACAAACGGTGTTCACATTCATGTGTGTTGTGTTTCAAACTCAGAGGCCAATTACTGTTAATATTTTAGGAGGTGATTTGGTTGAGAAAAGTGCTGGTTTATAGCTTAACAACAGAGATTGGAAAGCAAGGTGAAGTGACACTATGCTTCTTTAGTGTTAACTGGGAAAGGCCCACAGGCTGTCTTTGGCACTTTGGAGCTTGACGATATAGCTCTCTTCCTGGTTATCTGAGATCATCCAACTTGGGGAGCTTTTCAAAGACTCAAGACTCACTTTTCTGTAAGTAATGGGTAATGGAAATATCCCTTCAATGGTGATTTTTCCCTCCATCTCTTCTAAAATGTAGTACTGCTTTCTTTTATTATTTGTGCTGTCTTCATGAGAAGTACTCATTTCAGTGAAAATAAACAGGGCTTTGTCTCACCCAGATTCATTGCTGAGCTTTAAATTTTCATTTGTTCTCTAGACTGAAAAACGCCATTTATTTTAACTTCTCAACTATTTCATATGAGAAGTGTGGCACTCCGTGTCCTCTGCCAAGCCCCCCGCCTTACACTCGCTCAGAGTTATTGTGACTAGTCAGCTCTCCTCTGAATAGAAACATGATGATAAATATTGCTAAGAATTCTCTGGGTATCATAAAAGCTCTAAGGCTAATGAGATTGCTGTTTGAGATGATTATAGTCAAATGCAATGCTGTGATGTTTTGGAGGTATACTTGTAATCCAGAAGATGGGGAGAAGTGATTGATCATGCCCTTGATCAGGGATAGAAAGCTCTGATGAACATTGGAACTTTTTTCATGCTGTGAGCTGACATACCGGCTCCCACTTTACAATACTTCTAGTGGCTGCAGTTGGAGACTCTGGAATGTTTTATCTCTTCCACTTACTTAGCATATCCTGAGTGGTTGACTGACCAAACTTAGCAAGGCATTGTTAAGTCAAGGGCTGTCTCACAGTGTGGAACTCTTGTATGAAGAAAAACCAAACCTCCCAACTCTTAATAAAGAGACTGTGTAGTCCTCATGATACACATTCTGATTGTGCATGACGTACAAATTCAGAGACCGGAGAGATGTCTCAGCATTCTCTTAGACCAGCTGTTTGCCAGAACCCTGGATTGGGTAAATAAGTATCTACACATTCCCATCACTCTTAATGCCACACATTTGCGTAGCGCTTAATAACTTTTGGGAGTGTTTTCATCTCTGTCTCTCTCTTTTTAAATTTATTTACTTTTGGCTGTGATGCGTCTTCGCTGCTGTGCAGGCCTGTCTCTAGTTGTGGTGAGTGGGGGCTGCTCTCTCACTGTGGGCTTCTCATTGTGGTGGCTTCTCTTGCAGTGGAGCACAGGCTTTAGGGTGCACGGGCCTCGGTAGTTGCGGGTTCCGGGCTCCAGAGCACAGGCTCGGTAGTCATGGTGCACAGGCCTAGTTGCTCCCTAGCATATGGGATCTTCCTGGACCAGGGAGAGAACCCAGGTCTCCTGCATTGGCAGGAGGGTTCTTTGCCACGGAGCCACCAGAGAAGCCCCATATCTTGTCTTAATTGAATGAATCCATCCAAGTTGTGGAGATGAAGTAAGTAGTACCATGTCCATTTGAAAGAGAAGGAAACTAAGGCTCAAGGACTTGACTTGCCAGGATGGTGTTACGCACAGACAAAAGCAAGTCCTTCTTATTCCAAATGTCAGGCGCCTTTTATTAGCCAACTGTGATGAGTGGCAGGGTGTCAGTTTGAATCCCAGCTCTTCCACTTTTTGATTTTGTAACCTTGGGGTATTACCGAAATTCAAATCCTGAGTTTTCTCATGAAGGTAGAAACCTATCTTCTCATAGATTTGTTAGGGTTAAATGACAGTTTACACATAGTCCCTAAACCTAGTAAGCTCTCAGTACTTGATAGTTATTGATGCCGTTTATGTTGGATTTGATACACTGCTCTTCTCACATCTCTGATGTTTGTTGGGCTCACCTGGTGTACCTTCTTCAAGCACTGGATCTGGTTGTTTGAAATCAGTGAAAGAGAGAATGTTAGTGAATTCTGAAGGTTAGTACTGGGAATCACTTGATCTCTGGGCTCCTAGGTCATACCCTCACATCGGAGAGTTGCTGTGATATCAATGAGAAGCTCTGAAGGCAAGATGATGAGCGGAGAAGAGAAGAAAAAGAGGAGGGTGGCTATGTTTTTATTACATTGAAATATAGTTTATATAATAATAATTATTATTACAGGTATACAATGTAGTGATTTAGTATTTTATAGATTATACTCCATTTAAAGTTACTGCAAAATAATAGCTATATTCCATGTGCCGTACAGTATATCCTTATTGCTTATCTTTTATACATAGTATTTATACATATCTAGCGGAGTGGGTTTGGGGCAAATGCTTGAATTTGCTGCTTAGATATATTAGCATATTGTTTAAAGAAAAATGGAGTAGGGATAGGTTTTAGTGTGGCATCAGAAAGAGATGTGAGTTCTGACCACATGGGAGGGAACTTAGATTCTAATTTGCCACTAGAATGGATCATAGTCGTTATTGTGCTAACATAAGAAGCCATCTCTTCTTAGCTGCTCTCAGAATCGATCTCATGACACCGGCAGATAGCCTGCTGTGATGAGGGTCGCAGCCTTTTCTATGTATATAAAGGAACGTTTCTTTTGGAAATTAAACATCTGGGTGTTCATCCTGGCTCTCTGTGAGTCAGAAAGAAGCTTTACCCCGTGACTTTGAAGCAGATGTATTCTTAAACCACATGAAAAGCATAGTTGCCCTGTATCTGGATCTTCTTTTCCTCATTTAAAAACAAAACAACCCCTTTGAGGGGAAAGAGCCCTCTCCCTTTTTTGCCTGAGATCTGAGACATGTTATGGAAAATAAAATTCTCTGTGCTCTTTTAAATTTTAATACCAATATGTTATGTGTGCAGTTTATATTAAAAGCATGGCATCACACATGTACACACATGCCCACCAACATTTAATGAAAGGCTATATTTTCAAGATAAGACTGTATCAAGATATACAAAGCAGTCTGCTTTCTTACCTAACTGAACTCATGGACAAGTTGCTTGCACTTTCTAAGTTACCTATAAAATAAGAAGAGCTGCCTCGCAGAATTGTTGTTGAGACATTAAACTCACAGCAACAACTCAAATATTAATTTCCTTTAAAAAAAAAAAAAAAAAGGAGCCCTTGCTTTACTTTCTTCAGTTGCACACCCCGCTTCCTAACTATGGACAGCTCCTAATTAATTGGAGGTGACTAGATGCTGGTTGGAGAAGGCAATGGCATCCCACTCCAGTACTCTTGCTTGGAAAATCCCGTGGATGGAGGTGCCTGGTAGGCTGCAGTCCATGGGGTCACTAAGAGTCGGACACAACTGAGCGACTTCACTTTCACCTTTCACTTTCATGCATTGGAGAAGGAAATGGCAACCCACTCCGGTGTTCTTGCCTGGAGAATCCCAGGGATGGTGGAGCCTGGCGGGCTGCCGTCTATGGGGTTGCACAGAGTCGGACACGACTGAAGTGACTTAGCAGCAGCAGCAGCAGCAGATGCTGGTTAGAGTGGCCGCATTGGCTCACTGGTGGAGGCAGTGGCTTGAGAAATGGGGGTGTGTCTTTTTCCTATAGCTAGACTGTGTCTCGAGCTAAGGACTTGTCGGTGTAGCATTGTCGTAACAAAACATTTTTTTCTTCTTATGGAAAATGTAGAAATGCTTGCAAAAGAAAATAAATTTCATTTACAACCTTACTTTATAGAAATAATACATTTTTATGTCTTTGCTTCCTCTCTTTTTTAACTAGCTGTTTTTGTATAAACATGTCTTGCCCCCCAAAATACATAGAACATACATGCACAGTGTAAAGAATAGTAAATATGTGGGTGCCCATCACCCAGTTGAAGAGCTAGAACATTACCAGTATCTTTGAACCCCTGTGTGCCTGAATCTTGATTTATTTCTTTGTGTTCTTGTTCCTACTGTATCATGAGCATTTTCCTATGTTGTTGTTGTTTTAGGTTGCTTTCTTCTCTTTGGAGCTTAAAGTAATCAAAGATCAAAGCCTTACCCTAATTGCTACTGGCTAATATATGACAGGCACCCTGCCTTAAATATCCATCTTATTTAATTTCATAGCACCCTGTGAGCTGTAGTAGTTCCTCATTTTATTCATGGAAGAAATTGAGTTTCAGAATGTTTTAAGTAAGTCCCAAGGGAGTAGACTCACCAGAACTGAGCCCAAGTCTATTTCCAAGTTCCTTGCCATTTCTACCCCTGCTAGGCTGCCTTCTGGCTGTGTATTGGAAGTGCAATGCACAGTTAAGGAATTGGTCATTAAGTGTAGCGCGTGCATGCGTGCTCAGTTGCTAAGTTACATCCAACTCTGTGTGACCCCATGGGCTCTAGTCTATCAGGTTCCTCCGTCCATGGGATTTTCGAGGCAAGGATACTGGAGTGGGTTGCCATTTCCTCCTCCAGGGGATCTTCCTGACCCAGGGACTGAGACCACATCTCCTGTAGTAGCAGGTGGGTTCTTTACCACTGCCACCAGGGAAGCAGTAAATGTAGTATTTCTGCCTAATTCTAAACAAGAACACAGGTGACTGGGTCTAGGTTATAGGCGTGCTGGTGCCAGAAAAATCCAAACCAGGGCAAACTTCAACAAGAAGTGTGAATGAATAAAAGAGGAGAATTTGATGATCTGAACAGTAATACCTGTGAGAGGTCTGCCTTTCTCTGGAGGCGCCTGTGGTGTTGGGTTGTCTGGTCATTCCCGCTCCTTCCCCACCACCGCCACGTTGCGGTGGAGTCATCAGACCTTTTGTGTTTGGAGTAGCCCTACCGCTGTGTTTTCTTCAATTGTGTATCTGTAATTATGGCGCAACCTGGGAGACCTTGCCTGGTTGAGTCCCAAAGAATGAAATGGTTGCTATGGTTGCTGTGGCAGCAACAACGTGGAGCTCCAAGTTGACTCGAAAGTCGGGCTGCTCCTGAGTAGAAAGAGCAGAGGCTCAGTTTGGCAGAGATCCAATTGCTCCTTATGTTCTGCAGGTATAGTCACCGTGGCATCCTTGATTACATGTTGTTAAATCTTTAAGAGGTGTAGAGCAGTAGAATGTGCATAAAGGGTTGTGTGTGTAGGTCAAAAGGCATTTTTCCTGTAAATAACTTAGTTCTTATGTCTGTGGGTCTTGCTCTTGTTCCATTTAGTGACGCGGCTGTGATTCAACTTGATAAATTGCTCATCTATATAAACATAACCTTCAGGTTTGCCACAGTGTCTTTTTGAGGTGTAGAAATCCACTGCCTGGGACCAGTGAATGGCAAAACATGATTAGGATGTCCGTAAGTGGCCGTTCAATGCCAAAAGCCACCACCACTTACTGGGGTCAGTAAAATAAGTGGAGGGAGGCGTTCACCGCTTGTATATATCTTTGAATTCTCACACTGTGGGTGTCCAACCTAAATGATGCTGTAACCAGTTTTGGTTTAGTAAACCATGCTTGAATTAAAATATTAATAGGTTTTTTCAAAGCTTTGTTTTTGAGACCAATGCAACATAAAAATAATGTGTCCTGACTTCATGTCTGAAGTAGGAAATAATTTGTCTTATTTTAGAAAGTTGGAGAATTTGATAATTCTCTTTCTTGGGAAAGGTTACTCAAATAGGATAAACCTAATGTGAAAGTGCTGCACTCAATATGCCAGCAAATTTGGAAAACTCAGCAGTGGCCACAGGACTGGAAAAAGTCAATTTTCATTCCAATCCCAAAGAAAGGCAATGCCAAAGAATGCTCAAACTACCGCACAATTGCACTCATCTCACACGCTAGTAAAGTAATGCTCAAAATTCTCCAAGCCAAGCTTCAGCAATACATGAACTGTGAACTTCCTGATGTTCAAGCTGGTTTTAGAAAAGGCAGAGGAACCAGAGATCAAATGGCCAACATCCACTGGATCATGGAAAAAGCAAGAGAGTTCCAGAAAAACATCTATTTCTGCTTTATTGACTAGGCCAAAGCCTTTGACTGTGTGGATCACAATAAACAGTGGAAAATTCTTCAAGAGATGGGAATACCAGACCATCTGACCTGCCTCTTGAGAAATCTGTATGCAGGTCAGGAAGCAACAGTTCAAACTGGACATGGAACAACAGACTGGTTCCAAAGAGGAAAAGGAGTACATCAAGGCTGTATACTGTCACCCTTCTTATTTAACTTCTATGCAGAGTACATCATGAGAAACGCTGGACTGGAAGAAGCACAAGCTGGAATCAAGATTTCTGGGAGAAATATCAATAACCTCAGATATGCAGATGACCCCATCCTTATGGCAGAAAGTGAAGAGGAACTAAAAAGCCTCTTGATGAAAGTGAAAGTGGAGAGTGAAAAAGTTGGCTTAAAGCTCAACATTCAGAAAACGAAGATCATGGCACCTGGTCCCATCACTTCATGGGAAATAGATGGGGAAACAGTGGCAACAGTGTCAGACTTTATTTTTCTGGGCTCCAAAATCACTACAGATGCTGACTGTAGCCATGAAATTAAAAGACGCTTGCTCCTTGGAAGGAAAGTTATGACCAACCTAGATAGCATATTCAAAAGCAGAGGCGTTACTTTGCCAACTAAAGTCCGTCTAGTCAAGGCTGTGGTTTTTCTTGTTGTCATGTATGGATGTGAGAGCTGGACTGTGAAGAAGGCTGAGCGCCGAAGAATTGATGCTTTTGAACTGTGGTGTTGGAGAAGACTCTTGAGAGTCCCTTGGACTGCAAGGAGATCCAACCAGTCCATTCTGAAGGAGATCAGCCCTGGGATTTCTTTGGAAGGAATGATGCTAAAGCTGAAACTCCAGTACTTTGGCCACCTCATGCCAAGAGTTGACTCATTGGAAAAGACTCTGATGGTGGGAGGGATTAGGGGCAGGAGGAGAAGGGGATGACAAAGGATGAGATGGCTGGATGGCATCACTGACTCGATGGACATAAGTCTGAGTGAACTCCGGGAGTTGGTGATGGACATGGAGGCCTGGAGTGCTGCGATTCATGGGGTCGCAAAGAGTTGAACACGAATGAGCGACTGAACTGAACTGAACTGAATGTGAAGTTCAGATTGGCTTTCATTTCTTGTAGTTAAATTTATTTTCTAATTTAGATTTTTTTTCGCTTAATTTTAGTGTGGTACAGATTGACTTTTGATGCCAAACCTTCCTTTGTTGGCATAGAGTCTTAGAAAGCCAGGAATTCTCAAGGGTTGCTTTTCTTTCCAGTTGGACTGGTATTCTTTCACGGTGGGGCAAGCATTCTTCTGTTGATTGAAGCTCCCTGGAAATGATTGCCTAGATTCTTGCATCCCATAAGATGCATTTTGATTGCCAGATTCTTTCCGAATGCCTTCCCGGTGCTGCTGAACCCCTGAACCATCAGAGCTGGCCCTGACTTTGGCCATGGCCTTGACTTTTAGAGCATGGAGTGCTGGCAGAGGAGCGGGTCTCGCCAAAACCACGTCAGGATGATGTTCAGGCATCAGGCCCACTCCGTCCGGCCCACCCTTGCATCCCCCCAGCCTTCTGCCTCTGTCTTCCCTTTGACAAGCCTTATTCTGGTGACGGAGGGCAGGCTCGGCTGAGTGCCTTTGAATGAGCAAGGGCTGGGGAGCTAGTTACTGTCTGTCTCCGCTGTTTGGGTTGCCCACCCCTGAAGTCCTTTGCCATCTTAATCTTTGTTACCACTGCTGTTCTACCACCACTCTCCCACCATTCGTGTGCTACTCTGGGTCATCAACATTTAAAGGCTGAAATTCTCAAGACTCAGTGCTAAGCTTTCTTCTCTCCTCAGTCTCTACTTTGTCACTGTGGTATGAATGGATGTGGGTGCGATTTCCTGACGACTCTTCAAATGTAAATCTCCGGCCCAGGTCACTTCTCGGTCCCGGATCTGTCACTGGTCAGCATTCTGGATTTCTGTGTACTAACTTCAAATGTTCAGATCTAAACGCATGACTTGGTAACAACTCCCAACTAAAACCTTTACTCCAACAGCAAAATCACAGGTTTGGTCTCCTCTGTGTTATCTTCGACTTCCCAGTGGTGTTAGTGGTAAAGAACCTACGCCAGTGCAGGAGACACAGGAGACTTGTGTTCAGTCCCCGGGTTGGGAGGGTCCCCTGGAGTAGGAAATGGCAGCCCACCTCAGGATTCTTGCACATGAATCGTGCGATCATCCACTCAACACACAGCCCAGGAGCTCCCACCTCTCTGCCTCTGTCCCCCTCTTTCTTCAGTAGCATCCACGTTTCATCAGTTCTGACTGTTAAGTCTCTGTCCTTAAGATGGTCCTGAAAACCCATCGTGATCTGACTCTTGCCTCCCTCCCTCATCTCCAGCACCTCCCCTTTCCCCCAGCCATACTGGTCTTTTCTGTCCCTTGGGTGGACCCATCCCACCTTAGAGCCCTCACATAAACCCCCAGTTGCTAAAATGCCCTCTTTCTGGCTACTGCCCACCATCCTTTCACGTTAAAGGCCATGTCCTTAGAGCAAACTTCCCTTGATGCTCATATGAGGTCCTGCTCCATTGTGTGAATTCTTAGGGTCTGCATGGTCTCTCAGAAGAGCTCTACTTCATCAAAATGAGGACTGTGTCATTGCTCAAAGTACATGCTCAGTGGCTAGAGCAAGACCCAGCTCAAGGTAATCACTTGACAAGTGTTTGGTTTGTGAATGAATGAATGCATGGTACGGTGTCAATCAGTTTACATATGTCACCTCATTTAGTCCTCAGAACAGTGCTCAGACAGCTTAAGGAGTTTACCAAGGCCACTCTGGATGCAAGGCACAGTGGGGAGTCACCCCAGGGTTGGAGGGGTCACCCAAGTACAAGCTCTTTGTGCTCCCATCATTAGCTTTCTTAAGGAGGAACCTGTAGGTGCTATTGTTGTATTTCATTAATAATACATTTGTGACGATAAAAGGTGAAAGGGGCAGGGCTTTTTCTCACAAAACAAACTGAATAGGGAGGGAGAGGGTTGAAGAGTTTGCATTTTATAGGTGCTGATTTCCTTAGGGTAATTTCATTTAAAAAAATATCCTATTAAATAATAAGCTTGGGAAACTGTAGAATAGATCAGCATATTTTGTTGTCAAGCCTCTAAGTGACATTCCAGATTCATCTTCTTCACTTCCTCAGGGGTCTGGCCTCCAGAGTCACACAGGTTTATTTCTGACCTCTGGGCTTGTAACTTTTGATCAAACTTTCAATTCCTTTCCTCTGCACCATTTTAGTTTTTTAGACTCTATTTGGTCACTCAGGAAATGTTCACAGACCAGCATTATGTTCCGAGCACTGTACTGGACCCATCTTTGTTCCCATCCCTTGTAAACACGTCCTTACCCTTGCTCCTGTGTCCAGCAGCTCCACACTTTGACCAGAACCTGCTATTAGTTATGTAGTGAGGTTCTGAGATGCACACGTGCAGATCCTTAGTATTTGTTAAACGTGAAGTAAGCAGAAGCCCAGGCTCTGTGCTAGGCTGACAAGTTTAAGAATAGACACACTCAGTGTCTTGGAGTCTGTTTATACTACCAGCAACCAGGCATAAGCAGGCAGATAACTAGTGTGAAGTCAGAAATGTCCAAAGTTTTCTGTGATCCACCAAAATGCTGTAGGTTTTCAAGTTCCTAGACACCTCTGAGGTCTTCATTCATTCTTAGCCCTAAGAAAATAAACTAAGAGACCTTGTGTTTGGGGAGGAGGAAGGATTAGTTTATTTCCTCTTTCTCAATCTCTATTTCACTCTCATCTTCACCCCTTGTCTAAGCACATCTAGTTCACTGGCAGTAAGTTCCTTGTTCCCAACATGTGAAAGCATTTAGCACTTGTGCTCAGTCGTCCAATTGTGTCCCACTCTTTGTGACCCCATGGACTGTAGCCTGCCAGGCTCCTCTATCCATGGAAATCTCCGGGCAAGAATACTGGCATGGGTAGCCATTCTCTTCTCCAGCGGGTCTTCCCAACCCAGGAATTGAACCCGAGTCTCCTGCATTGCAGGCAGATTCTTTGCCATCTGAGTCACCAGGGAAGCCCCAGGCGTGATCCAATAAAAAAAAAAAAAAATAATAATAAGCTGGACTTGTCACAAAGAGTCGGACACGATTGAGTGACTGAGCATGGAATTAACATTAAAAGTTTCTACTTTGCAACAGACAGTGGCAAGAGTGAGAAGACAAGCCATAGCCCTGGAGAAACTGTTTGCAAAAGACATGTCTGATAAAGGACTGTCATCAAAAATATGCAAAGAACTTTTAAAACCCAACGATAAGAAAAACATTTTAAAGGCCAAGGAGCTTAATAGACACCTCATCAAAGAAAATATGTAGATAGCAAATCAACATATAGACAGATATCCCACATTATGAGTTATTAGGGAATTACAAATTACAACAAGGAGATACCACTGCATACCTGTAAGAAAGGCCAGAATCTGGAACACTGACACCAAGAAAGTGAAGCTTCGGAAATTCCATTCATTGCTCTTGGGAGTTAAAATGGTTCAGCCGCTTTGGAAGACAGATTGACAGTTTCTTACAAAACTAAGCATACTTTTCCATACAATCCAGCGGTTCCACTCCTTGGTATTCCCTAAAGGAGTTAACAACTTACATCTACACAAAAATCTGTACAGTGATATTTACAGAGCTTTTTTTATAATGACCAAAACTTGGAAGCAACCGAGATGTCCTACAGTAGGTGGATGTAGAAAGTGTGCTTCAGTTCAGTTCAGTTGCTCAGTCGTGTCCGACTCTTTGCGACCCCATGAATCGCAGCACACCAGGCCTCCCTGTCCATCACCAACTCCTGGAGTTCACTCAGACTCACGTCCATCGAGTCAGTGATGCCATCCAGCCATCTCATCCTCTGTCGTCCCCTTCTCCTCCTGCCCCCAATCCCTCCCACCATCAGAGTCTTTTCCAATGAGTCAACTCTTCACATAAGGTGGCCAAAGTACTGGAGTTTCAGCTTCAGCATCATTCCTTCCAAAGAAATCCCAGGGCTGATCTCCTTCAGAATGGACTGGTTGGATCTCCTTGCAGTCCAAGGGACTCTCAAGAGTCTTCTCCAACACCACAGTTCAAAAGCATCAGTTCTTCGGCTCTCTGCCTTCTTCACAGTCCAACTCTCACATCCATACATGATCACTGGAAAAACCAAAGCCTTGACTAGATGGACCTTTGTTGGCAAAGTAATGTCTCTGCTTTTGAATATGCTATCTAGGTTGGTCATAACTTTCCTTCCAAGGAGTAAGCGTCTTTTAATTTCATGGCTGCAGTCACCATCTGCAGTGATTTTGGAGCCCAGAAAAATAAAGTCTGACACTGTTGCCACTGTTTCCCCATCGATTTCCCATGAAGTGATGGGACCGGATGCCATGATCTTCGTTTTCTGAATGTTCCAGCTAAAAAGAAATTAGCTATCAAGTCATGCGAAGACATAGAAGAAACTTAAGTACATATTACTAAGTGAAAGAAACCAATCTGGAACGTCTGGATACTGTGTAATTCCAACTATATGATAGTCTGGTGAAGTTAAAACTTTCGAGGCAGTAAAAAGATCAGTGGTTGCCAGGGGTTGGGGTAGGGGTGGAGAGATGGAGCACAGAGGAGTTTTAGGGCAGTGAAAATATGTCATATGATACTATAATGGTGGATATATGTCATTATACGTTTATCCAAACCCATAGAATGTACAATACCAAGAGTAAACCCAAAAGTTCAACTGTGGATTTTTGATGATAATGATGTGTCAACGTAGGATTATTTTTCTTAAAAAACTTTTTATTTTGTGTTGGGGTATAGCCAGTTAACAATGTTGTGATAGTTTCAGGTGAACAGCAAAGGGACTCAGCCATGTATGTATGTGTGTGTATATATATATATTTATATTTATATAAATGCATCCATCATCCCCAAATTCCCCTCCCATCCAGACTGCCATATAACATTGAGGCGAGTTCCCTGTGCTATACAGAAGGTCCTTGCTGATTATCCATTTTAAATATAGCAGTGTGTACAGGCAACCACAAGTTCTCAACACAGGGTTATTGATCATAACAAGTGTACCACTCTGGTGGGGGAATGTTGGTTACGGGGGAGACTGCATGTGTTGGGATAGGAGGCTGATAGGAAATCTGTGCCTTCTGTGAAGCTAATACTGCTCTAAAATAAATAGTCTGTTTTTGTAAAATGTAGACAATATTAGTATACAGTAACAGCACTTATGATGCTCTTTCTATCAGGCACTGTTCTGAGCTCTTTATATATACATTAGTTAATTCTAGTAAAAACCTAATGATCTCCATTTCACAGATAAGGAAACAGGAGGAGAGATGTTTGATGACCTGCTAATGTAACTGTTGAGTGGTAGGCTGTCAAGACCAGGGATTCTGGGGCCAGAGCTGTGCTGTAAATAACCCTGATAAGCTGTAATGTACATATGTAATTTGTAAATTAATGTACTAAGAGAAGGGGACAACAGAGGATGAGATGGCTGGATGGCATCACTGACTCGATTGACGGGAGTCTGAGTGAACTCTGGGAGTTGGTAATGGACAGGGAGTCCTGGCGTGCTGTGATTCATGGGGTTGCAAAGAGTCGGACACGACTGAGCGACTGAACTAAATACTAAGGATACTTTTACTAGTATTAGTATGTGATCCAGAAAATTTAGAGGCCATTGTTTGAAGGGATCAGATGCAGAATAAATAGTCACCTTTCTTCACTGCTGCTGATAAGCATTGCTAAACAATGGGGTTTGCCTGTGAACGGGATTTGGGGAGGAGATAGCCTCTTCTTTTGTAGAAGAACGGTCTTAACCTTTATTGGATTATTAGATAAAGAAAGGTAGGGAGGAGAATGGAAGGAAAAAACAGGTTCTATTGTACATGTAAGATATTATTAAAATAAACCTTGGATGTGTCTGATTTTTGAGAAATCACACACACAGGTCCAAACCAACCCAGAGAGGGAATGAAGGAAGAACGGCACAGCAGACAAGGGCAGGGGCACCCTTGGCACCAGTTTGTATTAAGATGGGAGCAGGTTGGGAATTGAAGAAAGGGAAGCCTGCTCGGTGTGCTGATACAGGGGTGGACTTCTGAGTTCCTCCAACAGCTTACAGACTGAGTCCTGGAACTGAAAAAAGACCACGTGGGATGCATACAAATTCACAGGAAAAAAACTAAGAGCTTAGTAGTTATATGGACAAAGAACAGGCCAGAAAATGGGCCAGTTCACTGAAAATTAATAAGCTTCCAACATGCTTAGACCTACAAAATGACATCAAACCAGCAAGATGCCTTTTGTACCTGTTAATTTATTAAAACAAACTGTAAACACAGAAGCAAAAAACCTCCACCTGCCCCTCTGATCCCCTTGAGGTTGAGGGGAACTCTTGGTAAACAGTTTGTGGGTGTGTGTGTATAGATGTATATA
This sequence comes from Tragelaphus eurycerus, assembly GCA_935064755.1. NCBI lineage: Eukaryota > Metazoa > Chordata > Mammalia > Artiodactyla > Bovidae > Tragelaphus > Tragelaphus eurycerus. The sequence continues at coordinate 8,678,307 of CAKXYN010000054.1, read as the reverse complement.
CGCACGTGTGTGTGTGTGCGTTAGTCTCTCAGTTGTGTCCAATTCTTTGCGACCCCATGGACTGTAGCTCACCAGGCTCCTTTGTCCATGGGATTCTCCAGGCAAGAACACTGCAGTGGGTTGCCATTTCCTTCTCATATGTATTTTAAAATATATATATTATATGTATAATGCCTTAATGTATCTCTTTAAATTCTCTTTACACTCTTTTACAGAAAGAATCTCAGATCAATAAATGCCACATGCTTGTCTTAGCATAATATTGACCATATTTAATCTAGCCGGGCAGACATCACCAATGACTATATATTAACACCAGAAAATGTATAGGATTATAATGTTGAGTGAGAAAAATAGAATACGATTGCACCTTATCAACTACCTCTTTTACAGTACTTGTCCCCTGGTGTTGAAATTCCTTGTCCTTACTTGACAGTCTTTCTGCTTAGACTTCAGAATGCCAAGGGCAGAGATGGGCTGATTCATACTACAGTACATGAGAATTGTATCCATAGTGCTTTGCCCATGGTAGACATGCAGAGGAGAATAAATAATAAACTTTCTCCCCACTAAGAGCTGCTAACAATCTTTTGTATCTTAAAATTATGGGAAATGGCATTTGGATAGCTCCGTTTTTTTACATTGAAGAGATTTACATTATTAATTATGTAGCTCTACCTGATTGAATTTTTTTAATCTTTATTTTTATTTATTTAGCTACACTGGATCTTGATAGCACCATGGGATCTAGTTCCCTGACCAGGGATTGAATTTGGGTCCCCCGCATTGGGAGTGCAGATCTTAGCCACTGGACCAGCATGGAAGTCCCTGATTGAATGATAAATGAAATTTTTAAAAATTAAAAAAAATTTTTTTTTTCCCCAATATAGTGTAGGTAACTGCGATTAAGTGCCCACCTTGAATGAATGTATAGAGATGATTGGTTTCTCCTTCTTTTATGAAATGCTTGGGGCAAGAGCATAATACATAATACATAATACCTCCCTCCCTAGGGTGCTTTAGAGATGCATTCTTCTGATTCTCATTCCCATTGTCTGTCCAAGTTAGAAAGACAAACTATTTAAAGACAGAAACTTTAGTGGAACATGGCCATTAGTTAAAAAATTTGCTGTTAATGCAGAGGTCTTGAATCCTACCCTGAGATACTTACTGGGATATCTACAACACACAGAATGTAAGACAGGTTCAAAGAATAGAACTCACTCTTCGTGCAAGGCTTTTGTATCATCAAAGGAAAACTTACAAATCTCTAGGCACCCCTGGAGCTTCCTGTTCCCATCTCTTCTCCCTGCTGAGCAAATGCATGCTAACCTTTCTTTTCTAGAATCTAACTTTCCATTCTATGACATCAAACCCTTTTAATTACTCTTTACTGGTGACCTTTAAGAGATAACTTGGGCTTCTTGGTGTCAGTCTCTAAAGAAACCAAACTCTAAGGTGTGTGATATCATCTATTAAATTAGGCAGCGAAAAGCTTCATCAAAGCTACGATGAGTCTAGGATGCTTCTCCACTATTATAACGTGAACTGAGGGTGTGGTGATTCACAAATTTTTAGACTCACCAAGAGTCTATAAATCATAATTTTCAGTGAAAAGTGTTTTTTGTAATGACTGTACTGTTTTGCCTTTAATAGCTGTTTACTATGTATATAAAATATTACCTTTGAACTTTTATAGCCTGTGTGGCTGTTCAGTCGTGCCCAGTCGTGTCCGACTCTTTGCGACCCCGGGACTGCAGCATGCCGGGCTTTCCTGGCATCCTTCACCATTTCCTGGAGTTTGCCCAAGTTCATTTACTTGGCATCAGTGATGCCGTCCAGCCATCTCATAGCCTTAGTTAGTTCATAGCCTTGGCTAGTTTTAATGCCCCTTCATTGGTAGAAAATTTAGAGATCATGAAATATTTAATAGTTACTGCTTATTGAGTGCTTCCTCTGTATCAGGCACTGTTTAAACATATTTAGATATATTATCTCAGTCCTTATAGCAGTCCTTTGAGGAGCATGGTACTGTTCCCAAAACACCAGGGTTTAAGAACCCTGGAGTTTCCAGAGATTAGCTTGCTCAGGATCAGAGCAGACAGAGAAGGCTCTGCTGCTCGGGTCTGTCTGCTATTGAAGCATCACTCTTAGGAAGGAGGATGGTCTGGAACAGAAGAAAACTCTAGCCTATTAAAGCACTTGCATTAGCGAGCATATGTAATGTGGAGATTCTATGAATTACTTACACAGTAGATTTGTGATACTCAAGTTCATTAACTTTCCATCTTTCAAAGAAGCCAGAGTTATTAACTGCATAGTGAAAGTTAGTGAAAGCTGTTGGGCAAGTTGGCCTCGAAAATAGCTAAGCCTACAAAGGTTACATATTCTAGCTAGATGGCATTTTGGAAAAAGCAAAACTATGGAGACAGTGAGCTCAGTGTTGCCAAGGGCTTGGGGGAGGGAGGGTGGAATTTTAGGGCAGTGAAACTATTCTGTGTGGTGTTGTTAGTAGAGCATATATGTCATTATACATTTTGTGGTTGCTGTTCAGTCACTAAGTCACGTCCAACTCTTTGTGACCTCTTGGACTGTAACACTCCACTCTCCTCTGTCCTTCACTATCTCCCAGAGTTTTCTCAGATTTGTGTCCATGGAGTCGGTGATGCTATCCAACCATCTCATCCTCTGTTGCTCCCTTCTCCTCCTGCCCTCAATCTTTCTCAGCATCAGAGTCTTCTCCAATGAGTCGGCTCTTTGCATCAGGTGGCCAAAGTATTGGAGCTTCAGCTTTAACATCAGTCCTTCCGATGAATATTCAGGGTTGATTTCCTTTAGGTTGACTGGTTTAATCTCTTTGTGTTATATATTTATCAAAACTCATAAAAAGTGCAACACCAAGAGTGAACCCTAATGTAAACTGTGGACTTTAGTTAATAATGATGTCTCAATGTTGGCTCATCAAATGTAGTAAATGTCCCACTGTAATGCAAAATGTTAATAATGATAGGGGGAACTAGGAGGTGGAGTGGGAAATCTCTGTACTGTTCCCTTAATTTTCCTGTGAACCTGAAACTGCTCTCAAAAATCGTCTTTTTTTTTTTTTTTTTTTTTTTAGGTAATCCTCAAGACTTTTCCTCCAATTTCAGGATTTTCTCCATTTTTAAAATTACTGACCCGAGTCCTAAAACATCAGTCATACTTCACATTCCAGTGTCTTTCACCCTGCACCTCGTCTTTCACTAGCTCTGTGGATGAGCTTATCCATTTATACTTTCTCTGTCTTCATCCAAGTGCTGCTATGCTAGCTGCTTACACTTGGTGCCCCCATTCTCAGCCTGTCCCACCTGCTGCCATAGGATGAATCTTCCAGAAACACCGCCCTGATCGTATCCCTCCCCAGGCTCCACACCTTTTTCTGTGCGTCTCCTCCATCTCACTTTCTGCGTCATCTGCATGAGGAGCCTGTAGACTGTGAAGTCTTGTTGGAAGCCGTTGTTTCTTGAAGTCAATAGGGAGCTCTGTCAGCACACTCTAACATATTGTTGACATATGTTCTCATGGTCTGGTATTCCACGCTGTGTTGTACTTGCCTTCACGTTACGTGATGGTAAAGACAATGTTTTCCCTCCATCAGTTTGCTAGTCACTGTCTTGCTTTGAATACAGTAGGCCCTGGAAGAATGCAATGAGCTGAACTCGGTGTATCTGTGTTTCCAGTCCCTTTATCCAGAGCCCTGCTGTTAGGTGTAATGAAAGAGAGGCCCATTGCCCATGCGATAGGCATGTGAATCACAGTAAAACAGCTGTTTCTGACAGGAGAGTGTTGTACTGGTATTGGATCACTGACAGATTTATTTGGGGTTTATAGCCACTTTCTTGGCTGCCCTACTACGTCTTGAATAAAGAGTTTTGATTGGTATTTGCAATTTTTAATCAGTACATTTTGAACCAAAAATCAACCCACATGCTTTTCCAAAAGAAACCCTTGTTGCACAATAAATGAATACCTTTGCTATCTTTCCTATTAGAATACTAAAAATGGTATTTAAACAATGCTGTAATAACTATTTGCATTCTTTGAGAACTAAGGAATCTTGTGCTTTGCCAAGTAATTCTTCTATCGATAAAATTTAATTTTTTTTAACCTTGTGGCTTAATTCCAGTAAAAGATTTTCAACTGAGTGAAAATCAATAGTCTATACCTCCTAGGTCCTTTTCTTTATCACAAGTAAAAGGTTGTTGTTTTGCCCCTAAGTCATGTCCGATTCTTGCAACCCCCTGGACTATAGCCTGCTAAGCTCCAATGTCCATGGGATTTCCCAGGCAACAATACTGGAGGGGGTTGCCATTTCCTTCCCCAGGGGATCTTCCTGACCCAGGGATTGAGTGTCTCCTTCACTGCCGTCAGATTCTTTATCACTGAGCCACCAAGGAAGAGTGAGCTAGAAGAGCTTATTAGTAGCTCAGTTATTGCCTCAACATTTGAGTTCAGCTTTGAAGAATCTTGGCTTGAGGGCAGAGGTGAGAGGGAGATAAAGAAGTCGGCATTTATAGGACCAAATTTGTGTCTTATTTGCTTTCCAGATTGTTTAAGCAAAGCACATTTCAGCAAGTTGAATTTCAACTTGAGAGTTGTCCAGATGTTAGATGGCAGGGTGCCAAAGAGTGAATGTGCTGTGCTTTTAGAAAAATGGTCTTGTTTTGTTTTGTTTTGTTTAAAAATAAAGGTCAAGAGAGATATCAGCGGGAAAGTCAGAACAAGAAGTGGATTTAGAGATAGAAATGTTCCCATTGAGGAACAAGAAGGGATAATCTTTTCAAAAGGAGATACAGTTTAATAGTATGTAGGAAATGGACTTAAGATTTTAGTTGACTGTAAACTCAGTGTAAATCAATAATGAAATTTGTCTGCCAAAAAGTTACCAAAATATTAGGTTGTCTTATTATATGTTTTATTGTCTTGAGGAAATAAAGGGTTAGGTTGTTAGGATTTCAGGTGCTACATATTTTTTAGGCTACTGTATTTGTTTGACTCTCCAAAATCATAACTTTAACAAAAGAAGTAGCTTAAGATGTTTGTCTCTCATTAAATTTAAGGTCTACATTGGATTCTAGTTGAATTAAAAGTTATTTAGTAATTCTCTAGGATGATAGAAATACAAATTGCAGAAACAGTAATGGGGAAGGGAGGACATGAGCGATATGAGAAGTTGTCCATAGCATTTTCAGTGCTTTGAAATAGTGCAGAAAATAGCCATGGAAGATGTTGAGTGTTTGACATCTGTAAACTAGATCTTAGAACATTTACAAATGGGCTTCCTTCACAAGTGACGTTTCTCTATAGAGAAGAAAATTATGCAATCACTTCTGTTTGTCCACGTTGCCTTCCCGAGAAGAATTGCTCTCTTACCTTGAAAATATTATTTTCAGTTATATGAAATATTGTTTTCATATACCCAGAAAATACTGTATTTTAAAAATAAACAAGAATGCTTCCATTTGTAAATCTTTTTTTTTTTTTTTTTTTCGTAAAAAAGAAGAAAAAATACAAGGACTTCTCTGGTGGTGCAGTGGTTAAGACTCTGCCCTTTGACTGCAGGAGGCAGGTTCCGTCCCTGGTCGGGTCCCACACGTGCCATTTGGCATGCCTATGCCCTTTCCCATAGAGAGACAGGAGATGGTGGCTCCTTTCTCTCTGAATGTGGGATTCCCGGGCGAAGAGAGAACAGTTGGTAAGACAGCTAGTCAAGAAAATGGCAGCCAGGGTGAGAGATGGGAGGGAGGTTCACGACGGAGCGACGTGAGTTTACCCATGGCTGATTCGTGCTGATGTGTGGTAGAAACCAAACCAGTGTGGTAAAGCACTTATCCTTCGGTTAAAAATAGTAAATTTTAAGGAGAGAAAATGGCAGCCAAAGGCCAAGGAAGGATGGTGGTTTCGTCAATCGTGTCCGACTCTTTGTGACCCCATGGACTGTAGCCCACCCGGCTCCTCTGTCCATGGGATTCTCCAGGCAAGAGTACTGGAGTGGGGTGCCATTCCCTTCTCCAGGAGATCTTCCCAACCCAGGAATCCAACCTGGGTCTCCCGCATGGCAGACAGATTCTTTACCATCTGAGCCAGCAAGGGAAGACTAAGTAATGGTGGTCAGTCATGATTTCAGTGGTCTGTTTAATCTATCAAGGACGATACAATAAGTTTTTCCCCTGAGGCAGGTTAATGCTTGAAAGATATAGGAAATACGTTAGAGATATCATATGCCTTTATTCCAGAATATTTCTTTATTTCACATATCACTGAATGCATGCACAGAAATGCTGCAGTCATGAGATGTGATTTCAGGGAGGTAAGTACACGCACTCGCATATTCCTTCTGAATTTGCTTACTGTTACCCCAAATATAGTTCCTTCTAACTGGAGTTATCTTTTCATTTCATAATTACAAGGTAAAACTTGTAAACGGCAGTAATGGACTTACTTGGTTTTACACTCTAATAACTCTTTCTCAGTGATCAATGCAAAGAAATAGAGGAAAACAACAGAATGGGAAAGACTGGAGATCTCTTCAAAAAAAAATTGGAGATACCATGGGAACATTTCATGCAAAGATGGGCACAATAAAGGACAGAAATGGTATGGACCTAACAGAAGCAAAAGATATTAAGAAGAGGTGGCAAGAATACACAGAAGAACTGTACAAAAAAGATCTTAATGAGTCAGATAATCACAATGTTGTGATCACTCACCTAGAGCCAGACATCCTGGAATGCGAGGTCAAGTGGGCCTTAGGAAGCATCACAACAAACAAAGCTAGTGGAGGTGATGGAATTCCAGTTGAGCTATTTCAAATCCTAAAAGATAATATTGTAAAAGTGCTGCATTCAATATACCAGCAAATTTGGAAGACTCAGCAGTGGCTGCAGGACTGGAAAAGGTCAGTTTTCATTCCAATCCCAAAGAAAGGCAATGCCAAAGAATGTTCAAACTATCACACAATTGTACTCATCTCACATGCTAGCAAAAGTAATGCTCAAAATCCTCCAAGCCAGGCTTCAGCATATATGAACCGTGAACTTCCAGATGTTCAAGCTGGTTTTAGAAAAGGCAGAGGAACCAATACCCATTAGATCATTGAAAAATCAAGAGTTCCAGAAAAGCATCTGCTGCTGCTGCTGCTAAGTCGCTTCAGTCGTGTCCGACTCTGAGCGACCCCATAGACAGAAGCTCACCAGGCTCCCCTGCCCCTGGGATTCTCCAGGCAAGAACACTGGAGTGGGTTGCCATTTCCTTCTCCAATGCAGGAAAGTGAAAAGTGAAAGTGAAGTCGCTCAGTCGTGTCCGACTCTTAGCGACCCCATGGACTGGAGCCTACCAGGCTCCTCCGTCCATGGGATTTTGCAGGCAAAAGTACTGGGGTGGAGTGCCATTGCCTTCCCTTCTGCTTTATTGACTACGCTGAACCCTTTGACTGTGTGGATCACAACAGACTGTGGAAAATGCTTCAAGACATGGGAATACCAGACCATCTGACCTGCCTCCTGAGAAATCTGTATGCAGTTCAAGAAGCAACAGTTAGATCTTCTGGACATGGAACAACAGATTGGTTCCAGATTGGGAAAGGAGTACGTCAAGGCTGTTTATTGTCACCCTGCTTATTTAACTTATATATGGAGTACATCATGAGAAATGCTGGGCTGGATGAAGCACAAACTGGAATCAAGATTGCCAGGAGAAATATCAGTAACCTCAGATATGCAGATGATGCCACCCTTATGCAGATGATGCCACGCTTATGGTGAGGAAGAACTAAAGAACCTCTTGATGAAAGTGAAAGAGGAGAGTGAAAAAAGTTGGCTTAAAACTCAACAAGTCTGAAAACTAAGATCATGGCATCTGGTCCCATCACTTAATGGCAAATGGATGGGGAAACAGTGGAAACAGTGACGGATTTTATCTTTTTGGGCTCCAAAATCACTGCAGAGGTGACTGCAGCCATGTAATTAAAAGATGCTTGCTCCTTGGAAGAAAAGTTTTGAGCAACCTAGACAGCATATTAAAAAGCAGAGACATTACTTTGTCAACGAAAGTCCATCTAGTCAAAGCTATGGTTTTCCAGTAGTTATGTATGGATGTGAGAGATGGACTGTAAAGAAAGTTGAGCGCCGAAGAATTGATGCTTTTGAACTATGGTGTTGGAGAAGAAGACTCTTGAGAGTCTCTTGGACTTCAAGGAGATCCAACCAGTCCATCCTAAAGGAAATCAGTCCTGAATATTCATTGGAAGGACTGATGCTGAAGCTGAAACTCCAGTACTTTGGCCACATGATGCGAAGAACTGACTCATTGGAAAAGACCCTGATGCTGGGCATGATTGAAGGCAGGAGGATACAGGGACAATAGAGGATGAGATGATTGGATGGCATCAGTGACTCAATGGACATGAATTTGAGTAAGATCTGGGAGTTGGTGATGGACATGCAAGCCTGGCGTGCTTATAGTCCATGAGGTTGCAAAGAGTTGGAGTGACTGAGCAACTGAACTGACACTCTAATCTCTTATAAGGAGATTAGATGCTTGTTCCATGGAAGGAAAGGTTTCATTTCTTTTTACTTCACTGGAGACGTTCAGGATTGGGGAAGAGAGTTGGGTAGCGATAATCAGAAGTTATGCCTATTGCTTACTGAATTGTGTGATTACAAAATTGTTCCTCAACTGGAAAACAGGCTGTTGTAAGTGTTAAATTGAAAGCTTCTAGTTTATTGTAGAAATTCATCACTAAAATGTTAGTGCTGTACACATGGAAGAAAGGACATAACTAAGGAGAGTTTTGCATTTCGACTTAGACATCCATTCACCTGCTGATTCTTAGTATTCTTTGGGCAGAGGCGATTTGCTCAAGCTCATCTTGAATTTGTTAGCTACCTACCAAAAAATATTAGTGGAGTTGGTGGAACCCCAGAAGAAATTCACTTAGAATATCTCCATCTGATTCTCAGTTTTTAGGAGAATAATAAAAGTTCTTTGGGAGAGTTTTTAAATTTGGCACTTGAATTTAGTTAACCAGAATGACACTTGGGTCCAATGTGAATTTTAGTAAATTAAAATAATTGAGTTTCAAGTTTTTGATTTACACATGTCTAAACCTTTGTAAAGCAGGACATTCCTATTAGGAATTTATTATTTTACTTAGGGTCTACTCACATACCAGAGGACATAAGATATTGTCTACTAGCCCAATAAACCTGTTTATTATCTCTAATTTATATACATTAAAATTCACTTTTTTAGTGTAAAGTTCTATAAGTTTTAGCAGTTGTGTATATTTGTGTAATCACCAGCACGGTAAGGATACAGAACAGTTATATCACCCCCCAAAAGTCTCCCTTGTACTGCTCCTTTGTAATCAAACCTTCTCCCTACTCCTAACTGTTGACAAGCACGGATCCATAGTTTTGCTTTTTCCAGGACACCATGTGACTGGAATCCTTAAGTAGTAACTTTCAGAGACTGGCTTTGACTTTGAGATTCACTCATGTTGTTGTGTGTAATGATGGCTCATGCCTTTTGTTGCTGAGAAGTACTCCACCATAGGGAGTTACCACAGTTTGGGGAACACGTGAGATGTCTTTGGTTGTTGGCATTATGAATAGTGTGGCTATAAACACTCATGTACAGAGTTTTGTGTGAATGTAAGCTTCTTATTTCTCTATTATTATAGTAGCATGTAAGAGCGAGATTGCTGGCGCATATGGAAAGCAGCTGCTACATAATTTTCTAGGGTGTGCCATTCTGTATCCCCACCAGCAATGTATGCCAATATTCGTTCTTCTGCCTCTTCCTTAGCACTTGATATTGTCAACTTCTTGTTGTTTTGTTGTGCTTTTGTTTTAGCCGTTCAAATGGCTGAGTGGTAGTAAGTTGATGTGGTTTATTATTTTATTAGCCGTTTTCCTGACGGCTAATCTTATTACATGCTCTTTGGTTCAGCATCTTTTGCCCATGTTAACCATTAGGCTTCTTCTTGTTGAGTTTTGTGACTTCTTTATACATTTTGATACAGTCCTTTGTTGGACATATGATCAACAAATTTTTTTGAGTCAGTAGCTTATCTTTCAGAGAAGGCAGTGGCAACCCACTCCAGTACTCTTGCCTGGAAAATCCCATGGATGGAAGGGCCTGGTGGGCTGTAGTCCATGGGGTCTCTAGGAGTTGGACACGACTGAGCAACTTCACTTTATTTTTTCACTTTCATGCATTGGAGAAGGAAATGGCAACCCACTCCAGTGTTCTTGCCTGGAGAATCCCAGGGATGGGGGAGCCTGGTGGGCTGCTATCTATGGGGTCGCACAGAGTTGGACATGACTGAAGCGACTTAGCAGCAGCAGCTTATCTTTCCACCCTCTTTAACAAAGTCGTAAGATTTTTAATTTTGATGAAGTCCAGTTACTAATTTTTCTCCTGTTATATTTTTCAGTGTCCTATCTAAAAACCCTTTGCTTAACCCAAGGTCACAGAGATACTCTTTGTGTTTTTTTCTAATAGTTTTATACTTTGATGTTTTAAGTCTGTGATACATTTTGAGTTAATCTTTGTATAAAATTAAAGTTCATGTTGAGGTTCATTTGTTTGGTTGTGGATTTCCAGTTGTTCTACCACCATTTGTTGGAAAGGCTACCCTTTTCCCATTGAATTGCCTTTGTGCTTCTGTCAAAACTCAATTGATCCTATTTGCATGTCTTTACTTCTGAATTATATTCAGTTCCATTGATCTGTGTGTCTATCCTTCTGCTAATATTACAGAAAGTCTTGACATTGGGTAATCTGAGTCCCCTAGCTTTCTTTTTTTTCCAAACTTGTTTTACTACTTGAACCCCCTTTTCTTTCCATATAAAGTTTATTATTGGCTTGTCTATACTTCTAAAAAATCCTGAAATTTTGATGGGGCTTGTGTTAGATCAATAGATCAGTTTGATAATTGACATCTTGACTATATTAAGTCTTCCAGTCTTTGAACATGAAAGGTCTCTGTCCATTTATCTAGGTCATCTTTGGGTTCTTTCCTCAGTGTTTTGCAGTTCTTACCTATTTTTAAAGTAGAAGCATTCGTTGATTCTGATGCCCTTTTTTCAGGCATTTTTAAATCTTTCTTACTGATAAATTTTTTAATCCAATTTTCCTTTGCTACAGTAGTAACACCAGGAGATTCAATCGGTAGTCCAGATTTCCATCTTACTTAGTGCTGGACCGGAGCCCTTAATGATAGAATGTCCCCTTCAATCGCACAGAGCCTGTGTGTAACCAATTGTATCAATCAAGCCCACTTCTCCTAAGTCACAACACAGCAGACAGTGAGCTCATGTCCCTATATCCTATTTCACTCCTCTTCATTTAATGTTGCTGTTTCTATCTTTGGGGAAAAGCAGGCAAAATCTAATTTGTAATGGTTGGGACTAGTTGTCCACTGAAACAATAGAAAACTGAGTCATAAATTCTGTCTTCATAAGACTCCTCCATACTTTTGGAAAATGACTCATTTTTAGGCAGCGTCTGCCACAGATAGTTGCCAGAAAATGATCTAACTTGGATAAGCTTGATGCTTTGCACAAGTTTCAGGGCCCCTGTAGAGAGAGCACGGAGAACTAGAGACCATCATATGCATGTCTGTGTGCCAGGGTCATCAGGCCGTCAGCACAAGTCAGTGGAGCGTTTGGAATGTTCTGATTCAGTTTTCTCAAACGTTGCTTCAGAATCACCTGGAGAGCTTATTGAAATACAGATTGTTGTGTCCCACCCCCAGAGTTTATGTTTCAGTAAGTCTGGGATGGGCTGGAGAATTTACATTTCTAACAAGTTCCAGGAATTACGAAGGCTGTTGGTTTGGGGAGCACTCTGAAAACCATTCTTCTGGATTATCTTGTCTGAGTCACTCAAAAGAATTGATGATTTTTAAAAACACAGCTGACTGAATCTCCCTGAGATGTTACATGTTTACAATGACATCATTCTCCCATGTGATGGCATGGGTTTGTTGGGCTATTAATGGGAACGGAAACTTCTCCACTTAGGAGCTTCCTCTGTTGCAAACACAGAGGGAAGAGAGAAGGCTGTGGCCTGTCGTGTTCTATTCTCTCCTTTGGTCAACACGGGATGGGATAGATCCTTTGAAATTTAACAGATGGTTGGATGGCATGGATGGTTGGATGACTCAATGGACATGAGTTTGAGCAAACTCAGGGAGATAGTGAAGGCCAGGGAAGCCTGGCGTGCTGCAGTTCATGTGGTTGCAGAGCTGGACATAACTTAGCTGGACATAACTTGAAATTTAACAGATGGTTGGATGGCATGGATGGTTGGATGACTCAATGGATATGAGTTTGAGCAAACTCAGGGAGATAGTGAAGGCCAGGGAAGCCTGGCATGCTGCAGTTTATGTGGTTGCAGAGCTGGACATAACTCAGGACTGAACAACAATACTTTACGAGTCAGTCTCAGGTGCTTTTGCCAGTAGGAAGATGTTTGAATTTGTTCGTTTGACTTAGTCAAAGAATGTTATGCTAAATTTTGTAGGTTGAAAGCAGACTTAGTTTGGATGTAGGGGAAAGAATTCAGCAGTATTCAGAAGGAATTTGCAAGGTAAACCTGTGGTTCATTCTCAAATGTTTATCACTGACTGACTTCTGTGTCCCTTGATAGAGCATTGCTAGTAGGGTAGAATGGAAAGATCAGTCATTAACCAAGGAAATCTGTGTTCCTAGTGCTTTGGCTATCAGTAAACTGGCCTTGAATAAGGCATTTAATGTATCTGGGTCTTTGTTTAGTCAGAAAACAGGAGTTTGGGGGATAAGTGACCTTTTAAGTTCCTTTCTGACCTTGAGGTTTTATGTTTTTTGGTTCCTATTTACATCCAACTTACATAATCGGTACGTTTTTTCCTTACTACCGTCCATCCCCATTATAAACTGCATACCTTTCTGAGATCTGTGTTATACCCTGATATCAAAAGGAGAAGAAATGTAATTAGAAAACTCATGAATTTCCTTTCAGTATTAATTTTCAAAGGAAGAGACATTTGAACCATACTCTATGCTCTGCTCATTCGAGATCTTATATTAGATGTTTGCTACCGGTCTTGAAATAGAGAATCTGCACATCTTTCTAAAAAGCATACACTTTTGTCTGCAGATGTCAAATAGACTAGACACAGCTGAAAAAGGGATGAAACTGTAGCTTGTTGCAAGTACAATACATGGAAGGAGTTTCTAATCACTTACTGTCCAATCAGCTCTGCAATAATAGCTCAGCTTTCATCACCAAGCCCTGAATGGAGTGGGAGAGTCACCAGCGGTCTAGTCCAGAACCTACTTTTTCTAAAGTGCTTTGACGACAAAAATGTTCATCTAGTAAATAGTGAAGGGCTCCTGCTTAGTAACTGCATTTCTTTTAATTGGCTTAAATTGGGATAATTAGGAGCTAACAAAGTTGGGGCAAAGATTCAGGGTTTTAGAGACTTGTTACATACATCCTGATTCAGGTTTTTATACCTACAGTGTGCCTCTACATGCTTTTTGAGGCAGACAAGATTAGATAGATCTGAGTGCCCTTTGCTTAATGATATTTTACATATAGTTTTAAGAAATCTTTAAGTCAAGCAGGACCCTGCACACAATACGATCGTTTTAGGAATCTGTAAATCAGGGGGCACAGCTCTGAGGTAGGTGTGGGCCTTGTTGGGTCACTTACTGGGCTGGAGGGTAAGGCACAGGACAGCCCACTCTCAGATTCACCTGGGGATCCAGCAGAACTCTGGCCTTGATAATATAGGGAATCAGTCTTTGGAATTAGATGAAATAAAAGCACCTTAGCTAAAAGCCTGCCTCCCGGTCTGTACCTGACTTCTGTGACTTTATTATCTATACTCTGTGTCCTAAACGTTTTTTTAAAAACTTCACAGAAGTTGGGCTAATTCATAAATCTTTTCATAATAATCCAGGGCTCCTGCGAGGGCTTCTGTTCTCCAGTGGCACCCTGTTTGGGGAATTGATTAATACCAATCCGATGACATACAAACTACAGCTCTGTGATCACGGAAAAGCAGAAATGGAGGCAGTGTCGGCCAGTCAAGCCCACGTGTCTGGGCAGAAAAGAGGCCACAATTTCTCACTCTGCTTTTAACGCAGAACCACAAAGAATCTCTTTGTTAACAATCAAAAAACGCAGTTCAACTAGCTAGAGGAAGATATGATTTCATGGCCCAGTTGAATCAGCTATGAAATACTTTTTATTAAAAAGATTCTTTACCCTTATAGCCGTAGCACTCACATTCTTGTGGGTATTGAGTGGAAAATTCACTTGAAAAGACAGTTCACAGAAATGGCCTCGTTGAAGAGGTAGGGACAGTTTTACAGTATAAGACTCACTATTAAAAGTGTGAGGTACATTAGTTATTCTTTCCGCCTCATCTTCTCAGAGCTTGTGGTAATGTCAGGACGATGCCGTCCTGTGATTGCACACCAGCCTATCACAAACGCACGCCCCGTGCCAGCATCCTCCGTGAGGAAGCGCTCACTTCCTGCGCCTTATTTTCCTTGAGGAAACCCATGCCTGTCCATTATGCGTGTGAATCTGGCATCTGAAATGCATTCCCGTGAGACTGCCACGAAGTCTGGATTTGGGGGAGAACTGTGTCTTTCTTTGCATTTTCTAGTACGAGAGATGTTACCTGATCCTCAGAGAATCTTGGCGGCAGTCTAACAGCCATCTCTGGATTCGTTTACTGTTGTTTCATAAGACTGCCTTTTTTTTTTTCTTTGTTTTAATCAATTGTTTCATTGTTTGGTAATGGAAATGGTTTCGTGCTAGCAGGCAATTGTTAGGCAGTTCTAGGATTTCTGATACATGTGTCATTCTTCATGGCAGATGAATGATACATTGGCTTTTGGCCAATGTATCATCAACTTTGGTCTCAAAGTTGATTTGAGACTAAAACTTTGGAGCCATGAAAATTTATAAATATACGTACTCCTTAATAGCAGACAGTGTCTCAGTTGATTTAGTGGTGGAATCTTCAATGAAAGATTTTTTAAAAGAATTCTATGTGTGATATGGGGTGGTGGTGAGCATTTTAAGATAGTCTGGGAAAGGAGAGAATCAGAGAAGAAAAGCATGTGAGGCAGGCTGGGTAGGAAAATTAAGAGAGATTTAGGCTCTGGGGTAAGAGGAGGGGTTCTTGGGGTTTCTGTCTGCCAGGAGCTCCTTTAGCAGTCAGAGAAGTCTATCGAAGTCTATGGAACTCCTATCATAATTGTTTTAAATAAGACACGTTGGACTGCAAAGGAAGCCAACTGTATTGAAAAGCAGTTATGAAAATATCTGAGAAAAGAAATGTGTGATAGGGTAGTATGTGCTTCTTTACTAATGTACAAAAAAACTCTAGGGTCTAATGACCACTGTAATTTTTAAGTTATGATGAGCATAAATAATATTTTTTAATTGGCAGCAACTGTCTGGAAAATATATTTATTGATGACAAAGTCAGGTTCTGCCAACAACTATTGTGGTTGGTTGCTTTTATTCATAATTGAAAAGTGTTAGTCACTTAACGGTGTCCAACTCTTTGCGACCCAATGGACTGGGGCCTGCCAGGGTTCTCTGTCTGTGGAATTCTCCAGGCAAGAATTCTGGAGTGGGTAGCCATTCCCTTTTCCAGGGGATCTTCGCAACCCAGGGATTGAACCCAGGTGTCCTGCATTGCAGGCAGATTCTTCACCATCTGAGCCACCAGAGCAGCCCATAATTCATAACTGAAGGAAAATATTAAATTTCAAGTAGAAGTGGACAAAAAGTGAAATGTAATTATGTTCCTGTCCCAGTCTCTAGAGAGAAGCCTGTGGATCTCAGGTTAAAGTCCTCCTGGTTAGCGGGACTTGGCTCAGATATTAATTTGGCTATTTATGGCCATGTGACCTTGACCAAGTTCACCTTATACGATGCGTTTCCTCATCTATAAAGGGTGGATGTACCTACTTTGAGTTACTGGAAGGTTTCAGAAGAGCATGACTAGCCCACTTCCTTGTGGAAACAGGGTGACTTGAAGCATGTTGCTTCCTCTAACTGGCTTTCTTTTAGCGGTTGTATTATAAAATGAACTTACTGCATCTGCTGGCAGACTAAGGCAGACTTTCCACTAGGGAAGGACGCTAGAGACCCAGATTTTATAGAGAACAAAAGACTCCTTTTACCTTTAGATTTCCTTAAGGGTTCTTGAACCTTAAGGGGTGGGTTATGGTATAATGTCAAGGAGAGAAAGCATTATAAAATATGTGAGAAGGATCTGAATAGGAAAGATCCTTTTTGTTTTGTAATCTCAAGCCTTTCCTTGCAAAGAGATGGCTTTGGGCTGGTTGTGAAGGTTTCAACTAGAAGTAGCCTTTCCTCCCAGGCTTCCCTTCTGGTGGCTCAGCAGTGAAAGAATCCGCTTGCAGTGCAGGAGATACAGGAGACTCGGACTCGATCCCTGGGTTTAGAAGATCCCTGGGAGAAGGGAACAGCAACCCACTCTGGTATTCTTGCCTGGGAAATCCCATGGACAGAAGAGCCTGGCAGGCTACAGTTCATGGGGTTGCAAAGAGTCAAACATGCCTGAGCAACCGAGCGCACGCACACACACACACACAGCCTTGCCTCCCAGCCCATTTGGGCACCAGTAGGTCCCCCTCATGATTGATCTCCTGAGGATATGA
The DNA here is from genome assembly GCA_935064755.1 of Tragelaphus eurycerus. Classification (NCBI taxonomy): domain Eukaryota; kingdom Metazoa; phylum Chordata; class Mammalia; order Artiodactyla; family Bovidae; genus Tragelaphus; species Tragelaphus eurycerus. Next base: position 8,661,565 of record CAKXYN010000054.1, on the reverse strand, counting down.
GCATGTCTTGGCTGCTTTTAGAAGGGAGAGTGTCTATCACATTCTTGGGTCACACACTCTACACCTACAGAGCCCCCCAATCTGGTCACACTATTACATTCTGGTTTTATGCGTAAGGGCCTCCCTGGTGGCTCAGTTGGTAAAGAATCCACCTGCAATGCAGGAGACCCCAGTTTGATTCCTGGTTTGGGAAGATCTGCTGGAGAAGGGATAGGCTACCCACCTCAGTATTCTTGGGCTTCCCTTGTGGCTTAGCTAGTAAAGAATCCATCTGCAATGTGAGACCTGGGTTCAATCCCTGGGTTGGGAAGATCCCCTGGAGAAGGGAGCAGCTACCCACTCTGGTATTCTGGCCTGGAGAATTCCATAGACAGTATAGTCCATGAGGTCGCAAAGAGTTGGACACGACTGAGTAACTTTCACTTTTCATTCATAAGATATGGTCTAGCTTTATTATTTGACTTGACGGGGAACTCAGAAGGGTGGGAAGCCTCGTTCTGAATGACTGTTTTCTTAAGCAAATGTGCTTCCAGGGCACACGGGTTTGAGTGTGCTGGCCTGTGTACAACACCACGTAAGCGTACCTTTTCTCTGATGGCTTTGAAGGCAGGAGACTGTAGCGTTTGATCCCTCCCTTCAAGTGAGGCGTGAAGTCTGTGAGGCAAGGCCGTTTGAGTTTTCCTGTCCCTTGGGTAATACTAACACCCCATTTAAAGTCTCCTTTTCATCAAAACCAGATTCGTCGTCTCCCTTATTTCCCAATGTCTGGCCAAGATAGTGATCTTTATGAAAACAAACTGGCAGTAACTCAAGCCAGATAAGAGGGGAGAGCTTCGCCCCAGCAGAAGGAAGCTGTTACCAGGAATAGACAGAGACAGTGTCTCAACAGCTCTGAGAAGGTGCGCTCTTGCTTGTCTCACGGGCGCATCCTGCCTCCTGGGGGCGCCTGGGATCAGGAGAGCCAGGGGACCTGAAGCCCTCCCCACCCCGCCGCAGACCCTGCTCACCCTGGGCACCCACAGTCCACCTCTCCGGCTCGTCTGTGACCTTCCTGATGCAGAAGCAGGAGTGGGGTAGAGACAGCAAACGCGGTCAGCTTTACCTGGGGTGATGAGAAACACAAGGTGTGCGGTTTATGGGCAATTGGCAAATGCATTGTCCATAGGCTACTAATTTTCAACATAGAGTAATTTATTAAATCACCAAGCCAAACGCCCTAATTTTCATGGTAGCCTCTGAAGGTATAAATAGAACCCTAGAAGGCTTCTGTGCATTGGCCATTGTGGTGGTCATTTATTGTTATTGACCGGTTTTCTGGCTGCCTATGGGTAGTTAGCATTATGGGCGAGGGCAGGAAGGAAGTAGCTTATCTGTATTCACCACGGGTCATATTTTGGCTGCTTGCAGTGTTTTACTCTTGTCTCGTGTTCAGGGTACCTAAGCTCGTGCTTTATCATGTAGCATCTTGCTAACTCACCTCCTCGTCTCATGGTTTTTCCTCCTCGTCAGAAGGAAGATAGCGTATTCCTTAAAGGCTGCTTCGATAATGTCATTCTCTTGCTTAAAAACCTTCCGTTTGCTTCCCTATCAAGTCTCAGGTTCACTGGCCTCCGATGAAGCCCTTTTATCTTAAGTCACCTCGTTCTCTGATCACCAGTGTGGATCACTGGCCTCAAAATGTGGTTTTTGGTTGTTTTTTTTTTAATTGTCAGGTATCCCTTGTTCCTTCCTATGCTTTCACTTGGGGGATTCTCTCTCAGCCAAATTCTGTCCATTCTCCCAGACTTGGTTCTGTTTTTCTTCTTCCTGCCTGGAGCCATGAGATCTTGGCCCACATCCTTCACCAGCATCCTTGTATCCTTCTCTCACTGCTTCTCCCATGTTGGGATTATTCGGTAGATTTGGTATTATATTGGTCTTGAGTTTTTTCACTTATGGTTTGTTTTCCCTGCAAGTTAACACTCCTCAACAGAGTGGACTCTGCTCTACTTTATGTATAACAATTCCTAGCAACTCACCAGCATGCAGTAAGTGTTCACAAAGTATTTAGAAACAGACAAAAGATGCCACAAGTTAGACATTCTGTAGGAGGTGATGGAGCCTTGATGTGGTCACCAGCGTTAGGTGTATCTGTTATGCAGAACCAGAAACTCAGTTTTTCCCTACTGTATTTCGCATTGATCCAGGCTCAGGGAACTGATTCATAAAAATCAAGCCCAAGTTAATGATCGCCCATTCATTCACAGTGAGACTCCTGTCTTCTGGGCAGCTGGAGTGTCTGTCAGCTGCTCGGCACATTCTTCTCCTTGGGACAAGGTTTCCAGAAGGTTGTTGTAGGGCTGTGGATGGCCAGGATAACGTGTTTGAAGCAACTCCAAGACCCTGGCTTATGCTTTCTAGACTCAAGGGATACTGTGCTGTGGTTTTGCTCTTCATTTTCCTGTCTTACTATAGAAGATTCTTTGCTTTTAAAAATTGAAGGCCCAATCTGCAGACTTGGGAGTGAAAACTGGGCAGTGACATTCGCAAGGTCAGATTTGATTTGCTGGAGAAGCAAAAGGAAGGTAATTTCGACGCAAGTAGAAGAACCTTCAAGAGTCTAGGGAACAGAATTGCCCAAGATGTAACTGGGGATGTGACCCAGAGATATGCAAGGACCAGATGAATGGTATCACTGAGCTGAAAGAATGCGGGCTTCTCAGAGCAGAGAGAGGACAATTTTGAGATGGCAGGTGGGAGTATTGAGTGATACTAAGGGGAAATCAGAATCTTAAAAGCCAAGTATGACTGATGTCCAATTAGTTTCTTTATTTTGTTTTACCCGAAGCTAATTTGGCTGACAATTTACACATGAATAAGGGTTGCTGCAGATAACTAGTTTTCAAACTAAATTTACTGAATATTTTTTACATGGGACTGTACAATATACAGAATAATACAGAGTAATATGTATAGATATAAAGTGCTTATTTTTAAAGTATCATTTAATATGAAATTCATAATACTCTAAACCAGTAGATGCGTGGGGGATTAATTCCTAAGGTAACTGCTGATTGTCCTTTTAACATTGATGAGTATTTTTATGAGCTGAGAGCTGTGTATTTAATAGGAGCATCTTTGTCCCACGGACGATGTCAAGGGGTGTTCTGAAGTGGCGTGAGCTTGGGGAAATCTGGTTGAATGCACACTAATTGATGGGCTAGTATAGAAGAGTTTGCCATCTCTGAGCAACTGATAATCACTCAAATATGAAAGGAGCTGGATGGTAGTCCTTTGCAACTGTCGGTCATGACGTTTGCCTAGTGCACATGGGAGGACAGAGAGCTCACTTGGTCTGGGGCAGAGGCTGCATACCTTTTCAGTGAAGGGTCGGAGGACTTTGAGGGCCACTGGGTCTCTGTTGAAATGACTCAGCTCCGCCTGATAGCATGAAAGCACTTATAGATAATACGAAAACCAATGCATGCAGCAGGGTTCCAACCAAACTTTATTTATGGACACACATTTGATTTTCATATAAACTAAATATCATGAAATATTGCTCTTTGTTTGAAGTTTTCCACCCATTTGAAAATATAAAAATTATCCTTGCCCCACAGGCTGTGGTACACTCATTTCCAGCGTATAACATATAGTGTAGGTTTAGGAGAGAAATGGTACAGAATACAGGTTGCTATAGGTTTGTAGCTACCGCACAATTGCACTCCTCTCACATGCTAGTAAAATAATGCTCAAAATTCTCCAAGCCAGGCTTCAGCAATATGTGAACCATGAACTTCCTGATGTTCAAGCTGGATTTAGAAAAGGCAGAGGAACCAGAGATCAAATTGCCAACATCCGCTGGATTATCGAAAAAGCAAGAGAGTTCCAGAAAAACATCTATTTCTGCTTTATTGACTATGCCAAAGCCTTTGACTGTGTAGATCACAATAAACTGTGGAAAATTCTGAGAGAGATGGGAATACCAGACCACCTGATCTGCCTCTTGAGAAATCTGTATGCAGGTCAGGAAGCAACAGTTAGAACTGGTCATGGAACAACAGACTGGTTCCAAATAGGAAAAGGAGTACATCAAGGCTGTATATTGTCACCCTGTTTATTTAACTTCTATGCAGAGTACATCATGAGAAATGCTGGACTGGAAGAAACACAAGCTGGAATCAAGATTGCCGGAAGAAATATCAATAACCTCAGATATGCAGATGATACCACCCTTATGGCAGAAAGTGAAGAGGAACTAAAAAGCCTCTTGATGAAGGTGAAAGAGGAGAGTGAAAAGGTTGGCTTAAAGCTCAACATTCAGAAAACGAAGATCATGGCATCTGGTCCCATCACTACATGGAAAATAGATGGAGAAACAGTGGAAACAGTGTCAGACTTTGTTTTTCTGGGCTCCAAAATCACTGCAGATGGTGACTGCAGCCATGAAATTAAAAGACGCTTACTCCTTGGAAGGAAAGTTATGACCAACCTAGATAGCATATTCAAAAGCAGAGATATCACTTTGCCAACAAAGGTTCGCCTAGTCAAGGCTATGGTCTTTCCTGTGGTCATGTATGGATGTGAGAGCTGGACTGTGAAGAAGGCTGAGTGCCGAAGAAGTGCTGCTTTTGAACTGTGGTGTTGGAGAAGACTCTTGAGAGTCCCTTGGACTGCAAGGAGATCCAACCGGTCCATTCTGAAGGAGATCAGCCCTGGGATTTCTTTGGAAGGAATGATGCTAAAGCTGAAACTCCAGTATTTTGGCCACCTCATGCGAAGAGTTGACTCATTGGAGAAGACTCTGATGCTGGGAGGGATTGAGGGCAGGAGGAGAAGGGGACGACAGAGGATGAGATGGCTGGATGGCATCACTGACTCGAGGGATGTGAGTCTGAGTGACCTCCGAGAGCTGGTGATGGATAGGGAGGCCCGGCGTGCTGCAGTTCATGGGGTCACAAAGAGTCGGACACGACTGAGCGACTGATCTGATCTGATCTCTGATAGGTTTGCAGTAAAGTGAATGGTTACTTCATTCACTGTTTTTCTTGGTGACTGATCATTCTTTCATTTTCAAAAGTTGTTGTCAAAGCTGATGAGTTTCTCAGCTAGTTTCTTCAAAGTGATTATCAACTTTGTTAATATATTTGGTCTATAACCAACATACTGTTTTTGTCAGATTTCACAGGCTGTGGTTTAGTAGTTGGTTTATCCTATTCCAAAACAGTGTATGTACACAAATATATGTATTTGCACATATACACACATACACACATGCTCCCCACCCTGGAGCACCCTTTACCTTAACAACTTCAAGTTCTCCTAGTTTTCTTTTTCATTCACCACTTTGGGGTTCTTCATCTTCCAGTGTTGGTTTATTTCTGAATGTACATCTTAGTTTTCTTAGTTTCTCTGATGAAGTCCTGTTTCTTCCTATTCTCACTGCCAGAGGAAACCACAAAAAGGATTTCTTAAAATAAAATTAAGAAAACAAAGTAACGAGCTGTGGCTCTTGTCTGCTTTGAGAAGAATCAGAGTTTGAGGTCCACAGTTTGATGTGCAAACCCCAGGTGCAGAATTCACTCGAGTGGGAGCCTGTGGCAGAGAAAGCCAAAGAATGGTATTTGGACATTCACAAAGAGCCCAGAAGTGCACTTGTGTCCTGATGACTAGAACTATTGCTGACCCAAGGTTAGTAGATTAAGACTGACAGATGGACTTCATGACTGGGAACAGTATCTTTTAAAAAAATGCATTTAATTATTCAAGAAATATATGAACATGTTCTTGTCTTTTAAAATAATAGGGATAAATCAAACTTTCCATTTGACATTGCCCCCTGCCCAATACCACTTCTTTCCCCAGGGGTAACCATTGCTGTCTATTTTTTTCAAATACTTATTTATTTTATTTATTTGTTTGGCTGTGCCAGTTCATAGTTGTGGCATGCAGGATCTTTAGTGGTGGCATGCGGGATCTAGTTCCCTGACCAGGGATCGAACCCAGGCCCCTGGATTGGCAGCATGGACTCTTAACCACTGGCCCCCAGAGAAGTCCCATTGTTATTAATGGGACTTTTTTTTTGTTTTCTAAACTATTTTGTACGCATTTACATACATAATTGTTCATAAAGCATTTCTTTATGTACTAAATCCATGTGGATTGTAATGAAAGTTGCTTTTTTTTCCTTTAAAGGTCTTGGAGAACACTGATGAGCAACTTCTTTTGCCACATCTCCTGGGAATGAGGGTGGGAAGATGGCCAAGGGGACAGGAGCGTCTTTGTGTGATGCGAGGGCCACCATCGTCTAGGCCCAGTGGGGAGTTAAAGCCGACTCTCGGGGGTGCCCGTCGGGGCCTGTCCCGTACTTCCTCCTGGCCCCTGGGAGCCAGTTCTGCCTCCTGAGGTCAGGTTGCCACTCCAGACAGACCTAGAGGTCTGAACTGAAGACAGGCTCCCAGCGGGCTCACTCTTGCCTGTACTTTGGCCCATGAGGACGCTTACCCTTCTGCTCCGGCAGACTGAGAGGATGAGCCATCCTAATGCTGGCAGAACTTTCTTTCCCTCACTGGCCGCAAGGTCCGTCAGCCCCCCGCCTCTCGTGGCCCAGGTGCCCAGGGAAGGAGGCAGACAGCAGCTCACGTGCCCCCTCACTGTGGACAGATGACTTCTCTGAAACTCGCCAGCTGGTCTTGTTGAAAACCCCTCTGTGAGGCCAGAAGGTGAAAGTCCCATCCTTGCCCCAGTGCACAGAGGGGCTGTGTGTGTGTGTGTGTGTGTGTGTGTGTGTGTGTGTGTGAGAGAGAGAGAGAGAGAGAGACAGGGGTGGGGAGGGGGGTCTCAGAGCAGCTCTTTCCAAAGAAATCCTCTCAGACCTTCTCCAGGCCCTCGTTATGGGAGAGACACTCACGTCGGTTTTTCTGGTATCTCGCTGTGGTGCATTTTCCAGGGGGGACTGGTGGATGCCACACCGTGATGTCCGATATTGCTGGTATCTGGGGTTAGAGTCAAAACTTCCGGTGTAGTGTCCTAATCACATGGATTCAGCTCTTCCCTAGAGGCAAGGGCAGTCGTTGGATCGAAGTGGTTGTGAGATGGGACACGGTCAAATTGCTCACCGGTGGGGTCGGGGTACATGTCACACACTTGGCAACACTTTATTAAGTTGACCTTTAAATTGTTTGACAATATTTTTTTAACTTTGTAAAAAATTGAAGTATAGCTGATTTCCAGTTGTTAGTTTCAGGTGTACAGAAAAGTGGTTCAGATACACACACACACATATGTACATATATTTTTCAGATTCTTTTCATTATAGGTTATTACAAGATATTGAATGTAGTTTCTTGTGCTATACAGTAGGTCTTTGTCATTTATTTTATATTTAGTAGTGCGTATCTATTCCCAAACTCCTAATTCATTCCCCCACTTTCCACTTTGGTAATTGTAAGTTTGCTTTCTATGTTTTTGACGATCTCATAAAGAAAAAAACTTAGCTCATTATTTTAATCTTTTTCTTTACTAAGCAGCTCTTGGGCCTTTTTGTTATTCTTTTCCGTCCATGAGTTGCTTCTTAATATCCTTTGCTCAATTAAAAAGCGTATCTTTTTTTAAAAAAGTTGGTTGGTTATTCTTTGTATTTTCGGAATACTAATCCTTTGTTATGTGGCAGACATTTTCTCTAAGCCTGGCCTTGTCTTTTAAGTTTGGGAAATTGAAGTACATTAAAGGCACCATAAATAATTTTCCTCCTAAGACCTTTGCTGCTGCTGTTGTGTCCGGCTAAAGAAGGCCTTCCTTCTTCAAGGTTATAAACATAGTCCCCTATATATCTTTCTAATGCTTTCATAGTTGAAATTTTTTAATGTTAGAGCCTTAATCCATCTGGAATATTTTTGTGAACAGTAGGACTGTAACAATTTTTTTCCCCAAATGGAGAGCCAGTTCCCTCAATACTTTTTTGTGAAAAGCCAGCAGCATGTTCCATGGCCATTGGGTTAAGAGCATTCAAAAAACTTGTTAAAGATGCTGGGCCTGAGCGAGAATGACAGATTCTTGCTAAACATCCTGCAGAGCACAATTAGGCGGCTTCTCTGTCCAGAAGATACTGCTCTTCTGGAAAGGTTCCCTGTAGCGGTGCACACCCAAGATCCCGTGACTAGTGTCCTGTCAGGGCGTTTAACTAGAGATAGACTGAAATTTCACCATCTCTGGATGCTCGTGAGAAAACCATCGCAGGGACCTTGTTCACCATTGTCCATTTCTTTCTAAGCAAAGGCAATTTTTTACTTAAACATATTCTGTGTGAATCTTTTATCAGGTCTAAATAGTTAAGTTGCTTTGAAGAAGGTATATTAGATATTCTCTTCTAAGTGAGCCTCTCATTCATCTCCATTAATACCTTTTTTTAAAAAACTATGACTTTATTTTTTTGGAACAGTGTCACGTTCATGGCAAAATTGAGCGGAAGACAGAGATTTCGTGTGCTCTCCCTGCTCCCACAGACACACAGCTTCCTTTGTTAGCAACACCTACCCCCCAGCATGGAACACTTGTTACAGTTTGTGAACCTACACTGACTCCATCATAACCACCCAAAGTCTGCAGTTTAACTACAGTCCGTTCTTGGTGTTGCACCTTGTATGGACTTGGCCAAGTATATGATGACCTGTACCCATTATTTAGGTACAGGATGCTCCTATCAGAGCCTCGTACAGAGTGGTGTCACTGTCTTTAACAATCCTCTGTGCTCAACCCATTCGTGCCTCCCTTCATTCCTACCCCCAGCCCCTGGCAACCACCGCCCATTTTACTGTCTCCATAGTTTTGCCTTTTCCGGAATATCATATAGTTAGAAACATGCAATACGTAGCCTTTTCAGGTTAGTTTCTTTTCACTTTGTACTATGAATTTAAGGTTCATCTATGCCTTCTCATGGAAAAGGAAATGGCAACCCACTCCAGTGGTCCTGCTTGGAGAACCCTATGGACAGAGAAGCCTGGTGGGCTACAGTCCATGGGGTCGCAAAGAGTCGGACACGACTGAGCAACTGAACAGCAACAGCGGGCCTTCTCATGGCTTGAGACTCACGTCTTTTTAGCCCTGAATAATATGCCATTCAACGTGCCATTCCACTCAATATGCCAGTAAATTTGGAAAACTCAGCAGTGGCCACGGGACTGGAAAAGGTCTGTTTGCATTCCAATCCCAGAGAAAGGTAATGACAAAGAATTCTCAAACTACCACACAACAGCACTCATCTCACACACTAGCTCAAAATTCTCCATGCTCAAAATTCTCCAAGCCAGACTTCAACAATACGTGAACCATGAACTTCCAGATGTTTAAGCTGGTTTTAGAAAAGGCAGAGGAACCAGAGATCAAATGGCCAACATCCGCTGGATCATGGAAAAGGCAAGAGAGTTCCAGAAAAACATCTATTTCTGCTTTATTGACTATGCCAAAGCCTTTGACTGTGTGGATCACAATAAACTGTGGGAAATTCTGAAAGAGATGGGAATACCAGACCACCTGACCTGCTTCTTGAGAAACCTATCTGCAGGTCAGGAAGCAACAGTTAGAACTGGACATGGAACAACAGACTGGTTCCAAATAGGAAAAGGAGTACGTCAAGGCTGTATATTGTCACCCTGTTTATTTAACTTATATGCAGAGTATATCATGAGAAATGCTGGGCTGGAGGAAGCACAAGCTGGAATCAAGATTGCTGGGAGAAATATCAATAACCTCAGATATGCAGATGACACCACCCTTATAGCATAAAGTGAAGAAGAACTAAAGAGCCTCTTGATGAAAGTGAAAGGGGAGAGTGAAAAAGTTGGCTTAAAGCTCAACATTCAGAAAACGAAGATCATGGCATCTGGTCTCATCACTTCATGGGAAATAGATGGGGAAACAGTGGAAACAGTGTCAGACTTTATTTTCTTGGACTCCAAAATCACTACAGATGGTGACTCCAGCCATGAAATTAAAAGACGCTTGCTTCTTGGAAGAAAGGTTGTGACCAATCTAGACAGCATATTAAAAAGCAGAGAAATTACTTTGTCAACAAAGGTCCGCATAGACAAAGCTATGGATGTGTGGATGGAGCATCACATGTGTGGGTGTGAGAGTTGGACTGTAAAGAAAGCTGAGCACCAAAGAATTGATGCTTTTGAACTGTGGTGTTGGAGGAGACTCTTGAGAGTCCCTTGGACTGCAAGGAGATCCAACCAGTCCATCCTAAAGGAGATCAGTCCTGAATATTCATTGGAAGGACTGATGCTGAAGCTGAAACTCCAGTTATTTGGTCACCTGATGGGAAGAGCTGACTCATTTGAAAAGACCCTGATGCTGGGAAAGACTGAAAGCAGAAGGAGAAGGGGAGGACAGAGGATGAGATGGTTGGATGGCATCACTGACTCAATGGACATGAGTTTGGGTGAACTCCGGGAGTTGATGATGGCAGGGAGGCCTGGGGTGCTGCAGTCCATGGGGTCACAAAGAGTCAGACATGACTGAGAGACTGAACTCAGCTGACCTGAATATTCCATTGTCTGGATGTACCACAGACTGTTTATCCATTGGCCTCCTGGAGGACACCTTGGTTGCTTCAGAGTTTTAGCAATGATGAATAAAGCTGCTATAAATATCTGTATGTAGGTTTTCATGTGGATATAAGTTTTCAACTCCTCTGGTACATACCAGAGGAGGGCAGTTGCTGATTGTATGATAAAAGTATGTTTAGTTTTGTAAGAAATGACCAAACTGTCTACCAAAGAGGCTGTGCCATTGTGCATTCCCAGGAAAGAATGAGAGGCACCTTTGCTACCATTTGTTATCGTCAACATTCTGAATCTTGGCCATTCTAATGTACGCGTATATTATATCAGCATATAGCCGATTCACTTTGTTGTACAACAAAAACTAACACAACTTTGTAAAACAATTATACTCCAATTTTAAAATTAATTATTTTAAAAAAGAAAAACAGAACTGACCTTCCCTAGATCTCCACATCATTGTTCCAGGTTTCATAGTTAGATTGAGGCTCATTGTCCTCAGCATTGAGAAAGTGGTCCAAGATAAAGTGTGAGTAAAAAGCGTATTTACTTAGGTTTTGTGTTTTGTGTTTCTTTCCCAGTATCAAAGACAGTAACGCTCGTTGGTTAGAATCCAAAATTTTTCCCTGGTTTTATCTAAATCCTTGGACATAGATTGAAATATTTGACCTTAGAGCAGAGAGGATGGTGCAAAGGTTAGGAGAGGGAATGGAAGATGGAACATGCTGCTGCTGCTGCTGCTAAGTCGCTTCAGTCATGTCTGACTCTGTGCGACCCCAGAGACAGCAGCCCACCAGGCTCCCCCGTCCATGGGATTTTCCAGGCAAGAGTACTAGAGTGGGGTGCCATTGCCTTCTCCGATGGAACATGCTAGAAGTTGAAAAAAGGCCCCAGAGGCAAGGAGTAGGGTGAGGCCAAGCAGTAGTCAGCGGCTGGGGCTCAAGGCCTTGTGGCCACATGCAGGCTTTGGGCCTGGAACTCAAGGCAGTGGATGGCACGCAAGGGTTTGCGGCATAGTGACAAGATCAGGCTTGTATTAGACAAGAACTGTGACTGCACGGAGACAGACTGGTGGTAGGCAAGAATGGATCCAAAAAGGAAAAAAAAAAGCAGTTTAGGAACCTTTTGCAGTGATCCAGGTGAAGGATACTTGAATACTTTACCTTAATTGGATTTGGGAGTAGAAAAATATTGACATCTTTGTTTTTGAAAGTAGAATAAAAGCCTGTAAGCTACAAGTACACTATTTGAAAAAAGGCAAAAAAAATTTTTTGTTTTCTTTAAAAACAAAAGCTCAGTGCCATTTAAAAAAAAAAAAAAGAAAGAAATCAGATCTGTGCAGGATGAGTCCCTTGCTTGGCAGAGTCCCATGCAGAATGGCTATATGGACCCCTCCTTCAAAAAGTAAGAATTTCAAAATGGTGACAGCAGAGTGTTAAACCGAATGTGGGGCCTTGTCTTCTGACTGCCCTGGGTCTATGAGACAGTAAGGCTTCAGTCAGTGCCCAAGAAGCTTCTCTTGGCATGTTCCAGTAAAAGGCTGGTGATTCCTGTAGTACAGGCAGAGAGGCAACCTGTGCAGCTCAAAGTCCTTGTTCTCCTAACCTGTGATTACTGGTCAATTGCAGAGTGTTGGAAGACAAACGGGTAAGTATTATGACTAGATGAGATCAATAGGAAAGATGGTGGTATTATTTTTATTCACTGTGGTTGATAAAGACATAGCTAAGAAGAGTGAAAAATGCTAACTGTAAATCTGTTCCTTAGAACTATTCCTTACCAGTGTGAATGCATTTAACTGGCTTTCTTTTGAATAGTTTTGGGGACCACTGACTTGAGCAAAAAAAGTTTTCTGTCAAATTGTGGGATTGTTTTCATTTTTTTACATTAGGAATTTGTGGAATACCGTTTCTAACATCCATTTGAAATGTTAGGATCCTTCTTCATTTATTATGTACCTTTAGAAAATGGTTTGAAAAACTAGCTAAGCTTTTCCATTAGAGGTATCAAAATTTTCAAAGTTCTTGGACTATGAAAACTGAAAGCATAATGCTATATTTGTGTGTGTATATATATATTTATATATGTATAATATATTTAATATATATTTAACTTGCTGATGTCACAGAAGGAAGAATAGTGGCTGTGGAACGTGATAATTTGAGATATTCTGAAATCGGATCTTGTCATTTCATTTGTATTACATTGACGTGCTGAGTCTGTACTGGAGTTAACTTGAGGGCAAAGTTTGAATACCTTTGAAGCATAGCTTATGTTTCTAGGAAAAAGAGCTTATACTGACTATACTTATGCTGAGTCTCCTTCAACAGTTTTCAATGACTCACAGCCCTGATATTTGCTTAGTGATTCAACCAGCAAGGAGATTGGCTGCTGAGATAATTTGGTTCCCGTAAGTCCTCAGGTTAATGCTGTGAAAAGGTTAATAAAGGCCTTTTCTAAGTAGTGTACAATAGTGGCTTCCAGGGGCTTCGGGGCAGTCTAAAATGCTACCTGTAGCAGTGGGTCTTAAGGGTAGTATTAATACATTCTCTCAGCCCCACAAGGCCAGTTCTGAACAGTTGACATTGAACACTGCAGAATTCCAAAGTGCAGACAGCTTGGCAAGTTTGAATTCTGGTGCATTCTGTTCAGAGCTAGAGGTTTTTTTCTCTTTTTTCAATAGTGCTTTTGTCTTTCTGCTAAAGGTCAGACTGCACTTGTCCAGGACTGGCGTGCCTTTGTGAGCATTCGCAGGGAGGGGGTGGACATATTGACTTAGTTTTTATATTTATAATAACCTATCACAACATCAGGTTTTATAGATTCAAAAATGTAAATTAAAATGTTTGCCTTTTAAACTGCCGAGGAGCTGCTGCCAACGAGACATTCACAGCTCTCCGTTTGGTGGTTCATTTCACGCCTCTTAGCGCTTTGGTGCCAGGGGGAGAACCAGCATGAGCGTTTAGTGTCAGGCTTAGTTAGAATCCTGGTCCCATCGCTTGGACCACTGATGGAACAACCTGTGTAATGCAGGGGTCACCCCACGCCTGGCAGAGCTCTTGGGTAAAGCCCCTGGCACATAGTGATGGTAGCATACACGTTCAGTCACCTGGGACAACACCCAGGAGAAGGGGTAAGGCTGAGTGCCATGCCCTTCTTTCCCTCGGGCTCTGGGGATTGGCAGAGGCCTTTAGCTGAAGCCCATTGTTTAGGCAGTGGTGGCGAGGAGCCCACGCTGGCTCCCACAGTAGGAGTACAGTCCTGCTATACAGGTTTTCAACTGCACACAGGGTGTTTAGGGGGAACTCCTCGTTTGTGTGTATTTTACCCTCCGTGAGTGTGGCTGGACTCTTCGGGAGCCTTACTGTGCTTGCACTCTCTGCAGGCCCTGCTTGCACCCCGCTCAGTCAAATCCCCCATGCCCGTCCCCGGCTGATATACTGGGCTCGTGCTGGCATTCCTTAGTCCTGGGAAGCCGCCTCACCTCCTGTCTGCTCTCTGCCGATCTCCAGCTTCTCCCTGTGTGACAGGACGCAGGGAGCAGGGGTCTGCTAGCTGTGAAGACGGTGTGTCCTTCTGGCTCCTTCTGCTGCGGGGAGCCACTGCATGGATCAAGTGGGGCTCTCTCGCCGCTGGGCTTAGCTTCCCCCTGCCTTCTCTGCACAGGCCCGTCCGGAGGGTGCAGGCTCTCCTGTTGTCATTGCCAGGTGCCCCCCATCAGAAACTAGCTGCTTGGGGTTGAGTGTCCTGCTCCCTAAGGCTGCCACCCTTAGCACTCCTGCAGAAGGGACTGTGCAAACCATGAGGGTCCTCACCCACTAAGGACTAAAGAACTGGAATGGAAAGGGCATATTCCCACCTTCTTTCCTGGTGTATTGCACCTGGATCACTTTGGCCTCCCGTCTTCCAAAATCTCTGTGCCAGTCTGTGTTTCAAGGTATCCCCTCAATCCAGATTATGGATGCCAAGTTCTCCCAACTCCCAAACATTCTGCATTCTGCTACAGCACCAGTCCTGGGTAAGTCTGTGGGCTCTTCTGCAGCTCGGCTGGACAAGGAGCAGGCTGCCTGGTTCCCCTTGTTGCAGGGACCTCGGTCTCTCCTGGAGATTCTCTTAGAACCGTCCCATCCTCTTAACTTGTTGAGGAAGCCAGTAGGAACTTGCACTAGGAACGTGCCCTCCACCTCAATTACTCTCCCTTTCCTTGGAGGCTGGGTGGAGGGAAGCACTGTGGTCACTGAGTAGGACTGGTCCTGTGACCTCTTGCTAAGCAGTAGGGGGCAGTGTCTGTATATACGTGGTCATGGCTTTCTACATAGGGTACCCCTTTCATGGATCACAGCTTTGTCATGATGAAGGCTTGCATGAGTCAGTGAAGCAATGTACCCTGCAGGGCCACTAAGACGGACGGGTCGTAGTAGAGAGTTCTGACAAGAGGTGGTCCAGTGGAAGAAGAAATGGCAAACCACTCTAGTATTCTTGCTGTGAGAGCCCCGTGAACAATATGAAAAGGCAAAAAGATATGACACTGGGAGATGAGCCCCCAGATCAGAAGGCATCCAGTATGCTACTGGGGGAAAGCAGAGGCAATCCCTAATAGCTCCAGAAAGAATGAAGCAGCCATTCTCTCCTTCGAGGCCAAAGGGGAAATGGTGCTCAGTTGTGATCGTATTTGGTGGTGAAAGTAAGGTCAATTTCTGTAAAGAACAGTATTGCATAGGAACCCAGAATACTGGGTCCATGAATCAAAGTAAATTGGATGTGGTCAAGCAGATGGCAAGAGTGAACACCAACATCTTAGGAATCAGTGAACAACAAAAGGAGAAGCGGGTGGCAGAGGATGAGATGTTAGATAGCATCACCAACTCAATGGACGTAAATCTGAGCAAACTCCAGGAGTTATTGAAGGACAGAGGAGCCTGGTGTGCTGCAGTCTGTGGGATAGCAAAGAGTCAAGCATGACTTAGCGACTGAACAACAAAAAGTAGGCTACTTCACCCCATTGTCCCCAGCTGTAGGCCTTGCCTGTAGTTCTAAGAATAAAGGGGAAATCCCACTCAACTATATCTTTATACTGGAATGTTCCCTCTGTGTAAACACTTGCCATTTAGTGCTGGGATGTTTTTCCCGTGCATCTGTTCCTACAGAAGCAGGTTAATGCTCCCTCGTGCCTATGGAGGCTCTGAGATGTAGAGAAGGGTGTGGCCAGGGTCTCCACGGACATGGCTATGGTGTGAATGTTTCCACAATTCACATGTTGATACCCTAAGGCTGAGGTGATGGTATTAGGAGATGGATTTGGGAGAAGACTGATTTTTGAGAGTGGAGCCCTCATGAACAGGGCATGAGTGTTGTTACAGGGACCTCACCGAGTTCCCTGTCTCCTTCTACCGTGGGAGGACATGGGAAGAAGATCCTCACTGGCCATGCTGGCGCCCTGGTTTTGGATTTTCAAGAATCCAGAACCAAGCAATGCATAATTTTAATTAGCTCTAGGGATAGGAAGTTCAGGGTACTTCAAATTTGCTTCCGCTTCAGTCTCCTGACTGCTTGATAGCAACTGGGATATGTAAAGGTGTGCTCTGCTGGAGAGATGATTTGAACCATTGCTGCTGTTACTTCACACTCATTTAACCAAGAGACAGTCACCATCAACTGACTGTCTCCCTTTAAATAGTAGAACTGACAGTAGGGGCTAGTAAGCTCCGTCCCTGATTATTTATTCAGCACACAGGAAAAAGAGAGATGTGTGAGTGAGTGGTGAGCCCTATGGGGGAAAATCAGCCTGGCATCCTAGACACTGGGTTGTCCAGCGGGGGCGGGGGGTGGGGACTGAAGGTATGGAGGTCAGAGGTCAAGGGGCCTGAATAGGCTAAATGGGAGTGGAGAGATGGAAAGACATAGCCCAGAGCTGGTGGAAGCCCATGGCTTATCGAAGGAGAACAGGAAGGGACGCTGCAGTTTCCATTTGGGGTCCATTAGAGGAGGGGGTGTCAGGCCCAGAAACAGGGAGTTAGAGCGATTCTAGAGTGGGGAAGAGCAGGGCCTCCTCTAGCCTGCAGTGCCTCTGTGCAGAGGGAAAGGCGTGCCCTCCCCAAGACAGAGGCCTGGCCAGGCTGGTCCCGGGGCCGGGATCCTTTCCTCGGCGTGCCACCTGTACAGCCAGATGCAGTGGCCCTGTTGAAGGTTCCCGAGGAGCAACGAGACTCTGATAGTCACGGCGCTTCCATGGGGCCACGGCCGGGCTGTGAGAGCCAAGGGATTGGTGGTTGCGGGAGGGAGGGAGATGCTTGTTCCTGTGCTGGCTGCTTAGAAAGCCAGCAAGTAACAAAAGCCCTTTCTTTGGACTGTCTTCTCTATGGAGATTCCTATTATTCTTTCTTTTTTTTAATTTTTAAAATTTTTTTAATTTTTTTAATTTTCTAATTTTTTAAATTTTAATGTGGAAATATATATGACAGAAAATTGACCATTTTAACCAAACTTAAATGAACGGTTCAGTGGCATTAGTCCGTTTACAGTGTTGGACCACCTCACTGCCTCCCACCTCCAGTGCTGTTTTATCTTGCAGTCCTGAACCCTCCCCTTAAACGTGAACTCCCCAGTCCTGCTCTGCCCCACCCCGGAAGCCACCAATCCTCTTTCTGTGTGTATGACTGTGAGGGTTCCAGGTACCTCCTGTAAGTGGAAGGACACCGTATTTGCCCTTTTTTCGGTCTGGTTTATTTCACTTTAGAAGAATGTCTTCAAGGTTCATCCAAGTTGTGGCTTATATCAGAATTGTATTTTTAAAGGTGAATAATAAGCTGTTGTATGGATAAACCACATTTTATTTCCACATTTGTTGATGGACACTTGAGTTGTTTCTATCTTTCAGCTGGTGTGAGGGTGCTGCTGTGAACATTGGTAGACAAGTATCTATCTGTTTGAGTCCCTGTTTTCCATTCCTCAGGGGTATATATCCAAAAGTGGAATTGTTGGATCATATATAATTCTGTTTAACTTTTTGAGAACCCACAGAACTGGTTTCCACAGTGGCTGCACCATTTTATATTCCCACCAGTAATAATTGATGGTTTCAGTTTATCTACATCTTCACCAATATTCGTTATTTTCTGTGTGGTTTGTTTTTTTTTTTCAAGGGCCACCCTAAAGGGTGTGGTGATATAGCATTGTGGTTTCAATTTGCATTTCCCTAATGTCCCGGCTTCTAGTGTATTTTTACCATAAATTTAATCATTATATAAATATAGTGCCTTGCCTTTTTCTTTACTTTTTTTTTTAAGTTCTACTTTGCAAGACCATGCAGAGAAAGAGCAGTTATTAACCCTACAAATTCATGCCCAACCTTCACCCATCTGAAAACATACTCACTGGGCATATTTTCACTTCCCTTCGAGATGTTATAAAAGTTTAAGATGTGTTTCATTAGACATTCAGGATTTCATTTTTAATTAGTTCTGAGCATTTAAAAATCAGGAGCTCATAAAAACCTGAATTCCCCAGTTCTGAGGAAATCCTGCAGGTGGGGCGCCTGCGGTCCAAGTTCCCACAAAGAGCTGGATCAGCCCCAGATCCCCGCAGCCCACCTCTCCCTCTTGGCAGGACCTGCCTCGTGCCTGCAGGCATCTGTTTGCCAGCCCTGCTAGAGTGGATTTTCTGAGGCTAAAGCTAGTCTGGATTTCTTCCAGTTTATGTTAATAATTTAGGTGATTAGAAGTGACTAACACTTGTGCTCTGCCTGGCTACTTAATACCTCCACTGATGCTTTCTCTCCGAGGAAGTTCAGCAATCTCCTTGTCATCTAGCCTTGCATGCCTCAAGCCCCGTGGGGATAGGTCCTGCCAACAGATTGGTCCCTATTGGTTACCTGTCACTTTCCATTTCAGTGCTTCCTCTTAGCTGCAGCCCTTTGAGATTGTGTTCCTGTGTGAGCAGAAGGCATGTACGCGTTCTTCTTCCATGTGTTGACCCCTCATTCTGCGTTCCCGCCTGTTGTTCTTGTGATCATACTTGGAAACCCACTTTTCACCTGTGCAGGAGCGCGATTTCTATGTATGTGTGTGAGTGTGTGGCACTATTCTGTGATGTGCTAGAATTATGGCTGAAGACATGAGTGTAGTTCCTGTCCGTGCTCTGGAAACACAGTTAGCATTGTACGCAGACATTAGATGGTGAAGATTCTCTCAGGCGGCTTCAGGGCCTGTGTCTCCCAGATAATCAGGGCTGGAAGGTGCAGCCCTGAGGTAGAGGCCTCATGAAACCCGAGCCAGCCCCAGAACACCCTCCCTGCACGGCTTGTGACTGCACAGAGCTGACTCTCTCTCCTGTCGGTCAAGCCATGTTTCCTGAAACCTAAGAACGCCAGGGTGTAATAGTGTTCTCTTATAACCAGCTCCCGTTCCCAGCCCTTCACGTGACTCTCCCTGTGGTTTTCAGCCTGTCTCTCTGTGTGGTCCCTAATGACTTCACTGAAGGTGAAACATCTCAGTGAACTTCATGGTGGTAGAAGAAGAATGTGTCTGGGGGCCTCGGGCTGACTTGCCTCCCACCCTCCACTCTCTTGAGTTCCTCCTCTGAGACTCTCTTGGCCGCCTCTCCAGCCGACTGAGCTGGAAACCTTGGTCCCAATGATTTGTGCTTCCTATAGAGGGGAAACCATGGTGTGTGCATCTCCTGCTTTTCCTCCAGTTTCTTTTTGTGTCCATCACTCTTCCCCTGTCTGTCTACTTTTTCCTACCTGGACATAATACTCAGCTATAGAGTTTGCATTTTGATTTTCTTACTACATAGAAGTTCATTTTCTGGCTCCTCCTTGCCCTTTCCCCCTAAAAGCTCCACTTGTCTGTTTCTTTTTCCCCAAGGTGAGTGGGACAAGACTGCCTATTATTCCCGTGGACTTGCATTCCCCATACCCCCGCAAAGGGGAACTTTGCCATAGAAAAAAAAAAAAAGTTGTCTCTATTTCGGATGTCAATTTCAACAGAGAGCAATGATGAAACTGTTAGTTGAGCGAAACAGCACTTAATTATGTGTCTGGAAACTCTTACACATCTCAGGGGTTTTCTTAGCGGAGAGTTCACTGCGGACGGCACTTAGGGTACTCAGCTCCGGAACATGCTATAGAGGTGGTTCCTGCAGGCTCTGCTTTCTAGCAGGTCCACAGCGGGGCTGGCCTAGCAGACCCCCCACACACATACTTCCTGCTTCACAGGCCACTGCACCCCCAGTAGGTGCTGTTCTGACTCAGGAGCTAGCTAGCGGGCTGGAAAGACACTGGCTTCTAAGAAAAGAACCTTAGTTGAAACAGCTTTATAACATGCCTAGTTTGTTGAGCCGTGGGGATTCTGGAGCCCCCAGCCATGCCTTTGGATCACAGAAGCATCAGTACTGGTCCGAGCCAAGAACTGTAGAGACTTAAGGGTGGGGACAATGTAAGAGACAGCGGTCCCCAGCTGCCTTCAGTCCTGGGAAGATATTCCGGGTGGCCGGACTCGAATCAATTATTAACATACATATAAAATCAAGGAAGTACAGTGAGCACCTCATGCAAGGCTGCCCTCTGCCGAGCTGCTTCTGATTTAGCTGGGTCACCAGGATTTGGGAGGCAAGGTATCCGGCACTGGGAACCTGGAGTGGGAAGCTGGGATCAAGCTTAGAGAGCTGAGCTCGCTACTTACTCGTTCTGGTATAATTGCGGCATTGTCTCCTCCAGCGGATTTTGTAATATTAGATGTACAAAATAAGTGCATGCTTAAGTAGGTGCTTTGAATTTTTTATTTGGTCAAATAAAAGACAAAATATAAATATTTTGCGATATTTATAGTGCAAATATAAAAGACAAAAATACTAGAAAATTTATATCACAAAGGACTAGCATCTCTAATATACTCCTAAAATCTAATGTAATCCTTAAATCTGACGGTCAGAAGGAACCATCTAATACATAAATGAAGAAAAGACATGAACAATGCAACATTTTAAAGATCCAAAAAGAAAGTATGCAGTGAAAATTATATCCTTTTTCTACTTGGTTCTCCTTTTCAGATGTAGCCGCTTTTGCTGGTTTCTTTTGTAGTCTACACCGGATCATTTTGAGTAGTTATAAATGGTTATATTACTACATTTATGATGATACATACATATGTCACTACACAATTGTTATCCAATTCGGCAACAAAATTATGTGCACAATTGGCAACATGATTAAATCGTCTTCAGTAATGATGTTTTCCTACAGTCTTTTCATCTTGGTTTAAGTAGAAGGAAAATTAGAACCTGGAGTGGAAAAGAAGGGCTTCCATATAAAGCAACTACTGTTTCAGAGCATGGGACTCGTCCTGGAGAGGAAATGTCTAGTGGCCTGAAATCATAGCATTTTGTCCCAAACTATGACTGGCTCTGCCCGAGGACCTCGGGTGCCAAGTTGAGTCAGTCGCACTCTGCAGGGTGACCAATGGTCCCGTTGATCACAGGGTGGCCCCTGGCTTGTGCTGGACCTCAGAGTTCCTTCCTTTTTTACCCTGTCCCCTCCCTGCCATAGGCAACCATTCAAGTATGTATCAAGTGCATCATTTAGGCCTGTTTGTAGTCTTACAATGTATCGCATCTGGTACATACCTAGTTTTAATAAATGCAGATGCTGTGTCTGTCTGCTTCCGTTGTAGTTTTCTCCCCCTGGGCTCTGAAAGTTCCATCCTTGTCCGGTAAATGTCCTTCCATTTTGTTGCAGCACAACTGAGGTCTGGAAAAGTTTGTGGTGACTTTTGCCCCTGATTTTTCTTTTGTCTTAATTTTTATTATAAGAATTTCAAGAAAAATTAAGGAACCTTAAAATTCCACCTACCTAGTGTACTGACTTTCTAAAGTTTTCCTATGTAGACACTCCTGACATCATTATAACAAAAAGCACATTATTTTTGTATCATTGCGTGGTTCAGTTTACTGCAGCAACATCTCTCCCTCTTGCTGGGTTGTCATAATAAATTGTACTTGCTATGTATTTCATCTGTATTATATACCAAAACTTCACGATCTTTTCTATGAAATGCTTTTTAGCTGTGTATTTTTTATTATCATTGCAATGAATATCTTCATGTATACAGCTGGTCTTTTATTGTTGCTTCTGTTGTCTTATATTATTTAGGCATGATAGATGTGCTATAGGGGGTTATGGCATCAAAGAGAAGAATTGGCAACGTGATTGTCCTGCGACTTAGGACACAAGTTACCACGCTCTGCCTCTCTATGCCCAGGAATGAATGCAAGTGTCTGTCCTTCATTTAAAACATCCTTTTATTTTCAGAGTATCTTACTTAGAGCTGTTGCCATAGGAATTGATTTCTTAAGTGCCATCGTGGTCAGCAGAGAAATAAGGAATTCTGGGTTCCCTGACTTGAGAATGCGTTGGGGGGGGTGGGCTGCCATCTGCTACCTGTATTGCACATTCTTTCTATCCCACCATCCCTCCTGGCACAGGGTGCAGTCTTGCTGCGACCGTCATTGGTCGTTCCGCTCTCTGTGGTCGGGGTTATCTGTAGCCAGTTGGTATGAAGCCCTGCTTCTGTCTCCCCCGGGAGTGCATGAACTGTAAATACAGACACACACAGGAGAAACAGGGATGCCTCGGAAGCTTCTACCAACTGCTCCTTATCCATTTCCACAGGAGGCCTGTGAACAAGTGACTGGCTGCTCCAAAAGATTGTGTCCCGGTGAGGAGGAGGAGGAGTGGGAGTAGAGAGAGGGAGCATTTGCGAAAAACATATGTTGGATTCTTTTCATTTTCCTCTGGTGACAATGATTGATGGCCTCTAGTGAGTCCCCATTTGTCACTTCCTTGGTTCAGCTGGTAGTGGGGGGAGAGGGAAATCAATAAGGGCTGGGCCAGGGAAGGAAGAGGCCCTTGATGTGGTCATGAAATGCGGTTTCTTACAGTTAAACTTACCATGAGTGTCTTCTCATGCTGTACTGGGATACTAAGAGTCACTCTTTTAGACTCTACAAGAACCAGCCTTCATACCTGTATCTTATTCCCCATTGCCAGAAAAGTGTTCACTTTGATCACAAGATACTTATAGTTTAAAGGGAATCAGAGAATGAAGGAAATCCATACTGGATACCATTTTGGCCAATTCTGTGTCTTATATTTTGAAATTGGGCTTGGCTTTAGCTATGCAGTTCTCTTAGTGAGAACTGAATATTGAATATTTTGCTAGGAAGTAGAAAAAGGCTGTAAAAAGGAGCATGGTAAATTAGCTAAGTTTACAATGATCTTATTAAGCTTGTTGCTTTCATTTTCCTGCCTACGTTGGGACAAAAAAATGTTTAAAAGTGCAAGAACAGTGATTATTTTGTGGTTAGATCATGTGCGCAATGCAGCCAAGCCCAGGAAGGAGAATCTGCTTCATCAAGTCTTTAGTCTGTTACTTTGGCCAAAATTTGTGCGGAAGCCTCCGATGAGGGTAGACTTGCCAAGAAACTGCTGCTGCGTCCTTCTGGTACTTTCTTTACTTTTCCTCTGCTCCCAGCTCATGGTTATCTTGCAGAATGGAAGGTATTTTTTTTTTAATATACATAATTTTATTACAAGATTAAAAAAAGAGGAAAATTGTAACATTCTCATTCTAGAAAACCCAAAATTTGCTATCAATACTAATTTCTAAGAGTTTGCTTTGCTGCCATGGACAAGTCAAGAAATTAAAGAAACCATGACATATTTTGAAACATTCAACATCAGAAGCTTTAAAATCTAACTGTATGTAGTAACCCCTCAAAAAGCTACAATCTGATTTTTAAAAAAGTATTTTCCCTAAAAGGATCATACCAGCTATACAAAAATCTGTACAGTTTTTATACTGAAGCTAATATTGAGCTGCACTTGTATCCATGTTCTTAGCAAAACAAT
The DNA here is from genome assembly GCA_935064755.1 of Tragelaphus eurycerus. Lineage (NCBI taxonomy): Eukaryota > Metazoa > Chordata > Mammalia > Artiodactyla > Bovidae > Tragelaphus > Tragelaphus eurycerus. Next base: position 8,638,120 of record CAKXYN010000054.1, on the reverse strand, counting down.
TGTCTGAGCACACAGGCAGACTCCACACATACATTATTACAGGATAGCCATTTATTTCTCGTCTTCCTCCTCACATTCATCTTCCTCTTCCAGTTCATTCCTTTTCTTGGAGCCCACTGGCCTGCCAGGGCTCTTCTCTCCCAGTTCGCTCTTGCCCTTGGTGCAGTACGCAGCAATATCCTTTTCCTTATTTCTTTAGCTTAGCTGCTTTTCTGTTCATGCAGCTGTTTATCTTTGGCTGACTGCTCAGACCACATTTCATCTGATTTCTTTGCAGTATCCCCAATTAAGCCAGGGTGTTCGCTTTTGATCTTTGGGTGGCATTGGGAGCAAATGACCAGCTTCGTCTCACCTGTAGCAAGTTCTGACGAAGCCAGGTGGCAGAGTCCAGTTTTTTAGTTCGGCTCTCCACAGCACTTTGATCTCTGGTTTTGCTGCAGGCTGGTTGAGGGCCCCAGCCGCCTCCATCCAGAGGACTTTGTGTCTTACATGTTCAGGTAGGTGCAGCCAGGCTGCTCAGGTGTTCAGGATGTAGCTTGGAGAACATGTGGTATCTGGGATCCTGTAGAACATTACACTAAACTGATGCTCACCTGCCTACCTCCTTTTCTTCCTTTTGGCCAACATTTGTTTCTTGAACACCTATTTTCTACCAGATGATGCCACAGATCTGGCTTTCCTGGTGGCGCAGATGGTAAAGAACCCACCTGCTGAATGCAGGAGGCATCAGAGACTTGTGTTCGATCCCGGGGTCGGGAAGATTCCCTGGAGGAGGAAATCGTAACCCACTCCAGTATTCGTGCCTGGAGAATTCCATGGACAGAGGAGCATGGTGGGCTACAGTCCATGGAGTTGCAAAGTGTCGGACATGGCTGAAGGATTAACAACCACCACCACCACTCACTCCACAGATGGTGTCTGTTTTAGTTCTCATGACATGTCTGTGGGGCAGGTGGAGTTGCACCCAGTTTTTGAAAAGAAGAAAACTGCGGCCCAAGGAGATGGTTGCACACAAAGGTGATCACGACAAATTGTAGAACCAGGTCTGAAGCCAGATTTTTGGGAGCCCACAGTCCAGGGCACAGCTGCACCCCATAGACACGTCTGAAAGGGCAAGCAGCCTCTTCAGCCAGCCCCAAAGAAGGTGTTCACCTTCATCTTGTATGATAGCAGCAGAGTCTATGAAGATCTGAACTGGCTTGTTTTAGAAAAGGCTCCACCGTGAGTTTCCGCTTAAGAAATGAACCTTCCGGGACTCCCTGGTGGTCCAGTGGCTAAGACTCCACACTTTCCAATGCAGGGTGCCTGGGTTTGATCCCTGGCCAGAGAACTAGATCCTCCATGCTGCAACTGAGAGTTCATATGCTACAACTGTAGATCCAGCGTGCCACATGAAGATCGAAGATCCTGTGTGCTACCGCTAAGATCCAGTGCGGCCAAATAAATAAAAAATGAATAATAAATATTAAAAATGAACCTTCCTAGACAGTGGACATAGGCCTTGTTCACTGTGTTCATCTTAGACAGTTTGTCAGAGCAGATAGGGTTGTGGTGGACACATGTGAAGTGGAAGTCACATTCTGGATGAGAATCTCAGCTGTGTAGCTCTGAGCACGCTCCTTAACTCTCTGAGCCTCTTTCCTTCCCTGATAAAGGGGAATCATCCTGATCGAATCAGGCTAGTGTGTGAATACATTCATGTAAAGGCCGAACATTGTGCTAATCCCATGGGATCTGCTGTTGTTTGTGACTGGCATTATTGGTATGCCTGAAGCCCTATTAGAGTGGAAACCTGGCTTGGGAACACGTATCAATATTTGTAGCTTCTGCTGCTGCTAGGTTGCCTCAGTCGTGTCCGACTCTGTGTGACCCCATAGACGGCAGCCCACCAGGCTCCCCCATCCCTGGGATTCTCCAGGCGAGAACACTGGAGTGGGTTGCCATTTCCTTCTCCAATGCATGAAAGTGAAAAGTGAAAGTGAAGTTGCTCAGTCATGTCTGACTCAGCGACCCCATGGACTGCAGCCTACCAGGCTCCTCTGCCCATGGGATTCACCAGGCAAGAGTACTGGAGTGGGGTGCCATTGCCTTCTCCGCAATATTTGTAGAGCCCTCCTTAAATACCATGGAAGCCCTAACTTGTGTAAGGCAATAACAAAGTATGTGTGTTAACAGGGGCTGGGCTGGGAGGTGGATGGCTTGGATTCGTCACGGGAATGCTTTAGACCGTCTCAAGAGGAGAAGGCATGTTTGACATAGCAAAGTGCTTGCTTAGCTGCAGCCCCACAGAAGTGTGCTTGGCAAACAAATAGTGCTGAAGGACAGATGCGAACAGTGACTTGTGTTGGCAGTTGGGCAGAATAGTCTGGGATATAGCGCCGAGTAATAAAAGCTGTGCTAGCTACTTCTCAGGGTGTTTATTTTGTGCCAAGCACTGTTCTCAGGCTTTCTTCCAACAACTCACAACAGCCCTCTGAAGCAGTACTATTACTCTTCCCAACATTGTTGTTCAGTCACCAAGTCGTGTCCAACTCTGCAACCCCATGGACTGCAGCACGCCAGGCTTCTCTGTCCTTCACCATCTCCCAGAGTTTGCTCAAACTCATGTCCATTGAGTCAGTGATGCCCTCCAACCATCTCATCCTCTGTTGTCCCCTTCTCCTCCTGCCTTCAGTCTTTCCCAGCATCAGGGTCTTTTCCAATGAGTCAGTTCTTCGCATCAGGTGGCCAAAGGATTGGAGCTTCAGCTTCAACATCAGTCCTTCCAATGAATATTCAGGGTTGACTTCCTTTAGGATGGACTGGTTTGATCTTCTTGTTGTCCAAAGGACTCTCATGTATCTTCTGTAGCACCCCAGTCTCCAACATATAGATTAGGAAACTTGAGACGCAGTCAAGTTTAATCAGTTCCTCAAGGGATACAGCTGGTAAGTGGCCGAGCTTGGGCTCCATCTCAGGCACTGGTCTCCAGAGCTGGTGCTTTGAACCACAGGACTATATGCAGGCAAGGTCCTTGCTTTTATAGCATTTACGGTCTAAGCAGGTGAATCTGTCAAACCAATAAATACGATATAATCTGCCAGGTAGTAAGAAATTCAATAAAGAGAAATAAAGTCGGGTAAGGAGTTTCAGAAGATGATGGGGGTTGATGGCTTAACTAGTGTGTTATTTGCTTGGACTGCTGTAACAAAATACCACAGGCTGGGTAACATAAACAGCAGGTGATTTTCTCATGGCTCTGGAGGCCTGTGGCATTGGTTTCTTCTGAGGCCTCTCTCCTGGACGTGCCAATGGCTGCCTGCTCACCATGTCCTCGTTGCGTTTCCCTCTGTGCGTGCAGAGCCCTGGTGTCCCTGTCCTAATCTCCCCTTCCTATAAGTATTCCAGTCATTGGATTAAAGCCTCTCCAAATGGTCTCATTTAAACTTAATCTCCTCTTAAAGGCCCTTCTCTGGATACAGTCACATCCTTGTGTACTAGGGGTTAGGACTTCAGTATATGAACTTGGAGGAAACACAGTTCTGACCACAACATTCTTCTCCAAATGTCTGTCCTTCTCAGTCAAAATACATTCATCCACATCCCAGAAGCCCCCAGATCTTAACCCATTCTAGCATCAACTCTAAGTCCCAAATCTCATCAGAGTATCCAAATCAAGTATGCCTGAAACTTGAGATATGATTCATCCTGGGGCAAAAATTCCTTTCCTGTGATCCTAGGAAACCAGGGAAGTTTTGTGCTTCCAAAAGACGATGGAGGGACAGCCATACAATAATCAATAGGCATTCCCATTCTAAAGTCAAGAAATTAGACAGAAGAAAGGGAATGACGGATCCCCAGCAATTCTAAAGCATACCAGGACTCATTCTATCTGATTTTAAGGCTCTTGAATAATCTGCCTGGTGGCCTGTCCTTTGGGCTCACGAAGCCGGTAGCCCTGCCTTCCAGACCCTCAGAAGCAGCAGCCTGGCTCACCGAAACCAGAAAGAGATAGTCTTGCCCTTTGCAACCAAGGAAGAGACAGCGTCTGGGCCTGTCGTGGGGGAGCCAGCTCTGTGGATCTCTGAATCACCATCAGGATCCTTCTTCCCTTCTTGTGATGGGTAACACAGCCAGAAAGCCAGTTCCATCTCCTAGATCTCAAAGGTCTGAGAGCCTCCCCAACTTGTCGCCCTATCTCTGTCCCCTTTAGTCTAAATGGTATAGCACCATCCCTAGTCCTGACTTTTGCAGAGATAGCTGATGAAATCAATGAGTTGCATTCTTTATGCAGTCATTGTCCAGCCACACCCTCTGTGTTCAATTCAGAACACCTTTTCTCATTTTATGCAATATTTTTTAAAATTTATTTTTTACTGAAGGATAATTACTTTACAGAATTTTGCTGTTTTCTGTCAAACCTCAACATGAATCAGCCTTTTGAAAATTTTTTGCAATATTGATAAGCCTGCAAATTTTCCACATCTTCAGGTTCTTTTTGACTTTTTCTTTCTTTTTTTTTTTTTTGCTTAATTTCTTCTCAATTTTCTCTCTCTACTTTTATATTTTACTATCAGCAGCATGGATGATCCAGGCTACACTCTTGATTTTTAAAAAAAAATTTTTTTAGAGTCTAGTTGCTTTACAATATTGTATTAGTTTCTGCTGCACAGCAGTGAATCAGCTCTACATATACATATATATCCCCTCTTTTTTGGATTTTCTTTCCTTTTAGGTCACCACAGAGCATTGAGTAGAGTTCCCTGTGCTATACAACAGGTTCGTATTAGTTATCTATGCTAATACATGGTAGTGAACTGAACTGAAGTCGCTCAGTCATGTCCGACTCTTTGCGACCCCATGGACTGTAGCTTACCAGGCTCCTTAGTCCACGGAATTTTCCAGGCAAGAGTACTGGAGTGGGTTGCCATTTCCTTCTCCAAATATGGTAGTATATAAATTCTAATCCCAGCCTCCCAATTTCATTCCACCCCCACCTTTCCCCCTTGGTATCCATATATTTGTTCTCTATGTCTGATTTATTAAGGTTTCATTTATTTTGTGTATTCATTAGTGATGAGTCCACCTTTACTTTCTAAGCCTTAAAGCCAGGCTGTTAACATGGTTAGAGGTATGTGAAAAAGATAAACATACTGAACATTTTCCTTAACATTTTCTTTTCCTAACATGCTTAACATTTTCCTTAACATTTTACTGGTTGCATGTCTCAACCCATAACCTTAAAAAAAAAAAAAAGTTTAGAGTGCCTTTTTGTCTTCTCCAGCTTCCACGCCTCATGATAAACTACCATTTCTCCATCTACACCCATACCCCTGTCTTTATCAGTATCCTTTTAATGTTTGCTACTATAAGACTCTATTTTGACTCAAGTGCTCGGTGTAATCAGCAAACAAGTTCTTGCTTTCTGTACACTGGAAAGAGACAAGAATTTTAGAATACACTGAATTTCATCATTTTCTATTATTGAAAATGCATGTTTATGATAACAAATTAAGATACAAGAAAAGATGAAGAACCTTATCAACCCACAGGGAAAAACCACTGTCCATACTTTGCTATATGTTTCCAGTCTGTGTATATTTATGTAAATATTGTTGTTCAGTCACTTTGGATAAGGAAATGGCAACCCACTCCAGCGAAGGGTTGGACATGACTGAGCGACTTCACTTTTCACTTTCATGCATTGGAGAAGGCAATGGCAACCCACTCCAGTGCTCTTGCCTGGAGAATCCCAGAGACGAAGGAGCCTGGAGGGCTGCTGTCTATGGGGTTGCAGAGTCAGACACAACTGAAGTGACTTAGCAGCAGTAGCAGTTCAGTCACTAAGTCGTATCTGACTCTTTGTGACCCCAAGGACTGCAGAACACCAGGCGTCCCTGTCCTTCACTATCTCCCAAAATTTGCTCAAACTTATGTCCATTGAGTTAATGATGCCATCCAACCATCTCATCCTCTGTCGTCCCCTTCTCCTCCTTCCTTTAATCTTTCCCAACATGAGGGTCTTGTCCAGTGAGTCAGCTCTTCGTATCACGTGGCCAGAGTATTGGAGCTTCAGCTTCAGCATCAATCCTTCCAATAAATATTTAGGGTTGATTCCCTTTAGGGTTGACTGATTTGATCTCCTTGCAGCCAAAGGGACTCTCAAGAGTCTTCTCCAGTACTGCAGTTCGAAAGCATCAATTTTTCTGCCCTCAGCCTTCTTTGTGGTCTAACTCTGACATCCGTACATGACTACAGGAAAAACCATTTAAATATATATAATTTTAGAAATAAAATTAGTGAAGTCGCTCAGTCGTGTCCGACTCTGCGACCCCATGGACTGTAGCCCACCAGGCTCCTCAGTCCATGGGATTCTCAGACAAGAGTACTGGAGTGGGTTGCCTTTCCTCTCCAGGGGATCTTCCCAACCCAGGGATCAAGCCCATGTCTCCTGCATCTCCTGCTTTGCAGGGGGATTCTTTACCACTGGGCCACCTGGGAGCCCCTGATTATCCCGTCCTCCTGCAAAAGTCCTTGCAAGAAGAAAAGCTTAAAGATAATGGTTCTAAGCCGTTGTGCTTTGGGTTGGTTGGTTATAAAGTGTCTCATCCACGAGACACAACAGGCACAGACTGTATGACCTTCAGACTTTTCAAGCACCAAAGAAATATTTGAAATCTTAACAACAACAACAAAAAAAACAGTTGGTTCCAAATTAGCTTACTATAAAATTTTGTATCCTTTCATTTTCTCTTAACTTACCCCTGCTATTTTTCCATTTTCTTAAATATTCTATGAAAATATCTCAAGTGGCTGTGTAATAAATAATCTAGGCAATGGATAAACATTCTTTTTAGATGCTTGCATTGACCACCAAAGTCTTGGACCATAGCTGTGTTTAGTAAGTTATACTCACAATGTAAAATGTCTAGGTTGTATACTAAATTTCCTGATACACTCTTTCATGAAGCAGTATAATGAGTTGGTTAATGTGCAGATTCCAGAGTGATATTTGGGTTCAAATTTCAGAGAGGTCAAATTTTGCTTTTCCCATTTATATATGATCTTGGGAAAGGTATTTCATCTTTCTTGATATCTGACTCAGTTTTTTAAAGATGTTAAGTCACTGGGCTATGGGAAGAATAAGTTAAAAATTTTTTTAACTCATGTCCTAAACTTAATAGATGTACAATAATTACTGACTACTATATGATCCGATTGGGGAGAAGATTGCAGAGAACCTATAGGTTGGATACTGGACACCAGGAGAAGGCATAAAACATTAGAATATTCCAGAGATGTGTGACTAATAGCTTCTCTCATGCTCATCCTGGGTCCCTGGATACCAAAGGCATCAAGTCTCTACATTTTCCTGCTTAAACATTTCTTTTAAAGCATATATATTTCTGTAATGGGTATTGGCTTTCCTGAGTATACTCCTTTTTTCCCCCAGGATATGACTATTCTTAAAAAAGTTTAAGCTGAAGTATTGTTAAAGCACTAATAAATATTTAACACTTGAACCACTTGAATTAAGGTATCAGCCAAAAACCATGATACTGAACATTAGCTGTTTATCTCTCTCTGTCTCCCTACCCCACCAAACAATGAAGTTTATGACCAGTCTTTTGCCTAATGTGCACAGTAATGTTAAAAATAAGTATATGTTTTGGGTTTTTGAATTTTTTATTTTACAGGCTTTATGCAGTGTCTATCTAGAAATTTTTGTACATGTACACATTTTTTGTTTGTATTTGTGTATCTGTATACATGAACATGTCCATCCAGGCATGTTCTAATATCAGAATAATACATTATAGGTAGATGATTAATTCGGGGAAGGCAATAGCACCCCACCCCAGTACTTTTGCCTGGAAAATCCCATGGACGGAGGAGCCTGGTAGGCTCCAGTCCATGGGGTCGCTAAGAGTCGGACACGACTGAGCGACTTCACTTTCGCTTTTCACTTTCATATGTTGGAGAAGGAAATGGCAACCCACTCCAATATTTTTGCCTGGAGAATCCCAGGGACAGGGGAGCCTGATGGGCTTCTGTCTGTGGGGTCGCACAGAGTCGGACACGACTGAAGTAACTTAGCAGATGATTAATTGGGCCAAACCTAAATAATACAGTAAATATTTGATTTGTGCCTGGAGTTAGGAAGAATTATTAATTGAGCGTATATTTTGAGCAACAGTGTAGTCTATGAAATAATATATTTCAAAATAATTTGCAACGTTAATCAGACTTATTGCAGATGGGGCTACAAAATTCGAAGGCTTTCTTATATCCATCAGTGCTTCACACCATTCTACTTACTTGTATTTTCCTTTTCTCATGTCTAAGGAACATAAAGGAAGAAAGATTAAAATAATGCATTAAATATCTTTGTCTAAGAAGTAACTCACCAGAGATTCTTTGAAAATTTTGTGTAAAGAGAAGGGAACCATGTGAGTGACACCTGGGTGCCAACTATCTGCTAGGTTCTGTACTAGTGCTGTTTCATTTAGTCCTCAAAACCTCTTTGAACTAGTGGTTTCCTAACGTTGATGAGAGTCTGAGACTTACTGCCCCAGAAACTGAGGGACTTTATTGATTCATCACATGGAGCCAAGTCTGGAAAGTACTTGATGCTCAAAAATATTAATTGGATTGATGTGAGAGTTGGACCATAAAGAAGGCTGAGTGCCAAAGAATTGATGCTTTTGGACTGTGGCTGAAGAAGACTCTTGAGAGTCCCTTGGACTACAAGGAGATAAAACCAGTCAATCCTAAAAGAAATCAACCCTGAATATTCCTTGGAAGGACTAATGCTGAAGCTCCAATAGTTTGACCACCCCATGTGAAGAGCCAACTCATTGGAAAAGACCCTTATGCTGGAAAAGATTGAGGGCAGGAGGAGAAGGGGGCAACAGAGGAGGAGATGGTTGGATGGCATCACCAACTCAATGGACATGACTTTGAGCAAACTCTGGGAGATGGTGATGGACAAGGAAGCCTGGTGTGCTGTAGTCCATGTGGTCACAAAGAGTTGGACGTGACTGAGCAACTGAGGGACTGAACAACAAAAAATCTGTTAAGGTTACACATCCAGTAAAGAAATAGAAAGAAACAAAAATGAAGTTGCTCAGTCGTGTCCAACTCTTTGCGACCCCATGGACTGTAGCCTACCAGGTTTCTCCATCCATGGCATTTTCCAGGCAAGAATACTAGAGTGGGTTGCCATTTCCTTCTCTAGGAAATATTCCCAACCCAGGGATTGAACCCGGGTCTCCCGCATTATAGGCAGATGCTTTACCTTCTGAGCCAACAGGGAAGTCCAAAAGTCCATCTCTGAGCTTTCAGGATGCTAATGCAATTTATAAATCCTCAAGAGAGTACATAGAATGTGACATTTTCTAAGTTCACTTGGCCCTCCCCTTCCCCCACCACCACCCCTGGCCCCAGGACAATATTAGAATCTCACTAAGCCAGTATTCTGTGGAACACAGTTCATGAAGTCTGGTAAAGGAATAGCCAGATTCACATTTGGGGACATGCTCACAATACTTGGGGTTAATGTTTGCTGGGCTCTTATTATAAGCCAGGCACAGTGCTAAATATTTTCACAGATTCTCATTTACTCCTTACAAAGGCCCTCCAAGGGCAAATAATTTGAATACCTTTATTTTACAGATAAATCACTGGTATTATTCTAGAACTAGGATTTGAACTGACAAAGTGTGAGCCCAAATGCCATGATTTTAGTCACTTAATTGTACTGCTTTTATCAGTTCCTGTCTATGCATCATATGAAATACTACAAAGTGATATGGGAAAAGGGAGTTCTATGGTCAAAAAATTTGGGAAACATTGAGTTAAAAAGTTAACTTGGTTCTTGGCTTCAGGAATTCTCTGAGCTTTCAGGATGCTAAGGCAACTTATGAATCCTCAAGAGAGGATGTAGAATGCGACATTGTCAAAGTTCACTTGGCCCTCCCTCTCCCCCCCACCGCCCCTGGCCCCAGGACAGTATTAGCATCTAACTGAGCCAGTATTCTGTGGAACACAGTTCACACAATACTTGCCAGACTCAGTGGAGGGCTGCTGTTTCCTCTCCTTCCTAAAGAGCAGAATGAAAAAGAGGGCCTCAAAAGCCTGCTCCATTCCCATTATGTCTTGGTGTCCTATATTGCTTCTTTTCATGGTATTGTAAGTCTGTGTTTTAAAGAAAATAATTAGCATTATTTTAACATCTCACCTCTTTTTCTTATAATGAACCAACTAAGTTTTATATGAGAGAAGGATGGATATGTGCCTCAGTTTGTGCAATATATATTTTTCCGTATCCCTGTTCCCCTTGAGCTAATGATGCTGATAGAATTATGGTGACGATTATTTTTGTTTTTATTTCTTAATTGAAATATAGTTGATTTACCGTGTTTCAGGTGTATATCAAAGTGATTCCGTTTTTTTCTGATATAGATGTGTGTATATATATTCCTTTTTTCCTATACATTTTAACTTCTTTTTTATTGGAATATAACTGCTTTACAATGTTAGTTTCTGCTGTACAGCATCAGGAATCAGCTATATGGTACATATATCTGCTTCCTTTTGAGCCTGCCTCCCACACTCCCATGCACCCTAAGTGCTCGCAGGGCAGCGAGCTGAGGTCCCTGTGTTGTACAGCAGCTTCCCACTAGATGCTTTACACGGGGTCATGTATATATATATCAATGCTGCACGTTCAATTTGTCCCCAGCTGTCCTGCCCCATCTGTGTCCACAAGTCCGTTCCGTACGTCTGCATCTTTTTTCCAGCCCAGTATAGGTATATAACAGCAAGATAGCAAATATAGCTCCCAACAGTAAGTCCTTATTGTTTATTTTATGTACAATAGCATGTCTTTGTTAATCCCAAATTCCTAATTTATTCCCTCCGCTCCTCGTGGTGACAGTTTGACCTCAGCCTCCAGTGAACAGAAAGGTTTATCATGAGAACTTAATCTAGCACTGACTTCCAACGTTTTATCTCCTATCGGCACAAAAGGTGACCAGTTGCACTGTACACATAAAAAATATCTGGTCTTTGCCTTTATTCTTTTGTGAAATATTTCATAGGCTGATGTTCAAAACATTCAGGAAGAGAAATTGACTTATAATGCTTGAAAGTTCATGGACTGAGGCACTCCATTAAAGCAGGGTTTGTAAGGAAAAAACACACTTTCTGTCTTTTGGCCAGCAGTTCTACTTTTGGGACATTTATTCCATACAGTGCTGTATGATAGAGACCAAGATTTATAGCTGGCGATTTCCTGAATAACAAGTCAGATAGCAAATGCCTCAGTGAAACAACTTTCATATGCTCTGCAAGGTGCAAAGTAGCACAGTGGAGTGGATGGTGTGTGTCCGGGTTTTTATGAGGTGGCATTTTTGGGAGTTGTGTGTGTGTGTGTATTTTTTGATCTCTTGCAAGACGAAATGATATTAATTGTTTTTCTTTCTGACTTTAACCTAAAATCGGAAACATTTCACTGTTCGTCCCCTTCATCCTTCTCCCAACATCCTCTCCTACCACCCTCTTCTTCTCCTTATGTCACTTGAATCAGACCTTGTACTTTTATACACAGAGATGCTTATGGAAGCTATCTCAACTCAACTCAAAAAAAAAAAATTGAAGAGAATATGTTTGAATGATAGAATAAAAATTCCTCTTACCTGTATTTTGTTTCTCTGGTTGATAAGGGATTCAGATTTTCCCTGCAAAGTAAAGACAAAGCAAGCAATAGTAATAAGAGAGAGTCCTCCCCACTGGAAATGAAATTGTGGTTCTCCAACAACCTTGGAGATGCTCATCAGAAATCGTTTCACCTTTGGTTTAGGATGAGACGTTCACATATTGGTGTGGAGATTTGGTTATTGTTGTTGTTCAGCCGCCCAGTCGTGTCTGACTCTTCACAACCCCATGGACTGCAGCACGCCAAGCTTCTCTGTCCCTCACCATCTCCCAGAGTTTGCCCAAGTTCATATCCATTGAGTCAGTGATGCCATCCAACCATCTCATCCTCTGACACCCTCTTCTCCTTCTGCCTTCAATCTTTCCCAGCATCAGGGTCTTTTCCAGTGAGTCAACTCTTCACATCATGTGGTCAAAGTATTGGAGCTTCAGCTTCAGCATCAATCCTTCCAATGAATATTTAGGGTTGATTTCCTTTAGGATGGACTGCTTGGATCTCTTAACAGTCCAAGGGAATTTCAAGTGTCTCCTCCAGCACCACAGTTCGAAAGCATCAGTTCTTCAGTGCTCAGCCTTCTGTATGGTCTTCATGATGTTCGGAAGGAGTAACCCATAGAAGGAACAGGGGAGGAATGACTGCTGGCCCATTCCAGTTTTCATTTCTGTGGATTTTTAGGTCAAATTTAAAGGCAGTCTTTTGATAACATATGAGGTCTTTCTAGGTTTGTTTCATGTGTACATACTTGATATATTGTCTGTATGTAAATCTTGTAAATCAGTTCCTAAACAATCTGCCTGCAATGCAGGAAACCCTGGTTTGATTCCTGGGTCAGGAAGATCAGCTGCAGAAGGGATAGGCTACCCACTCCAGCGTTCTTGGGCTTCCCTTGTGGCTCAGCTGGTAAAGAATCCGCCTGCAATGCAGGAGACCTGGGTTTGATCCCTGGGTTGGGAAGATCTCCTGGAGAAGGGAGCGGCTACCCACTCCGGTATGCTGGCCTGGAGAATTCCATGGACTATATAGTCCATGGGATCATAAAGAGTCAGACCCAACTCAACAAATTTCACTTCACTTCACTTCACTTCATATGTAAATCTTGGGCTTCCTTGGTAACTCAGCTGGTAAAGAATACACCTGCAATGCAGGAGACCCCAGTTCAATTCCTGAGTTGGGAAGATCCCCTGGAGAAAGGAATGGCTACCCACTCCAGTATTCTGACCTGGAGAATTCCATGGACTGAGGAGACTGGCAGGCTACCGTCCACGGGGTTGCAAAGAGTTGGACACAACTGAGTGACTTTCACTTCACTTCATGTAAATCTTAGATGGATAAACCATTGAGTATAATTGACAGTTTAGATATAATTTTTCACAGTTACAGTCAGTTGACTTTCAACAAGGGTACCAAGGAAAGTTAATTGTGTTTGATCCCTGGGCTGGGAAGATCCCCTGGAGGAGGTCATGGCAACCCACTCTAGTATACTTGCCTGGAGAATCCCATGGACAGATGGGCCTGGTGGGCTACAGCCCGAAGAGTCACAGAGAGTCAGACACGACTGAAGCAACTTAGCATGCAGGCACAGAGCCTTTTCAACACATGGCGCTGAGATAACTGGATGTCCACGTTCAAAAGAATGAATTTGGACTCTTACCACTCACCACATACAAAAAATAATTCAAAATGGATAAAAGATTTAAACATAAGAGTTAAAACTATGAACCTCTTAGAAGAAAACATAGGTGAATATTTGTGACCTTCAGTTAAACAATGGTTTCTTAAATATGACATCAAAGTACAAGCAACTTGCTTCAAAAGACACACTAAGAAAGCAAAAAGACAACCCATAGAATGAAGAAATATTTTCATCTTGTGTGCCTGATAAGGAATTGGTATAACAAATATATAAAGAGCTCTTATAACTCAATTTCTTTAAAAAAAAGAAAAAGCTAAAACATGGGCACCAGATTTGAAAAGACAAGTCTCTAAAGAAGATGTGTAAATAGGCAATAATAAAAAGATGCTCAGAACAAGACAAGGATGACTACTCTTCCCACTTTTTTCCAACATAATATTGGAAGTCCTAGCCACAGCAGTCAGAGAAGAAAAAGAAGGAAAGGAATCTAAGTTAGAAAGGGATTGAAACTCGCTATTTGCAGATGACATGATATTATGCACAGAAAACACTTAAGACCTAAAAACTATTGGAACTTAAAAATGAATTCATTAAAGTTGAAGGATAGAAAATTAATCACAGAAATCTGTTACATTTCTATGTACCAATAATTAACCATTAGAGAAATAAATAAAACTATCCTATTCACAATTGTATCAAAAAAAATAAAATAAAAAGATGCTCAATATCATCATGCTCAGATGCTCAGTCATGTCTGGCTCTTTGTGACCCCATGGACTGTAGCCCGCCAGGCTTCTCTGTCCATGGGATTCTCCAGGCAAGAATACTGGAGTGGGGTGCCATTTCCTCCTCCAGGGAAAATTCCCGACCCAGGAATCAAACCCGTGTCTCTTACATCTCCTGCATTGGTAGGTGGATTCTTTACCACTAGTGCCACCTGGGAAGCCCACTCAATATCATTAGCCATCAGAGAGATGAAAATCAAAACCATATCGAGATGCCACTTTGAATCTACCTAGGATGGCTATACTCAAAAAGACAGCTGAGTGGTGGCGAGGAGGTGGGGAAGTTAGAATCCTCAGTGCTGCTGGGGATGTAAAATGTTGCAGCTGCTTTGGGAAACACTCTGAAAGTTCCAAAAAAGATCAAACATAGACCCAGCAATTCTTCTCCTACATATATACCCAGAGAAAGGAGAAAATATGTCCGTGCAAAAACCTAAACACTAATGTTTACAGCAGCATTACTCACAGGAGCCAAAAAGTGGAAAAATAAAACCCAGATGTCCATAAACTGATACATATGATATATATCTATACAGTAGAATATTATTCAGCATTGGAAATGAATGCAGCGCTAATTATATCCTACATAATAGATGAACCTTGAAAGCATGCAAAAGAAGTTAGTCACAGATGGCCATGTGTTATATGGTTCCTTTTAAATGAAATATCCAGAATAAACAGATCTCTAAGCAGAGAGTAGATTAATAGGTTGGAAATTTGGGAGTAAATGGGGAGTACCATTAACTAGTTATACGGCTTCTTTTTGGAGTGATGAAAATGTTTGCTGAAAATCACTGCATTGTACAGCTTCAAAGAGTGTATGATGTGTAAATTCTCTCAGTATAAAGCTGCTATTAAACACACAAAAAAGCATATTGCATAATTAGTGTCGTACAGAATTCCATTTATAATTTTAGATTCTCGGACTAAAACTCAGCTTAGAGTTTTAAGTAACCTGTTCCAGGACACCAACTAGTGATTGGAAAGCCAGACTTCCTGAACATCAGGCCCGTCATTTTCTGTACTGTGATTATGACAGGAAGTTTAACCCCAACAGACCGTAAAAATCACACTTACTGAATTTTATTGGTTTGGCTGGGTAACACTAGCTTACGTAACCGGTAAGTCACTGAGGTTGAGGTTGACAGTAGAAGTTTAATTCCTTTTCATGTAAGATTCAGTAGCATAAGGCGAGGATGAGCGGATGCAGAAGGTTTCTTTTGTAACCTACAGAGGTTACTCAGGGACCCAGGGTGTTCTTACATCTTCTCTTTCAAGGTGACCATGGGCTTTAGCATCCTGCTTGCAGCTGGGGTTAGGGGGGTGGGGGTGGGGTGGTGTTTCCCTGGTGGCTCAACTGCTGAAGAATCTGCCTACAATACAGGAAACCCTGGTTCAATTCCTGGGTTGGGAAGATTCCCTGGAGAAGGGAAAGGCTGCCCACTCCAGTGTTCTGGCCTAGAGAATGCAGGGTCGCAATGAGTCGGACGCAATTTTCACTGTGTCACATCTGTATGTCTTGGGCTTCCCTGGTGGCTCAGATGGTAAAGCATCTGCCTGCAATGCAGGAGACCAGAGTTCGATCCCTGGGTTGGGAAGATCCCCTGGAGAAGGAAATGGCAACCCACTCTGGTACTCTTGCCTGGAAAATCCCAGGGACAGAGGAGCCTGGTAGACTACAGACTATGGGGTTGCTAACAGTCGGACACGACCGAGCCACTTCACTTTCAACAGGTGGGGGAAGGGAAGCTCACCCATGTGGGGCTTTCCTGAGGCTGCTCTCCATGGGATGCACGTCATTTCCTGTCTCATTCTGTGCTCGTGACCCAGCTACTTGGCCCCACACAGATACAGATAGTACGGGGCTGGGAAATGACCACCCTGGCCAGCAGCCACCCCAGCTGTCTCCTAACCCTGCGGCAAACCATTTGGTATCTATGCTCCAAGTTCTCTTCCCTTTGTTGTTGTTCACTTGCTAAGTCCAAATCTTTGTGACCCCATCGCAGCACACCAGGCTTCCCTGTCCTTCGCTATCTCCCAGAGTTTGCTCAAACTCACATCCATTGAGTTGATGACGTTATCCAAACATCTCATCCTCTGCCACCCCCTTCTCCTGCCCTCAGTCTTTCCCAGCATCAGGGTCTTTTCCAATGTGTCGGCTCTTCGTCAGGTGCCCAAAGTATTGGAGCTTCAGCATCAGTCCTTCCAATGAATATTTAGAGTTGGTTTCCTTTAGCATTGACTGATTTGATCTCCTTGCTGTCCAAGGGATTCTCAAGAGTCTTCTCCAACAACATAGTTTGAAGGCATCAGTTCTTAGGCACTCAACCTACTTTATGGTCCAGCTCTCACAGCCATACATGACTACTGGAAAAACCATAGCTTTGGTTATACAAACCTTTGTCAGCAAAGTGATGTCTCTGCTTTTTAATATGCTGTCTAGGTTTGTCACAGCTTTTCTTCCAAGGAACAAGCATTCTTTTAATTTTGCTTCAGATTAACATCTGCAAATGGCTATCCATAGCACCTTTCCTTATGGGATAGGCACAAGGATTAAATGATAATCCACATATAGTATTAAATCCAGATTCTAGAATAAAATGTGTTAAGTTGCTTCAGTCATGTCTGACTCTGTATGACTCTGTGGACTGTAGCCCGCTAGGCTCCTCTGTCCATGGGGTTCTCTAGGCAAGAATACTGGAGTGGATTGCCATGCCCTTCTCCAGGGGATCTTCCTGACCCAGGAAGCGAACTGGTGTCTCTTACGTCTCACCTGCATTCACAATCAGGTTCTTTATCACTAGCACCACCTGGGAAGCCCTCTAGAATAAAATAGTGCTTAATAAACACTAGTTACCATTGATGGTAATAGCATCTTCTTCTGATTTTCAAGGTAGTGAAATATTAATGCCTAATGTTACAAAAAATGCTACATTTACAAGTCATTGGCAGTATCCTAAAAGATTTTAGCTATAACTGTGATGCTTGGAAAACTCTTAAGCAGTCAGAATCTTTCACTTAATAACAATCTGTTGAATAACACACTATCTATAAGCTCATTTGACTGCATGGATCACAATAAACTGTGGAAAATTCTGAAAGAGATGGCAATACCAGACCACCTGACCTGCCTCTTGAGAAATCTGTATGCAGGTCAGGAAGCAACAGTTAGAACTGGACATGGAACAACAGACTGGTTCCAAATAGGAAAAGGAGTACGTCAAGGCTATCTATTGTCACCCTGTTTATTTAACTTCTATGCAGAGTACATCATGAGAAATGCTGGGCTGGAAGAAGCACAAGCTAGAATCAAGATTGTTGGGAGAAATATCAATAACCTCAGATATGCAGATGACACCACCTTTATGGCAGAAAGTGAAGAACTAAAGAGCCTCTTAATAAAAGTGAAAGAGGAGAGAGAAAAAGTTGGCTTAACTCAACATTCAGAAAACGAAGATCATGGCATCTGGTCCCATCACTTCATGGCAAATAGATGGGGTAACAGTGGAAACAGTGGCTGACTCTATTTGGGGGGGGCTCCAAAATCACTGCAGATGGTGATTGCAGCCATGAAATTAAAAGACGCTTACTCCTTGGAAGGAAAGTTATGACCAACCTAGACAGCATGTTAAAAAGCAGAGACATTACTTTGTCAACAAAAGTCTGTCTAGTCAAGGCTGTGGTTTTTCCAGTGGTCATGTATGGATTTGAGAATTGGACTGTGAAGAAAGCTGAGCACCAAAGAATTGATGCTTTTGAACTGTGGTGTTGGAGAAGACTTGAGAGTCCCTTGGACGGCAAGGAGATCCAACCAGTCCATCCTAAAGGAGATCAGTCCTGAGTGTTCATTGGAAGGACTGATGTTGAAGCTAAAACTCCAATACACCGGCCACCTGAGGCAAAGAGCTGACTCATTGGAAAAGACCCTGATGCTGGGAAAGATTGAGGGCAGGAGGAGAAGGGGACAACAGAGGATGAGATGGTTGGATGGCATCATCGACTCAATGGACATGGGTTTGGGTGGACTCCCGGAGTTGGTGATGGACAGGGAGGCCTGTCATGCTATGGTTCATGAGGTCACAAAGAGTCGGACATGACTGAGTGACTGAACTGAACTGAACTGATAAACACATTTTCAGTATAGTGGGATCACAAAAAGAAGAGATGGCTTTTGCCTTTGAGCACTTCATGTTATGGTAAGCATTAGCTTACTTACATTACTTATTACTTACATTAGCGATCAGATCAGATCAGTCGCTCAGTCGTGTCCAACTCTTTGCGACCCCATGAACTGCAGCACACCAGGCCTCCCTGTCCATCACCAGCTCTCGGAGGTCACCCAGACTCACATCCATCGAGTCAGTGATGCCATCCAGCCATCTCATCCTCTGTCGTCCCCTTCTCCTCCTGCCTTCAATCCCTCCCAGCATCAGAGTCTTCTCCAATGAGTCAACTCTTCGCATGAGGTGGCCAAAATACTGGAGTTTCAGCTTTAGCATCATTCCTTCCAAAGAAATCCCAGGGCTGATCTCCTTCAGAATGGACTGGTTGGATCTCCTTGCAGTCCAAGGGACTCTCAAGAGTCTTCTCCAAGCTCCACTTTAAATAGGATATAGTTAACCTAAGTTTTTGGAATAATTTGTTTTTTCAGCCATCTGCACATATATTCTAACACAGACAAATATTAATGTGATTCTCTTTTTTAAAAAGTAAACCCAATTCTAAAATAGGTCAAAGTTGCTTTTATTTTAGCTTTCTACTTCTTGGTCTCAAATGTTGATTTATCACTTCCCTCTCCTGCTATAAATTGTCAATTTACCTCTCCCCAACCCTTCACAATCTACCCCTAAGTTATTAAATTATTATACAGCAATTATATATTGCTGTGCAAAAAACCAATTTTGTAAATTTTTTCAAGGTAATTATTTGAAAACAGGTTTGTTTTCGTGTGAAAGAGCATGATGCTGGGATTTGTAGTTTATCTAGATTGGAAACTTGGTCTAGTGCAGTGGCTTTTAATTTGCTCACATTTTTTTTTTTTTTTAATCAAAAAGACAGCATTGTTACTGATTTCTTACAGTTTTAAAAATTCATCAAGCCTATGATACTCTTACATTCATTTGAAGCAAGGCCCATATAACCAAATAATCCTTTTTCGCCTTGTGTTTGTTATATGAAAATAAATTTCGCATCTCGTTACTCTTGAAAGTTCCCTGTTCTTCCAAGTTTTCCCAGGCCCCCTAGGATGTTAGAGCTGCAGGAGGCTTAACATTCTGTCCTTCTCATCTGCCCCTTCAACAGAGGAGAACACTGAGGCCCAGGGAGGTCAGGGGACATGCCTGGGGCCACAGTGGATGTGGGGCTGCGTCCTGGTACAGAGAGCTCCCTCCACGTGGAGCCCCTCTCCCTGGCTGGGAACATTGCCTTTCCTTTGACCCCCTCCCCACTTTCTAATCCGTCACCACATCTTGTTACATTTCCTTGAAATGCCTCTTGCTTTCCACCCTTCCCATTTCTTCCTGTCTCATCCAGTCCCTCAGCTCTTTGCAATGGGAAAGGTGAGTGCTGTGTCTCTGGGGCCTCCGTTATACAAGATTGAATTTTCTCTAAATACCACTGTCGGCCTGTTCCTCCTCTGCTGTGAGTCTGCCAAGAGCTTCCTGCTTCCTGTAGCAGCAAACATCATCGCTTCTCTTACACCAGCTCCTGCTTTCCCTGTGTGTGCTCAGCTTGCTTCCTTTCTCCCCATTCACCCTAAGGACCCTGGGTCTTCTCTGGGTTTGTTCCATGCATCAGCCATGTTTCCTTCGTGATACTAGTATGTCCTGCCCCCCAGCTCCCAGTGTCCCCCTGCCTTGCCTTTCCAAATCCTCCCTTTCCAGCTGAATCCATATCCCACCACCTTGTCAGTCTTTCCGTGCTACTCCACTGAGAGCCCAGTGCCCCCTGCCGCCACACTCTTCCCCAGTTTTTCTTGTTAGGCACTAATAGTTGTATTGGGCATCATAGCCTGTCTTACATGGCTCTCTGATTTTTTCTTACACTTGTGTTACCTTCTCAGTTTTGTTTAATGCTCTTTGAAGGCAGGGCTTATATTTCTGTTTTTTCTCATCAGTTCAGTTCAGTCTCTCAGTTGTGTCCGACTCTTTGCGACCCCATGGACTGCAGCACCCCAGGCTTCCCTGTGCATCACCAACTCCCGGAGCTTACTCAAACTCATCTCCATCATGTCGGTGATGCCATCCAACCATCTCATCCTCTGTCACCCCCTTCTCCTTCCTGACTTCAATCTTTCCTAGCATCAGGGTCTTTTCCAATGAGTCAATTCTTCACATCAGGTGGTCAAAGTATTGGAGCTGAAGCTGAAGTCCTTCCAATGAATATTCAGGACTGATTTTCTTTAAGATTGACTGGATGGATCTCCTTGCAGTCCAAGGGACCCTCAAGAGTCTTCTCCAACACTACAGTTCAAAAGCATCAATTCTTTGGCACTCAGCTTTCTTTATGGTCCAACTCTCACATCCACACATGACCACAGGAAAAACCATAGCTTTGACTAGATGGACTTTGTTGGCAAAGTAATGTCTCTGCTTTTTTAATATGCTGTCCATGTTTGTCATAGCTTTTCTCAGTTCCGTTCAGTCTCTCAGTCGTGTCCGACTCTCTGCGATCCCACCAGGCTCCTCTGTCCATGGGATTTACCAGGCAAGGATACTGGAACAGGCTGCCATTTCCTTCTCTAACTCCATATTTCAGATTGCCTAAACAAGTGGTCAGTAAACACTCCTTGCTTATTAGGGACTCTTTGAGCTTCTAAAAAGTGTTGGCCAGAGCTATAGGCACTTGAGATGTTTTACAGTGTTCACTGCCTGGATCCGGATCCATTGTTAATAGTGCAGAGCAGCCCTCTCCTCCCTGCCAAGTGTGATGGAGTCAGCGCTGCTGTGTTACTGGTCTTCTGAGGGGCCTCGCTGTATAGGTGTGGGGCTCACACTCAGAGTTGCCGATGTTGTGGTGGGTTAGTGGCAGAGAGGTGAGGGCTTGCCCCCGCGTTCTTGGGTCTTACAGTAGGGAAGAGTTCCTCAAGCATGGGGAGGAAGCACAGTATCCTGTGAGCTCTGGCAGACTCTCTGCACCCTAGGGTGAAATGTGAACCGGCCTGGCCCTCCTCCCACTGTGTGTCTTTGAGCCAGTAATGACCTTGGTGCTCTCTTTTCTACGATACTGGCAGAGTGTCCTAAGATTGAATCTGATCTTTTGATGAACAACTTTCTCAGTACCCAGAAAATAGCTTCCCCAAAAGGTAAGCGTGTTGTAGTAAGCTCCTGGCATTGGAAAAACGAATGTGTCTTATTTAAGGAAGACTGTGTCTGCTTTCTGGATTTCGATGTCCCTTTTCTGGGCCTTCCTGCCTCTCCTGGTAGTCATTTCCAGACTGAGAAACTGCAGATTTTACCGCACCTTGGACTGCATTCTCCCCACGGCATAACCCCTACAAAAATGTCCTCCACTAAGGCTCATAAACTGGGAACTGCTTTTTCTGTAATGTCAGCAAGACTCATTCCACCCATACAAGCACAGATTGGCCTTTATCCTCTTTAAGAGACTTGGCAGAAGACTCAGATAAAGGTGAAGTCAACAAACTCTGGCGCCGGAGTGAGTTTAGTGCCTCTGGGCTTATCAACCCCTTGTTCCTCTCCTGTTCTGAATCCTTGTTCCATCCAGAAGCTTCTCTCTTCCTGTCCATGACGATAAAGATGTTTCAGATCCTGCCCCCTTTGTTAACGCCCCTGCCACTGATAGTAAGACACCACATCTCTTCATTTATAGAAAGATACCAAACTGGATTCACTTTAAGGTTTTTTTGCTCTCTCTTAATCTCTCTAGGTGGATGGAAGTCTGCTTAGTTGAAGAATTGCCACCAACCACTGAACTAGAAGAAGGACTCCGGAACGGAGTTTACCTTGCAAAGTTAGCCAAATTCTTTGCCCCCAAAATGGTATCGGAGAAAAAGATCTATGATGTGGAACAAACACGCTATAAGGTAACTGAGATCTAATTGGTGTGGGCCTCTGGCTCAAAGTGAAAGTTGAGTCTTTGCCTTCCTTCCCTTTCTTTAGTGTTTCTATCAGGATTTTGTGGGAGGTAGGGTATGGGGACGGAGAAGGCAATGGCACCCCACTCCAGCACTCTTGCCTGGAAAATCCCATGGATGGAGAAGCCTGGTAGGCTGCAGTCCATGGGGTCACAAAGAGTCGGACATGACTGAGCAACTTCACTTTCACTTTTCACTTTCATGCATTAGAGAAGGCAAGGGCAACCCACTCTAGTGTTCTTGCCTAGAGAATCCCAGCTGCTCTGCACTATTAACAGAATCCCACGGGGGAGCCTGGTGGGCTGCCATCTATGGGGTCGCACAGAGTCAGACACGACTGAAGCGACTTAGCAGCAGCAGCAGCAGCAGGGTATGGGGAAGGGGAATGTCCTTGGTCTTTGAAGGCTGTTAATAATCATTCTTGAGGCAGCAGCAGTTTTGAAAGCAAAGCCCTTTTCTGTTTCTGGGCTGAGGCTGAGAGACCCCTGATTTGTGGGGCTTCCAACTCCCAACCCCCCTTATTCCTTCATGAAGGTCATGTCATTAATACCAGTAAATATAAAGGTGGGGGCCCTCTACCCCTCCTCTCTTCACCACCAACAGTTTATTACTCCCCTTATTCTCATCAGGAAGTAAAGTACCCAGCGGAGACTTGAACCTGTAGCCCTAAAGAGTTAGAGCCAAGGTGATTAAAAAAGAAAAAAAGTACTAATATTGATGAGTCAGAAACTCCTTTCCATTTGATGTTTAAAACAAAATGAGACTAACCTTTTTGTATGCAGCTAGTTTTATGAACTATTTCATAGCTAATTTGAGAAGGAATATAGGGAGGAAAACCAAGCCAATATAAACACCAATCTTAATCAAAATAAACAAATAAATACAATCAAAATAAATAACCAATCAATATAAACACTGTATTATTTTCAAAAAATGTGTGTGTTTTATGGATATAATGTATAAGTATTTTCAGGTAAGGTGATACATCTATGATTTGCTTCAAAATAACTGGGAAGGGGGTTAACAGATGATTCAATACCAGCCGTGAGTTTGTAATTGTTGAGATTAGATGATGGGTGCAAATGAGTTCTTTATACTATTCTATCTACTTTTTTATGTTTGAAAATTTCCATTAAAAAGTAAAGAAGGAAAAAGTAAGCACCAACCTAAAAGATGCCTTGATTATATGTCTTCAAAAAGCAATTTTAAAATGTGTGTTCTTCTCTTCTAGAATGTGAGATCTCTTCTCCACTTTGGGTCAGGGTTTCTAAAGCTTATTTGAAACTTGATTTTTTTTTTTGTTTTCTCAATATCTTGTGTTTGGTTTTGTTATATCAGTATTTTTTTATCTGCAGATTTTCAAGTGTTTTTAAAAGTTATTTCTCTTAAAATTTCAAGGATAACATTAAGTATAATTGAAAATAGAATAATTTTCCATTTAATTCATGAGTCACTCCACCCTTCAGTTGTTTTTGAGACAAACTTTATCTTTAAAATATGTATATTGAATTCAGAGCAAATGTCTGAGTAATGATTTAGGCTAACAGACAAGATGAATTGGCATCTTTTTTGACAAGTCTCTCTTCATCATCTAATCTAAAAGGGAATGGAGCAAAACTCTCTGCCTTGAATAATGTTATGAAAAAATATGTTTGCATATGTTAAAATAAGTTTATTAAGTCATGTGTTTATTAACTCTAGATGTTTCTCCCTAGAATGAGTTTCCAGCCTTTTGGAAGACTTAAGCAAAACAAATGATTTAGCCAGCCAAAATTAAAGTTTCTTTTTTTAATTTTAAGGAATATTTTCAAAGTTCAGAAAAAAATTATTTATATCCCGTGTCACAAAATAAATTAACATTTGTCCACATTTTAGAACATGATCTTTATTTTCATTGCTTCTGTGATGGTTGTTATCAAGACCTAGACCTATTATAATGGCCATGTAGATTTCATGATATAGATTTGATGATAAAGTGTCATGGGCTCCAACCTCCCCTGGAAAGAGATTGTGGGTGTTTTGTTTTGATGTGTGGATTGGGAGAATCAGGCCGGAAAGACAGACCTTTAGTGAAAGTAAGCCTCAGAGCTGCAGGTGGGCTAATTCCCCTCTTGGCACATTTTATGCCTTGAATATAGGTGTCTCTTTCCAGTTCAGCTCTGGACCCCTCATGGCAACTTAAACAGGTACCATTACCTCCTGGCATCAGAGGTCCTATTATTTGAATCCATAGCAACTTCTCTTTGGGATGGGGACGGGGGGAAATATTTCCAATCTCTTGTTACAAAATAAAATTCCTGGGGCACCTGGACATGTGCTGACGTCTCTGAGCAAACCATCGTGACAGAAGGAAGTGGTCTGTGTTACTGTCCCCCATCTCATCAGGCCCCAAGTGGGATGCACAGAAGAAAGGATGTTAGGAGAGGCGTGGAAAGATGGGAGGTGGCAGATGGAGGGGAGTCAATGCCAGCTGTGATGTGGGAGAATCATGGGGCAAAGGGAAATTACCCCTCTGTTAATTCACTGGAGAAAAGAGGCTTTTCTTTTTTTTTTTTTTTTCCTTGTATTAAATCCCTGAACGTGTCCTTGAATGGGAATTGTTAGTGATTTGCTGTGTCATCATAAGTTTTTAGTTTAAGGTTATTTTGTTTCTTCTGCAAAAATGAAAGGAGACAGCTTCCTGTTCATGTGTTTTTCGAATCTAAAGCTTGTCACATGGTCCTCTTCAAGGAGCCCTAAATCACGGGACAGCGGCAAAGATGTTGAAAAACAGGGGAACACTTGCTAACCTAGGCCTGTCTCTTGATGGGCCATCTGGAAACCATGAGTTCAGCGAGCCTGAATGCTCTGCAGGGTCTGCTGGGCTGTGGCCGTAAAATATGGCCCACGTGTCGGGCCGGGTGTCCCTGAGCAAAAGCTTTGTCCCGAATCACACAGCCTCGGCCGGGGCGCTCTTGGCTTTGAGCGAAGCAGTGGGCGCTTTCACGAAGCCCTGTCCTTGTTGTTGCCAGCTCATTGTCTGTGCCTCAGCCCCTTCTTAATTTAGGGTTAGGAAGTCATGCTGGGTATTGAGTTGAACCTTCCAGGGAAGAGTGTCCTTTCCCTAACCATCTCTGCCTCCCCCTCCAGGGCTGAGTTGCATGGTCCTGCCGTCCACACGGGGACGCACCATGCTGTGCTGTAGTAACTATTTTGTCCTGAAGGCAGGAGCTGTGTGTGTCTCTTCCACCGTGTCCTTGGTGAATAGTTCAGGTTCCGGCCCAAATAGCTGTTGGGTAAAGGAATGAATGAGAATTTTTTTATTTTTTAGAGATTTTTTTTTTTTTAACATGGGCCATTTTAAAAGTCTTTTATTGAATTTGTTAAAATATTGCTTCTGTTTTCTGTTTTGGTTTTTTGGCCATGAGGTATGTGGGATCTTACCTCCCCGGCCAGGGGTTGAAACCTCACCCGCTGCATTGAAGGCCAAGTCTTAACCACTGGAGTGCTAGGGAAGTCTGTCTAGTAAGCCAAAGGGCTCCGTTTCTTGTCTTCTATGCTTTATTCAATCCTTTATTCAATACTTGCTGAAACTCCTCCTCTAAGTGTGATGCTAAGACTTCCTGTGGTCCCCCACGATGGGTGTGTGTGAAAATGTGAACTTTTGGGCCCTCCCCCAGAATCTTAGCCAGGGCCCCAGGAAGCTCCATTCTTAATTATCACCTCAGGTGATTCTTTTGTTACATACTACTAAGGTTTGAGAATCACTGCTCTAACAGGCAGATACATTAATATAATAAGATTTAATAAAGTTGTAGAGAAAGAAGATAAAGCTCACCCCACCCCAGTACTTTTGCCTGGAAAATCCCATGGACGGAGGATCCTGGTAGGCTCCAGTCCATGGGGTCGCTGAGAGTCGGACACGACTGAGCGACTTTACTTTCACTTTCACTTCATGCATTGGAGAAGGTAATGGCAACCCACTCCAGTGTTCTTGCCTGGAGAATCCCAGGGACAGGGGAGCCTGGTGAGCTTCCGTCTATGGGGTCACACAGAGTCGGACACGACTGAAGCGAGTTAGCAGCAGTAGCAGCAGCAAGATAGAAATACATAAAGGGTAGAACTCATTTATCCATGCAATCTTCATCCATACCTACCAGATACCAGCCACTGATCTGGGCACCAAAGACAGTGCAGAGACAAGCAGACATGATTTTCATGCATTTCATGTTTTTCATGATTTTCACAGTTGGAGATACAGTCTGTGAGGAAAAGAGACAGTCATGAATTGTAATCAGTGTATGAAGGAAGAGATTAAAGCCAGAGTTGTTGACAGCCAGCCATGCACTTTGCTGAGGAAATGTTCTTACATGGAGACTGGAAGAAGGAGGGGAAACTCATCCATGAAAGCTGAGGGTAGAGAGTGGGGAGGGTGGTCCAGACAAGAGGGTCTCAAGGACGAAAGCACTTGGCCAGATTGAGTGGCTGGAAGGCTAGGTGAGGGACAGAGGCGAGAAATGGGGCCAGGAGAGAAGCAGAGAGGTCGCTCAGTGCCTCCTGGAGACCTCGCATGGGGCGCCTCCATTGTAAGTACAGGGGAGCTGTGTCGGTGTTGACAGGGGCACCGGTGCACAGTCTGTGCTGCACAAAGACTGCTCTGCAGCTGTGTGGAGGGAAGAGGGACTCAAGGGCAGGGGGCGATGAGAGGATCCCTCAGCCCAGGTGACCGATGACCGTTGCCTGCAGAGACAGGAAGTAAGAGGATCTGAGAGGGGAAATGAAGGGTGAATCCTGCAGAAGGACTGGAAATGGGCGGAGCGACTGAAGAGAAGACAGCTAGGTGGATGGTGGGCGGTAACTAAGCAGAGAGTGATCAGTTCTAAAGGGGATTGAACTGACACAGATGCCAGAAAGGTTTCATGGTGGGGTTTGACGGCTGAAGGTTCCCAAGCCACCTAGGATGACCAAGAGAAAGAGGAGTGGAAGAAGAAGGGGGTATTCCTTGGAGAGAATGCAGTCTGATAAGCCGCACAGCAGTATCATTCTGGACAGTGCACTGACAGCTGTAGATTTATAACAAATGCTTACTGAACGTTTAGGTGGGCCTTAGACAGGGAAAGCATACACAGTGGTCAGGAGTATGAGCTGCAGAACCAAAACACTTCAGAATCTGGCTTCACCACTGACTTTGACTTGGTGAGCTTCAGTTTCCTGAGATGAAACTGGGAAAATACTAACAGCACCAATCTTGTAGAGAAATTGGGAGGAACAAATGTGATCATCTATGCCAGGCGCTCAGCTCAGTGCCCGCCTGATAGAGGCGAGCACCCTGTAACTGTTACAGACGGTGTGTGTTTGTTCTGAGGCTCCGTGAGCAGTAAATTGACCAGAATATTTGCACTAGGAGTCAGGGAATTCTGCAACCTGATCTTGACCCTGAGCTCGACAAGTTAGGTCAACTCGAATGTCTTAAATACTTGGGCCCTCAGTTTCTTCCTGTATAAAATGAGCAAATTAGAATAATTACTGGTTTCATACTACCTCATAGTTCTAAGTTGCCTTGATCCTAATATATAAGAAGTTGCCATCCACAGAAGGCTTACATAATACCTCATCTATTCAATTTAAACTGCAGTAATCTTGTTTGTTGTTGCTATAGTAGCTCAGCAATAGAAAATCAGCATGTCCTTTCTAGTCTAATACCTGAAAGAGATGAGATAGATGGACCATACCAACCCTTGACTAAATATGACTATAGATGTAGCACCTCGTCTAACATATTGTTAGTGTGGGACTCCTGAAAAGACAGACTATAAATGTTTATAATGGACTAAGTTTATTTGGAGCCTCTTTAGAAGGCCTTTTTTGTTCTAACTGGAGTAAATCTATAGACTGAAGATGTTAATATAGTTCACTCACTGAAGCTTCTAAATATGCAGACAGGGAGCATAGGGTTCTGAAGTCAGCATTCCTCAGGTGTTTAAAGTGGATGAAGGATTTGAAACCTGTCATGTCATTTACTATAGAAATATGACCAAGATAACCACCCTTTCCTTCAGTGCCTCTTACATGAAGCGCTGAACTTTTTTTGACCTTAAAGGTGAATAAAGTTTCAAGCCCAGTCTCATAGCGTAATAATTACCATAACCAACATTTATTGCATTCTTAGATGTACTTTGCAACTGAGTGTTCCATGTATGCTGCTGCTGCTGCTAAGTCACTTCAGTCGTGTCCGACTCTGTGCAACCCCATAGACGGCAGCCCAGCAGGCTTCTCCGTCCCTGGGATTCTCCAGGCAAGAACACTGGAGTGGGTTGCCATTTCCTTCTGCAGTGCATGAAAGTGAAAAGTGAAAGTGAAGTCGCTCAGTCATGTCTGACTCTTAGCGAACCCATGGACTGCAGCCCACCAAGCTCCTCTGTCCATGGGATTTTCCAGGCAAGAGTACTGGAGTGGGGTGTCATTGCCTTCTCCGGTTCCATGTATAGTCTCATGAAATTCCTCAACCCAAAGAAACATACCATTCCCATTTTGTGGCTGAGGAACCAAGGTTCAAAGAGACTTGGAACTTTCCTGATGTTACCTAACTAATGAGACCACTAAATGGATGGGATGTTTTTATTGCATAATTTGGATTGTTTCAAGGCTATCAACCAAAGATTCTCAGAAACCAACCTAGGGTCAAACAAAACTATATGTATTTAAACTCAGAAAAAAGGCCAAGAAAAAAAACATACCTATGGAGCTGTAAGAAAGAGGAAATAGGAACTTAGTAGAGATTTGAACTTGTACTGAGCGATTCTAATAAGGATTTAGGAAGCAAGAACCAGTTATCTTTGGTGTGTTATCAGGAAAGTGAAAGTGAAGTCTCTCGGTCTTGTCCGACTCTTTGCGACCCCATGGACTGTAGCCTCCAGGCTCCTCTGTCCATGGGATTCTCCAGGCAAGAGTACTGGAGTGGGTTGCCATCTCCTTCTCCAGGGGATCTTCCCGACCCCAGGGATTGAACTCCAGTCTCCCACATTGCAAGCAGACTCTTTACCATCTGAGCCACCAGGGAAGTCTAAAACGTGCAAGTCACTCGTGTCTGACTCTTTGTGACCCCATGGACTATACAGTCCCTGGAATTCTCCAGGCCAGAATACTGGAGTGGGTAGCCTTTCCCTTCTCCAAGAGATCTTCCCAATCCAGGGATTGAACCCAGGTATCCCGCATTGCAGGCGGATTCTTTACCAGCTGAGCCACCAGGGAAGCCCAAGAATACTAGGGTGGGTAACCCATCCCTTCTCCAGCGGATCTTCCCAACCCAGGAATAGAACCAGGGTCTCCCACATTGCAGGCGGATTCTTTATCAGCTGAGCCATCAGGGAAGCCCAAGAATACTAGAGTGGGTAGCTCATCCCTTCTCCAGCAGATCTTCCCGACCTAGGAATCAAACGGGTATCTCCTGCATTGCAGGCTGATTCTTTACCAACTGAGCCACCAGGGAAGCCCAATATTAATGGTGTTATCAGCAAGTAGGATCAATTTGGTGTCTTAATTTTTAGGAGAATATTCACTAGGGGCCAGATTGCCATAGTCAAGAAATAAGTCACCGTCTTATTTGGAAGAGGACTATATTAGTCACTTTATGGTGTTGAGGGTCCTCAGCCCTGACATGACTGAGGATTGTCTCCATTTTGGCCCTCCACGTTCACAGAGTGGCCATGTCTGAGAACCGTTTGTGTTCTGCAAACGTTGCTGATGCTGAGTTAGCCTCAGACACTACCGCCTGGCCATGAACTCTCTCTCTATGCTTTTCCTCTCTTTGCATGCCCTTCACCCGCTCTCTCTCTTCCACTCCTTTTCCTCTCTTCTCTGCATGCCCTTCAGATCCACTCCCCTCCCTCTAGTTATTTCACAGTGGTTAGCTAATCTCTTTCCTCTGAAGAGTAATCCCCTGGTCCTCAGGTCCTGTGCTCTGCCCTTTGGGGGGTGATAGCATGGGGAAGGTGTTCAGATCCACAGAGATTTTGTCTTGAATCCCAGCTCAGCCCCTCAACAGATGTTTGACTTTAGGCAAATCACTTCATCTTTGTTGCTCAGGTTTCCTCATCTCTCAAAAACATGGGAATAATAACTACCCTACAGAGTATATGGAAAATTAGAGATAATTTATGTAAAGTGCTTGACATACATGGTCCAATCTTAGTAAATAATGGCCACTATCAAAAATGTATAAATATTTGCAAAATTTTAATTTTCTTATGCTTATAATTTCTAACAGCAAGAAAAATAGTTTTTGTTAAATAAACCATTAGATTGTAGAAGCTCACAGAAGATGGGAAGAGCTAGACTTTGTGAATGTGATAATACACCATTGGGTGTTAATTATGATGAAATTTGCTATAGTTACTTTTCATTTTATTCAAAATGAAAAATAAGATATATAACATTATGGTATACATTTAACTAATGAAATATATGATTATTTTAAAGCTGTCAGCAGTATATACCTGATAAAACTTCATAAGATAGCAACAAGAATATTTTATTTATAGACTGTGTAGAAAATAATGGCTGGCTGATTAGAACTGTAGGAATGGAAAACGGAGCCTATTTTTATTATATGGGTAGAAAAAGGTCTTGTAAAATATTTCCACTGAAAGTTTGCTTATTGTACAAGGCCAAGGTTAGAATTAAATTACAGAAGGAATAAATACTAAAATTAGCTCTGAATCATGGAGTGTTTTTTTGTTTTCATCTTTGTATTTTTCTATAGTTTCCAGTTTGTTTGTTTGTTTGTTTTTCACAGAAATCTTATTACAGTTGTGATCTGGCAGAACCAGAAACCACACACACAAAAAGACATCTAGTCTTGTAAAAATCCTTTTTTTCCAGAAGTTATTGCCCTCAACCATGGTTGCCACAGTCTTGACACTGAGTGTGTGTGTGTGTGTGTGTGTGTGTGGGCACACACATGTGCTCATGATTGTGCACACATGTCTCATAAAACATCCTTAGGCGTGCTAGACAGTAAATGGTCTTTGGGAATCTAGTTCAGAATTACCTCAAACGTGTGAATTCTGGGGACTGGAATGGTCCGTCCCAAATGGTTGGAGTGTTGCTAAGAAAGTCTCATCTCCTATGGCATTGAAATACGTATAATATCATATATGAAACGAGTCACTGGTCCAGGTTCGATGCCTGATACCAGATGCCTGGGGCTGGTGCACTGGGACGACCCAGAGGGATGGTATGGGGAGGGAGGAGGGAGGAGGGTTCAGGATGGGGAACACATGTATACCTGTGGCAGATTCATTTTGATATATGGCAAAACCAATACAATATTGTAAAGTTAAATAAAATTAAATATAAAAAAAAAAAAGAAAGTCTCATCTCCTTTACGGTTGCTTTATGTGAGCGTTCATGGCACTGTTCTAGGAGAAGTAGAATTGAAAGCGTCCCGCTAATGGAGGCAGTGGCCACTTTCTTACCTCCTTTTTGTGTGTTCCCCTCTTTTCCGCCCCATCAGAAGTCGGGCCTTCACTTCCGGCACACAGATAACACCGTGCAGTGGTTAAGAGCCATGGAGTCCATCGGTCTACCCAAGGTAAGCTTGGACTGGGAAGACAGGAGGGCCGGCACGGACACCTCACTGTGGGAGGGGGTGCGCAGAATGGGGTATCAACGCTGCAGATGCCCTCATTGCCTTGGGAGTGAGAAATGTGAGAACTAAACAAATATATGGAAAAGCACACATAAAGTAACATATGGCAAGAATTCAGGTTGGGAGCAGCTAGGTAAAGTTAAGCAAGGTCAGAACAGCTCTACCTGGTAGATAATTGATTTAGAAGCGCCATCTCCCTCTTTTGTATTGCTATTTATACCTATTCCAAGTCTCTTTGTATCAATATGTATTGTATCATTATAAGTCATCATTATAAATTTATTTTGATAAAGTAAATATTATTATAAATCATCAGATCAGATCAGATCAGTCGCTCAGTCGTGTCCGACTCTTTGCGACCCCATGAACCGCAGCACTCCAGGCCTCCCTGTCCATCACCAGCTCCCGGAGGTCACCCAGACTCGCATCCATCGAGTCAGTGATGCCATCCAGCCATCTCATCCTCTGCCGTCCCCTTCTCCTCCTGCCCTCAATCCCTCCCAGCATCAGAGTCTTCTCCAATGAGTCAACTCTTCGCATGAGGTGGCCAAAATACTGGAGTTTCAGCTTTAGCATCATTCCTTCTAAAGAAATTCCAGGATTGATCTCCTTCAGAATGGACTCATAGTGTCGCTTTAAAGTTTAATGGCTTTAAACTCTTACTCCTGAAATAGATCTCCCAAATAAAACTCATCCTGCAAATATTCAGAACTTGTTAAACTCAAAGAGCAGATACCCTTATACCTGTGAGACAGATTAGACAAGTAGAGGAAATGAGAAAATAATTACATGTGATAGAAATTGTAGAGCTATTTCTTAAACTTCTGATTTTGAAATAATTTTAGCATCACAGGAAGTTGCGAAAATAGTACATCTTTGTGTAAACTTCATTCAGGTTCCCCTCATGGTGACATCTCATAACTGTAGTACAGAATTAAATTGGCGTTGGCGTATGAATGTTAACTAGACTCAGACTTTGTTCAGTGTTCACCAGTGAACATTCGTGTGTGTGTATGTGTGTGTGTGCGCGCGTGTGCGTGCACACACGGGTGTAGTTCAGTTCATGAACAGACTCCTGTGACCTCTACCAGAATCAAGATACAGGTGCTGCAGAGAGGCTGGCCTCTACATCACGCCCCTTCTCCAGCGCTGTCGCCTGGCAGCCCCCTGATCTGTTCTCATCTCTATAGTTTTGTCCTTTTGAGGATGTTATAGAAATGGAATCATACAGTAGGTAACCTTTTGAGACTGACTTTTTCACTAAGCATAATGCCCTTGCCATCCATAAGGTTTCCATGTGTATCAATAGTTCCCCTTTTTTAATTGCTTACTTAGTAAGTCCAGCTATTTTAAAGAAATTATTTAAGAATGGTCCGGAAAGGGGATAGGCTACTGACTTATTTAGGCCTGTGTTGTTTTTAGTATTAATCCAGGTTTGCAATTAAAAACACCCCCACAACAAAAACAAAGAATTCCTTACAAATGCCTACTTTTAATACATTTGTGCTAATACCTGTTTTAACTCAGTTCATTTTATCTTGCAATGGTCAATGTTGATCTACTTTATTTTGCCATTTTTAATTAAATTACTTTCCCCTCTCCTAAAATGTTGAGAACATTGAATGTTACTCTTTTCTGGGAAGTGGTTATCATACAGAATTCATATTTCTAAATTGTGATTTAGTGAGTATTAGCAGGGTGTTGAGTGGTAACCAGATTAAAAAAGAAAGAAATTCAAATGCCGTTTTTCTGTATGAGGCTGCATATGTTAGTTAGGATAATTTCATTATGTTTGAAAGATTTGATTTAAACCTTCTCAAGTTGTGTGTGTGTTGGCCGCATTTATTTTGATTTTAAGCCAAACAAGTGATCCATGCAACAGATTCTATTTTAATCCTGATGTTTATTATGAAATCAGTGATATATTACATTGCAGTAATGAGAAGCCAACAGTATACTGAATTGACGTAGATGTATTAATAAATTCCTTCATGCATCAATATGAGCTGCCCACTCTGTGCTCAGCTTCGTGTTACACACTGGGGTTACAATGCTGAAGAAAATGGCGAACTATAGCTTTATCCCATCTCCTTGATAAAAGAAGACATATTCATAATGGTTTTCCAAGAGAGATACCAGTATAAAAGTTTCTTGTTTAAAGGAGAGGGGAAGTTACAGCTGTCCTTTGCTTACCTGGTAGAACTTTTAAACCTGGTCATATTCTAAATGGGTAATCCTCTTCCCATTGATACTTCAACAGCAAATGTATTAAAGGAAACTTAGAAAGACCTTTGAAATTTCATAGACTATAGATATTTCTTGAAGCACTCAGTGACTATACATTTTATAGTTCAAGAAACTTTGCTTTCTCTTAGCTTCTTTCAGTGTCCAATAGAAAGCTGTGCTTGAGTATCAAGTTCTACCATATGGTATGCAATTTTAGTTTTTATGTCAAATTTTATAAAATATTTACCAAAAGCAAGTAATGCCAATATGCTTCTCTTAACCTTAGGAGCTTCGATCCTAATTATTCATTTTTGGTGCCATATTCTGAAATCTGTTTCTTATTAGGTTTTTAGTTTCAAGCTCAAAAAGCATATCAAGGTGCATTAAAAGTTGTAGTGTTCAGACTTTTCAATCTACTACCTCCATTCATAGATGGTTATCCAAAAGAAGTAATCAGGTGCACAGAAAAAGCAGGGATGTTTATTGTAGTGACTATAATAGGGACAAAATTGGGGGGAAAATGTTCAACCATGGAGAACTGGTTAAATTATGGTTCAAAAATATGAAAGAATCCTATGTATCTACTAAAAGTAATGTTCTTATAGACTAATGAAGGGAATGGAAAATAATCATGCCCTATCAAGTGTTTTAAACAGGCTTATAATACTTGCAATTTGGTTTTCAAATACCCACATACATAAATGTAAAAAAAACCCAGAGACATACAGATAAAAGACTGGAAGAAAATATACCAAAATGCTAATAGTGACAGTCTGGAGGTAGGTTTATAAGTGTTTTTATTTCATACCTTATCTACTGTCCAGATTTTAATCAGTAAAAAAGGATGTTTTTTTGTCCTTAAAGTAGTACATGGATATGTGTGTGTTGTGTGTATATACATACATGTTTACAGAACTGTGTAGCCAACTTCTTAACAGTGTAATAAAATGATTTCAAAAGGAGACCCTTCTCAGGCCAGGGGACCCCTGGGCAGTCGCAAGAGTGACTCTGGTACAGAAAGCAAAGCCTGCACGGGCTCATGCCTTGTGGAGTGAAGCTGCCACCCAGCCGTGTGGACAAAGCCTTCCCGGTGTGGCTGACTGTGAATCTCCGTTGAGCCACTAGGAGGCGCTGTCAGGCAGGGACCTGATGCAGTGATTGGTCCACAAGGAAAACAGCATGAGGCACAACTGAGATTCCCCTTCATTTAAATAAATACAGAGCAGCAAGGACAATCAAAATAGGGTCATTTCGGGAGTTAAAATAATTGTGAAAAGCAGCACCTAATGAATACATTTTTCCCTTTTGTTTTCCAGATATTTTACCCGGAAACAACAGATGTCTATGACCGGAAAAACATACCAAGAATGATATATTGCATTCATGCACTGAGGTGGGGGGAAAAAAAATACAATTAAAAATCTAGGAAGTAAATTTAAATAAAACCACAGTTTCAATTTTAAAAGAGCTCTTTTTTCCTCTTTTTAGAGAGCGCTCTTTAAAAAAAATAATAATCTGAACTTTTATTTTTAAGACTGAGTTCTAAATTTGCTGGTAAAAAATTAAGATAATTGTCATATAACAATACTTGAACTTGTAAAACATTTTTCCTTTTTTTAAAATCCATTTCAAAATAGAAAACCCGAAAAATGAATGAAAGACTTGTGAATATAATAAGGAGAAAATTTTAACAGAAATTTCTAGGCATCTAATAATAATGTGCTTCCATAGTCTTGAGTTATACTACTTTACAAATATAGCTACTTTATAAACTACTTTACAACTAGTTTACAAACACATCAAATGAACAGCTTTAATGGTCATAAATTTGATTGTAATACTCTTAAAATCTTTAGTTTGGCTCAATTCTTAGCATAGATTAATAAAATTCACTATAAAAGAATCTTTTGAACTTTTGTTCAGTTGAACTTGTACCATAAGGGTAAAGAAGAAACTAAAGTTTGTCAAATCATGATACATTCATTTTTTAAAGCATTTGTTTGATATCTTAACATTTTTAAGGGCTTCCCTGGTGGCTCAGATGGTAAAGAATCAACCTGCGATGTAGGAGACCCAGGTTTGACCCCTAGGTTGGGAATTTTTTTTCATGTTGAGATTCTACCAGTCACAGAGTGTTTCTTACCTTACTGGAAGAACTCTGATTTTTAGATGTTTGCAAAAATGATTCTAAAAATCCAGTTTGTGGCTGTTGTCTTGAGTGCACACAGGTAATGACTGAAAGACTTCGTATCTGATTAAATTTCAAATTTCTTTTAGAACATCTGCCTTGTGTTTATATCACTGAAAGTCATTTTCCTGGCAGAGTGTTCAGCCTTGAGGTTTATATTAACTTCTTTCTGGCTTTCTTCCTCTCTGAAGGAGAAGATTTTTATAATAATTCATGGCAATATTGGATTACTAAAGATTTTTGATTATGTCAAATAATTTGTCTCCCCCACCCCATCAGTACTTATGAGATTTCTTTGGAAGATGACAGTTGCTTGAAATACAGACCAAATGTAGGTGCCTATCCTACGATTTCTTTTTATTCTAGTAATTTAGAACAACTGAGGAAAAAAATGCTTCTATGCCTTCCCCCTTCTTATGTGGCTAGTATATCATTGTTCCAGGTTTTCTAAAAGCTCTTGGTGCCCAAGTGCTCGTTTTAATGAGTATTATCAAATGTGTTGCCCAACATTCTTGGTCAGATGCTTTTCAGAGCCTAGAATCATTACTTAACACTTTGTGACCTGCTAAGCCAGCCATTAGTTAATCATAATCATATCCATGCATCTGAGGGAAAAGGGTTAGTTGCCCAGTCATGTCCGACTCTTTGTGACCCCATAGATGGTAGCCCACTAGGCTCCTCTGTCCATAAATTCTCCAGGGAAGGATACTGGAGCAGGTTGCCATTCCCTTCTCCAGGGGATCTTCCCGATCCAGGGCTCAAGCCCAGGTCTCCTGCATTGCAGGCAGATTCTTTACCCTCTGAGCTACCAGCTGCTGCTGCTGCTAAGTCGCTTCAGTCATGTCCGACTCTGTGCAACCCCAGAGACAGCAGCCCACCAGGATCCTCTGTCTCTGGGATTCTCCAGGCAAGAACACTGGAGTGGGTTGCCATTTCCTTCTCCAATGCATGAAAGTGAAAAGTGAAAGTGAAGTTGCTCAGTCGTGCCTGACTCTTAGCAACCCCATGGACTGCAGCCTACCAGGCTCCTCCATCCATGGGATTTTCCAGGCAAGAGTACTGGAGTGGGGTGCCATTGCCTTCTCTGCTGAGCTACCAGAGTGCTCCCTAATCAGGCATGGAGAAGTCTCAGGTGTATCTAGCAGTTTTCTATCAAAACCCTTTGCTGCTGTGGTTTAGAATGCGGTCAGTTCCTCAAATGAGGAAGATATTCTGTCCTGTTGGGCCAGACTCTTTTGGAAGCTGGGCAGCAGCGCATTTGCATAGGGACAGTAGGTTTGCCCTCAGTGCGTGATTAGGAGTGATGCTGAAAATGAACCGAGGTATCCTCAGCAGTTATATCCTAGCCGCAGGTACAGCAGCATTGCTGGTGTAAAGATTGTCATTACCTGCCAGGGAATTAGGCAGGTCAGAAGTTCTATTATAGATCGGGAGCCAGGCAGAAAGACCCCCTAGGCCTGGAGGCCTGACTGGTCTGCAGAGTTCATCCCTGGCCCTGCCAACTTGTTTTCTCGTCTCTGTCTTCTTGATTTGGGTTTAACAGCCTCATTAAAATGCCCTGGGTTCCTGCCCTTGTTTCCTGCTTGTGTCTACTTTTCCCTTTTCCTGCCTGCCTCGCCTTTCACTGCATTTCTGACCCCAGTCCCCAGGCCTCACTCTCTGTCAGTTCAGCTGGGTGTTCTCAAGCCCAGACTCCAGGCGGTGTTAGCCAGGCAGCCCCACAGGGAGTCCTGAACCTCTGCGTCACGCAGACCCACCTAAGTAATGCGTGGCCTCATGTTCTTTTCAAAGATATGTCTATTATCTTTTCCTTATTTGAAATAAAAAGTGTTCACCGTGGAAAACATTGGAAAATTTGAAACGGAGTCCCCCTAAACCAAGTTCCTCTGGCAGGTTGATGGTTCACCCCTCTGTATAAAACTTTCTTTCTTTTCCTATACCTGTTCCTCCTCAAGATTAAGGAGTCTCAAAGAAAGGGGAGGGGCATTAAAGCTAAGCAGGGATTAAAGCCCTGAGGGGCCTTCCTAGACACAAAAGCCCCTCCATGTCCCCTGTTTCTTGTTGGAAAAAAAAGGGCGGGGGTGGTTAGTTTCCTAGGCCTTCTCCCAGTTTCAAAGAGAAGACTCAAGTAGTAAGTGATTAGGGTAATAGTCCCAGGACTCTTCCTCCTGAAGGAATATAGATCATCTCTGGGTCGTTCTGTAGAAACCAAGACCCTCACCCAGATGGAGGATTTGACTGCATGCTGAGCACGTGCGCTGTGCGTAGACCTCAGACCAACTGGAACTAGAAGGCTGAGCTTCCCAGAACATCACCCTGTTACCTCACCACCAACCAGTCAGCGGTGACCCTGCATCCTAGGTCCCTGTCCCCTAATATTGTCTTTACAGCTCTTGCCTGAAAGCCACTGACAAGTTTGGGTCTTTTGAGCACAAGCTGCCAGTCTTCCTTGCTAGGCCCTGCAACAGACTTCTCTCTGCTCCAGGTGCTGACGTTTCAGTACCAGATGACAAAGACTGTAACTACTTTGGTGTTTTGGACTTAAAAAATATATGTGGCATGTTTTCTTTGTGGCTTTATTTGGAATATTTAAAGCCTACGCAATAAAAGGAGCCACCTCACAGAGTGAGAACCTTACTAACAAGAGACTCATGGTTTTTATTTTTTCCCCCGGTCTGGAGGCCTAACCATGGAGAAGAACACTTTTTACCTGTTATTTATTGCTCAATGTATTAAGCAACTGTTAAATACTTAAACATTAGCTATACAGTTGAATCCCTTTAAATAAATAAATTTAGTAGACTGCTTTTTTGAATATCTCAAATACCTTTAAAACACAAGTAAAATGCCCAGATACATTATTACAAACTTACTACACTTAAACTTATTCTAAAAGAGCCACCCTGCATGTTTCACTTGTAGTTTCGTTATTTAGCCACTGATTTCGATGCATTCTAAGGCTATAGCATTAGCCCCACTCCAGTACTCTTGCCTGGAAAATCCCATGGACGGAGGAGCCTGGCGGGCTGCAGTCCATGGGGTCGCACACAGTCAGACACGACTGAAGTGACTTAGCAGCAGCAGCAGCAAGGCTATAAAACTTTGAAACCTACCCAGAGTTCACATAGTCACTAGAAACAGAGTACCTCTTCAGTGGACCAGGTTACAGATCTGGTTTCTGACCAGTCACTGCCGGTCAGAACACGGTATCGGTTTGGGTTCTTCTCCCAATGTGAGTCCAACCTTGGCCACCAAGAATCAGGCTGAACTTGGTTTGCAGAATCAGCCAGACCTTGTAGTATTGGGCTTTCAGGTAGGTTTTATTTCCCATCCAGTCCCCACCCTCTGTCACTCAGAAATGGTTTACTTTCGTGTCTCGCTTGGCCAGTGCTCCATAGCCCATTGTCCTGTCTTCATGATGTATTGGCCTGGTCTGTTAACATTATTAAAGGTTAATGTATGCCCTTTGAATATTTTCTTGAAATCAGTTGGGCATTCTAGAGGTTTCTCCCCCAGGAGATGAGGGATGGACTCTGCCTGATGCTCTGTGGGGCCCTTTGGCTGATACCATCTCGGATCCTGTTTCTGGACCCTCTCTCTGCTTGGCCATTGAGTGCAACCGTCAGTACTGTACCCTCTTTTCGCCTGGCTGTTTTTGTCACGTCTTGTGCCCCTCGGTCTGTTCTTGGGATATTCCCTTGGTTTTCTCGACTATTTGTCTCACTCAGAGTTCCTTGTCTTTACTTTTTCCTGTTGTATAAAGGGTACAAAAACAAGCACATATTTATACACTATAGACAGACATGAGAAAAAACAAAGCACCTGTATTTTAACAACACTTCCCAGCTTGTTAAAATCCATATAAATATTATGTGTGTCTTATTTTATCTCTGCATTACAGATTCCTTTTGGTACACTTTATACTGGGCTTCCCTGCTGGCTCGGGCAGTAAAGAATCTGCCTGCAATGCCGGAGGCCTGGGTTTGATCCCTGGGGCAAGAAGATCCCCTGGAGAAGGAAATGGCTACCAACTCCAGTATTCTTGCCTAGGAAACCCCATGGACTGAGGAGCCTTGAAGGCTACAGTCCTTTGAACATCATTTTGAACTCCAGGCCTTTCTCTGATTAAACAAGATCTGTTGTTGTTCAGTTGCTCAGTCGTGTCTGACTCTTTGTGACCCCACGGACTGCAGCATGTCCTTCACTATCTCCCGTAGTTTGCTCAAACTCCAGAGTCTTCTCCAGCACCACAGTTCCAAAGCATCAGTTCTTCAGTGCTCAGCCTTCTTTATGGTCCAACTCTTACTCGCTACATGACTACTGGAAAAACCATAGCTTTGACTATATGAACCTTTGTTGGCAAAGTGATGTCTCTGCTTTTTAGTATGCTGTCTAGGTTCATCATAGCTTTTCTTCCAAGGAACAAGCATCTTTTAACTAACCAAGATTAGTGTCTTCTTTTTTGGTGGACCAGATTGCCTCAGTTTGGTCATGGGAGCTCTTTCTGGCCAACTCCTTTGTCCTTGTAGCACTGTCCCTGACATTTCTTTGAGATATCCTTGCTTTGTGGCCACAAGCAGATTTTCCAATCTTTCCTTCATTGTGTGCTCGTCGAGTCCGACTCTTTGCAACCCCACGGACTGTAGCCCTCCAGACTCCTCTGTCCATGGGATTCTCCAGGCAAAAATGCCAGAGTGGGTGGCCATGCCCTCCTGCAGGGGATCCTCCCAACCCAGGGATCAAGCCTGGGTCTCCTACATCTTCTGCAGGTGGGTTCTTTACCACTGTGCCACCCAGGAATCCCCTTTAAAGTTGTCATGTGTTTTTAACAATTTTCCTTGCTTAACACATGAGGCTTCTGGATCCAGCTTTTCTTATTAAATAAAGTTTATTTGCTGGTTAAGATTCTACTACACTGACCACAAGGTAAACGCACATCTGCCTCTCCTCTGTGTAAGGATGGCTGTTCCCACTCCAGAGTCTGTGGTTGCTGTCCAGCAGTCATGTCTTCAAACGCAGTGAAGACGCCAAAATAGCACCCATTCAGGGCTTGGATTTATGAAAATGGCTGCAGCAGCCGCACTTCTGGTTCACCAGCTGTTCCAAGTACCCTGTGCAGTTTGTGAAGAAGGGCTCCTCTAGTAGGTGAACCTGAGGAACTGGTTCAAAGGCAGGCTTGTTAGCAAAGCAGCTCAAGCGGTCCAGAATCTTCCTGCAATGCAGGAGATACGGGTTCAATCCCTGGGTTGGGACAATCCCATGGAGTAGTATACCCACTCTACTGTTCTTGCCTGGAAAATCCCATGGACAGAGGAGCCTGGTCAGCTGCATCAACAGGGTTGCAAGGAGTTGGAGGCCACTGAGCACACAAGCACACAACATACACATACACACACAATAGTGATACTGAAAACAGACCGACACCTACTGAGCCTTCCATTACATGCCTGGTGCTGGTCCCGGTATCCTGTTACAGGTATCATCGCATTTAATCCTCATGACATATGTTTTCTGAACAGTGATTTGTCTCATTTTAAAGTATGGCTGGCCAAGATCATACAGCTAGTAAGGGGCAGAGTTGGGATTCAGAA
Source organism: Tragelaphus eurycerus (assembly GCA_935064755.1). Lineage (NCBI taxonomy): Eukaryota > Metazoa > Chordata > Mammalia > Artiodactyla > Bovidae > Tragelaphus > Tragelaphus eurycerus. The sequence continues at coordinate 8,596,276 of CAKXYN010000054.1, read as the reverse complement.
CCAGGCTGGATGGTACCAGAACCTGCAGTTACTTAGGCAGCCAGTCATTGTCCTCAGAAGGGAGAATATTTCCATCTAACTAGGAAAATTAAAAGAACAGTGGCATTAGACTTGAACTTCAGCACAGGTCTCTAAGCTGTTACATTTAGGATATTTTCAAAGGAAGCTTCCCCAAACTTCATAACGGTAAGGACCTTGAGATGTTGAGTCCAGTTTATTTCACCGATGAGGAAATTGAAAGATTGGTTTATGTGAGTCAGAGTCACACACTGCAATGTGACCAGGCTGGGGCCAGGATCCAGGGCTTCTGACTCCAGTTCCCTCTTCTTCCTAATCAGCCATGAGGCTTTGATTTACAGACATTCATCTCCCATATTACAACATAAAATGAACTGTGCATGATGTGATCCAGAAAAGTTGAAATAAACTCAGCCTTTGCCTTTTAAGTTTGCATTTTATTACTATAACACCTCTTAACGCATATATTCAAAGTAGTAGGAAAAAACTGATAGTTTTTTTTTTTGCTTTTTTCTTTCTTTATTGCTTCCTTTACTTGAACTGATATTATTAGTACAAAATAGGAGCACATGGGCCAATGAGGCTTTTGCTACCGTAGGAGAGCTCCTCTATTACTGGCCTTTCTTAGCAACACAAATGTACTGTAGCTTTGGATGAAATGCTAGCCGTTTCATGCAAAGTGCTTTCTTATACGTGGAAAGTGACATCAGTCCCTCAGCTTCCTTTGGAATGCTCTCGGCTCTTTGTGTTGGTTGTCAGGCACTAAGGTGCTTAATCTAAGAAATTGGTGATTGGACAGACTTTTGTTTTTTAAACACTAAGACTGCTGCTGCTAAGTCGCTTCAGTCGTGTCCGACTCTGTGTGACCCCATAGACGGAAGCTCACCAGGCTCCCCTGTCCCTGGGATTCTCCAGGCAAGAACACTGGAGTGGATTGCCATTTCCTTCTCCAAACACTAAGACTAAGACTAGGCTTCCTATATACTTCAGGTAATGCCCTCATTTGAATCAAAATGCTTGGAAAGGAGTGGGCCACTGCTGCTGTTTCTTTTCAGCATGGGAATCCAGAATAAGTACTTCTCCTAGTAAACATTTACCCCCTTGACTAATCTGCTAGGACATACCTCCCACACAGAGATTTAGTATATAAACTCCCACGCTGTGAAAAGTTATCTTTTCAAAACTGATAGTTTAAACTTCAACCTCAAAGATAAAATAAATGCTGAAAATTGAAACCAAGTAAAAATATACCTTAACATTAAAAAATACATACTTTTGGTGAAAGTCTGTAAATGCAAATGAGATTTCTACCTGATCCTGATTAGCTCACAAAAATCTGATTTGAGATAAATCTGACTCAAAGATTTTTCTATCCAAAAGGTACCTGACTTCTCAGCACCATCTTGTGGTAACTTTTAGTTAAACTGGGATGTTTGCTTGTTGTGAGATTTATGTCATACAGCATAAATGGAGAAGTAAAAAGTATAATCAGAAAGTCTTCCAGTCTCTTTAATACCGTAGGGAAACATGAACACTTTTGTTTAGTGTAATTAATTTAGCTCATATTACCAACAAATCTCTGCTTTGTGGAAGCCTGAGTACCTTAGAGGGACAGACAGTTGGGAGTGATTAAATGAATGACCAGATATCTCCAGAAAGGAGAGACAGTGAAAACAGTCGTGTCAGGCTCGTCTGTCACGGGCGTCTTAGTCTCCTTACAAAACTGACAGGACATGACTAAAGTAGTAGGAGTTTCTTTAATATATAATGTTATTTATTTTGGGCTGTGCTGGGTCTTGTTGCTGCATAGCTTTTTCTCAAGCTGCGGTGAGCTCCTCCCTGCTTGTGGTTCACAGGCCTCTCACTGCAGTGGCTTCTCTTGTTGCAGAGCACAGATTCTGGAGCTGGGGGGCTCCAGGAGCTGCAGCATGGGGGCTCAGTAGTTGTGCCTCCCGACCCAGGAATCGAACTCAGGTCTCCTGCATTGCAGGCAGTTTCTTTACCAACAGGGCTACCAGGGAAGCCTCAGGCATGGGGACCTGCAGCCAACAGTGACAAACAGCTGCAAGTCTCAGACCTCAAGATGAGACCCAATTCAGGAAATGCCAGACATTTGAAGGAAACGACATCTCTGAAAGAGGACTTACATTCAAGAGGGATTCTATGCAAGCCTCTAGAGCACAGGCTCGTGGGATTCCTCTACAGCACGTGGGCTCTTAATGGCTCAGGAATCAAACCCTGTCTCCTGCACTGGCAGGCTGACTCTTTACCACCAGGGGAACCTGTTGTTTGTTTGCTTTAATCATCTGTAGTAAGAAAGAGTGCTATCCATTGACCAGAAAATTAAGTAACTCATGACAGAAGGCAAACCAACAGGATTGGATTAACTGAGAAACAAACAGGGCCACAGCCCAGAAACTACTGAGTTGTGCAGCAAAGCTTGGAGCTGCTGTGGGGTTTTGGTCTGAGCAGAGATTGGAAGAGGAGAGCCGTAAAGCAGCATAATTTGGATTAGTTAGACTTGATGAACCTACTAATCCTCCCCCGAGACAAGTGTAGATGCTGATGGCAGGGTAGCACACCAGTACCCAAGAAGACTCAGGGAACCCCAGTCTAAGAAGATAAGACAGTGAGCACCCTCTGGGCATCAGCCTCCTTGTTCCTCTACCGTCTCCCTAAGGCTGGCTTCTGTCACGGGATGCTTGTGGTTTAGTCGCTAAGTCCTGTCCGACTCTTGTGGCTCCATGGACTGTAGCCCGCCAGGCTCCTCTGACCATGGGATTCTCCAGGCAAGAATACTGGAGTGGGTTGTCATTTCTTCCTGCAGGGGATCTCCCCGACCCAGGAATCGAACTCAGGTATCCTGCATTGCAGGCAGTTTCTTTACCAACAGAACTACCAGGGAAGCCTCTGTCACGGGGACATATGCAGCCAACAGTGACAAACAGTTGCAAGTCTCAGACCTCAAGATGAGCCCCAAATCAGGAAATGCCAGATATTTGAAGGAAACGACAGCTCTGAAAGAGGAATTACATTCAACAAACAGAACCAACACCCAGGGAACAAATGAAAATAGTAAAATACGTGCACGTAGTGAGTGATTCATTGTGTCTACTTAGTAAATATGCTGGTAAATAGCAAAACCAAAGATAAAACTAAGAAAAAAGAAAACTGGATACAGATTAAATTAGAAAATAAATAAAATTTATTTACCTAAACTTTTATTGCATAATCTGAAATTTAAAAATGCATCTAAAATTCCAGATGATCTCAACATTACATAGGAGGGGAGATAGAAGTGGAAATATATTAAGGATAACTGATATTCATTAGCTTAGCCTTTGATGTAAGAATATAAATTTCAAGTATGTTAAAACTAACAATATTATTGTAATATACATAAATATACACATTAAATATGAAATTATTTTATGTATAAAATTTATTAGAAGAGATTTTATGGGAGACTCCTAGTTAAATTTTACTGTCACATTTTCAAAGTTTTTCCCATTGAATTACTTTTATACTTTTTTTTTGGTCAACCTGTTCAGGTATATTTTTTAATTTAGTTGTAAAAGGAGATAAAACTACAAATCAGGAACCATGAAAGAATGCATACAGTGGTATTTTTTTGATCATTTATGGATCTATTTTTATTTTTCAAGTATGGCCTGATTTTACTTTCCTAGAATTCTTTTATAACTACACCCCTGTCTCTTTAATTCTGTTGAATTTTGTTGTTTCTGTTCCAGTCAGAAGTGTGTGGCTAGGTTGACATTTTATTTGGTCCAAGTGACATGAAGTCCCTTTTACCTGGAATATTTTTTCTTGTGTAATAAATTGAGAATTGGTTCATAAAATATTATGGTTTTGGAAATGTCAGCATCCTAGTTTTAATTATAATGACTTGTTATATCCCTGATAATCTCTAAAGACCTAGAATTTAAACTAAGAAATGTATCCTGTCTTTCTAGCTTTGAATTATGAATACATAGTGTCTATTTTACATTGAATGATGTTCAGAGTCTAATATGTTTTTCCCTTGTGAATAAGATACAAATATACTGGAATTTAGTAGTAAAATTACCATTATGTTTAAAGTGTCATTTGCGGGAAAAGAGGGGGGAAAAAAACAGAGAAAGATAAATCCCCCCAGAAAACAACCTTTAAAATTCAAAAGTTCATTAATATGCATTTCCTGGAAGAAATTGAAATGGCTAATATGTGTATGAAAAATGTTTACCCTCACAATGAACAAAAGGAAATGTAAACTTTAATGGCATTTTTGGCTATCAGATTGGCAAGGTTTTCATGGATAGAATCCTCTGCTCTTAAAGGGACAGAGAAAATGGCATTTTCATGGATTGATGGTGGAGTGGGGCCATGCCCATCATCTGGGTCTTAGTTCAGTTAAACACTCAGACTCAGGACCGCGTGCCGTAACCATGTTGATTAGCAGATGCTCAGGAGGAAATACAGCCTGCCAGCAGGACAGCATCAAGTGGGGGGGCCCCGCTCTGCTAGTCTCTGCTCTGCAGTGGCCAGGGCGCCTGCCAGCAGGAGCAAGCCGGGCTTCTCAACACTCCAGGTAGTTGCCCACACACCCACTTAGCACCTGTTCTCTTTGGTGCCCTGGGTGATAACGTGGGTGTGAAGTTATGAATGAGACTAACAGTGGTAGTTACTGAAGGCTCCCTGGCTGAGCACCTCAGTCCCCAGGAGCCAGTATCTATTCTAGCAGCTCCATAGATGGCTTCCCAGTTTCCTGCAAGAAGTGTGTCAGTTACAAGAGTCACTGACCTCAGGAACACCTAAACTGTGTGTAACCTACTAGATATTTATGATTCCTTCTAGTCAAGATGCAGTTTGCCAATCAAGGGTTATTTTTCTCCTAAGCAATGATGCTTAGTAACATGGTTGTCAGTATACATTTATTGGGCGCTTGGGGGAACAGAGCTTGAAAGTGAACTGAAGGAGGGCATATTCTATTGCAGAAGGGAGAGGAGTTTCATTAACTCTTGGCTCACAGAGAATAAATGAGTATAATCTCTTTTTAAGAAGACAATTTGATAATATATATTAAAAGTCTTGTGTATATATCCTTTCAATTTGATAATTTTCTTTGCAGGAATTTATGTAATGAATAAGATATATGCACAAGTTCAGTCCAGTTGCTCAGGAGTGTCTGAGCCTTTGCGACCCCATGGACTGATGTGCCTGTATAAGTAGGTTCACTGCAACATTATTTATCATAGTAGATTATTAATGGTCATCTAAATGCTCAGCAATTGGTTAAGCAAAATATAGTACATTCACATTATAGAATGCTGTTTGGTGGCTCCGATGGTAAAGAATCTGCCTGCAATGTGGGAGACCCAGGCTTGATTCCTGAGTGGGAAAAATCCTCTGGAGAAGGGAATGGCTCCCCACTCCAGTATTCTCGCCTGGAGAATCCCATGGACAGAGGAACCTAGTGGGCTACAGTCTATGAGGTCACAAAGAGCCGGACACAACTAAGTGATTAACGCTTTCACTTTTTTCATGTGAATTTATGGAATAGATATTTCCAGAAACAATATTAAAATGATTTATATCAAAGTATTTGCTGTTTAAATCTGAATGATGATTTTCTATGTATTCTTTTGAAACCATGGATCAGTAATTTTTAACTTTGATCACATATTACTTTTCTAAGTGATTATTTCTTACAAAGATCAAAAAATTTAATTTCAATGCATACTGCTTACACTGATTAATCATGCATTTTAAGAGTTTTCATTCCATTAAGAAGGCTTGATCTTGAACTCTTTTAATGAAATTTTGTGTTTATAAACTACTCAGATCTGTCTCATATCAACATTTGAAATGAGTCTTGAAATACTTCAAACTGTCAAAATCATTCTCAGTTCATTTTCCCGTACATGGTATTTGTAATTCTAACGTCTAATTAAAATTTCCTAAGTTATATGTCTATCAGAACTGATATTAAGTGAATACAGAATTTTTAGTTGGGTTGTAGAGTTGATCTTGGGGGGACTGGGAACGTTAAAATACATGTAGTTCAGAAACTATGGCTCAATGCCTTTGAGGTGAGAAGTCACATAACTAAATATTTTCATCCTGACATTTTCATGATGAAAATGTCAGACTCTAGCTTGTCAGATTACAGGCAGGTTAGTTGTGACCATCATTGCTTCCTATTGAACTTTTTAAAAATATGTACACTTTTCTCTGCATTTTCCACTTTTTTAAATATATCCATGTCATAGTAATATATCCACGTCATAGCAATATATCCACGTCATAGTGATATATCCACATCGTGGTTTGTCTTTAACGTCTTTCCATCTACCAGTAGTCTTGCTGCTCTGTTTATTGGTTCAGAATGTATAAAACAAATAGTTCTTCAAGGGGGTATATGGTACTTGGAGGCATATATAGGTATGGGAAGGAACATATAATTTCAGCTCTACTTTAAGCAAAATAAAGTTATGTAATATCCAAAGAAATGTTTATTGGATTTGTTACTTGCTATTTTGTGTTGTGTCCCTTAGCCTCCCTATAAGTGGATGATTAGGTTAGTTTGCCCATGGGCGTGCTGTGTAGTTCAGAAGACCAGTTTTCTAGACAGTGACTGGGACTCTAGTCCTGGTCCCAACAGGGACTGTGTCACCTTGGGACTCAGTTTCCTCATCTGTAAGATGCACGGATTAGATAAGATGATCTCTTAGGTGTTTCTCAAATAAAAAGACGCTTAAGAGTTATGTAATTTCTAGCTCTAAGATTTATGATGATGAAGTTTCTGATAGTTTTATGGTTTCTCTTTCAGTTTATATCTGTTCAAACTAGGAATTGCACCCCAGATCCAGGATTTGTTGGGCAAAGTAGACTTCACAGGTACTATTCTTTATCTTGATAATCTTTTATAGTATAGCGATATTTTCTTTTCATTTTGATATTGATTCCCTTTTTTTCCTTTCTATTGATCAGAGGAGAAAACTTGCTTATTGTCTTTAGGCTCTGCCAAGCATCTGTTTCCTCACCTTTGTGAAATGAGAAACAGAGGCTGGCTTCTTTCTAAGGTTCTTCTTTAGAATTGACCCCATGTTCATGATGAACACATTTCTTAACACAAATACCCTCATTTCTGCCTCCATCTCTGTGGCTTTCATTGATTTTTTTGGTTGTTGTTCTTTTTCAGAGGAGGAAATCAGTAATATGAGAAAGGAGCTTGAGAAATATGGAATACAAATGCCATCTTTCAGCAAAATAGGTGGTATTCTGGCTAATGAACTGTCTGTGGATGAAGCTGCACGTGAGTCTACTAAAGATTCAGACTTGCCAGTGGCATGAGACTTACCTATTCTTGATTTTGGTTATAAAAAATAGAATATTTAAAAGATATTATAAGCACCCTAAATTTTTTTATAATATGTATTATAGGTAATTAATTTGAGCACATTAGAATATAACCAAATAATTGACCTTGGACTCTAGACATCTGCTTGTACAAAGCAATTTAAGAAGTTCCAGAAATATATTTACTCTCCTAAACATTTCTCTGCTTTCTTTGTCCTTAGATTTCAGCGGCAGGGTACTCACTGCTGGGAATCTTTCCATGTTGCAAGTTAAATTGCAGTCGTCTCTTGAAGACAACATGATACTTTCAAAGTGTCACCCTGCAAACTCCCAGTGGTTGCCATAGTGTTTGATTCACATTCAATACAAGTTGAATAAATGAATAGGAATCATGTAACAGATGCTGAGGACCTGAGATAAATGCACAGGTGGGGAGGTAGTTGCAGGGATGTGCTGTGATGTGTCTGAGGTTCTGTTGTTTGAATTCTTGACTGGACCCCACGGAAGAAAGTAAAACTTCTTAAGTTATGCACAATCAGTACACCTGTCCATGTTGTCTTTTGCTGATAAAGTTCCTTTTTTCTTTTTACTTTGCAGTGCATGCTGCAGTTATAGCCATTAATGAAGCTATTGAAAAAGGAGTCGCTGAGCAGACCATTGTAACACTAAGAAACCCAAATGCAGTTTTGACTTTAGTGGATGACGATCTCGCACAGGAATATCAGAAGGAACTCTGGGAAGCCAAGAAAAGAAAAGAGGAAAATGCAAGGCTGAAGGTATTCAGATAGATTCTGAGTGCTCAATGTAGTAATAAGCATGGTTATGCATTGCTAGTGTGAAAAAGCTTTAATGTTATGAGGGATATTTTTAAATTCAGTGGCTGTGGTCTCTCTAGCCACAGGCTATTGGTTTGGGTGAAGTATAAAGGCGAAAGACCATGCCCTCTGTAAGGAAATTAGGTTTTCTTTTTTGATGAGTATTACAGGTAGCAAGGATGAAAGATCATGTTGAAAACTTATCAAGAAGGTGTAGAAGGAAAAGTTAAAGATCTTCCATCGTTGAACAGCACCAGCAGACCTTGTTTTAGGTGGCTCACCTTCAGTTTTATTACTAGAGGCTAATCATTGGGTGTGCTGAGGTTAGAGAAGACGCTTTTGAATTCACTTTCCTTGTATTTTCCCCATAGTTTCCCCTCCTATTTGAAGAAGTGAGTTCCCTCCTTGGAAAGTGAGCTCCTGACCCCCACTTTATATTTCCCACCTCCTGTCTTACGGAAAACTTTGCGCTCAGATTCCGCTTCCTCACCAGCTTTCCCCTCCTTAAAATCTTGCCATGTCAGCTTCAGCTCCGTTACCAAAGTAGCCCCTTCATCTTCACTTTTTCTCAGGGAATGGCATTGGGCACACTTGCCCCACACTGCCCCTGGCCTTACATTGCCTGCTTCGCCACCCCCCACCCACGGTTTCTGGCCTCTCTGCTGCTCTGGACGTCTTCTGCATCTCTTCACATCTCTGCTTGTTCCTCCCCCTAAATGCGGAGAGCCTTCAGCGTCCAACGTTGAATCACTCTTTTCTCTGCACTTCCTCCATTGAGCTCATCTACTTGTTGAAGAACTCAAGCTGTCAGCTTGATGCCCTCATCCCTTTGCCCTGCCCCATCAGGAAGATGCTCGTCCCTACCCTACCCTTCTCAGAAACGTGCCTTGTACTGACTTCCCTTTGGAATGACCCCTACACTGTTTCAGAACTCTCTTTATGCCCTCTGTGTCCTGGGCATCACTATCCTGTGCCGCCTTTTCTTGCTGGGCTGACCTCCATCCGCCCCCCTTCTCATGTCACCACTCCTGCCTCAGCCCTGCCCCTCCTGACCTTGTCTCAGGGCTCTTCCTCTTGGGTTCCCTGGCTTCCTATCATTTTCCGAGCCAAGCCCTCTCCCGAGTTCCAGGTTGCAAAATTGATCTTTAGCTACAGATCTGATGTCATCCCACCAGAAACCTCCCCTGATTCCCTGCTGCCTACTGAGTCAAGCCCAGGTCTTTCTGTTGGCCTCAAAAGGTTCCAGCATACCCAATCTACCTCCCCATCTTTCTGGCTAACCCAGGACATGCACTTTGACTGTAGCCCTCACACACCAAGCTTTCTCACCATTGTGATCAAATCCTGTTGCCTACATCCTTCTCTCTCTTCTCTGCCTTGAACATTACTCTCTTCCTCCATATGATGATGAAAGTCACTCAGTCATATCTGACCCCATGGACTGTAGCCCACCAGGCTCCTCTGTCCATGGGATTCTCCAGGCATTAATACCAGAGTGGGTAGCCATTCTCTTCTCCAGGGAATCTTCCTGACCCAGCCTCAAGCCCAGGTCTCATGCGCTACAGGCAGATTCTTTACCATCTGAGCCACCAGGGAAGCCCTCTCTTCCAGGCCCTCCTCAGTTGTTGTCTCTTTGTAAAATTTTTCTTTCCACTCATGTACTTCCCTAGAATATGTTTTGTTCTGCTATATTTGTTATTTATGTTCTTGATTTTTCTGTTAGACTGAATCAAATGGCCAATATTCAGCTGGTTTTGATCTACAAAAAATGGCAATATCAAGTGGTCCAACCTAAAGTTTTCCAAGTTAGACAATTAGGCCTTTACAGAGAGTCACTGGGTCTGTTGTTCATTTTTGTAACCCTTGCTGGCACAGCTAACCCTGGTGCTCTTCACAGAGCAGGTACTCTTAAATGCTTGTATCGAGTTCCCATGAATATTAACAAATGGTTTTTAGCACTCTTTAAGTTTTTGCTTTTGAATATCAAGCTTTGAAAACACTTAACCTCAAGAATCAATGAAGCTTTTGTTTTGCAGAATAACTGTATCTCAGAAGAAGAAAGAGATGCATATGAAGAATTGCTGACACAAGCAGAAATCCAAGGCAATATCAATAAAGTCAACAGTGAGTAATGGATCATATGAAGGAAATGGATACTTCTATAAGATGCAGATTTTTCTTATCTGAATCTCAGCAAAACTCTTAACATATATCCTTATAAAAGTACCTTTTATGATGACAGATCCACTAAAAGTGTTGCTCTTATTTCTGGTGCATCATCTGCTGGTTTTCCATGGAGCTTTTCTAGCCATTTTGTCCCCCGTCCATGCAAAGTATCTCAAAACATCTTGAAGCTAGGTTGACTGTACCTTCCTGTTTCATCACAAGTACAGTGTATGTCATTTTTTGAACCTATCCCTTATTGGGCTAACCTTAAAGTTCTTTTAGTAAAGATTATGAGTTAATGACATTCATTCCTTGCCCAGGATTATATGATAACATTTTATGGGAATTGTAAAGCTGTTATTGACACCTCTGCTTTTTATTACTTGTGAATTATTAGTCTGCAGTGTGTAAGAATTGTTGTCTTACCGCTTGTGTAGCTTTGGTGCAAGTGAATAAGATGTGGCAGACCTATAAATCACATCAGGGCAGGTTTGAATCCCATGGCCCTGAGACTCCGTGGAGTCACAGAGGACATTCTCCTTGGTACCTAGTTTAGTTATGTGACTATAAAGAACAAAAAACTGGGGTGATTAAAATAAGCATGTGCAACTTTAGATATAGTAGTCTCTTTCTTAGTCTTTTTTGTTTCTCTAATAAAATTTATTTCTACTTGAGGCAGTAAGGAATTCTCTTTGACATTTATGACCCCTACTGCTGCTGCTGCTGCTAAGTCGCTTCAGTCGTGTCCGACTCTGTGCGACCCCATAGACGGCAGCCCACCAAGGCTCCACCGTCCCTGGGATTCTCCAGGCAAGAACCCTGGAGTGGGTTGCCATTTCCTTCTCCAATGCATGAAAGTGAAAAGTGAAAGTGAAGTCGTGTCTGACCCTCAGCGACCCCATGGACTGCAGCCCACCAGGCTCCTCCATCCATGGGATTTTCTAGGCAAGAGTACTGGGGTGGGCTGCCATTGCCTTCTTTATGTCCCCAAGGTCAACCTAAATAACCCACATACCTTAAAGGCCAGTTAGTCCATTTAATAAGGCATGTGAACTGCCAAGTTTACACTTGGAGTGTCCACTAATTCCAGCAGTCCTAAACCCTCGATGTAACCTCCTAGATGAGCCTTGAATGTTCTTATGGCTCTTAGCGCCTTCAAGGAAACGCACATCTATAGGTATTACTCAAGAGTGTTCCTCTAAGTAGCTAGTAGAGACATATATTAAGGCTTCAAACAAAGAGGCCCAGAGAAAATTGATAGATATGTCTGGGAGTTAACCCCTGAGTGGGCTTGAGAATTTCCCTCCACTTACAAGTACCGAGAGCGCCGGGATTACTTTAAGGAACACCTTGACATTTTGAGATGTGTGCTCCTATTTTTATTCTTATTAAATTTTGAACATGTTGGTGATGATACATGAAGTACAATTTCAAGTTTCTCTTTCTGCTCTATTTGAAAGCTGAGAATTTCATTATGCTTGACAGAAATGGATTATAGGTAGAAACTAATATTGCCAGCGAGACATCTGAGGTTCATAAGCTTAGTGGGGAAATGGTTCCCTAGCTCTATGCCATCCTTTATTTTTGAAATGTTTATAACCACTAGAATAGATTTCTTTTTCATGTTAAATATAATACCTTATATAAATGTTTCACCACTTGATTGAATGACACAATTTTCTGACCACAAATTTGATGCCAAATTAACTATGCTTTTTTCCACTTTTAAGTAAAAAGCATGAGATGATTTGCACTAATGCATAACCAGCTAAAATTATGAAAGACATTGCAGTGTTTAATGGTTTTAAATGCATAGAACATGATTATTCTGAAGGTTTTGATCTCTCCCCATTGGAAAATTTATAGTAATACTAGAAATACCTAGTATTAGTCTTGAAAAAATTCTCCAAAGCATGTTTTAGCCAGTGACATGACAATGAGACAATGGTATGCTTTAAAATATGTCAGTGTAACTACTTGACAAGCTTTCCCCCAGTCATTGAGCTCGTTGTAGTAAAGTGTTGAGGTGTCTACATTTGTAGCAGCCGTGGTGATGGCAGAAGGTGACAGCTTCGAAGACAGCAGTACCAGGGCTGGTTTCAGAGGCTTCGGGTTTGTTCGGACTGCAGTCATTTAACTTAGAGTTTGGTACACGCCTTCCATTCATTACATATATTCTGTTAAGATTAGGGTTTGAGACTTTGTTAAATCCAGAGTGTAAAAGAGTGGTAATGGTTTATTAAGAGTGTTTTAAAGGATATATTTTTTCTTGTAATATTTTACCATCCAGTTTTCCAAACTTTCCATACTTTACCTTTTCAAAGGTGAAGTACAGTTCTATTCAGGATAATTAGAGACACAACCAAAAGGCCTTGGATAACCTTAACAGAGCATCGGACACGACAACCAAACACTGACCTTCTTTTCTGGAATTCTTTCATTTATCGTACTAGTTCTGAGAATAGAAGAAAGTGTTTGGGTTCTTAGGGTATTATTCTAACTTATTCTAAAAGTGTAAGTTTTCTGGGGTGCGGTATGAAAGACTGCATTAGTTGTAAGTATTTCCTGTTCTTGAATGAGGTATCTCAGTAGAAAAGCTATTGAGCTTGGCTCCGTGTGAATATAGGTAGAGAAGATAAATTCCCATCTGTTAAAAAGGGTTAGAATAATCTTAGCTATAGTCTAGCTAAATCAGAGATACCAAAGGAACATTTCATGCAAAGATGGGCTCGATAAAGGACAGAAATGGTGTGGACCTAACAGAAGCAGAAGATATTAAGAAGAGGTGGCAAGAATACACAGAAGAACTGTACAAAAAAGAGCTTCACGACCCAGATAATCATGATGGTGTGATCCCTCACCTAGAGCCAGACATCCTGGAATGTGAAGTCAAGTGGGCCTTAGAAAGCATCACTACGAACAAAGCTAGTGGAGGTGATGGAATTCCAGTGGAGCTATTCCAAATCCTGAAAGATGATGCTGTGAAAGTGCTTCACTAAATATGCCAGCAAATTTGGAAAACTCAGCAGTGGCCACAAGATTGGAAAAGGTCAGTTTTCATCCCAATCCCAAAGAAAGGCAATGCCAAAGAGTGCTCAAACTACCGCACAATTGCACTCATCTCGCACGCTAGTAAAGTAATGCTCAAAATTCTCCAAGCCAGGCTTCAGCAATATGTGAACTGTGAACTTCCTGATGTTCAAGCTGGATTTCGAAAAGGCAGAGGAACCAGAGATCAAATTGCCAACATCCGCTGGATTATCGAAAGAGCAAGAGAGTTCCAGAAAAACATCTATTTCTGCTTTATTGACTATGCCAAAGCCTTTGACTGTGTAGATCACAATAAACTGTGGAAAATTCTGAGAGAGATGGGAATACCAGACCACCTGATCTGCCTCTTGAGAAATCTGTATGCAGGTCAGGAAGCAACAGTTAGAACTGGACATGGAACAACAGACTGGTTCCAAATAGGAAAAGGAGTACGTCAAGGCTGTATATTGTCACCATGTTTATTTAACTTATATGCAGAGTACATCATGAGAAATGCTGGTCTGGAGGAAACACAAGCTGGAATCAAGATTGCCGGGAGAAATATCAATAACCTCAGATATGCAGATGATACCACCCTTATGGCAGAAAGTGAAGAGGAACTCAAAAGCCTCTTGATGAAAGTGAAAGTGGAGAGTGAAAAGGTTGGCTTAAAACTCAACATTCAGAAAACGAAGATCATGGCATCTGGTCCCATCACTACATGGGAAATAGATGGAGAAACAGTGGAAACAGTGTCAGACTTTATTTTTCTGGGCTCCAAAATCACTGCAGATGGTGACTGCAGCCATGAAATTAAAAGACGCTTACTCCTTGGAAGGAAAGTTATGACCAACCTAGATAGCATATTCAAAAGCAGAGACATCACTTTGCCAACAAAGGTTCGCCTAGTCAAGGCTATGGTCTTTCCTGTGGTCATGTATGGATGTGAGAGCTGGACTCTGAAGAAGGCTGAGCGCCGAAGAATAGATGCTTTTGAACTGTGGTGTTGGAGAAGACTCTTGAGAGTCCCTTGGACTGCAAGGAGATCCAACCGGTCCATTCTGAAGGAGATCAGACCTGGGATTTCTTTGGAGGGAATGATGCTCAAGCTGAAACTCCAGTATTTTGGCCACCTCATGCGAAGAGTTGACTCATTGGAGAAGACTCTGATGCTGGGGGGATTGAGGGCAGGAGGAGAAGGGGACGACAGAGGATGAGATGGCTGGATGGCATCACTGACTCGATGAATGTGAGTCTGAGTGACCTCCAAGAGCTGGTGATGGATAGGGAGGCCTGGCGTGCTGCGGTTCATGAGGTCGCAAAGAGTCGGACACGACTGAGCGACTGATCTGATCTGATCTGATAGTCTAGCCATGTGTTAGGGCAACAGACTAATCCTTGAAAACTCTAAAAATGTCTGGGTCTGTGTTGCCTCTACTAACCTGAAACCTTCTAAGGCCAAACCCCACTGGTTCCGTCCAGTTTCTGTTGCCTGGTAGCAGAGTCCATCACTCATTCTTCCATTTGGTCACAATTCCATTTCTGTTTTCTTGAAACTATACTGAACTTAACTGTTCCAAGTACCCTCCATGTGGCCACTAAAATTCAGGTCTTTATAATCTGAATGTTATAACTCGTAGAGACATCACACAGCTTCTGATTGGATCAGGTAGTGTAAACCAAGGCATCTCTGTGATGAGGGCGTTTTTTTATTTTTTAGGTTAAATGATACAGTAGCTCTCCCCCACCCCCACTCCCCACTTAATCCACAGTTTTCTTGATGGAAATGTCAGTTCCCTACTGTCAATTGCAGTCTGAAAATGTTAGATGGAAATTTCCAGGAATAACACCTGTCTTTTCAGTTACATGCTGTTCCAAGTAGCATGGTGAACTCTCACGCCACCCCCTTGGCACGTGGATCATCACTTTGTCCGGGAGGCCCCACCCTTCAGTCACTTAGTAGCTGTCTCAGTCACCAGACTGTCTGGTGTCATAGTCCATGCGTCCACGCCGTCCTTGCTTTGCTTAATAATGGCCCCAGAGCCCGAGAGTAGTGATGCTAGCAATTCAGAGATGCCAAAGAGAAGCTATTAGGTGCCTTCTTTAAGTGAAAAGCCATTGGGAAATGGAGAAATCAAAAAAATGGCTTGAGATGAATGAAAATGGAAACCCAACTTGCCAAAATTTATGGGTCATAGCAAAAGCAGCTCCAAGAGAGAAGTATATAGCAATACACAACTATTTCAAGAAACAAGAGAAATTGTAAAATAACAATAAATAAAACTGAAACAGAGTCATAGACACAGAGAACAAGCTAATTTTTGCCAGAAGGGGAGATGGATGGGATGGGAGAAATAGTTAAGGTGTTAAGAGGTACACTCTACCAGTATAAAATAAGGAAGTCCTAAGAATGTTATTAGTTATTGTTGTTCATCTCTTACTATGCCTAACTTATAAATTAAACTTTATCACAGATGTGTATATATATTGGGAGGGGGAAAACAGTACCTGCAGGGTTCGGTTCTCTCGTGGTTTCAGGCATCCATTGGAGTTCTTGGAACCATACTAACACATGGGGACCACCATTCCAACGCAGAATTATATACTCATATGACTTTTGATTGTAATATTTTAAAAAACATATCTGAAATTATGTTCCCCTAAAAACCCACACTTTACAAAACACAAGAGATGAGGGAGACTATTCGGAGACTTAATGACTGTTCTAGATCAAACAGCAGTGTGTCCGAGTGCCTCCTTCGGGGTCCCGTGGTGCTCATTCAGAGGGAAGATAAAGCAGCAGTAGGGCTAGCCTTGCTTCTGGTCTTCACATATCTTTAATCTCCTTGGGGATGCAGAGCTAACACACAAAGAGCATTAAAGAGCAATGCCTGTGGGATAAACATGGCCCAGTCCTAAATACCAAAACAATGCCCAAGGTGTGAAATTCTCAGGAACTGAAGCCCTGTGAGGACTTCATGGGAGAAATGGTTCCAACACTGGTCCTGAAAGGAAGAATTTTGCAGGGAAGTCATGCTAGGCAGGAATGACCTTATAACTCCCGCTTTTTCAATGCTGAGGTTCTTTTAGGGACTAGCTCCAAGGATTAGACTATTTTCCAGTTACAAGCTACCATATCCAATGCTTTGCTTGCCATCCAAATGCAACTTTTCAGAGTTCATGGAAGATGACTGCTCAGGCTCTAATCCTTGGAAGTGTGGGCTGGTGGGGTCAAGCTGCAGTGGGAAAGGCACAGGTTCTGATGAAATGTTACTCCGCCCCCAGGGCTGGCTGCAGTGGACCACATCAATGCCATTATTCGGGAGGGTGACCCTGAGAACACCCTGCTTGCGCTGCAGAGACCAGAGGCCCAGCTGCCCATTGTCTATCCCTTTGCTGCTGCGATGTATCAGAATGAACTTTTCAACCTGCAGAAGCAGAATGCCATGGTAAGTCAGAAGAGACTCGGTTACAGAGATGTTCATTCTGAGTCCTAGCAACAAGGCGTGCTGCTGAGGACCAGTGAGTGGGAGTGCAGTGTCTTCAGCTTGTGCCAGGCGCTGGTCTCGTTGGCTTCCTTGTACCAATTCCACACCACCTTCCTCTTCAACTCCTGCCTATCATCTCCTTAAAGAATCTGAGAGCATAGTTAGGAAATGCAGTCAGGGCTCTACACAAATATGCACTGAAAACTAGTTGTTCTTATTTTCTGTGTGATTTTTGAAAAACTTGGTATAATTTAGTAACAGACTGAAATTTTTTTTAAATATCTAACTTTCTTGATTTACATTTCCAGAAATCTGCAACCAAGAGCATTAGCACCATGGCTTTGATTTTTGTCAGTGTCTGTGCTTACTGATTAAGCAGTAAAATCATATAAGGTTACAGTAAATAAAAGCATATGTACTAGTACAGGATTAACCTAAACAATGCAACAGAGTGAAAAATACTAAAGGCAGTGCCAAGAGCTTAATGTATGAAAGAGCTAATATTTCAAAGACCTGGGAAAAGAAATGAAATCCTTAGAAGCATTTAACCATTTGGGAGAGAAAACGTTACCTCACTACACACAATAGAGTAAATTTCCAGTATGAAAGGTTATGTGTAAAAAATCATTTAAAAGTTAAAGTTCTGAAAAAACATGGAAAGACATTGGATCTTAAAAACAGTAGTGCTCTACCAAAAAGCAAGAGGAGGAAAGCATAAAGCAGAAACAGGCAACTCACAAATATACAGGGACGTTTCACAGTACTATCTATAGTACTGAAAAAGGAAACAAACCATATGTTTAACCAGTAACAGACTACACACCCTACTATTAAATGGAAAAAATGAGACTGAAGTATATAGCATTATCTTGTTTTTTACAATCAGAAAAGGAAAATAGTTTAAAAAACCAAAGTCTCTGTAAATGCTTGCATGAATTAAAAAATAACGAAAGTGTGTGTCATGAAAGGCCTTGGGTAGTAGGGTTTGTTTTCTTATCCTTGCTTATTAAGACTTACAGTGCTTTATAAACAGCTATTGCAGTACGAACTGTGCATACCACTTGTATGTGAATTTTCTTCGATAGTAAATACTGTAGTACGATATGATACACAGCTGGTTGAATCCAAGGATGCAGAAACTAGGGTACAGAAGGATGAGCATATGGAGGACCAACTTACATGGGGGCAGAGGAGCCTGGTGGGCTACAGTCCACAGGGTCACAAGGAGTCAGACACAACTTAGTGACTAAACAGCAACTATATGGAGATTTTGGACTGCGTGGAGCTTCAGTGCTCCTAATTCTGGTGTTGCTCAGTGGTCAACTCTATTTTGTAATAAAAGGAAAATAAGTTACTTCTTTAAACTGCCTGTGGGTTCTCTTGTTCATGTTGTTCCCATTTCTCTAACTCTGAGGCCTAAAGCTACTTATACTCTAGTACATTCATCCGGTTTTTTTCTTTGTTTGTCCTCATCCTTTTGGCTGTATACCACTTTAGGTATTTGTGGTGAATCTCAAATGATTCCATTCTGCTCTTTACTTGTAATTTGATATTTTCCTTCTATGTTAAACTCACAGTTAATGTAAGGTCTTTGGATAAAGCTTACCTGTTCCCTATAAAAACCCTTCTTCCCATTTGCTTTGGAACATAAAATTGTGCTTTGTTAATCTAAAATCAATTCACTGTGAAATTTCCATTAAGAACCAGAAAGCTATAGTGCATTTTTGTATAAATATTATACATACGAGATATACAATATTCTAAATGTAAAGATAGATATCAGGGTTTTAAAAAAAATTTATTTTCATGCTTCCTCTATGTTCCTTCAATAGGATGGAAGAAATAACCCTTTTGAAGCTGGGCCAAGTCAGTATAAAATGGTTAAAAGGAAAAGAATGGTGAAAGGGGCTCTCTGTAACCTGAGACTTATTTTTTAAATAAGCCTAATCCTTACCTGCTTTTCATTAAGATTTGCCTCACATTTCTCCAAATATCTACACCCTAGAGTATGTTTAAAATTTCTACCCATTTATAAAAATGTGACTTAGACTAACTTTTTAAAAATTAAAATCAGTATTGCTTAATGACTTTGATTTACTTTTCCAGGGTTATCATCTTTAGGTAAAATTCTCCCCTCTTTTCCTTACCCTTAATTCAAACTGAAAGTCATTAGTTATACTAATGTCTTACTCGGCACTTAGAGACAGTAATGATGTTATCCAACCGGTGGCTTAATTATTTGGTAAGACTAAGCCTGTTGGCAGCCAGTATAGCTGCAGGTAGGAAGAGGCTGTGGCCATGCAGATGTTTATTGAGTCATAACCAAGGACTGTAATTAACTCAATTCCCCAGACGAGCATCTAAGGAAAACCCAGAAGCCACTGACCTGTTCTCGAAAGCCAGTGAAAACTGGATGACCAGGCAGTCCCCTTTGTCCTGGGTTCTCACAATCTCTGACTTTTCTGTACTGTTTGAAGTGAACCTTCTGAACCCCCATCACATACATGGGGTGTGTGAATTTGGGGAGCTTATATTACCATATGTTTCCTAACAGAACTACTTGGCCCATGAGGAGCTCTTGATTGCGGTGGAAATGCTATCTGCTGTAGCTTTACTCAACCAGGCCTTGGACAGCAGCGATCTTGTGTCTGTGCAGAATCAACTTAGAAGTCCAACAATAGGCTTTAACAATCTGGACGAGACGTATGTGGAACGGTAAGGGAACGTTTTCCAAACTTCCTTTCAGTGCAGAGATGTGTGTTTGGCAGAGCTCACAGATGAACAATTTATTCCTTCCTGAAGAAATCCATATAGCCATGCTTACTTTCTTTCTTTTTTTCCTTTTTTGCCATGCTCATTTCCTTAAAAGCTAGACTACTTTGTTCTAAGAGTCCTTCAAATATTTGACTCCTTCCCAGTTTTCCTTCTAGAGGAACAGAGTCTAAGAAGGCGCATCCTGTGGCAGGTTCTTACTGTATATGTTATTAGCAAAAATTGATAGGCTTAAATAAAATAAATGTTGAATGCACACCTTCCCTTGGGCTTCTTTAGAAAATAACAGAATGTGGAAGAGTTGGAAGCAGCCTTAATAATTGTCCAGACCAGTTTCTTAGTTTACTGGTGAGGAAACTGAATCTGGATTTGTGGACCCAAAGTTGGGCAGTTGAGCTTCAAACCTCATTCTTCTGATGGTTAAACCAAAGGGCTCCAGAGACCCCAGTGGCTCATGACAGTGGGTAACGATCTCAACTTAGTGTCTTTTATTTCTTGTTCCTGAAATAAGCTACTCGATAGTATAGTTGATAGAATCAAAACACTATAGCAGATAGAGAAAACTAAGGGCCAGAATCATCAGTCAGTTCAGTTGCTCAGTCGTGTCCGACTCTTTGTGACCCCATGGACTACAGCACGCCAGGCTTCCCTGTCCATCACCAACTCCCAGAGCTTACTCAAACTCATGTCCATCGAGTCGGTGATGCCATCCAACCATCTCATCCTCTGTCATCCCCTTCTCCTCCCACCTTTAGTCTTCCCCAGCATCAGGGTCTTTTCCAGTGAGTCAGTTCTTTGCATTGGGTGGCCAGAGGACTGGAGCTTCAGCTTCAGCATCAGTCCTTCCAATGAATATCCAGGACTGATTTCCTTTACGACTGACCTCCCTGCAGTCCAAGGGCCAGGATAAGGAGCCCAATTAGAAAGAGAAGTTGCTCAGTTGTGTCTGACTCTTTGCAACCCCATGAGCTGTAGCCTGCCAGGGTCCTTCATCCATGGGATTCTCGGGGCAAGAATACTGGAGTGGGTTGTCATTTCCTTCTCCGGTGGATCATCCCGACTCAGGGATCGAACCCAGGTCTCCCACATTGCAGGCGGATTCTTTACCAGCTGAGCTACCAGGGAAACCCTCATTTTACTTATAAGTGAGCAGTTATGGATGATCAAGGGCTCAGACTCTCTTCGAGCAGCTTCCTTTGCTTAAGCAAAAGGACAACGGGAAAGGAACACTCATGCAGAGGTGGATGTCACCAGAGTGAACCCTGCCATTCTGGATGTGAGGCCAATTAGAGGTTAAGACAAAGTGAAGTCACTCAGTCGTGTCCGACTCTTTGTGACCCCACAGACTGTAGCCTACCAGGCTCTTCTGTCCATGGGATTTTCCAGGCAATAGTACTGGAGTGGGTTGCCATTTCCTTCTCCAGGTTAAGACAAAAGCCCAAGTTAAAACGAGTGAATTTCCATCTTGCATTCTTGTGACCACCAGGGGGAGATGTCTGCATAGATCTTGACGAAAGCACTTGCTGGTTCTGGAATTGCTGAAGTATGGTAATTCTCTTGAGTGGTGAGAAATAAAGACTTGCTAGATTTTTTAAAAATGGTATTTGACCACTTGTCTATGTAGAGAATGGCCCCAAAGTAGTAGAACGGCCACCAAGGAAGCCCTAGTAGAACAGTGGCCTTTGCTTGTTTTTGGTCATCTTGGAAAAACTGATGTTCTTATGCAACTTAATTTGACGACTTGGTTTCTATAACTCCTTAGAGTCTATTTCCAAGGTTAATTTATTTTGACCTCTGCTGTTTATATTAATGGCGCCATCCTCTCCGCCAAGCTTACACACCTCCAGTTCATGTGAGTTTTTCTCTGCCTTTGTGAGACACCCTTGAGCTATGCATAGCCTGCTCACTTTTTCCCAGACAGTAGCCTGTATGTGTGCACCGCACCTCTGCATAACGTTTCCATTTCCCAGCGACCACTTCATTTAGACATTTCACTTTTGCTTTTGAAATGACCTCCAAGTTGGTCTTGCTCTGTCTTTGCCGTCCTCATTCATTCTTTTCTAACTAGGCTTTTCTGCTTTCTCAGTTAGAGAAGGCAGTGTTGGTCTCTTCCTTACGAAGCCTAACAGTCTAACGGGGCTTGTTGATGAGATCATTTTCAAGACACGGAGCATCCCTGCCACCTCCCTCTAAATGACAGTACCCCCTCCCTCCAAATCACTCACTTTGATGATTAAAAATCCTCTCTTCCTCTATCTCAATTTACAAATAACCCATGAAGGAAATGGACCCACACCCCATTTGAGGACCTGTGATTTTCAACTGGGGACACGAATAGGCTTTAGAATGCAAATATTCTGTATGAAAGACTTCTAAAATTTTATTTTAAAATAAAATCACAAATTTTAGCACTTTCCAGGTCACCTGATGACCCAATACCAACAGGAGTTTCTTGAGCCTCTTTGGTTCTTATATGGATTGTTGCATTGGTCCCAACTGGTCTCCTACAGCCTCAACATCTCAGTGTCCATGCTGCTTTTAACCAGGTTCTTGGAAGCCCAATTGGGCGGGTTTTCAACTTTAAGAAACACTATAGCTCTCCCTTATGGTCTTAGAATTTCTTCATAGTACACGGGTGCTGGGCAGGGCCACCTGGCTGTGAATTCTTACAAGGTTGGTACCCATTTACCATGGCTTCTGCCCTTGGGACTCTGTTTTCCCAGAAAGATTCTTTGTCCAGTTCTCACAAGAGTGACACAGGGTTGGCATTGGCTCTGGGCATACAGTGTTCCCAGATTAATTGCTCTAAAAGGTACTTACATTTATCATGTGCCTCCCTACGATTGTCCTCTGTTCTCATCTGAATTACCCTCAACGTGGTGTTCTGCTCTTAGCTCTAGCTCTAGTCCTCCTTGTATTTGTGCTTCAGCCAAGCTGGATCCAGACACACTCTGTTCTTTCTGGCTTATCTGCTCATAAGCATATGTGTCTGACCACTAGGAACACAATGCCTGTCACGCATCTCCACCTAGCACAGCTCTGGAGCTCCCAAGCCGTCCCTGCCAGAGCTGATGCTTCTGTGAACTAGTCCCATGCTTCTCCCACCCCAGCTAATGTCATCTCTTCTGAGAACTAACATGATGTGGTTAAAGGAACATAGCCTTGGAGCCTAACATAATCTGTGTGACTCTTCCTAGCCAAGCCCCTTTCTCTTCATCTGTAAAGCACAGAAACACACACACAACAGAAGCACCTGCTCTGCATTTGCAGAGCCTCTGTGAGCCTGTCCCAGGCCAGTTGCTCCATCGCTAAGGGCTTCTGTCTGCTTCTCCTTCCTTGAAACTCCGTTACTTCCACTCTTACGTACAACCTCTAATTTTATGACTTTTCCCTTGCTCTGCTGTTATACTCTATCTGAGCTTTTTTTCATTTTATCTAATGATCTGAAAGGCTTCTCAGGTGGCACAAGTGTTTTTGCCTGGAAAACTCCATGGACCGAGGAGCCTGGTGGGCTACAGTCCATGGGATCGCATAGAGTCAGACACAAATGAAGCGACTTAGCACAATGGGCTGAAAGCTCCCTGACATAATGGCTGCATCTGGTCCCTTCCAGTCTCCCGATAGTGCCACAGGTTTTATACATAGTTTGTACTTCATAAGCATCTGCTGCATGAAGCTGACATTTTAGTCTTCTTCAAAGCTCCCCAAGTGTGTTAGAAAGGTAATCTTACTAGTCTAACCATAGCAGACACCAAAGGGAAGACTCAGAAAGGTGGGGAGGGAAAAGACAGAGACCTGTTGGGTAAACTACAACAAGTTGAGATCTTCGGTGCTGGAGACTAATACTCATGCGGAACGCCTGTGGAGCTCTGTTGTGTTATTCATCCTATTTTTCCCTTTTGCTAGTATTTGTTCATTTACAAGGAAGTGGTGGGTGAGTGTGGATTTTATTTTTTTCCTTCTGTTCATCCTTAAGCTTTTCTGTTTTATTCCCACTGGGTCATCATTTAGATGTCAGATATATGAAATGCCTGAAAGGATTTTGCACTTTCTTATAGAATGGTCCCCATCTATAATGGATACTAGTGAGTGCAAGTTGCCGTTTATCTATTGTCATCGTGGTCAGTGTTATTTATTGTATATTGCTCATAAGTGGTTCCCTGGTGGCTCAGATGATAAAGAATCTGCCTGCAATGAAAGAGACCCAGATCAATCCCTGGATTGGAAAGATCCCCTGGAAAAGGAAATGGCAGCCCATTGCAGTACTCTTGCCTGGAGAATCCCATGGATGGAGGAGCTTGGTAGGCTGCAGTCCATGGGGTCGCTAGGAGTCAGACATGACTGAGCGATTTCACTTTCACGCATTGGAGAAGGAAATGGCAACCCGCTCCAGTGTTCTTGCCTGGAGAATCCCAGGGGTGGGGGAGCCTGGTGGGCTGCTGTCTATGTGGTCACACAGAGTCGGACACGACCGAAGTGACTTAGCAGCAGCAGCATTAGCAATGAAAGAGACCCAGGTCAATCCCTGGATTGGAAAGATCCCCTGGAAAAGGAAATGGCAACCCATTGCAGTACTCTTGCCTGGAGAATCCCATGGACAGAGGAGCCTGATAGGCTGTAGTCCATGGGGTCACAAAGAGTCAAACGTGACTGAAGTGACTTAGCATGCACACAAGTGGAAATAAGTATTTTCTTAGATTTATAGCTCTTGATAAGGCGAGAATTTCACACAGGACCTTGAGACACTTTCAAGCCTGTGTTTGGTAATGCCTTGTTCAGACACAGAAAATGAATCCTCACCACCACTTCCTATTCTGAATGATATTTTTCTCTTTCAAGTTACACCCAATGGAAGACATCTCAGTGTCACCCTGGAGTATGCAGAACTTTGAGAAAACCTGGCACAATGAGAAAACAGTTACAGATTCAATGTAGGGTTACTTCTTTGAACCTCTGCTGTAAATCTGTTGGTTCTATTCAGAAGTCAAATTGCAAAGTGAATCAGTACATATGTACAGGATTGATCTTCACTTCTCTGGTATAAAGATGCACAAGCAAATTAAACTATTGGGTTTCTATACTTTGGCCTGGAATAACTTACTCATGTTAGTTTATGGTTGTAACGTTGTTTCTATAATTTCAAATGGGAAAATTGATGACTAAGAAATAAAAGTCTCTTAGTAATATGTCAAGATGAAGTATCAGATTATCTTTTTCCCCAAAATTTCTCAAGACAAGAAAAATAATCAGAGCATTGACCAAGTTCTGCTTTCCAGAAGGTGAGGAGGGTCAGGGGTCCGATTGAGGTGTAAGAGTGGGATGACAGGGAGCAGACACAGGAGCGAGGTAGTAGCTGTGTGAAGTCTGAGTAATGGACAGATGAAGACGAATTCCAGGACATTCTAGTTCAACTCACGCACCACCTCGTCAAGAAAACAGGCAGTGAAGACGCATGATCTTCACCAAGGTTTCTGGAACTGCAGTTGCATTTTATTTGATTTGTCGTTGGGTGTATGTATTAGGCTATAACGTAACCCAGCTATGTTAGGGTCACAGTTAAAAAAAAAAAAAAGGGGGGGGGCTCTCAAGGCTTGGATTTGGCCAAGGAAGGAGAAAAAAAAAGGACCCTTGATGGAAAGATTAGAAGCCATGGTAATTCTGAATTTTATATCATCATAGTCATCTGGAGTCTGAGCAGAACCAAGACATACAAAGGGAAGGAAAAATAGTTACTAAAAAAAACTAGTAACTTCACAAAGTTAAGGATGTTGAGGTTTCTTTGCTTGAGATAAATACAAGATTGGAATTTGAGGAACTTTTTATGAAAAAACATTTGTGCCTAGTAGTATTTTAAGGACAAAAACAACATTATTAGTCTAAGTGAGCTTGGTGTATGTTGACAGAGCTGCACAAGACAGTTTTACTTGTCTTTCTACTCTTTGTCTAACTTCCTAACATCACATTGGGCCACGTGTGTCAAACTTAAGATGCCTGCCAAATTTAAGACGCTTAACGTGAACAAAGAATGAATGTCTCTGATAGGCGGCATGCTTGTTTTCTCTCCTACAGTTATGCAAATGCTCTTCTCGCCATTAAACTGGAAGCCTTATCCCAAGGGCAAGAGAGCTTAAGCTGGAATGAAATTCAGAATTGTATCGATATGGTTAATATCGAAATTCAAGAAGAGAATGACCGTAAGTACGAAAGAGTTTCCTTCTCTAGTTATGGTGGGAGAATGAGGTATAGCTGGACAGCACAGGTCTCTAGATCAGGGCTGCCAATCTTTTGCTCATGGAGCCCTATGAGAAAACATTCTTCTTACAGGTATGTATGTATGTATATATAAATGTTATTTCTGTACTACTACGCCAAAGTGTTATAAACATTACAAAGTGAACGTAAGACATAAAAGAATAGAATAAAATACATAAATACAAGTCCTAACTTTTAAAATTTCCTGGTACTTGAGCTTCCCTGATGGCTCAGTAGGTAAAGAATCTGCCTGCAATGCAGAAAAGCCACAGGTTTGATCCCTGGGTCAAGAAAATCCCCTGGAGCAGGAAATGGCAGCCCACTCCAGTATTCTTGCCTGGAAAACCCCAAGGAAAGAGGAGCCTGGTGGGCTACAGTCCAAAGGGTCGCAAAGAGTTGGACACGACTGAGCAACTAAACACACGCACACCTGAAAAATGACTAAAGAACTCAGTTTTCTAGGCACTCAACTTTATTTTGACCTTTCATTTGTGTATTATTCTAAAATATGACACACATTTGGAGAAGGCAATGGCACCCCACTACAGTACTCTTGCCTGGAAAATCCAATGGACGGAGGAGCCTGGAAGGCTGCAGTCCATGGGGTCGCACAGAGTCGGACACGACTGAGCAACTTCACTTTCACTTTTCACTGTCATACATTGGAGAAGGAAATGGCAACCCACTCCAGTGTTCTTGCCTGGAGAATCCCAGGGACGATGGAATCTGGCAGGCTGCCATCTATGGGGTCACACAGTCAGACACGACTGAAGCGACTTAGCAGCAGCAGCAGCAGTAGCATGACACATATTCCTGCTCTAAGAAGAAATTACAACACAGTCTAACTATTGTTTATGATCTCAAATCATGGTCATTTGCTGTGTTTCTAGAACTTAGGGGCTCTCAGAATGTTTTGTCCTAGTTTATTTTCGTAAGGTTTTACAACCTAAATGTCTCCGTCAACAGATGAGTGTATGAAGGTGTAGTGTCTGTGTGCATGTGTGTGTCTGTGTCTGTGTGGCAGAATACTATTCAGTCATAAAAAAGAATAAAATTTTGCCATTTGCAACAATATGGATGGACTAGAAGAGCATTATGCTAACTGAAATGTCATACAGAGAAAAGCAAATACTGTATGAGATCGCTAATATGCGGAATCTAAATAATACAACAAACTAGGGAGTGTGACAAAAAAGAAGCAGATTCACAGATCTCTCGTGGAACAAGTGGTTACCGGTGGGGAGAGGGAAGGTGGGAGGGGCAAGTGGCAAGTACAAACTGTTGGGTAAAGATAGGCTTAAGAATGTACTTACAACATGGGAAATAAAGCCAATATTTGTATAAAAATGATAAAAATGCTTAAGCTCTATGCTTACTCTTTATAAACATAACCAAAGTTTGCAATGTTTTGTTCTAGTTTGTTTTGGTTAAGGTCTTAGATCTGGCCTTCTAATACTGTATCTCACTTTGTTATACTACAGTCACTGAAGATAAAACATTTGACTTTGTTCATTGCATTTGCAGAGTTTTCTTTGCTTTCTTTATGACTTCCTGTGAGCCCTGTGCCCAGATTCAAGGCCAGGTTTATTTTTTGGCTAAACGACTTCTCTCTCTAGACCTCTCGTAGAAAGCAGGGTCCAAGGGTGCTTCCTGGACATGGCGTACCATAGATGCCACTGTTAGACTGATTGCTGAACTTTTTTTCATTTTGTCCTTTGCAAGAGTTGTCTACAGATCTGTTTCCCCTTTTGTGACCGCAGGGCTTTCTGCTGCCTCTCTGCATTTGAGGATCCCTGCCATCAGATAGCTGACTCTCCACCCACTTGGCTCTTTTCTGGCCTGTTGGCTGGGGAGCTGTTGGTTCTTGCCAGATGTTAGTTGTGAGGAAAGCACTAATTTAAGCAGATGCTCAGCATCATCAGTGGGGGCTCGGGGTGTGGGGCATGACACTGGTGTCTGTGTCCTATTGCAAAGCTCAGGCCCCCAGCCTCCTGCCTTCCTCCTTGGCCCCCTGGCTCCACACTTGAGGGTGCAGCCATGGTTTGGGTGCTTTGGCTAAGGCCACTCAAATGTTGGCAAAGCACAAAATTATATTGCATCTTTGTTTTCTAACCTTTTCCCTATTCTTTGTGACCGTATGCACAATCCAAGTTTGCTTTGGTGATGTCTGTGTGTCCTGCTAATACAGGTGAAGATGTATCAATTCTCAGTGCTGAATGAATGTAGTTTTATTCTCATTCTTGATACTGACAAGGGGGAGGAGGGACCTGCCATTTTTTGTCCCAGATTATCAGATAGAGCCTTTGCTTTTACCAGGAAAAGAAAAACCATAGCATATTCAAAAGCAGAGACATTACTTTGCCAACAAAGGTTCGCCTAGTCAAGGCTATGGTCTTTCCTGTGGTCATGTATGGATGTGAGAGCTGGACTGTGAAGAAGGCTGAGCACCGAAGAATTGATGCTTTTGAACTGTGGTGTTGGAGAAGACTCTTGAGAGTCCCTTGGACTGCAAGGAGATCCAACCAGTCCATTCTGAAGGAGATTAGCCAGCCCTAGGATTTCTTTGGAAGGAATGATGCTAAAGCTGAAACTCCAGTACTTTGGCCACCTGATGCGAAGAGTTGACTCATTGGAGAAGACTCTGATGCTGGGAGGGATTGGGGGCAGGAGGAGAAGGGGACGACAGAGGATGAGATGGCTGGATGGCATCACTGACTCAATGGATGTGAGTCTGAGTGAACTCCAGGAGTTGGTGATGGACAGGGAGGCCTGGCGTGCGGCGGTTCATGGGGTCACAAGGAGTCAGACACGACTGAGCGACTGAACTGAAATGAACATATATATAACTTTAAAAGAAAGTGGTCTTTTGTAGGTAAATTGGGTGGGTGTTGGGGGGGAGGCGTACCACACAGCTTGTGGGATCTTAGTTCTTCAATCAAGGATTTAACCCACACCCTCAGCAATGACAGCGTGGAGTCCCGACCTCTGGACCACCAGTTATATACTTGTAGGTGGATACTTTTTTTTTTTTTTTTTTTTGGTTGCACTGGGTCTTTGTTGCTGCATGCAGGCTTTCTCTAGTTGTGGCGAGCAGGGGCTACTCTTCCTTGTGGTGCCCGGGTTTCTCATTGCGAAAGCTTCTCTTGTTGCAGAGCACAGACTCCAGGTGCCTGGGCTTGGTAGTGGGGGCATTCAGTTTACTTGCTCGCCGCGTGTACAGTCTTCCTGGACCAGGGATCAAACGTGTGTCCCCTGCATTTTCAGGTGGATTCTTATCCACTGCACTAGCAGGGAAGTCCTAGATGAATACTTTTAAGCACAATTTCTTTAGATTTGTGTGGCATTTATCTAAGTAGCTGTACTATTAAGTTATTCTCCACGAGATGTATCATACAGCAATTATCACATTTCTTTTAGCCATCTCAGTTCAGTTCAGTCGCTCAGTTGTGTCCGACTCTTTGCAACCCCATGAACCACAGAATGCCAGGCCTCCCTGTCCATTACCAACCCCCAGAGTCCACCCGAACCCATGTGCATTGAGTTGGTGATGCCATCCAGCCATCTCATCTTCTGTCATCCCCTTCTCCTCTTGCCTTCAATCTTTCCCAGCATCAGGGTCTTTTCCAGTGAGTCAGCTCTTTGCATCAGGTGGCCAAAGTATTGGAGTTTCAGCTTCAACATCAGTCCCTCCAATGAACACCCAGGACTGATCTCCTTTAGAATGGACTGGTTGAATCTCCTTGCAGTCCGAGGGACTCTCAAGAGTCTTCTCCAACACCACAGTTCAAAAGCATCAATTCTTCAGTGCTCAGCTTTCTTTATAGTGCAACTCTCACATCCATACATGACCACTGGAAAAACCATAGCCTTGACTAGACCGACCTTTGTTGGCAAAGTAATGTCTCTGCTTTTTAATATGCTGTCTAGATTGGTCATAACTTTCCTTCCAAGGAGCAAGCGCCTTTTAATTTCATGGGTGCAGTCACCATCCACAGTGATTTTGGAGCCCAGAAAAATAAAGTCAGCCACTGTTTCCCCATCTATTTGCCATGAAGTGATGGGACCGGATGCCATGATCTTAGTTTAGCCATCTAGAAACTAATAGCTCCTTTCTAGGGGACTTAATATAAAAGATTTAATTTCTCTCTATTTTGGTTTGTCTTTTCGTCAAAATAGAGTATTTTTACTTAAAGTTCTTGAAGTATTGGGAGAAGGAAATGGCAACCCACTCCAGTGTTCTTGCCTGGAGAGTCCCATGGACATGGGAGCCTGATGGCTATGGGTCCATGGGGTTGCAAAGAGTCAGACATGACTTAGCAGGCTTTGAAGTATTGAGTTGGACATCATCTGTTTAGGTGATTGCTTTAAAAACTAAATTAAATATACCATTGCCAGGCCTGAATTGCATAATATAGAAATTAAATCATCTGAAGGAGCTGAGAACTTCTCATGGACATCTTGAAAGTGCATTGCTCTCCCACCTCACCCCTGCCACACACTCCAGGGCCTAATCCCGTGTCTAAATTGTGGTGTGAATGAGGTGTGCTGCTGATGGGAAATGTGAAAGCTGAACTCAGTGGAGAAGCTGTTAAATGCATTTCCTCCGATTTGGATGCTCTGCTGATGTCTTAATGGAAAGCTTACTTTTCCCAGCTGAACCTTAGTGGAGCATTAGTTTGACCAGAGAGCTTAGACAAGGTTTTCTTCCTGTGAATTTTTGCTTTTTAAATTTGGTAGGTACCATTCTTAGTCAGTTATCTCACTGAGTCAGTAGTGTCTCAAATACTGACATCTTTAAGGAAATGCCCACCCTCTTGTTGGACTAGAATGTTATAATATCATATGATGATTCAAATAAGTGGGCCATGAGTTGAGGCTCAACAATCTTTGCCCAAATGGGATTTTCTCTTTATATATGAACAGAGGACGTGATGCAGATGTGCCCAGGGGACTTCTGGGAAGGTTTTTCAGCCCCTGTGAGGTCATTGACTATGATATCAGCAGCTTGTGTTCCTATAAACACACCAAAAACTTGAGCAGGTGATTTCAATCAAGTCAGCTGGACGGCACTCATTCCCAGATGATCGGCCGTTGGGTACACACATTCTCTTTCTCAGACGTAGCTCTGTAAAGATCATTCTTGAGTGGGATGTTTAAAAATATTTAGAACAGTAGACCCAAGGGGATGTTGAGAGAATGTCATAAGTGTTCCATGCTCTCCAGTTTATAAATAAGGGTGAAGTGATAATACCTTGTATGTGGCTAGTACTTGGACTTTCCCAAGTTCTTCCAATGTTTTGAGATAACCTAACTTGCACATTAGAGAAGTATTTTTGCTGCTGTTTCCAACATACTGGAGTATTATAATCTGGAATGATTTCTAGGTATTTTAGAAAGTCCCTTTCCTCCTATAGATTTTTTTCATTCTTAACAATGGTCTTTATGGGGTCTTTTATTCAGGAGATACTTAGCTAAACAATTTACCTTAATTTGAATGTCAAGATGAAGATCCTTCTTAAAAATTAAAAGGATATATTCTGTTTCATAGCATATCATACTTAATAGAGTGGCTTCTGACTGTTTTTGATGAAAAATAACTGACAGAATGAGATAATGTTTGACTTTGAGTATGTTTATTTTCTAAGCTTACTGCTTGTTAATGTTTAGTTTCTTTAGTAATTCTTGTCCATGAGCACTCACCTGGGAAGCAGAAGCCCCCTGTTAGTATGTGAAGGTATGTACATGTCCATGTGTACTTTTGGGTATGTATATTCATGAATAATATACCCATGCATACATACACTATAATGACTGATTTATAGTTTATTTTTAAGAATAATGTAGTATTGAGAAGCGGCCTCCAAATAGGTCCTTTCTGCTAAACTTTCAAATACTTTTCCAACTGCATGACGTGGCTTCTGTGCTTTTCATTCCTGGACCTTACAGTCTCTTTCCTAAGATCGTGTGTATAGTAGAGATAGTAGAAGTTTAAATTGGTAGGTATGCTTATTCATCCTTGGGTATATCCAAAGGGTTCCAGATGTTATTTTCCCAGATGGTATTAGAGAATTTGTGATGTTAATTAGCCATACTTCAACCTTAAAAATTTCCCCAAACATGCATGACTTTGGTAGTTTCTATGGAACCTACCTACACTTGCCGGCTACATGTGGTTATTTTAACTAATTAACAGTAAATAAAATTTTAAATTTAATTCTTCAGTTATACTAGCCACATTTTAAGTACTCATTAGCTACATGTGGCTAATGGCTACCATACTGGATGACCCAGAACATTTTCATCATCACCGAACATTCATTGGACAGAACTGGACTATATTAACCTTGAAAGTCACTCTGCTAACACTATAGGGAATTGTCTGGTTTTGAACTGTCTCTTCGGAGTTCTTTACAAAGTGGTGGAGTAGAGTAAACCAAATAATAGAATGCATATCCAAATCTCTTTGCAATTCTGTTTTCTTTTCTGTACGTATTTACAGTAAATTCTTCTAGCCCTGGTATTCTCTGATTCCGTCAAGCAGCAGTACTTGGCATTATTATCTAAGTGAGGCTTACGCTAGAAATGAGCTGCTACTTGCATGTCAAGTTATCTCATGTTTTATTTTTCATAGTACTTCCTTTCTCTTTTTGTTCAAATTTAGAGAAACCGTGTTGATACCGAACTAACAAGTTCCATGCGCCAACATTATCTCCTGTTTTTACAACATCTTTATTGAGATATAATTCATATGCCATAAAATTCCCCCATTTTTTGTGTTTTTATGGTGGTTTTATATATATTTAAAAAATTGTGCAGCCATCACTAGTATCTAAATTCAGAACATTTTCATCACCCCAGAAAGAAACTTTGTACCCATTCGCAGTCACTCCCTTTCCCTTGGCCTGCCATCCCCTGGCAACGGCCATTTACTTTATTTCTATGGATTTTCCTATTCTAGGTATTTCATATAAAGAGAATCATGGAATATGGGGCCTTTTGTGCCTGGCTTCTTTCTTTTAGCATAAGGTTTTCAAGGTCCATCTGTGTTGTATCTTTATGCTTCATATTATTTTCTAGGTCAAGTAATATTCTATTCTATGGGTGTGCATTTTGTTGAGCCAGTTATCAGTTGATGGGTATCTGGGCTGTTTCTACTTTTTAGCTCTTGTAAATGTTGCTTGTATAAACATTCATGTGTTGGCTTTTGTGTGGCCATAAGGTTTCAGTTCCCTTGAGTATATACATAGCAGTGGAACTACTGGATCATACGGAAGCTGTATGTTTAATATGTTAAAGAACTGCCTGTTTACCGAGGTGACTGCCGTTCTCCATTTCCACCACCAGTTTCATCCCATCCTCAGAACACTTGTTATTGTTTGTCTTTATCAATATAGCCATCCTAGAAGGCAGTGGCACCCCACTCCAGTACTCTTGCCTGGAGAATCCCAGGGACGGGGGAGCCTGGTGGGCTGCCATCTATGGGGTCGCACAGAGTCGGACACGACTGAAGTGACTTAGCAGCAGCAGCAGCAGTGGTTATAAAGTGGTATTTTGTTGTGATTTGCATTTGCATTTTCCTATGCTATGCTATTGCATTTTCCTAATAACTAGTAATACTGAGCATCCTTTCGTGTCCTTATTTGCCATTTGTATATTTAAAGAAATATCTGATCATGTCCTTTACCTGTTTTAAATTGGGTTTTCTTTTTTATTGTTGGGTTATAAAAATTCTTTATATATTTGATATTCTTGTGTATCAGGTACCTAAGGTTTCTTATCAGATACAGAACCTGTAGGTATTTACTCCTATTCTGTAGATTATTCACTTTCTTTGATGATGTCCTTGGAAGCATAACAGGTTTAATTATTTTTTATTGATGATAATTATTTTAGTTGATGTACAAATTATATAAGTTATAGATGTTTATTGATGATAATTATTTTAGTTTATGTACAAATTATATAAGTTATAGATGTTTATTGTTGATGTACACATTACATGTTACAGATGTTTAATATGTTGATTCACAACTTTTAGAGGTTACATTCCATTTATAGTTACTTTAGAAGATTGGCTACGTGGCCTGTGTTGTACAATATATCCTTGTGGCTTATTTTATACATAATAGTGTGTACCTCTTAAAGGTTAAATTTTTACAACATCCCTTTGTTCCTTTTTTTGGTTATGTTTTTGGTGTTTATAGGTCAGAAGTTTTGCCTAACACAAAGCCACAAAGATTTACCCTTACTTCTCTTCTAAGAGATTAAAATTTTATAGTTTAAGCTTTTATGTCTAGATCTGTATTCCGTATTGAGTAAATTGTTGTGTGTGATGCAATGAAGGGAGTCCGACTTCATTCTTATGCAGAGGACATTCAGTTGTCTGTGCCCAGTTGTCACAGTTGTCTGTGCCCATTTGTTATGAAGACCTATTTACCTGTTGCATTGTCTTAGTCAGATATCAGTTGACTATAGATGTAAGGGCTTATTTCTGAACTCTCAATTATTCTATTCCATTAACCTATGGATTTCTGTTTATGTCAGTACCATGCAGTATTACCTGTAGCTTTGTAGTAAATTTGAAATTAGAAAGAGTCCTCCTATTCTGGGTTTTTTTCCCTCAGCATTACATTGGTTATTTCTTGACCCCTTGCATTTCCAAAACCCCTTGGAATTTCTTTGGAAGGAATGATGCTAAAGCTGAAACTCCAGTATTTTGGCCACCTCATGCAAAGAGTTGACTCATTGGAGAAGACTCTGATGCTGGGAGGAATTGGGGGCAGGAGGAGAAGGGGACAACAGAGGATGAGATGGCTGGATGGCATCACTGACTCAATGGATGTGAGTCTGAGTGACCTCCGGGAGTTGGTGATGGACAGGGAGGCCTGGCGTGCTGCAGTTCATGGAGTCGCAAAGAGTCGGACACGACTGAGCGACTGATCTGATCTGATCTGCATTTTCATATGAATTTTAGAGTCTGCTGGTCAATTTCTGTTTAAAATAAAAGGCAGCTGGAATTTTGATAGGGATTGCAATGAATCTGTAGATCAATTTGGAGATCGCTGCCATCTTAGTAGTATTAAGTCTTTTGATCCATGAACGTGGGATAATTTTCCCCTTTGTTTTGGTCATCTCTTTTTTCCAATGGGCTTTCATAATTTTCAGTATATATGTCTTATCCTTGTTCTTTTAAACTTATTCCTAAGTGTTTATTCTATTTGTCATCTATTTGTAGTTGGAATCTATTGTGGAATTTTTCCTTAATTTCATTTTCAGATTGCACATTGCAATTGTAGAAAGATATAATTGACTTCTGTACATTGACCTACTATGTAACCTTGTGTGCTGTGCTTAGTTGCTCAGTCATATCCGACTCTTTGTGACCCTGTGGAGCCTGTCAGGCTCCTCTGTCCTTGAGATTCTCCAGGCCAGAAGACTGTAGTAGGTTGCATGCCCTGCTCCAGGGGATCTTCTCAACCCAGGGATCAAACCCAGGTCTCCCACATTGCAGGCGGATTCTTTTCCATATGAGCCACCAGGGAAGCCCAAGAATACTGGAGTGGGTCGCCCATCCCTTCTCTAGGGGAATCTTCCCAAGCTAGGAATCAAACTGGGGTCTCCTGCATTGCAGACGGATTCTTTACCTGCTGAGCTACCAGGAAAGCCCATGTAAGCCTTAGCTGTAGTTGCTTATTAGCTGTTGCAGTTTGTGTGGATGTGTGGTCTCCCCAGCCCCCCTTTCTAACTCGATCTTTGCTATAGGTGATTCAAGAAAACTTATGATGTACTGTGACTTAAAAGGAATTCCTTTTCTTCATTTTCTAGGAGTTGTAGCTGTGGGATACATCAATGAAGCTATTGATGAAGGGGATCCTCTGAGAACTGTAGATAGCCTGCTATTACCCACTGCTAAAATTAAAAATGTGGATCCTGACTTTGCCCGGCACTACCAGGATGTTTTATACCAGGCTAAAACACAGAAATACATGGTAAGTCTTAGTAGGTGTGTTTTTTTATTTATTTATTGTTAGTTGTCTATTTTTTACATAGCAGTGTGCATGTTTTAATCCCAAGGACCTACTATATAGCACGGGGAACTGTGCTCAATGTCTCATAATAACCTATAATGGAAAAGAATGCAAAAAAGAATATATATATATATATATATATATAAAATTTCAACTCTGTTTAGATAATAGGTGTGTTTCTTTTAAATTTACAGACCAGTTTGGGGAGAGAGGGGAAGGGGGAATCCAAGTTACACACAATACCGTTCGAATGGTCTGTCCTTGTCCTCAAGAGGCTTAGAAACTTCCTGAGACAGAGGGCATTCCCACATAAAATCCACAGCAGTGGAGGTGAGTATGGTGGCCACGTGTCAAAACGAGGAGTGCTCAGAGTAACTCGGAGATGGTTGGGGTTGCTGTGGGCTGGAATCCTGAGATAGGCTGGTGTGGAGGCGGATCAGGAGCAGCTCGAGAAGGGTGAGGACGAGTCGGTTTGATGGGTGGGAGCAGGATGGTGCAAGCAGGTAATGGCAGGGCTACGTGGGCACCAGCTTGGTTTGTTCTAGGCACAGGAGGAAACTGACCTGGCCACATCCCACTGCAGAGCAGAGGGTTTCAGCTGGCCGCAGAGCTCATACTGTGGTTGTGAGGTATCCCGTAGATACTGGCCACCCTGGAAGAACTGGGTGCCCGGGAAGAACTGTCTCCTGGTGCTCCCTGGGACTTAGCCACTTGTGGCTGCCGTGTCCCCAGGTGCAAACCCAGCCCCAAAGGAGTGGGCATCTCGTTTGTACTGGTCTTTACAACCCAGGAACGGCCTCATCTGGAACAGGAAGAACATTTTTGGCTATGGCAAACATTTATTGATCACCTGCTGTTTGCCAGCCACGATAGTGGATACTTTATGTATATTACCTAATACAGTCCTCGGAATAAGTCATAGCAGCCCTATGAATTAAGTGTCATTATCACCACCCCAAACAGTTGCTGTGAGGATCAGATAAAGGTGAGTTACGTGAGGCATCCATAAAGCACGGAGGGTAAGGCTAGGCCATTCCAGGGAAGGCTCGGAGGACAGAAGGCCCTACCTTGGGGAATATTTTTCTTCAGCTCTAATGAGGCAGTTTAGTAGCATGGAGTGAATAGGATTTACATTGTTTTATTTTTTCACTTTTATTGAATTTCTATTTTTTATAGTATGTATATGTATAAGTGTATAGCATTTGACATAGAGCATGTCACCCCAAAAAAGAGCTTGCTGCTGCTAAGTCACTTCAGTCATGTCCGACTCTGTACGACCCCATAGACGCAGCCCACCAGGCTCCCCCGTCCCTGGGATTCTCCAGGCAAGAACACTGGAGTGGGTTGCCATTTCCTTCTCCAATGCATGAAAGTGAAAAGTGAAAGTGAAGTCGTTCACTTGTGTCTGACCCTTAGCATGGACTGCAGCCCACCAGGCTCGTCTGTCCATGGAATTTTCCAGGCAAGAGTACTGGAGTGGGATGCCATTGCCTTCTCCGAAAAAAGAGCTTACTTATGCAAAAAAAAAAAAAAAATAGGGAGAGTGAGACTCAAGCCAGGCTTGTGTGCCCTCATCCCAGCAGGGGGAGCAGACCCTGTCAGCAAGGAGGACCAGGCTGCCCCCTGCTGTCCCTACCAATGTACCTGTGGCCGTAGCACATGACACAGCATTGGACGCTAAAGTTGTTAATTTTGGAGACAGACAGGAACCATTTAGATCTTGGCTTTGCCACCGATTAGCTAGGGATTTTACTCAAGTCACTAAAATTCTTTATGCTTTGGTTTTCACATATGTAAAATTAAAATTAAAGTACCTACCTTATAGGATTATGGTGAGGCCTAAATGATTACATAATATAGTAAATGAATAATATACATTAACACATAATTCCCTATTAACACATAATTATATTGATTATAATGTATGTATGTATAAGTATATAGCATTTGACATGGAGCATGCACCCCCAAAAAAGGGTTTATGAAATGTAGCTAGTGTTATTGTGGCCCCTCTAG
Source organism: Tragelaphus eurycerus (assembly GCA_935064755.1). Lineage (NCBI taxonomy): Eukaryota > Metazoa > Chordata > Mammalia > Artiodactyla > Bovidae > Tragelaphus > Tragelaphus eurycerus. Next base: position 8,558,332 of record CAKXYN010000054.1, on the reverse strand, counting down.
CTGCCATGCAGGTCAGCGGGTGATGTGCTGATGTCTTTGTCACAAGGTCTTTATGAGACACAAGGCCTGCTTCGGCCACAAATTGGGATCTTCTGCATGCAGAACAGAGGTAGACCTGGGTTTCTCTGCTGACAACCGCATGGGCAGGTTGTCTTTGAGGTGAGACTGACTCCACAAACCTTTATAGGCAAGCAGCGGATGTCCGCTCCTGAGCACCCCAATCTCAGGACTTTAGGTCAAGGTGCAATTCCACAGCACCTCTTCGGAGCACTCAGAAGCCCCCCGGTGTCTGTGCGCCACCGTCTCTCTGTGGGGCCTCCCCCTAAGTGTGGAGTGAGAGTCTCTCAGTCATGTCTGACTCTTTGCAACCCCATGGGCTATACAGTCCATGGAATTCTCTAGGCCAGAACACTGGAGTGGAGAGCCTTTCCCTTCTCCATGGGATCTTCCCAACCCAGGGACTGAACCCAGGTCTCCAGCATTGTAGATGGATTCTTTACCAGCTGAGCCACCAGGGAAGCCCAAGAATACTGGAGTGGGTAGCCTATCCCTTCTCCAGGGGACCTTCCCAACCCAGGAATCGAACCGGGGACTCCTACATTGCAGGCAGACTCTTTACCAGCTGAGCTACCAGGGAAGCTCTCCTAAGTGTGAAAGCAGTGCTCTTATAATATAATTAGAGCCCTGAATATGAGCCTAGGAATCTGAGCTAGAGCAGGCATTAAACCACTACTGACCTATAAAATTAGAAGCTTTAAGTACAATATATTGCCATTAACTGAGAGATTAAAGGGCTTTGCTGGTGGCTCAGATGATAAAGAATCTGTCTGCAATGCAGACATGTGGGCAGATCCCTGGAGGAGGAAATGGCAACCCACTTCAGTATCCTTGCCTAGAGAATCCCGTGGACAATGGAGCCTCATGGGCTACAGTCCACAGAGTCACAAAGAGTCAGACTGAAGTGACTGAGCACAAGAGGTGATGAAACACTATAGCCTCAAGTGATGAATCTGATCTGGTCAAGTTGCCATCTTTAAACGCATTTCTCTTTCTCTGCTCCTTCATTTTGACACGTTGTTTTCTCAGCACATTCTCTTTCCCTGGGAAAAAAAAAAGACCTGATTCTGTTATTTAGTGGGGGTCTCTCTTTGTCTTTGAACCTCTTTGTTTTGATACCTGTAAATTTTCAGTTGTGTTTATGGGGCTGTTTCTGTGCCTCACTTTACAAAAGTCTAGCCTTGAAAAATTATTAATAGAGGAAAATGACATTACTGGCATTGTCAGTGTGAAGTACAGCTTGTGCCAGAGTATATAGTCATTAAGAGTCCAAATGGATGACGTCTTGATAGAATGCTCAGTTTTATCAAAGACTGAGGACAGTGATGTAAGTTGATGAGAATTCTTGGTCCTCGATAACAGTATTTCAGGTATAACCTTGCGTACACACCAGAGTCCTTCCATTTTTTGAGGGAAAGGCTGGGAAGTGGGCCTGGCATATGTTTGCAGAGAGCACACTTTTAGGTCTAGTCACTGAAGGCAGTGAATTGTCAGCTATTTTTAAGTTGAAGCCTTTTCTTGAAAATTTTGGGAGGCATATGAATTATACAACCCAAAAGTTCTCGTTTACTGCATAAAAGTTAAATATGCCTTTAACAAATGAATAGTGTTGAATTTTTTTTTCTGTAGGTAAAACTGTATTACAGTTCATTATTTTGCAGTTTGCAGAAAGCAATTTGCAGAAAGCAGTTCCTTCCATTGGGGTTTTTGTCGTCTAGAAACTTATTTAAAATTTTTTTTTTGCTTGCTTTAGTGTTCGCCTTATTTTTACTCTTCATGTAACCACACAGATACTGTAAATGTTCTTTGTGTGCATTTTCGTATTTTTTGTAGTCTTACGTCCAATGAAATAGGAAACTCTGCACACTCACAAATCGGCATTTAAAATGTCTTTTATTGTTTTGATGGGCACTACAAAGTATACAGTCAATGCACGTTCCTACAAATTTGAAAATTCGTCTCACAATCCTTTATGCCCTTAACCACTAACAATCACCTTCTGTCTGATCTCTAAACTGAGGGGAAGATTATCACAAAATATAATTTTCCCATAAAAACTATGTTTAAGGACAAAAATAATGGATCCATTATTTTAAACTTATTAATGACCTCTTGAATATATTCTTAACTTTCTTTTTTTTTCTTTTTTGATTATGGCCAACCAGAAATAATATGCCCTGTCATATGGAATACGTTGCCTTCTCAGTATGAATTTAATTGACTTTCATGCTATTTAGGTGCCTTGAGATTTTATTGTTTCATTCATTCAACCACAGGATGTGCAAAGCATGGAGCCTTACCCCACAGACCCTGGGAAGTCTTGGGCCTGGCATTATTACTAGAAACTTAGAGAAGGGAGAGGACAAGCCCCTTCTCTACTGCATATGGTACTTAGTAAGTGCTTATGGAATTAACATTTGTATACAAGTGAGCTCTCTAAAGTGCCATAATAAAAATACAAAAAAGATTTTTGAAGGTTCAGATGAGGAAAATGAACTTTTGGATAGAGAGTCAGGGAAGAGTGGCCCTTTGAGGACTTTGAGAGATGGAAAGAATTACGGCAAACATGTTAGAAATAGCTTTCCAGTGAGGGGCAAAATGAGGAGAAGTGTAGATTATAGCAAGGGGAGAGGCTCAGCCAGTGCTTACATCCCATGCATGTTTTTTGGTAGATAAAGTTAGTGTCAGTCCTGCTGCTGCTGCTGCTAAGTCGCTTCAGTCGTGTCCGACTCTGTGCGACCCCATAGACGGCAGCCCACCAGGCTCCCCCGTCCCTGGGATTCTCCAAGCAAGAACACTGGAGTGGGTTGCCATTTGCTTCTCCAATGCATGAAAGGGAAAAGTGAAAGTGAAGTCGCTCAGTCGTGTCCGACTCTTAGCGACCCCATGGACTGTGACCCACCAGGGTCCTCCATCCATGGGATTTTCCAGGCAAGAGTACTGGGGTGGGGTGCCATTGTCAGTCCTGAGTGCTAATCTAAATCTTTATAATTTATTCCAAAGCAGTGCATGGTCAATGGAGGTTTCTGAACTGGGAGATTTGAGTGATATATTCAAACTGGCATTTGGGGAAGATTAATCATGGCAACCCACTCCAGTATTCTTGCCTGGGAAATCCCATGGACAGAGGAGTGTGGCAGGCTACAGTTCATGAGATCACAAAAGAGTCAGACATGACTTAGTGACTAAACAACCACAAATCTAGGGGTGGCCTGAGAAGTGGAGGACAGGCTGGCACTGATGAGATTGATTAGAAGGCAGAGGTGGGCCTGGATAACAGATGTACTGAGAGATACTATACACACAGAGTCAGCTGATGAGGCAGCCATCAGCCTGAAAGCTGAAGCAGGCAGAAGAATTAAAAATGACACCGGATACTAAAAACAGATCTTAACCGCCCCCGCCTCTGCTGCACCCTTGCCTCCTGTTCCATCCTCAGCCTTCAGGTCATCTAGAGTAGAAACCTTTTAGAAGTAGGGAAGACGGATATTTCAAGAGCTTGAAGTACGGTCAGGCAGATGTGTCAGTTGCCATGAAGAGAGTAATCTTTTCTCCTGCATTTACACTTTTTTAAAAAAAAAAGCTAGGGCGTATGTAATGCTTTATTTTGAAGCATTGTTTTTTAGGAGCTCAAAAATGGAGCTGGAGAGTAGAGCTCTATGCATATGTAACCTCAAGAATGTATCTTTTCACAAATAGCTTTCCTTGTTCTCTAAGATGATTTCACCATTGTAAGGTAAGCAGTAGAGTGATCTGTGATTTTTGACATGAGAAAATAAAGGAATGGATCTAGGCAACTATTCAAGCTACCGAGGCACAAAGCTATGAGATAGACAAAGTATAAGGCATCGGTGTTGCTGTGGTAGTAGTTTGCATGGTGAATTATAAGGATAATATTGCTTGGAGCAAAGCAAATGGTAAAAATCACAAAAGTGAGTAGACTCGCCTTAATGTACCACAACCACCTACGATCTTTTGCATTAAGCGTCCAAATGATGGCTGTATAGCAGTAGATAATGACCAGAAATGGGATTAAGAATCCAAAGAATGCCAAGGAGATGAAGTAGTAGAGCTGGAAGGGCGACGAGGACTCGCATGTGTTGTGGACATCATGGCAGGTGGTGATGTCTTGCTGGACAAGATAGTACTCCTGCTTCAGAATGAAAAACGGCAGCATGTATAAGAAAACCGTCGTCCACACCAGTCCACATGTTAGCAAGGCATAGGTGCGCTTGGGCAGTCCCCGGTACATGAAAGGATGAACAATGGCTAAGTAGCGGTTGATACTGATGCAGGCGAGGAGCAGAATGGAGCAATACATGTTGCCATAGAAGATGACTGTGGTGGCCCGGCACATGACCTCGCCAAATACCCAGTTGTTCCCATTGAGGTGGTAAGCTATTCTAAAGGGCAGTGTAACACAAAACAGGAAGTCTGCAATGGCCAAGTTGGTGTAGAAGATGGTCATACGGATGGTTCTGGTCCTGAAGAGCATCCACAGGGTCACCGTGTTGGCCGGCATACCTACTGCAAACACCAGGATGTAGATGGCAGGGATCAATTTGGTACTTAAAGGGCTGCTCAGGTACCCCATGGTAGCATTATTCACTTGGAGATTTGAATCAAGTTCTTCGGGGCATTTGATTTTTACAGTTTTTGTGGTTCCTGTCCAGCCTTCTATGGCAGAAAGGGGGAACTCTTCAAAAGAATTTTGGGGAGCTCCACGGAAGGTCTTAATAAACAAGGTTGGCTTTGCCAAGTTGTCTGCATCATATTCCATGCCTGTAATTGAAAAGAAGTATTAACATATGATTCATCACTGAGGGATAGCTATTGTTCAGGAGACAATAAAACTAGATTTCTTATGCTACATAATTTCTGTAATGGTAGAATTTAGGATCCTTTTTATTTTACACAGTCATTATAGATCAGGTAATCAACAGGAAAACATTTAATGTATATCATATGCCCCAGCAGCATGCTAACCCATGCAAGAACCCAAACTAGATGACAACTCTTTGTATGTAAGGAATTATAATACTATAAGAGGAAACAAAAATAGCACTTTAAACCATTTTAGGCTAATGTCATATTGATTATAAACTGTATAGGCATTCAGGCAGTATTTAATAGATTTAGGTGTTGGGGCAAAATGTCAAGAAAAAGATGAACATGAACAAAGATGAAGCAAGGTACATAAAGAGGTGGAAGTTAATAGAAGAATAAGAATCTGGTAGGTGATGAATGGCCATAGGCATTGTGTAGGCTGACATGGGATCTGGGAATATCAGATAAGTTGATTTAGCAAATGTTTATTACGTGTTTATATGCCAGTGAAGCACAGTTTTAAATCAATACCATTCCTGTCTTCAATTCTCACACTAATGGAGAAGATACACAAAAGCACATTCTTATACAAATAAGGTACATCTGGCAGGTGAAGTCGAAAGAGTAGGTTACAGCCAAATCTCTGAAGGGCCCCTAAACTGTCCTAAGAAATCACGTGCCCATTCACAGATGCTGAGGTTGTACACAGACAAAACTGTGGATAGAGGGATGGCCACTGAGATAGACAGCATGATGGCTCCCCGAAGATTCCATGCGCTAATGCCTGGAACCTGCAAATATGTTACCTTCTGTGGCAAAAGGGACTTTTGTGGATGTGCTTCAGGATTGTGAGATGGAATGAATATCCTGGATTGGCCAGTGGGCCAGGTGTAATCATAAGACTCCTTATAAAAAGGAGAGGCAAGAGGGCCAAAGTTGGAGATCCTGGAAAAGGCTCTGCCGCCAGCTTTGAAGGTTGGAGAAAGAGCCAAGGAATGCATGTGCTTCAAGAGAGCGACTACAGCAAGAAGACAGGCTCTCTGTTGCAGCCTCCCTGCTGACAACTTGATTTCAGGACTTGTGACTTTCAGAAATAAAATAAATCCTGTGTTTTAATTTTGTGGAAATTCATTACAGTAGTAATAGAAAGCTAATATAACTGAGATTTGACTTGTGTTTAAGGTCACTTTGATAACAGTGTAGAGGAAAGGCTAAGAGGATAAGAAGTGAGGGGCAAAGGGATCTAATTTGGAGGCTTTGTTGTTCAGTCGCTAAATCGTGTCTGACTCTCTGCGACACCATGGACTGCAGCATGCCAGGCTCTTTGGTCCTTCACTGTCTCCCCGAGTTTACTCTGACTCATGTCCATTGAGTGAATGATGCTATCTAACCACCTCTCAGTCCTCTCCGCCCTCTTCTCCTCCTGCCCTCAGTCTAGCCCAGCTTCAGGGTCTTTTCCAGTGAAGTCAGCTCTTCGTGTCAGGTGAGCAGAGTATTGGCGCTCCCAGCTTCAGCATCAATTCCTCCAATGAATATTCAGGGTTGATTTCTTTTAAGATTGAATGGTTTGATCTCCTTGCAGTCCAAGAGACTCTCAAGAGTCTTCTGCACACATGCATACTCAGGTGCTTCAGTTGCGTCAGACTCTCTGCGACCCTATGGACTGTAACCCACCAGGCTTCTCTGTCCCTGGGATTCTCCAGGCAAGAATACTTGAGTGGGTTGGCATGCCCTCCTCCAGGGATCTTCCCAACCCAGGGATCGAACCCCCGTCTCTTATGTCTCCTGTATTGGCAGGTGGGTTCTTTACCACTAGCACCACCTGGGAAGCCCCGAGAGTCTCCTCCAGCACCAGAGTTCAAAAGCATCAGTTTTTCAGCGCTAAGCCTTCTTCATGGTCCAACTCTCACATCTGTACATGACTACTAGAAAAACCATAGCCTTGACTATATGGACCTTGGTTGGCAAAGTGATGTCTTTGCTTTTTAATATGCTGTCTAGATTTGGAGGCTACTATAATCATTTCAGCTGAAGTTGGTGGGTTACAGAGCTGGAGTAATGGCAGTGGAGAGGTGAAGATGAACACATGAGACTCGGTAACGGAGGCTCAAAGGCCGTTAGCATCTGGAGATGGTGTAAGGGAAGCAGGAAGCAAGAATGACCGGGAGGTTTGTCTTCTGGACAACATTGGAGGGGAGGCGGATGGAGCATGGCGCAAGGCAGGGGGGCTGAGGGTACAACATAGAAGCTAAGATCTCAGTTTTGAATATTCCTGAGTTCGAATTGCTGGTGCAATATTAGAATGAGAATGTGCCGTGACAGGTAAGACTTAAATGTGGAATCCAGAATTTCAGGAGCCCACATGAGACGTATGGGCCCTTTAGTCTGGGTAGAGACACTACTTTGATTTTGTGCTTGAATGTACTATAGGGAGAGATGTGAGAAGAAATAATCCAAAGGCAGAATTGAGGGGGAATGCCAGATTTCAAGAGGCAAGGAGACAAAGGAAGAAAAATCAGAAGAGAAAATTGATGATTCAAGAAGTTGGAAATGAAGAAAAGAAAAAGAGTATTAAAACAAATTACGTACTACAAATATTTGTCACCTAGGTGGCACATTGATACTAATAATCTTAATTCTTGAGAGAGCAATCTTAAAAACAAAATAAACCTTAACACTCAAGCCTGCTTTTCATTATGTAATTTTCCGTAAATTTATCCTTGACATGTAGAGAAAGTAGATTCTCTCACATTTCTAACGTTACCTTAAGATGGGCCTTTATGCTGAATATAAACCTAATACTTATATCGATTTAAAATGCCTTACTCTGCCAGTTACCTCTTTTCACATGAGCTCTGAATCCCTACATGTTGAATCCTGGAGGTTAGTTAGTGTTTAGCAGCAACCTGGCTCTCCTTCAAAGCCGGTTTCTATTCCAGCTTTAATCTCTACCAGTTCACCCTCGGGTGAAGTTGAAGTCTCCCTCATAACCTTGAGATCACAAAAACTGAATTCAGGGCATAAATAGAGGGTGTCCTTGTAAGGGAAGAAAGATGAAAGGAAAGAAAAATTGGGGAAGCGGCTCTCTTCCATGCCTGCATGTAGAGGTGTGCCACTTGAGTACTGCTACTCAAATCCTTCTGCTCACGTGGGCATTTTGGAAAATTCTCGCATCTGACATTACCTGAAGAGAAGGGCCTTTTCAGACAGGCACAGAGCTGGAAAATGGAGGCTGAAAACGTGCTGTACGGGTTATGTCCCTTCAAGATCTGGTAAGAGAGCTGTTGAAACCCAGTGTGTGTCTGTTTTTGAGAATTCCGGTGATTGAGCAAGACATCATTCCTGAAAACCTGCCGAACAGTGACGCTGTCAACAAGCCTTGATTCCATTTCCATGAGAATTCTGGCTCTGATCCAGCTCAAAGAAGTCTTTTACTCCTTAGAGCCTGGTTTTCCTTAAGAACGAATGCTTGTTAAATTATATGTGTATTTTTTTTTTCATTTATTTGAGTGTTTTATACAGGTTCATCTGACATAATGTCCTTGAAATGTGTTTCAACCTGAGAAAAGGCTTTGGAGAGGGACTGACCCACAGGGAAGAGACTTCAGCCATTAAACAGGGGGGGTCTTCCTCCCCATTTCTCCCCAACCCCTATTGACGAAAGCAAATTCACCGCCTTTCACTTTGCCGCCTTTTATTTTTTTTATAAAACTTTTTAACTGAAGTATAGTTAATATACAGTGTTGTATTAGTTTCAAGTGTATAGTAAAGTGATTCCGTTTTGTGCATATCAGATATGTAATATATATAGATTCTCTTTCCGATTCTTTGCCCTTAAGGTTATTTATTATGATACTGAGTGTAGTTGTTTGTGCTATACAGTAGGTTCTTGTTGCTTGTTGTTTACATATATGTCAATCTCAAATCCAAATTTATCTCCCCTACCTCATGATCTCCTTGCCTTTAAATTCCCCCCTTTTCATGTCCAGCAAACCCCACCAGCACCTTGAAGGAACCACGTCTGCAAACTTCTTTTCTTTTGCTATTCTGCTTGATTTTGGTTCATCCTCTCCCAGAAAGAGCACTCACTCCCCTGTAACTCCCACATGAGCAACAGCTCGCCATTGATTCTCCCAACACTGTCCTAAGACCACCTCAGCGATTCTAGCTGTCAGTGTAGGCCGCATTCCTTTACAGAGCCTTAGAGTGTTTTTTTGTATAATTTTTATTTTCCCTGTTCACTGTCATTTACTCCCATCACCTCTCTGGCTCCTAAAATGTTCACTGGAGAATAGAACCCCGACAGTAAGGAGGTTGTGGATACCCCTGTCCCAGGGTGATCTAGAGCAAGCAGGAAGTTACAGGCTAACATTGTACTGAGTGAAACAGAGAACGCATACTTCTTTTGGGAAATACTAATTGATTAGCATCAGTGATTATTGAGGAGAAGGAAATGGCAACCCACTCCAGCGTTCTTGCCTGGAGAATCCCAGGGACAGGGAAGCCTGGTGGGCTGCCGTCTATGGGGTCACACAGAGTTGGACACAACTGAAGCAACTTAGCAGCAGCAGCAGCAGTGATTATTGAAAGCAGACCAACCACTCTGTCTTTCAGGGAGTATTCTTGTTTTCCTCATTTCCTGGTATTTCTTCATACCAGGAGCTTTTTTTTTTTTTTAACTTTACAATATCGTATTGGTTTTGCCATATATCAAAATGAATCCGCCACAGCATACCAGGAGCTATTAACGTGGAATTTTTGTAATCTCTTTTAAAAAATGTTCATCTTTGCCATATCAGAGGAAATGCTTAGAAAAACAAAAAAGTTTTAGAGAAAATTGATTCTTGATTTAATTGTAGAGCTCTCCTGTCTTGACTGTGCCACAAATTTTTAAATACGAGCAGAGAACAGTCTTGGACAAGATGGGAATAGTGAACAAACTACATCTCTTCATATCCATGATTCCCCCTTTTAATAACTAAGATTCCACTCCGCCTTTGAGGATGCAGTTTGTGTGAAATGTAGAAGAGATTAGATTCAGTTGACTCTTGGGACACAAAGTAGCAATCCCACCCGACATCATAAGAAAAGAGCTTACCGCTTTGACAGGAAGCAGGCAACAGAAGCAGTGCTCCAAGGGCTGCAAAGAGGACGGCTCTCATCTTGATCCGAGCTGCCTCTCTCAAATGTGCAAGATTGGTGGGGGGCGGGGAGGGGGCGGATTTCACCTCGGCTCCTTGTGCCGGCACCCTGGTTCTCTCTGTAGGACAGGGTTCTGCTGTGCTCTGTGGACAGGAAGCCCGCCCGGGTCCTCTGCAGGGAAGGGTGTGACAGCATTCGTGCATGACTCACGCTGACCCTCTGAGTGTGTTCCTTATCCGTGGAGAAAGTTGCCTAACTCCTCCCTCTGCTCACAGGCCATTCTGGGCAGAAGCTGTAGTTCCTACCCTGTGTATTTTGTGCATGGAATGAATGCAGATAAGGGCAGTCCTTAACAGAGGTGAGCTGGAAACAGATGCTTAGCAGCAGTTAAATTTAAGTCTGTTCCTTATCTCATTTTTACCCACTTTAAAAATAAGGTTCCAGGGTGCCATTTCTACCTAGTAACTGAGCTGTCAGAAATTATCCTTTTCCTTTTCCTTTCAGCTATTTCAAATCTTGTTAGATTTATTATGTGATTGTAAACTATATGAATCGCGGAAAGCAAGGTGTTTTTTGTTGTGTTTTTTTTTTAAGACATTAAAGTTGTTCTAAGCGCTTGATTACTTTGAAAATTCTCTTTCAGTGTCACATCGGTCTGAATTTGTCATCAGTGCTTGGCCAAAGCTTGGTTTCATTGTGTTTTGTTTTGCCATAGATCATCATATTCTGAGCCATTCAATAATTCTTTAGGGTCAGATAAGTAAGGATCCCCCCCAAAAGAACACTATTTATTTAAACTATAAAATCATAGCACAACATTAAGATGCAGAGGACTCCCTTTATCTAATGAGTATTGGTGAGCAGGTTTACAATAAACTTTCTTTTCTCAACTGTTAATATACGTAGCATAAAATTTGCCATCTTAACCAATGTTAAGTGAACAACTCAGTAATGTTAAGCACATTCACATTGTTGTTTCACATGTAAGCTTTTATGTGTAGTTATATTCTGGAGGATATAATTTAATATGTAGTTAAAGAAACTGCGTTATAACAAAGTTTCCTATAGTTAACAGCACTTAAACACTAGACAACCCAATAGTTTGTTGACTATAAAAATGCAGCAAGAATCAGAAAATGGAAATTTCATGAGACTTAAGGATAAAGAATAAGGTGGGCAGAAACTGATCTCTGTGAACTTTTCACATCTTATCACACCAAGAGCTTTGCAGTCAAAAGTCAGTGTTTAACATGTATATTACCATGTGTGAAGTAGATTGCCGCACCAGGTTCGATGCATGGGTCAGGGTGCTCAGGGCTGGTGCACCGGGATGACCCTGAGGGATGGGACGGGGAGGGCTGTGTGAGGGGGGTTTCAGGATGGGGAACACATGTACACCCATGGCTGATTCATGTCAGTGTATGGCAAAAACCACTACAATATTGTAAAGTAATTAGCCTCCAGTTAAAATAAATTAATTTTTTTTAAAGTCAGTGCTTAATACTTCAGCCAAATAATATACAATTACCTGGTAACACAGTACAAACTGAGGTAGATTTTAAATTATTTACAATTTTCTAGGAATCCTCTAAATTGAGGAATTTATTACTTGATTTTCAGATGGCCTACTTTCTCTTGACTTAATCCATCTGTAACTCATATATTGAACCTGGCTTTTTAGCTGGAAGTAGAGACTTAAACAGGCTTCCCTGTTAGCTCAGGCAATGGCAACCCACTCCTGTACTCTTGCCTGGAAAATCCCATGGACAGAGGAGCCTGGTAGGCTGCAGTCCATGGGGTCGCTAAGAGTCAGACACGACTGAGAGACTTCACTTTCACTTTTCACTTTCACGCATTGGAGAAGGAAATGGCAACCCACTCCAGTGTTCTTGCCTGGAGAATCCCAGGGATGGCAGAGCCTGGTGGGCTGCAGTCTATGGGGTCGCACAGAGTCAGACACGACTGAAGAGACTTAGCAGCTACCTGCAATGCAAGAGATCCCAGTTCAATTCCTGGGTCAGGAAGATCTCCTGGAGAAGGGATAGGCTACCCACTCAGCTTTCTTGGGTTTCCCTAGTGGCTCAGATGGTAAAGAATTGCCTGCAATGTGGGAGACCTGGGTTTGATCCCTGGGTTGGGAAGATCCCCTGGAGAAGGACATGGGAACCCACTCCAGTATTCTTGCCTGGAGAATCCCCATGGACAGAGGAGCCTGGCAGGCTACAGTCCATGGGGTCACAAAGAGTCGGACACAACTGAGCGACTCAGCACAGCACAGAGACTTGGTCATCCTATAAATACCCTATTTCCAGTCTTCCAGAGATTAATTGAAAGGAAGACCTTACACTGGTAGGCTTCAGTTTTTACTCTTGGCTTTGCATTTAACTCCAGCAACCCTTCGCTGCAGTGGGTCATGATTTAAACTGTTGACTTAAATTATTTTGATTTGCAAAGTCTCTCTTGGGTTTAGCTTATAAAACTAATATCTTCAGCTTTGAAATGGATTGTAACTTTCTTCTCATATGAATAAAAGTTTGTATGGTGCATCTTCTACACAGGTAGGTTATGAAGAAATTTGATAAATACCCTTCAGAGGAAAAAAAAAAATCTGAGAAAGAAATGAACTTGTGTGGAGCTTAGTTTTTAGGCTGTACCTGGGGGAGTGGTTGGGTTCTCTTTGGCTTAGAAGCGGAGGAAAAATACTTTCTGTTCCTCTGTCCCTTCACCCTCTTCTAGGTCTCAACTTCCCATCTTGCTTCCTGTTTGAACCTTCCACATCCTTTCTCCCAAAAGATGGAAAATCTTATTAGCTGGTGGTTCCCACGTGGCAGATCCAGCGAGAGGTGATTGTGGAAGCAGGAACCAAGCCTTCATCCGTGGTCTTCTTTAATCTGGGGGTTACAGGATGAAATAGCAGATATTTTGTCTCATTTTCAGAGCCCTTTCCCCATGTATCATTTCTTATTTAGGCTCTGAGGGAGATAGAGTTGAAGCCTACCGAAGATGCTGGTGCATGTTATTTCTCCTTCCTGCCCCCGATCCTTCTTGAGTCCTAAATGATGGAGCTGCTTCTGCCTGGCTCCAACGAACCACCCTCTGTTCATCACAGTCCTTCTTTAGGCTCTTGCACAAGTAGGCAGATATTTTCAGGTTTTTAAAATGAAATGTCTCATCTTCTCTAAAATACTTAATTTCTACCAATAACAAAATTTACTTGTAATCTTAAGACAAGTTTATATGAAATGCACTTGCTATCTGGAAGCCTTCTTTAATTACATTGTATGCTGGCACTGCCTTTGGGGTAAAATCAGAATCATCCCTTAAACTAAAAATGAGTAAAGGTAACCCAGTACCTTTCTACTGCTGCTTCCGCTTCCTTTCTGAAGCTGTCCTTAACGACTCGGTCTTTTCTCCCCCTGCATCTCAGCACTCCTAATACAAATTCATCTCTTCTTGGCTATTTCTAAACTGTCTATCGTTAATATTGCTCTGATCACATTGTATTATAGTTTTTTATTTTTCATTACGGTTGATTACAGGATATTAAATGTAGTTTCCTGTGCTATACAGTAGGGCCTTGCTGTTGATCCAGTAATTACAATTTTTGATGCACCTGCCTCTTGTGCTAAACCATTAGCTCCTTGAGGGCCATCACCATGTTTCTATTTGAATACGTTTGTTCTTATTTTTGTCACTGTGTCTGATAATCCACATATCATTTTTCCCCACAAATTGAAAGTGTTCTGTGGTCCCCTGAGGCACTTTGGGAGCCATAGTTACTGAGTGATTGGGGAAGAGAATATTTGATTGACCGGAGTAGTCAGAGAAGACTTTTTGGAAGAGCTGGCGCTGGCATTTAAATTAAGGCCTGAATGATAAGGAAAAACCAACAGCCACACACCTGGGGTAGAGCGATGGGATCTGAAGGAGGCTGGTGTGAAGGTCAGGAACAGTGAGTAGATAAGGGGGAGATAAAAACAGAGGGATGAGCAGGACCAGATCCTTAGATGCCCACAGTCTGTGGGAAGGGAGTGTTGTTTCCTTCAAACCGCTGGAGAGAACCTCTGAAGGTGTTTCGCAGAGGAATGATGTGATGAGATGTCCTTTTTGGGAGGGGTCATCGGGTTCTCTGTAGGGGGCCACTGGGGTTGAAGCTGACATGGGAACAACAAAAGCAAATAGGAGATCGATGCAGCTGTCAAGTGAGAGATGATGGAGGGGGCTGGACTGGACTAAAGGGGTGGTTGTGCAGAGGGGAAAAATGGTCCCGTTTGGAGTCTGTTTCATCAGTAGCTTGTACGGTGTGTGGCCATGCTGGGTTGTTGCTAAATAAGAGTTTGTGGAAATTTTAATAAAGTGGCTCCTAAAAAAGCATTGTTAATTCTGCTTCATCATCATTCACTGTTTTTTTCTTTTATTCTGTGACCACATTCTCAGGACCCTCAAAGTGCTTCTAAAATTCTTTGGCTGGATGAGATACAGCATGCCGTCAACGAAGCCAACAAGGACATAAAGAAAGCAAAGCAATGTAAGCCCCCGCCGCCTCCTGCTGCCGCAGCTTCGTGCTTGCATCTGGCTATCCCCCTGAACTTCTGTTTTAATTCCTAAGTTTTAAAAAGTGTGCCATTTTTAATTTCTGAAAAGATACAAACTCTCACCTATTTTAATTCTTGAATTCATATTTATACAAAAATAAGGTCGGTTGGTTGCACTGGTTTTCACAGTTAGGTACTATTTCCAGCAAAATCTGAAGTTGTAGCTGAAGCAAGTCCAGAAAGCAGAAAATAATTTCTCAACTCTTAAATTTATAGTATAATCAAGTCCTTTTTTATCTTAATCCTTAGAAAGCTAGACCATCCTGCTTAATAAATGCCTGTCCTCCCTTCCATGCCTGGCATTGTAATAGTATTTTTCAAAGAAACAGAACTATATATATTTTTTCCCTATGGAAAAAAAAACCTACATATGTAGTCATGTAGTTTCTCTGGAAAGCAAGTATCTAGTACTGTCTGACTATCTCTACATGCATTTATATGGAAAAATAAAGAGAGATTTCATTTTAGAAATAGACTCATGTAATTGTGGAGAGGCTGGAAAGTCCAAAATCTGTCAGGCTGTCTGGCAGAGGCCAGGGGACAGCACTTATCACCAAAGACAAGTGGCTGTGATTAGTATAATGTTAGTAGATAGCAGAGTCAAAGCAATAATTAGAAAAATCTGACACAGAGACCTATGGAATTTGCTAATTGATTGTGGTATTCCTAGAAGCGAAATAGACAGTCTACTAAATTCTTAATTGATTTGTACAAGTGGAAGAAGAGTTCTAGGTCAGATCAGTGGAAGTATAACTTGAATCATAAACAGAAAGTCATGGTCCCTCTATCAATTCCCGGACTTGAGCCATTTACAGACCCAGAAGCCCTTGAATGAAGGAGGGACTGGGTTCCCTTGGGAAAGGAGCCTGCTACGTTACCAACATGTTAGACCCTACTATGGTGACTGTGCTGGGGAGAAGGACACAGTCAGACTTTGCAGAGATTACTGGACACTGGCTCTGAACTGACCCAAATTCCAGGAGACCTGAGACTTCACTGTGGTCCGCCACATAAGGGATGGGCTTATGGAGGTCAGATGATCAGTGGAGTGTTGCTCAGTTTCATCTCACAGTGGGTTTAGTGGGTGCTGAAACCCACCCCCTAGGGTTATTTCCCCAAGTCCAAAATGCATAACTGGAATAGACATACTTAGCAACTACCAGACCCCCCACTTTGGCTCCCAAATAATAGTTTGTGTTTTTTTTAAGCATCTATTTTCTTAGAGGATAATAAGAAAACCCACATGGCGATCGGGATGATAAGCTAACACTCTCCATGTATAAATAACCTATGTAAATTAAAATAAAATCCCTAAAATTGTAGTTCATTAACCTGTCCATTCATGACATAATTAGAATCTATCCTGTTGTATCAGGTCGTACAATGCTTTTGAGATGCCTAGTCTTGCTCCAGAAGATATGCTTTGAAACGTCACAGGCATTTGTGAGAAACATCTGGACTTTATTTCCTTAGCCTGAAAAATATGTGTATTTCTCCAACCTGAACTCTTACATCCTTAGGATCTTTGAAATCTCTCCGTTAAAACATTCTAATCCTTAATAAAAAAATAAAATTAAGCTGTGTACACAAGAGATTTAAATTTATATATTAAACTGAAGGCATCTATAGTTTGAAAAATACACTTTTAAGAAATTATATTGTCATCAAAGCACTCAAGAAGACTAAAAAGGTTATAGTTTTTCTCCTAGAGATCAAACCAGTTTAAAAGTTATTTTATTCCTTTTTTTATGTTGTTCTTATACTTCCAAATGTTAAGCCTGATCCTCTTGAGACTCACAGTTCTGTTTACTATGAATGTAAGAGATTTTCTCAAATGTGTGAGATTTGTGTGCTCCACACTTGCACATTTAAAATCCTTTCTTCTACTTCCATCCTGTTCCTTAGAAGAGTTGATATAGTGTCTTCTATGATTTATAACAACAAAAAGATGTTCTAAAGATAAAACTGCCTATATTCTTACACTGAGATGAGAATTTTCCAGTGTTTTCAACAAGGAATTTAATCTTACATTTAAAAGCATTCTTCATCCTTTGTATGAAGACTTGAAAACAAATTCTGGCCACATGTTGCAGTTATCAAACCCACTCGCAGATCATTTGTTGGCCCGTATGTTTGACCACAGGCAAGATCTGAAAGGGCACAGTAACTCAAGACTCCTTGCTTTTGGCCCGATGTCCATTTCACTGGAGCATCTTGCTTTCTTCAAGTAGGTTTGTCTGTACTTTTGACTCCTTAAAGCAATGTCGTTCAGCCGTTATCCACGATTGTACCCTAAGGAGTCTTTCTAGACTTTCTTCCCCCATGGTGCTCCTTACCATGAAATTTCAGTACCACTAATATATACCTGCTTATGTGCCACATGTAGATATGTGCTTTTATATATAAACTTTTGTGGGGTTTTTTTTTTTACTTTCTCTTCCTAAGAACCAATTTTTACCCTCCTGGGGGTTATATCACCTATTTTGAGAATGCATGCCTTAAAGAAGCCCTTCTGGCATATGGATTAAGACATAAACAGATGTTTGGATCTTAGGTTTGGAGGAGGTTTCGTCATTTGTTCCATAGCAGAAACATACCTGATTTTCTGGGTATCATTTATGTGTCACTCTCAGCTCTCTGAAACTTAATTGCAACCCATAGCTTAAGGGAAAAAAAGCAATCAAAATAGCTAAGCCTGAGCACAGAACTGATTTTTGTCAACTCAGTGGAGACCTCGTGGACAGCTACCTTGAGTCTGTTTCCTCTTATCCTAGGCATAAGGCTTAGCTGTTGGTTATGTCTCTACCCAACTCAGAAGCTGTGATTTACCAAAAAGTTAGGTGCTTTGTCTGCACTATGCAGGCATTCAGACAGGTACAAGTAGTAATAACTGACAGTGGTGTTAGAGGAAAATTAAGAAGAGGAGGAGTTTGGGACCATTTATTGCAGGAGCAAAGTAGCCCAACACCTCCATAGTCTTTGAAAATATCACATTATCACACAATATAATTTTGATGCCATAAAGAATTCTTCTGGAAGCTCTCAGCAAACATTAAGCACCAGAAATGTACCAGGGACTGTGGGTAAAATGATGAGCAAGTCCGAGCAGGACTGTTTTATTAGATTTTTTCCCCAGGGCTTTAGTTTTCATGGAGCAGGATTCTGTTAAGATGAAGGTTGGTACCTAAAGGAGTCAGCTTCAGTCATCTAGAAGATTAACCCATGGACCCACTGCTTGTACATCAGTATATGTACTTGAAAGAAATGTATGCCTTCATAATACCCATCTTTTAAGGCAAATAGCATTTCATTGGGTTTGATAAAGCTTTTCGACATAATTCATGTGAGGATCCTTTGTCATTTCCTTGTTCTTTCCTCTTCTCTGAGACCACAGACTTCTCAAACACCAGGACTGCCTTTTTCTCCTACTAAGCTTTCCTGGAGAAGAGAAACGGGGGCAGCTTCCCCATTCCCCTGAACCTTTGTATCTGAAAGACCCACCACTGTAGCTTTTGTTCAACAACAACTGGAGTTGGCCACCGAAAGTCTTTATCCTTCATGTGCTCCTCCAGATTGCATGATTGGACTCGTAGGTGTCAAAAGTCAGACTGTTTCCTGCCACATCAGCCTTCACAGTTCTATGCACATCCAAATGTAATTTGATGGCAGTAGTATACCATTTAGCATTTGTATGGCAGAGTTTGACATGTCTGTTTAAAAAGAAAGAAAGAAAAATCTTTCTCCTCTCTCTTCATCACGATGTTGTTTCATCTATAAAGTATTTTAACCTGGTTTCTTCCATTTTTTTGTTCTACCTTTCTAACCCAGTACATTTACAGGTTGTGAAGACAGTAGGTCCATTGTGGGGCCAGCATATTCTTACCTAAACTAGATGGTAAAGAATTCACCACATTATCTTTCTTTAGGCAACCAAGAGTCGAATGTGGTTTTGTTTGTGGGGAGAGACAGACATTTGAAATGGGATCACGTGCTTTCTAGGTCTAAATTGGTTCCAGAATTAAGTTTCTGGACTCCACTGCACATATCCACCAGCTGTGCCCATTGCCTTTCTAGAACAGTCATTCAGGTTGCTAAGGACAATCTTGAAAGTATACTTGCGCTGTACCAGAGAATGTCAGAATTTCTGTGGCTTAGATAATATTTCACTTATTCTAGTATAAATACATGTTTTCATAAAGCTTGTTCTCAAATACTGATTAATGACCTGCATCAGGGCTGCAGATCTGCTGTCAACATATGTGCACCCTGTTTCACAGATCACCGCAGTGGGCAGAACCTAGTGCCTTGAGATCACGCAGGAGTATTGCGGAAATACTGCTCCTGTGGATTTTATTCCTCTTACAGCCTGAACAGTTAATGACTATCTTGAGTGTGTGCAGTATATTCTCTCAAAGGGTAAACAGGTTTAATACCAATGCATTCCTAAAAGGTTGACTTATATCTTTGCATGCCTCTAGGGTGAGTAGAAGATAATTATTAACAAAAACGTTTCTTTCTCATTACCCAGGGGTTACACTGGTCGTTGATGTTAATCAGTTTTTGGAGAAGGAGAAGCAAAGTGATATTTTGTCTGTTTTGAAGCCTGCCGTTGGTAATACAAATGACGTAATCCCTGAATGTGCTGACAGGTACCATGATGCCCTGGCAAAAGCAAAAGAGCAAAAATCTAGAAATGGTAAGCATCTTCATTGTTTAGCACAAATTAAATAGCACTTTGAATATGATGGCTTCTGTGGTATTGTGTTAGTTTTGAGACAAATAATTGCTTTCAAATGAATATTTCTGAATGTTTGTCATCTCTGGCAAGGAAATTTTTTAGTGTTTCTTTTCCTTTTTTGTCTTTTGGAAATCTGTGATTAACTTGGTGGCTGTGGTGGGTGCCATATACTTGAGAAAATACAATATTAAAAGATTTTGCTTCCTATCAGTTTTGCCATTGAGCCATCCTTCTAGTGGTACAAACTGATTTTTACACTAATATATCTCTCCATCCTTTTTGAAACAAGTGATATGTTATTGTACATTTACTAATGTACATTAATACATTATTAAGTAGAAGTAAAGAGTGATCTTGAAAGTATAAAATGAAATGCAGCAAATTGGTCTGTATTAACCTTGGCATATACTTATGCCTATTCAATCCAGGAAATGTTAGCTCTGGAAACTGTTTTAGATCATGAGTTTAGGACTCATTTTTCAAATTTAGAAAATCACATTGATGGCATTTTGGACAGAGGGAGAAAATGACAAGCCCAGTGAGACTAGTTTTTGGCAGAGAAGGCCCATCGTCTCTCAGTGTGATAGATTCTTGTTGAGGTGTCTCCTGACTCAGGCTGATGTTTATTTGTACCACATGTACATAGTATTTCTCATCTTTAGATAATTGCTTTGACAATATATAGCCTTAGAAATGGAACTTAAGGGAAAACAAAACAAAACAAAACTTTTTTTAATTCACTGGAAGTCTGTCCAGAACTACCCTGCTACTGCTAAGTCGCTTCAGTCATGTCCGACTCTGTGTGACCCCATAGACGGCAGCCCACCAGGCTCCACCGTCCCTGGGATTCTCCAGGCAAGAACACTGGAGTGGGTTGCGATTTCCTTCTCCAGCGCATGAAAGTGAAAAGTGAAAGTGAAGTCGCTCAGTCGTGTCCGACTCTTAGTGACCCCATGGACTGCAGCCTACCAGGCTCCTCTGCCCATGGGATTTTCCAGGCAAGAGTACTACCCTATGTGCTTACAATTAGCCTGATGTATTTCTAACTTGGGAATTCTACCCTCTGATACAGAACATTTTCTGAGAATGAAATGGGAATAGGGCTACTGGCCATCCACTCTTACTTGCTGTCTGATCACCCTTGAGCCTCTCTCTGCTCCCTTCACATCTCTTCATCTGTTGCTATAGTCCCCCTACCTCATCGTTTATGAAGAAAGACCTGCACAGCTGTATTTATGCAAGGGGTGATTTTCTTAGAGATGACTCATCATAATTTCAAGTCCTTGGCCCAAACTTAGTTTTATCTTCTCTTCCCTAAGCTTGCCTACTCCTTTTCCCAACTGCCATGTTCTGATCAGCAGAAAAAATGCTCCCCAGATAGCCAATTTAGAAACCTAGGAAATACCTTAGATTCATTTTTTCTGGAAAAAAAAGAGTTGGGACTTTTTAGAGATTATACTGAAGCCATAGATGGATTTGAGGCATATGCCATCTTAATACTAAGTCTTCTGATCCATGCACCATGGTATGTCTTTGCTTTTAATTAGGTCTTTAATTCTTTCAACAATGTTTTGTAGTATTCAGTGTATAGGGCTTGCATTACTTTATTTGAATTTATTCCTACCATATTTTATTATTTTTCATGTCATTGTAAATATTTTCTTAATTTCATTTTGGGGTTGTTTCTTGCTAACATATAGAAATACAATTAGTTTTTTTATTGAGATATAATTAACATACCATAAAATTTACTCTTTTAAAGTGCGCAATTCAAAAGTTTTTATTATACTCCCAAACTTGTATAGCTAATACCACTAGTTAATTTCAGAATATTTTTCTTATAATAAATGGAGCCCATTACCCATTAGCCATTGCTCCCCACCCCCAACTCTCAGCCCCAGACAATCACTAATATACTTTCTGTCTCTCTAATTTTTCCTATTCTGGACATTTCATATAAATGAAATCATACTGTGTCTGACTTCATGTAGCATCAGATCAGATCAGATCAGATCAGTCGCTCACTCGTATCCGACTCTTTGCAACCCCATGAATCACAGCACACCAGGCCTCCCTGTCCATCACCAATTTCCGGAGGTCACTCAGACTCACACCCATCGAGTCAGTGATACCATCCAGCCATCTCATCCTCTGTCGTCCCCTTCTCCTCTTGCCCCCAATCCCTCCCAGCATCAGAGTCTTTTCCAATGAGTCAACTCTTCTCATGAGGTGGCCAAAGTACTGGAGTTTCAGCTTTAGCATCATTCCTTCCAAAGAAATCCCAGGTCTGATCTCCTTCAGAATGGACTGGTTGGATCTCCTCCCAGTCCAAGGGACTCTCAAGAGTCTTCTCCAGCACCACAGTTCAAAAGCATTAATTCTTCTGCGCTCAGCCTTCTTCACAGTCCAGCTCTCACATCCGTACATAACCACAGGAAAAACCATAGCCTTGACTAGACAAACCTTTGTTGGCAAAGTAATGTCTCTGCTTTTGAATATGCTATCTAGGTTGGTCATAACTTTCCTTCCAAGGAGTAAGCGTCTTTTAATTTCATGGCTGCAGTCACCATCTGTAGTGATTTTGGAGCCCAGGAAAATAAAGTCTGACCCTGTTTCCACTGTTTCTCCATCTATTTCCCATGTAGTGATGGGACCAGATGCCATGATCTTCGTTTTCTGAATGTTGAGCTTTAAGCCAACTTTTTCACTCTCCTCTTTCACCTTCATCAAGAGGCTTTTTAGTTCCTCTTCACTTTCTGCCATAAGGGTGGTGTCATCTGCATATCTGAGGTTATTGATATTTCTCCCAGAAATCTTGATTCCAGCTTGTGTTTCTTCCAGTCCAGCATTTCTCATGATGTACTCTAAATATAAGTTAAATAAGCAGGGTGACAATATACAGCTTTGACGAACTCCTTTTCCTATTTGGAACCAGTCTGTTGTTCCATGTCCAGTTCTAACTGTTGCTTCCTGACCTGCATACAAATTTCTCAAGAGGCAGATCAGGTGGTCTGGTATTCCCATCTCTTTCAGAATTTTCCACAGTTGATTGTGATCCACACAGTCAAAGACTTTGGCATAGTCAATAAAGCAGAAATAGATGTTTTTCTGGAACTCTCTTGCTTTTTCCATGATGCATACTGTCTTCAAAGTTCATTCATGTTGTAGCATGTGTCAGTTCCTCATTTCCTTTATGGCTGATAATATTTGTTGTATGAATATGCCACATTTTGTTTATTCACTCATCAGTGGATAGAATTTGAATTTTTTCCTCCAGTTTTGGCTATCCTAAGTAATACTTGAACATTTGTATGCAAGCTTTTATGTGGATGTATTTTCATAAAATTTATTTTTGATGTTGATTTTGTATCCTGAAACCTTTATTCTAGTAGCTTTTAAGATTCCTCAGGCTGCCACCTATTTTTATAAATAAAGTTTTATTGTAATCCAGCCACACTCATTAATTAGTATGTTATTGTCTCTGGCTGCCTTCATGATACAGTAAGAGTCAAGTAGTTGTATGAGAGACCTATAACACACAAGATGGAAATTACTCTCTGGCCCTTTATAGAAAAAGATTACCAACTTCTGTTCTTAGAGGAAGAGGAGAAGCTTTCCAGGGAATTAAAGACTAACTTTCATTTTCAGTAGAGCTGTGAACATTGGTTGAGGGTGTGAACAGGATGATTTATTCTTACCTCTTTCACCTCTGGTTCTGGGCTGTCTGTTTTTCCCCAGACTAGAGTGTTCACTCTTACATAGATCACTTAGCCTTAGAGCTCAGTTTAGGTCTTATATAGGTATAATTTTGTCTGGAAGACATCTAGAAAGCATATTTCCATATAGAATGCACATCACCTCTTAACTCACTGGAATCTTTCTCTGTTGTGCTTCCTTAAAGGCCCATAATTAGTCTTTTCCCTCAGTTAACAAATCAACTATGTGCATGCATGCTAAGTTGCTTCAGTCATGTCCAACTCATTGCGACCCTGTGGACTATAGCCCACCAGGCTTCTCTGTCCATGGGAGTCTCCAAACAAGAATACTGGAGTGCATTTCCATGCCCTCCTTCAGAGGATCTTCCCAACCCAGGGGTCAAACCCACTTCTCTTACATCTCCTACATTGGCAGGCAGATTCTTGACCACTCGTGCCACCTGGGAAGCCCCAAGAACCAGCTCTACTTCTTAGGAAAAATCCCTGAACCCTGTTCTGGCGATGTCCTCCTCAGCCTTTGACCTGACTCTAAACTCATACTTGATGTGAAGATGATAGAATTCTCCTTTTCTATTATTCAGTGACATCCCAACCCAAATAAAGCTTCACAGTGCCAATGTGGTTCGCTTTTAACCAACTAAGAACTTTTTACTTCTCAGTTCTTATGAAAATAAAAGATATCCATTTCCCTCATTTTTATTTGATTTCCTTCCTTCGCACTGAGAGAGTTGCCTTAAAAAGTGTTCAATCTTCTGAAAACATTTGTGAATCTGATAACTACTGGTGATTGAAAATATATAATGATTACTTGTAATCATCCATATTTGACTGTACAATATATTTTCTGGTAAACCAGCATTGCTGAACAGATAATAGTTGTGTGATTGGCCATTTAAAGAGCTATGTATCTCTTTGTAGATCTAGGCATCCACAGAATAGTTGAGAGGCATTAAAAAACCAATTGAAGAATCAACACACTTTAAAGGGCCCTAAAGTTATCTTTGCTTAGTTATTTGAATCCATTTAAATATTCTTTGAGGAAGTTCACTAGGACTATGATTTACCTATAAAGGCAATTAGTCTAGTGCTCACTTGACAGCAGTTGGCTTAGCTTGGTCTGAAATTTTAATTTTTATTGTTTTTAGCTCTCTGGTCTGAGACAAGAATCGTAACCATGCAACAAAATTAATAGATTGCTAAATCTATTCTGTTGATTGCAAATAGATTGCATTATTCTTGACCAGTTTAAGCCATGACTGCCATACATGTGTTTTGTTTTTTTTTTTTTCCCTCCTGGTTTTGTGTGGTTCTGTAGAACAAGATGAGTCAGAGGAATCAGGAATTTTCCTTTTCCCTTCTTAGTGACCTCAGTGGTTGTGTATGCCGTTTTGTGCTTTGAATAAAGTTGTCTGCAAAGACGAGTCACTTCTGCTTTGGTTTAAGGCAAATCATTAAATAATGGGTCCTCCTTAAATAGTGGGTCACAGCCCTTGTAGGCCACTCCTTTTCAAAGAAGTTGCTGGAAGACATTCTAAACAAAGAGGATTCTTCCTCATTGGTCTCCTCGTCTACTTGTAGTGCTGTTCACATCTGCCTGGTGTTTTTCTCCTTGTTTACTTTTCCTTCTTGCTGGTCATGTGTGACTCCTTTAATCCTCATGAGAAATTGGACATGCAGAGCTTACATTAGACATCACTCTCCTTTTACTTTAACTTAGTAGGGAGCTGCCATTGAATACACAGAATTCATTCCATTTTAATGACTCATTGCTAATGATTTTAACTTAGATTATCTGAATGCCTGGTGGAAAACACCCTTGTTCAATTATTTTACTTACTGAAGAAACTACGTTAATGTTAAAAGTTTCCACGTTCCTCTCTAGAATTTAACAAACCTTTTTCTTTAGTGTCTACTGAAGGTTCATGGCTTAAACTCACCCTGCAGGAGAAATATGATTACTACTACAATATTGATTCAAAAGAGAGTTCCTGGGTCTCACCTGAACCCTGCTTGCTTAAAGAATCATGGCTCATGGGAAAAGAAATTGAGGTAGGAGTCTCCTATTTGATGGGAAACTGTACTATATAAAGATAAGAATGATTGCTTTTCTATTTTAGAATCAAGGAATTGATGAGAAGAACTGATTGATTTGAAGGCTGGATATGGAGTAAAGTCTTCATGAACTGCAGCTACATGTGGCTGCGTCGTTACTGATTTCTAGAATGTCTTCCGTATGTCAGAGCAGCACCACTGAACAGCGGGCAGATAAAGCTCTTGCAGATTATATAGGATTGCAGATTATCCTAAGAAATCAATCTTCAGGTTTTCCTTGACACCAGAGCTCAATTAGTGGTAATTCCTTGGTTGTCAATATTCAAGATGTCTTATTTCTTTCCCCCTACCTCAGCCTATACCAGGAAGCAATATTCTTGAAGCAATGTTCACCAAGATTGCTTTGGACTTGAGACCAAAAGTTGGCCCCAGAAGATGTGAAACTTCCTCTGTGATCCAGGCATTTGTAGTGTGTTTAAAAGAAAATACTTCTAATAATTGAATTCCGTCTTGAAAAAATTAGAACTCACACATATAGATCTCATAGAACTGTTCACATTCACCAGCAAGAAAGATACTGCAAGATAATGATATTGTGGACAGAATCTCCAGTAGAGTAACTTTCTAAAAGTCAGAGGAAGAGCTGTAACTTGGGGTTGATAATGCCACAGAAATCCTGAATGACAAGAAGATAATGAAAAATGTATTCATTTACTAATTTCAGATGTGTAATGTCCCACTTTTTACAGGAAAATGGCATGTGGCGGTTAACTATTAGTGCTACTTTGTTGAAAAATGAAATTATGGCCAATATTTAAAAACCATGTGCTATTATTGAAAGGATATGTCAAACTGTGAAGAAGCAACATTGAAAGGGTAAAACTCAAGAGACAAAAATTGCTCATGTGGCATCCAAAGATGCCCTAAGTATAATTTTGTGAAGTTATACCTGATCCCAGCATCAAGATTAATAGAAAGTGGAGGATCTATGCTGTTAAAAAAAATTATTCTAGTCTGTCTGAAATTACTGAATTTACTCTAGGCTGTACGTATGTCTTCTTGTGAAAGTATTTATGCATCTTTTATATGATTTCACTCTTAATTGTTTAAATTCACCATCCATGAAGTCCATTCACATGGATGGTTAAGAGGCATCTGCCGTAGAAATGAGTCCAGTCTTTGCTCGCGTTTCTCAAAGAACGTGAAAGTAACCCAGTTCATCATCCACATGAAGACTTCTCCTGATTCCCCTTCTTCCTTGCTTTCTCATTCATCTAGGTTTCCCTATCTGCCCGAAAGAGTGCTTATCTTTCCTCTCCCAGCCCCTTTAATTCTGCTCCAAGTCCTTTATTTTCTCCCAAATTTATCTTGAGTTTTCCCCTACTCCTTGCAGGTATCTGCCTCCTCTGGCCTGGGCAAGAAAAGCCAGAGGACTTCATGGGCATTGCCGTCTTTCCCCCAGGATAGGGAGGAGGTGATGCCAATACTTATGTAATCATTCTTGTCTCTCTTATGCTCTGGGGAGCCCAGGCCTTAGGCCTGGTCCCTGCCAACATCTCCACCTCCAAATCCTGAGACCATTCAACCGCATTCTCATCTCCACCCAGATTTCACAGAATTCTAAAACTGTGTCGCTAGAAAGAAGCTGAGCCAGCCTACCCTTTGACTCTGGTCAAATCTGTTTTTACACTGAGCCGGAAAGAGCTATCCAGATCACTTTCTGAAAGATAGAATTTCCAGAAGCTGTTCTCTGTGCTCTTCTCACTTGATGTGTGAAGTATAACCATAAGAAATATCTCTTACCAGGACATTGTTGAGGATATCACTGCAGATTACATCCGTGAGAAGATATGGTCTGCTAGCGAAGGCATGCTCCAGTGCTTCCAAGCCACAACCTCAGGACCCCTCATTAGGAAAGAGTATGAAGCTAGGAAAGCATTTTTGTATGAACAGGAAAAGCATGTGGTCAAAATACAGGTATGTGAGTCATCTCCCACTTGTAACAGACAGCTGTCATATCCCATGAAAGTGTTTTATTTAATCATAGGACTGTCAACTACCAGCATTCTAATAAACAAATCTGGCCGAAGATCGTGTCCTTAATCAGCGCCCCCGAGTCTACACTGTTGAATGCTCCAAGATGGAAAGGATGTCAAATGAGTTTTCACCTGTTGTCTTCTGGAACGTACTCAGGACGCTGTGAATAGTCAATCAGGGGAATACCTGAGACCTGAGTTGAAATCCTGTTTCTTTAAAGAAACTAGATACCCTTCTGTCACCTACTATCTAACCTTGTGTGCTTTCAAATTGGTTTTTTAGTGGTTAGTGAATATTGAGTGACGTCTGAGTTTCTATGCTCTAAAAAACAGAAAAGTGAAGTGAAAGTGTTACTCGCTCAGTCGTATCCAACTCTTTGCAACCCCGTGGATTGGGGCCCACTGGGCTCTCTGTCCATGGGATTCTCCAAGCAAGAATACTGGAGTGGGTAGCCTTCTCCAGGGGATCTTCGTGACCCAGAGATTGAACCTGGGTCTCCTGCATTTCAGGCAGATTCTTCACTATCTGAGCCACCAGGGAAGCCCAAAGAACAGAAGAGCTCGTGAAACAGATGTAGTATCTCTGAGAGTGTCTTCTCTCCTATATAATCTCTCATTCTTCATTCTGCAAGAAGCATCCTCTTTCCGAAGCCCTTTTTTGTGAGCTCTTCTTAAGCTTGCGTGACTTATCTGAACATTCTGGTTGGCAGGAGGGGAGCTTGCCAGATTTAGATGTTTCTGTTCTGTGTTCCACTAACATCCTCTTTCAACCGCCACGCTGGTTTCTAAAAGACTGTGCATTTGTTCTTTTTTGTGTGTCCGAAGTGATACTGTTTTTGATGGGCAGGGTTTGGTGGGTTTTTGCTTTGGCCACTAACTTACATTTCCTAAAGTGAAAGTTTTTAAAAGAGCTTCTCTTTTGTGATCATTGGCATGCTTATCTGCTTCCCCACCTAATTATAATATTGTGCAGGGAAATAAGATGAGTTTTTACAACTTTTGTATTCTTATGGCTTGCAATCAGTAGATGCTCAAATGTCTGAGTTTGCAAGAGCTTAAGACGTTAGAGGGCAGGAAAGATGAATTTTTTAAGAAATTTCTTTTGTAAAGTTAATATTCAAAGGATTTTTCTAGGTGAACTTGTTTTTCAGTTTATTCTTCTTTTAATAAATGATAGATAAAACACACAGGAAATGATCAAAATCTTAAATACAGCATCATCCACACTGATGCTAAGACTCTACTTCTGCCCAAAATTTGAAGAGTGTTAACTGGTGTGGCATGATTTGGACCAACCTAAAGCTCTCCAGTCTGCTCACAGCTGTGTTACAGTTAGAAGACAGTCTGAAGAGCCCGCTAGCGTAAAATTTGCCTAATACCAGGCCCCAGGGCTGAAGTTGTGAGAGAGCTGGGGGAAGAGCAGAAACACTAACTTTGAGGCTTCCCCCTCACCTCAGTGGGAGCAGCAGTATTGAAGAAGAAGCCGTTGCCCTGTGAAGTCACTCTGTGATGACTTGTCCCTGCCTCTTCTGACAGTTTTGTAACAAAGGAGGGCCTGAGGTTTAAAGGCAGACCTAGAGAGGAAAATGGGCTGACCTAGAAAACCAAAAGACCATGAACCAGAGGGGATCACACTCGTCTCGTTTTTTTGCCAAAGTAGCTGATTCACCCTGGATTAGGAGAAAACTATGAAATCTGAAGGGTTCCCCTCTGTAGAACCGTCTGAACTTCTTTGTTGACTGAATCAGCCCCAGACATAGCAGTCTCTTAACAAACTCAGTAGCTGCACTGCACTGCTACCCCCAGTCTCCTCCTCAAGAACTGGATTTGGACAGAGAATAGAGAGCATCAGTAGCCAGTCCTCTGCCTTGGGTGCTTAGGGGGCAATTCAGATGGTGCTCAAGTAGACAGGGAGCAAGGTCAATGAGACTCAACATAGCCAGATTATTTCTGAACGATAAGTAAAGAGAAGGCTCCGGTAAAGTGGCCTACACTTAAGAAGTGAGCCAGAAAAAAAAAATCTGAAACAAAATTTTATATCAAAAAAAAAAGAAAAAGAAATATAAGTTAAAATATAAATGAAGTAAACATTTAAGGGAATTCTTATCCCAGGAGACACACAAAAAGTTATACTGAAATTCCTTTTGCTTTTAAGAAACTTAATATGACACATGGATTTAATGAAACAAGACAGCATGATAAAATGAAAGGATAGCCAATGGCCACAGAGAGGAAGAAAAATAATGACATCCCAGAACATGAATGAATTTATGACTGCAGAATGTAAGACAGCCACTGGAAAGTGAATGAAACGTGGAGAACTTGAGAAAAAACACACAAAAAGCTGAGGGAAGGAAAAGATGGCTTAAAATATGTTGTCTCATCTGAAATTTCCATTTTATCTCAGGGTTATGGGCATTAAATGCGATTCCCATTAATGGGAATTAAAATGGGATAATTGATAACAGACTGTGACCAGTATGCCGCTATTAAGGGCTCAACAAGTGTTTGAAATGACGAAGTGATCAAGATGGTGACTCAGAGGACAGGAAACGGGGAACCAACATCCGGTAGGTCGGATGGCCCAGGAGGAGTTCAGAAAAACTGAGTCCGGGAAAAAAGAGTTAGCTACAATTTTTTTTTTTTTTTCCTTGAACTGAAGAAAGCGGAAATGCCATCTTGTAGGAAAAACCATTAAGAGTGACAAACACCAAACTTAGCCCTGAGAATGACTAACTTACTGAACCTCAGGTCAGAGAGTGCCATGAACATCCCAGCAAAGAAAAAGAAACAAGCTTCTCTGGAGTGAGAGCAGGTTGTCGGGAGGCATGTGGGGCTGGAGGGTGCCGTGACACAGTGGGGCAGTCCTCTGTCGAGTGTAATTGACTACCCTTAGATTGTGGGATTGTACCTTCAAGCAGAGAGGGAAAAGAGATAAATGGCTACCAGGGAGGTCACAGAATAATATCTGCTTCAGAAGTTGGTAATTTGAATATTACTCTCCTATGTGCCCAATTATGAAGCAAGGCAACCAATTTGGCAAGCCAGGTTTTCTGGAGATTGACAATTAGAATCTATAAAACAGCAGTAACTTCTGAGGTCTCAGTATCTTGGGAGACTCCGCTGTTACAGCTGTGTTGCACAGAAAATTTATTTATGGTAACAAAAACCAAAACCAGAAGATGGCTATTATAAATTTTTACATAAGTTCTCCTAATGTTCAAGGGAGAGAGTGATGGTTTTGTAAATGCCTTCTGTCTCTGTCCATAAAAGTCTGCTTCTAAATGACCTTAGGGTTTAGAGTTTTGTCTCCATTTGTATCTTTATACCAATAGCTCCTTCCTCCCAACTTTATACCTCTAATTGTTTTCAAAAAAGAGCCTCTAATTAGAAGAGCCTGCAGGCTCTGGGCCTTGCACAATTCTGCTGTTAGCATGGAATAAGAAAAGCCAATCCTGATGAAAACTTACAAACAAAAAAGAATGTTAAATCTTGACAAATGAAATAGGAAGCATGTGTTATTCTGCTTCTGTAGACCAGAACCTCTAAACCCAGCCAAGTTGCCTTGGTTTGGAAAGGTAATGTTGATATATCAATGTAGATCCCAGAAAAATCTACATAATCATTAAATAGATGAAAAATGAAATCTTTAGGAAAGTACTGTTGGTGAGCATTGACTCCTTAAGACATTAAAAACATTGTACAAAACCTACAAGTGGGTTCATTCCACCAATGCAAACATGCTTTAATATCAGATCTGCTGCTACAACAGATTCCTTATCCAAAAGCTTCGAGACTCGGAGCTAATAGAGATGAATAGTGTTTCCCGAGTTGAAATAATTCTTTAAAAAGCAGAATGAGCAATTGAGCTAATTCCAGTATCTTGGTTGCCTTTCAGTTTGGATCAAGAAATGGGATGTATAATATTATTTGTATATTTGCACCTCTGCACTTTAAAAACAGTGCTAGGATCAAATCACCTGAGTCACACTGAGACCATCATGACAAATAAGTTACTAGTTAGATTGTCATCCCGATGAACGCAATCATAATTTATCACTGTTTTCCTATGTCAGCATTCTGACCTCTATACTTTTTCAGTATTACAAGCAATAATACAATAGAAATCCTTAAATATCATCTTTCTACACAGGTGCTTGTATTTTTCTTAGGCTAGGTATATTGAAAATTAGAAACACTAGGTGAAATACTAAATAGCTTTAAACTTGATGCTGCTAAATTCCCGCCAAAAGACTATACTCTCTTGTAATTTTCCAGCCCCTACTCCCCATCCATGTGTTTGCCCCACTGCTTGGCAAGTGGATGATGTGAAGACTTGCCCAAAATTTCTCTGACTGCTACCCAAGGCTCCTCAAGCTTAGAGCCAGCTCACATTTTTTTGTAGAGCTTCCCGATGTTTGTAGAATTGTGTTCTGAGGTTCCTCTTTCAGCCAGTTCAAACTGTCTTCTCTCTCCCAGGATCCCTCATAGTTTTTGACACTTAAGCCTTCTTGTTTTCTAGCACTATGATGGATTGCTTTATAAGCATATCTGTAGAATGTTTCCATTGGAGGAAGCTGGGTGAAGGGTACGTGGAACTCAACGTATTATCTTTGCAGCATCCTATGAGTTGCTAATTATTTCAAAATTAAGGTTTTTTTTAAAAGCACATTTGTCATTTCTAGGGATTTAAATTGAGAGAAGGGGATATTATGTGTAAATGGGATAGCTGATGAGGTCTGGCACTCTATGATGATCTAGGGGGTGGTGGGGAGAGGGGAGGCAAGCTCAAGAGGGAGGAGATATATGTATTATTATGGCTGATTCATGTTGTTGTACAGCAGAAACCAACACAACATTGTAACAATTGCAAAACAAAAAATAAAAATACTAAGAAGGGACATCCGGAGCAAGTACTCCATTGGGTGTATATCCCATCATGACTGTTTAGTTTTGAGTCATTACCAGAAAAGTAGTTTATTTTTTAAATGGCAATAAAAATCCCATACACCTTTTTAAAAAAGAAGGAATGGGGTGGATTGACATATGCAAATATGAAAAAATTATAAAAAATAACTTGACTTTTGTATTTGTCTCTTTGAGATCGTTGGGTGGCATCGCTGACTCAATGGACATGAGTTTGAATAAACTCCAGGAGTTGGTGATGGACAGGGAGGCCTGGTGTGCTGCAGTCCATGGGGTCACAAAGAGTCAGACACGATTGAAGTGAACTAAACATAGAATTTGTGTTTATTTCAATTCTAACGTGGAAAAAAAAAATCAGAGCAGTGCAGTGAGTTACAAAGATATGTCTCAATGAAAAGATTCTCAAAAATGAGTTGGACTAAACTTATAACAGCTATGCATGTGATCATTCTAAAGATACCAGTTTGTAGTTCCCTGGCAGTCCAGGAGTTAAGAGTCTGCATTTCCATTGCAGGGGGCACAGGTTTGATCCCTGGTCAGGGAACCAAGATCCCGCATGCTGCACAGAGCAGCCCAGAAAAGAACAAAAAACAAATTAAGATACCAGTTTGTGTGCACTTTTTGTAAATGTTTCCTATAAAAGCTCTCGTTAAGGTGATAACGTAGTAAAGGTATATTGATGAAGGTTCATTAAACCTTATGTAAAAATAGATAATGACAGATTATGACAGATCCATCACAGCACTCCCGCTTTCAGGAATCCAGGGTCATCTTCCTTTTCGATCTGGATCACAGTGGCTCACTTGCTGGAGTAAAGATACTTTACTCTCTCATGCATGCTCAGTCACTTCAGTTGTGTCTAACTCTTTGGGACCCTATGGACTATAGCCCACCAGGCTCCTCTGTCCATGGGATTATCTCAGGAGGAATACTGGAGTGAGTTGCCGTGCCCTCCCCCAAGGGATCTTCCCAACCCAGGGACTGAACCCACGTCTCTTACGTCTCCTGCTTTGACAGGTGGGTTCTTTACCACTAGCACCACCTGAGAAGCCCTGAGTCATCTTATAATGTTACCAAATAATACGAGAACCAAGTTGATCTGTTTGTATATTTCAGGACAGTTCCATTTTATTATTACTTCTTATCACTCAGGGCCTTGTTAAATTTACGCTTTCAAAGCAGAACCTGGGCTTCCACCTGGTAATTCCTTTCACCGACTTGGGACAAGCCCCAGGTGTGAGCAGGTGTGCTCTGCCCAGTTCAGTGTCCACCTGGTGTCAGATGAGATGGTGTCCAGATGAGATCTGGAAGGGAGGATTCCTGACTTTTTCCCAACTCAGTGTCTCTTGTGATGTACTGCGTCCTTGCACTTCCTAAAATAAACTGTGACATGTAAGTAATTCTGTAACTCATTATTTTCTACAGGCTTTTTGGAAGGCATATAAGCAACGGGAAGCATATAAACGCAGGCGACAAATGTTCATTGATAATATTCGTTTTATTGTGAAGGTAAACACTCTTTCCTACCTTGGCAAGCATGTAAACTTTTTCCTTCATTCTCCTTTTGCTTCTGGAAGACAGACTGTGTCTGAGACTTGACATCAGAAGCAAGTCCTGGGTTTGAGTCCTGCCTCTCCCCTCACTTAGCTGATCATCTTCAAGAAGGTCCATCAAAACACTATGTTGTCTCTTTATAATATTAGGTTGGTGCAAATGTAATTGCGGTTTCACATTGTGAGTTTTAAATCAATATAACTAGGTTCAAACACATCTTTACTAACCAAAATAGGAACCATTACAATCAACATATTTTTGCCAATGAGAAATAAGTTTATTTCTGTAGCATAAAAATATGTGCTTCAGGATTCAACAAACTCTTGGAAAGCATTTTCTGCCTCCTGCTGGTTGTGGAAGCATTTTATCTGCTAAAAAGTTGTCAAGATACTTGAAGAAGTGGTAGTTGGTTGGCAAGAGGTCAGATGAATATGGCAGATGAGGCAAAACTTTGTGGCCCAGTTCATTCAACTTTTGAAGCATTGGTTGTGTGACGTGCAATCAGGCATCGTCATGGAGAAGAATTGAGCCCTTTTTGTTGACTGATGCCAGCTGCAGGCATTTCAGTTTTCCATGCATCTCATTGAGTTGCTAAGCATACTTCTCAGATGTAATGGTTTCACTGGGATTCAGAAAGTTGGAGTGGATCAGA
Source organism: Tragelaphus eurycerus (assembly GCA_935064755.1). NCBI lineage: Eukaryota > Metazoa > Chordata > Mammalia > Artiodactyla > Bovidae > Tragelaphus > Tragelaphus eurycerus. The sequence goes on along the minus strand of CAKXYN010000054.1, from coordinate 8,524,037 downwards.
CCAGCAGCAGACCATCAAGCAGTGACCATGACCTTTTTTTGGTGCAAGTTTGGCTTTGGAAAGTGCTTTGGAGCTTCTTCTAGGTCCAACATTGAGCTGGTCATTGCCAGCTGTGTAAAATCCAGTTTTCATCACATGTACGTCACAATCCAGTTGAGAAATGGTTCATGAATAAGAGAACACTGCACTTGAAAATGACAGTTTTTTTTATTTTTAGTCAGATCATGAGGCACCGATATATCGAGCTTTTTGACCTTTCCAGTTTGCTTCAAATGCCAAACAGCCATAGAAGTGTCAACATTGAGTTCTTTGTCCACTTCTTGTATCATTGTAAGAGGACAGCTTCAATGACTCCTTTCAATTGGTCTTTGTCAGCTTCTGATGGCCAGCCACTATGCTCCTCCCCTTCAAGGCTCTTGTCTCCTTTGTAAAACTTGAACCACCACTGCACTGTACATCCCTTAGCAGTTCCTGGGCCGAGTGCATTGTTGATGTTGTGAGTTGTCTCCACTGCTTTGCAATCCATCTTGAAACCAGATAAGAAAATCACTCGAATTTGCTTTTGTCTAACGTCATCTCCATAGTCTAAAATAAACATAACATACACAGTGAGTAATAAGTCATCAGCAAAAAAAAAAAAAAAGAATATGATGGCTATGGCTGGTTCATGTTAATGTTTGGCAAAAACCAACACAATACTGTAAAGCAATTATCCTTCAGTTAAAAATAAATTTTTAATAAAGAAATAAAATAAATTTCTTTAATAAAGAAATGGCCATGAAAATTATGTATAGCACAGCCACATTTATTTAAGAACGTATTCCAGTATCAAATGGCAAAGTTCAACAATGCAAAACCGCAGTTACTTTTGCACCAACCTAAGAAATGCTCTTCTCTAAAAAGTCCAAATTGATTTGGAAGAAATCCAGCTTTATTTCATGTTCTTTGTATGATCTTCTCTAATAATAATTAGAATGTTCAGGTTTAACAGTATAAACCTTAGTTGTATGGCAAATGCAAAACCAATGACAAGAAGGAAGTACAACTGAGTTAGGGCCTGTATTTAGTAGATAAGCCCATCTAACCCAGCTTCCAATCCAGGCTTGTTGCTCCAAGCTTAGAGAAAGAGCAGCCATTGGGGTGCCCACTCTCAGAGCTGAAAACTAAAGAACTATCTGGCAGTGAGCTTGTAGAAACTTGGAAATCCAGGTAAGACTCAGAAGAGTAGGGCTCGAGAGAGGTGAAGTCAGAGGAGATTTGTTAAGACTTTTTAAACTGTGAGGACAGAGAATGACATGGTCTAGACCTTTTGCATTATGAGTTCCTGAACATGTTACACTTGGAAATACCCCGTGCTCACCATGGAACACATGTTTATTCACCCAGAAAACCATGGGTCACAGGGCGTCCCTCATGAGACCTTTTGAAATGTTTTCCTGTAAAGACCTAAAAAGTATTGGCTGCCTTTAAGGGGTGTTGGAAGCAACTCTGAACTTAGTTTTATTTGATCCCCTGACCCATTGCAACTCTCAGCAAAATGCCTTGCTCGCTTGGCTTTTATTTACTGAGATTAAAGCAAAATAGTACAAAGAGCTGCATTACCTTCTCCGCCATAAGGTGTAACATGTTCTGAACCCCTCAGAGGAAAAGCAACGAAAGAAGTAGGAGATGAAAATGAGGCTGTAGATGTCTATTGGTTGGTGGGTGGCTCATTTTTACTTTTTTATCAAATTATCGATATTATTTTTAAAAGACTGCATAGAGGGATATGAAAGGTGGTTTGGTAATTGCCTGGATTTCTCTTTTTCACTTATTTCTCAGATTCAGTCCTGGTACCGGATGGTGACGGCACGAAGGAATTACCTCTCACGACTGCAGTTTTTCAGAGCTCATGTAAGAGACATACGTGCATGTGGAAATTTGTCCTCCTTGAGAATGAACTTAAATGAATAGTGTGTGAATGTTAGCATTGAATGAAACAAATGCTTGGAGGAAAAAAATGGATTTTAGAACTCAATGTGGTACTATTTAGAGGCTTCTTACATTTTTTTGTTCAGAGTAAGACTTCATCATTCAGAACTGGAAAGGAAATGGGTGAGGAAAAATTTATGTGGGCTAGTTATGCCCGAGAGAAAAGAGACTAATGAAGGACTTTCCAACTTTGCTTGCAGCGTTTTTAATTATGGCTAACCAGTTAAATATAAGCCCACAGGAGGAATTTTTTCAGGATTTTTCAAGAATAGATACATGAACATAGATTGGACCATCTAAGTTTGTGGTAAAATTCTTTTCCCTCTTTAGATATCTTTATTTAGACAACCCCTTTGCAATCTTGTTTATATACTGTTAGCTAACTTATCTGACCCTTTCTTCAAAGAGAATGCAAAAATAAACGTTGACTACGCCACATCTAAATACTGTCAGTTCTAAATAGTGTCCATTCTTCAAATGCCGTCAGTTTTTAAAGAGTGCTAAATTCTAAAATAGTGGAGTCGATGGAACTGTGGGAGGTTGTGACTGGTCATCTTCTTTTGCAGAACAATGAAATTGTGAAAATCCAGTCTCTATTGAGAGCGAGCAAAGCTAGAGATGACTACAAGACACTGGGTAAGTGGAGCATTCCGAAACAAAGCATTCCTTATAAACCAAGCAAGCACCAGTTATTTCCACCTGATCACGTCAGTGGACTCACGTTATCGCCAGGAGATTTTGACCATCTCAGACCCAAGCACGTCACTGACAGGAAACAGGCCTTTCTATCAAAGTGGAATGGTTAAGGGTAGTAGATGGGATTTCTTCAAAAAAAAAAAATGGACAATGTTGAGGGGAGGGGATAAATTAGGATACACACTACTATATATAAAATTGATAATCAGCAGGACCTACTATATAGCCCAGGAACCTGTATTCAATATCTTATAATAATCTATAATAGAAAAGAATATGAAAATTTATATATCTGTATACGTTTTTCTGCTACAACTTATGGAAAAACTCAATTTTGGCCAAAATATATATATATTTACAGTGCTGTGTTAGTTTCAGGTGTTTTGTGAAGAATATATAGTGATATATGTATATATTAATGATATACTTCAATTATACTTCAATTTTTAAAAAATTGAGTTGGCATTAATGCTGATATTTTTTATTAAATGTGAGCTAGCCATGGGCTCTATGGTAGGGTTAATGGCAACCTCAAGAGGGCTCACGCCAAGGGCACCTTCCAGGACCGCTGCTACCAGGGCCCCGTCCCTGTGACAAGCCGATGCTGACCCCCACCTCCACAAGAGGCCCTCCAACGCTGGCAGGCTCATACCCACAGCACTCGGGACGCGGTCCCCGTGGCCATTTCCTCAAGGGCTGTGGGAAGGACCTTGCAGGAGTGGACTCAGTGGGTGGCTTCTTGGCAGAGCTGTTTTGGTGTTTCCTCCAACCTGTCAGTCATGGGGTCACTGGCAGGAGGTCAACATAAAAACTGTACACCTGTCTCACTGTATTCCAAAAGAAAATCGTGAAAAATAGTCATGAAAGGACCTCTTACAGGTATTCAAAAAATAATAATAATAAGCTAGAGGCAGGAATTTAATGCAAAAGACTTAGCCAGAAGATAAACTTACATCTGAATACCATTTAATTTATTACCTGGCCTGTGATTTTTTTTCCTTCTCATTTTAAGAACAAAACATAGTCATATATGAAATTTGGAAATATGAATAGGAAGGGGAAAAGCACATAGTTTCACTTCCCAAAGAAAACTACAAACATCTTCATGTAATTTCATTTTAGACTTTTCACAGTTCCTGTGGTTTTTAAACTGTCTTCCTAATAATACTAGTATGTCACTTGCAGAAAGTTGGAAAACAGAAAAATAAAATCACCCAGAAAGAGCATTCACATTTTGTGCCATCTTTTTCAGTTTCAGCTCTGCTCCTGTTTGTTATTCTGTTGTTCATTTCTTTCACACAGTGAAGCATTCTTTATATGCTGAATTTTTAACATTCTAATTATCATAAGAACATGTGATAAAGAGCATGTCCTAGATTAAGTCTAGAAGAGCTTGCTGATAAGTTTATTAGTACTGCCCAGATTCTTCAAATATTTAGGTCATTCAGGATTAGTTTTGAGAGGGCAAAACACATCATTGTGTATTTTAGTAGTGGCCATTATGCTCTCTGTAACTATCTTGTGTCTTATTAATTTTTTTTGAAAGAAATAAAAATACTGCTCAGTAATGTTCCTAGCACAGTAGTAGTAAGTAGTTTCGCCAACACCTTTTATTGTCAAAAGTCTGTCTGAATTATGGAGCAAACTGTATGACCCACAAGGACCCTCCCCGGTACTTAAGGGAAAAGTCTCTAGCAGCCTCAAAGGCCAGGTTCTGCCTCAAGCTGTGGAATCTTCTGGATACTGCCTTGCTTGCTAGGTTCCAGAATCCAGCATGCAGACTGAGGGAAGAACGTGTCTCTCATGCCACACTGTTCCACTTTGCAATTGATGAGATTCATGTCTCTGTTGGTAGATATCTTTCTTTAATTTTTTACAAGAAAGCTGAAGAGGGGGTTTGTTTTCTGAGCCCTTACACACTAAAATAGGTAAATTAAGGATAGTTTTTCCAAACACACACAAGCTGCTTTTCCTCTCCTTCTAGGGAACAGGTTTTTTGTGGGTAGTTTTGTGGGGTTTTTAAAATGTAAATTATGCTAGCATTGACAAAAATCCATCCCTAAATTGTATATTCAGTAAAGTAGACAATTGTAGAAACAGTGCTAGATCTGGAAAGGAAAACTCAGCTGTGAAATTACAAACCAATTTCACATAATTTAGCATTTGTCCACTTCCCTTAAGACCACCCCCTACCGATATCTTGTAAATAAGTAGAACATATATAACTTTGTGGTAGTTTTTGTCACTTGCTTACTTTTTTTTTTTAGTTAAAAAGATAGAAGGAATTCCAGCTAAAAATCTAAGTGATTTCTTATTAAAGCATAAAAGACAGAAACTGTGTTAGTGAATAAATTAGATAAAAGCTGCTTTGGCAAATAAGGTAGCTTTATGGTAACTGAACTGTAAATTTTCATTTCTTTCTCAATTCAGCATCTTCATCAAACAAAGGCATTTTCTTAAGCTGAAAAACATCACTTTTATTAGTCTGGCATTATTCATTTTCACCCATTTCCTCCAGAAAGGCACTGAATGCATTCAGGTTTGGAACTTGCTAGAACTTTAACTGGCCACTTGTAAGGGCTGACTGTGAAGTTGAGTGGTTTCCTGAAACAAAAGTTACCACAAAGTGATGTGAAGATATGAAGATGCCAGAAAGCCAACTGTTGACAGAGGAACTGTTACATTTGAACCATAAAAATGTGTAAAGCTAAATTATTCATTTGTTTCTACCTGCCCTGTTGGCACACAAAATGATACACAATTCTCTGGAGCACGCGGAGAGAACTTTAGACACACGTGGGCTGGCTTACGTTCTCTCGGCTATGTAACTGAGCGCTGGTGTGTGGTTCAGGCTGTTCCTGAAATGGTCATGTCACCAACAGCATCTTTGGCAAAATAGTAGGAAAATAAATTCAGATATGCTTTGGTGATCAGGAAGTGAAGGGTCCATGATCCACGGTAACTTGCGATCTAGTGGAATGTGAGGTATTATTATCCAGTAGATTCCGAACCTGGAGGCAGATGTGGACTTCTGATGCTTTTCCTTGATAGCTAGCGATAAATACATCAGAAGAGGCACAGTATAACACATGACTCTAGAGTTGGCTGTTTGTGCTGGGCTCATGCTGCTGATTGTTTGCGTTGTTGATGGAACTCTGTATTTCTTAAGTGACAGAACACCACACAACCTAACAGCAGTGTTAACATAAGGAAGCTTGAATAGAGCCCTGATGTAGAGGAGAAGATGTTGACTGAGGCTGCCAAAACTGGCCTGGGCTCTTTCCAGTCCTCTTTGCGTTGCTGTGTCCTGTCATCAGCACTGAAGGTCCAGTTGTTTACTCTTATAATTTACCCAGAGTCACTCTCACTAAACACCTTTAAAAAGTTGGCTTTTTTGCAAAGTCACAGTGCCGAGGAATCAAAGCATCAGTAAGGTTCAAGGCACTAAGGGAAAGCCCTTGGTAGAATTTACATAGATACCCTCACCATGACTAAGCCTGGTCTCCTAGGTGCTGAGAGCCCTCCCTGGTTCATGCTGAAACGACAGGGACCCAATTTCCATTTCTAAAATTATTTTGTTTCTGCCAAGCAGAACATGAGTTCCAGTTGTGGTCCTCTTGGCTTCTATTGGACCTTACAGTTCTCCCTTGACTGACCTTTCCTAATGCCCCTTTCACCTAATTCCTGCTCCTTCCCCCAAAGTCTTTTGGACTGAAAAAGCAAACACTTTCTGCTTCCTGCAGCAAGAACAGAAATCTCTTATCTGGCTCAGCCACAAGCTCTCAGAGCCGGGACAGCTCAGTGTTAGCATTCTTTCCCAGATTCCTCATCAATAAGATACCAATAGCCAGAACTGTCTCCTCAGTGTGGGAGCCCTGGAAACAGTGTGAGAGACGGCTGAGAAACAAATGCTGGATAACAAGGAAACTGTGAGGCAGACATTCTCAGCGGCCTGCATTTGTTTATATGATCAGTTTCCTTTGACACGTCATATTTGATGTGAGGCAGGATGATTCACTGTGGGGCCCAGCACCACCATTGATCTAATTTCTGATAGTGCTTGCTTTATAGACCTAGTTTCTTTCCTACTGATGATCATTTCAAGCATGCCCAGTTGAAGCACTCCTTTCCTTTCCTTGCAGTTGGCTCTGAAAACCCACCATTAAGAGTAATCCGCAAATTTGTATACCTGTTGGACCAAAGCGACTTGGATTTCCAGGAAGAGCTGGAGGTAGCCCGGTTGAGGGAGGAAGTGGTGACCAAGATCAGGGGCAATCAGCAGCTGGAGAAAGACTTGAACCTGATGGACATTAAGATCGGGCTCCTGGTGAAGAACAGGATCACACTGGAGGTCAGTGGGGTCTCTGGGACTCTTGGCTCCCAGAAGACAGAAGATGCTCGTATATGTGCCCACATCACTCTTGGTCCAGCTAAGCTCCTTTGGAGTCCAGAACGGGTGACCCAAAGTTTGTTTACCATTTTTATTACCATTTAATGATGCTCAGACAGAACTGACCTGGAAAATTCTTTGCCTTCCCCTCTTTGATAACATTTGGTAAGGCTTCTTTATCATTCTCAAAGGAAGTTTATACAAAATAAAACCTACTTACATATGTCCCTTCATAGCAAGACTAAGGCCTTTCTATAACTATAAAAGAGAAATTAAAAGATATCAATTTATAGTTCAGTCCGGTCACTCAGTCGATTCCGACTCTTTGTGACCCCATGGACTGCGGGACATCAGGCTTCCCTGTCCATCACCAACTCCCAGAGCTTACTCAAATTCATGTCCATTGAGTAGGTGATGTCATCCAAACCATCTTATCCTCTGTCGTCCCCTTCTCTTCCTGCCTTCCATCTTTCCCAACATCACGGTCTTTTCCAGTGAATATTCAGGACTGATGCCCTTTAGGGTGGACTGGTTGGATCCTCTTGCAATCCAAGGGACTCTCAAGAGTCTTCTCCAACACCACAGTTCAAAAGCATCAATTCTTCAGCACTCAGCTTTCTTTATAGTCCAACTCTCACATCCATACCTGACTACTGGAAAAACCATAGCTTTGACTAGACGAACCTTTGTCGGCAAAGTAACATCTCTGCTTTTTAATATGATGTCTAGGTTGGTTATAGTTTTTCTTCCAAGGAGCAAGCATCTTTTAATTTCATGGCTGTAGTCACCATCTGCAGTGATTTTGGAGCCCAAGAAAATCAAATCTGTCACAATTTATAGTTAAAAGCAAATATTTCAATATGAAAATACATGGGCCTGATGCCATTAGATGTGATAAAGTTACCAGAGACTTGGTCCCCTTCACAGAATAACCACAGATGGAGAGAGCTGCAGATGAGACTGATCAGGAGAGTGGTGGAACTGTCCATGAATTCATTTTCCAAAATGGAGAACAGGGTAATAACTCGTGGGTGATAACTCCTTGAATGAGCAAAGTGTGGTCTTCCCTCTGCCCTGACCACACATCAGGGAATTGCCGTCCTAGGAAACTAAGTTTATATTAAAATTCTGAAAGATCTATGTTGTGCTTATATGTAAAATGATTAGATTCTAGGCTCAAGCAGTTATACACTGAATTTTGACCTACATGAACGACCAGCAGGACATTAAAAAATCCAACCCTGTGAGATATGACACAGGCCCCACCCAAAACAGCTGGGCCGCAGAGCATCTGTCCTCCCAGCGCCCACACACGCTGGAAGCCAGCAGTGTCCTCTAGCCCGTCAGATGTGGACCCCGCCCACGTGGTTCCCAGATGACCGCCTACAGAGCGGCACTTCCTGGCATGCCTGGGTCTGTGCTCAGTTGCTCCCCAATAATGGCCTCTAAGTAAATAACACTGTCGTTTTTTATCTGTGAGAAACCTGCCAGTGTCAGAGCTCCAAATACCATGTGAAAAATGTTTTTATCCAAGGGAAGGATACTTCCAGGACAAGACCTCTCTCCGTGTCCCTATTCCCCTGCCATGCCAGTTTTCAGAAAGCCTGTAAGGCAAGGCGGGGAAGCTGACCTCCTGGATGCCCTGAGAAGCCTACAGAGGTCAGAGGTGCAGAGTCAGCTTCCCGTGCGGTTCTGGGAAACTGGGAGATGAGCGGTCACAGGAGGCTGCCAGCTCCGTGGCCGTGGGAGTGCCTCGCTCCTGTCTACCCACCTCACAGTGGTTCCAGCAAAACACCACAGAGAAAGTAAGGAAACGAGAACAATTCATAAGACAAGAAATGACCATCTTTCCCAAATATTAAGGAATAAAACTACACATTTAAATTTTCTGCATTTAACTCTATTTTCATTATTTTATCCAGAAAAACAATAGTACTTTGGTCTTTAAAAACAGTATATGTTTGTATTGTTCAACACACATGAAAACTTTTAAGTATAATATATTCCAGAAGGTCCCTCAGAGAATGCATTTTATAGCCTTAAACTGCTGTTTTATCCTAGTCCCATAAAGTCGTAAACAGGAAATGTCTTGCCTTTTAAAATAAAGGCTTAGTTGCAAAAGAGTAAATAGTTGAAATATGTAGCTTGTGGATATGCAAGCATGGCAGATTTTCAGATCTTTATAAGTGTTTAAGATGTTTTTAAAGCATTACTATTTTCCCATTGGAAGTCAAGATTTTTATTTGCTAATAAAAAAAGCTGACCATGATTAGCTTAGAGAGGAAAAAAATTCACAAATACCAGAATCAATAAAGCGTTACTACTTGATAGCATTGTGAAACAAACTTAATTCTTCAACTTATACTCTTCAACACCAAATATTTATCAAGCACTGATTAAACTAGTGATAAGTACATACTCTTTTATCTTATCATTGATAGTACGGTTTTTTATGTGATGATAAGAATAGTACAGTTGAAACTTTATTTGCAGTGGTAAAATAGTGGGAAACAACCCAAACCCTGAAACAGCAAGTAATAGAATCAGTCCAACAGGTATGTTACAGAGCCACCGGGGGAAAAAAAATCACTTCTGAAGAATATTTCAGGGCAGATAGAAAGGGTTGGAATATAATGGAGAAGAAAATAAAACAGTGAAATTTCATTTATTGTAAAATATATATATACAATTAAGCTAAAAGTGAAGAGGAACTAAAGAGCCTCTTGATGAAAGTGAAAGAGGAGAGTGAGAAAGCTGGCTTAAAACTCAACATTCAAAAAACTAAGATCATGGAATCTGGTCCCATCACTTCATGGCATATAGATGGGGAAACAATGGATGGAAACAGTGACAGACTTTATTTTCTTGGGCTCCAGAATCACTGCAGATGGTGACTACAGCCATGAAATTAAAAGACGCTTGGAAGAAAAGCTATGACAAACCTAGACTGTGTATTAAAAAGCAGAGACATCACCTTACTGACAAAGGTCCATCTAGTCAAAGCTATTGTTTTTCCCATAGTCATGTATGGATGTGAGAGTTGGACCATAAAGAAGGCTGAGTGCCAAAGAAATGATGCTTTTCAACTGTGGTGTTGGAGAAGACTCTTGAGAGTCCCTTGGACTGCAAGGAGATCCAACCAGTCCATCCTAAAGGAAATCAGTCCTGAATATTCATTGGAAGGACTTATGCTGAAGCTGAAGCTCCAGTACTTTGGCCACCTGATGTGAAGGGCTGACTCATTGGGAAAGGCCCTGATGCTGGGAAAGATTGAAGGCAGGAGGAGAAGGGGACGACAGAGGATGAGATGGTTGGATGGCATCACCAACTCAATGGACATGAGTTTGAACAAGCTCTGGGAGTTGGTAATGGACAGGCAGGCCTGGCGTGCTACAGTCCATGGGGTCGCAAAGAGTGGGACACGACTAAGCAACTGAACTGATCTGAAGCTAAAACAAAAAACAAAACTAAGCAATTTTTCTTTGCGTGGTATAGAATTAACCATATTTTTTTGTTGATTTTAAACAATGAGCATGTGTTGAGTGAGTAAAGATTTTAAAGGGAGGTGACTTAATTCTTACAAAGCAACTCTAGCTCTCTGTAGTAACCCTGTGTCTTACAGTTCTTTTAAATGGGCATTCCTGCTAGAAACCTCACAGAGTCAGTGGGCAAGTGAAATAGCTAATAGTGGTCATAAGCAAAAGGAAAAGTTAGGAAAAATAAACAGATACCTGAAGTAGACGTTTCTGGGAGGTATAGGGAGGAAGAAATGTCTAGACTCTTAATTAGCTTGAAGGAAGACTGGAGGAGAAATGGAAGGGAAACTTGAATCACTGAAACTCCCATTGGTGGCTGTACTGTATCATGAGAGTGCAGACTTGCAGGCCAGGGCTACCTGAGACCCAGGATTGACATTTACAGCTCAATAAACCTCCCTCATTGCTTATATGAACATGTTTCCTTAACCTCTCTAGGCCTTTTCTTTACTGGAAAACATGCTAAATGCCTTACATGGATTGTTTTTACCCTTCACATCAACTCAGTAAGATTGCTGTTATTAAGCCCATTTTATAGATTTAAGGAGACTGGGCCTTAGAGAGGTTAGCCTGAGCAAGGTCACAAAGCTCCTAATGCTCTGTGGATACCCATACTTTTATGACTCCAAAGCCCAAGCCCTTTGTCCTAGTTCACACCTTCTACCAAAGTGTGTGTACACTATCATATCACCTGCACACAGATAGTATGTTACCAGGGGGAGGGGAAAGATGGTGGCAGTTAGGGCAACATTGAGAAGTACGTTGAGTACCATTGCTCCTTCAAACCAGCATTCCCCGAGATGTACAATATTTACTGATAAAAATTGTTGTTCGGTCACTCAGTCATGTCCGACTCTTTTGCAACCCCATGGACTGCAGCACGCCAGGCTTGCCTGTCCTTCACCATCTCCTGGAGCGTGCTCAGACTCATGTCCATTGAGTCAGTGATGCCATCTAACCATCTCATCCTCTGTCGTCCCCTTCTCCTCCTGCCCTCAATCTTTCTCAGCATTAGGGTCTTTTCCAATGAGTCAGCTCTTCACATCAGGTGGCCAAAGTATTGGAGTTTCAGCATCAGTCCTTCCAGTGAACGAACATTCAGGACTGATTTCCTTTAGGATGGACTGGTTGGATCTCCTTGCAGTCCAAGGGACTCTCAAGAGTCTTCCAGTTCCTGTCTTGACCAAATCTATTGATATTAATAATACAGAGGAATTTAGTTCTGCCCTGGAGCTTGCCTACCACCCCCTGCTCTCTCCTTCTCTGTATATGTCCAAAAATATGACCCTAAAGATGAAGTTGCAACAAAACAAAGGAAAAGTCTCCCATTTCCAGCACTAGCCCCATTGAAAGTAGTTGGGAGGCCATGGGCAGCGGGGACAGTGATGGAGAGGTTGCAAGTACCAAGATTTTTTTCCACTGTATATTTAAAATCAAGGTAATCAATTATCCCATGTATTTGGGAGAACTGTGTGATCTACATATCACCGGTTATTTGAAGAGGAGAAGCCTGAGTTAGATGAAACTGTAAGCCAGTTAGTCTAGTGCTGTCTTAGGATGTCTTGGGCTTCCCTGGTAGCCCAGCTTGGTAAAGAATCTGCCTGCAGTGCAGGAGACCTTGGTTCAATTCCTGGGTTGTGAAGATCAGCCAAAGAAGGGACAGGCTACCCACTCCGGTATTCTTAGGCTTCCCTTGTGGCTCAGCTGGTAAGGAATCCACCTGCAATGCAGGAGACCTCAGTTTGATCCCTGGGTTGGGAAGATCCCCTGGAGAAGGGAAAGGCTGCCCACGCCAGTATTCTGGCCTGGAGAATTCCATGGACTGTATATTGGGGTTGCAAAGAATCGGACTCAACTAAGTGACCTTAACTTTCACTCTCATACATAGATAAGGGTATCAGGCCACTGCCTGCCTAGACTGTTCCTGAGCACCCATCTGGAGATAAATATGCTTCCTTTCTTAATCTTGAATGTATTTTTACATATTTGTGAAATAAGGGGGGAAATGTTGCCTTTTGAAAATTTTTATAGAAATGCAATCCCCTCTTTCCCCATATAAACCATTAGAAGAATGTAAGTAAAGAATTACATCAAGGTTGCCCCCACCTCCCGCCGAACTGAGAATGAGAAAGAATAAAAACATAGATGTAGAAGGCAGTGAGTGTAACTACATAGAACTATTTAATCTCAAAGCTCCAGGGGTTTTCCTCCCTAGCTATGAACTGCCCCCAGCTCTGGGCGAAGTTGTTGTCTTTCAGCCGCTCAGTCATGTCTGACTCTTTGTGGCCCCAGGGACTGCAGCACTCCAGGCTTCCCTGTCCTTCACCATCTCCCAGAGGGGGTGCTGCAGAGAGTCCTTTGGGGCTAAGAGCTCAAGGAAGCAGACAGACGAAGTTTTGGGAAGAAAACTTTCTCACCACCTACTCTGGGACAGTGACCCGATGTGGAGTGGCAGAGGAGGCATCCTAGAGCTGTGGCTTTTATGTAAGACACGTGCCATCAGCAGGTCATGAAATCAATTTAGTGTGTCACTTCAGTCTTTGAAAATGGAATAGAATATAAGCAAATTGAAATATCAGAGTGTATCCCAATAATAAGAATGAGTATCACTTGGAATAGTATGTGGGGGTATGTTTACCAATAAAAGATGTAAAATGTATTTCTTACTGTGGATCTCCATAAAAATGGTGGATCCTTATCCATGGGGCCACTAAGAGTCGGACATGACTGAGCAACTTCACTTTCACTTCTCACTTTCATGCATTGGAGAAGGAAATGGCAACCCACTCCAGTGTTCTTGCCTGGAGAATCCTGGGGACAGAGGAGCCTGGTGGGCTTCTGTCTATGGGGTCGCACAGAGTCAGACACGACTGACGCAACTTAGCAGCAGCAGCAGCAGTATCTAAAGGACCTACCCTGGTTCATGACCCTTTAAGCCCCTGAAGGGGACACAATAGCCTGAGATGACCACTTGACAGTGTTTTCAGCCACACACTTTCCAGCCATCCCTGTAAATAGTTAAAGGAGCCTGACTGAGGATCTGAGAACCTTAATTTTGTTAAATACTTAGAGACTTCCTTTCCCTTCCATCTCTAATTTCTACATTGCATATTTCTGCAAGAGCTTTTATAGATCGAAATGCTAGAATTTATTCTTTTAAAGGTTACAGTTTAGCAGTGTTTAGTATAGTCTCAAAATTGTGCAACCCTTCTATTTGATTCTAGAACATTTCATTACCCCAAAAAGAAGCCCCCCAAAATGTTCTGGAATTAAAAATTGTGGTGATGGTTGCACAACCTCGTGTCTTTATGGAACACAGTGAATTGTACTCTTTAAAAGGACAAATTTCATAATATGTGAATAATATTTCAATTTTTTTAATTTTATTTTTTAACTTTACAATATTATATTGGTTTTGCCATATATCAAAATGAATCCGCCACAGGTATACATGTGTTCCCCATCCTGAACCCTCCTCCCCACTCCCTCTCCATACTCAATTTTTTTTTTAAAAAAAGGAAAAACATCCATATTCATTAACATCACCACCTATCACTCCAACCCCCAGCCATGGCAACTTTTAATCTGCTTTCTGTGATGATAGATTGGCCTGTTCTGGATCATCACACATATATGGTCTGTAGTGACCAGCTTCTTTCACTTAGCATAGTATTTGTGTGGTAGCATAAATCAGTACTCATTCCTCTTTATTGAAAATAGCATTCCATTGTGTGGATATGCCACATTTTTTTGCCCATTAATTGACTGATGGACACCTGAAATGCTTCTTCTTTTCAGCTGCTATGAGGATTCATGTACACATTTTTCTGTGGACATAAGTTTGCAGTTCCCTTTGGCATATATCTAACGGTGAAATTGCTGGGTCATATAGTAACTTGTGGGGGCTTCCCAGGTGGCGTAGTGGTGAAGAATCTGCCTGCCAGTGCAGGAGACCCACGAGACAGATTCAGTCCCTGGGTCAGGAAGATCCCCTGGAGAAGGAAATGGCACCCCACTCCAGTACTCTTCCCCAGGAAATTCCATGGACAGAGGAGCCTGGCGGGCTACTGTCCATGGGGTCGCAAAGAGTCAGACACGACTGAGCGCGCATGCACAGGAACTTGTGTTTAACTTCTGAGGAACGGCCAACTAGCTATTAATGTTGAACTTCTCTTCATGTGCTTATAAGCCATTTATAGATGATCTTTGGGAAAATCCTGTGCCCATTTTTTAACTGAGTTATTCGTCATTTTATTTTTAGATGCAGGAGCTCTTTATAGTGTATGGTGAATACAAGTCTCTTACCCAATTTGCAAACATTCTCTCCCATTCTATGGGTTGTTTCCTTTGATAGCATACTTTGAAGCACAAAGGTTTTAATTTTTCTGAAGTCCACTCTATTTGTTGTTGTTGTTTCTAGTGCTTTTGGCGTTGTAGCTAGGAAGCCATTACCTACATGTACAAAGATGCATGTATGAGAAGGTTCACTGCACTCTCTGAAATATTAATAAAATGTAAAGAAACTGTTCATCAAAAGGAATATGATTAAATAGATTATGACACACACACACACCCCTAAAAGAAACCATTGCTTAATCCAGAGTAGCAAAAGCTTTTGTCTGGGTTTTCTTATAAGAGATTTATAGTCTTAGCTCCTCCATTTAGTCCTTTATGATCTCTTCTGAGTTAATTTTTGTTTATGGAGTGAGGTAGGGGTCTGACGTCTTAATTTTTGAACCTGGATATTTAGTTGTCCCAGAATCATTTTTTGAAAAGACTGTTCTCTCCCTATTTAAGTGTCTTGGAGCTTACATTACATGTTCGAACAAATGCATACAGCTTAGGAGAATAAATATTACAAAAGCCAAATTTATGCACAATTTGGATTTTTCTTAATCTGTTTAACACCCTCTGTTCCTTTGTTTCTTCATGAGGGAATGTGGAAAATTGATCTTTCCAGCTATGTGTGTCTTAGGGTGTCTGTAAAGGGAGAGGGGGGAAAGAATACCAGAGTAAACAGTAGTAATTCCATAAAAAAATTTTTTCCAGGATGTAATTTCACACAGAACCAAACTGAATAAGAAAAAAGGTGGAGAGATGGAAATACTGAATAACATCGACAACCAAGGAATCAAAAGTTTGAGTAAGGAGAGAAGAAAAACACTGGAAACATATCAGCAGCTTTTTTATCTTTTACAGGTGAGAATGATTTCTTTCACTGTGAGTCGTGGGTAAATGCTATGCTCCCTATTGATGTTTTACAACAGATCTTCTCCCGTGCTAAGGCTACAATAGTTTACACATTCTGAGCACTGCTAAGTACCAAGTATTATTCTAGGTGCTCCACATACTTTTTCTCATTTTAATTCCTACTACAGCCCTGGGCACCTTCAGAAAATGACTGATTGTTATTCTCATTACATGTGAGAAAACTGAGGCACAGTAAATGGTGATGAAAGGGTATTGGGACCCTGGCAGTTGACTTAAAGCTTGTCCTGCTTTCCATGACTACGTTACGCTCGAGTTATCAGCATAGGCAATATAAATCTACCAATAACATAAGCAGATGCTGTCAAACATGGGGAAATTAACTATGTGAAAACTAGTCAGTGCCAGAACCGGCCTGCCCTTCTTTTGAGGAAGGAGCTGGGGAGTTTGGATTAGGGAAATAGGGTTCCTTTTTTCTTTCATTATTTCCATGACATCACCCTTCTCTAAATGAACAGTAATTTTCCATTGCTTCCTGAGTGTGGGTGAGAACTCAGCTGAACTGGTTACAGCTGGACTCTAGTGGACCAGTTTTGTTTATTTGTTTGCTTGACCATTGATTAACCTCATCTGCCCTCCAGCACATACAGTGAGTCCCTAAGGGAACAGTGAGAGATAGAAACAGGGCCTCCCCTAAGACGAAAACTTTCCTCAAAATAGTGGATTAGCAGGTCTTCCTTGAAAGTCCGGTGTCTCTGGGGCCGCTGCTGGTGGCCCTGATCCCGTCAAGGTGTGGGGATGCTTGAAATCTTTGCTTGAGGATCTCACTGGCATCACGTGCACAGAGAACGCTTTGCCCAAACCCTGAGTGAGGGGGTAGCTGCCTCGCTGAGAGAAGAGATTGATTTTGGTAGAGTTGAGCGTGCTCTGCTTAGAATAGACTGGAGCACAGGTATCGTACCCCAGATGTCCACGAGGTGGCGGCATTGAAGGAAAAATGTTAAAACAAAATTGTCCTTGGAATCCACTGCTTAATGACAGCTTGCTTTCCAGAAAGAAGAGGGCCTCACACGAGGTGGGGAAGATTTTTCATCTGCTGAAATTAGGTTAATGTTCATCCACCAGCTAGAAATTTAATCTTAGGCATTTATCAATTTTGACATCTGTTAACTTTCCATGGTGTTGGAGAAGACTCTTGAGAGTCCCTTGGACTGCAAGGAGATCCAACCAGTCCATTCTGAAGGAGATCAGCCCTGGGATTTCTTTGGAAGGAATGATGCTAAAGCTGAAACTCCAGTACTTTGGCCACCTCATTCTAAGAGTTGACTCATTGGAAAAGACCCTGAAGCTGGGAGGGATTGGGGGAGGAGGAGAAGGGGACGACAGAGGATGAGACGGCTGGACGGCATCACCGACTCAATGGACGTGAGTCTGAGTGAACTCCGGGAGTTGGTGATGGACAGGGAGGCCTGGCATGCTGCGATTCATGGGGTCGCAAAGAGTTGGACACGACTGAGCGACTGAACTGAACTGAACTTCCAAGTGTGTGAAGCTTCTTCAGGAATTAGTTCTCCGATGTTGAATTTTGACAGGATTTGTGACATTTAGGAAAGTGAAAATTTAGTCATTCGCCTAAAGATCCCCTGGAGGGAGGGGATGGCAACCCACTCCATATTCTTGCCTGGAGAATCCCCATGGACAGAGGAGCCTGGCAGGCTACAGTCCATGGGGCTGCAAAGAGTCAGACACAACTGAGCGACTTGGCACACACGCACACTAAGATTTGTATAATTTACGCTGCTGTGTAAATGGAGGCTCACTAATGGAAATGAGAAAAAGCACTGGAACGTGTCTAGAATAATTCGACAAGTTTTATTCCCTAAACTATCCAAAATGGATAGAACCATAGCACGACCATTCAGTTGTACCAACTGAAGTGTCAAAACACCATGATTTTTCTTCACCTTTTCTTCTCTCTGCTTTGGAGACATTAACCCAAGACTAACGAGGAAACTCGGAGAAGGCAATGGCACCCCACTCCAGTACTCTTGCCTGGAAAATCCCATGGACCAAGGAGCCTGGTGGGCTACAGTCCATGGGGTCGCAAAGAGTCAGACACAACTAAGCGACTTCACTTTACCTTTTCACTTTCATGCACTGGAGAAGGAAATGGCAACCCACTCCAGTGTTCTTCCCTGGAGAATCCCAGGGATGGTGGAGCCTGGTGGGCTGCCGTCTCTGGGGTCCTACAGAGTCAGACGCGACTGACGCAACTTGGCAGCAGCAGCAATGAGGAAACTAGAGAGAAGCAAATGGTATGGACCTTTCACCTCTGGAAATTCTTAGGCAAAGCAGCCTGCCAGCTAGTACAGGTTTTGCTGTGGGCTTGTCTCTTCAGTGTGAGCTTAAATTTAAAGTTTTTAGCTCATCTGAGAGTTAGGGGTGGTCTTCTTCATCTGTAATTTTCCTTTCATAAAAGCCCATATCTTATATGGGAAAAGAATCACCCCAGAACTTTCAGAAAGTTCTCCTGAGCTCCGTATTAATAACATTTCAGCCAGTCATTACAAGCTTGAGAATAAATCTAGTAGTAAGCTGAAATAGAATTCAGGTTTTCTTAAAAATTTTAAAGCTGAACTTCTTGAGAATATTAAATACTGGTTTCCCATGTGTTTCTTTTATGTGAAATACAAAAGAAAAGAACAGTTTTCTTTTCTCACTGGAAGGAAGATGAAGAGTAAGACTTTTGCATTTCTTTGTCACTTTTTTTTTTCTTCTAACCTCTATCTGATTAGTGTAAAACCACATCAGCACGAAGTCTGGTGCTATATCTCTTGAACTCCATCCTCACTTGAGCTCCTTGTCAATTTTTTTTTTTTTTTTTAGTTCTTGTCAATCTTTAAAACTTGTCCATCTTTTTTTTTCCTATCAGTTTCTTCTGGCATTTTCCCCATGACCTACCCTGAACTTTCCCCTTCAGCCTCCTTGCCTTTCTTTTCCTTTCTCATGCTTTGTAAAACATCATGGCTGGGCTTCTCCGGTGGCTCAGTGGTAAAGAATTTGCCTGCTAACGCAGGAGACACAGGTTCCATCCCTGGTCCATGAAGATCCTCCAAGCCACGGAGCAACTAACCCCATGTGCCACAACTACTGAGCCTTCACTCTGGAGCTTGTGCTCCGCACGGAGAGAAGCCACCACGCTGAGAAGCCCGTGCCCTGGATCTAACAGTAGCCCCCGCTGCTTACTGCAACTGGAGAAGGCCCACTCACAGCATCAAAGGCCCAGCACAGCCACAAATAAAATGAGCTTTAAGATAAAGAAAAAGAAGTCATTTAGAAAACATAAAATATTTTTTAAACCATCACGGCCATCCCATTGTCTGTCTTATATCCTTTGCTTTTGCTCTATACAGACTGTGTTGATTGATTCATCAGGCCTTCTAAGACAGTCTGTAGCTCAGCCCTTGATCCATTCTTGCCAGTCTCTTCACATAGCTCAGCCACCTCCTCTCATTTCTTTGTCTCTACAATAAATATTAATATGTACCTTCAAATGGTGAACGGTATAACATATTCATAATGCAATTATACTCCATAAAATATGACATGATATAGTATGTAAAATTTAAATCCTACCATAACTTTCTATTATAACTTCCTATAGCATAGTAGTGTTATTAGCTGCTACCTGTCTTAATATGAGCCAGATATTCTTCTGTGTGCCTCATACATAAGAATTCATTAAAGAATAAATAACTGGTACTCCTCTCTGCTTTAATAATATATTAACATACAGTCTTGTGGGGGGCGTTTCATCTTCTCTCTTTAGACCAATCCTTCATATCTGGCTAAGCTGATCTTCCAGATGCCACAGAACAAGTCAACTAAATTTATGGATACAGTTATTTTCACACTGTACAATTATGCTTCCAATCAGCGAGAAGAATATCTACTCCTCAAGCTTTTAAAAACCGCTCTGGAGGAAGAAATAGCGTACGTATATATGTAAAAATACCAACACGTTTTGTTAGCGGTGGATTTCTCTGATTTACTAACGTGAGAGTTCACTCTCACTGGAAAACACACTGATGCTGGGAAAGATTGAAAGCAAAAGGAGAAGAGGGTGGCAGAGGATGAGATGGTTGGATGGTATCACCAACTCAATAGACATGAATTTGAGCAAACTCCCGGAGAAGATAGTGAAGGATAGGGAAGCCTGGCGTGCTGCAGTCTGTGGGGTCACAAAAAGTCAGACACAATTTGGTGACTGAACAACAATTAGAAGTTATTTATACATATTAAAATGTATCAAATTTCTTAAGAAATTTTTCTACATCATAGATATATTCAAGTACAACTTTCTCCTTTTCTAGTGCTGAATCAACTTTTAAAGTCAGTGAGAGGGAATTCCCTGGTGTTCTAGTGGTTAGGACTTTGTATTCCCACTGCTAAGGGCCTGGGTTCAATCCCTGGTCAAGGAACTAAAATCCCACAAGCCATGCTGCGTGGCTAAAAAAAGAGAAAAAAGCCAGTGAAGAAAAATTAACTTCATTAAAATTATGTGAGTAATAAAACCATAATCAGAGGAGGATAATGATCTCTGCTAAATAGTCTTTCCTTCTTATGGAGCTTAAGCTGCTTTTTGCTCATTTATTTTCTGACTTAGTTTATGTTTAAAGTGTGTAGTTAACTGTAAGGAATGGGGGGGCAGGAAACTCCCCATAAGAAATACCTTTAGCCTTCCTTTCTTCTGGATACCTTACGCAGTGCTAATCTCATGGGTCTCCAAAGCTCTTAGCCAGGCCCCTCTGCCCTCAGGGTGTCTATAAGGCATAATGAGAAATAGCAGTGCTATGCAGTAGAACAAGGTAAGGACTAAATGAATGACAGGAACAGTGTCAGCGGGATGGAAAGAAAAGTTCCAATTAGGTCAATTGATAGAGATTTTATGAAAGAGAAAGGAGTTGACCCAAAACCTTGAAGAATATCTACAGTTTTTATAAAAAGAAATGGAAGAGAGAAGTAAGGCACCATGGTGATAGAAACAGCATGGGCCAAGGAGCAAGAGAGAAAGTAGATGAGGGACGTCCCTGGGGGTCCAAAATGGTTAAGACTCTGCGTTTTCACTGCCTAGGGCTCAGTTCAATTTCTGGTGAGGGAACTAAGATCCTGCAAGCTGCACAGCAAGGCCAAAAATAAAAAATAAAGGAAGTAGATTAGTTTCGCCAAGAGGTAATTTAATCAGTGACCACCAGGATGTGAGGGTTGGGCCAGATCATAGGAGACACTTGAGCAGAGGCTCAAGTGCAGAAGCTCTTTTTACTTTTGTGCAAGGTTTTTGACATGACCACATGGAATTTTTAGATTGATCTCCCGCCTGCGTATGAATGGGATGAATTGGAGCTACACAGTTCGGGGAAATGGGGGAGTGAGAAGGAAAAAAGACACAGCTTAGACTTTGAGCACACTGAGTCTAAGTTTTAGGTATAGAACACGTGGACGAAACTATCCAGCAGAATATTAGAAATTCAAGACTAACTCCCAGGAAAGAGATAGGGAGCATCACACCCACCAGTATTATTATTATTATTATTATTATTAGTCTAGGTCTGCTTTTAGTTCACCCCTGACTTCTAGATTGGAATTCAAGCTGAGAAATTACTTTCAGATTCTTAAATTTCTCAAATAAGAAACTAATCGTATACCTGAAACTTAACACAACATTGTGAATCAACTCTACTCCAACAAAAATTTTAAAAACGAACACTCATCTTACAAATGATAGCTTTCTCTTATTTCTTTAATTGTGGGAGTGGTAGATTCTGGGAACCAGTTTATTTAATGGACACTCAGGCTTCCAATGACTCCTGACAAAGTAGAATTAGGCTTTGCATTGTAGAGCCTACTCTGCAGGTCCTGTTTACCCTTGCAGACCTTTGGCCGGATGGGTCAGGCACGTTGTCTAGTGATGAAGGCAGACAGAATGGTCATACTTAGAGTGAAAGCTTTGCCCTAACTTCCTGCAGATTTCAGGCTCAGGTTGTAATACCCAAGACAGCATGTGGGGCTTGTCACCCAAAGGTCTCCTTAAACTCAGGTGTCCTCACTAAATAGAGACGGGAGATAGCTTCCTTTTAAATCACACTGCCTTTGATCGTCAACGGGCTAAAATGCAGCCCCCTTCTTCCCCACCCCCATCCCCTGTCCAAAGCCCTTGTCTGTCAGAATATACACTGCTTAAAACTCAGTCCGTAGAAGCAAGCCATTTTTGTTTGGTTTGGGCTTTTTTTAGATCAAGGTGGACCAGGTCCAGGACATAGTTACTGGGAACCCTACGGTCATCAAGATGGTCGTCAGCTTCAACAGAGGTGCCCGTGGGCAGAACACGCTGCGCCAGCTCCTGGCTCCAGTGGTAAAAGAGATCATCGATGACAAGTCCCTGATCATCAACACGAGCCCCGTCGAGGTGTACAAGGCCTGGGTGAACCAACTCGAAACGCAGACTGGAGAAGCCAGGTAGGGAAGCCAGGGCAATGCTGGTTTTCAGTGATGCTTTATCACTTCTGTGTGTGAATTTATACATACTCTTAAACGCGGTTAAAAAAATTTACTGTACAAAATTACTTTTCAATCCAAGATTTATTACCTCTCTTTAACATCTCCAGACAGGCAACATTCCTGGACTCCTGCTCATCTTAGTGTTACATTTTATTTTCAGATTTCAGTACCAGTTGATGCCCAAAGCCACAATTTCTGTAGTTCTTTCTCTTGGTTTTTCTTTGTATGTTCCTAAACCTGGACCTTGAAGTGGTATACAATTTCTCTTCACTTGATAATACTACTTTTCTACAGTTACCAAATAAGTAACTTGAACATGTAAGCATTAATTAGCCGGGTGGGGTTGGCTTATTTTAGGTAGTATCGGTAGATCTAGCAATCCCAGGCTTTTATTTCCTGCAAAATGGCACCTTGTAAAATTTCATTAGGATGTACACAGAGAATTATATAGGTGGTTGTCACAGCATTGTTTGTGATTGCCAAAGTTAGGGAGAGTCCAAATATTTAGCTTTGGGGAATCTGTTAAATAAGTCTATAACACATAATGGAGTAGTAACTAACCGTTGGGAATGGTGGTATAGAAATATATTTGTTGGCCTGGGGAAAATGTTCACGATAGTTTTTGGTTGTAGCTTGATACAGTAACTCATTTTCTGTGTAAAGAAAATACATGCACTTATAGACACACACACACAAAGAATCTATATGGGATGTGTATAAACATGAACTGCATTATACCCACATACACACATGTGTGCAGAAGACCTAGAAAGTTAAAAGAGGGAAAGTAGCTGTCTCTGGGTCAGCACTATTTCCTTGTTGGCTTATAGGCAACTTTTTGTGTAAAGAACATACTGCTCTTGGGGTGGGATGAGGGGAGGGGAGGGCAGCTCACGAGGGAGGAGATATATATAATTATGACTGATTTACATTGCTGTGCAGCGGAAACCAAGGTGACATTGTCAAGCAATTTTCCACCACTTAAAAAGTTAGAAAGGAGCATAGTGCTCATTATGATTAAAGAGAGAGAGAGAGTTAGCTGGGTCTACCTCTCCTGGGTCTGCCTGTTGTTTTGGAAGAGCGCAGATGGAGCTCCTGGAGTCACCCCCATGCACTAGCAGCTCAGAGTTCCCTGCAGGCATGTGGGGTCCCCCCACCCGCCACGAGCAAGCATTCTGTCATTGGAGCCGATGGGCGAACCCCAATTCACCATGCAAAGCTTGACTGCAGAACCAACGGGGCAAGGATACAAATGCTTCTGCCTAGGCCCCCAATTAATGAGAAGCCCTTGCTGTGGTTTCAGCAACCTGCCCTACGATGTGACCACAGAGCAAGCGCTGACGTACCCGGAAGTGAGAACCAAACTGGAGGCCTCCATCGAGCACCTGAGAAGGGTCACCGACCAAGTCCTGAATTCCATCATCTCCTCCCTCGATCTGCTGCCGTAAGTCGTACACATGGCAGCTTTATCTTTCATTGCTGGAAATTCTTGAAATGCCATATAAAATAGACCCCAGTAGCAAAGACGGGTTTCCCTCTTAGCGTCTTCACGACTTTGGAAGTTTGCCTACATGTGCGTTTTCAATTCATAACTTCTGGGAAGAGGGAACGGTAGAAAACGGTCCTCCTTACGATCATCTGTGGCAGTCCTGTGATTCCGTCACCATCTCATTTTGTGTTTAATTTTTACGAAAGCTGCTCGGCTTTCGTTGACGGGAACAACTGCAGTGCGTTTCTTCCTCACTTAGCCTTTTTCCATTATTTTCTTTTGTCATCTGTCTTCCATGTAGTTATGGATTGAGGTATATAGCCAAAGTACTGAAGAATTCGATCCATGAGAAATTTCCTGATGCAACAGAAGATGAGCTGTTAAAGGTAGATTTTCAAGGGTAATCTCACCATAGCTTCTCTTGGGGGTAGGAGCCAAAATTAATAACACACCATTTTGTAAAGGTTTTCCCCTTGTATGGCTGTTTATAATAAGCTGCAAGTCTTCTATTTCTAATGACTCTCAAGATTATTAACTATTATGAGGTTAATTGGGAGCTCTCAAACGTTATCAAGATTCTTTATATTAGAAAATTTGGGTGGCAATAGTATATTTTCACCAAAAGTAAGTTTGTTAACTTTATTTGTAATGTGTGATTATAGTCACTACCTTTACTTAACTCCTTGTTAGGATTCAGATCAGAAAATGATTTGCTATCTTGGGAAATGTCGATTAATATTAACTTTAAAAAGAAAAAAAAAAACCTCCTCCAGGGACTTCGCTGGTGGTGCAGTGGTTAGGACTCTAAGATCTCACTGCCAGGGGTTCGGGTTCAATCCCTGGTCCGGGAACTACAATATCCTGCAGCCATGAGACCAAAAAACAAAACAGAAACACTCCAAATTCGAGTTTTCTCTCTCAAAAATAGTCTCTTCTTCTGCCTCCCTCCAGATTGTTGGAAACCTCCTGTACTACCGGTACATGAACCCAGCGATCGTCGCCCCAGATGGCTTTGATATCATCGACATGACAGCCGGAGGTCAGATCAATCCGGACCAGAGGAGAAACTTGGGATCAGTGGCCAAGGTCCTGCAGCATGCAGCCTCCAACAAGCTCTTCGAAGGAGAAAATGAGCACCTCTCCTCTATGAACAATTATTTATCAGAGACGTATCAGGAGTTCAGGTGAAAGGGGTCATTACCTTTGAAGAAGCTTGCAAGGTGGTGGATAAGAGTAATGTGTATTTTGTGCCCAGAGCTGAAGTTGGGGCTGGGGGCAGGAACCCCAGGGGGCTGCTTGAATTTCTTTTTTTTTTCTTTTTTAATTATAAATTGTGTTAAATTTTCACCTTAGCATAAACATCTTTTTTTCCTTTTTTTTTTTAACATAAAGCCTTTTTAATTTTAATTTTATTTAGTCATTTATGTTTTTGGCTACACTGCACAGCATACAGGATCTTAGTTCCCCAACCAGGGGTTCAACTCGAACCCCCTGCACTGGAAGGGCAGAGTCTTATCCAGTAGACCACCAGGAAAGTCCCTGCTGGCATTTCTTGTGCTGGTTGTCACCGTGAGAGAGAGGAAGCAGGGAAGATCAGGCCAAGTTCCCTCCGTCTGGTGTTCCTGATCCTGCCCCTACACCCGGTGCCCCGTTACATTGAGTCATCCCCATATGTATGATTTGTGCTTTTGACAAAAAGAAATATTTAATCATCTTGGTATGTTTAGGCTTGCGTGTGCTCACTCAGTCTTGTCCGATTCTTTGTGATCCTTTGTACTGTAGCCCGCCAGGCTCCTCTGTCCATGGGATTTTTCCAGGCAAGCATACCAGAGAGAGTTGCCATTTCCTCCTCCAGGGAATCTTCCCAACCCAGGGATCAAACCCCTGGCTTCTGCGTTGCAGGAGGATTTTTTTTTTTTTTAACTGCTGAGACACTGGGGAAACCCCTAGGCTTGTAGTACTTAGAATTAAAAAAAGAATCAAAATAGCTAACTTCTACTTTTTTGAACTTGGAAAAAGGATTATGTTTTGTCTGTTCAGGAAAACTTGCCTTATCTGTACCAAACAATGGTAGGAAACAGCACATTTGGTTTTGACAGGTGGGGAAAATCCAGCTGTTACGCTTAGAGGATTGTGTGTGAATGTGTCCTGTGCGCGAACATCTCTTAAATACACATGTGAGACAGTTTTATTGATCGTATGCTCTCCAAGTTCTATCACTGATAATTCCATGGGATGTGGGAGGAGGCGTGAGTCTCGGAGGCTCGTCTGCTCGCTCAGAAGCTCTCTAAGGAAGCACCCTCCTCTTGGCCTTTGTTTTCTCTTTTCTGTCAGTCAGTCATACAAGTGGGACATCCATGGAGCCCCAACTTGGAAAATGATAATTTTCTATTCCTCAGTTTTCTTCTAGATTAGTGATTTATCTGCTGGCAGAGGTAGTTCACGAGCATTCATCTCTGTTTGCAATTTTTGACCTCTCGTGAAGAAATTACCCCAAATCCTCTTATTATGAGAAACCTTGATTTTTCTCACACTGCTAATTTTAGGTATCCTCACAGACTAAAAAAGTAACATCCATTTCTTGCGAATCTTTAGCTGCTCTTTTGTACTTGCTTTTTTTTTGTAAGATTATTCCTACGAAACACCAATGTTTGCAACTCTTCTTCATTTAAAAGAGAAAACCAAAAGTCTCCCTTCATCTCCTAAATTCATCTTGGTTTTTTTTTCTCTTCCACTTATATTCATCCTCTGTGTCCCTCAGCAACCATGAAAGACGATCGGCAAGGGAGCACAGAGAGGCCAGCTATCCGTGGGAGCATGGCTGCCTGCAGGTTCCCCTCCCCAGGCCTTGGGGTGGGAAGGCAGGGCTCTTTCCGGGGGACAAGTCTTGGGTGCCCTTACGAAATACACCAAGGATACTTTAGGCATAGGAAACACTTACACACTTACAGACTAAAATACCTGTTCTACCTGTGTGCTAAGAATCCCTCCTATGCTAAGAATCCCTCCTAAGCCATTATCGCAGCACACCTGGCTTTTCTGCATCTCTTGGTTGAAATTTACAGTAGCTTAAAACGGCAGACTTTTGACAAGCCTGAGCACTGGAGGGCGGGGCCGTTGCCTGTAACTGTGTGTCTGGTCTTAACAGCCTTTCCAGCCAGCAACTGTGGTCTAGATCAATCGCATTTTCGTCAAATTGGTAACAGAAACTCTGAAAGGCTGTTGAAGGCCACAGAAGTTTGTGCCGATTAAAGTAGCAAATTTGATGTTACTAAAAAAAGTAGCATCATTTCTTGTAATTCCTTATCTTCTCTTAGAACCTCTTTTGACTTCTTTTTTTCTTTTAATTAATTGCTTTTGGGGGTATTTTCTCTAAAAAGACTTGATTCTTAGAGAACGTCAGTCTTGACACTTTTGTTTAGCTTTCAAGGGGCATTTTTTAAATCATATTTTTTAAACAACATGCCCACAATTTGATTACACTGGGTCTGTCACAAGGCCTGAGGCCTAACTGCTCTGTCTGTCCCTGTTTGAGGAGCTGGGTGCGATACCCAGAAACATGGGCTCGGCTTCGCCATCTAGAGTCAGCCCAGAAGGTGCTAGATTAGGTCCTCCAATAAGTGCGGGAAAACACAAAGCCCTCCCCATCACTGAAGATCTCACCATTTTGATAAAACTTACTCACAAATTTGACTCTAAAATTTTTTTTTCCTTTTTTTAGGAAATATTTCAAAGAAGCATGTAATGTCCCTGAACCAGAAGAAAAGTTTAATATGGATAAATACACAGATGTGGTGACAGTCAGCAAGCCAGTCATTTATATTTCAATTGAAGAAATCATCAACACACATTCAGTAAGTGAGGCTGGAGGAGGGTCTTAGCAGTGGAACCAGGGTTCAGACATCAGTCTTGAGAATGTTTAGTTTCTGCAGAGAGTTACTGTGAGCATGTGCTCCTGCTCGTGTTCTTAATCCTAAAAAACACTGTTTATTCCCAGCCCTTTATACACTGATGAACCTCCTTTTCCTGAAAAAGAAAAGTTCACTTTTGACATGATATGTTTATTCTCTGATTCTTATGCGTTAGGAAGACTCCTTCTCCCAAAAAAGGAACGTTTACTTCTTCCATGATCCATCTACAGTCAGATGGTGAAGGGTTTAAGCCCTGAGCAGGGGCAGTCCTGGTATTTTCTCCACCCACCAAGGCCATACTGCCTGAACCCCATGGTCAGCCTCTCCCCATTTCGGGAATTCTCTTTGCTCTTCCATCAATTTTCTGGGAAAATAAGAATGTTCCCTCTCTTCTAAGGTTTGGACATAAAGAGAGAGGGAATAAACAGGCTGCTCTAGGTTGTGGAAAAGAAGACTCCCACCCCCCACCTCCAACAACAGCCACCTACAAAGAATCTCTTCTGTTGTTCTAGAAAACCCCATTTCTTAGAAGCAAGCAATTTCAGTCAGTGCTGTGTCATAGTGCCTCCCTCTTGTTCACACACAGACATCACCCTCAGCCATTAGCCTGTATTAGGTGCATTTTAGGGGCAGGGCAGTTTTCTCAGCATTATGAGGCTCTTTGTTTAAGACCAAGCAGAACTTACTCTGAAACAGCTAGGTTCTTAAAACATAATCTTCCCAAGAACAGTTCTGGATGTGGCTACACTAAGCTAATACTAGAAATCCTCGCAAGACCTGCAAAATCAGAACCTGCATTCTAACCAGACCCAGGTGACTCAGACCCAGACTAAAGGTCAGGAGGCCCCAGAAGGTGGTTAAGGATACACCCAGCTTCTGATTATACACACAACTGGGGAAAAGCACAACAAAGACACACCTCTAAAAGGTCTTGCCCCTGTCCCCGCCAAACCAAATATACTAACGAGCAGCAAAAATTGGCTGCCCCAAATTTCACTCTTTATTATCAAACTCTTCTAAGTAACCAAAGTTTAAATATGGGTTGGAAAGAAAGATTAGGATCTACTTTTGATCTCCCCCTTTCAGGGCTGGGACAGGGAACGTTCCTTGAATTCTGCAGCAAGCTCTCCATCAGCATTTTGAGTGACCCTAAACAAAAACAGTTCTGAAAGACCAGCCGAGGGACTGAGTGGGTTGATTAAATAAAGAGGCTATACTTGTTTACCCTATGTATAAACACCCCAAGTCAGCCAGCAGACATGTACAGTAATATACCATTTGCGAAAATAATTTCCTAACAAACAGATTGACTCATTCATATTTGGACCTCGACCCATTTGTCTATTTCTGTGGTAAATTATTCATCTCAAAAAAAAAAAAATAATAATAAAGTCCACATGTTGACTACACATGCGCTAAGGACAATAGCCATGTGGAAGGAAAGGGAGATTCTTTCCCAAGGACAGCAGAGACAGAACGTTACTGTCATTTATTTAGACTGTTACTCTTTAAAGAGAAATAATCTGTTCCTTTTGTTAGCAAGAATTAAAAACAGAATCCAATCCCAGGAAACATGGCTTGTAACCAACTTGGAATTCCTCTCTGTGTGTGGTTGGAAGCAGATGTAATATTGTGGGAAAATGTAACTGCAGGGGAAGACTGTCCCTGTCTACTGTGTCTCCAAGGAAGAGGAGTCCACATGCGGACTCGGGCGTGGCGGCCACATGACTGGCCAGACCTTTCGCCACGTGCTTGCCCCTCATGCCCTAAGGAACATATAGAACCTCAAAATTAGCTCTTGAAGGAGACATTTCCAGATTTTTTTATGTTCTATAATTATCAGAACAGAGAGTAGAAGGTGGTTGCTAAATCGTCCCTTCCAGAGACAGCAGCCAAATCAGCTGTCCCCTCTCTTGAGAGAACAAGAATATATAAATTGATTTGATCCACCTTGCTTAGTTTATTCTTGTCTTTGACTTACCTTCCCCCCAAACATCCACTGTACCACCCTTCCAGATTTCACCGTGTCTTTCTATCATCTCTATTATTCATATAGCATCTTTCTTTAAATCCAACCATAGTAGAAAAACTAGCATGCCTTGCAGTGGACAGAAACTTTAAAAGTAAATAAATGTAATGAAAATACAATAGTTGAACATAGTTTCTTCCTGGAAGGTATGCACCTGAGGCTTCCTCTCCCTTTCTTAAAAACCCCATTTGTAAGTATCAGGGAATGTTAGGGAAAATGCGACATTGAACAGATAACTCTCTCCTTTGCTAATCTTGAGGATTAAAACAGAGTGGATGGACTTCCCTGGTGGCCCACTGGTTAAGAATACAAGCTTCCACTGCAGGGGGCACAGGCTTGATCCCTGGTTGGGGAACTGAGATCCCACATAACCAAAAGCAAAGTATACATATAATTCTTTAAAAGAGAGAGAGAGAGAGAGAGAAAGGGGAACTTCCCACGTGGTCCAGTGGCTGAGACTCCGCCTGCCAGTGCAGGGGACATGGGTTCAATCTCTGGTCCAGGAGGATTCTACATGCTTCAGGGCAGCTAGGCCTGTACAGCACCCCTACTGAAGCCCGTGCGCCCTGGAGCCTGGACTCTGCAACCAGAGAAACCACCGCAATGGGAAGTTCGCACCACAGCTAGAGAAAGCCTGTGTACAGCAAAGAAGACCGAGCACAGCCATCAATAAATAAATCTTTCAAAATATATACATATAAAACTCTTAGAAGAAAGCATAGGAGTAAATCTTTGCAGCCTTGGATAGGCAGTGATTTCTTAGATATGACACCAAATGTATAAGCCACAAAAAGAAAAACAAAAGACACACAGACAAAAAAAGATATAAACTGGACCCCCTCAAAGTCAGAAATTTTTATGCTGTAAACATTGCCATCAGGAAATTGAGAAGACAACCAAGAAGATGAGAGAAAATTGCAGATAGTATATCTGTCAAAGAACTTGTATCCAGAATGTATAAAGAAAACCTACAACTCAATGAGGAGATAAATAATCCGATTTTAAAATGGACAACTGAAAATAAAAATGGACAGCTGTGTCTGAAATGACACAATTAACATGGTGAAAAGGCAACCTACAGAATGGGAGAAAAACTTGCAAATCACATGTCTGACTCAACATCCAGAATATGTAAACCATTCCCACAATCGAACAGCAACAGAAAGCAACCCAATTCTAAGGTGAACTAGAGACTTGAATCAATGTTTTTCCAAAGAAGACAGAAGACTGACAAGCACATGAAGATGTTCAGCATCACTCATGTCCAGGGAAACACAAATCAAGACTGCAGTGAGTTTGCCTCATTGTATAACAGAGACAGCCAATGAATCTGTCATTTGATTTTGGGAAAAAAAGCCAACAACACACAAGATACCACCTTACACCCATTATAGTGGCTACTATTGATACAAAAACAAAAACTGGAAAATATGTTAGCAAAGATATAGAAAAATTAGAACCCTGTTATACTCTCAGTGGGAATGTTAAATGGTACAGCTTCTATAGAAAACAATGTGATCATTTGTCAAAAAAGTTAAGAACATATTCAGTTCTGGGTATATACTCAAAAAGCAAAGTCAAAGACACTTGAACCCTCTCGTTCATTGCAGCACTGTACAGTAGCCAAAAGGTGGAAGCAACCAAGTGTCCATTTATAAACAACATGTGTGTAGAAAAAATGTGATACAGACATACATACAGTGGAATATTATCCAGCCTTGAGTAGGAAGGAAATTCTGAAGCTGCAGCATGGATAAACCTTGAGGATGTTACGCCAAGTGAAGTAAACCAGATGGAAAAAGGCAAATACTGTATCATTCCTCTAATACAAGATACCTAGAATAGTCACATTCAGAGACAGAAAAGTGGAATGGTGGACTGGGAAGTTGTTGAATGGATAACATTTCAGTTTTGCAAGATTAAAGAGTTGTATAGATTGGAGGCACATTAATGTCCTTAACACTACTGAACTGTACACTTAAAAATGGTTAAGATGGTCGATTTTTTGGTCTGTATTTTACTATAATTCAAAAATAAAAATAATTTTTTAAATAGGCAAATCATCTGAATAGCGATTTCTTCAAGGAAGATATACGGTCGTCATAAACACATGAAAAGATGCTCACCATCATGCTTGCACACTCAGTCACTCAGTCGTGTCCACTTTGTGACCCCGTGGACTGCAGCCCACCAGGCTCCTCTGTCCATGGGATTTTCCGGGCAAGAGTACTGGGCAGGGTTGCCTTTTTTGACTCCAGGGGGTCTTCCTGACCCAGGGATCGAACTCTCGCCTCCTGCATCTCCTGCACTGGCAAGTGGGTTCTTTACCACTTGGGCCACCTGGGAGCCCAGGCGTGTGTTAATCACATCTCAGTAAAGCTGTTGAAAAAGAGAGCCTAAAAATGGCAAAGACTAATTTTATCATATGATTCAGATTTTTGTTTTGTAAGATAATTACTCAAAACAACTGAAATATTTCCTATCACCAGGGGTACCAGTCTCATATTTTGGAAACATTGTTTTAATTTAATTCTAAATGAAAACAAAAGCAGATGTGTTGTCCTGGATGCTGCTGTTCCTCCAGAGTTATTATTTCCTCTAAAACCTGGCCAACACCCGGCAGTGTTAACCATTGACCCTTTTTTTTTTTTTTTTCTGAATTCTGAAATGAAGAACCAGCTGGTACATCTGAGTCTCAGATGTATGGGCATCTCTGCCATTCCCATCCATGAAAGATCATTAATGCCAAACAGGTTAAAATATCTAATAGTGCAGAAACTAATCACAAAAGCCCACATATTATATGATTTTATATATATATATATATATACACACATATAAAAGGTCCAGCAGAGAAAAATCTATCGAAACAAGGTTGTTTTCAGATGACTGTTGAAAGATACAGAGTTTCTTTGGATGCGGGGTAAATGCTGAAAATGCTCTAAAATTGGTGTGATGATGGTTGCACAACTCTATGAAATATACTAATAAATGTTGAATTATACACTTTAAATGGGTGGATTGTATGGTATGTGAATTATATCTTAATAAGTTTATTACTAAACATCTCAAAAAAATAAAATAGCTAATAGTGCTGATTTTTAAACATATAACTATAGTGTTTGATTACTGTGTAATTTTTCTCTGAAGAGATACAGAAATGCCCTTGAAGTTTGCTACCATGTTAGTCAAGAGACTTCTGAATTATTTTAGATTCTTTCCCCCCCAGCTTTGACGTTTTTTTTCTTTTTTATTGGAGTGTAGTTGATTTACAATGTTATGTTAGTTTCAGGTATACAGCAAAGGTGATTCAGAATATATATGTATATATATTACATATGTATATGTGTGTGTGTAAATAGGAAAAGGAGTACGCCAAGGCTGTATATTGTCACCCTGCTTATTTAACTTATATGCAGAGTACATCATGAGAGATGCTGGGCTGGAAGAAACACAAGCTGGAATCAAGATTGCGGGGAGAAATATCAATAACCTCAGATATGCAGATGACACCACCCTTATGGCAGAAAGTGAAGAGGAACTAAAAAGCCTCTTGATGAAAGTGAAAGTGGAGAGTAAAAAGGTTGGCTTAAAGCTCAACATTCAGAAAACGAAGATCATGGCATCTGGTCCCATCACTACATGGGAAATAGATGGAGAAACAGTGGAAACAGTGTCAGACTTTATTTTTCTGGGCTCCAAAATCACTGCAGATGGTGACTGCAGCCATGAAATTAAAAGACGCTTACTCCTTGGAAGGAAAGTTATAACCAACCTAGATAGCATATTCAAAAGCAGAGACATCACTTTGCCAACAAAGGTTCGTCTAGTCAAGGCTATGGTCTTTCCTGTGGTCATGTATGGATGTGAGAGCTGGACTGTGAAGAAAGCTGAGCACCAAAGAATTGATGCTTTTGAACTGTGGTGTTGGAGAAGACTCTTGAGAGTCCCTTGGACTGCAAGGAGATCCAACCAGTCCATTCTGAAGGAGATCAGCCCTGGGATTTCTTTGGAAGGAATGATGCTAAAGCTGAAACTCCAGTACTTTGGCCACCTCATGCGAAGAGTTGACTCATTGGAGAAGACCCTGATGCTGGGAGGGATTGGGGGCAAGAGAAGAAGGGGACGACAGAGGATGAGATGGCTGGATGGCATCACTGACTTGATGGACATGAGTCTGGGTGAACTCTGGGAGTTGGTGATGGACAGGGAAGCCTGGCATGCTGCAATTCATGGGGTCACAAGGAGTCAGACACGACTGAGCGACTGAACTAACTAATATGTACGCACACATGTATACACTCTTTCAGATTCTTTTCCCTTATAGGTTATTACAAAATATTGAGTATAGTTCCTTATGCTATACAGTAGGTCCTTGTTGGTTATCTATATTATATATAGTAGTGTGTATATGTTAATCCCAGACTCCTAATTTATCCCTCAACTTTGACCTTTTATATAAACATGGAAGAAGCACAGGGTTTAGGTGGAAGAAGAGTGCCTCTTGACAGATTTTGCAAGATTTTGCTGAAAGAGTGTTTATGAACACCTTTCATAAGAACTACAGTTTCTTGATAAAGAGTATGCACTTGCCTCCAAGATAAAATACAAACTGTTTCTCTGTGGTCTCTAATAAATGTCAGACTTGCATTTAAGATTCAAACAATATCAGAAGAAAGTTATCATGAAAAATCAGGAAGAGAACTATGTAAATACAGTAGCCATTGGGAATTTACTTTTATCTTTGTATGTGTGTTGCTCTCTATGTAAAGCTCTTGCTGGAACACCAAGATGCAATTGCACCTGAAAAAAATGACTTACTGAATGAACTGTTGGAGTTGCTGGAGGAGGTGCCTACTGTGGAATCTTTTCTTGGTAAGGGCGTCTTCCCTCTGCTTTGCATTTGGTTGGTTGGTTGGATGGTTGGTTGGTTTTCCTATCCTAGATGAAAAAATCTTATTTATTTAATACGCAGGTTCATTTAAAGGATAATCGCTACACTAGCCCCATTCTACACGAAGGACTCTGTACTTCTTAGTATGCTCAATTATAAAACAATTTAGTATTCTTGAAGCTCTATATATGTCAAAAAGGATTTGTCCATCATTAAGAAAAAGAGCAAAATTTACTAAAAGTTCCTTCTTCTTTTTTCCAATGCTTTTATTGACAGCTCTCTTTCAGTAATTTTTTTCAGATTTTGAATATCAATGTCACGTGCTATTTTAATGTTTAATTCAAAGATTTTTAAAAGCCGCTGTAAGGATAGTGGAATGTGGTTTTCTCTGAGGACCACGATCGCCTGCTCAACGACCAAGCCCCATGTTTCCTACAGAACCTTTGTCTTACATTGTTGATACCAGTGTGACAATCAGTGAATTGGAAAATAACGGCGCTTTATTCTGCAGGGGAAGGAGCTGTTGACCCTAATGACCCTGACAAGGTAAACACACTAAATCAACTCTCCAAGACTGAGATTTCCCTTTACCTGACCAGCAAGTACGACATAGGGGATGGTGAAGCTATAGATGGCCAAAGCCTCCTGATCAAGTAAGTTTGGGGCTTAAAGAGCACACGTTTCCATTTTCTCATCTTTTTAAAAAATTTCATCTATTTACGTATCTCTGGCTGCACTGGGTCTTCATTGTTATGCAGAGGCTTCTCTTGTCGCAGAGCACAGGCTCTAGCCACGCAGGCTTCAGTAGCTGCCGATCGTGGGCTCTGGAGTTTGGGATCAGTAGTTGTGGCGCATGGACTGAGTTGCCCTACAGCCTGTGAGATCTTCTGGACCAGGGATAAACCGGTGTCCCCTGCGTTGGCAGACAGATTCTTAACCACTGGGCTTCTATGGTGGCTCAGATAGTAAAGAATCTGCTTGCAATGCAGGAGACCAGGGTTTGATCCCTGGATCGGGAAGATCCCCTGGAGAAGGGAATGGCTCCCCACTTCAGTATTCTGGCCTGGAGAATCCACGGACAGAGGAGCCTGGTGGGCGACAGTCCATGGGGTCACAAAGAGTCAGACATGACTGAGCAACTAACACTTTCACTTTTTCTAAACCACTGGACCACCAAGGAAGTCCCAATTATGCACCTTAAACCGTGCAAATTCAAATTAGACTAAATTTTCAAGTCATTTTTAAACATTGAAATGTTCCTGTTTGTCGTTTTAGTCACTGAGTCATATCCAATTCTTTTGCAACCCCAGGAAATGTAGCCCACCAGGCTTCTCCATCCATGGGATTTCCCAGGCAAAAATCCTGAATTGGGGAGCCATTTCATTCCCCAGGGGATCGCCACATCTCTTCACTGGAGGCGGATTCTTTGCCACTGAGCCACCAAGGAAGCCCAAATATTGAAAAACAGTGTGTTTATCCATCAAAAATCTAACCAGGAATAATAGATTCTTTATAATTTGAGAGACCTAAATATTATAATATTTTCTAAAGCTTATCTTGTTTTTTAGTTTTCCTTGTAGTAATTTGATTCCTTCCCTTTAAGAAATGATTAATTCAGCCTATGAAAGTCCTCAGTAGCTGAAAGGAAATGACTGCTCCAGTGGTCAAAAGAACAAGGAAGTTCAAGGAAATACCTTCTACCTAATTTATTTTCTGGTAGAAAACAGTAATGTAAAAATCACACACAGTAAGACATAAGGCTGTTCTCTCACTTACTAGACATCTTTTCTATTAAACTAAGCCTAGGTAAGTTGACCAACTTCGACTTTATTTATAGTCAACTCCCCGTCCTTGAAGATTTCACATGAAGTTTTCATACCCTAATACTGTACTTTCTCTGTCAAGGCCTCGAAGACATTGCACATCAGTCCTTTACATTCAGAGTAAGAGAGAATGGTCCATCACCATGAACTGAAATGTCGTAAGCCAAAACCAGGGGCTCACCCAACCTACAGTTTTTAAGAACTAATAGAACCAAATGGATTCGTATTAGCACATTAGAACAGTTGTACATTGGGGTGAAGTAGAAAATGGAAGTGGGAAATGGGGGCCAAAGGAAATAAACATTTAAATAATACTTTACACGTGACTCCTGAGTTACATGTCCTGAGTTCTGAGGTTGTTTTCATTGGCAGCAGGAGCTTTCTCTTCTGCCACTGACATGCCTGAGATAGCACTCATTTCTAGCTGATTTTTTCCAGATAGTCAATCCCATGAAAATGGCAAAAAAAAAAAAAATGCTTAACCCAGTGTGCTAAGTACATACGTATGTGCTTCTTCTACTAGGCTTGCTTATTTTGTGCTCCAGTTCTCTCTAAGGCTCTGGTCGTTCAAATAGCTAAATACTTGAGTTTCAACCCGTATCACTGGCACTGGGCTTGAAGTTGAGGACCCAGGGGTGAGCAGGTCATTTAAGAGTACCTGCCTTCAGGGGTCTGCAGTGTGATGGATAGCACTGCTCTTCTGCCGGACCCAGGACAGACTGCAGGACTCTTGCACAGCCTTGGCCTCATTAGAGTTGAAGGCAGTTGCTTTCAACTACCGGCGACCAAGTCAGATTGCACTTGCAGGGAGGCAGCTTGGGACAGGGCAGCAGAGCAAAAAGGGAGACAACTGTGGAGGCTGCTCCCTGGGCCCCTCGGAGCATGTGCCAATTGCAGAGGGTAACTGAGACACAGCTGCTGTGGTTCCACCATGTAAATTCAATCAGGCCCGTTATCCTATGATCTCATAAGCTTTGTCTTTTAGAAGAGGAAAAAATTTTTTCATAATTAGTTTTGTCTGGTATTAGAACTCCATTTTCTAAATGCAGTCAGCTCAAATGCCAGCATTAACGAATGGAAGATCATGACTGGGGTGGTCTCAAATATCAGACAGCCTGAACATCAGGTGTATTTACAAGTCTCCAAATCTCTGCGAATTTGGGGAATTCACATTTTGAAAGCAAAACCATGGAAGTCAGCCCTGTTGGGAGCAGTACATCCTGGCCAGGAAGGCCTGGTACGTTCTTCAGCCTTGTCAGCCCCTGTGTGGGTCCCCCTTGCCCGTCTCCCCCACGGTGCGCTGGACACAAGTACTGTCTACTCTCTAGTCCCCAGCCAGCGGTTTCGTGTATTTACTTTTGCATTTCATGGTAAAATACAACGTAAAAGTTCCCATCCTAACCTTTTTTTAAATTAATTTTTGTTGGAGTGAGGTTGCTTTACCCGTTCTAACTTTTCTTTCCAAAAGTATCTGTTTTCTGTTTATGTGGCTGCCCCAGGTCTTTGTTGCAGCACGTGGCATCCTCTGTCTTCATGGTAGCGTGCGAGGTCTTTAGTTGCAGTATGCGGGACCTAGCTCCCTGGCCAGGGATGAACCCGTGCCCCGTGCCTCGGGAGCATGGGGTCTTAGCCCCTGGACCACCAGGGAAGTCCCCCATTCTAACCTTCGAAATGTACAACTTGGTGGCGCTTAATACATCCAGAATGTTGTGCAAGCTTCGCTACTGTCTAGTTCCAGAATATTGTCATCACCCCCAAAGTAACCCCCTACTTTAAATAGTCATCTCTGGGGCACCTTTTCAGACCCTGCTCCCCAGTCCTGGAAATCACTAATCTGTTTTCTGTCTCCACAAACTTGCCTATTCTGGAAATTTTGTATAATTAGAATTATACACGATGCGGCCTTTTGCGTCTGGCTTCCTTCATTGAGCGTGGTTTTGGCTGAATAATATTCCATTGTATGGATATGCCATAGTTATCACGGACATTTGGGTTGTTGTTGCATTTTTGGCTATAGTGAATAGTACTACTGCAGACTTTTATATACAACTTTGTATTCGAACTCGTTTTTAGTTCTTTGGGGTATATACTTAGCAGTGGAATTGCTAGGTCATATGGTAATTCTGTTGTGAGGAACTGCCAGACTTTTTTCCCACCAACAAGGTATGAAGGTTTCAGTTTTTCCATAATTCACCAAAATTTATTTTCTGTTTTGTTTTGCTGTTATAGCCATCCTAGTGGGCATGAAGTAGTATCTCATTGTGGTTTTGACTTGCATTTCCCTAATGATTAGTAATGTTTAGCATCTTTCCATGTGCTTATCAGTCATTTCTATGCTTTCTTTGTAGAAATGTCTGTTAAAGTCTTTTGCCCATTTTTAAGCTGGATTTTTCCCTTTGTGTTGCAGAGTTGTGAGAGTTCTTAAATGTTCTGGATAGTAAATCCCTATCATATATATGATTTGAAAACATTTTTCCCCCTTCTGGGAGTTGTCTTTTTTATTCTCTTAGTACGATTCTTTTCTGTAGAAGTTGTTTAACTTAATGAAGTGCAGTTTACCTACTTTTTGCTGTTTATTGGACTTTTGGTGTCATATATGAGAATTCATTGCCCAATCCAAGATCATGAAGATTTACTTCTATGTTTTTTTTTTTTCTAAGTGTTCCATAGTTTCAGCTTTTACAGTTATGATCCCTTTTGAGTGAATTTTTGTGTATGGTGGAAGGTAGGATCCCAAATATTCTTTTTTTTCCCCCGTTGGTTATTGTTTATTTTTTAACTTTACAATATTGTATTGGTTTTGCCATATATCAACATGAATCCGCCACAGGTATACACATATTCCCCAAATATTCTTTTGCACGTGCATGTCCAGTTTTCCACCATTATTCCTTAAAAAGACTAGTCTTTCTCCATTAAATGGTCTAGACCCTTGTCAACAGCCGATCCCCCATGCATGTATGGTTTTTCTAGACTCTGAATTCTATTCCATTGATTTATATATCTGTCCTTATGCTAATACCACACTACATTTATCGCTGTGGCTTTGTAGTAAGTTTTGAAATTGGGAAGTATGAGTCCTGCAGCTTGTTCTTTTTCAAGATTCTTTCGGCTGCCTGTGATTCCTTGGAACTGTCAGATCAACTTTTCCATTTATATAAAAAAGGCCATTGGGCCACTGTTTTAATAGATTGAATAATTTACTGCGTTCACTGGCCTCTAGGGTCTTAAAAGCCTTCCTCCGGGCATACTTTGAGATCCTAGTCTTGGTGGAGCCCTGTACTAAACAGCCAGTGCTCATTGTGGATAACAACTTCAAGACTGACCAAGTCGCCTTCTTCAGAAGTGGAATTTGGGTGTTGTCCAAAACAGTCGGTAGAGTTCACTCCATGATGTGAAGCAAGCCTTACTTCCAAATACATTATGCCTTAAGTATATATTTCAAAATCTTGTTATTAACAGATAATTATAAAAGGTGTCATTGATGGGAGGCTTGGAGACTGTGTATCTGTCTTTATCTTTGAGGTGAGGGAATTAAATTCTAAAACAATGGGAAGCAAGTAGCTAGTCACTGACATGCTTTATATCACAGGCCATTGATATTCCATCAGTGTACACTTTGAAATAGGCTTCCCTGGTAGCTCAGCTCGTAAAGAATCTGCCTGCAGCGTCAGTCTGGGATATTTCCATTTTGAAAATATTGCCAAGCATGTGCCCAGTCGCTCAGTTTTGTCCAACTCTTTGCAACCCCATGGACTGTAGCCCACCAGGCTCCTCTGTCCATGGGATTTTATTGGGCAAAAATATTGAAGTGAGTTGCCGTTTCCTCCTCCAGGGGATCATCCCGAGCCAGGGACGGAACCCGAGTCTCTTGAGTCTCCTGAACTGGCAGGCAGATTCTTCACCATTGCACCACTTCACTACCAAGCACAGTGGTATTAAAAGAACAAACAAAAAAGCCTGGTTGGGGAGGCCTAGGAAGACCTGGGATTACAGCCCCAGTCTCACACATTAGCAGTTGGACTCTGATCAAATCACCTAAGCATTTGTTTCCTTTATCCATTAAATGGAGAGGAGGGGAGATGGGGATAGGAGAGCTCTGATGAGTGAATGAGGTCACACAACGACACCTTATAAATTATAAAGAACTGTACAGTTGCAAATCCCTCATATTATAACTTTTGATTTAACTTAAAGTATGTGTGCCTGGAGGATACGACTGAAGCGACTTAGGAGCAGCAGCATATGATCCTTTATTTGGCCTTTATTAAGCTTGTGTGTCCGTGGAAGTACATGTGTATAAGTAGAAAGCATTATTTGTGGCTTTTACTCATACTTAACTGCCTGAGTGCTTGTTATCTCTTGAGAATTTTTTTTCCTATCACATAATTCAGTTTAGGCATCTGTCATCCAGCTGAAAGATTTCCTTGGTTTTGATCCAAACTGGCATGAGCAGTTAAGTGGCTAAGGGGATATTTGAGGCCTGATGATAAAAATGTATAATCACATGATTTTTAGCTTCCATCAACACCAATTCCTTTTCAGCCCTGGGCACATTGTAAGGCAGGTGGCAGATGGGGAGGCTCAGGAATGGTCCTGACCAGGGTGTAATGACAGACGCCCTTTGAAGGCAGTGGCCCAACCTAAGGAACCACACCAGTTTACAAGCACCATGCACTCTCATTTATCGACTGTGGGCTTTGACTGGAACTATGGGTTTGCACAGAGTCGGACACGACTGAAGCGACTTAGCAGCAGCAGCATGACAAATAAACTCCCTGGTGTATTGCGTTTTTTATTAACTTTACTAATTCAGGGAAAATGGCAGAGTCCTTGATTTGATCGGCTTGTCTCATCTATTTGAACAGCCATGGGGCCAAAACGTTAACCAGTTGATTCATGCTGGTCAGACCATGTCTAGCATATAGTGTTTGCATTAAAGTGGTGGTGGGGGAATGTGACATAAATTCATTGGCTAACTGAAATGTGAGCAGGACTAGAAACTTTCTAACTCCTGTTGTGAAGAGGCTTAAGGAACTGAGGGGTTTCGCTTGGGAAAAAGAGAAGTAGTAGCAGAGGAGAGGAAGACAGTTCTGGCAGCCTCTGCAGGTTGGTTCGGGGCTGATGATAAGGAAAGGGAGTTCAGCTTGTTCCCTGCAACTCTAGGAAATAGAATGCAAGCTTCTATAACAATGGAGCTCCTTAGGGCTTAGCTGACTCATTTGTAAAACCAGGGATTGGACTGTTGCCCAAAGGTCCCCCTCGGCGCTGACGTCCTGTGACTCACTGGGTCCAGTGAGTGGACTGCACTGGGAGGCAGGCCTCTCTGAGTGGGCTTTGTGTTCAGGAATGGGCTGCTCTGGTGCTGTGCATCTTAGAGAGGTTTAACTTGAGCCACGTGGGTACTTTTACGTTTTCTGGAAGCCATATTTTAAAAAGGAATAGGTGAAGTTCATTCTAGTATCCTGCTGCTGCTAAGTCACTTCAGTCGTGTCCGACTCTGTGTGACCCCAAAGACAGCAGCCCACCAGGCTGCCCTGTCCCTAGGATTCTCCAGGCAAGAACACTGGAGTGGGTTGCCATTGTCTACTCCAATGCATGAAAATGAAAAGTGAAAGTGAAGTCGCTCAGTCGTGTCCGACTCTTAGCGACCCCA
Source organism: Tragelaphus eurycerus (assembly GCA_935064755.1). NCBI lineage: Eukaryota > Metazoa > Chordata > Mammalia > Artiodactyla > Bovidae > Tragelaphus > Tragelaphus eurycerus. The sequence goes on along the minus strand of CAKXYN010000054.1, from coordinate 8,481,876 downwards.
TGGACTGCAGCCTACCAGGCTCCTCCATCCGTGGGATTTTCCAGGCAAGAGTACTGGAGTGGGGTGCCATCGCCTTCTCCTCTAATATGCTAATTTACCCCAATATATCCAAAATATTGTTATTTCAATATGGAATCAGTATAAAAAATTATTAGTGGTATATGACACATTCCTTTTTTTCATAATGAGCCTTCCAAACATGGCCATGAGTTTTAGCAAATTCAGGGAGATAGTGAAGGACAGGGAAGCCTGGTATGCGGCCGTCCATGGCATCACAAAGAGTTGGACACGACTGAGCGACTGAACGACAGCAACATGACACATTCCATTTTCATCCTGAACCTTCCAAATCTGGTGTGGGTTTTGCACTTACTGCATATCTCAGTTTGGACCAGCCGTGTCTCAAGTGCCCACTGGCCACCTATGACCAGTGGCTCTCATCGTGGGCAGCATGTGATGCTTTAGTGACCACGTGAATGCTGACTACACGTCAGACTCTAAGGAGGGCATGTACATGCATCTTTCTTTCCGTCCTGAGAGATTTCCATTATGTAAATAGGAAGGAAAAAAAAAAAAAACACCTCCAAGGACTTTATCATTTGCACGAGTCCACACACTTGGTTCGACCTTAGATCTGTCTGACTCCAGTGTCTTCAACCATTATGCAAGGCCAGGTAGTGATTTCCCTGTCATGAAACTGGACAGTTATTTACATGTAAGAAGTCTGGGGTGAAACTTTGGGAATAGATTCCAGTGGAAGCCTGACGTAAAATAGACTTTCAAGAGAAAGGCTGTGTGGACAGTTCATCCTCCAGGCACTCCCGAGCAAATAATCATTCTCTGTCCCTACGAGGGCACACTTGAAGACCCTGGTCATGCTGGTCCTCAGATAGCTTCTCTAAAGAGTTTCCTGGAATCATATATCATCAGTCATTCCTAGAATATTATTTCAAATAAGTGTTAACATTTTTTTAAAATCACCTAGAGCTTTTATTTCTAACCGGATGTTTCCACTTAAGATATTTATAATGATGACTGGAGGGGGGAGTCGAGTGGGGAGGGAGATGATAGATTCTTGGCTCTCAGGAGCAGGGCTGTCTCGCACATGGCTGGAATGAGCTGTGTGTCCACCTCTGACTCTGGGGCAACATTTCTCTGTGCATTCCCAGACAGCTCGAAAATCCCCAGCGGTGAAAGCTCATGGGCCAGAGCAAATGGTTGTGATCATTCTTCTCATACAGACTTAAATAAGAAAGGAGAAGAATAATGGTTACAGATGGCTTGTTGGATTTTATCCTATTTGCAAGAATAATATATCTGCAGTTCCCTTTGAGAGTTTCCTCTTGTCCTTTGGGAGCAGTCCCCCGCCCTGGGGATTCAAAACACGAATGATGTTTTCTTTTCCTTTTCCAATTTCATGCTGTATGAACATTTCCTGCTGTAGTTGAGGAAGAAATTCATCATCCCGTGATACCATGTAATGCCTTAAGGGGAACTGAGGTTCAATGCAACAAGAATGAAACTTCAGATGTTGGTTAGACCTGTTTGTAATTTAAGGCGACTTCTGCTTATGTTCCGTTTTTGTTTTTGTTTTTGAAGGGACACAGTGTCCAATAATGTTCCTACTTATGTAAAAGGGAGCATACTTGACCATTTACCTTTTACATTAAAGTCTTAGTACATAGTTACGTAACCTGATCTTTAATTAGGAAAGGATGGCTGATTGTCCTAGAGAACACATATGAAAAAATACATAGTTTTGGCACTGACAGAGTGGTTTTCCAGCTCTTGTTACCGAGCAGCTCTCTTGTTCTCTCCCACCCGAGGCCAGGGACCCTCACCGATGGGTTAGTCCCACCACCAGATCCGAGGTTCCCAACCACCCCCTCCTCCAGACTGCTGTGTCATCCGGCAGCCAGAGCCTTCACAGCCCACACAGGACTTGCACTCCCACTGGCCTTCACAGTGTTTCGTAACATTCTTAGAGCATCAACAGCAACAGCTGGTCTGGCTCCCAGTACCTTATCATGTTTTCAACAGGCTCAGAAGTTTAAATGTTATTAAAGTCAGGACATTAGATATTATTCTTGCTCCTTCCAGAGTGATGAGCCCAGTTGTTCCTCCTGGTCATCAGAAAGTAGTCTCAGTCTGAAAAGAAGAAAGGGGGGACTTCCCTGATGGTCCGGGTGGTTGAGACTCTGAGCTTCCTCTGCGGGGGCCACGGGCTCCATCCCTGGTTGGGGAGTTAAGATCCCACTGGCTGCCACGGCTTGGCCCAAAAGCACAGATGAAATTGAAAACGAGAGAGTAGTTATGACACACTTGTGCCCAGGATACTGACATTGTAATCTGACGTGTCCAACTCTGAGTGAGCCTGTGGGCCACAGCCCGCCAGGCTCCTCTCTCCATGGGACTTCCAGGCAAAAGTACTGTAATGGGTTGCCATGCCCTCCTTCAGAGGATCTTCCCCACCCAGGGATCAAACCTGGGTCTCTTAATGTCTCCTGCATTGTCAGACAGGTTCCTTACCACTAGCACCACCTGGGAAGCCCCTATAATCTGACGGCCTCAAGCGTATAAAACCCAGACTTTGATTATCAAGCATTTACGAACTTTGGGGAGCCTTAAAGCAGACATCCTGAAGTTCTGCAAGACGCTTCCATGTTTATGGATTCTCTTTGAAGCTTCATCTTTGCACTGCCTCAGGAGAAACAGATTTTTGTGCATCAAGACTGCTGTCTGAAAGCCTGTCTCTCCTTTCTCTATTTTGTAAGGACCAAAAAACTGATCATTGATGTGATCCGGAACCAACCAGGAAGCACATTGACAGAAATCTTGGAGACACCAGCAAGTACAAAACAGGTAATTGGCCTTTAGAGTGTAAATAATAAGTACCTTAGATATGTGTTGATTTTAGTAACAAATCTTTGTGCCAAATGTTTGCTGTTATCTCAGAGAAACTATCTAACACAGTTTGGAAGTAAAAATTTTAGTGAACTGACTTCAATTATATAGAAAATCCATGGAATATCAACGGAAATGAAATAGGAAAATATGGCACTGAATTTATACTAAATAATCTTATTGTAGACTAGAAGATTAGTTCTGGGTATTTCAGAGCCTCTGAATGTTCATGGTAAATTTTAAACAGTGAGTGTAGGGAACAGAGGGGGCAAAAATGGACTGCTTAAAAATGAAGACTACTCACTGCAGTGGATAGGCAGATAAGTCACTTAAGGAATTGTTCTGGTCAACAGGATATAGAAAAATACCTTTCATATTTTGTGTTTTTGCCGACTTGAAGAAGTGAACACGTGCCTTACCCATTAAAACTGTTTTTCAAATGCTTTGGAAGCCAACATCTTGAGTCCATTAGATCAGAGCACCATTATCCTGGTGTAAATAAAGTTTCGTAACAATCTTGCATTAAACTTTAATCTGCATCCTTTAAAATGTATCATTATTTAGTTTGTTCTGAATTAATTTCAGTTTTATTGCTTTAGTTTCAATAATTGCCACTCCCTAAACAAACACTAACAAGATTATCAGTTTAATTACCTCTTTGTACTTTTGTACTTTTTTGAACTGTAGCTGGGTTACACATCATTTTCCTGAATCATTCTTAATTGGTTGTGAAGAAATCGTTATGTCATGGTTTTTAATAAAAGTATATATAACCAAAGTGGGTAAAATATAGTACTGAGTATGCGAATTTTAACTCTTAATATTTTAATAAGAATATTTTCTTTCCCCCCAAATGTAGCGTAGTCACTAAGAGTGCCGACTTCCAAAATCAAATGTAGCTCTGTACCTCCTAGCTGTGTAATGCTAGACACCTAGAAATATTTCTATGCTTCAGTTTCCTCAACTGTAAAATGGGAATGATAATAATAGTACCCAATTCAGGAGTAACTCAGTTAAAACATGTTAAGTGAGTAGAAAAATATCTGTTACATACTAAGTGCTCAACAACATTGGTTGCTACTGTTGTTGTTAACTACTGACCTGGCTTACTGTTCCTGTGTCCTTAAGGTTGATCTGTCTTTCCTGTGTGTAATAATATTTATAGTCTTAGACTCTGTCTACTGTATCAATTTTCTAGTACAGTGACATGTGAAGATCACTAGTCTCTTGTATGGTTTTTTTAAACAAACTGTCCAAACTGTTTTGATTCATTCATTTACTCATCATTTATTTGGAAACATATTTTGTGCTAGCGTACATCTTAATTTCTTTGGTTCAAAGAAACCCTGCAGATTTTTCAGAGTTCGTAGTTTGAGAATGATTGCCTTACCAGGACAAAAGTCTCTGACTGCCTTCACGGCTTATGAATGTCTGTAAATACGGCCCGTGTGTGAGCGTTTAACTGGGTTCTGGATGTTCAGGGTTCTCATGGCCACGTTTTAATGGATACTCTAGTTTTAATTTTCTCAACTGGACTATCCTATCCAATACTGAAATTCTTCCATCCAGGGAATTATAAAATGCTGATTATCCCTTGTAATACATCTGTTACTAAGATAACTTGTCACATTAACCATAAAATAACAATTTAGAATTTTGCTCAGGGTAGGCCTGCCACCACTGCTCTGTTTTTCAGGAAGACAAAGTAATTCCTTCCCAAAGACTCTGCCACAAAACCCATGGGGAACATGTAATTCTGGTCTCCGGACCTTGGCTTGAGGACCTCGTTCATTTTGATATTGGTTTTACCTTGTGCAGCTTCTGAACCTGTGAAGTCAGGACATCAGAGATAAATCAACATCTTGATGTTCCCTTTCCAGGAGACAGATCATGCCTCAGACATGGTGAACCGTGCGGCTTTAGATTCCAGGACTCCCGAAGACATGAAGCAGGGCCGGGCTATGGTTGAAGATGCGCAGCTGCCCCTTGAGCAGAAGAAGAGGAAAATCCAGAGGAATCTTCGGACATTGGAACAGACTGGACACGTGTCATCCAAAAACAAATACCAAGACATTCTCAATAAGATTGCCAAGGTTGTGGGGAAGAGTATTCTTTCTGCTTTGTGTTAAATTCAATTCAGTTCAGTCACTCAGTCGTGTCCGACTCTTTGCGACCCCATGAACCGCAGCACGCTGGCCTCCCTGTCCATCACCAACTCTGGAGTCTACCCAGACCCATGTCCATTGAGTCGGTGATGCCATCCAACCATCTCATCCTCTGTCTGTGCTAATCATTGCTCACACACTGGGACTCAGTAGGTGACATGAAGGATTCATAGCTATATACATTCCTGTCCTCCTCAATATTACAGATTTTTTAAGGTTTCAAAGCAGCTGATGACTTTTAACAGAGAATAACCACAATTCCCCCAATTAAGGGGCTTCCCAGGTGGCCCAGTGGTAAAGAATCTGCCTGCCAGTGCAGGAAACGCAGGAGACGCAGATTCATTCCCTGGGTCGGGAAAATCCCCTGGAGGAGGCAATGGCAACCCGCTCCAGTATTCTTGCTTTGAAACCCCTGTGGACAGATCAGGCTACGGTCTGTAGAGCTGCAAAGAGTTGGACCTACTGAGGACACTGAGCTGAGCATTCAGGCGCAACTCCCCCAAGTTGTCAGAAGAGCTGAAACATACCAGACATCAATGCTGAGGAAACATAATAGATGAGTTTCATCTGTTGCTTTAAACAATACCTACTAATTTTAAAAGTGACACTTCTAGGAGAGTTCTCTCCAGTAATAACTCAAGTTGTCATATAATCCTCTTGCCCATAGGACCTGCCACTGAGATGATACCTCCATGTCCCTGAGAATGTGTCTCTAGTCAGTTTAGCCTGAATGCAGTTCAGACTTAAAAGTTAGTTTCTGTTTTCTCATCCCATATTTTGACAGTTGAGAAACTTCCTGAGAAAAGGATATCAAATTAGTGCAGGGAAACATCACAGGAAAAGGCTAGATCTGTTTGCCAAGGATAAGGAAGTATATATTTTCGGTTAAAAAAAAGTTTTTTCATTGTTTTCTTTGTTCCAAATATGCAAACCAAAATGGATCTGGAGGTTAAGGACAGTTACATGATCAGAAAAAAAAAGAATTAACTTCTGAAAGGGAAGTGTACTCAGCTTTATTCTTCCATGGAAAGTTATGGCCATTACTGGCAATAGGGTTATTCCTTCCAGCCTGAGTGATTCAAGGGAAGTGGTGCCTTTTTTGTAACTCTGGGTTGGAAAATACTTCTCTTAGGGAAGTACAGAGAAATTGAGGCTTTTGTCTTAAGAAAGAAAAAAACTATCATGAAGGCATCCCCTCAAAGATTCTACTTAATGAAGAATTTTTAGTTAAAAGAAATGGTTTTTAATTTGTCCACAAAGGAAAAATAATAATAAACTGTTTTCTTAAACATTTTCTTAATTTACCAATTAGAATTAAAAAAAAAAAAAAGAATTGTATGTTTGTAAGTTTAACTATACCGTGTCTCTCGCAAGCTGTAAGCAGCTTGATCAACTTCATGTTCTAGGAACTCTATTTAAATCCAACTAATAGTTATCCATGTTGAATTTGTTCAGTCACTCTTGAGACCCCAGTTGTTATTTGTGCAAATGTTGGAAACTATTTTTCAGATTAAAAAGTATTTTTAAAAACATTTATTTCACAAATGGGGGCGTCCCTGGTGGTCCAGTGGTGAGGACTCTGAGCTTTCACTGCTGAGGGCCAGGGTTCGATCCCTGGTTGGGAAACTAAAGATCCCACAATCCTGGCAGGACAGCTAAGAAAGAAAAGAAAATGAATGTAATGATGAAATATAATACTTTTCAGGATAAAGCACTCTCCAAAGTATATATAATTCAAAACATTCTGAAGAAATTGTTTCCTGCTAAAGTCTTGCTTGTGCACTTTTTAAAACACTAGTTTTCCTTAGATTAATTGTATACTTACTCTAAAATGGCTTCTTTGCTTTTCCATCAACCATACATCTCAAAGTAAAATTTGGACACTCCCAGTTCTAAAGTAAAAAGGGAACATTTGGGTGCTGAGAGTTTAAAATGAAGTGACTAAAATAAACTGTTACTGTTGTTTGGTCTCTAAGTCAGATCCGACTCTTTACAACCCCATGGACTGTAGCCGCCAGACCCCTCTACCCATTGGACTGGTTGCCATTTCCTTCTCTAGGGGTGTTAACCTGACTCTCTTGCATTGGCAGACAGATTCTTTACTGTTGTGTCACCAGGGAAGCCCAAACTGTTGTAACGGTCACAAAGAGTGATTTTAGAACTAGATATTCTTCTTGTCCCAAAGGGGCAATATTATAATGCAAACTCCTGCTTAAATCTCATATCATGGCCTTCCTTTCCTTTTTACCTTAGGATATCCGAAATCAAAGAATCCATCGTAAGCTTCGAAAAGCTGAACTGGAAAAACTTCAGCAGACGCTCAATGCACTTAACAAGAAGGCAGCATTTTTTGAAGAGCAAATTAATTATTATGACACTTACATAAAGACTTGTTTAGACAACTTAAAAAGAAAGTAAGTTGAAATCATATATTCTTCTGTAATGTCATGATTTATACAAGGTATCAATTCATATACAATCCTGGGCTGTTCAGGTTGGGTTTGGTAGCAAACTTTGATTTATTACATAACCAGAAACTGCTGCTGCTGCTGCTAAGTCGCTTCAGTCGTGTCCGACTCTGTGCGACCCCATAGACGGAAGCTCACCAGGCTCCCTCGTCCCTGGGATTCTCCAGGCAAGAACACTGGAGTGGGTTGCCATTTCCTTCTCCAATGCATGAAAGTGAAAAGTGAAAGTGAAGTCGCTCAGTCGTGTCCGACTCTTAGCGACCCCATGGACTGGAGCCTACCAGGGTCCTGTGTCCATGGGATTTTCCAGGCAAAAGTACTGGGGTGGGGTGCCATCGCCTTCCCCGAACCAGAAACTAGAATCTCAGTTTTATGATTCGCCATTGTGAGCTAAGAAGTCAGGAGTGAATTTAGAAACATGTTAATTCTCTATAAACATTGGCATTAGTTTTACCCTGTTGTGTTTCAAAGTAACTTTAAACACTTGGGGAAGCACTTTGATTATTCCTTCTTTTTTAGTCAAAGGTGTCTTTTAAACACTATTATTAAAAAAAAGAAAGCTACCCTTGGGGATATTTACAGTAAACAGTATTTATATGCTTGATAATGTTTGAAGCCAGATACTTGCTATTGCACAGTGGAGCTTAGTGATTTTTAATTGCTTACTGGTTTTTAAATGTCATATTGACACAAAAGACAAAATTTGTCAGTTCTCTATTACCCATTAGCACACATATCATAGTTTTTTTTTCCACAATATAGCCAATTTTAATGAGTATTCTTTGCTCATAATTATTCTTATCACTAGATAAGGTCAATCCTAATCAAATTTTAATTACCCATTTAAATATGTAATTCATTATTTTTATGTAATATTTATAGTCAAATTGACATTAAAAAATGGTACTGTACAAAAAAGTAAATTGCATTAATCATAGAAGATTTGATGGAGGAATATAACCAAATTTAAACCTCATTTATCTGGACCCCACTAGTTCTGATTCATTTGCAACCTTTAAATTACTTTTATGCTATTCCTGCGGGAAAGAAAGTTGGTCAAGCTAATATATAGTAGAAATAAAGTTGTGAGAGATTTTCTTTACATATTTACTGCATCTACAGCAAGGCATTTTACAAGCTCTGCAGTCAAGGGAGATAGATTGGGATTCTCTCGTACATTGTGTGATCTTGAACCAATCCAGTGTTCTCTGAAGTCTCAATTTTCTCATCTTTAAGTGGGATTAGGGAGTACCAGCCTCACACGTGTTGTGATGAGAGCTAAATGGAATACTGTGGAACAGGGGAATTTATTTTGGAACACAATGGAAAGGTTAATTCTGTAAATGTGAGGCAGTATTTAGAAAGCATTTGGAACCGGGATGGCCATCTAGTGTTTGTTAACTAAACTAAATTTGTTAAACACTTTTAATGACCCCTTCCCTTAGGAGTGTGTACACAGTTCATTTCACAGCACCTCAGCTGCTTGCAAAGTGACTTAAGGGGTCCGTGTGGTCCCATCAGCTGAGACAACAGAGTGCAAGTGTTATGAAGCATATTTGTCTGTAATTCAAACTTGAGTCACACTGAAAATAGCTTTCCCTTAACCAGTTCAGTAGGAGATTTCACTGTGCAGGGATGGGGTTGTCACTGACGATCACACAATATAAAGTTGCCCAGGTTCCATACCTGGAGGCCAGGGGTGGACGGGGGTGTGCTCTCCTGGCCGCTGCGCTGCCAGGGACATCTGAGTTTGCCACCTTCATGGCAGATGGTCTGTTCTTATGTTGCCAGAAATACTCGGAGATCAATTAAACTTGATGGAAAAGGAGAACCCAGAGGGATGAAGCGGGCGAAGCCAGTGCGGTACACAGCTGCAAAGCTGCAGGAGAAGGGTGTCCTCCTGGACATAGACGATCTTCAGGCAAACCAGTGAGTGGCACCCAGAGTCTGCACAGAACACATGCCCCCTCTCATCATGCACATCAGATCTGACTCACATTAATTCAGCTTCCTGTGGCCTTTGAAGAAAGCTTCACTGGGTCTATCAGGGCTTCCCCTTGATTTCAGATGACAGGAGAAAAACACACGTATTGTAATCTCTGGGCTTCCCACCAGGCCTGGCACTGATCGAGAGGCTGAGTTTCCCGTGGCTTTGCCAGCCTCTCCTTTCCATCCAAAAGTACTGAGTCATAGCGGTGAGAATGCAAGGCTGCCTTTCCAAAGCCCTTTCAAAAGCAGATTATTTGCTTGGTCTTTTTAAGAAAGTGGGATTTTAAAAATTGACATTTTACTCAGTGTGCTATTTTCTGCCTGCTTTCAAAGCAAATGGTTTACTATTTCTATCAATTTGTATTTCCTTAGGTTTGAAGACAAGATAGAAACCATTGCTGCCTAGCTCCGAAAAAAAGGGATTAATTTTGTTAAAGGCAAACAGGGAGCTGGAGTGATGTGGCTTTGAATGACCCAAGGCCCTCATTTCATTCAGCAGTAACAATCTGAGTGCTCTGAGACACCTTGCACTGTGCGGGGACCTGTAGGGACCCAGACTTAGAGCCAAACACTCCCATCCCCAGCCTCAGAGGGTTTCAAGCCTAGGAAAGACCACAGAATTCAGCTTTTGTTTCTATGAGTTCCTTTTGTAAAAGGCAAGGATATGTCTCCTGCCACATTGTCCAGCATCCCCCCCGCCTTCCATAATTGGGAGAAGACGAGTAGCTGGGCATAAACAAATATGTTAAATTTAAAAAACAAAAACAAAAAAACAGTCTGACCTTTGGTCTTGCTCAGTGAGAGTTATTTACAGTTGCAAAACAGGACCTTTCTGAGAATTCCCTGGGCGTCCAGTGGCTAAGACTCTACACTCCCATTACAGGGGGCCTGGGTTCAATCCCTGATCAGGGAACTAGATCCCACATGCCAAAACTAAGACCCTATGCAACCAAAGAAATAAAAATAAATATTAAAAAAAAAAAACAAAACAGGACTTTTCTAATTTGAAAGCCACAGAGGGTGCCTTGCCTGGGTCAGAGCCACTCCAGCAGCAGTGTTACTGTGTGTATTAGAAGTGGAGGAGAAACTCTCCTGCCAGGCGCCACACCAGGCACCCTTGGGGTCGCTGTTTTAAAGAACCAGCTTCTTATGCTCCATCACTCCCTTTCCCCTTGTGGGAGGCCAGACTCGCTGCGTGCGGTCCTCTGTAACTCCTGCTTCCTCCAAGGCCTGGCTTCCCTTCCATTTATTCCATCCTGCCTTCTCTTTGACTCAGACCAACTCAGAGAAAACGCTTCTTTGAAGTTGCCATAAAAGTAATCTTCTAAACAACTAACCTTCTGTCAGCCATACAGTCAACACTTATAGTTCTGTGAGTCTCATACAATTTCCACTGTATCTTATGCTCTTTAAGACCTAGGCTCACATTTTGCCTTTCTTTTGTAACATAGCACCTACTCCAGTGCTTTACGGGCTACAGATCTCCACAGGAGCCATCAAACCTAGTTCCTGTGAGCCACATCAGGAAAAGATGATGGGAGACTTGGGGTAACTTACTTGGGGTTTTCCCAGCAGGCTGTTCACTGAGGGGCTTGACCAAGGATTCCATTCGTTTCAGCTTTAAGCATCTATTTGCAGTTCCACATGTGTGAATGGTCCTCTCTTCACTAGGTTTAAAAATGTTACATTTGATATCTCATCTACTGAAGATGTGGGTATTTTCGATGTCAGATCAAAATTCCTGGGTGTTGAGATGGAGAAGGTTCAGCTCAATATTCAGGTAAGCTGGAATTCCTGCATATTGGGGGGAGTTTTATAAAGGGGGTCATTCTTGGCTTCCCTGGCTTGCATTGTTCATGACAAACAATGGCATTTAGCTGTAGACCAATACCACCATTATTTGCCTGTCTTTAAATATGGATGATTTTTTAAAAGCTATGGTTCTTCAAATTATTGGAACTTAAACTGCTTTTAAATGGTAAACCATAGCATTGAGTTTTTCTAAGCCATGTTTTCATTTTGAAACTTAGAGAAAAGAATAATATACATAACAGTATTCAGAGCTCTTGATTAAAGGCTGGAAACTTTCTTTTTCTTAGGAAATTGCATTTCTAAGATAACATATACCCAGGATTGAAACTTTCTGGATCTCATTTCTCCTTTTCTTTCTCCTTCCTAGAATTATTTTTATATCAGGTTCTTAAATTTCTTTGTTAATTCTTTGGGATCACAAGCAAGAAAAACATTGTGCAAAACAGATTGGCTATAAATAGAAAAGTGAGGTTTGTGGTCCGAATTATTGCTATTTTTTAAAATAAGAATCACATTTAAGCCAAATATGCTTGAATAGAAGCTGAGAGAATAGTCTGTGCCACCAAAAGAAAAAAAAAGTGGAGGGTGTTTGCAGCAAACATTTATCTACTCCAACTTCTTAATGCTTAGCACAGGATCAGTTTAGATCCTTAGAGATCATCCTTAAACTGATCTTTAGATCAGTTTAGAGATGTGATTGAGTTTTCTTTTTTGTATGAGGTTTTAAATGGAAATAACCCCTATTTACTTGGGCTCCAAACTACTTGTAAAATGGTTCCCAGGTATTCTGCATGCATCTACATGAATCATTGAGATAAACCACTGGGAATGGTGTAAGTCCTAGGCTCACTGCCTGTCTGACCTGTGGCTGAGATCAAGGAAGTTATACCCCCACCCCTAAGCCATGGGGTAAAATACTAGGGCCCTTCTTTTCTGTCTGGCATTCCTTGTAAGCTTAAAGAACAAAGGAAAGAAAAAAAAAAAGCTAACTGGTTTGATAAAGACACTGAGATAATGGAGTAAATTGGAGAAAATTGAAGATATTATGTAATTTTGAAAAGTATACTTAAGTAAATAGTTTTCTAATGTATTTTAAATGTCACTAAATTTATCTGTTTAAAAATTAAACTGAACATTTTGACTCACTCCATGGAACACTTAGATAAACTGAGGAAGAGAAAAGAATGCAGTGATGCGCTTTGGTTAGTGATTCTTCTGTAAAGCAAAGATACATCATGGATTGCCAAGAAGGAAATGCCCCAAGGCCAGTCAACATCTACTGAACAGATGAATCACCAGTGACCAGGAGACACCTGTTTAGAGAGGCCTTGGGAATTCCACAGGACTTCCTTTTAACGTGGGTGCAAACATCCAGCTTCACTTGCTCCTTTGTTAAACTTCCATAGTAGGATTGGCTGTTCACACCCTTCACTTAGACATACAGTTGTCAAATGTTACTCCTGAGCTGTCTGCAGATGGCTAATATGCTCCAGATTTTTTCAGTCATTCATGTATATCATCAGGACCAGTTATGTAATTTTCAGGGCTCAGAGCAAAATGAAAATGCAGAGCTCCTTACTCAAAATTGGTGAGAATTTCAAGATGGTAACAGCAGAACATTAAGTGCAAGGCCCTTTGTCTAATCAGGGGACTGCGTGCAGATCGAATGCCCACAGAGCCAGCCCTGTATAAAATGATTGTCAGACATAAAGTCAGACATCTTGTCACATATGGCTTTTAGACAGTTATAGTATGAAGTGAATTTTAAGAAAGAAAAATATGATGGCCAGGTCTTTAGTGTGAGTCGACTTTGTTTCTAAAAGGACAAAGGGAGAGTCCTTCTAACTCTGTGTGTCTAGATTTTCTTCAACCCCCCTGTTTCCTCTGTTCATAAAGATTACATCCTGTAGCCATGTACATAACAGGAAGGCGTGACTTACATGAAAGGGTTCTGCTTATACAGGTAATGGCTGGTGTTTATGGAGGGCTGCAGCCTTGGCATTCTTCTTTTCCCAGATGAAGAACTGAGGTTCAGAAAGCATGCTATGGAAGGGGCCCCTGGAGTGCAAACCCTGCATCGCTCTGCCCCGCTGCTTGTCTCACAGGATTCCAGTTGATCCTGACCAGATAAGAGTGGCTTACGGGTAACCCCTTGATCTCATCTACCCAGTAACACACCTGTGGAGTTGGCAGTGTCAACCCCCACTTTACACACAAGAAAATAGAACTTCAGTGAGGTTATATGTTGTTGCAATCTTATAGCAAATAGTGGAGCTAAGAATAAAATCTGGTCTTCAGCCACGAGTTCCATCAGAGCTCCTCTGTTCCCCACGTGGGGGGCCCAGCTAATTTCCCTCTGTACGTGATTCCTTCTCAAATGAAGGTTTCGTTCTTTTCCACGAGACTTTAATAGATGTTGCCTGTCCCAAAGGAAAAGTGAACCTCCACCCCTGTTCAATAGTCAAAAGCATTCTTGATCAAAGAACTTCACTTCCCTGTAGCATTTCCATCCCAGAAGCATTTCTAAATAATGGAGGGGTTTTAGTTGAGTGCAATTGGAGCTAATTGAGAAAGTGGAGCAGGAAGCTGGCAAGAGCCCACGTTCTCTCAAAGATGATTCCAACTTCTGCAGGTGGCCATGCTCGTTGCAGACACAAGGTATTAAGAAGCAAGCAAGAAGTTTCGGAACTAGAAGCAGGAAAACAAGACCTGGGTATGAGCCTAGGGCAGTTCAGGAATGATATCTTCTGTTTGGGAAGGGCCCCTGTCCTGCCTTATTATAAAATGTTACTGCTTAGTCACATGTGTGTGACTGGTATGACCCAATTATTAATTTATAAATGAAGGAAATTTTATTAATTTTTCTTTGTTTATACAGCAGTGGTGAAACAGAGAGAGAGAAACTTACTTGAGGATGAGGAACAGAATACAGGAACACAAGTAGTCTGTCTAGATCAGGAGGAGTTGCTTTGTACATTGGTCTCCAAATGTCAGTCTCACAATTTTCATCAATAAATAGATCATTTGTCCCCATTTCTACGTATTTATTTATAAAGTATACATACACTTGGCACTTTACTCAAAATTTATTTTATAAAATACACAGAAAATGTGAATGCTTAAGGAATGAGGGGAAAAATACAGAGGCGTTTCTAATATTCTTTTTGCTCCTCAGTGAATTGTCTGACTCTCACTTTAGAAAACTCTGGCTCTTCTACAGGATATACCTCATCTTGCTGTCACATCTGTGTCTTGTTTTTCAATTAAAATTAAACTTTTAATTATATATCTAATGTTAACGCTATTGGTTTTCTCTCATAGAGTCCTTATCAGTTCTAAAAATCTGTTTTCTTTCATTGAGATGAGTGATTGTCAGACTATGGCACCCAAACCAACAGTATCATCACCCCTTGGGAACTTGTTAAAATGCCAATTCTTGGGCCCTCCCCCAGAGCTCCAGAATCAGAGGTTCCTGCGGGTGGGGCCCAGCAATCTGTGTTAACTGGCCTGTGTTTCATTAAGAAAGCAGCTGATTCCGATGCACACTGAAGTATAAGAATCCCCACCGAGGTCCTTAGGTCAACTGAATCTTATTTTTGTCAACAAATTCTTCTAGAATGTGTTTTAAATGTGGGAAACATCAAGTTGAAGCTGTGATTGGTGTTCCTTGCAATTGCAGGATTTACTTCAGATGCAGTATGAAGGCGTAGCTGTGATGAAAATGTTTGATAAAGTTAAAGTGAATGTAAACCTTCTCATATACCTGCTGAACAAGAAATTCTACGGGAAGTGAAGTGCCTGCAGAAATCTCTCGGATTCTGTATCACCTGGATTAGGAAATGAATCTGTTTAGTATTTTTGTTTCTAAACATGATTGAGATCACTGCTTATAAATGTGTGATTTTTTTTTTTCAAGACCAAAACTGTTCTGAAGAATGTACCCACGTGCCTTTCTGATAATCTGATACTGCAGTAGAATGAAACACGGAATGAATTCCTGTAAACACTGCCACGCTGTACTGTGGTGTGAGTACTCTGATTTAAATCTTTGGACATTCTGGGATTTGTTTTAAAGTAGGGAGATAATTTTAGCTGACTAGGGACAAATATGTAAACCTATTTTCCTATGAAAAAAATTTTAAATGTCCCATTTGAATAATGTACCTCTTCATATATTTTTGTTGTTGTTGTTTTGATCTGTGGAGAAATGGAAACTGAATTATTTGTAATGAATTATTTAGACAGATAACTTGGTTCTAAGCCCTGCCTCCTGGGAGTTATCGATTTTAAAGAAAACTTTTGTGCAATTCAAAATGAGTTTTATAACTAATTGAAAGTGACAGTACAATAACACTTTCTGTACAAAGGTATATATTTTATGTGATTTATTCCTACTCAATGAAGTGCACTACTGCCTCATGGTAAAGACCCTTGGACCCAGAGCCTTTAAGTGACTAAGGAATACCATGAACAGCGATTGAAGGCCCCCATTTCCACCCCTCACAATTTATTTGAATATTTCCATTGTGCCTCTCAAGTTTTTGTAATGCAATAAGATCAGTATCTGGATGGTTTTTAAATGTATTCTTTGAAAAATTGTTTTATGTAAAATAAATGTTACTGAATTACATTAATTTGCCTTTTGACTGAATAAATCCAGATCATTTAGTGGGTAGGAGAAGCTTCTTGATGGGGCCTTTGGGGAAAAGAACTACCATTGACCCTCAAACAACATGAGGTTTGATCTGTGTGGGGCCACTTATATGTGCACTTTTTCAACCGACAATTTAAACGAAACATGAATTTCTCTTTGACATCTTTTTAGTTTTGATACCTAGTGTTAATAAGATGTGTAACATCTACAGTGTTTTATAACATATAAGACAATATAGGTACGGAGAAATTATTTATTTTATAACAGATGACAGACTTTCAGTATTGATAAATACAGTGCAGTACTATAAATCAGAGAAGGCAATGGCACCCCACCCCAGTACTCTTGCCTGGAAAATCCCATGGACGGAGGAGCCTGGTAGGCTCCAGTCCATGGGGTTGCTAAGAGTCGGACACGACTAAGCGACTTCACTTTCACTTTTCACTTTCATGCATTGGAGAAGGAAATGGCAGCCCACTCCAATGTTCTTGCCTGGAGAATCCCAGGGACGGGGGTGCCTGGTGGGCTGCCATCTATGGGGTCGCACAGAGTCGGACACGACTGAAGTGATTTAGCAGCAGCAACAGCAACTGTAAATGTCTTTTCCTTATGATTTTAATAACCTTTTCTCTAGCTACTTTATTGTAAGAATACAGTGTATAATACATATAACATAAACAATATGTGTTAATCAAGTGTTTATGTTATTGGTAAGGGGCTTCCCAGGTGGTGCAGTGGTAAAGAATCCATCTGCCAATGCAGGAGACCCAAGAGACACAGGTTTAATCCCTGGGTCAGGAAGATCCCCTGGGGAAGGAAATGGCAACCGACTCCAGCAATTTTGCCTGGAAAATCCCATGAAGAGAGGAGCCTGGGGGGCTACAGTCCATGGGGTCATAAAGAGTCAGACATGACTGAGCGCGCACACGTGTTATTAGTTAGACTTTAGGCCAACAGTAGGATATTAGTCGGGGAAGGCAATGGCACCCCACCCCAGTACTTTTGCCTGGAAAATCCCATGGACAGAGGAGCCTGGTAGGCTCCAGTCCATGGGGTCGCTAAGAGTCGGACACGACTGAGCAACTTCACTTTCATTTTTCGCTTTCATGCATTGGAGAAGGAAATGGCAACCCACTCCAGTGTTCTTGCCTGGAGAATCTCAGAGACAGGGGAGCCTGGTGAGCTTCCGTCTATGGGGTCGCACAGAGTCGGACACGACTGAAGCGACTTAGCAGCAGTAGCAGCAGGATATTAGTAGTTGAGTTTTAGGGGAGTCAAAAGTTATACTCAGATTTTTGACTGTGTGGAGGGTGGAGGAGTGAGGCTTTTAACCCCCACATTGGTTAAAGGGTCAACTGTAATACACCTATACCTGTACTATGTAGGATACAGTTTACAGGGAGAAAAAAATAATTTTCCCTCTATCCTTCAGGGTCTTGACTGAGGACCACACCCCCATAAAAGATTAACAGGAGAAAAAGAGAAGTTTAATAACTCCTATATATCCTACATACATGCGAGTCACACAGGAAAAACTGAGTAACTCCCCCAAATAGCCCAAGCCACCCCCTTAAATTTCCAGCTAAAGACAAAGACAATGGGGGAGGGACACAGTTACGGGAGGCAATCGGGAGATTTCCCTTGTAAATGTCTTTCACAAAAGGGTAACTGCTGGTTTCCAGAGCTTCTCCTATATCTGCTGTTTTTCAAAACTAGCCAGCTTAAAGTACTCCTTCCAGAGATACATATTGTGCTCCCTTTCAAGAGTGGCTGCTGTGACCCAATGAAAACCTGTGGTTCTAGTTGTAAAGAAACGGAGCAGTGATACCTGGCGACAAACCAGCTGTCTCTACCACAACAGTAATCCAGACTCTAAGGTTACCCCTGACCAGAGTACCCCTGACACTTTGTATTCTGTTCATTCATTCAACAGGCTTTATGTTCCATAGGGATTACCAAATACTGAGAAACTGGGTTAGACTATGCTTATTTGACATAAGCTTCTCAGATGGCACCAGTGGTAAAGAATCCACCCACTGGTGCAGGAGACACAAGAGACAGTTTCGATCCCTGGATGGGGAAGAGCCCTTGGAGTAGGAAATGGCAAGCCACTCCAGTATTCCTGCCTGGAAAATCCCAGGAGCCTGGCAGGCTACAGTCCATGGGGTCACAAAGAGTTAGACACGACTGAGTGCACGTGCACACGTTTGGCACAAACGAACTTGAAGGTAAGACATAATTTGGAAAATTCAATTTTAAAAAAGTCGAATCTAATACTTTAATAATGGTTTCAGGTTATACAGATTTTTGACAGAGGTAAATACCTTGAAACAATGTTGTCTCAACAGTTTGTAGGTGTGGGGTTTTTAATGCATTACCTTTACTACAGACTTCTATCAGAGCAATCATTAAGCATGCAGTGCCTAGAAAATCCCATGGACGGAGGAGCCTGGTGGGCTGCAGTCCATGGGATCGTGAAGAGTCGGACACGACTGAGTGACTTCACTTTCATCTTTCAGTTTCATGCACTGGAGAAGGAAATGGCAACCCACTCCAGTGTTCTTGCCTGGAGAATCCCAGGGACAGGGAAGCCTGGTGGGCTGCCGTCTCTGGGGTCGCACAGAGTCAGACACGACTGAAGTGACTTAGCAGCAGCAGCAACTTCACCTGGGAGAAGGCAATGGCACCCCACTCCAGTACTCTTGCCTGGAAAATCCCATGGATGGAGGAGCCTGGTGGGCTGCAGTCCATGGGGTCGCTAAGAGTCAGACATGACTGAGCAACTTCACTTTCACTTTCCACTTTCATAGATTGGAGAAGGAAATGGCAACCCACTCCAGTGTTCTTGCCTGGAGAATCCCAGGGATGGGGGAGCCTGGTGGGCTGCCCTCTATGGGGTCACACAGAACCGGACACAACTGAAGCGACTTAGCAGTAGCAGCAGCAGTAACTTCACCTTGAGACTAAACCCTGTCTCCTCTAACGAGCATTAGGTGAGGGACAGGAACCTACAGGAAGTAGGTGGTAAGTTAAACTTCCTTCTTCATCCTCTAGGAAAGACTTTAAGTGGAAATGTACAAGAGGAGCCAAAATTAGGGGAAGAGGTTTAGAGATAAAAGCCAACCTTTAGCAGGGTCTCAAAAAGGGGCTTGTCTTAACATTTCAACGCTGAGTGACATGCATGAGTATTATTTGTATGAATGAAGATCTTTGTATCATGGCAACACCCTCAAGGAAAGCTGTGAATGTTTTCTCTTGGCCCACAAGATGAGGTAATTCTTAAAGATGTTACCAACTGCTACTTGTTTGAGATCTTGAAGGGACATGAATGAATGAGTGACCCCGAGAAGGAAGCAGGTAAGGAGGACAAGGAGCCAGAGGAGGCATGGGTGCAAAGACTCCTGGAGCCAAGGCCTGCACCTTTCTCAGGAGGACTGCAGCACCCCCATGTCAGGGCACAGTTGCTCCTTACAAGCCTGAGCCACTAGGACTCGGGCAGTGTAGCGGAGAGAAAATAATTTTCCCTATACCCTTTGAGTTCTTTACTGAGACTCCCTGTGCTGAATGATTAACAAGAGAAAAACAAATAGTTGATTAACATGGGAGATACTCAGGAAAACTGCATAAAAATCCCCCAAATGGCTCAAGCTACCACCTTAGACGGACTTCCCTGGTAGCTCAAATGGTAAAGAATCTGCCTGCAATTTAGGAGACCAGTTTCAATGCCTGGGTCGGGAATATGCCCTGGAGAAAAGAATGGCAACCCACTCCAGTATTCTTGCCTGGAGAATTCCATGGAGAGAGGAGCCTGGCGGGCTACAGTCCGACAAAGAGTCAGACATGACTGAGCAACTCACACACACACACACACACATACCACCTTAGACACTATCTTCAACTAAGATAAAGATGTGAGGAAGCTGGGAATGGGGGCAATTCTCCGGAAGGTGAGAAGAGGAAACATAGGCCCTGCAGATAAGACTGGGAAAAGTTATCTCTGGAAATAGCACTCTTCCTGGCAAGCCCCCTTTCTAGTGTGAATTTCCCGTACAATTTCCTTTACAGAGAACGTCCACTCTGCTCAGAGCTTCTCCTGTGTCTGCGGTTTCTCAATATAAGATTATGCCAAAGAGGCCTGTTTAGGGTGGCCTGTTCTGCTACCCTTCCCCAGCTTCCTCCCCAGGGCACAAAGCTTTCCTTACTCATAGGAAGAAGAAAGAAAACATTGGTTTTGCTTTAAAGATACATAGCAATGGAAACACTTCATTTTTACATAGCTGACTCCTGTATCTTGATGTATGTTTAATCATGGTTCCACTGTTAACAAATCGTTTTTGGTCTGAAACTGAGAGGGACCATGCATCCCCCAAACTCCTCTTTCAAAGAAAAAAAATTTTTTTTAATTTATTTTTGGCTGTGCTGGCTCTTCGTTGCTGCAGGGGTTTGTTTTTGTTTTTTTCCCCTCTAGTTGCAGTGCAGTGCACAGGCTTCTCTTGTTGCAGAGCATCACCTCTAGGGTGCTCAGGCTTCAGAAGTTGCAGTTCCCTGGGCTATAGAGCACAGGCTCAGTAGTTGTGGCCTATAGGCTTATGCCAGAGAAGGCAATGGTACCCCACTCCAGTACTCTTGCCTAGAAAATCCCACGGACGGAGGAGGCTGGTGGGCTGCAGTCCATGGGGTCGCTGGGGGTCAGACATGATTGAGCAACTTCACTTTCTCTTTTCACTTTCATGCATTGGAGAAGGAAATGGCAACCCACTCCAGTGTTCTTGCCTGGAGAATCCCAGGGACGGGGAGGCCTGGTGGGCTGCCGTCTGTGGGGTCACACAGAGTCGGACACAACTGAAGTGACTTAGCATAGCATAGCATAGCATATGGGCTTATGCTCTGAGGCATGTGGGATCTCTGTGGATCAGGGATTGAGCCTATCTCCTGCATTGGCAGGCGGATTCTTTACCACTGAGCCACCAGAGAAGCCCTGAACTCCACTCTTCAGCACCTAGAACTTAGAAAGGACGTCACAGGATCCTAGGTACTCTCAAAGAATGTGCTCTAGTGAACTCCACAAGAGGGAAAGCCTTTGCATACTTTAATATTCTGGAGGTTTGTGATGAAGAAAGAGACCAAATCAGTGAAAACATTGTCTGACATGACATATGTTTAAAAAAAAAAAAAAATGACAAACCCCAAATGAATTGATTTTTTTCTCCCTACTCCCATCACAGGAAAGCAAAACTTGACTGCAGTTTTAACCCTGCCCAGAAATGTGACCCATAAAACATTCAATCTTAACTTTTGGATCAAGACTGTGGAAATAATCTGCATGGTTATTTCCCTTCACCCAGAAGAAGGTGGCCTGGCTTGAAATCCTCTTTTCTTTTGCTAATACCTCTTTTTCTCACCCTCCTCCAGCCTATAAGAACCCTCTGGAGTTCCCCTCTAGTTGCCAAAGGAGCTGCTGTCTGATTCTTGAATCTCTGAATAAAGCTGATCAGATCTTCAAATTTACTCAATTTTGATTTTTAACACACATTTCCCTTATGTCACGAGATGCATGTTGGTGTATCTGTGTGTGGTCAGGCACCAACTGGAGGTGTTATTCATGATGTAGTTTTTACAGCTCAGGCTGTGGTCAAGTAGGAGTTTGTGGTACTCCTCAACATTCCAAGAGGCAAACCACAAAACTCTGAATGATGAAAACCGTCTCTATTTTGAGAGATTCTGGTGTGTATCAGGTGGTCTAAGTGCCGATCAACTTTGTAAAAAACTCCATTGCCTCTGTTACTGAAACCTGGATTTAGTAACAGGTTTTATATCCTCGGCTACATGACGGGTTACACATTAGTAATTAGTTTTATAACATGCAGGTGCGGAACAATTAACAATTACAGCATGCAAGTGCAGGCATTACCCTTAATCTAAGACAACCTGACCTTTACCTCCAATCTTTGTTTGCCACCTGTAAGGAGGGGGTTTCCTGGTTTTGCTTTAAGGATGGTTAACAGGGTTCAAGCCCATTTCCCATCCTGCCTTACGATGGCTGACAGTCTTCAAGGTGGAATCCCTCTTCCCTCCTCCCAGTGGCCCCAACAGTACGAAAGGTTACTGGTTATCTCAGTTTAACAGTGAACATGCACTCTCCAAATAAAATAGCTCATACAGATTCTCAAGGTTGCCTCACTGTCGTTTCCTTAGAGTGTAAAATCTCTTAGCTAAAATACACTGGAGGGTGTGATGGCTAATTTTGTGTCAACTTGTCCTGGCAAAAGGATGCCCAGATAGCTAGTAGGATATTATTTCTGAATATTCTCTGTAAGGGTATTTCCAAAGTAGATAAGCACTTGAATCTGCAGACTGAGTTAAGATCATACTTTCTGTGGGACTTCCTTGGTGGTCCAGTGGCTAAGACTCCACATTCCCAATGAATGCAGAGAACCCAAGTTTGATTCCCAGTTGGGGGACTAGATCCCACATACCACAACTAAGACTCAGCAAAGCCAGATAAAGAAAGATCACCCTCACAAGTGTGGCCAAGCATCATCCAATCTGTTAAGAGCCCAGAAGGAACAAAAAGGTGCAGGAAGAGGAAATTCTCTCTTTTTTTTTTTTCTCTTTGTCTTCTTGAGCTGAAACATCTGTCTTCTGCCCTGGACACCAGAGCTCCTGGTTCTCGAGCCTTCAGACCCTGAGACTTAACCCGAGCAGCCCCCCAGTTCTCAGGCTGGGAACTACGCCATCACTGCCCATGGTTCTCAGGCCTTTGGACTCATTGAATTATACCACTGCTTTCCTGGTTACCAGCTTACAGACTTCAGATCACAATGGGACTTCTTGGTTTCCATAACCATATGAGCCAGTTCTAATAAGAGATCTCCTGTTACATATTTATCTTTATATATCCTATTGATTCTGTTTCTCCAGAGAATCCTCACTAATTCAGAAGGGAAATGAACAGATACGAGAAGTGAAAGATACTGAGTTCACCTTATATAACTTGGAACAAGTTCCTGTTGTTTCTTTTGAATAGATACTGAATTTGACCTTTTCCTAGCACCCCAAACCACTAGGATAGGCTACCATTCTGTCCATGGTATAATTAGTGGAAACGCCTTGTTGACCCGCTAGAAATGATTAACTTTACTTCTAAACCCAAAATACCAATGGAGGTTTGTGTCAACAAAAGGCGGAAATAGGATTCCTTGATTACAGATCGACTATTTGCTTAAAAAACAAATGTAGAGATATCTGCACAACACCTGGAGAATCGAATATCTAATTTGAAGACAATTTGATTTTACACCATAGAAGCCTGGATATCATCACCATTAGCTTCCAAAAGGAAATAACTAAGGCAAGTTCTCGGGATATAGTGTTGTCCTTAGAGGGCTTCAGACAGAGGAGGGGTAAGTGGAATAGCTGAAGCAGGTAAGTCATCTAATGGGTTTAAATAAAACTGCTTTCATGGGATCTTGGGCTTAAAATTTTCACCATTTGTATAGCATTTTTGTTTTAAACACACTATTAAATACCAAAAACACTATGAGAGAATAACTAGTGACTCATTTTAGTGCCAGACAAGTTCAAAGAAAATGAAACTGGGAACCACTATAAAGTGGTTGTGAGTGACACGTGTAATGCTGCAATGAGGAGATTTCATTTCTGGGGAATATTAACATGTTGGGCAGCCACCTCTGGTTAGGTTAATTTGATGCTCCAGGGAAGCTGCATGGATTTGCTCTAAAACTGGCAACAAAAACATTTTGGTATGGGTAACAGGGAATAAATGAAGAAGAGAGATTGATACGTTTTGCAAGAAGCTCTAAAGAGCACACAAATACATGAATTTTTGTAGAGAAAACAGCATATCACCAACAGACCATAATACAAAATTGGAAATTAATCAAAACTTCTAATAACTTACAGATTGAAGAAGAGAAAATGAAGTTGACAAAATATTTGTACCTGAGATGCATATGTTTATACATATTTATACCTGAGATGCATATCAAAACTTACAAAATGCAAGGAGAAGTGAAAATTAAGCTAAACAGTTCAAAAAGTTAGGAGAATTAAGAGTAAATCCAAAGGAAGTCAAAAGGGGCAAATTTTTAAAACCTGTGTGAAAATTAAGGACACAAAAAATAAACAATAAAAGCAACAAAACAAGATGGGCATTTGAAAAAAAAACTGGTCATTTCCATTAAAGGGACAAAAAGCAAAAATACATTATATAAGGAATGAAAGTGAGGTCAAAACTATAGACAAAATAGATGGCTTTAGAAGAATAAAATGTGGTATATAATATAAGAAAATGCTATAAGTTTAAAAATTAAATATACATGTATCATATAGGTAAATTTCAAAAATGCAAACTGCACAAATATTCTTAAAGTATGTTACTCTGTGTAAATATTTAAAACATACAGAGCTATACTGAAAAAAAATTGAGGGGAAACACAACTATACTAAAAGTGCAATAACATGGATGAGAAAGTTACTCTTCTGAGCAGAGAAAAAGAATGGAATCAGAAAAGTGTAGAGAAAAAATCTTAATACTGTATATGTAAATACCATGGGTATTAGGTTCTATAGTTTTCTATGCTTGAAACATTGTATCATTTCAAGAAAGTAATACAAAAGCTATACGGAATCCTGTTCAATTCTTTTTCTCCCTCAAAGCAGTTGTTTTCAGGTATGTCCCTAGCAGCCTCAGCATCACCTGGGATCTGGTTAAAAATGCAAATCTTCAGTCCATTTCCCAGACCCACTGAATCTAGAAATCGAACTTAACAATGGGCGGAGGGGGTGGTTACCAAGCCTCCCAGGTGATTCTGATCCAGGTGATTGAGATCCCTGTCTTAGAATGTGCCTGCACACATGCTTAGTCGCTTCAGTTGTGTCTGACTCTTTGCAACACCATGGACTGTAGCCCACCAGGCTCCTCTGTCCATGGGATTCTCCAAGTAAGAATACTGGAGTGGGTTTCCATGCCCTCCTTCAGGGGATCTTCCTGTCTTAGAATGTTGTTACTGAAAGCTTTGGTCTGAAACCCCTCAGATACTACCCATCACCTGAGGGTCCTTGTAAAAATGCAGAATCTGATTTCATAGGCCTTCAGTGGGGTCCAGGAGCCTGCACTTGTGTGTGCTATAAGTCAAAACCACTGTTTCTGAGGCAAGTTTTTGAAGGCAAGTTCAATTTTTGGTGGCTGCTCAATTAGCAATCCACAATCTTTAGAAAATACTCAAGTGAGGAGGAAATACCTCATTCTGTTCCACTCTTCTTTGCTCAGTGTATTTTAGTCCCATCCTAAAGGATAGTTCAGTTAATACTCACAAAGAACTTAAGCATTTCATTATTTCCGAAGCTCTATTTTTTTTTTTTTAACACTAGAGGTACATTTTGTTCTAATGTGCTAAGTCATTTCAGCTGTGTCTGACTCTGTGTGACCCTACGGACTATAGCCTACCAGGCTCTGTTCTAATAACTAAGACAAAAAAAAAAAAAAAGAGAGGGAGAGAAAGTTATTTTAAACTTCACAGTTTTAGAAAATGGTTAAAAACATTTTCCACCAATGAAACAGATAAAATTTAAAAGTGTACTCAGAGTGTTATTTCATTTTCAAGGCTATAGGTACATACATGGGCTTCCTTGGTGGCTCAGCTGCTAAAGAATCTGCCTGCAGTGTGGGAGACTTGGGTTCGATCCCTAGGTTGGGAAGATCCCTTGGAGAAGGGCTCTCCTCGAGGAATCGCTTGTTAAAAAGCTTAGAAACCCGACAAGTGAGTCTCAACAGCAGTTTATCAGCCTCAGGGTGCAGAACACACCCCTACATCTGGGAGGAGAAGGGGCTGCGGGCAACCTTTCCCAGAAAGGGCCCTTTGAGGGGACCTGTTTCCCTTTGCGGTCCGAAAGACGCGCTCAGCAGATAGGCTCTCCAAACGAAATCGTCGGCCCGCTCCTGCCCGCGGGGCTTCCTCCTCCAGGGGGCCCCGGCCAGAGGCTCGAGGGTCTCCGCCCTGCGCCTTGAATTTGGCCAAACTGTATCAAACCCGGGAAAGTGTGAGCGGCCTCAAGAGTCACCGGGGCGCTTCGGCTCCCGGGCGGCCCTTCCTCCCGAGGCGCGGGGAAAGCCCAGCCCGCCCGCCTCCAGGCACCGCGGCACAGGTGGAGCCGGCGCGCGCCTCTGCTGAGCTCGAGCTAGAGCTAAGAGCTGCAGCCCCGCCGAGCGCGAGGGCGGAGAAGCGGCTCCTGGGACCGGATGATTCTAAACGCACTCGCAGCCCGCGTGTCAAAGAACTAAGTGCCCGACCTACGAAATATTTAAGGAGCGAATTCAAGGCAATCGAATAAGAATCGTCAAAAATTCTGTTCAAAGCGAAGAGCTTCTTCTCATCCGCGGGCCACCCTGTATCTACAGTATAAACGTTCAAATCCACTAACCCCGAGTTATAAAAGCATAAGTCGCTTTAACACTTGTGGCGAAGCTCCCAGGTTTCCCAATGCGGCGCAGCGCAGGGCCTGAGTCGGGCCCGGGGAGGGACGGGCTGGTGGGGGCCGCGACCCGAGGTTCTCCACTCAAGTCCGTGCTCCTCGAGTGAGCGGCTGATAACTCGCGGGCCAAGTCGACGGGCCGAGGAAACGACTTCTCACTCGGGTTCCCCAGCGGGGAGGGCGGCCCAAAGCGCGAGGAGGGGCGGCTAGATGGCCGAGCCCCGGCTGGCCCGGCGACGGCGGAGGGGGCGGCGGCCGCGCCAAGACGCACACTGGCCGCCGGGGGGAGCCCTTCCCGGCCCGGCGCTCGTGAGCCCCGCCCCCGCCCGCGCCCCCCGGGACCTTTTTCCCGACCTGCGCCGCCAGACGCGCCGAACTGCCTCATCCTGCCCAGAGGCTAGCGCTCTGTCTGCCCGCGCCGCAGCCCTCTAGACTCCGCGCGTGCTGCCCGAGCCTCCGGGCGGCGGGCCAGCCTCCCCGAGCCGCGCCGCCCCGGCCCGCCGAGCGCGCGGAGCCCCGGGACAATGGGGCCGCGGTGGCTGCTGCTCTGGGCCGCGGGGCTCGGTCTGTGCAGCCCCCTGGTGTCGGCCGGCACCCGAGGCCCCAGACCAGGTAAGCGTGGGCCCCGAACTCCCCTCCCGACCGGTCCCGCAGCCCCGGGCCTCCGCGGGACCCCGGGGGTACCCCCTGACCGCCCCTTCTCCGGGAGCCCGTTGCAGGCTCGGCCCGAACCTCTCTGCACACTTCTGGAGCATGCAGGGTGTGGAAGGTGGACGAGGAGGGCTCGGGCTGTCTTGGGGAAGCCGAGGGACTTCGTTGAATCTGTTGTCACTGCGGGGCCTGTTTCTCCCAGGACCACCCCGAAAAGAAAGAGGTTTCACGTTGCTCCACCAATAGCCGGTCCGGGTTGTTGTTGTTGTTTTTTTTTCCCCCCAAGATGAGGTGGAGAACCGCTCCCGCTGAAATTTTGTTTTGTTCAAACGGCTTTTCTTGCACATTTTGAAGGCGAGGAAAGGGGTGTAGAGAAAAGCTTTGTCCCATGGCCCGTTAAGTGGAGAATCAGGACCTGCCGCCCCGCCGGGCACAGACAGGCCCTGTATCAGGGGTGGTCGTGGTGCGGGATACCGAGTGATAGCTAGATCGCCACGAGGCGGTGGTCAGCGGGCTTTGTTTGCTTGTTTCCTAGGACCCAGTCTTCCAGGCGAGTTGAGGCAACAATCCAGCTCCTCACAAAAGGCTCCCTCAGCCCCTTTGGGATGAAACCATTTCAGTTTCTGATCTGCTGGGAGACGGAGGTTTCTCACCTAGAATACATTTATTACTGTGCGCTGCGTGTATTTTAAAGTATCTCGCTGCCTGAGCAAATAAATGCATTTTCCAACCTCTCCCCCTTAAAAAAAAAAAAAAAAAAAAGGGCAGAAAAGTTGTTGCCTGGAAAGAGCCTAGATATTAAGGGACGGGGGAAATGCTGTTATTTCTTTATAGCGATACAACTTTGTAAGCTTTCTGGCCGCTTCTTTTATTCTGGGTAGTAACAAATGCTAGCTGTTTTCCTTATCTGTGAAACACTGTATATTCTGTATTGTTTTCGCAACTTGGAAGGAATACAGGCAGTTGGAGATGGAGAGGTGACAGAAACATACAGAAACTGGCTTCTCTGCTCTGCATCTTTGCTCAGGGTGAGTTTGGAGGTGATGCTTTTCAGAACACTGAGAGGCCCACACAGGAGCCCAAAGTTTTTCAGCAACTTTGCACATTATCTCTTGCGATGTTTGGGAAAGCAGAGAACTCCTGAAAAATTGTGTATGGTGACATTGATGTCAGATATCACTTTATAGATTTATTCTGGGATGTGCTCTTAAGAACACAGATTTCTGTTTGAGATTTGGATGGTGAGGTAGAGAACAGGTTTATACAGATGCTGCATCCATTGTATCACCTTTCTTCGCGGTGGATTCCCTAGGAAGGTTTTTGGCCTCTTGTTAGGGAGTGAAGTTCAAACTGCTGTTCCCCACGCTTGTTACACACATCAACCTGAATGGTGCATGCTAAGACGCTGCTATAGATAGAGCTGCATAACACTGGCCAATTCATCTACCCCGGATTCTGGGACCACTGTATGAGGGAGAGGAGAAAAGAGGATGAGAAAGAAAAGGCACTCTTGTTAAAGTGTTGTACTGTGTGTTTAACCCTGGGCCCAGAGGCGTTTCACTACACCTTGTCTCATTTCACCCCCTCACATGTTTATCCCCTTTTGCCAATTCTCAAACTAAGTCTCAGAGACAGTGTAGCTAAATTCCAAAAGGAGGAGGGGATCCTGGATGCAAGAAATAGGTGGGACCTTGTCTTTGGAGAGTTTTAAGCCCCATAAAATCAACCAAAAATAGGTCTGCTTTTTATTATCACTGTGCACCTGCAATTCTAAACAATGCGTGTCTTAACCACCTGTATCCGATGGAAGGAGTCAAGAGACCCCAGTCATAGGAAATCCTTCCAGGACAAGCCTTGCCCACCAGTTTGAGCTTTCTCAAAGCACTCTCAGACTTGTCCCCACTTGTTTTGGCTTTTCCTGCAAAGTGGCTTTTCCAGTTTGTGGGTCTGTCATCCCCCAGCAAAGATTATAAACTTCCATTTATCCCTCTGGCATCTAGAACAGATGTTCACTCAGCAGATACTTGAAAAATTCCTGAGTTCATTAACCAGTTTACATTCCTTTGTCCAAGCAATATAAGTAAGATTCTCTCTTCAAAGCGTGTCAGTGTCCTAGAGGTGATGTCCGTTGATTCTATAAAGGTCTGGAGAGTAAAAGGCGCCAGAAGCACTGATAGTGACTGTGGCAGAGGGGGTCGGATGGAGATTCCATGTACTGCCTTCCTGCCCACAAAGTCAAGCTCAGTTCCTTAGTATAGACGAAGGTGCCTCTTCCCTTGCAGTATGGGTCCCCAGCCTCCCTTATTACTGAGCCTCCCCTATTACATAACCTGTACTTCACCCAGCCCCCACCCTGTAGTTCCACCTGTGCTTTCTCTGGCTGCTGTCCCCAGGCCATTCCCCTGGCCAGAATGCCCTTCCCACACCCTACTTGTTCACATGTAATTAAAAACAGCTACTTTATGTCAAGAACCTACTAAAGCCAACACCCTGCCTAGATACATTACAGACACTATTTTACTTATTCCTGTATCCACCCTTTGAGTAGATGGCATCCCCATTCTACAGGTAAAAACTGAGGCCCCCAAATGGTTAAGTCACAAGTGCAGTTACTAGTGAAACTGAGATCTGACCACAGGCCTTTTCCGCCAAGTGCAGGCTTTCTCTACTGTCCACTATGAAGAGGAAGCCATCCAGACCCCCCAGCCCCTCTGACATCCACAGCAGAGAAATAATCCTGCTGTGCTTCCCAGGAACCCGGAAGGCAGAGTCTGTGCCCCGCTGGCTGGGGAGCCCAGGTCTAGCACACAGAGGTGCTTAGTAAGCTCAGATGCATCGATTGTGGTACCCTGCCTTTACTCTCTGAAGCAGATGATAAGGCAGTCTGTGACTAGACCCCCATCATGAATGTGCAGGTTAATTGGCCGTTACTGAGAGGCTGTGATATTCCGCCCAACAAATGACACGAAACGAGACAGTGAAGCGGTTTGAAGCGAAGCAGAAACCTCTGAAAGTCGTTTTCTACCCCAGCATCTCAATCACTTCAAACTTGCTCCTTCCCGTCCTTCTTTTTCCCGTTCATTCGCTCCTTAGTGACCCGGGCACTGTTTTCACAGGACACATCCTGCGGTTGGCCCACGCTTCCTTCGTGTGAGGACAGGTACTAGGGTGTTCTGGCCCGTCCTCGGGAATCCTCTCATGAATCTCTGCTGGTTGCCCTTCCAGCCCTGCCTCCTCCTTTGCGGTTCAGCATGTCTCTGCTCTCCCTTCTTTCTAGCTCAGCATTTCTCTACCTTTTATGTGTAAACAGACAAGCGTGCTGTCAGCCCTGACTCGCAGCTCCTCATCAGCTCTGAGTTTGCTCCTTTGCCAGCCTGCTTCCGGCCGTCATTTCCCTGCACCCTTGCTGCCCCTTCTGTCCTCTCAGGCAGCTCGCTCCTGTCCTGTCACCGCAGCAAACGGACTCAGCTGAGCCTGAGTTGGAGTTCCCCTGAGACCCTGGAGCCCCTAGGACCCTGCGCTTCTCTCATCTCACTCTCTCATTCTGGACACACATCCTTCTTTTCCCTTGAAATTCACCCTTCCTCCCTTCTTTCCTTCTCTTCTGCCTTCCCTCTCTCCCTCCTTCCTTCCTGTCTTTCTCTGCTTCCAAAATTGAGGTCAGTATTGTTCAACAGAGGGAATGTAGCCAATATTTTGTAATAACTTTAAATGGAAAGTAACCTTTCAAAACTGTATAAAAAGATTACATTGAAATGAGTGAAAAGAAATTTTAAATAATTGCATTAAACAATATAAGATTGTGCAATTGAGCATATGACGCAGAAATGCAGTCTTTGTTTGACACACACAGTGCGGAGGAGGGGCACGGAATGAAGATATATTAGAGTTAGGGACTGATGCTGCATGACAGTTGGAACCCACTGGAAGAAATGAAGAGGACCAAACTGGGGAATAACATTAATATCAAAATTAACTCTATGGATATAAAAATAATTAAACACAACTGAGGTAGAATCTACCTAGCATAAAATTAATCATTTTTAAGTTTACAGTTAGTGGCATTTAGCACATTTACAGTGTGGTACATCTACCGCCTCTATCTAGTTCCAAAAGAAACTGGGTCGCCATCATGCGCTCGGCCCCGTCCCCTACCTCCAGCTCTTGGCAGCCCTGATTTGCTCTGGGTTCACCACTTCTGCGTATTTCCGCACATGAATGGAATCATATCATGTGCAGCCTTTTGTATCTGGGGAACTGCATCCCCTTTACTGTGGGATACTCACAGAACCTCAGAAGAATCATCAGGAACCCCAGCCTGGGTTTACTTTTGACTAGGATGACAGTATCCAGGACTCCCAGTTTCGACATTGAGAATTTTCTGTTTGTTTCCCTACTTTGTGGTTTATTTCATTCTGCCGTTCACCTCCTCATGCTTATGCCCCAAACTGTCAGAATACACAGTTCTCTGTCTAGACTGAGCTTCCCCCAGACAGCCTCTCCCACACTGACCTTGGGATGTGTGTGTGCTTAGTCGCTCAGTCATGTCCAACTCCTTGTCATCCCACGGACTGTGGCCCGCCAGCTCCGCTGTCCATGAGATTCTCCAGGCAAGAAAACTGGAGTGGGTTGCCATTTCCTTCTCCAGGGGAACTTCCCAATCCAGGGATCGAACCCAGCTCTTTCTCATTGCAGGCAGATTCTTTACTGGCTGAGCCACCAGGGAAGCCCTTACCTTGGGATGGTGCTTGGAAAAACCCATGAAGTGATGCCTCCTTTTTCTCCATCCCAAGGCATCGAATGATGTTTTACCACTTACCAGGCCATTACAGAACCTTTATTTGCTTTCAAAAGAGCCTACTTTTGGAAATAACAGGAATACTCTGAAATTTGCACTTCAAAACAAATTTATTGAACTTCAGGAAAGGAACTAATCTAATCTCATCTATTTACACTTCAAGTCTGTGGTGGATTAAAAGTCAGGTATTATGTATTATAAAGGAGTGTTTTCGGGTATTTTCTTTTTTGCTAACCAGCAGTGAGGACTCTAAGGAATATGCTTTACATGATGACATGGTTGCTGCCTATATGTTCAATAAATGCCTGGGGACAGTCATGGTGCACAGTAACAAAAGTTTTCCCAACCAGTACTCACCTTTACCACGCGCTATGCTTTCATTTTCTACATGATTTTAAAAGCTTGTTACAGTCCTGTGCATTGATTTCATAAGCAGCGTCAAGTCTCTACCATCATCTAAACACTGGTGCAGCAGGCGCAGCGCGTTACGAGAAGAGTTCTGCTTTCCAGGAAGTGCTGTTTATGACCGTTTCTATCATCTATAGAACGCAGCTTCTTTGAGTTCGGGTTTACAAGCTGCAGTAGGACTTGGGTGTGGTTGGGGGTGGGGGTGTGGAAACGTTTGGTTCTGGGGAAATCGGTGATGATAAACATCCTTTACTGTAAATTAGTTTTCCTGTCAGCTCAGGGGTCTTGTAAAGAGCGGTATCCCCATGCCTGTCCCTCTGGGTGGAGAATGGGCCTGGAGGAATGATGGGAGCCAGATCAGAGTCCTTCCCAGAGACCCCACTAGCCTTCTGACCCCACGAGTTGAGTCGGGCCCTGGCCTTCAGGAGGAGCCCCCATACACATTTTAGTGCCTGCAGTGGTGTTGGGTACTCTGGTGTTTACATTTTCTGGTTGGCCTTGCTTCCTGTAACCCCTAAGCCCCTGGCTTCCCCCAGGTTTGCTTTGTGATGCTCCCTGCCTGCTCCAGAGGGTGGGAGGGGCAGGGCCGCCGCAGGCAGGGCCCATCTCATCTCCACTCTGCAGTCAGGGCTTATCTTATTCTCTAATTCTTGTCCTCAGCAGAGATTTTTGTTCATTTACTTGCTCACTTGCTTCTGCCTCTTCTGAAACAGTATTCTAAACATCTCTTTGTCTGTTTTGTCCTTGACCGTCTCTTACTACATCTGTCCTGTCTGTGAGGGCTGGGTTGTTGGCTCGTGGTTGGTGTGTCGCCAAGGTCAGCAGGACTTGTGATTCCCAAGCAACAGCTGTGCCCATCATCAGCCGAACTTACTCACATGGCCGTGTCCCACCTGCTATATATAGTTCCGAAGGGTGGGCATATTGTTTGGTGAAATGATACAGAAGAAAAGCGTACTCTTTCAGGAGCAGGTCCTGAATTCACAGCTTTTTTGAAGAGACAGGGTAAGTGGTGTTCAAAGAGCATGAGCTTCAGAACCAGGCAGATGTGGCTCAGTCCCCGGCTGCCCCACTTTCTATCTCTGGGGTGTTGGGTCAATCACTTAGCCTCTCTGCGCATCCATGTTGTCTGCAAAATAGGTGCTGTCATGCTTCTCTCATAAAAATACTGGGGTTACATGAGGTAGGTAAGTGAAATATCGAGTACCAAGTAACTGCTCAACAAATGTCTTCTTCATACCCACACCCTCCATATTCCAGAAACGCCTTGGAAGGACTGGTATCACATGAATTCTCTCAGTGTAAAGCTGTGTTCACACAAACATTCAAGCTCCTTTTCCCCTTCAAAACTAAGACAAAACAGAAACGAAAGCAAAAACTGTTGTCTTTAGTTTTTGGTGGCTAGTAAATGTGCATAAAATGTTTTTCTTCTTTTATTTCTCACTTTTCATTATGGAAATTTTCAAAGATACCTAAAGTGGGCAGTATAATTACCCCCTATATGCTTTATCTGTATCCTCACTGTCCTCCTCTCCAAATGGACAATTTTAAAGCAAATCCCAGACACACGGTATCTTTTCATGTGTAAATAGATCACTATATATTCTTAGAGATAAGAACTCTCTTCTTCATGTAACCACAATGACGTTATAACCCCTAAAAAGACTGAACAGCAGTTTCTTAATATTGTGAACTATTCGAATGGTCAGTGTTCACATTTCGCTGATTGTCTCATAAATGCTTTTTCGGTTGGTGTATTTGAATTGGGATCAAATGAGGTCGGCTGTTGCATTAGGTTGACGTATCCTTAAGTCTCTCTGTAATGGTTTTCCGCTCCTCTCTTTTCAAAGCTCTGTGTCAGAGAAACTGGGTCATCCCTCTTCTGCTGCTGCTGCTGCTAAGTCGCTTCAGTCATGTCCGACTCTGTGCGACCCCATAGACAGAAGCTCACCAGGCTCCCCCGTCCCTGGGATTCTCCAGGCAAGAATACTGGAGTGGGTTGCCATTTCCTTCTCCAATGCATGAAAGTGAAAAGTGGAAGGGAAGTCGCTCAGTTGTGTCCGACTCTTAGCGACCCCATGGACTGGAGCCTACCAGGATCCTCCGTCCATGGGATTTTCCAGGCAAAAGTACTGGGGTGGGGTGCCATTGCCTTCCCCGCATCCCTCTTCTAGACTTTCCTATTACATACTGGGTCTATCCAGCAGGGCTGTTCAACATGCCCTTCTCTCCTGTGTATTTTCTGTAATGTGGTCCATTTGGAGGCTTAGCCTGATTTATTTGGCTTTTCTCCAAGACTGCCTGACCTAGTGGTGGTGTGTACACACCTGTTACATCACCTGTTTGTTTGTTTATTTTTAATTTGGCTACACCTGTCTTAGTTGTAGCATATGGGATCTAGTGCCTTGTCCAGAGATTGAACCCAGGTCCCTGTGCTGAGAGCGTAAATCCTAGCCCCTGGACCACCAGGGAAGTCCTCTCTTTTTTGAGACCTTAAGGTTGCGCAGTGGACTCGGGTGTGGTCAGGTGACCCAGTTATCAGCGTTCCTATCACCTATCCTTACACTTCAACGTTTTTTTTATTTTGAGACTAATGCTCATTGGACTAAATCTTATTTCATTAAGCACTTCAAGATGCATTTCTAAATCTGTCATTGTTTCTGTGTTTATAAGCTGGGATTATTTTATAAACTAGAAGTTTCCTTCATTGACTATTTGGCTTCCCCAAAATATTTTCAATATAGAAAAGGCAAGAGAAATGCTGAATCTGGCCTTTATTTACCAATTTTAATACTGGGTCCCCTCGTTTCCTCCAAAAGTGACCCAAAAAGGTTTTATTTTCCTTGAAGTATAATTATGAACTCATCAGTTCAGTCACTCAGTCATGTTTGACTCTGCGACCCCGTGGTCTGCAGTACACCAGGCCTCCCTGTCCATCACCAACTCTCAGAGCTTACTCAAACCCATGTCCATTGAGTCAGTAATGCCATCCAACCATCTCATCTTCTGTTGTCCCCTTCTCCTCCCGCCCTCAATCTTTCCCAGCATCAGGGTCTTTTCCAGTGAGTCAGCTCTTCGCATCAGGTGGCCAGAGTTCTAGAGTTTCAGCTTCAGCATCAGTCCTTCCAATGAATATTCAGGACTGATTTCCTTTAGTGTACAATGGTTGGATCTCCTTTCTGTCTCTCAAGAGTCTTCTCCACACAGTTCAAAAGCATCAGTTCTTCGGTGCTCAGCTTTCTTTATAGTCCAACTCTCACATCCATACATGACTACTAGAAAAACCATAACTTTGACTAGATGGACCTTTGTTGGCAAAGTAATATCTCTGCTGTTTAATACACTGTCTAGTTTGGTCATAACTTTTTTTCCAAGGAGCAAGCATCTTTTAATTTCATGGCTGCAGTCACCATCTGCAGTGATTTTGGAGCCCCCAAAAATAAAGTCTGACACGGTTTCCACTGTTTCTCCATCTATTTGCCATGAAGTGATGGGACCAGATGCCATGATCTTAGTTTTCTGAATGTTGAGCTTTAAGCCAACTTTTTCACTCTCCTCTTTCACGTTCAGAAGGCTCTTTAGTTCTTCTTCTCTTTCTGCCATAAGGGTGGTGTCATCTGCATATCTGAGATTATTGCTGTTTCTCCCGGCAATCTTGATTCCAGTTTCTGCTTCATCACGTCCAGCATTTCTCATGATGTACTCTGCATATAAGTTAAATAAGCAAGGTGACAATATACAGCCTTGACATACTCCTTTCCCAATTTGGAACCAGTCTCTTGTTCCATGTCCAATTCTAACTGTTGCTTCCTGACCTGCATACAGATTTCTCAGGAGGCAGGTCAGGTGGTCTGGTATTCCCATCTCTTTCAGAATTTTCCAGTTTCTTGTGATCCACACAGTCAAAGGCTTTGGCATAGTCAATAAAACAGAAATAGATGTTTTTCTGAAACTCTTTTGCTTTTTGATGATCCAACAGATGTTGGCAATTTGATCTCTGGTTCCTCTGCCTTTTCTAATAGATCTTAACAAATATGACATTCTCCCACATTTCCATGCATTTCTGTCATTATTCTCTTAATGATCTTTGGCCACTGGGAAGGGCCCTTGGACTGACTTCAGAGTCTTTCTGACCTGACCCTAATGTTCTTTGAAGACATTCAAGGGTCATCTTGTGCACTTCCTCCCTCAGATCTGGCACCAGCAGTTTCTTTAAGGAGCACTTCTTTTCATGATGTGTGGTTCCATCTGAGACTGTGGAGTATCCCACTCATGTTGTTTTCTGCTTGGAGTTAGTATGTTTCCATCATTCGTCCATCACCCCCTTTTTGATTGCTCTTTAGCCTGTAGTGTTGAGTCACTGGTGGAGAAGTGCAGGGTACAGCTAACCTTCTCTGTGAATGTAGGCAAGGTCCTGGGATTTCTGGTTTCTTAACCCACTAAGGGTGAGTCCTCCAGGCCAAAGCTCTGAGTCAGAACTGAAGCTGGCATATTCTGGGAGGCTGACATGGTATAAATCCCAGGATCATGAGGGACCTTGAGAGAACATCTGGGCACCGCTCTGCTTCTAGGCCAGATCTCGTCAAAGTCAGAAAAAGTGCTGTGCCTGACTTTAATTTCTAAAAGTCTCCAGAGTTAGAGAGTTCACATTCAAACTCATTAGCAATATTCTGTGTTCAACAATCAGAATTACTCTAGAGCCATTTCAAGAAACCTGAATTAAGTGAAACTTTTGCAAGAAATATGAAGATCAATTCTAGGACCTGTCCTACTTTTTTTTTTTTTTTTAAGCCATAACTTACCAATAAAACACAGATGGTTACAGGAGTTTTCCATCTGCTGACAGCGGAAAAAGTGCCTACTTTTTCCTTGACCTAGGACTAAAGGAAAACCAAGATTCCCAAACTCAAATTTCAGCCCAAGGGGCACAAGCTAGTTGGATTTATCTAGTCACCTGGAATTGGTTTTATTCTCTCTTTGATGCTGGTATACAGTTAAATAAAATTTACTGACATCCTGTAATCCCATAAAGGCATTGATATCTAATGCCTTTGGCAATGATATCTAATCACGGGATTATGCATTCTTCCTGGGCTCCAGCCTATAAAAATGTCATGTTTGAGTGGGTATAAAGTTTCTGTCATAAACACCATACTGCCCAAGAAGGCTGAGCCAGGGAAGAAATTTTTGAAAACAAATACTGATTCCCAAAGTGTTGGGTTGGCCATAAAGTTCATTTGGGTTTTTCCATAAGCTATGACAGAAAAAGCCGAACAAAATTTTTGGCCAACCAAGACTAGCTACAGAGCAAAGCCTAATGACAGTTTTATGTTCAGCCCAAGTGACAGCGTCTAAGAGTTGAGTTGTGAGTGTTCGTAGTTTTCCACGGTGTCACTCCTCTAGGTCACGGCCTGATGCTCATGTAGCTTGTACACAGGCATGCACGTGCTTGTCTTCCCTCTACACGTGATATAAGAGTCCTCAATCTGGCCAAGCCCCCAGAGGACTTTCTGCAGCCGAAAGTCACGTTATTTTAAGGTTCCTGTGGGTCAGCATTTTTAAGGACACATAACTTTGTGGTCTTAACATCTCAGAACTCATTCATTTCTTTTCTTCCACCTCCCACACTTTCATGACTTCAAGGGTAGCCTCACTTCCCTCCCATGGGGGCTGTTGAACCAGGGTCTGGATCCCACGTGACCTGATCAATACACACAGAGTAAAATAGATGCATCACAAGAGGAGGGAAGTGATCCTTGAGGGAGAGGTTGTGAATTTGAAATTTGATTTACGGCTCTGAATGCTGGGGCTCTGTACCTTAC
Organism: Tragelaphus eurycerus; assembly: GCA_935064755.1. Lineage (NCBI taxonomy): Eukaryota > Metazoa > Chordata > Mammalia > Artiodactyla > Bovidae > Tragelaphus > Tragelaphus eurycerus. Next base: position 8,443,711 of record CAKXYN010000054.1, on the reverse strand, counting down.
AGCCTCTCCATGTCCCTTGTCACACTGAAAGACTAAACACGGTTATATGTTGAGGGAGGTAAGAGAAACACAGATTCCATCCTAATTTCTTGGCTTTTTAAATTTTTTGCTCACAAAACAATTGAGAGCAAGAAACAAACTACATTGAAGTGATGGGGAAGGATAATAATTTCTCACATTGGTTAATTTTTGAAGTTTACAAAGTGAACATATATCCTCATTTCATGTGTGATGCTCCAAGCTGCCAGATTTGTAGGCCAGGCAGGTATTGGATCTTCCCGTTTCAGTGATCTTAAGACAGTTCAGAGGAGTTAAGTGACTCCTAGTAGAGGCAGCTGTTCTTTGTTCTTCTGACTCTTTTGCAACGCCACGGACTGTAGCCCTCCAGGCTCCTCTGTCCATAGGATTTCCCAGGCAAGCATACTGGAGTTGGTTGCTGTTTTCTACTCCAGGGGATCTTTCTGACTCTGGTATCGGATCTTTCTGACTCTGGTATCGAACCTTCGTCTTCTGTATTGCAGGTGAATTCTTTACCGCTGAGCCATCGGGTAGAGCCAGCATTCGAATGCAAATCTATAATTAAAAGCCAATTTAAGGACCACACCTCCTACCTGTGGGGCAGGGTACTAGAGAGACTTGGAGATTAAATAGGAACTATTTCCCACCCTTGGGGAACCACCTCGACATCTATGTACACTCAGGCTCATCATTGCAGACTTTTGTTCTTCCTATGGGACAGATCGACTCTTTATCCTCAGGGGACCTGTTCGTGCTCTTGCTGCGGTCATCTGACCTCAAGCTTTCGGTACCAGGCCCTGCTCTACTGTGGATCAGTTGGTGCCACTCTAGGTTTGCTCTTCATTTTTGAAATAGATGCCAATTTATTGTGTTTTATTTTGTAGTTCTAGAAGTTCTGTTGGTTGGTTTCATTGCTATTTTCTATTTCTTCATTCATTTCAATGAAATATTTCTCTTCCCTCATTAAGCATAGTTGCAGCACAGTCTTTAAAATCCTTATCTGCTAGTTCTAACATTTGAGTCATCCTGGGATTGGTTTCCATTGATTGTCCTTTTCTCTTGAGACTGGGTCACACTTTCCTGATTCTCTTTATAGCGAATGATTTTTAACTGTATGCTGAACATTATCCTACTGTAAACACTCAAGATTTTGTCTTATTTCTCTAAAGAGTGTTGCTGTTTTTGCTTTAGTAGGCAGTTAATTTGGTTGAACTCAAACTGCAAATGTTTCCTCTTGAGCAAAAACTCAAACAGCACTTCCAAGGGAGGAGCTAAGATGGTGGACAAGTAGGACGGGGAGAATACTTTCTCCTCCACAAATCCATTAAAAGAACATTTGAATGCTGAATAAATTCTACAAAACAACTTCTGAATGCCGGCAGAGGACATCAGGCACTTAGAAAGACAATTCATTGTCTTCAAAAGGAGAAAACGAGCCCTGCGGTAACTCCTTTTGCGGAGAAGCTGCGCGGACACCAGCATTTGCTATTAGCAAGTGGGGGCTGGGCTAGGAGGAGCGGTGCTGCCTGCATCGCTTTGAGAAAGGATTTGGCCTGGCTATTGTGAGCACTATCTGAGCGAAATAACTAGACTGTCAGTTATCTACTACATCAAAAGCCAGCCCTAACTTAAGACACCACCAGGACTACGTATGGTACAAAGGACTGCACAGAGATGGCCGGCTGCAGGCCGTCCCACTCCGGTGACAGGCAGCCAGAGCTGGAGGCGGGCAATCACAGCCCTAGAGAGACACTGTCTACAGAACTGTAAGTAGGTTTCTGTGCTGACTCACGCTTCTTGGGGCTCTGGATGGTCAACATCTGCCTGAGAAAGTGTGCCAGTTGTATACCCAGAAAACTGAGCGGCGGGGAGGTGATAAGTCGCAGCAGCTGTGCTCGCTAAACACTTCATCACCTGCGCTACTCGGATCTGGAAAGGGCATAAAATGCAGACTCAACCGAGTCTGTGCTTCTGAGGATTATCCGAGTGCCTGAACCTGGCTGGCTTAAATTTGAGTGTTCATCTCCGCCCCCTCTGTAACAGGGCAGAGATCAGATATTGAAAAGACCAGTAAACCGCCTCAAGAAAGAGAATTCAACAAACTACCAGAATATAGTAAGGACACTCTAAACTTGGCAATTTTAACAAAATGAAGAGACAAAAGAATACCCAGCAGCTAAAGGAACAGGATAGATGCCCACCAAACCAAACCAAAGAGGAAGAGATAGGGAATCTACCTGATAAAGAATTCCGAATAATGATAGTGAAATTAATCCAAAATCTCGAAATCAAAATGGAATCACAGTTAAAGAGTCTGGAGACAAGGATAGAGAAGATGCAAGAAAGGTTTAACAAGGACCTAGAAGAAATAAAAAAGAGTCAACACATAATGAATAATGTAATAAATGAGATCCAAAACACCCTGGAGGCAACAAATAGAATAACAGAGGCAGAAGATAAGATTAGTGAATTAGAAGATAGAATCCTAGAAATAAATGAATTAGAGGAGAAAAAAGAAAAACGAATCAAAAGAAATGAGGACAATCTCAGAGACCTCCAGGATAACATTAAACGCTACAACATTCGAATCATGGGAGTTCCAGAAGAAGAAGATAAAAAGAAAGACCATGAGGAAATACTTGAGGAGATAGTAGTTGAAAACTTCCCTAAAATGGAGAAAGAAATAACCACTCAAGTTCAAGAAATCCAGAGAGTCCCTAACAGGATAAACCCAAGGCGAAACACCCCAAGACACATATTAATCAAATTAACAAAGATTAAATATAAACAAATATTAAAAGCAGCAAGGGAAAAACATCAAATAACTCACAAGGGAATTCCCATAAGGATAACAGCTGATTTTTCAATAGAAACTCTCCAAGCCAGGAGGGAATGGCAAGACGTAATTAAAGTGATGAAAGAAAATAACTTACAGCCTAGATTATTGTATCCAGCAAGGATCTCATTCAAATATGAAGGAGAAATCAAAAGCTTCACAGATAAGCAAAAGTTGAGAGAATTTAGCACCACTAAACCATTTCTCCAACAAAAACTAAAGGACATTCTCTAGATAGGAATCACTAAAAGGGTGTATAAGTTCGAACCCAAAACAATAAAGTAAATCCTATTTATCAATAATTGCTTTAAACGTTAATGGGCTGAATGCCCTAATCAACAAAGACTGGCCGAATTGATACAAAAACAAGACCCCTACATACCTTGTCTACAAGAGACAACCAAAAGACTAAAATGGGTCAAATGGATACAAAAACTAGACCCCTATATATGTTGTCTACAAGAGAACCACCTTAAAATAGGGGATGTATCAGATCAGATCAGTCGCTCAGTCGTGTCCGACTCTTTGCGACCCCATGAACCGCAGCACGCCAGGCCTCCCTGTCCATCACCAACTCCCGGAGGTCACTCAGACTCATATTCATCAAGTCAGTGATGCCATCCAGCCATCTCATCCTCTCTCGTCCCCTTCCCCTCCTGCTCCCAATCCCTCCCAGCATCAGTCTTCTCCAATGAGTCAACTCTTCGCATGAGGTGGCCAAAGTACTGGAGTTTCAGCTTCAGCATCATTCCTTCCAAAGAAATCCCAGGGCTGATCTCCTTCAGAATGGACTGGTTGGATCTCCTTGCAGTCCAAGGGACTCTCAAGAGTCTTCTCCAACACCACAGTTCAAAAGCATCAATTCTTCGGCGCTCAGCCTTCTTCACAGTCCAGCTCTCACATCCATACATGACCACAGGAAAGACCATAGCCTTGACTAGGCGAACCTTTGTTGGCAAAGTAATGTCTCTGCTTTTGAATATGCTATCTAGGTTGGTTATAACTTTCCTTCCAAGGAGTAAGTGTTTTTTAATTTCATGGCTGCAGTCACCATCTGCAGTGATTTTGGAGCCCAGAAAAAGAAAGTCTGACACTGTTTCCACTGTTTCTCCATCTATTTCCCATGTAGTGATGGGACCAGATGCCATGATCTTCGTTTTCTGAATGTTGAGCTTTAAGCCAACCTTTTCACTCTCCACTTTCACTTTCATCAAGAGGCTTTTTAGTTCCTCCTCACTTTCTGCCATAAGGGTGGTGTCATCCGCATATCTGAGGTTATTGATATGCAAATATGGACTAAAAGAAAACAGGAGTAGCAATACTCATATCAGATAAAATTGACTTTAAAGATCCTGAAAAGGAGACAATCAAGGTTATACATAACGACCTAAAGGAAAAATCCAAAAATAAGTTATAACAATTATATATGCACCCAACATTGGAGCATTGATATATCTAAGACAAACACTAATTAGTATGATAGAAGAAATATACAACAACACAATAATAGTGGGAGACTTTAATACCCCACTCATACAATCTGGCTGTAATAGACAAAGTAAAGAGGAAAACATATTCACTTATGAGCCTCAAAAAATTCAGTTCACTCAGGATAATTAAAAAAAATAGACTTATTTGTTCACTCTGTAAAGGTTTATTGACTATTTTATGGGTCTGGTACCACTTTGGGTAGTAGGGAGGAAGAAGTGACAAATGTGATCCTGTCCTAAATAATATATTGTGGTAAAGATAGACCTACCAATACAAAATACCAAGACGTGCCTAAGATGAGGACACCCATACTGGACTTTTAGTTTCCTGAACTTTTCATTTCCAGATCAAACCTCCTAATATAGGATGAATTCAACATGATTTTTTTTTAAGTGTTCTTTGTGATTAAAAACAGAAAGCCATTGGTTAAGAAATTACATATACTCCTCCCCACCATCACTCCCCTTCTTTCTTCCCATTTCCCCCCCCACCCTCATTGATCCTTTCCTTTGTCCATTTTCCCCTGCAAAAAAAAAAAAAACAAACAGCACTTCCATTCTTTTAAGTCCATCGGAGCAGCTTCATTTCTCCCCTGCTGCTGCTGCTAAGTCGCTTCAGTCGTGTCCGACTCTGTGCGACCCCATAGACAGAAGCTCACCAGGCTCCCCCGTCCCTGGGATTCTCCAGGCAAGAACACTGGAGTGGGTTGCCATTTCCTTCTCCAATGCATGAAAGTGAAAAGTGAAAGGAAGTCGCTCAGTCGTGTCCGACTCTTAGCGAGTGTGCCCCAAACCTGGGGCAGAATTTACACTGGACTTTGCGGCTCTCCATGCCTCTCCGACTTGCTCTTTTCTGAGATTCTTTCCTCAGTTTCCAGTGACTGTGGTTGCCCTGAACACTCTTCTAGTTCTTCGGGCCACAGAGACTATGAGGTTTCTATCTGAGTTTCAGCCATCTTTCATGGCACTGACTTTGGCCTCCTCTCAAGCTAAAAGCCACTGAAAGCCAGAAACCCACCGGTTGCCATCTTTTCTTTCAAGACCTATCCCTCCCCTCCCCAACACGCCTGTGAACCTACATAACTTCAGGTCATTGATTCGGAGGAGGAAAGGAATCCAGAGTCCATAATTTTTGTCTAGGGGATAGTTGGGTCTGGTAAGGACCTTCCAGAAGCAGCACTATCTCTTTTACTGCATCATGCTTTTCTGTGTAAGTTTTTGTTTGCAGGAAGGTTCCAGTACTGAAAAATAAAACTGAAAGCTGGAAAATTCACTGTCCTTATCTCATTTCCAGCCAGTTCTCATTCCCCTGACCTCACTTCTGAGTGACATGTGTGTCCAGCCTTTGTGGTAATCGCCCCCAGGGATGGAAACCTCATCCTTGTCCCCTGGGGTTTCTGTCCCCACTCTTCAGCTCCCCAAAGCCCAACAGAAGCTCTCTGTCCAAGTCTCCTCAGTGACAGAATGACAGGGCAGCTCCCGGGAAGCAAACGCTGATGGGGTCCAGCAGCTGAATGCTGCATTTCTGTGATGAACATTTCCACTGGATGTTTTTGGTGGAGGAGGGTGATAAAGGAAGGATGTTTGCAGCAGAGCCTTTATGGTGATTTCTAGTTGACACTCAAAAGAGCCTGGCTGGCCTGGCATCTGCCTGGATGCGTGTGGCATTTTGGAACTGAGCTGAGGGAGGCACTGACCTAGAACTGGTGCTGCTCCACTGACCCACTGAGGAGGGAGACCGGGAAGATGACTCAAGTGGTGGGTGCCTTGAGGTTTTATTAGACAGTAACCTCAGGGACTGCGGCTTGAACCCAAAGATGATGAGAGATTTGGGACATTCTACTGTGTAAACAAGTGGAAGCTAGTAAAGGAGAGCTTCTGTCACCTGAATAACTGTCATGGAAATTGGGTCCCCTCAGTCTTGCTCAAGGAGAAAGCAATGGCAACCCACTCCAGTACTCTTGCCTGGAAAATCCCATGGATGGAGGAGCTTGGTGGGCTGCAGTCCATGGAGTCGCTAAGAGTCGGACATGACTGAGTGACTTCACTTTCACTTTTCACTTTCATGCACTGGAGAAAGAAATGGCAGCCCACTCCAATGTTCTTGCCTGGAGAATCCCAGGGAAGGGAGATCCTGATGGGCTGCCATCTATGTGGTCACCCAGAGTTGGACACAACTGAAGCAACTTAGCAGCAGCAGCAGCCGCAGTCTTGCTCAAAGTCACCTCTAGCTCCATAAGCTTTAAGATATTCCCTCAACTTTGTGTGTTGATTTTTCCACGAGGGAGAATGGATTTCAAGGGGTGGCCACAAACCAAATGGAGGGAAAAAATGTATACCTGCAGGCCTGTGGAGGAAAGAGAAGTCACATAGCCTGGGGTGATTTGTTTATGTAGACAGTGGCTCACATAGAAAAGAAGTCACAGCTTTTTTCTTTCACATCAGCCTGTCCTCATATCTGCGGGAGAGGTCTCTGAAAGTGTGCGGTTCACCTCATCTCTTCAAGGAGCAGAGCTTGAAAAGTGTTTGCTTGTGCCAAGACAAAATGTGGTACACTATCTTGAGTTAGCTGATTCCCTGATGAAGTCTGGGCTTCCCTGGTGGCTCAGTGGTAATGAATCCACCTGCCAGTGCAGGAGACTCAGGTTCGATCCCTGGGTCGGGAAGATCCCCTCGAGAAGGAAATGGCAACCCACTGCATTATACTTGCCTGGGAAATCCCCATGGACAGAGGAGCCTGGTGGGTCACAGCCCGTGGGGTCGCACAGAGTCAGATGCAATGGAGCGCACACACAGATAAAGTCTGTCATCCATTTGAGTGTCACCTGCTCTTTACCACCAACTCTCCCAGGAAGAAAACAAAAAGCGAAAGTCAAGTGTACTCTCTCCTTGTCTCTTTTGCCTTTTTAATTCATTTAAAATGTTTTTACTTTTCAGGGACAGACGCAACAAACGGTACTGTGGGTCCCCGGTCTTTCTTGCTCAGGAATCCCAATGACGAATATGAACTAATCCCGCTGCCAGAGGACAAGAACTCGAGTGAAGGTGAATTCACAGAAGACAGGTTAAGCTCAGGCAACAGAAGCAGTCCTCCTCAAAAGTCACCCCCTGGGTTTATCTCCAAAGCCGCCTCAGGATATCTGACCAGCGCCTGGCTGACTGTCTTTATCCCCTCTGTCTACACGGGCGTGTTCCTCGTCAGCCTTCCTCTGAACATCATGGCCATCGTGGTGTTCCTCTTGAAGATGAAGGTCAAGAAGCCGGCCGTGGTGTACATGCTGCACCTGGCCACAGCAGACGTGCTCTTCGTGTGTGTGCTTCCGTTCAAGATCAGCTACTACTTCTCCGGCAGCGACTGGAGGTTCGGGTCTGCCATGTGCCGCTTGGTCACGGCGGCCTTCTACGGGAACATGTACGCCTCCGTCATGCTCATGACGGCCATCAGCGTCGACCGGTTCCTGGCCGTGGTGTACCCCATGCAGTCGCTGTCCTGGCGGACCCTGGGGCGCGCCTCCTTCATCTGCCTGGTCATCTGGGCCGTGGCCATCGCGGGGGTGGCGCCCCTGCTCCTGCAGGAGCAGGCCACCCAGGTGCCGGGGCTCAACATCACCGCCTGCCACGATGTGCTCAACCAGACGCTGCAGGAACGCTACTACTCGTATTACTTCTCCGCCTTCTCTGCCGTCTTCTTCTTCGTGCCGCTCACCCTGTCTGCCGTCTGTTACGTGTCCATCATCCGATGCCTCAGCTCGTCCGCGGTTGCCAACCAGAACAAGAAGTCCCGGGCTTTGCTCCTGTCCGCGGCTGTCTTCTGCATCTTCATCCTTTGCTTTGGACCCACAAACATCCTTCTGCTTCTCCACTACGGGTTCCTGTCCCCTGACCCCATGACAGAGGCCTCCTACTTTGCCTACCTGCTATGTGTCTGTGTCAGCAGCATAAGCTGTTGCATCGACCCCTTGATATATTACTATGCTTCCTCGGAGTGCCAGAGGCACCTCTCCGCGATCTTACACTGCAAAGAAAGTTCAGATCCCAGCAGCTCTAACAGCAGCGGTCAGCTGATGCCAAGTAAAATGGACACCTGCTCTAGTAATCTGAGCAACAGCCTTTACAAAAAGCTCTTAACTTAGGAAAAGGGACTGACAGTGAGTTAAAAAGAAAATGTTAAAAAAGCAAATCACCTGAGGATTCAACTTCATCCCTGACAAAAAAAAAAAAAGTGTTTCCTTTACCATCCCAAACAACAAACTTGTGATTTATGTGCCTCCCTAGGAGAGCTTGCATATTTGTTAGTTACAGACAAAAGTAACAGGAATAGAATACATTCCAAGAGAGTATTGCCAGAGTTACCACAAGAACTAAGCGTCTCTCTTTTCATATATTTACATGCTGATTATAGATATATGTGTGTGTGTGTGAATTTATACACATGGACTTATATCATTTGCAGTACAGTATAGAATAGGCACTTTGAAACCCTCTCTTTTTTTCACCAGAGCCTAGGGAAATAAACTCTGATTTTCTGATTTAACATGCAAAGTTTAGGTTGGAGTTTAACTTGGAACATCTGAAGAAGCCCATAAGTAGTGAGCGATTCTACACTTTGGACTTGCACAGCTTTGGCAAATAAATGTATTTTTAAATTGTTCAACAGCAATGTTTAAATTGTTGGGGGATGAGACTTAGTACTAGCTGTGTGTAGAGAAAGTTCTTTTGTTTTTCTTGTTAAATATGTCAGTGTTTGAATTCTTAAAATTATTAAAGCGGATGAAAACAGATAATGTGGGTAGCATTTTTGCTGTTTTACACGCCACGTGTGTAAACTGAGAATGAGCAGGAGTCCCACCAGTGACCTGAGGTTGGCTTTCAAAGTGACTTGCCCCCCTCCCCCAGACGAAGGTGTCCAGGCAGTAGATACAAGACAGGGCCACGTGTTTGCTGTCCTCTGCTGGGATTCCCTCAAGGATCGGCCATGAGCTTATCATGTTTATTAGAAGTTGGTGGACTAGGATGTGCCGTCCCAAGAGATAATGAACGTAAAAGACTTCTCTGCCTATTTTAAGAGGAGAAAGAAGGCATGTCTGCTCGCAGCTCTTAGGCCGAAAGGGTCACTGTCAGCTGGAACCAGCTACAGACAAGCATGGACAGTGACCGTGTGCTCTAGGCACGCGTGGGTGCTGGGCAGAGAGAGCTGAGTCAGACTGAAGCCTACTCTGGAGAAGAACAAAGTGGACCAACACAGGAAGGGGACAAGAAATGCACCGATATGTAAACAAGTGCTTTTAGCCAGAAGTGCCACATAATCGAGCCTGGTGGGTGACAGACTTTGAACGTTTGGGTTACTCTTCCTGTGGTTATAACTTGAGAAGAAAACATAATATATTAGAGGAAGCATGTTTTTAAAAATAAATCCTTCAGTAACAGAATATGAAACGTTTTATTACAGTGTTATTCAAGCCAGATAATTATAAATTCTGTATATAATATCATCAGTCTATGTATCAACATGAAAGCAAAGTTATACATAAAAGATTGAAAAAAATAAACCAAAACATCAACTAAGGAGCAAAGCTAAGTCCTTCAGTCTGACTTAATTGGACACTATTTACCAATGTTTTGTTCAGTACATACTCAGATTTTTTTAAAAGCATTAATTATGTCAGATTAGGAATGGCAGAAGAAATGGAATTGACTTTGAAATCTAGGAAAATATTCTCCATTTTTTCCATTCACTTTTCTTAAGAGTTAATGAAATGACTTTAAAAGCATTTTTAACCCTATGATGAGTATCAAGTACAGAATATCCTCATGTATTTAGCAAAATAATTAAAAATAGTGTTGATATATATCTTTTTTCCTTATTAAAACGTTGGCATTTTAAACAAAAAGAAAGCTGTAAAACAAGTGCTTACCTATTTAAAATAGCAAACTGTTTCCAAATGCCATTGAATAATTTACATAAAAATATGTATAAGTAAAAGTTAACATTGTTTTTATTAATTTAGTTACTATATTCGTTTTATCTAATTTAGTGAAGATATACTGTCACTGTTTATTCATTGTTTATATTGAAATACTGACTTAAAATCTGACTTAATAAGACCCATTACTGTATTATCAGTACGTACTTATAAAATATTACATCACTGATTTTATGTTCTTTTTTTTAAATGTATATAACCTCTATTAATAAACCTGAAGGTTTGCTTGATATCTGTTTGGAATAAAATTTTATTGTGTCTTTAGAGCCTGGCAGAAAGGCCAGCCTACGGATTTATCTGTTGTTTGTTGCTTAGCCAAGAAGTCACCTCAGACTCTTTGTGACCCCGAGGACTGTGGCCCAGCAGACCCCACTGTCCATCAAACCCATGTCTCATGCATTGGCAGGCAGACTCCTTGACACTCAGCCACCAGGGAAGCCATTAGTGAAGAGATGCTTTGCAGAGGTGTGGGCCAGGGTTAGGGGCTTCCCAGGTGCCACTAGTGATAAAGAACCTGCCTGCCAGGGCAGGAGACACGAGAGACGTGGGCGCAATCCCTAAGTTGGGAAAATCCCCTGGAGGAGGGCATGGAAACCCACTCCAGTGTCCTTGCCTGGAGAAGTCCATGGACAGAAGAGCCTGGGAGGCTACAGTCCATAGGGTCACACAGAGGCAGACACCACTGAAGTGACTTAGCACGCATGCACAGCCAGGGTTGGGGAAACCAAGAGCTGGTGAAGAGCCCCAGGGACTAGCAGTTGAGGAAAGCTGTTACACCCCAGGCCCAAAGCAGGTTGGGGGGGTGGGGCAGATACACAGACATTCTCTCCTCATACCTTGATGTCTGTTGGTGCCTTCCATTGCTCCTGATTTTAACCTGCACCCCAAGGTCAAGGGAACCTGGGTGATATAGCCCATAAAGGTGAGTTTCTTGGGGCACAGAGAATGGAACTGGACGGGAAAAAGAAAAGTACAATTTCTACCAAAAGCTTTGGTAGTTAATTACAAAACTTTCTGTGTCTTTTTTTTTAATCCCTTGTTAGGGAAATTTAAGGTTATATCTTTGAGAGTATGTTCCGATTCCTGGGTTATGAGCATCATGGATACTCTGCACTTCTTTCCTAGTGAAGAGAGAAACCAATGTCAGAGGCTGAAACTTAAGACAGTCCTTTGCCGCCGAACACTCCCTGGGGCAGAGGGAGCAGGAGGAATTAAAAGCAAAATTATAAGTAGTTATGAGAGCTGAAAGTGAACCCCAAATTCTGATAATGTATTTCTAAATGCATAGTCAACAGAAAACTTATTTCAACTAACAAGAATTATTCAGCACACAGCATTTGTAAGTTAACACGTGAACTTAAGTTCCTGAGGCCTGGAGTCTGCATAGTATTTCAGGAATAGATCTATTGAATGAAGTCAGCTCAGGTCACGGTCGCCAGAAAATGGGATCCATCCTCAAACCAGAGAATGACCTTTAAGCTCTTCCATTTTCATTTTTAAAAATATGCTCGAAACCAAAAACATTTGAATTTTCTTAACCCAAAAAAGTATGTTTTTTTCCACCAAGTCAAAAATAGGATTTTAAAGGAAATGGAATACTTGACTGTTAAATATACACCAGGAAAATTTGAGGTTACAGTTCTTAATTTAAGAAATGAAGAGAAATGTCCTTCAGGAAGTCTTAAGCTACAGGAGCAAAATGGAAAAACTGAAGCAATGTTTTTGAGGAAGTTTTTCTCCTGAGGCCTGGGCCTTTCCACTTGTAGCTTCTCACCTAGGTGCCATCATGAACTTAACTGGGAAAATAGTCACGAATAGTAATTTCTTGGCAGAATTGGCATAGCTGTGTGTCAAAACTGCTAGAATAAATGTGTGTGGAGAATAATTAACCACAGGATGTGCTTAGTGTGATTTATGAAGGAGTTGCAGTTCAGGAAGCTGTGACCTGAGCAGAGAGGAGAAATGCTCTAATTCTGTGATTCTCAGTCCCTGATACCCTTTCAGAATATGCACCCGGTCAGAACTGTCTTCAAACACTAAGATAACGTTTTGGTCTGATTCTCTCACAAGTGAGAGACTCTTTGTGTCCGACTCTTTGTGACCCCGTGAACCACAGCACGCCAGGCCTTTCTGTCCATCACCAACTCCCAGAGTTCACCCACACTCATGTGCATCGAGTCAGTGATGCCATCCAGCCATCTCATCCTCTGTCGTCCGCTTCTCCTCCTGCTCCCAATCCCTCCGAGCATCAGGGTCTTTTCCAATGAGTCAACTCTTTGCAAGAGGTGGCCAAAGTATTGAAGTTTCAGCCTCAACATCAGTCCATCCAATGAACACCCAGGACTGATCTCCTTTAGGATGGACTGGTTGGATCTCCCTGCAGTCCAAGGGACTCTCAAGAGTCTTCTCCAACACCACAGTTCAAAGGCATCAATTCTTCACCACTCAGCTTTCTTCACAGTCCAACTCTCACATCCATACATGACCACAGGAAAAACCATAGCCTTGACTAGACGGACCTTTGTTGGCAAAGTAATATCTCTGCTTTTGAATATGCTATCTAGGTTGGTCATCTTTCCTTCCAAGGAGTAAGCGTCTTTTAGTTTCATGGCTGCAATCACCATCTGCAGTGATTTTGGAGCCCCAAAAAATAAAGTCTGAAACTTTCCACTGTTTCCCCATCTATTTCTCATGAAGTGATGGGACCAGATGCCATGATCTTAGTTTTCTGAATGTTGAGCTCTAAGACAACTTTTTCACTCTCCTCTTTCACTTTCATCAAGACGCTTTTTAGCTCCTCTTCATTTTCTGCCTTAAGGGTGGTATCATCTGCATATCTGAGGTTATTGATATTTCTCCTGGCAATCTTGATTCCAACTTGTGTTTCTTCCAATCCAGCATTTCTCATGATGTACTCTGCATATAAGTTAAATAAGCAGGGTGACAATATACAGCCTTGACATACACTGTTTCCTATTTGGAACCAGTCTGTTGTTCCATGTCCAGTTCTAACTGTTGCTTCCTGACCTGCATACAGGTTTCTCAAGAGGCAGGTCAGGTGGTCTGATATTCCCATCTCTTTCAGAATTTCCCACAGTTTATTGTGATCCACACAGTCTAAGGCTTTGGCATAGTCAATAAAGCAGAAATAGATGTTTTTCTGGAACTCTCTTGCTTTTTCGGTGATCCAGTGGGTGTTGGCAATTTGATCTCTGGTTCCTCTGCCTTTTCTAAAACCAGCTTGAACATCTGGAAGTTCACGGTTCATGTACTGTTGAAGCCTGGCTTGGAGAATTTTGAGCATTATTTTGCTAGTGTGTGAGACGAGTGCAATTGTGTGGTAGTTTGAGCGTTCTTTGGCATTGCTTTTCTTTGGGATTGGAATGAAAACTGACCTTTTCCAGTCCTGTGGCCATTGCTGAGTTTTCCAAATTTGCTGGCATATTGAGTGCAGCACTTTCACAGCATCATCTTTCAGGATTTGAAATAGCTCCACTGGAATTCCATCACCTCCACTAGCTTTGTTCGTAGTGATGCTTTCTAAGGCCCACTTGACTTCACATTCCAGGATGTCTGGCCCTAGGTCAGTGATCACACCATCGTGATTATCTGGGTCGTGAAGATCTTTTTTGTACAGTTCTGTGTATTCTTGCCACCTCTTCTTAATATCTTCTGCTTCTGTTAGGTCCATACCATTTCTGTCCTTTATCGAGCCCATCTTTGCATGAAATGTCCCCTTGGTATCTCTAATTTTCTTGAAGAGATCTCTATTTTTTCCCATTCTGTTGTTTTCCTCTATTTCTTTGCATTGATCACTGAGGAAGGCTTTCTTATCTCTTCTTGCTCTTCTTTGGAACTCTGCATTCAGATGCTTTTATGTTTCCTTTTCTCCTTTGCTTTTCACTTCTCTTCTTTTCACAGCTATTTGTAAGTCCTCCCCAGACAGCCATTTTGCTTTTTTGCATTTCTTTTCCATGGGGATGGTCTTGATCCCTGTCTCCTGTACAATGTCATGAACCTCCATCCACGGTTCATCAAGTCCTCTGTCTATCAAATCTAGTTTCTTAAATCCATTTTCCACATCTACTGTATAATCATAAGGGATTTGATTTAGGTCATACCTGAAGGCAATGGCATCCCACTCCAGTACTCTTGCCTGGAAGGTCCCACGGACGGAGGAGCCTGGTGGGCTGCAGTCCATGGGGTCGCTGAGAGTTGGACACGACTGAGCGACTTCGCTTTCTCTTTTCACTTTCATGCATTGGAGAAGGAAATGGCAACCCACCCCAGTGTTCTTGCCTGGAGAATCCCAGGGACACGGAGGCCTGGTGGGCTGCCGTCTCTGGGGTCACACAGAGTCGGACAAGACTGAAGTGACTTAGCATAGCATAGCATAGCATACCTGAATGGTCTAATGTTTTTCCCTACTTTCTTCAATTTCAGTCTGAATTTGGCAATAAGGAGTTCATGGTCTGAGCCACAGTCAGCTCCCGGTCTTATTTTTGCTGACTGTATAGAGCTTCTCCATCTTTGGTTGCAAAGAATACAATCAATCTGATTTCGGTGTTGACCATCTGCTGATGTCCATGTGTAGAGTCTTCTCTTGTGTTGTTAGAAGAGGGTGTTTGCTATGACCAGTGTGTTCTCTTGGCAAAACTCTATTAGCCTTTGCCCTGCTTCATTCTGTATTCCAAGGCCAAATTTGCCTGTTACTCCAGGTGTTTCTTGACTTCCTACTTTTGCATTCCAGTCCCCTATAATGAAAAGGACTTTTTTTTTTTGAGTGTTAGTTCTAAAAGGTCTTGTAGATCTTCATAGAACCATTCAACTTCAGCTTCTTCAGCATTACTGGTTGGGGCATAGGCTTGGATCACCGTGATACTGAATGGTTTGCCTTGGAAATGAACAGAGATCATTCTGTCATTTTTGAGATTGCATCCAAGTACTGTATTTCGGACTCTTTTGTTGACCATGATGGCTACTCCATTTCTTCTAAGGGATTCCTGCCTGCAGTAGTAGATACAATGGTCATCTGAGTTAAATTCACCCATTCCAGTCCATTTTAGTTCGCTGATTCCTAGAATGTTGACGTTCACTCTTGCCATCTCCTGTTTGACCACTTCCAATTTGCCTTGATTCATGGACCTGACATTCCAGGTTCCTATGCAATATTGCTCTTTATAGCATCGGACCTTGCTTCTATCACCAGTCACACCCACAACTGGATATTGTTTTTGCTTTGGCTCCATCCCTTCATTCTTTCTGGAGTTATTTCTCCACTGATCTCCAGTAGCATATTGGGCACCTACCAACCTGGGGAGTTCCTCTTTCAGTATCCTATCATTCTGCCTTTTCATACTGTTCATGGGGTTCTCAAGGCAAGAATACTGAAGTGGTTTGCCATTCCCTTCTCCAGTGGCCACATTCTGTCAGACCTCTCCACCATGACCCACCCGTCTTGGGTGGCCCCACAGGCATGGCTTAGTTTCATTGAGTTAGACAAGGCTGTGGTCCTAGTGTGATTAGATTGGCTAGTTTTCTGTGATTATGGTTTCAGTGTCTGTCCTCTGATGCCCTCTTGCAACACCTACCATCTCACTTGGGTTTCTCTTACCTTTGACCTGGGGTATCTCTCCACGGCTGCTCCAGCAAAGCACAGCCACTGCTCCTTACCTTGGACAAGGTCACCCCTCCTGACCTTGAACGTGGAGTAGCTTCTCTCGGCCCTCCTGCGCCCATGCTCCTGCCACTCCTTGGACATGGGGTTGCTCCTCTCCAGAGGCCAGGTGATGTGTGATTACATGCCAGATTGAATGCAGAAGCAAGATATGAAAATCTGACTCTTCTATCAAGCCAGCTGTTAAAGAGATTTGCCAAAATAAAAACCAAGGTAACTCCTCATTAAATCATTGTTTGGGGGAAATTTTTTCTTTGTAAATAAATATGGTATTTATGTTAACATGTAATGGATTTGTCATTATATTTAAAATTATTTTTTATTGACGTATAGTTGATTTATAATGTTAGTTTCTGGTGTACAGCAAAATGATTCAGTTATACATATATACATATTATTTTTCAGATTCTTTCCATTATAGATTGTTAGAAGATGTTGAATATAGTTCCCTATGCTACATATTCAGATCATATCAAATCAGTCGCTCAGTCATGTCCAACTCTTTGCGACCCCATGAATCGCAGCTTAGACCTTGTGATTTATTTTATATTTGATAGTTTGTATCTGTTAATCCCAAACTCCTAATTTACCACCCCACAACTTCTTTCCACTTTGGTAACCATAAATTTTTGTTTTCTATGTAAGCCTGTTTCTGTTCCTAAATAAGTTCATTTGTATAATTCTTTTTAGATTTCACATTAAAGTGATGTATTTGTCTTTAGCTGACTTAGTATGACCTCTAAGTCTATCCATGTTGCTGCAAATGGCATGATTTCATTCCTTTTTATGGCTGAGCAATGGGTTTGTTGTTATTTTTAACAGAAGCATTTTCAAAAATTCTCCATTTTAATGTCTAAAATGTACATAGAATCTGTGGTTTGCTGCTAAACCCAATCTCCCAAAAAAGAAAAAAGATTCTGATAGTTATTAATAGCATTTGCCAATTTCCATGGTATAAATATTCCCTTTGTGGCCAATCTTAAGTTTCTAATGTTTTAACATTTGGCTTGAAAAATTCCTGAATGTTGCATTCTCGTGAACTGGTACCAGCTGACTCCAGCAGGTACTGGATATAACCTACATGAAAAAAAAAAGCAAAAACCTCTTTAGGGGCCTCATAATTTTTAGGCATATTAAAGTCTCAAGAAAATTTGAAAACACTGCTGTTATGCAAGAGTTCCCAACTTTGTTACCTTCAAGAAGACATGGAAACTGGTCCTATTACAAAGCACAAAGAGGTGAACAGTTGGTGTACAGCTACAGGCCACCCCACTGGGTTTCTGGCAGCCTCTCAGCTGGGAGATCAGTGTCTTGGAACAGTAGGAACTGACTTTAGGCAGCAGGGCCCGTGTGGCTAGTGAGTAAAAAGCTTTATGTGAGGCCTCGTTTCCATCAGCCGCCCCAACCCACCCACTGTGGCACCTCTATTAAGAGAACACACACGCACTCTTGGGCACTGCACACTGGTCTTCTGGACAGAAGAAGCCAGAATTAAAAAGCAGATGCCATATTCAGCAGCATCTTGAATTCAGATAGCACAGGAGGTTCCTACCCTATGGGCCGGTCATCACTTCGGGAAGTGACTCATGAACACTGGAAAGTTAGCTTTGAAACTGCTTTTATGGTAGCCTGAAGACATGGGGTGGTGGCAGGGCAAGCCGGGCTGTTTTACCCTTTTTTTTTTTTAATGTTTTAATTCTTTATTTGGCTGTGCCAGGTCTTCATTGGTACACAGGCTCTTCTGTAGCTGTGACGAGCAGGGGCTATTTTCCAGTTGCTATATGAGGGCTTCCTGTGGCTATGGCTTATTACAGAGCGTGGGCCCTAGGGCACCTGGGCTTTGGCGGTTGCAGCATGTGGGCTCAGTAGTTCCGGCTCCCGTGCCCTAGGCGCAGGCTCAGTCTCCGGATCCCGCCCTAGAGCGCAGAGCCGCACCCGGCCCTCAGGCTCGTTCCGGATCCCCGGCGTCCGGATCCCGCGCCCTAGAGCGCAGGCTCAGGTCCCCGGCTCCGTTCCGGATCCCGGCCGGCCCGCGGATCCCGGGCCCTAGAGCGCAGGCTCAGTCGTTCCGGATCCCGCGCCTCAGAGCGCAGGCTCAGTCGTTCCGGATCCCTGGCTCTAGAGCGCAGGGCCCGGCGCTCCCCTCCCGGGCCCTGGCGCGGCCCGCCCCGAGCGCAGGCTCAGTGGTTCCGGATCCCGGGCCCTCGAGCGCAGGCTCAGTCGTTCCGGATCCCGGCCCGTTCCGGTCCCGGGCCCTCGAGCGCAGGCTCAGTGGTTCCGGATCCCGGGCCCTCGAGCGCAGGCTCAGTCGTTCTGGATCCCGGGCCCTAGAGCACAGGCTCAGCAGTTGTGGTGCACGGGTTTAGTTGCTCCAAGGCACGGGGGATCCTCCTAGACCAGGGATCAGTCCCACATCTGCTACGCTGGCAGGCAGATTCTTTATTCCTGAGCCACGAGGGAAGCCTTACCCATCTTAATTACCACAAAACTGGGTCATTTTAGTGTGCTGCTGTGTCACCATGCCAGGGAGTAAGAACATGCCCGAGGCAGGGATTGTCATTACTAAGAAGCATTTAGCAGCAAGACTTCAGTTGTTTTGTGGGTGTGTGCTTTTTTTTTTTTTTTTTTTTTTCAGTTCTACCTGTTTATTGCTACCGACCCATCTCCTTCTGTCGTGTGACCCTGTGAACTATAGCCCACCAGCCTCCTCTGTCCGTGGAATTTTCCAGGCAAGAATGGGTTGCCGTTTCCTTCTCCAGTTTTGTGTTTGTGATATTTCATTTATCTGTGAGAATGGTTTTAGTGTATTTGCCCTCTGATGCCCTCTTTCAAGACCTACTGTCTTACTCGGGTTTCTCTTACCTTGGGCGTGGGGTATCTCATCCCGGCTGCTCCTGGCTGCTCCCGGCCAGCAAAGCACAGCCATCGCACCTTACCTTGGACGAGGGGATCTCTCCTCACCGCCGCCCTTCCTGACCTCGGTCGTGGGGTAGCTCTTCTCGGCCGTGCTTAGTGCGCTGGCCCTCACCGCCGTCCTTCCTCGGTCGTGGGGTAGCTCCTCCTGGCCGCGCTCTTAGTGCGCGACGCAGCCGGCGGGGCGCTCTTAGTGCGCGACGCGCCGGGGGGGCGCTCTTAGTGCGCGACGCAGCCGGCGGGGCGCTCTTAGTGCGCGACGCAGCCGGCGGGGCACTCTGAAATGGCGCGCCGGTCGCGGGCAGGCGAGGTCGCTCTGAAATGGCGCGCCGGTCGCGGGCAGGCGAGGTCGCTCTGAAATGGCGCGCCGGTCGCAGGCAGGCGAGGTCGCTCTGAAATGGCGCGCCGGTCGCGGGCAGGCGAGGTCGCTCTGAAATGGCGCGCCGGTCGCGGGCAGGCGAGGTCGCTCTGAAATGGCGCGCCGGTCGCGGGCAGGCGAGGTCGCTCTGAAATGGCGCGCCGGTCGCGGGCAGGCGAGGTCGCTCTGAAATGGCGCGCCGGTCGCGGGCAGGCGAGGTCGCTCTGAAATGGCGCGCCGGTCGCGGGCAGGGTTGGCAAGAATACACAGAAGAACTGTACAAAAAAGAGCTTCAAGACCCAGATAATCATGATGGTGTGATCACTGACCTAGAGCCAGACATCTTGGAATGTGAAGTCAAATGGGCCTTAGAAAGCATCACTACGAACAAAGCTAGTGGAGGTGATGGAATTCCAGTGGAGCTATTCCAAATCCTGAATGATGATGCTGTGAAAGTGCTACACTCAATATGCCAGCAAATTTGGAAGACTCAGCAGTGGCCACAAGATTGGAAAAGGTCAGTTTTCATCCCAATCCCAAAGAAAGGCAATGCCAAGGAGTGCTCAAACTACCGAACAATTGCACTCATCTCACACGCTAGTAAAGTAATGCTCAAAATTCTCCAAGCCAGGCTTCAGCAATATGTGAACCGTGAACTTCCTGATGTTCAAGCTGGTTTTAGAAAAGGCAGAGGAACCAGAGATCAAATTGCCAACATCCGCTGGATCATGGAAAAAGCAAGAGAGTTCCAGAAACACATCTATTTCTGCTTTATTGACTATGCCAAAGCCTTTGACTGTGTGGATCACAATAAACTGTGGAAAATTCTGAAAGAGATGGGAATACCAGACCACCTGATCTGCCTCTTAAGAAATCTGTATGCAGGTCAGGAAGCAACAGTTAGAACTGGTCATGGAACAACAGACTGGTTCCAAATAGGAAAAGGAGTACGTCAAGGCTGCATATTGTCACCATGTTTATTTAACTTATATGCAGAGTACATCATGAGAAATGCTGGACTGGAAGAAACAGAAGTTGGAATCAAGATTGCTGGGAGAAATATCAATAACCTCAGATATGCAGATGACACCACCCTTATGGCAGAAAGTGAAGAGGGGCTAAAAAGCCTCTTGATGAAAGTGAAAGTGGAGAGTGAAAAGGCTGGCTTAAAGCTCAACATTCAGAAAATGAAGATCATGGCATCTGGTCCCATCACTGCATGGGAAATAGATGGGGAAACAGTGGAAACAGTGTCAGACTTTGTTTTTCTGGGCTCCAAAATCACTGCAGATGGTGACTGCAGCCATGAAATTAAAAGACGCTTACTCCTTGGAAGGAAAGTTATGACCAACCTAGATAGCATATTCAAAAGCAGAGACATTACTTTACCAACAAAGGTTCGCCTAGTCAAGGCTATGGTCTTTCCTGTGGTCATGTATGGATGTGAGAGCTGGACTGTGAAGAAGGCTGAGCGCCGAAGAATTGATGCTTTTGAACTGTGGTGTTGGAGAAGACTCTTGAGAATCCCTTGGACTGCAAGAAGATCCAACCAGTCCATTCTGAAGGAGATCAATCCTGGAATTTCTTTAGAAGGAATGATGCTAAAGCTGAAACTCCAGTATTTTGGCCACCTCATGCGAAGAGTTGACTCATTGGAGAAGACTCTGATGCTGGGAGGGATTGAGGGCAGGAGGAGAAGGGGACGACAGAGGATGGGATGGCTGGATGGCATCACTGACTCGATGGATGCGAGTCTGAGTGACCTCCGGGAGCTGGTGATGGACAGGGAGGCCTGGCGTGCTGCGGTTCATGGGGTCGCAAAGAGTTGGACACGACTGAGCGACTGATCTGATCTGATCTGATCTGATATTTCATTTCTTATCTGAGATACCTAGTTGCTCTTGAAACTGGACAAAACAAAGTTAAAAAAAAGTCTTTTTCAGTGTTTCCCTCTCCTCCAGGAGCTGATTTGGAGGTTTAATCGTAAAGGTAACAGTTAAGAAGCATGGAATTTGAAGACCTCACATTTCAGAGAGAGTGTGTTTTTTTTTTTTTTTAATCAATGTTGCCTTGTTAGAAGGAATTTTTAGAAACTCTAGGTCAGTTCTGGGATCGCTAGAGAGCTTCTAAACAATTCTAAAGGCCAGTCGCTGCTCTCTGGGGGTGGGGTCTGGACATTCATATTGCATTCAAGCCCCTTGTGGGATTCTAAATGTGTTATGCCAGAATTGACACCACTGCTTTACGAGTGCCTCTCAAATTTAACATGTATTTGGATTATCAGTAGACTCCAGGCTGATGCACTAGGTCTGGGAGGGGACGGGGCTGTGGGTCTAACAAGTTCCCAGGCCACATTGACATTGCGGGTCCTTGAACCATACTTTGAGTAGCAGTGCGGCACCCCACCCCAGTACTTTTGCCTGGACAATCCCATGGACGGAGGAGCCTGGTAGGCTCCAGTCCCTGGGGTCACTAAGAGTCGGACACGACTGAGCGACTTCACTTTCACTTTTCACTTTCATGCATTGGAGAAGGAAATGGCAACCCACTCCAGTGTTCTTGCCTGGAGAGTCCCACGGACAGGGGAGCCTGGTGGCCTTCCGTCTGTGGGGTTGCACAGAGTCGGACACGACTGAAGCGACTTAGCAGCAGCAGCCCTGAGATACAACCCTGAGGCAAAACTGGGCCAGCTCAGAGGTCCAGACACTCAGAAAATTCAATTTTCATATCCTTGCAATCACTTTCTGGGGCAGTTTTTAATGCAGCAGTCTCATGAGTGCTTAATCAAAATTTGTTTTAGGTGATATCTTTCTTGCTGTATTATTTCCCCCCTTGTGGGTTCCCCCACACACAGAGGGGGAAAGATAGCTTAAAAGGTTCTAATCTCATACATAAAACCATCCCACAAGAGGCTGGGGCTTTAGAGCAGCAACTCCCGACTCCCTTTTGTAAAGATAGTGCCCGGCAGATAGCAGCAGCTCCTGGCTACCAGAAAGCAGATGTGTATATGCTGCTTGTCTCTGCGTCTGGCTGGAAATGGTGACCTCACGGACATGCTGGGGTCCTAGTCAGCCTCAGGAGCTTCCATCTTGATGGTGCTGGAATGAGCAGCTTTGGAAATCCTCAGGCAAATGAGTCAGCCCAAGGATCATCCTGGCAGGAGTCATGATTCTGTCTGCGCCTGGGAGAAAACAAAGATCTCGGACGTTGACCTGGGGTAAATCCTCCGCTGTGTATGTATGCGTGCTCAGTCATGTCTGACTCCATGTGACCCCATGCACTTAGCCCTCCGGGCTCCTCTGTCCATGGGATTTTCCAGGCAAGAATACTAACTGGAATGGGTTGCCATTTCCTACCCCAGGGGATCTTCCAGGCCCAGGAGTTGAACCCACGTCTGCTGCATTAGCAGGCGAGTTCTTTAACAGTAGGGCCACCCGGGAAGCTCAAATTCTCCATTATAGAAGCCCTCTTACAAGTGGATAGGAAAAAAAATTTTTAAATACTAGATAGTGAAAGAGGAACTATAACTTTTATGGGAAAAATATTGCATCTCAGTAATAATCAAATAGCTACAGTTTAAAGCGAGACAACTCTGAAAAAGTTTAAGTGTTAGTTGCTCAGTTATGTCTGACTCTACGACCCCATGGACTGCAGGCTGCCAGGCTCCTCTGTCCGCAGAATTCTCCAAGCAAGAGTACTGGAGTGGGTTGCCATGCCCTCCTCCAGGGGATCTTCCTGACCCAGGATCAAACCCAGGTCTCCTGCGTTGCAGGCGAAGTCTTTATCGTCTGAGCCACCAGGAACACAGCACTGACACCTATCTAATTAGCAGTGGTTTTTTTCCTGTGATAGCAATAAACAGCCACCAAAGGAAGGATGGAAAGAAGGAAAATATAAATATTAGCAAGAGTAAGAGAATTCTGATGGACATGCTTTAGGAGAGCAATTAGACAAATTGTCATCATCCTTATGATGTACACAATCTTGGACACAGTTGCATGACTTTTGGGAAGCTAGCCTCAAGAAATAATTATAAGTAACAAAAAAATAGACTTCTAGTTTTTAAGAGCGTTTTTATTTGCATATTAGTTAAAAGACTGGAAACCTACTAGATGTCAAACCCTGGAGGATTGCTTTTCCAAAATTATTATACCCATTCAAAATGATATGTATTAAATGTATGTAATGGTACTAAGTGCTTATAATACTTAATTTTTTAAAAAAGCAAGATTCAGTATGTACATGCAATATGAAACCAGAAATATGGGAAGAAAAAACAAATTCATGTGGGTTTAGCAAAGGCTGATAGTATACCAACACATTTAAACTTGTGTTTGGAGAGTTGGGTTACTTTTTTCCTTTCATGAATTTACCCTTTCTTGAGTATGTGCTTGCTGCATGCTAAGTCGCTTCAGTAGTGTCCAACTCTTTGCATCCCCATGCACTATGGCCCGCCAGGCTCCTCTGTCCACAGGATTCTCTAGGCAAGAATACTGGAGTGGGTTGCCATTTCCTTCTCCAGGGGATCTTCCCAACCTAGGGACCAAACCTGCATCTCTTATGTCCCCTGCTTTGGCAGGCAGGTTCTTTACCGCTAGCACCACCTGGGAAGCCCAAAGCATTAGTTGCTCAGTCATGTCTGACTCTGCAACCCCAAGGACTGTAGCCCACCAGGCTCCTCTGTCCATGGGATTCTCCAGGCAAGAATACTGGAGTGGGTTGCCATGGCCTCCTCCAGGGGATCCTCCTGACCCAGGGATCAAACCCAGGTCTCTTATGTCTCCTGCATTGGCAGGCAGGTTCTTTACCACTAGCGCCACCTGGGGAGCCCGAGTATGTACTACTTCTCTAACAAAAACGCTGCTGCTGCTGCTAAGTCACTTCAGTCGTGTCCGACTCTGCGTGACCCCATAGACGTCAGCCCACCAGGCTCTCCTGCCCCTGGGATTCTCCAGGCAAGAAAACTGGAATGGGTTGCCATTTCCTTCTCCAATGCATGAAAGCGAAAAAGTGAAAGTGAACAAAATGCAGTGCACATTAAAACAAACAAAAAGCAAAGAAACACACAGAAAAACAAACCCTGATACTGCATTCTTTATCTTCTCCCCAAGGTACAAAGGTATTCAGAACTTCCTCTACTAGTTTTTTTCTTTGTTTTAATCTACAGTAATTTCGAAGCTGACACTCTTGAGCATTTCCTAGCCACCAATTAGTATTGCGTGCTTGATATGTTATTCAAGCAGGAAAGAAAATGTTAGAAAATTCTATGACATTTGACAGGTTCACACTTCTTGCATAATTATCTTGTGGAACCCTAGAATTCTACAAAACTTGAAAACATAAAAAGTCTTTAGCCAGACTCTGAAGCCAAGAGTGTCTTTATTTGTCCTCAACGGCTACCAGAACGATCAGTACAGCATTTTGTTAACACACATAACCAGAGCTGTACTTTTTCCTCTGATAGACTTTATATTTGTATCAAAAGGGCTGGTCATTTAGTTTTCTCTGGAATTTCTCCTTCCTTATCAAGGAGCAAACATTATTTACTCATAACAAAACAGAAACCTTTATTTTGACTGATTTGGTTGCATAATTATGTCAGTCCTCTTATTCTTAAAAATGAATGTATGTATGTAACCCATATATTATCTAGTATTTGAAAAATCTGATTAATTCTTCCATAAGCTCCTCTTTTAAAAAATGGGCTTTAGGTCCAATATGGAGGTGCCCAGTGGCCGTGTGAGCTGAGAGGAGTTCGCCGAGTTCCAGAAGTACTCAAGGTGAGGACGATTGGTGGCAGAATAGTGCATGAATTAAACACCACGGTCCCAACAGGGTCCTTCCCGGGGAAAATTAATGCCAGCCAAATCTGTAAGCAACTTTGAGTCCTCGATGGTGGCCTATGTCAGCTGGGACAGAGTCATAAAAAAACGGTATAGCTCAGACCTCATCAGTAGTAAAATAGCTCTGAGAAGAGACAGAAAAGAATTTGGATGATTTAACATTATTAAAGGAAGTTAGAAAAGAACAGACAAAGTTGAAACGGATGCAGTCAGAACTGAATGTTCAAAAAGTGGTCAATGACAGGAGCCGGGAGGTATTTAATGAACACTGCAAAATTCACTTCAAGCCTGCAAAGAATGAATTAAAAGATACCTTTTAAAAGATGGACCAGCTCATCTCCTAAGAGTTGAGCATGACAGCACGGTGGACTTCCCAGGAGGATTTCTGAGCCAACAGTCCAAGACCTTTTGTTGATTTCAGCCCCACTTAGCCAAGACCTCACATATAAATAATTCTGATAATTATGGTGAAATCAACAGCTATTTTATACAGATTCTGTTTTTTTAAAAAATAAAACTAAAACATGTTTTGTAACTATTAAAATAATTTTCTGACTCAGTGTAGAAAAAAAAAAAAAGGGGGCTTTGTTTCTTTAACTCACCTCTGCCTTCCTTGATCCAAACTGTTGAGTCCTTAATTTCACTTTTTTTTTTTTTTTTCCCAGATGTCAAATTAAATACTTAGGGAGAATGAATCGGTCACCAAAGGCTCATGATTTCTGTACAATGAAGGCAGATGAGAACACATGGTAGTGAATAGACTGTTTCTCAAAATGAAGTCCATGAACATTATTTGAGCTGCTTATTATAAGACACATTCTGGGGCCGCATCTTACCCGTATCATCAGTCTCTGTGATGGGACCTGGACCATTTACATCTGAAAGAAGAGGCAGGGGTGATGCTTACGCAGGATCAGCCACAGAACTGCGTCTCTAGTATGTTTTTTGATCAGCAAGCAGGAAACCACAGTTTAGCTGTAAAAATGCTAAAGTTCTTCAGAATTATGCTGTAGATCAGCACGTCTATCTGCGAAGTTCCTGGACTTTAAAGATTCTCTAGATAGTCTCCCCTAGATATTGCCTCCAGATATCTGACTGTACTAATTGAAAGATTTAGCTTTACCAATAATTGTCTCTGTCGCTGACTTTGCTTTGTATGTATGGAAATGGGTACCTCCTCCTTTAGAGATCTAGCTCAGTGCTCTGTATTCATGTAGAATTTTTAATGCAGTTTTAAAAGCAGGGAACACTCACATGGTTCAAATTCCCAAAGAACAAGAGGGGAGTCCAGTGAAAATTCCCCTCCCCTTTGTCGTTTCCTCAGAAGTAACCATAGTTAACAGCTTCTTAAGTATTGGATATATTTACAAACAAGCTAGAAACCCATTCTCTGCTTTAGGGGGCAAAGAGAAAGTATATGGTAGG
This sequence comes from Tragelaphus eurycerus, assembly GCA_935064755.1. Lineage (NCBI taxonomy): Eukaryota > Metazoa > Chordata > Mammalia > Artiodactyla > Bovidae > Tragelaphus > Tragelaphus eurycerus. The sequence continues at coordinate 8,417,167 of CAKXYN010000054.1, read as the reverse complement.
CTGCTTTATTTTTAAGTTGTATCTGTGGGTTTTAATATTTATTTATTTGGCTGTACCGGGTCTTAGTCACGGCCTGTGGTATCTAGTTCCCTGATTAGGGATTGAACCCGGGCCCCCTGCATTGGGAACCCAGAGTCCCAGCCACGGGGGAAGTCCCTGGATTTGTGAGTTTTAAAAACTCCTTTTGATGTAGAGATATCAGTCGGGTACTGGTGTGTAACAAACCACATGAGATCTCAGAGACACCTAATAATAAGCATGTATTGCTTATGCTCTGGGGTCCTCAGACAGTTGTCAACACCTCTGGGCATCTCTTAGCTGGTGCAGGAAGGCCTTCACTGGGATGACTGGGTTGACTTCCTGCGGTCCACCGCCTCTCACCTTCAAGCATGCTGCTCCCGCCACGTTCTCATGACAACGACCGAGGAGCAAGAGAAGAGGAAACACGCAGGACCTCCTGACGTCTAGGACTGAAACTGGAACATCCACACCATAGTCACATCAGAAGCAAGACACACAGCCACCCTAGACTTGCGGGGCTGAGGAAATGGACAGCACCTCTTTAGTGAAAGGAATTTCAGCGTCACATGCAACAGTGGCGACGGGAGTAATGGAGAACAGAAACCATGCATCATTCTGATGATACAAATGCCGCTCCCTGCTGTGAACCCTCCACTCTTTTATCTTTCATCCACAAAGGGAAAGAGGCAGAGGAGAGCATGCCTGATACAGCCCTGGACCACCTCTCAGACCTGGGCCTCTAGCTTTATTGTCTCCCCAAGACTTAAGAAAGGATCACGCCAGTTACACAAGAAGAACGTGTTCTAGAGATCTGCTGTACCAGCCTGTGGCCACAGTTAACAGTACTGTACTGTGCACTTAAAATTTAGGGTAAGAGAGTAGTTCTCATGTTTGTGTTTTTACCATAGTAAAAATTTATGACACTCAAAAAAAAAAAACTGTAGAAGCCATGATTGCAATCTGAATGTCCGAAAGCTCATCGTAATAATAATCCTGGCTTAGTATCCAAGTATTGGCTTCCCAGGTGGTACAGTGGGAAAGAATCTGCCTGCCAATGCAGGAGACACAAGAGACGTGAAAACGTAAGGAGAACAGAGGTGGGATTGTAACCACCACGGTCCGAGAACACGGGACCCACAGAGGGCCCACAGTGAGCAGTGAGGAGGTAAGGTTGGACTTAGGGTAGGGCCAAAGCAGGGTGCTGAGGCCCACACTCACAGTCACTTGTCTTCATCTCAAGGGCAGCAGTGAGCCTCTCAGTGTCTCTGAGCTGAGTGCTGAGGTCTGTGATCTGAGACTAGGAAGTTGGTGGGAGGGGAGAAGGGCTGGAGAGGGTGGGAGCAGGGTTCAGGAGGCTGAGAGTCAAGAGGTCCGGCCCCCAACCAATCAGACCTGTGGCTCTTGCTTCATCCCAGCCAACTGCAGATGTTTCGCACTGTGGTACTTTTGAAGAAAGAGGAAGATCTCACAACCTTGGAACATCCCAGAAGTTTCAATATAAATTGTCTTTGACTTTTAAAAAAAAATGCAGGTAATTCCTAATGAAGAATATGTCTTCAACTCTACCCTTTCCGGTGTCTAATAGACCATTTTTCTCTGCTTCCTCATTCCTATTCCCTAGCTCAACTGCGAGGAATGACTGATGACTCCAGTTTTTAGGTACTACAGCAAACCTAAGCTGTGCTATGCTTAGTCGTGTCTGACTCTTTGCAACCCCATAAACTGTAGCCCGCCAGGCTCCTCCATCCATGGGGATTCTCCAGGCAAGTATACCGGAGTGGATTACCATTTCCTCCTCCAGGGGATCTTCCCGACCCAGGGATCAAACCCAGTTCTCCCACATTGCAGGCGGATTCTTTACCGTCTGAGCCACCAGGGAAGCGCAAACCAGGGAGCAAACCTAAGTGCCACTGAAAGGACCACCCGAGCTGTGAGGGACGCTTTAGACAAGTCTTGTTTGTTCGAGCGCTTCCTTGAGTTCTCAAAGTCGTCCAGCCCCTTGGCAAGGCCACACACCAGCAACGACTCCCACTCCCTGCATTCTGGATGTGAGGGGCTGTCTGCTCAGGGAATGTACCAGGCCAGCTGGGTTCTGTCTGCTCTGAACCTGCCCCTGCCCTCCTCTCCGTGCTTTCCCTAGTATGCCTGTCCATGAGCATCAGCCGGGAGACCTGTGAAGCACAGAGCCGGGGCCCCTCCCTGCTGACTCAGGAATCAGAGCCCATGGCTGGAGGCTGTCTGCTGAGTGCGTGCTCCTGATGTTTGTTCTTGGGGAAGGTGCTGAAGGCCGTGTGCCCTGCTGGCAACTACGGCCGCCCCCTGACAGGGAGAAGAGGTTCCCAGCACAGCGGAGGCCCCGGGCCTCTCTCTGGGATGGGGAACTCGGTAGTCACTGGAGTGCGCATCCCCGAGACGCGACAGGTAGATCCACCTGGGCTTCCGCAGCGCTGAACCAACCAGACCCAGGCCCAAGCAGCTTCCCTCGGTGGGTGGGGATGGGCGGTCATCAGCTCAGCAACGCAGGCCTCCAGGCTCCATTCTCCATCCAGCCAACTCTTGAAAACCCAGATCCACACAGCCAAGGGAACATTCCACAATGGGAAGGTTTGTGCAGCCCTTCTTGCTAAGAGAGCTTGAGGGTTTTAGGGCATTTTCCTAAGCCTTAGGGCAAATCTGAATGCTAGCTGGAGATAGCTGCTTTTTAAAAAAATATTGTTTGATTTGGGGGCTGGGAGGATTCAAGGGAAAATGCCTGGTTGTTCCTAAGTAATCTATGAGCCAAACTGCTGTTAAAAAAAAAAAAAAAGAAGAAAAGGGATGGAAAAATGGAAGGAGAAGAAATGTGTGTGGGTGAATAAACACGAACACCCAGGGAAGAGGAAGGGTATGTGGCTTTTTGATGTAGACCTCACTCTTGAGCAACATTGGAGAAAAAGTCTAGTTTCAAATACGTGCAGGTTCGCATAACTGAAGCTTACCTTTCTGTGGAGTGCCGATTTTTCCAAAGGCAAATCCTGAGGCAAAGTGCAAGCAGGAAGGGTTTATCTGGTGAGTCCAGGGAGCACCTCGAGAGAGAAAGGGGCAAGTGATAAAAATAGCAGCCCCCAGAGGGCACGCTGTGAACCTGGTTCCCACAGAGGTGCCTGTGGCTGAAACCAGCAGGGAAACAGAGAGACTGTGAACATGAGCCCTCTTGAGGGGAACGGAGCTGATGCATTCCTACACCAGCACTCGAGAGTTACAGGTTGAGTTTTGCCTCTGGAGTTAGGGGAAGAAGTGAAATGAAAGTGTTGGTTGCTCAGTCGAGATCCACTCTTTGCGACACCGTGGACTATAGCCTGACAGGCTCCCCTGTCCATGGAATTCCAGGCAAGAATACTGGAGTGGGTTGCCATTTCCTACTCCAGGGGATCTTCCCAACCCAGGGATCGAACTCCGGTCTCCTCCATTGCAGTCAGATTCTTAACCATCTGAGCCACCGGGGAAGCCCAGGTACTGCTATTGGGGTCAGGGGTGGGGGTGTTAATTCCCCATCACGTTTCGACTTCTGAGCAGGACCACATTCAGGAAAGTGAATGGTTTCAGAAAAAAAATTCTCAGTGCAGGTGTAGACAGCTGAAAGTCAGCCAGAGAAGGACGATGAATCAGTGAGCTTCAAGGAATGCAAGCTGCAAGCAAGGCCCTGACAGCATCAGCTGCGTCGTATTAATCCCCAAACTCACTTTAGCCCTCCTGAGATTTTTTTTTTTATTGACGTGTTTGCAATGTTGTGTTAGTTTTAAGTGTATAGCAAAGTGATTCAGTTATACATGTATACATGTACATTGCAAATACTTCAGTTAAAAATATATATATTCTTTCTCGGATTTCTTTCTTTCTTTCCTTTTTTGGGCTGTGTTTCACGGCTTAGATCTCCCACCAGGGATTGAGTCGAGACCCCAGCAGTTAAAGCACTGACTCCTAACCACTGACCCACCAGAGAATTCCCAGATTCTTTTCCATTATAGATTATTCCAAGATAAATAGTAGGGTTCCCTGTGCACTGCAGTAGGTGCTTGCTCTTTACCTACTCTATATATAGTAGTGTGTATGTTTTTAGAGTTAACTCTAAAGCAAGTGTGGGGCTGTGGGCTTCTGGGAGCAGACTCCACAGGGAGCCACCAGAATTCATTTAGAGACCTAGACGCTCATACTCCTTATTTACATAAAAGAAATTTAGTAGAGTCATAGGTTTCTATTACCTCCATTCATGTAGAAGGAAAGGGCCATGCCAGTTAGAATACACTAATTTGGCAAATAAGTCTTACAGTTGTCTTTAGACCATTTGGGAAAGCAGAGACATCATTTATAACATCTTCACCAGGGCAGCAAATTATCGAGTAAGACAACCTATTACCAACCTTTATTTAGAGATCAATGATTCCTCACAGAGGCCATGGCAAAAATTTCTGAAGTCAGAGTAGCACATGACTCCCTTGTTCATATAATGCATCCCAACACAAGTTGGTAATCGTTACAAATAATCACTATATCACTACATGAAACAGGAGAGTAAGATTGAGTCTCTGTGAATTTGACTTTTTTGGATAATGTTCTCAGAATCAATATGAAGATATCAAATTGATATCTCTTCTTCTGCATGGATGGAGAAGAGGTAGAGGCCCTGGGTCAGATATCTTGGGTTCAGAGCTTGGACTCTGCACCCTTTCAGATGAATCTCCTCATCTGAAAAATAATCTAACCTCTCTGGACCCATTGTCTTTCTCAGTAATATGGGAATTAACAGTAGTACCCAGATGGCTCAACCGGGCAAGAATCTGCCTGCAATGCAGGAGCTGTGGGAGACTCTGGTTCAATCTGTGGGTCAGGAAGATCCCTGGAGGAGGAAATGGCAAACCACTCCAGTATTCTTGCCTAAAAAATCCCATGGACAGAGGAGACTGGTGAGCTACAGTCCAGGGTTGCAAAGAGTCGGACACAACTGAAGCAACTGAGCACAGCACATACAGCAGCAGTACTGAGCGCTGGAGTTATTGTGGAGTTAGATAAAGAAGTCACTTCATACTGTGGCCAGGAACTTGCTCAGAAAATGTCAACAATTATTATCAGTTCAGTTCAGTCATTCAGTCGTGTCCGACTCTTCGCGACCCCATGAACCGCAGCACGCCAGGCCTCCCTGTCCGTCACCAGCTCCCGGAGGTCACTCAGACTCACACCCATCGAGTCAGGGATGCCATCCAGCCATCTCATCCTCTGTCGTCCCCTTCTCCTCCTGCCCTCAATCCCTCCCAGCATCAGAGTCTTCTCCAATGAGTCAACTCTTCGCATGAGGTGGCCAAAGTATTGCAGTTTCAGCTTTAGCATCATTCCTTCCAAAGAACACCCAGGACTCATCTCCTTCAGAATGGACTGGTTGGATCTTCTTGCAGTCCAAGGGATTCTCAAGAGTCTTCTCCAACACCACAGTTCAAAAACATCAATTCTTTGGCGCTCAGCTTTCTTCACAGTCCAACTGTCACATCCATACATGACCACTGGAAAAACCATAGCTTTGACTAGGCGAACCTTTGTTGGCAAAGTAATGTCTCTGCTTTTGAATATGCTATCTAGGTTGGTCATAACTTTCCTTCCAAGGAGTAAGCGTCTTTTAATTTCATGGCTGCAATCACCATCTGCAGTGATTTTGGAGCCCAGAAAAACAAAGTCTGACACTGTTTCCACTGTTTCTCCATCTATTTCCCATGTAGTGATGGGACCAGATGCCATGATCTTCGTTTTCTGAATGTTGAGCTTTAAGCCAACCTTTTCACTCTCCACTTTCACTTTCATCAAGAGGCTTTTTAGCCCCTCTTCACTTTCTGCCATAAGAGTGGTGTCATCTGCATATCTGAGGTTATTGATATTTCTCCCAGCAATCTTGATTCCAACTTGTGTTTCTTCTAGTCCAGCATTTCTCATGATGTATTCTATCAGTATTGTTTATTTTAGTTTTGTTTGTGTTTAATTTGTGCTTTTTATAGTTGGATAAGCACAAGATATTTATACTTTCTTTGGAAAACATACCATTATAGTAAAAATAACTTCAGTTAACATTTGAGGTGCATGCCTTCCTCAAGATTTTCTAAAAACTCTGATCTATGTCTATAATACATTTTGTAGAAGAGATCTTGTTACTCTTTTTCTTTAGAGTGTTTTTAGCAAGGAATTAACCATCACTGGGTTGTTATTCGAGGGAGAGGAATGTGAGCCTGCTGCTGCTGCTAATAAGTTGCTTCAGTTGTGTCCGACTCTGTGCGACCCTGTAGACGGGAGCCCACCAGGCTCCCCCGTCTCTGGGATTCTCCAGGCAAGAACACTGGAGCGGGTGTGAGCCTGCTTAGAGGATTGGAAAGTGGAGGAGCTTCTGGGCATGGTGGGGTGGGCAGCTGACGCTTGAAGGTTCTCTTACCCTGTCCCTGGGTACATACAGTGGGAGCAAGGAGAGCCGTGGGAGATGGGGCCCTTTGCACTGATCATGACAATTACCTCCCCAGATTCCTCTCCTGAGTAGGTCCAGGAATCCCAGGGGTGCCCATTGAGTCCCAAGGGGACCCCTGGGATTCCTGGTTCTATCCAAGAAAGGGATCTGGAGAGGAAAGACAGACTTCCTTGCTCGAAGTAGGACAGGGCCACCAAGTCACATTAAATACAATGAAGTTGGACGTAACATGCATCCTCTCTGACTTCCGTTGGTGACTTCTCTTCTCTAGGAAATTGAGTTGGGGAAAGGAAGTGCAGTTGTCTGGAAGGCTTAGCTGCGAAATCTCTGCAACAGTGAGGACCCCTTCTGCACCTAATGCTGCCTCTCGGTGATGGAGGCAACACTTGTCCCATCTGCAAGTTCAAAGGCAGCGGCGCAGCCTCAGTCCTGCCCTGACCCAGCAGGGAATCCCGCCCTGTTATCTTGTTAGTCAGCCCCTTGTTACCCTTTGCAATCTCACCATAAATTAATCGGGACTGGCATCTGTAAAGACATTAGGATCTATGCCCACGGAGGGTTCAGGTAAAATGGAAAAGCAAGCTGTTTCTTTAGAAATGTGAACACTGCATTGTCAAGAGAGGGGAAAATTGGGCTGAGTGATGAAGAAATTATTCGCACTGTCTGGGGGAAAGACTCCTCTGTATTAGTGGAAGAAGGTAAAAGCCCTGTCAGATGTAAGTCAAGGAAGACGAGTAATAATCAGCTCTGGGCTCAGTGTGAAAAACCTGGAAACCTGAAAATGGGCTTCGGTGCCCAGGTTGTAATACCTCTGGGACATGTGTGTGGAGTGAGTGGCAATGTTTAAAGCTCATTTGCACCATGGCTGTCCTCAGTTAAGAATCAGCCCTCCATACATATTGAGTGTGGCTCCAGACCAACTCTAGAAAGGTCCTTTGTATGAGGAAAAAAAAAACCAATCAGGTGAATCTCAACCTCTGCGTCACCGTAGATCCACAAAACGTACAGACCCAGGCTCTGGCCACATGCCAACAACTGCAAATTCCACAGCTGGGAATCTTTTGCCAAGAATTTTGTCTCTGATCATTTCAACTGCAGGTGGAGGTCGGGTGGGTGCAAGGTACTTACATGCTGGTAGCTTTCAACAGCAAGATATGTAGGGAGACAGACAGATATCCAGGACTCTGTGTACCCACAAGTCCCTGCTAGACAAGAGGCCAAGGTCAAACCACTGTCCCTCCAGGGAAGCCAGCTCATTCAAATTCTAAGTAAATGTTCCCTAAAAGAAACTGACGCCAGGCATGAGATTCTTTCCCAAGTTAGGTTATCTGCAAAATGGTTTAGAGGAAGCCAAGTGGCCAAGGACTTGAACAGATGACCTTCTGAATAAATGGCAGCTCGTGGGATAGAAGCTTATTGCTTTAAAAATGAATCTTGGCGGAGCTTTCTGTGTTAGCTCTCTCTCCCCGTGGCCTGAGACCATCAGATGTGCAACTTGAAATGTTGTCCTTATCCTGTCACAAATCAGGTGGAGAGTGGCTAAGAGCCCAGGTGATCAGTTTCAACAAAAGCTAATCCAACAAAAGCTACATCCCAACAACAGTGGGATGTAGAGCTCTTCGGGGGTGTCAGAAAAGATCTGATCTTTGGTTCTTCGAGGCTTTGTCATTTGTTTCCCAGAGGAACAGACACCTTGAGAGTTTACTAAGTGAAAAAGTGTGTGAAGTGTTATATAAAACGAAACCAGCAGACCCAGATCTCCACCATCAGGCGCTTAGTCTCATCTCACAAGGGTTGCTTTCTTGCTGTCTCCCTCTCTCCCTTCCTTTCATCCATCCGTTCCTTCTAGGTGCTTTTACTAAGTCTCAGTGGAAGCAGGAAGAAGGATAAAATAAGTCACATCCTCGGGTGGGTGGTTCTTGATCCGACCCTAAACCCTTTGCCTCTGACCTGGAGTGAGATGCAGCAAACTTCTAGGTCATTCTGCCCCCAGTCATCTCATGGCCTCAATCATGGGCCTGTACAGAGGTCCTCAGGCAGCTAGACAGCACTTTAATTCAGCATGTACACACATGCACAGCCTGTACATACGTGGTCCTCTGGTTTTATAGGCAGAAGGCAGTCATTTAATTATTAATGGGGTCTCAAAATTCAAGTCACTCATCATTATCTGAAAACATAAAAACATGTAAGCCCAGGGTTTTCCTATTTGCTCAAAGTTTTGTCTTACTGGTTTTTATGTTGAAAGTGTAGTTTTAAAGTCAAGTCAGGTATTAGTTGCTCAGTGCATCCCCCACCCCCAGGCTGTAGCCTGCAAGGCTCTCTGTCCTTGGACTTCAGGCAAGAATGCTGGAGTGGTTGTCATTTCCCTTTCTTATTTGAGCTCAGCCCATCTGTACCGCATTGGCCGTGTAGTGAGTCTGTTCTCTAACCCTTTCCCTCTGTTGGAACCATGTTGGAACCTTCATTCATGCAGCCGGCCCTGGCATCACTGACATAATCTCATCATCAACACATTCAGTTCAGTCACTCAGTCGTGTCCAGCTCTTTGCGACCCCGTGGACTGCAGCACACCAGGCCTCTCTGTCCATCACCAACTCCGGGAGCTTACTCAAACTCATGTCCATTGAGTTGGTGATGCCATCCAGCCAACTCATCCTCTGTCATCCCCTTCTCCTCCCACCTTCAATCTTTCCCAGCATCAGGGTCTTTTCCAATGAGTTAGCTCTTCGCATCAGGTGGCCAAAGTTTTAGAGTTTCAGCTTCAGCATGAGTCCTTCCAATGAGTATTCAGGACTGATTCCCTTTGGGATGGACTGGCTGGATCCACACATTAAGTCCCCTTGACTGTTCTCTGTGTGTGCATGTGTGTGTGTGCTCAGCTGTGTCTGAGTCTCTGGGACCACATATACTGTAGCCCACCAGGCTCCTCTGTCCGAGATTCTCCAAACAAGAATACTGGAGCGGGTTGCCATCTCCTTCTCCAGGGGATTTTCCCGACGCAGGGATCAAACCCTCAATTCTTCTCTCAGTTACTCCAAAAACAGTTTAGAGCCCCAAATCAAAAGAGGAAAATGTGGGTCCAGCAGCCTCTGGGCAGAACTCGATTATATTGCAGTCATTCTCACCATCCACAATATGCATACAATATATTATCTTAAAAAGAGTATTATTAATATGAAAACATGACATTCAGATATTCGTACAGAAAACTAATTCATCTGTGGACCCTGCTTAATGTTAAAGAGATCAGAGTACTATTACTATGTTCCTTTTATAATATATGTAGCTTTTATACTATTATTTGTAGCTGTTACACGATGGTCAAATATCATTGATCTCAAATAAGATTCCATGCCTAAATAATATGAAAATTTGATCTTTGGTCCTTACAAAAAACGTAGTCTCTGTGGAGACTAAACACGGCCATTCTTTTACAGTCATGATTACCTTATTAAGACAGATTTTTGTTAAAACAGCCCTCCCCGATGGCTCAGCACTAAAGAATCCGCCTGCAATGCAGGAGACGAGGGTTTGATCCCTGAGTTAGGAAAATCCCCTGAAGGACGAAACGGAATGGGAAAATACCCACTCCAGAGTTCTTGCCTGAAAAAAAATCCCATGGATAGAGGAGCCTGGCGGGCTAGAGTTGGACACAACTGGGCGTAGAGTTGGACACAACTGAGCAATTAAGCACGCAGGCACTTGTTCAAATGAACAAGTTATTAGAATTGAAAATAAAGGGGTACTATGATTTATAAAGAATTTGCTAATTGGCTTTATTCCTCAGTTGCTTTGCACTTTAGTTGGTGGTAAATATAAACGCTTGTATCTCTTTTCCTCTTGGAAATTATGAACTTATCAGAATTGGGAACAATGGTTTTTCTATAAAGGGTACTGTTCCAGGAAGCTTGTGGATTAATGTGTACTTGTTCTGAGAAATAAACAAGGCTGTATCCTCTGACTTGTGGGAGGCATTCCCTCTTTCTATACTTTTTCACCCTTAATCATCAATTAATGCTTCAGTAATTCCGAAATATCCAGAATTGCAAAAAAACAATTTTGCAAAACTACCGTATAAACATGGTGTCATTAAAGTCTGTGCATTTAGCAAAAGAGAGTTAAATACAGCTCTCGTATTTATTTTTTTAATGAAAAGGACAAGAAAAAATGAAATTTATATGCAATTCTGATTCAAGAAGGTGACCGAGCATGTATGTTGGTTATCCTTTTTTCCCAAGATCCTATTGAAGTGATAAAGAACTTAAGAGTATAAACCCATAATTATAAGAATAATGAGAGATCTATTGGGCATCAGCAGTTGAGACATTTTCACAAGTTTCTGGGAGATGGGAAGAGGACATGAACATGGAAACAGAGATTGAAGTGCACAGGGTTATGTGCAGGGGGAACATGGAGGGTGGATCTTTTCTGCCTGACAGATGCCCAGAGGGGATTGAACTGGAGTCCACATGTTAGAAAGGGCAAGCTGAGAAAAAGGCTGAGAACATATTTGCAAAATGCTGTCAGAAAACTATTTGGGATCTAGAATTCTATTCATCCAAAACATATGCCAAAATTAAGGCAAATAAAGACATTTTCAAAAGTCAGATAAAGTTTACTTGCTACATATCCTTTCTTTTTTTTTCCAACCTTAACGCCTCCTTTCTTTTTAACACCAAAAACATTTTGTATTGGGGTGTAGCTGATTAAAATGTTGTGATCGTTTCAAGTGAACACTGAAGGGACTCCAATACATATTACTTGTATCCATTCTCCCCCAAGTCCCCCTGCCATCCAGGCTGGCACATAACACTGAGCAGAGATCCAGCTACATACCCTTTCTTAAGAAGTTACTTAAGGATGTACTCCAGTATAAAGGGGAGAAACCCAAGAGAAAAGCAGAAGGCAATTCAAGCAGTGGAGGAACTAAACCAGGATGAGCGTTACATAAATTGTTAAAGTCCGTGGGCTGCAAGAAGTGTATCATCAAGAAGAAAATACTGGACTCCAGGCAACATATAAAGTAAGAAGCTGTAGGGAGGAGGGCAGGAAAAGCTGGTGGCAAAGTCATGTTTTTTCTTTCACTTAGAGATGTAGTTAGAAACCCCAAGAAAAAAATCTGTAAGAAATTAGCAATCTTAATATGAAGCAAACTGAATTATAGCATGATCTTGAGCAGTTAATAGAGTATGACAAAAGAATCTTTATGCTAGGTACATTCTCTCATAGCGGCTTAGGGAATATGATATTCCATGGAGGGAGAAGGAAGCAAAATCATGGCTCAAAGCAAAAAAAAAAAAAAAACAACAAAACTGAGCTTTTCAGTGAACAGTATTTATAAAGTTTTAATAAAATAATGAGCCCTGGCTTCCTGGCTTTCCTCTTTTGCTAAAAATAAAGAGCACCAGGACTTCCTGTTGTCTCAGATGGTGAAGAATCTGCCTACAATGCAGGAGACCTGGGTTCCATGCCCAGGTCAGGAAGATCCCCTGGAGAAGGGAATGGCTACCCACTCCAGTATTCTTGCCTGGAGAATTCCATGGACAGAGGAGCCTGGGATTGCAAAGAGTCAGACACGACTGTGACCAACACTTCAATAAAATAATCAGTTTACTGATTCCCAGTTTTTAGAGGCTACCCAACAGGGAAAATTTGGTGATTATAGAACAATGAAAATGTTATCAGCTTTGATCATGTTAAGATGAAGGCAATCTGGCAGAGGTTGAGAGTGTAAGGATGGACAGAAGATGAAAGAAAGAATGGAGATGCTGATATTCCCAAGCTACGTTGTGGAGAGTCTGTAGTTTGTGTCTAAAATGAAGAAGAAATAGAAGTTGAAGAATAAATATTTAGAATTACGAAAATAATCAGTCAAAATAATTCAAAATTGTAATATGGCTATCAAGAAGATTATGAGACGTGGGAGAAGAAAGTTAAATTTAGTCTAAGTAAATGAAATCCTAATCTCTCATTGTTAGAAATCAATAGAAACTTTCTAAAATTAAGAATCAAGAAGTAGGTGTAGGTGAAATGATCAAATGACTTTTATTCTTGAGTTTGTTAATATTATGTGTCACATTGATTTATTTACAGATATTGAACCATTCTTGCATCCCTGGTATAAATTCCACTTGATGTTAGTATACGATTCTCTTAATGTATTTTTGAATTTGGTTTGCTAGTGTTCTGTTGAGGGTTTTTGTGTCTATGTTTATCAGTGATACTGGCCTATAATTTTGTGTGTTTATGTGCTATCTTTGTCTGATTTTGGTACCAGAGTGATGCCAGCATCATAGAATGAGGTTTTTAAATTAATTTTTAAAATATTTATTTTTATTTATTTATTTGCAACATGTGGGATCTAGTTCCCTGAACAAGGATTGAACCCAGGCCCCCTGCATTGGGAACATGGAGTCTTGGCCACTGAACCACCAGGGAGGTCCCTAGAATTAATTTAGAAGTGTTCCTTCCTCTGCACTTTTTAAAATAGTTTGAAAAGGATAGGTGTTAACTCTTCTCTAAACATTTGGTAGAATTTATCTTGAAGCCATCTCGTCCCGTACTTTTGTTGGGAAATTTTTCTGTTATTGATGTAATTTCATTACTGGTAATTTTTTCTTTCATATTTTCTATTTCTTTCTGATTCAGTCTTGGAAGTTTATATTTCTAGAAATTTACTCATTCCTAGTAAGTTGTCCATTGTATCACTATATAATTGTTCATAGTGATTGCTTGTGATCCTTTGTATTTCTGTGGTATCAGTTGTAACTGTTCTTGCATTTCTGATGTTGTTACTTTGGGCCCTTTCTTTTTTATTCTTGATGGGCCTGGCTAAAGGTTTATCAATTTTGTTTATCTTTTCAAAGTACCTACTCTTAGTTGAATTTTTATTTTTATAGTTTCTATTTCACTTATTTCTGCTCTGATCTTTATTATTTCTTTTCTTCTCCTAACCTTTTGTTGTTGTTCTTCTTCTTGTTCTGGTTCCTTTAGGTGTAAGATTAGATTGTTTATTTGAGAATTTTGTTCTTTTGTGAAGTAGACTCATAGTGCTAGAAACTTCCTTCTTAAAACTGCTTTTTCTGTGTCCCATCTGTTTTGGATCATTGTTTCCATTTGGATAATTGTTTCCATTTTCACTTGTCTCCAGGTATTTTTAAATTTTTTCTCTGACTTCTTCAGTGACCGATTGGTTGTTTAGCAGCATATTGTTAGCCTCCTGGTCTTCCCTGGTGGCTCAGAGGTTAAAGCGTCTGCAGGCAATGAGGAAGACCCAGGTTCAATCCCTGGGTCAGGAAGATCCCCTGGAGAAGGCAGTGGCAACCCACTCCAGTATTCTTGCCTGGAGAATCCCATGGATGGAGGAGCCTGGTGGGCTACAGTCCACGGGGTCGCAAAGCGTCGGACATGACTGAGCGACTTCACTTTCACGTGTTTGCTTGTTTAAAGCAATCTCTGTATATACATGATTATTTTAAGTTGATGGTCTTTCCAGTTAGAATACATTCTGCCAGGCCTGCATTTTTATTTCCCCGTCAATATTTAATATTTTTACATGATATTTCACCCCTGTTTGTTTTATGTATCCCCTTGCTCCTTATTATGGATATAGACAATTTTATTGCTTTTGTATGTTAATCTTCCTACTCGCTTTATAAGCACTCGATCAAGTGCTTGCGACCTTTACTGTGTATTTGCCTTTCCTAATGAGACTTTTCCTTTCATAATTTTTATATTTTTAGTTTGAGTCTTTTCTTTTCCACTCGGAAAACTGCCTTTAACATTTCTTGTAAAGATGTTTTAATGGTGCTGAACTCATTTTTAGCTTTTGCTTATCTGTAAAACACCTCTTGATGAAAGTGAAAGTGGAGAGTGAAAAAGTTGGCTTAAAGCTCAACATTCAGAAAACGAAGATCATGGCATCTGGTCCCATCACTTCATGGGAAATAGATGGGGAAATAGTGGAAACAGGGTCAGACTTTATTTTGGGGGCTCCAAAATCACTGCAGATGGTGACTGCAGCCATGAAATTAAAAGACGCTTACTCCTTGGAAGAAAAGTTATGTCCAACCTAGATAGCATATTCCAAAGTAGACACATTACTTTGCCAACAAAAGTCCGTCTAGTCAAGGCTGTGAGAGTTGGACTGTGAAGAAGGCTGAGCACCGAAGAATTGATGGTTTTGAACTGTGGTGTTGGAGAAGACTCTTGAGAGTCCCTTGAACTGCAAGGAGATCCAGTCAGTCCATTCTGAAGGAGATCAGCCCTGGGATTTCTTTGGAAGGAATGATGCTAAAGATGAAACTCCAGTACTTTGGCCACCTCATGCAAAGAGTTGACTCATTGGAGAAGACTCTGATGCTGGGAGGGGTTGGGGGCAAGAGGAGAAGGGGATGACAGAGGATGAGATGGCTGGATGGCATCACTGACTCAATGGACATGAGTCTGAGTGAACTCCGGGAGTTGGTGATGGACAGGGAGGTCTGGCATGCTGCGATTCATGGGGTTGCAAAGAGTTGGACATGACCGAGCGACTGATCTGATCTGATCTGTATGGATGTGACAGTTGGACTGTGAAGAAAGCTGAGCACTGAAGAATTGATGCTTTTGAACTGTGGTGTTGGAGAAGACTCTTGAGAGTCCCTTGGACTGCAAGGAGATCCAACCAGTCCATCCTAAAGGAGATCAGTCCTGGGTGTTCATTGGAAGGACTGATGCTGAAGCTGAAACTCCAATACTTTGGCCGCCTCATGTGAAGAGTTGACTCACTGGAAAAGACCCTGATGCTGGGAGAGATTGGGGGCAGGAGGAGAAGGGGACGACAGAGGATGAGATGGCTGGATGGCATCACCGACTCGATGGACATGAGTCTGGGTAAACTCTGGGAGTTGGTGATGGACAGGGAGGCCTGGCATGCTGCGATTCATGGGGTCACAAAGAGTCAGACACATCTGAGCGACTGAACTGAACTAAAACTTCTTTCCTTCTCCTTCCAGTTTGAAGGCCAGCTTTGCCAGGTAGAATATTCTTGGTTGTAGGTTTTTTCTTTTCATCACTCTGAGTAGATGATATCATTCACTAAAAAGCCAACTGATAGCTTTATGGGAGCTCCATTGTATGTAACTTATTGTTTTTCTCTTGTTGCTTTTAATATTCTCTCTTTAACTTTCACCATTTTAATTACAATGTGTCCTTTTGTATATCTCTTTGGATTTTTCTGGTTTGGGACTCTCTGTGGTTCCTGATGTCTGTTTCCTTCCTCAGATTAGGGAAATTTTCAGCCATTGTACCTTCAAGTAATTTCTCCATTCCTTTATTTGGAATGGAGAATTTCTCTATTCTCCTTCTGCAACACCTATAATGTGAATGTTAGTATTCTTTTTTCTGCTCAGCTTCAGTGGTTTCCACTACTCTTTTTTCTGATCCATTTCTCTGTACCATCTGATCCACTATTGATTCCTTCTAGTGTATTTTTTATTTCAGCTATTGTATTCTTCCACCCTTTTGGGTTCTTCTTGTTATTAATATTTTCTAACTCATTGTTAAAATTCTCACTGTGCTCCATCCATTCTTCTCTCGATCTCACTGAGCATCTTTATGACCATTACCCTGAGCTCTTTGTCAGTTAGATTGCTTATTTCCACTTCACTTAGATCTTCCTCTGGGATTTTGTCTTGGTCCTTCTTTGGACCATATGCCTCTATCTCCTCATTTTGCCAGTTCTCTGTGTTTATTTTTATGTATTAGGTAAGTTGGTTACATCTCTTGGATATGTAACCACTTGGGGAAGTGATCTTATAGAGACATCCTCTGGGGCCTAGCAACTCACTTCGCTCTGATCACCAGTTAAATGCTCCAAGAGCGCCCCCTATGGGTTGTGTGGGCCCTTCTGTTCGGTGGGCCTGGCTACAGTGGGGATGCCGGTAGGGGGGCTGGCCCTCAGCCAGTTGCATATGTAGTCCTGCCTCGTGAGGGGGCTTCTGGCTCTCTGGTAGGTGGGGCTGGGCCCCAGGATGGCTGACCGTGTGGCCCAGGGAGTCCTGAGACTGATACTAGCCCTCTAGTGGGCAGGTAAACTCCTGACTCTGATAGGGTCAAAGGAAGACCCCAAAACAGTGCTGGTCAGCACCCTTGTCCTCATGGTGGAATAAGCTCCCTCACATTGATGCTACCAGCATCTGTGTTCTTAGGGCAAGTCCTGTTGCTTCCTGCCTCTCCAGGAGGCTCTCTGAGATCAGTCGGGGTATCGAACCCAGGCTTCTTTTGAATTAATTCCTTTACACTGGGACTTGGAGGGTATAAGAGTTGGCACATGACCTTTAAGAGCAAAGCTTCTGCTTACTACACTCGTCTCATTCTCTGTTAGGTAAGTCCCGCTGGTGTTCAAAGCCAGATGTCCTAGGGGCTCATCTTTTCGGTGCAGGACTTCCAAGTGACAGAGCCCAATGTGGGGCTTGGACTGTTTACTCCTCAGAGAGAACATTTGCAATCTTGATTTTCCTCTTGTTTCTTGGTCGCCTACCTGGAGGTGTGGGTCTTTGCTACACTACGTCTCTGCCTCTCCTACGCATGCTGTGCTGCCTTCATTTTATCTTGAGTTTTGGAAAATCTTTTCTGTTGGTCTTCAGTGGGGTTCCCAGGTGGCGCTGGTGGGAAAGAAAGAGACGTGGGTTTGATCCCTGCAGTTGGGAAGATCCCCTGGAGGAGGGCATGGGAACCCACTCCAGTATACTTGCCTGGAGAATCCCATGGACAGAGGAGTCTGGCAGGCTACGGTCCATGGGTCACAAAGAATTGGACATGACTGAAGCAATTTAGATAGTTTCTCAGTAAAATAGTTGTAATTTTGGTTGCTCCTGGGAGGAAGTCCGCTCAGGTTCTTCCTACTCCACCATTGGCTACACCCCTCTCTACTTTGATATTTTGAAAATTTGTATGTAATGGTTGAATGATGCCTGCTGCTGCTGCTGCTGCTGCTGCTGCTGCTGCTGCTGCAAGTCGCTTCAGTCGTGTCCGACTCTGTGTGACCCCAGAGACGCCAGCCCACCAGGCTCCCCCATCCCTGGGGTTCTCCAGACAAGAACACTGGAGTGGGTTGCCATTTCCTTCTCCAATGCATGAAAGTGAAAAGTGAAAGTGAAGTCGCTCAGTCGTGTCTCAGCGATCCCATGGACTGCAGCCCACCAGGCTCCTCCATCCTTGGGATTTTCCAGGCAGGAGTACTGGAGTGGGGTGCCATTGCCTTCTCCAGAATGATGGCTAACTATTGGCAATTTGACTTGTAAATCCAACTTTGAAATTATTATGGTTATTGCCTTTAAATATTTAGCTCAATAAATCATAGCTTTCTGCTTATTTGATTTCACAGTACAGTTATGAAAATCACCCAGAAAAAGTGATACATAATTTGTGTTGTTTCCCTAAATGGAATAAAAATTAATTTTGCTGTAAAGTGTTTGTAACTTCCCATAAGGAAACTGGTGGTCTTGTGGGGTCCTGAGTGTGCCCTGAAGTCTCATTCACATGCAACACAGCCCTGACTCCTGGGCACCCACTCCCACATGGGGAAATCACTCGAGTTGACAAACAGCAGAAGGGAATGTGGGCCCTCTACTGTCCTGCTAGAAGACTGCACCTGCCTGCGCAGCATTCCAAAGTGGGGGGAAAAAGGCTTCATATGAAGGTAGTGGCTGCAGAAAGGAGACTCCACCTGGATCCCCAACTGCATTTGTTTACATGTTTTCATCAACAAACATAATATCCTAAACTATCCTCTGCTGAGCTTCCTTTGGTAGCTTCCCAGGTGGCGCAGTGGTAAAGAATCTGCCTGCCAGTGCAAGAGATGCAGGAGTCATGGGTTTGATCCCTGGGTTGTGAAGATCCCCTGGAGAAGGAAAAAGCAACCCACTCTAGCTCTTGCCTGAAAAATACCATGGACAGAGGAGCCTGGCAGGCTACAGTCCATGGAGTCGCAAAGAGTCGGACACAACCGAGCCCACACGCACACATTATTTACATGACAATTTGGAGAAATTTGGATGTGGACTGCTTGCTAAATGGTATTTGGATATTGTTGCTAATGTTCTGATAATGATTCTGTGGTTATATAGAGTGCCCTTATTTTATGAGATGCATGCTTTAGTATTTAGGGGTGAAATATAATGCCTGCAACAAATTCTCAAATGGCTTTTTCTCTCATCCACAGTTAAAGCCAAAGTCCTACAAGGCCATTTTCCCTTTGAAATCCATTCTCACCCTCCGTAATAATTGATTTCTGGTTGAGAAATAGCTGCTCAGCCCAAGACTACGCTTCCCAGACTCCTTGCAGTTAAATGGCATACAGTACCCACTTCATAGTTTCTGTGAATGTTGGCTGATTTGTTTTTCCAATGTAGCCATTAAAATTGTACCCCAGAGCCACTGTCGGTTGGTGCCAGGCTCTGATGTGGAGAGTGTCATTTGAAAAGTATTATTTTCTTTTTGTTACCTTTATCAGTTTTTCCCTGATTGTAAAAATTTAGAGAAATTCTAAAAGAAGAAAATTAAAATAGCCATAATTCCATCAACCTGATTAAAAATATTAACATTTATACCCTTCCAGAACTTTCCTATTCATGTATGCATTGAAATTGGAAGAGACCCTGATGCTGGGGAAGATTGAGGGCAAGAAGAGAAAAGGGGACAACAGGGGATGAGATGGTTGGATGGCATCACCGACTCAATGGACATGAGATTGAGCAAGCTCTGGGAGATAGTGAAGGACAGGGAAGCCTGGTGTGCTGCAGTCCATGGGGTCACAGAGAGTTGGAAACGACTGTGTGACTGAATGATGACAATGCAGGGAAATATATATTACAAAAAAGCAGAGCGTATGATGCAGTTCTGTGATCTGCGTTTATTTTATTGATTTACTTCTGGCCACATCTCGCAGCATGTTGGATCTTAGTTCCCCAACCAGGGATTGAATTCATGCCCCCTGCTATGGGAGCATGGAGTCTTAACCACTGGCCAGCAGGGAAGTCCCTATAATTTTCATTTAGTATGTTATGAGTATATTTACATATTCATAATCACATATCTTTAAGGAGTATCCATTCTTTAATTGTTTGAATACTGAAAACTCCTTGTTCCTAAGGGATCCCAGCACGTGAGTAACACCTCCACTATCCATGCTATATTAACACTGATTGTATGCTGGAGGGTAAAACGTCAAGGCTGTATATATGTATATGCAGAGTACATCATGAGAAACGCTGGGCTGGAAGAAACACAAGCTGGAATCAAGATTGCCGGGAGAAATATCAATAACCTCAGATATGCAGATGACACCACCTTTATGGCAGAAAGTGAAAAGGAACTAAAAAGCCTCTTGATGAAAGTGAAAGTGGAGAGTGAAAAAGTTGGCTTAAAGCTCAACATTCAGAAAATGAAGATCATGGCATCTGGTCCCATCACTTCATGGGAAATAGATGGGGAAACAGTGGAAACAGTGTCAAACTTTATTTTGGGGGCTCCAAAATCACTGCAGATGGTGACTGCAGCCATGAAATTAAAAGACGCTTACTCCTTGGAAGGAAAGTTATGACCAACCTAGATAGCATATTCAAAAGCAGAGACATTACTTTGCCAACAAAGGTCCGTTTAGTCAAGGCTATGGTTTTTCCAGTGGTTGTATATGGATGTGAGAGTTGGACTGTGAAGAAAGCTGAGCGCTGAAGAATTGATGCTTTTGAACTGTGGTGTTGGAGAAGACTCTTGCAAATCCCTTGGACTGCAAGGAGATCCAACCAGTCCATTCTAAAGGAGATCAGTCCTGGGTGTTCATTAGAAGGACAGATGCTAAAGCTGAAACTCCTGTACTTTGGCCATCTCATGCAAAGAGTTGACTCATTGGAGAAGACTCTAATGCTGGGAGGGATTGGGGGCAGGAGGAGAAGGGGACGACAGAGGATGAGATGGCTGGATGGCATCACTGACTCGATGGACATGAGTCTGAGTGAACTCCGGGAGTTGGTGATGGACAGGGAGGCCTGGCTTGCTGTGATTCATGGGGTTGCAGAGAGTTGGACATGACTGAGCGACTGAACTGAAAACAGAAAATACAACAAAACCAAAATGACAAAGCATAGAGGAGGATAGTAACGTTTTAACCAGAAAGAAACTGCCCCAAATGCAGGAATTCAGAAAAGTAAAGCAACCAGCAACATATTGCAAACTATTAGGCATGATGTAAATCCACCACATGGACGAGTAAAACAAAACCCAGACAAATGAAAGCCCTGAAACTGAAGATGTTCCAAATCACCATCCAGTTCACTTCCTAATGCCGTGTGTGGCCTCAAGCACTTCAGGTGCTTTGGAAAAGAGACTTTGGAACGCAGTCTTTCATCTGCAAAGTGAGGAGTTGAACTAATGCACCCATAGGTCCCTCTGGTTCAGACGTTCCCTGATCCTAAGGAAGCAGATTTTTTCTGACCTAAGGAGAAAAGATCAAACACTGAATAGCACTTTTAGGGTTTTAACTGGACTGGCCGCTGACCCACCACTCCCTCGGTCTGTTGAGCAGATAACAATGGAGCTCCTAAATGGGTCAATCTGGATGCCCAGCAGGTGCTTTGAAAGGCTACTGATTCAGGCTAAATTTGCAGGATGGGTATGGAGTTGCCATGGAGAAGCAAATAGTGGAGGCAGGTGGAACTGTAAATCATTCTCTCCTCTAAACTTCTTTACTTTTTCTTTCTTCTTTCATGACTTTCAATCCTGGGAGCAGTTTTCAGGGTGAACAGAAGAATGTATGGAATGTTCATTTGTTTCTATGACCTGCCACAAGCAGAATTCAAGTCTTTTGAATTTGAATATCTAACACTCTCTCTTAAAACCCTAACTCAGTATAAAAGCTATGCTTCCCACTATTTGCAATAGCCCCAAACTGGAAACTCAAATACCCACTAAGATAGGATGGATAAATAACTGATGGTATATCCAGAAAATGGAATGGTATACGGCAGCGAGAGGGAAGGCGCTGTAACCGCAAGTGACCACATGGAGGCGTTTCCCAACAAAACGAGGAGCAGAAGCCAGAGACTAGGTAGGATTCCACTTAGACAAAATTTGGAAGTTAAAAACGGACAGAATCTATCCTCCTAGAAGTTAGAGTAGTGGTTTTACCCTTGTGGGGACCAATGACTGGAAAGAGCCTGGAGAAGGTGCAGGTATTCCAAGGCTCCCTAGTATTTTCTTGATTTGGATTCTGGTTATACATGTAATCTCACTTCATAAAAATTCATGATGCTGTATGCGTGCATTTTTGTAGGTAAATAACACATCAACTTTTACATACATTTTTTTTTACATTTTTAAATTTTTACATTAAAAAATAAGTAAATATAAAGGCGGGACTCAATGTGGAAAATAAAGATTATTACATCATGAAGAACCTTATGAAAGCTTTCCAAAGTTCAGAAACACACACAGGCAGATTCAGGTGGATGGGGAAAGAGAAAGTGTGGTTATAAATAGATTAAAAAGTTTCCATTAAAAGGATCCCATACACTGTGGAAAGTGGAAGGAAGCAGGTTTGAGGAGGAAGAGGAATTAGTAAGCAATAATGACTCACCCAAGAACACTGACAATCGGGCAGTGTCCTTTTCATTTGGACTCTGAACGAAATTCAGTGAATTATTCTGTCTGGCAGGTGAGTGGGAGGGTGTGCCCTGGAGCATTACTCACTCACACTGGTTTCTGCCCTGAGGTAAATCAACACTTATATCCCACATAAACTGCCTGTTTCCCACTTGAAAATGGTCCATATACCACCTGTGACTATTAGGTTGGGTGCAGGTCCATACTGCCAAATCTTATCAGAACCTAAAGCAGAGGTACTGTGACTATAATGTAAATCAGAAGCTTTGGGAAACTCCTTAAAAACAGATTTCTTTGAGCAACGATTCTGATTCAATAGGTCACAGGAGGAAGCCCAAGAACCTTCATTGTTGGGCTTCAACTTTCAATCTGCCTGCGACATGGGATACACAGGTTCAATCCCCGAATCAGGAGGAATCCCTGGAGGAGGGCATAGCTACCCACTCCCATATTCTTGCCTGGATAATTCCATAGACAGAGGAGCCTGGCGGGCTACAGTCCATGGGGTTGCAAAGAGTTAGACACTCCTGAGCAACTAGCACACACTTTGCAGGGAGGGGGGCGACGTACATGGAATGCCAGATAATATTTGGTTAAACGTTATCGAGAATGTTTGTGGAAGAGTTTAACACTTGAATTGGTAGATTGAGTACAGGAGATTGCCCTCCCCAATGTAGGTGGCCCTTATCCAATTCACTGAAGGTGTAAATACAGCAAAAAGGTAGAATTCACTCCCTGACTGTCTTGGAGCTGAAACATCAGCCTTCTCCTCCTTTGGACTCTCAGCCTCAGACTCGAACTTACATCATCAGCACTCCTGGTTATCTGCCCTTCAGACTCAGACTGGAACTACACCATCGGCTTTTATTTTTCACTGTGGGATCTTGAATCTGGGCCAAAGCAGTGAAAGTGCCGAGTCCTAACTACAGGACTGGCAGGGAATTCCCAGGGAATCAGCTTTCTTGGGTCTCTAGCTTGTCAACTGCAGACCTTGGGACCTCTCAGTCTCCACATCTGTGTGAGCCATTTCCTTATGGACTATCCTATTGGTTTATTTCTCTGGAGAACCCAGATCCATACAACTGTGAACTGTAAAGGTTCTGGATCTCTGTCATGTCCCTCTGAAGACTCCTAACGTTTGATTTAGCAGGCAGTTAACTTGGCTGAATGCAAGCTCCAGATTCTGTCTTTCCTCATGATGGCTGGAGGCTGAAATTCTTCAGGTTTTAAAAATCTGTGTTTGACGTACACTATCTTTTTTGTTACTCCTAACAAACCTTATGAAGTAAATATATTATCCTCAAAGAATCTGCCTGTAATGCGGGAGACCCGGTTTCAATCCCTGGGTTGGGAAAATCCCCTGGAGAAGGGAAAGGCTACCCACTCCAGTATTCTGGCCTGGAGCATTCCATGGACTGTGTGGTCCATGGAGTCACAAAGAACTTTTACTTCACTTTAATTCATCTTCATTTTACAGACAAGGAAAGGAAAGCTCAGAGAATATTTGTTAAGTTGTAGAGCAGGAATTTAAGCCTAATGCTGTTTCCAATGCTTTTGGATTTTGGCAAACAAAGAAATGTTCTATTACATTGGTGCAAATGTAATTGTGGTTTCGGACCCTGAATTTTAAATCATTATAATTAGGCTCAAGCACATCTTTATTCATCAAAATAGGAATCATTACAATCAACACGTTTTTGCCAACAAGAAATAAGTTTGTTTATTCCTGTAGCATAAAAACCTGTGCTTTGGGATTTGACAAACTCTTTGAAAACATCTGTGTCCTGCTGGTTGTGGAAGTGTTTTCCCTGCAAAAAGCTGTCAAGATGCTTGAAGAAGTGGTAGTTGGTTGGCAAGAGGTCAGGTGAATATGGCAGACGAGGCAAAACTTTGTAACCCAACTCGTTTAACTTTTGAAGCATTGTTGTGGGACAAGCCATCGGATGTTGTCATGGAGAAGAATTGGGCCCATTCTGTTGACCAATGCCAGCTGCAAGCATTGCAGTTTGGGTGCATCTCATTGATTTGCTGAGCATACATCTCAGATGTAATGGTTTCACTGGGATTCAGAAAGCTGTAGTGGATCAGACCAGCAGCAGGCCACTAAACAGTGACCATGACCTTTTTTGGTACAAGTTTGGCTTTGGGAAGTGCTTTGGAGTTTCTTTTCTGTCCAACCACTGAGCTGGTTGTTGTTGGTTGTCATATAAAATCCATTTTTCATTGTATGTCACTATCCCATCAAGAAATGTTTTGTTATTATTGCGTAGAATAAGAGAAGCTGCTAAGTCGCTTCAGTCATGTCCGACTCTGTATGACCCCATAGACAGCAGCCCACCAGACTCCTCTGTCCCTGGGATTCTCTAGGCAAGAATACTGGAGTGGGTTGCCATTTCCTTCTCCAAGATTAAGAGAAGAGAATAAGAGAAAACTACACTTCAAATTGATAATTTTTTGCTTGCATTCAACTCATGAGACACCCACTTATCAAACTTTCTCACCTTTCAAATTTGCAGAACAACCATAGAATGGTTGACATTGAATTTTTTGGCAACTTCTTGTGTAAGAGGATCAGCTTCGATGATGGCCCTCAATTGGTCATTGACAACTTCCAATGGCCGGCCACTACATTTCTCATCTTCAAGGTTCTCGTGTGCTTTGCAAAACTTCTTGAACCACCACTGCCTTGTTCATTGGTTAGCAGTTCCTGGGCCAAACGCAGTGTTGGTGTTTCAAGTTGTCTCTGCTGCTTTATGACCCATCTTGAACTTGAATAAGAAAATCTCTCAAATTTGCTTTTTGTCTAACTTCATGTCCATAGTCTAAAATAAATATAAACAGCAAGTAATTAAACATTAGTAAAATACTCAAAGCAAGAAATGTGCATGAAAATGATATATAACATAACCACATTTATTTAAGAATGTATTCCAATATCAAAGACTAATTTCAACAACACAAAAACTGCAATTACTTTTGTACCAACCTAATATTTAGCTTTGCACTAAGTGTCAGTTGAAGAAACCAAAGAATAAAGGCCCTCCAGGTATTTGCCTTGAAGATTGCCACAGTGTAAGTGACTTACAGTCAGAGAACTCTGGGTGATGGGGGGCAGGACCGCCTGGATCCTTGGCTGTTTGGCATCAGTTCCCAGCTCCACAGGTAAGGCCTTTCAACCAGGTGTGCAGTAATGGCAACACAACAACACTGTGATGCTGTAAATAAGGAAGTGCTGTGACCTCAGGATAGCACACCTGGAGGTGACCTTGCACAAGATCACGTGGCCACTAGTCACTAACCTCATTCTGATGACCAAAGTGTTCTCCTCCCTGGAGCTGCAGAGTCTCCATCGCAAACTAGTCCAGCCCTTCTCTTCTCCATGTGATCTGATTCGGCATCTTTGCCACACTGCTTGGAGCACACAGTGCCACGCTGATCACTTTCTTTCCTTCTTTTCATGTTTTTATTTATTTTTTTCTTAATGACAGAAGTAACACATTAATTTAATTAAAGATACGAAGAATACAAAAAGAGGGCCAAATGTGAAAGTCTCTCCTCCTCACCACTCCCCCAGCACTTTATTCTTCTTGGTTTTCTTTCTGTACAAAGAGTGATGTGGGTAGATATGCATCTGTAGCTTTTGTTCTACAGAAGGCCTTTAATTGTGCTTTGTGTCTGGTTCTGCTCTCTGGTTTTCATTCAGTGGAATGTAGTTCTCCATGTTATAGACTTGCAGGGTCCTCTGATGTAGTCATGGGTTTCCCAGGTGGCTCAGTGATAAAGAATCTGCCTGCAGGAGTCACAGGATATGCGGGTTCCATCCCTGGGTCAGGAAGATCCCCTGGAGGAGGGAAAGGCAACCCACTCTAGTGTTCTTGCTTGGAGAATCCCATGGGCAGAGGAGCCTGGTGGGCTACAGAGTCATACACGACTGAAGTGACTAAGCATGCCTGCAGTGATGTGAGCGTTTTTACATGTTGAAGACTACATTTATATATACAAAGTATTTTCTTTAATTTATAATATTTTATACACATAATTATTTATATATAATGTTTTCCTTTACGTTGTAGTGAGCTTTTAAAATTATATAAATAGGTTATTGATGAACTTTATTTCAAGATAGTAAAAAGGGCATTACAATGTTTTTTTTTTTTTTAGAGGCTGCCTCCCACAGCTGACAGCTATCCACTTTTCCTTCTTTTCATATTCTGCACAGGGGTTCATAACCTGAAGGCACTTTTTTTATATCACGCAGACATTTAGGTGTTTCCCACCAGTCCTGCCATGGGCATTGCAGACCGTCCTCCCGCCTCGCCTGCATCGTCCTCTCCTGCGGATCTTGCCCTCAGTGGAGGGCCCGCCAGGCTTTATGGAAAGAGAGCTTTGGACCTGGCCATTTCTAAGTCTGGGAGGGTGCGTGATTACAGAGACCACGTCGGGCTAACTTCAACAAGCAAGGAATGCAGGACGTTCAGTAGTAGCTCCCAGATGGGCAGGAATGTGGGAGAACCGGGATGGAGGGGAGAGCGGGAGCCCTGGGAGGGGGAGGTGAACAGCAGACGGAGAGCGCCGCCAGACTCTGCAGGGCAGGAAGTCTGCGGGAGGCTGCCCGGAGCTGCGGGGCCGGGCGCCACTCCTGAGCCTCGCCTCTGACCTGGAAGCAGACGTCTGTGCCCACACCCTCCAGGTCAGAACCCCTCAGTGAGCACATCTGGCTGGATGAGCCTGTGTCAGGGCCCTGGCTGCCTCGGAAGAAGAGAGGGGACAAGCCGCACCCCCACCCCACGCCCCAGCATCTCCACAGCTTGCAGAGTGAAATACCTCCCACTCGCCCATGTTTTCTTAGGAAGCAGGAACCCACCTCGATTCGGGAAGGAATTAACAGGCAAGGAAAGGCTGAACTATCTTCTCTCTCCTTTAGAGTTGCTCTTTCTTTCCTTTCCATCAACCTTTACAAGCAGAAAATACTCTGTGAGTTGTGGAGAGCAGAGACTGGAAACTGTGGTGGGCTGAATAATGGCCCCCAAGATAGCAGACCCTAACTCTTGACACCTGTAAATTTTACCTTCTAAGGAATAGGGGTCTTTGCAGATGGGATTAAGTAAAGGCTCTTGCCATGGAGAAGTTATCCTGGGATATCCAGGAGGGCCCTAAATGCCATCATAGGAGAGACAAAGACAAGAGGGACAAAGGGGGCGATGGTGTGACTGCAGAGACAGAGGCTGGAGTGATAAGGGCACAGTTTGAGGAAGACCACCAGCCCCCAGGGAAAGGCTACCCACTCCAGCATTCTGGCCTGGAGAATTCCATGGACTGAAGTCCACGGGGTAGCAAAGAGTGGGACACAACAGAGCAATTTTCACTTCACCGACCACCAGAGGCTGGAAGAGGCAAGATACCCTGCTATCACCTGCGGACACCTCCATTTCCAGCAGAAGGTACTGATTTCAGACTTCTGCCCTCCAGAAAGGAGAGAATGTATTCCAGTTGATTTCAGCCTCCGAGTTTGCGGTAATTTGCTACAGCAGCTACAGGAAACTCATACAGAATCTCAAGAAGATATGAAAGTATTTGTTTCTCTAAAACACATACTCATATCTTAAAAAAAAAAAAAATAAAATGGAAGGAAAGGAGAGAGAAAAGAAAGGAAAAGAAAAGGAGAAGAAGGCAAAAACCAAGCCAGGCAGTTGATGAGCTAGTGAACACGACATTAGTCATCTATCACACAAAGGCATGAAAGGAAAAGGAATTAACCCTGAAAGGCATTTGTCTTTTGAAAATATTGATAAATTCAGGATTAGAATGGAACAGACGGAGTAATATGGGCAAACATAATACCTCTGTGAATCCATCTAAATAAGCTACATAATCTCCTGACAAAGGAGCAGCAGGTACTATAAGAAGTTTGAATGTCTTTCCTCCTGAGATAATTTTTTGAAAAGAAAGAGAGGAATGCAGGCTAAATAAACTGGATGACTCAGGAAATGAATTTGTTTTCAGATAATTGCTTCCTAATGCAACGATGATGTGACTGTTAGTCATTTGAATAGCAGCTCCATATAGACAGCAAATAAGATAGAACAAAGTCCACCCCACCCACAGCGATTACTCTGGTGGGAAAGCCCACAGAACTGACGTGGAGCGACCTTTTTGTCAGAGCGATGCAGTGAGAAACCCTGAGCCTGGCGCGGATGGACCAGCTCTAGACGTTTGCTTCCTGTTGTGTCTTGTTGCTATTGTGAAAGGGGCACTAAGATAAAGCAGATGTACATCTGGGGAGAAAGGGTGCCAGGAGTGTGATGTCACTGGCGGCCAATCAGAAGCCCTGCTGTCGGCCTCGCAGGGACTTGCAGGGCAACAGGTCTCAAGCCCTGCAAGGCCTTTGTCTCCAATCAAAGTTAGCCTGCCTTGAGCTGCTTCTAGGTGCTCAGGTGGTGCTGACAGACAGCTGCAGGGGGGAACAGAGTCAGAAAGGACTCCTGCTTCTAAACAGATGTGTAGATGAAACATGCCCCATTAAAGAATAATGAGAAAGAAACACCCTAAAAAGTATTATACTGATTTGATACAGGGCTCAAGCACACGTGCTTAAGAGTCTGTGGATAGGAACAAATATATTCTTTGCATGAGTTAGCATATGGTTCCCAGGCTTTGAGAAAGGTGGCTTTAGACATGGGCTTGTTCTGTTGTGGGACTATGACTAAATCACCTGTGTGCACAGCTTTGTGCTAAAGCCCAGAGGAATACACATGCATAGGGCCCCTGATCCTAAAGGATTTTTGCAGTCCAGCTGGGAAAATTAGACAGCCAAGCAACATCAGTAGGCAATGCAATGCAATGCAAGTGAATTGTGTCCTCCTGGCTGTTGCTACTATAGGAGTTTGTTCATTTTTTTCAATTAATTGTGTTTATTCAGTCACTAAGTCGTGTCTTTATGAGACCCTTTTTTTGAGTCGTGACTCTTTGAGACTCCATGGACTGCAGCACCACAGGCTCCTTTGTCCTTTACTATCTCCCGGACTTTGCTCAAATTCATATCCATTGAGTCGGTGATGCTATCTCACCATCTCATCCTCTGCTACCCACTTCTTTGGCCTTCAACCTTTCCCAGCATCAGGGTCTTTTCCAGTGAGTCAGCTGTCCTCATCAGGTGGCCAAAGTATTGGAGCTTCAGCTTCAGCATCAGTCCTTCCAATGAATATTCCTTTAGGATTGACTGGTTTGAAATGAATAGTTATTTTTACTCTTAAACATTTTTATATAATTTTTATAGGTTTCTTTCCATTTACAGTTATTGCAAAATATTGGCTGTCTTCCCTGTGTTGTATGGTACATCTTGAGCCCATCTTATACCCAGTAGTCTGCCCTGCCCCTATGTAGCCCCCTCCCCTCCTCTCCCAGCACTGGTAACCACTGATTTGCTCTCTGTATATGAGTCTGCTTCTGTTTTTTTTTGTTAAATTCATTGGTTTGTTGTATTTTTGAGATTCCACATATAAGTGAAATCATACAGTATTTGTCTTTCTCTGACTTACTGCACTTAGTATCATGCCCTTTGAGTCCATCCCTGCTGCAAATGGCAAAATTTTGTTCTTTTTTATGGCTGAGTAGTAGTACTCCATTGTTCCTTATCTATTCATCTGTTGATGGACACTTAGGATGCTTCCATATCTTGCTGTTGTAAATAATGCTGCTGTGAACATTGGGATACATTCAACTAATAGCTATCGAGTGCCTGTTTGGTGCCAAGCACTCCTCTGGGCACTGGGACACAGCAGTGAACAAACCAAACCCTCCCTCTGCCTCACTGAGCTTACATCCTAAGGTAGGGTTTGGAAGAGTCAGACACATGTGGGGACACTACTAGACACCACGATGAGATTTATGAGACTGGAGCTCAGGGGAGAGACCAGGGCCACAGTTCAGAGAGGGGTGACCTCAGTGTGAGCTGCTTTAGGGAGCAGGAGGCTTGCATGGGTCCTCAAAGGATGGCCAGAATTTGGAGGGACCACAAGGAGCTGGAGAGAATTTTGGAAGGAGAACAAAGTGATGAAGAACACAGGAAGGTAGACGCGGAGTGAGGGAGCCGAGATGAGGGAGGCAGAGGTGAGTTAGTGGAGGAGAGAGGGGAGCGTCCAGCTGGGGAGGACTGGAAGGTTGGGGGGAGTTTGGCTTTGTGGCACTTAGAGTAACATAGGTAGTAATGACAGGTGTAATAGTGAGGAGCCGAGTGACACCACGTCTCTGAAGCCACTTGGACTAGTTCTTGCCCAGCAGCCCCAGCCTCTCCTGTTTCACCCGCTACCTCATTTCCCCACCTCTCCCCCTTCATCACTTTCCTCTTCTTAATCCATTTTCTTCCTCCTCATCAATCTTCTTCCTTTTTTTCCATCCATGCGTTCTTTGAGGTTCCTTTCCTGCGCCTTCATTTATTTCTTTAAAAGCCACTTATCAAGCAGTGGCTTTTATTTATTTTTAAAATTTTTTGACCACACCGCTTGGCAAGCAGAATCTTAGTTGCCTGACCGGGGATTGAACCTGCGCCCCCTGCAGTTAAATCTCAGAGTCTTAAACTCTGGACCACCAAGGAAGTCTTCTTGCCCCTTTTATTCTCACCTCCCTACTTCCCATAATGAATGAGAAAAATCAGTAAAGCAAAGAGTTATCCTGACAGGAAGAACAATGGAAGAGGAAAGGGTTAGTTCTAAAGCATCAACGCTTGACAGAGAATTAGCTTTGTGTGATATGAAAAAATGAAAGTCACTCAGTCATGTCTGACTCTATGACCCCACAGACTGTAGCCCTCCAGACTCCTCTGTCCATGGAATTCTCCAGGCCAGAATACTGGAGTGGGTAGCCATTCCCTTCTCCAGGGGATCTTCCCAACCCAGGGATCAAACCCAGGTCTCCCACATTGCAGGTAGATTCTTTACTGTCTAGGCATCAGGGAAACCCCGTGTATGATATAATCAGATCCTAAAATACAACCTCGAAAATAACTGTCTTTTCAAGAATATATGCTAAGGCAATAGAAATAGGAACTTCGTTGTTAACTGTGCAGAGGAATGTGAGAGAAAACACATGTGAATTAGCATACTAACGCTTTTAAAGTTGCCTTAAAAGTCATTAATTATGTTTTTGTGTGTACAGTTCAGATAAGTTTGATCTTGTATTATAATGATGCAGGACGTAGTAGGAAATGCATGTTTCTTCATGTATTTATTCTTTTCCTCTTAAAGTAAAGCAAGTTGACTCAAATATACTTGGAAAACATGGAAAAGCATAAGGAAGAAAATAGCCATCAAGGAAATGGCAAACCCACTCCAGTATTCCTGCCTGGAGAATCCCATGGGAAGAGGGGCCTGGTGGGCTACAGTCCACAGGGTAGCAAAGAGTCGGACACAGTCACTGAGTGACTTCACTTTGATGCCGTCATTCAGAGATGACCAGAACGAATCTGTCTTTGCCACACAAAACCAACGTCGCTCTCTCAACAGCTGCCAACAACGTTAGTGTTCTCTTTCCTGGGTCCATGGAGGCTCTGAGTGTTCAGCTGGGCTGAGTCAGGCTTGGGCTCAGGCTGAGCTGGTTTAAGTTTGATCACCTGCGTGTGTGTTTCCTCACGGTCCTCAGACTAGCACCTACCAGGAGGAATTCTTTCCCCATGGACAATCACAAGAATTCAAGAGGGTGAGCAGGAAATCCTGATGCCTCTGGAGGTCTTCAGTTCGTAGTGGAACTGCCACTCACACTTCGTGGGCCAAAGCAAGTCATCCGTGAGCTGACGTGGCCGGGGCATCATGCCCACCCTCCAGCACCGCGTGTTACACAGCAGGTGGAGATCTACAGTTATCATACTGGTGTGTTTCCTTCCAGGCCTTTTTATGTATACTGTACATGGTTAAATAATTGTATAAAAATCATCTTACACATTTCACATTCATCACCTTTTCCCTGCTTTCTCAACTTCCTCTTTGAGATTCTTCTTCATCCCCACCTGTCTTCTTCCTCTTTCCCATCTGCCTCTTCCTTACCTTGCCCTGAAATTTCCCTTCTTGGTCCCCGCACCCCCCCCCCCACATATTTTATTTTCCTCTGCCTGGATCCCCTAGTGAATGGAGGAAAAAAACTGAAAAAAATCAAGGAACTGCTTTATTTTTCATTTAGAAGGACAATGTAAGAAATCCAATAACTGCATTCAATAACACGGTGGCAAAATAGAGATCTCATAAATACCTGGTATATAACAGGCGAGCAGAAGAGCCACATTTCAAGGTGGGGTGGGCAGTGGCTTGCCAGTATTAGCTCTATTGGTTGTAGAGTTTTCCTTACTTTCTGAATTAGTGGGTGAATTAATACTGTTCTACAATATTAGGCCAAGGTAGTGTGTGCATGGGTGTGTGTGCTTCCACTGTTGGGGGGCCCAGGTTCGACCCCTGGTCAGGGAACTAAGATCCCAGAAGTGGTGCAGCCTGACCAAAAAAAGAGAAAGAAACAGTAAACAGTAATGATAGAAATGTTGTTCCACTAGACAGGAAGATATACATATATGTTCAGAATAAATACATATAAAATAAATAAGGTGGCAGCACTAACAAAAGCCCTCTTTTAGCCATGGAAAGCAACCCGTCTAGCAAGTGGACTAGTTCTAAATATGTTAGTTCTAACAAACGAAGAATTGATGCTTTTCAACTGTGGTGTTGGAGAATACTCTTGAAAGTCCTTGGACTTCAAGGAGATCCATCCTAAAGGAAATCAGTCCTGAATATTCATTGGAAGGACTGATGCTGAACCTGAAACTCCAATACTTTGGCCACCTGATGCAAAGAGTTGACTCACTGGAAAAGACCCTGATGCTGGGAAAGATTGAAGGTGGGAGGAGAAAGGGACGACAGAGGATGAGATGGTTGGATGGCATCACTGACTCAATGGACATGAGTTTGAGTAAGCTCTGGGAGTTGGTGATAGACATGGAAGCCTGGCATGCTGCGGTTTATGGGGTTGCAAAGAGCTGGACACGACTGAGCAACTGAACTGAACTGAACAGAAGAAGGCAGTCATTTCCAAATCAGGATAGTCATCTTGACCACTGTTACATACGGGAGGTGTTTAAAATAAAGATGTCCCAAAGAAGACTGTACCTGCTAGTGACCAGAGGTGAATAGTATACAGATGTGGATGCCTTAGGCAAATTGCTTAACCAGCGTCTGACAAGCTCAATTTCACCATCTGTAAAATGAGGAGGTTGGAATGGGTCATCGACTTGTTGTCATTGAGTGTACTTCGTAAAGCAATGTGCCCGACTTGGGGTGTGTCTCAGAGAATGGGCAGGAGACAGTCCTGGACTTTATTCATTCATTCATTCGCTCGGTCCGTCAGTCACAGGTGGCTCTTACTCCGTGACAGGCATTGAGCATACAGCAGTGAACATAATAAATATAGGCCCTACTCTAAAGTCCTCGTTTTGATGAAGAAGACAGCTAGCCAGGCAATTATAAACCAGTAAGATGCGTGGTATAAAAGGGAAGGTGAGAGCTGTGGAAAAAAGAGAGATAGTTAATACCTCAGACAGGCACGGTGCTAAGGTATTCATTTCTCATTTGACCATTTACCCAGTCTTACAGATGAGAAGAGTAAGGGATTGGATCCTAGCTTTGCAAACCTTCAAGTTCTATGAACTGCCTGTGGATCTTGAATTCAGGTCCCGATTCAGCAGGTCTGAGCTTGTGTGTGTCTGACAAGCTCCCACTGTGAGCAGCTGGGGCCAGATAGCTTGGGTCACTGCCTCGGGTTACCCTGCTGGTAGGGGTCAGTGTTGGGTCCTCAACTTAGCGCAGTCTGGCCCCAACACCTGTGCCTTTACCACCTCTCAGAGATCCTGCCCCAAGAGCGCTTGCTGCTCTAAAATTCGGATTCTCATGCCAGATTAGTTTGAGAAAGGCAAATAAATTAATAGGAATCAGAACTTTGGCTTTTACTGGTGGCCCAGCTACCCGGCAACAGAGGAGTAGTCAGGATGTCTGGGCACTTGCTCAGGGCAGGGGAAGCTCCTGGCACCAGGCAGCTTCTGTCACCTGTGCAACACCCAACAGGGCCCTTCTTTGTCCTGGAGGTATTTAAAACACATCCACTGGTGGCCGACTCTAAGACGTGCCCCAAAACTGGAGCAAATGAACAAAGAAGTTGTCACAAAAATAATAACCACATATTGAGCCCTTAACTGCATGCCTGGCATTTAACATTTAATTCTTACCATAGCCCTATGTGGGCAGGGAAGTAGAGGTAGGGGGAAGGAGAGAGGATCCTTGGCCATACAGACCCTCTGGGTTACTTTTTGGTGACCAAACTTTACTCTGCAAATAAGGAATGGAAGTGAAAGGGTTAGTTGCTCAGTTGTGTCTGACTCTGCAACCCCATGGACTGTAGGCCACCATGCTCCTCCGTCCACAGAATTCTCCAGGCAAGAATACTGGAGTGGGTTGCCATTTCCTTCTCTAGGAGATCTTCCCAACCCAGGGATCGAACTTGAGTCCCCTGCATTGCAGGCAGATTGTTTACTGTCTGAGCAAATAACTTACATGAAGTAACACAGTCAGCAAAGGCAGAACCAACATGGAGAACCAGGGCCCAGCCATTATGTAGGCTTGGGGCTTCCCTGGTAGCTCAGCTGGTAAAGAATTTGCCTGCAATGCAATGCAATGGTTCAATTCCTCGGTCAGGAAGATCCTCTGGAGAAGGGATAGGCTGCCCGCTGCAGTATTCTTGGGCTTCCCTGGTGGCTCAGATGGTAAAGAATCTGCGTGCAACGCAGGAAACCTGGGTTTGATCCCCAGGACGGAAAGATCCCCTGAAGAAGGGAACGGCTACCCATTCCAGTATTCTGGCCTAGAGAATTCCATGGACAGAGGAGCCTGGCGGACTACAGTCCATGGGGTCACAAAGAGCTGGACACGACTGAGCGACTTTAACTTTCATGCCCTATGTAGTGTTGCTTCCAATTAATCATTCCTGCTGATTAGGAAAAGAGCTGCAGCTCTGAGCCAAAAGTTTCCTTTCTACTCCCCCATACAACACACTCCCACCCGCCATGGTGACTTACAAATACTTTTTTAAAAGAATTGTTTATGTGACCATATGTGAAATGCCTGCCCCTCTTCCTTAACCCAAGTCTGAGAAAATGGTATGGCAATTAGTTAAGAAGATACAGCCCTGGGAACCAGGAACTGATACATGCTATTAAAAAAAAGTAGATTCCTCTCTGGTCATTTTAGGCCTCCTATTTGTTCATGATCCACGCCTTCCAGGAACTTGAACCGTCATTCAAGAGAGAATTTATATATATGACAGAATTAGAAATACACCACAGGGATTTCCCTGGTGGTCCAGTGGTTAAGACTGCCTTCCAATGCAGGAGATGCATGTTCAATTTCTGGATAGGGACCACATGCCCTGCAGGGTGGCCAAAAACAGAAAGAAAGACAACACAGTATCACAAAACTCAATACCACATAAAGTAGTCAGTCATATCAAAGGCTTAAATGGTGAGATAATAGTGATGATGATGGAAGACCCTCAGTCGTATCTGACTCTTTGTGGCCCACGGACTACGCAGTCCATGGAATTCTCCAGGCCACAGTACTGGAGTGGGTCGCCTTCCCCTTCTTCAGGGGATCTTCCCAATCATTCATTGATCATGATCTATGTGCTTTCATTGAATGTCCCCAACAGCCCTCTGTTGTCCCCAACAACCCCCCAACAGGAGGTTATTATTGTCTCTGTTTCATAGATGAGGGAACAAATGCTCAGACAGAAAGGCACTGGGCCAAGGCCAGGCAGCTCGAAAGTAGGAAACCTGGATTTGAACTACAAAGCGTGGCCCTAGCCCTTACACACCACCTCAGGACAACATGCGGTGCTTGACAGCCTCTCTCTGAAACCAACCCTCCACGCAGCACATTGCTGGCAGGGGATGGATGTGCATTGCTTGGAACTGTAGAAAAAGGCCTCGTGAGGAAAACGGTAGTGGATGAAACTGATAAATCAACTACCAACTTTATCAACCGTTAAGTCTGTATTAGAATGTTGCAAATAAGCAAAAAATGCTTTCAGAGCTGAAATATTCTGCTTCACTAAGAGTTAGCTATCAAAGGATAGCTCTGTGTGTGTGTGTGTAGAAATGAGGGGTAGGGAATGCTGGTTGGAGAGAGTGGCATGAGCAAAGCTTTGCCCTGAGTAAGCCCAGCCTGTCTCCAGGAAATTGTGAAAAAGCCAGGCTGTCAACAATGGCGAGTTCATTCAGTCACTCAGTAAACACTTCTGGAGCACCTTCCATATGTCAGGCACTGTGATAGGGGTTAGGGCTACAAAGATAAGTAAGACACAACTCCAAGGGACTTGCCTTGTGGTCCAGTGGTTAAGACGCTGTGCTCCCAATGCAGGGGGCCCGGGTTCAATCCCTGGTCAGGGACCTGGGTCCCATATGCTGCAACCAAGACCCAGCACAGTCAAATTAAAACAAAAACACAAACACACTCACATAACTTAAGCAATCAAATGCTTCACAGCCTTGGTTACGGTAGGGGTTTTGTTAGGGAGGGGACAGACAGACAGATGGGTCACCAAAACTTGATAAATGGCTTAAGAAGGGTCAGGTAAAGAGCCAAGGGTACAGTATGCAGAGGGAGGCCTGGTGGGGAAACGGGGAGAGAAGCTGAGCAAGGACGGTCAGACCCCTGAAGGCAGTGAGACCCAGAGGGCAAGGAGGTGAGGGTGGGGAGGGAGGGTGGGAAGACCCGTGGCCACAGAGGTCCTCTGGGTCATTTCAGTGACCGCCCCCCGCAACCCCCGCCCAAGCCTGGCCAGACTGCTCTGTTGCACAAACACCCTCAGGCCCTCGAACAGATGCTTTCAGACAAGATCCTTTGGTAAGATTAATGCGGCAACTGTTTTCCGTGTTTTCAGGCAACTTCCAGGAAACACTTACGTATTCACTTTTCTCTTAACTCCTAGTAACCAAGTTGTAGAAAAAAGTAGGAAAAATAGTCATGCTCCTAACATTTCTGCATAAAGTGTTCTGTCACTTCAGGAGTCACCCCATAAGTCTTGGAGCATCTCCATGTGCCAGGCAGCCTCCGAGGTGCTGAGGATACAGCAGTGAACAAAATCCCTGACATCATGGAGCTTACATTCAAGTGGGGGCCACAGACAGAGGCAAAAGCAACACCTAGATGTATGATATGTGAGGCTGTGACATAAAGGACATGTAAAGGAAAAGAAAGGGCAAGAGGGGGTGGGGGGGGTGGGCCGTTGTGTGGGGGACAGTCAGGGAGGCCACACTAACAACGTGACCGTGGAGCCCAGACCTCGGGCGGTGAGGCGGTGAGGCGGTGAGTATGTAACTCAGTCATGGTGTGGGAGGAAGAAACTGAAGTGTGAGAGTGCTTAGTGTATTCTCAAAATAGCAAGGACGCCAGTACGGCTGGAACCAACTAAGAGAGGGAAGAGTGGAGAGAGGGGAGCCCCGAAGGGCCAGGAGCCAGAGTCTGCGGAGGAGTTTTCCTCTGCCTGAGATAGGAGAATTCAAGCAAGGACAGTTCAAGGATTGGCGTCCTTTTAAAGGATCACTCTGTCTTTTACATGGAGAAGACTCTGATGCTGGGAGGGATTGAGGGCAAGAGGAGAAGGGGACGACAGAGGATGAGATGGCTGGATGGCATCACTGACTCAATGGATGTGAGTTTGAGTGAACTCCGGGAGTTGGTGATGGACAGGGAGGCCTGGCGTGCTGCGATTCATGGGGTCGCCAAGAGTCAGACACGACTGAGCAACTGATCTGATCTGATCTGTCTTTTGTGTGGGGGATGGAACGCAGGAGAAGGCGTGGACAGAGGGAAACCAATAGGTCACTCCTGTAACAGCCCGGGTGATAGAGCGTGGGGATGTGGGCTGGGGTAAGAGCAAGTGGAGACGGTGAGATGCGATCTTATTCTAGGGATTTTGAAATCCAAAGAACTTATCGATGGATTGGATGAGTAGCTAAGGATGGTTTGAAATTCTAAGGTGTTAGGCCAGAGTAACTGGAAAGAACTATTTATTAAGATGGGGAAGACTTCTTGAGGTTAGGATTCCGAAGTTTGGTTTTGGACATTATTAGTTTGAGACACCTATCAGGATATAGAATCCCTGAGTTCAGGAGAAGGGCCAGAGCTGCAGACTGTAGTTAGTAAAGTGAGGATGGTAATTAAAGCCACAGGACTGGGTGGAATCACCGGGGCAGTGAGGCCAGGTAGAGAAGAGGCGTGATCCCCAGGGCGTGCCAGAATATGGAGGAGGACAGGAAGTGGGGGGAGAACCGGGAAAGGATGGTATCCTGGAAGCCAGTTATTGCTGAGGTGGGGGTGGTCTAAGGACTGGTGTCAACCCTTGGGTTTGGCCATGGATGATCACTGAGGACCTGGCTAGAAACTTCAGATGGAGCAAGGGGGATGGAAGCCTGGTGTTCCCATCAGGGTTCAAATAAACATGTGGGAGGAGAGGACGAGGTAACAAGAGTGCCCATCTCTTCTAAGGAATTTTGTATAAAGTGCAGCCAAGAAAGAAATTGGAGAGAGATCAAGAAGGAAGACATGATTTCATAGCTTTGGGGAGTGGAAACACACGAGTAGAGAGGAAAAACCAACCATGCAGAGGAGAGGAGTAGGGGTGGCAGGGGTGTTGGGTCCTTACGCTGTTGAGAGGGGATGACACCCAGTGCATGGGTGCAGGGTTGATGTAGATGGGGGCATGGGCAGTTTGTTGCCAAAGGAGGGAACGTAGAGACATGGCAGGTAGACTCGTTGGTGGACCATGAGAATGTTCCCTTCTGGGTGCTTCTTTTCTCTTCCTGCTGTTTGTACGTAGCAACAGTGCCCTGTTTTCACCAATTCTAAGACGCAACTTTTTCACACTGAAGCCTCTATGAGATCGGACTGTGTCTTAGAATCAATGGAGTGTTTCACTGTTGGTATTTATTCTCTCTCGGTGCTACATACGACATAGGTGACTTGGAGTCTGTGGGACATCACTTTACTTTGGCCCCAATGAGAGTTCTCCATTAGAGAGTCCTACAAATATTGATTACCTTGTGAGTTGAGGGGGAAATGTTGACAATTTCGGGGAGAAAATAGACTGGAGCCAGCTCTCTGTTACATGTGCGTGCAGCCCACGACTCCGCAGAAGGACCAGGTCCCTGGAGAGTAGGGGAAGGAGGCCGGCCCTCTGCCCACAGGCTGCAGAGCTGTCTGGGCCTGTTTTTCCTCAGGGGAGTGTGGCAAACCCAGGACACTCGGCCCACACCTGAACCTGGGCAGACCCTCCTGACTCAGAGACCAAGCACTTCCTCCAGGTAAAGAGGTTCTGGGCCCCACATCCTGTGCGGTAAAGATAAGGAGAAGTGCGGGGGTCTGAGAACACGGAACTGTGTCACGGCATAGCTCCTGGGGTCACTTGGGTTTCTTCAACTGCTAGCAGCTGTGTCTTTTATTTCTTCTGTGGGCAAAGCCAGAGCTTCGAGCTTCAGCCCTACTTCTCTGTAGTGGGGAGTCTAGGAAGGGTTTGAGATGGTCCCTTTATCTAGAGTAATGTCTTCAAAAGCAGAGACATTACTTTGCCAACAAAGGTCCGGCTAGTCAAGGCTATGGTTTTTCCTGTGGTCATGTATGGATGTGAGAGTTGGACTGTGAAGAAGGCTGAGCACCGAAGAATTGATGGTTTTGAACTGTGGTGTTGGAGAAGACTCTTGAGAGTCCCTTGGACTACAAGGAGATCCAACCAGTCCATTCTGAAGATCAGCCCTGGGATTTCTTTGGAAGGAATGATGCTAAAGCTGAAACTCCAGTACTTTGGCCACCTCATGCAAAGAGTTGACTCATTGGAAAAGACTCTGATGCTGGGAGGGATTGGGGGCAGAAGGAGAAGGGGACAACTGAGGATGAGATGGCTGGATGGCATCATTGACTTGATGGACGTGAGTCTGAATGAACTCCAGGAGTTGGTGATGGACAGGGAGGCCTGGCGTGCTGTGATTCATGGGGTCGCAAAGAGTCAGACACGACTGAGCGACTGAACTGAACTGAACTGACTTTATCTAGAGGGGATTCCCTTGTAGCTCAGTTGGTAACGAATCTATGTCCAACGCAGGAGACCCGGGTTCGATTCCTGGGTGGGAAAGATCCCTTGGAAAAGGAAATGACAAACCCACTCCATTCTTGCCTGGAGGATGCCATGGACGGGGAGCCTGGTGGGCTACAGTTCTTGGGGCTGCAAGAGTCAGACGCGACTTAACAACTAAACCACTTTATCTAGAGTTGACAGTTTATTATGTTGTGCTAAACCAGGTGGCTCAGCGGTAAAGAATCCGCCTGCCAATGCAGGAGACGCAGGTTCGATCCATGGGTGGGGAAATGGCAATCTGCTCCAGTATTTGTCGCTCTTAAATGGCGCGACGGTCGCGGGCAGGCGAGGTCGCTCTTAAATGGCGCGACGGTCGCGGGCAGGCGAGGCCTGGAGAATCCCATGGACAGAGGAGCCTGGCGAGCTATAGTCTATGGGGTTGCAAAGAGTTGGACATGACTGAGTGCACACACATGCTAAACACTGATGTACAATAAACAAATCAAGACAGGGCCCTTACTCTCAGAGCAGATATCTAGTGAGGGAGATGCATTCATAAAATATTACCTATTTTTTTTGGTGGTCCAGTGGTTAGGACCCCACTGCAACAGGCAGGGGTTCAATCCCTGGTGGGAAAACTGAGATCCTGCAGGCAGCTCAGAGAGGCCAAAAAATAAAAAAATTTTTTAAAGTATCTATTTTTAAAACGTTAAGGAAACTATGTGCCAGGACCTGTGCTAAGTATGTGACAAAGATTAACTCCCCTAATTTGTGCATAACCCGGTGCTATTACTGTTAGTCCTGCTTTACAGGCACAGAGAGGTTAATTATCCGCTCAAGGTCACACAGCTTACAAGAGGTGAAGTCAAGGTTCAAACCCAGGCAGTTTTGCCCAGAAGTCCTAGCTCTTAACCAGCGAGGACCTGCTGCCTCTCAGTTATTTTATCTAGCTCGGTTATTCAGAAATAAAACTCCTTCTGGAAATGGAAATGACTTATCTTGGAAGGAGGGATTTTAGCATCTGATAAACTGGTCTTGAGGGCTGTCTGGGGAGCCTGCTGGGCATGGAGCAGTCAGCAGTTTGCATCAGGCTTCTAGGCTATCTTGAACTTTGGGCTTCTGGTTCTGCTCGCCTCTCCCAGCTTCCTCCCCAGTGGGCTCCCCCATCCCTCCCCTCGCGTCGCCTCAGGGGCCTTCACATGGCTTTACTGTTGGGGGCCTCAGGTATGTTTTCTCTTTACCCCTACAGCAGCAGTGTGGTGGCTAACTCAGTCTGGCCCAGAACCCTGCCCTAGAATGGCCCCAGTCTGCATGGTGCTGTGGAGGAGGGGACAGGGAGAAATGGGAAATCCGATTTCAAGAACAGCAGCAGGTCTAGGCCAAGACTGGCATACTGCCCTGGGCCTTACACAGAATCCTCGCAAAACTTCATCTCTTACGTTGGCTAGTTCAATGGGCTTTGAGGTATTCAGGACCCAGGACTCTCATTATAAAACTGAATGTTCCTTCACACTTTACCAAAAACCCTTCTACAGTCCCAGTCTCCTTTGGCTCCAACAGCAACCCTGGGAGGTCTTCCCAGCTCCCCAAAGGTCTTCAAAGCCACAGTTAGCTTGTCAGATGCTAAAACCCCAACTCCAAAGGGTGAGTCATTTGCATTTGTAAAGTGAGTTTCGTTTCAAAATAACTGGGGTTGGTAGAGCAGGCGGGATGGACAGAGCTGGGATTCTTTGTGCTTTAAGCTCCGTGTTAGTCCACTCCGCTTCCTCTCTCTCAGGGGACCAGGACAAGACAGCTACACATGCAGTGCCTGGCTTTGATTCTTTGAGAACCAAAAGCTGAATCCACGGACACACCTATGTGCCATCCTTGGGCTCCAGAGCCAAAAATTGGCCTGTTTTTTCCCCCTAAGAAATAAACACCTAATTTCTTATAAGAGTGCCAAAAATTCAGGAAAGCTTCTGGTAACATATGTGTTTCTAGTGATGTGAGTTTGGCATCTGTTTCTGAAACTGCTTCTGAAGCATGCTATTTCTAACAAAAAGACAATGCTAGTCCCTAATTCATAAACTAGAGTGAGGATTAAGTGAGGTAATAATGCAATGTTTCCTATTACAATGATTTTTTTTTCTTTCCGAAATTACTATGCTTTCTGTATTGGACCAAGGACTAAAGTAGCTAAGAATTTGGGGAGTTTTAGACATAGAATGACTTTGGGCTTTAGCTGGGATAGGAATGATTCAGCCCCTTCTTAGAATCCAAGAGATAACTAGATTGTTGAAGTCAAGCTGACGTCAGAGGAGGGAGGCTCCCTGCCCGCGTTCAGCCCAGAAGACAGAGCACAGCTTTAAAGGCTCTGTGGGTGTTTTGCTGGCATTTCCTCCATATGCTAATAAGAAGCTCACAAATGCTAAACCGCAGGACCAAACTAGTTTCTGCTGCCCGGAGCAGCTGAGAAATATGGCCATCCTCTTCCCCAGATTTCCCAGGCCCTCCTTCTCTCACATTCCCACCAGCTGTGTTTAAACTGCCAGGAAATAAACTCATCTCTTTAGGCCCATGTCCCCCCAGTTTTCCATAGGAAGTTCAAACACCCTCCGCTCTCCAAACCCCTTTCCTCTCCTTTACCAGCTTCCCAGTTGGGCTCTCTGCAGTTTTGCCAAGGATTCCAGGCAAAGAGAAGCCTCGTAGCAGCCTCTCCCAAGCATAGGGACCTCCAGTCTTGGTCTTGCTTGAAGGCTACAGCCGCTTCTTAACCTTTAGCCTGTGGTGGAGCTTGGCCTCTGGCGCTACCGTGAGCTTTCACCTCCCTGATCGAGTGCACACGCTAGTCTCAGTTCCTCTTCTGACATCCCTGACTGGTTTTGTAGGGCCATCTGTTTTGGCACCTGGTTACTTTGAGAAGCTGTAAGACCCTGAGCTGTTAGGAAGTGGCTTTGAGGTCTCTTCCTCTCACCCACATAGTCTACCACATCTCTAGGACAAAGATATGGGTTGCACTCTGCTGGCTTGCAGAGTGGTGGTGTAGTTGCAAAGACCCCACAGACTGCAGCCTGCTAGGCTCCTCTGTCCATGGATTTCCCAGGCAAGACTACTGGAGTGAGTTGCCATTTCCTTGTTGCAGCAAGAAAACCTTCAGATGGCCAGGGATTATGGGATGATGTCTGAAAACAACATGATTTATTTAAGATCAGCTGCAATAACTATAGCAGCAGTAAGAGTCCCCGGCATAGGGTTAGTACTGCCATGGTTTCCAAAGGACTTTTACTCACTTTTTCTTATTTCACTATCACAAACACCCTGTGCGTTGAACAGCTATTTCATATAAGAGAAACCTGAGACAGAGACCTCACTATCTGCTTATTTTCTGCTCTGTGGCCAGGAAACACAAAGGACTTTGAGGCAAGTCTCCTACTCCAGCCAGTATAAGTAACTCTGCTAAAAAAGATTAATACATAGAATGTATGCAAATACTTACTGATCCTGTGCTTACATTATGCTTCAGAATCGCAGTTCCCCGTTTCTTAGATTCTTTTCCCCTCCATGGAAAATCTTTTCCCCTACTTTGCTCCTTTTTCTGTTTTATAATTTTATT
This sequence comes from Tragelaphus eurycerus, assembly GCA_935064755.1. Classification (NCBI taxonomy): domain Eukaryota; kingdom Metazoa; phylum Chordata; class Mammalia; order Artiodactyla; family Bovidae; genus Tragelaphus; species Tragelaphus eurycerus. Next base: position 8,373,275 of record CAKXYN010000054.1, on the reverse strand, counting down.
CATTGGCTTATTGTTGGCTGTGCTGGGTCTTCGCCCTGTAAGGGCTTTCTCTAGTTGCGGGGACCGGGAGCTACTTTCTCGTTGCGGCGCACAGGCGTCTCATCGCAGCGGCTTCTCTTGCTGAGGAGCACAGGCTGCAGGCTGCTTGGGCTTCAGCAGTTGCGGTACATGGGCTCCAGGGCACGGGCTCAGTAGTGGTGGTGCTCGGGCTTAGTTGCTCTGAGGCATAGGGCATCTTCCCGAACCACGGATCGAACCCATGTCTTCTGTACTGGCAGGCAGATTCTTTACCACTGAGCTGCCAGGAAAGCCCTACTTTGCTCCTTGAGTAAGTAAATATTAAAATCAGGGCAGGATAATCAAATTTAGCAGAGATTTTTAAAAACAATAATACCCAGGGCTGGTGAAGATATGGATGGACATAGATACACCACAGATGGGACTGTACAGATCGTTTCTGAAGGGTAATTTGATGATAATCATTAAAAGCTTTTAAAATAAACAAAAATTTATTGATGTAGCAAATCCACCCATTTCTAAAAATATTTTTTCCTAAGGGAATAGCCTGAGACTGCAGAAAAAAATGTACATATCAGAATATGTTTATCTCTGTTATTTAAAACACAGTAACAAAAACCTAAAGTAGTATGGATAGTCCATAACAGGCTAAACAAGGGGGATACTGAGAAGATGAAGCCATCTGTCGTAACCAAAAATGGTGCTAAGGAAGACTATTTAGACTTTGGGAAGATGTTCCTATGTTGATGAGTGGGGAAAACTAAGAAAAAAAGAGTTAGGTGATGTAATCTAATCTGGTTTTTTAAAAGATAGCTCTAACTAGAAAGACTGCAGGTCCAATTGTTAAGAGCAGGTATCTGGATTCTTTCTTCCTCTTCCCCTCCCTTCCTCTCTTTCCCCTCCCTTCGTTTTGTATTGTCCAGTCTTATTTTTTTTTTAATAGTAAACTTAGTAAGCATGCGTAATCAGTAAAGAGAAGCATTTCTTCTTTAGATTAGACTATAAGAATGAGCCCCTTCAAGAGGTGGGTGGAACTTGTGGTAGACTGGAAGCGAACAGGGAACAAGTAGTCTACGAAACTGGGAAACAACTGTATTCTGGGACTGAATGTCTTTTTTTTTTTTTTTTTTTTGCCAGTTTATCTAAAGAGGATATTGTAACAGATTCAAGGAAAGTCAGCAGTTAGTCTTCTTAAAATTGGGCTGTGGTTCTCAGTCCTGGCGATTAGACCTGATTCCTCCTGGCAGACACTAAAGCCTTCTCAGGAGTGGTGGTCTGTCCTTGGCACCGCCCTCTAGTCCCACAGACAGCCTGGAGCTGCCCTGTCCTGGACTCTCCCCACTCTTTCCGCTTATCTCTGAGGAATTAGTTTTCTTCCACTCATCCACCAGAGCTGGGTGGGGATGAGGGGTGCTTTAGAAGCCCTCTGGCATGAGGAAGGGAGACCCTGAGGGTTGCCGCACTCAACCAGTATCACTCAGCTCATCATCAGTGAAACCCATGGGTCTGGATGGGAGTCAAAGGTTGGAGCCTTAAAGGAGGTCTCTCAGCTTCCCACAGGCTTGCTAGACACAAAGAAGTAAATTCAAATGATAATATTTTCAGGCATTAGCAACCAACTACTGTTCAGGCTTATGATCTTTGGGATTTGCGTTTTTTTTTTTTTTTTTTAACTTTTCAGATTTTTTTGTTTCTGCCAAACAAAATATTTTTTAAGGAAAAATGTTGCAAGGCTTTTAAGCAGGGCTTTGGAGGTGATGGAATTCCAGTGGAGCTATTCCAAATCCTGAAAGATGATGCTGTGAAAGTGCTGCACTCAATATGCCAGCAAATTTGGAAAACTCAGCAGTGGCCACAGGACTGGAAAAGGTCAGTTTTCATCCCAATCCCAAAGAAAGGCAATGCCAAAGAGTGCTCAAACTACCGCACAATTGCACTCATCTCACAAGCTAGTAAAGTAATGCTCAAAATTCTCCAAGCCAGGCTTCAGCAATATGTGAACCGTGAACTTCCTGATGTTCAAGCTGGATTTAGAAAAGGCAGAGGAACCAGAGATCAAATTGCCAACATCCGCTGGATCATCGAAAAAGCAAGAGAGTTCCAGAAAAACATCTATTTCTGCTTTATTGACTATGCCAAAGCCTTTGACTGTGTAGATCACAATAAACTGTGGAAAATTCTGAGAGAGATGGGAATACCAGACCACCTGATCTGCCTCTCGAGAAATCTGTATGCAGGTCAGGAAGCAACAGTTAGAACTGGTCATGGAACAACAGACTGGTTCCAAATAGGAAGAGGAGTATGTCAAGGCTGTATATTGTCACCATGTTTATTTAACTTATATGCAGAGTACATCATGAGAAATGCTGGACTGGAAGAAACACAAGCTGGAATCAAGATTGCTGGGAGAAATATCAATAACCTCAGATATGCAGATGATACCACTCTCATGGCAGAAAGTGAAGAGGAACTCAAAAGCCTCTTGATGAAAGTGAAAGTGGAGAGTGAAAAGGTTGGCTTAAAACTCAACATTCAGAAAACGAAGATCATGGCATCTGGTCCCATCACTACATGGGAAATAGATGGAGAAACAGTGGAAACAGTGTCAGACTTTATTTTTCTGGGCTCCAAAATCACTGCAGATGGTGACTGCAGCCATGAAATTAAAAGACGCTTACTAGGCAGAAGATAGGATTAGTGAATTAGAAGATAGAATCCTAGAAATAAATGAATCAGATGAGAAAAAAGAAAAATGCATCAAAAGAAATGAGGACTATTTCAGAAACCTCCAGGATAACATCAAACGCTACAACATTCGAATCATAGGAGTTCCAGAAGAAGAAGATAAAAAGAAAGATCATGAGGAAATACTTGAGGAGATAATAGTTGAAAACTTCCCTAAAATGGAGAAGGAAATTACCACTCAAGTTCAAGAAATCCAGAGAGTCCCTAACAGGATAAACCCAAGGCGAAACACCCCAAGACACATATTGATCAAATTAACAAAGATTAAATATAAAGAACAAATATTAAAAGCAGCTAGGGAAAAACATCAAATAACTCACAAGGGAATTCCCATAAGGATAACAGCTGATCTTTCAATAGAAACTCTCCAAGCCAGGAGGGAATGGCAAGATGTAATTAAAGTGATGAAAGAAAATAACTTACAGCCTAGATTATTGTATCCAGCAAGGATCTCATTCAAATATGAAGGAAAAATCAAAAGCTTCACAGATAAGCAAAAGTTGAGAGAATTTTGCACCACTAAACCATTTCTCCAACAAAAACTAAAGGACATTCTCTAGATAGGAATCACTAAAAGGGTGTATAAATTCAAACCCAAAACAATAAAGTAAATCTTATTTATCAATAATTGCTTTAAACATTTATGGGCTGAATGCCCTAATCAACAAAGACTGGCCAAATCGATACAAAAACAAGACCCCTACATACCTTGTCTACAAGAGACAACCAAAAGACTAAAATGGGTCAAATGGATACAAAAACTAGACCCCTATATATGTTGTCTGCAAGAGAACCACCTTAAAATACGGGATATATACTGACTGAAAATGAAAACCTGGAAAAAGATTTTCTATGCAAATATGGACCATAAGAAAACAGGAGTAGCAATATTTATATCAGATAAAATTGACTTTAAAGATCCTGAAAAGGAGACAATGAAGGTTACACATAACGACTTAAAGGAACAATCCAAAAAGAAGTTATAACAATTATAAATATATATGCACCCAACATTGAAGCATTGATATATCTAAGACAAACATTAATTAATATGATAGAAGAAATATGCAGCAATACAATAATAGTGGGAGACTTTAATACCCCACTCATATAATCTGGCTGTAATAGACAAAGTAAAGAGGAAAACATATTCACTTATGAGCCTCAAAAAATTCAGTTCACTCAGGAGAGTTAAAAAAAAAAAAAAAAAGACTTATTTGTTCACTCTGTAAAGGTTTATTGACTATTTTATGGGTTTGGTACTACTTTGGGTAATAGGGAGGAAGAGGTGACAAATGTGATCCTGTCCTAAATAACATATTGTGGTAAAGATAGACCTACCAATACAAAATACCAAGATGTGCCTAAGATGAGGACACCCAAACTGGACTTTTTGTTTCCTGAACTTTTCATTTCAAGAACAAACCTCCTAATATAGGATGAATTCAACATGATTTTTTTTAAGTGTTCTTTGTGATTAAAAACAGAAAGCCATTGGTTAAGAAATTACATATACTCCTCCCCACCATCACTCCCCTTCTTTCTTCCCATTTCCCTCCCACCCTCATTGATCCTTTCCTTTGTCCATTTTCCCCTGCAAAAAAATAAAGAAAGCAGAAAGCCATTGGTTAAGAAATTACATGTACTCCTCCCCACCATCATTCCCCTTCTTTCTTCCCATTTTCCTCCCACCCTCGTTGATCCTTTCCTTTGTCCATTTTCCCCTGCAAAAAATGAAAAAAAGAAAAATAAAAAAATAAAAGACGCTTACTCCTTGGAAGGAAAGTTATGACCAACCTAGATAGCATATTCAAAAGCAGAGACATCACTTTGCCAACAAAGGTTCGCCTAGTCAAGGCTATGGTCTTTCCTGTGGTCATGTATAGATGTGAGAGCTGGACTGTGAAGAAGGCTGAGTGCCGAAGAATTGATGCTTTTGGACTGTGGTGTTGGAGAAGACTCTTGAGAGTCCCTTGGACTGCAAGGAGATCCAACCAGTCCATTCTGAAGGAGATCAGCCCTGGGATTTCTTTGGCAGGAATGATGATAAAGCTGAAACTCCAGTACTTTGGCCACCTCACGCAGAGTTGACTCATTGGAAAAGACTCTGATGCTGGGAGGGATTGGGGGCAGGAGAAGGGGACGACAGAGGATGAGATGGCTGGATGGCATCACTGACTCGATGGATGTGAGTCTGAGTGACCTCCAAGGGCTGGTGATGGATAGGGAGGCCTGGCGTGCTGCAGTTCATGGGGTCGCAAAGAGTCGGACACGACTGAGCGACTGATCTGATCTGATCTTGGTGAGGTTGGACCGCACATCACTAGGAGGAATGTTAACAGAGAAATTCAGCCCTATCTTACTTTTCTGAAAAGGGATTATCCTGGGGGGGAGCAGAGCTGGCATCCACATGTCTTGAAGAGCCAGGTGAAGGCGTCCATGCCAGCGATTCCCTAAGGAAACAGGCACACAACAGAGCTGAGGCAGGAGAGCCATGATCATGCCACGTGGTGATTAGACAGTGGGTCAGGCTATGCAGGGCTGAGGCGGGAGAACCCTGATCATGCCGCGTGGTGATTAGACAGTGGGTCGGGCTGTACAGGGCTGAGGCGGGAGAGCCGTGATCATGCTGCGTGGTGATTAGGCAGTGGGACGGAGTGTGAGGTGCGGTAAGGTCTCTGTGGGCAGCATTTGCAATAGGAGTGACTCCTTCTCCCATTTTCCTCCTCCTACAACTCCTGCCCGATTTAGTCTTTTCTTTTGGTGCCAGCAAGGCCACCCCGTCAATTTCAGTGATGTGAAGATAGGTTGAGAAAGGATGGTTTGATGTTCAATGCTCTTAGGACGAAATCCAAGGTCTTTTTCGTGGTTTCCCTGATAGTTTAGTTGGTAAAGAATCCACCTGTAAATCGGAGATCCGGGTTCGATTCTTGGGTTGGGAAGATCCCCTGGAGAAGGGAAAGGCTACCCACTCCAGTATTGTGGCCTGGAGAATTATAGTCCATGGGGTCACAAATTCGGACACGACTGAGTGACTTTCACTTTCACTTTTCATGGTAAACAGATGCCTTTCATAGGTGAATCTTGCCTAATTTTCTAGTTCTATTGCGGGCCACTTTCCTTCACATTCTCCTGGTTTCTACCACAGTGTTCCTCAAACTTACCGCACTTTGATACTGTGCTTTCCCTCGGGGGCCTGCCTCTACCCCATCGTGCCTGGGGTAACAGAGAGAGACTGGATAACTGTCCACTCAACTCCATTTTCCCCTTCCTCGTGGGCACACAGCCTGCCTTGCAGCGAGCTGTGACCATGTGCCTGAGCTTGGCCAATGGAATATAGAAACGATTGCGTGCCACTTTCAGGGCAGAGCTGTGGAAACTGGACATGAAGAATCCTTCAGGCTCTTTCCTTCTGCAGAGCCCTTGGAAGCCATGAGTTGAAGATGGCAGAACCGCAAGTTGGGAGAAGCCTGGCTTACTTACCCACACTTGAAGGAGAATCTTCCACCAAACGCAGACTTGGCTTTGGCTTTATGTAAGAAAGGAACGTCTATTTCAGTGAAATGCTAAGATTTGGAGATTCATCTGTTATAGGAGTTAGCCTCACTGTAAATCATTTACCTAGGGAACTACTCATCCTTCAAAGCTCTCTTCAGATGACCCCGCCTTCAGGAAGCCTTTTCTGATGACCGCAGGAGACAGTCATTCTTTCTCCAGTGTCCAAAGCCCTTCATAACGCACCCCCTCCCAGACCCCACACCCTCAGTCCTTGATTTACAAATCTCACTTCACATGTGAGCATCCACACAATGGAGGTGGAGATAGGGATCTTGGCAATCCTAGCTTCTAGCTGAGCGAGTGAAAGATAGTAGGTGAACAATATATAAGAACTCATCTAGTCACAAGTATTTGTTGAACTCATTCTATTGTTCCAGCACTGAGAACACAGGAGTGGACAAAACAGATTAAAAATCTCTGTCTTCTGCATTTTAAAGCTTGACTTTCATTGTGCTTTAGATATTTGCCTTTCTGCGTTTTAAGAAAAGTGATTTAAATGGGGACTCAAATAATATAATTTAAGATGTTATAGAGATGAGTATATCAGAAGCAGTTGCCAGCACTGGATAATGTTACTCTATAAATACTTTTTAAAATGCCACAAAGGAAAACAAAACAAAAAACAACCCTGTACTCATGGAGTTTACATTGCAGTGGAGGAACTAGGTAATAAGTAAATACACGCAGAACAGCAACGCCGGGGATCCATGCCATGGAGGAAAATAAAACACGGAGGAAGGAGGGGGAGTATAGGATGGGGCCTTCTTAGAAGGTGCCCCTGGGAAGAGGGCATGTTAGCAAATACCTGGAGGAAGTGGGGACTGGAGCTATGTGGGTGTCTGAGGGAAAAGCAGTCCAGGCACTGGTACGGAAAGCCGGTGTGCGTGGCTGGAGAAGAATGAGTGAGGGGAACAGAGAAGATGAAGTCAAGGGGGTTGTGTTTGGAGGGCGATGGGGGAGGGTGGATGTGTAAGGCTTGGCCAGGCTTTGGTCTGCACTCAGAGGGAAGTGGGGAGCTACTTCAGTGTTTTACATGAGGAAGTGATCTGAGCTGACACATAGCTTAACAGGTTCACTCTGGCCGCTGTGCTGAGAGAAGGCTGTATAGAGGGATATGGGTAAAAGGACAGAGATAAGTCACAAAGCCGTTGCCATAATCCAAATAAAAGATAAATGTCACCTAAACCAGAGTGGTATTTTGGGTATATTTTCAAGGTAGGGTTTGGTGATACAAAGTGGGATATAAGAAGTCACAGATGATTCCGAGATTTCTTTCTTGCTCTATCTATTTACTTAGGATTGTGCTGAGTTTCACACCCAGCAAGCGCGGGGGCGTCTCTTCTTGCAGTCCTCAGGCTTCTCCCTGTGGGGGCTTCTCTCGTGTGGAGCACAGGCTCTATGTGCATGGACTCAGCAGTTGCTCGCGCACAGGTTTAGTTGCTCCATGGCATGTGGGATCTTCCCGGACCAGGGATTGAACCCGTGCCCCCTGCATTGGCAGGCAGATTGTTAACCATTAGACCACCAGGGAAGCCCACTCCCAGATTTTTGATCTGAGCAACTGGAGGGATGGCATTGCAATTTAAGGAGATGGGAAGACTATGAGAGGGTGAGGTGAGTTAGGAATTTAGTTTTGAACTTAGGTTTGACATGTGTACGGTCACGTCCAACTGGAGTTAAGCAGTAGCTGTCTAGAAAGGAGAAACCTGGGGTAGAGATACAAATTTGGGAGTTGTCAGCATAAAGATGGTATTTAAAACCATAGGATTAGATTAGATCACCCAAGGCAATAAGTGAATTTATTGAAAAGAAGTCCAAGGAACAACTCAGGGGTCCTACTCCAGAATGCAGAATTGAGGAAGGTAAGTGAGAACCAGAAAAGAGTCAACCCCTTCTGAGTGGCCAGGGAGACAGGAGGAGAATCAAGGAGTGTTGCAGGAAGTCAAGGGAACATAGCATTCAAGGAGAGAAAGATCAGTTATGCCAAACTCCATAGTCCAGTTGAGTAATATTAAGACTGAGAATTGACCAAAGCATTTACTATGTGAAGGTCATTCCTTATCTTGTCCTCAGTGTTTGCTCAATGAACGAGTGAGTGAGTGAATGTTAATGTCTCCTCCATCTATATTTGACCAGGACCCAAGAGTAGAGGCACTAAGTCTTTTTTTCCCCAGAAAGAGTTTGATCAGCTTGATAAATGACTATAGAAATGATGGAATGAAATGGCTTTTCCCTTGGTGTCTCGCCTACCCCAGTTCCCATTGTATTTCCTTAGAACTGTAGGAGGTGGGAAGCTGCATGGAGTTCCTAGCCCCTGAAAGCCAGGCTCTCTGGAATTGCTTGTGGTCATTTCTCTGTACTATGGCACACAGCCAAGTCATTCGGGCAGAAGAGTCAACAAAAATCAGAAGACAAACACTCTCGTCTCTACATCACAGGGAAACATCTGCAAAGTGACTTGAATGCGTGTAGTCAGGCCTCTGGGAAAACCCACATTCTTGAGATCCTTAACCTGTGGCACTGTTCGGTAAAAATATTTTCTTGGAAATTTTGACAGTTCAAGGCATAGTCCCATAAAATACTAATGAAAATTTAAGTTGAAGACAGCTGGCCTTTGATGCACTGGAAAAAGGAAGATTTCCCCGCTAGGGCAGTCATTCTGCAGTGGCTACCATTTCATGAGAATTTACTGTGTACCAGGAACTGTGCTAACTGGGCATAGAGCAAACCCGAGTCTTAACAAACAGCCTGTAAGAATGGTACTATTACCACCTTCAGATTATAGATGTCATATATCACAGATGATCCAATGGAGGCTTGAAAGGATTGAAGGGGTCTCATGGGACTGAGTATCTTCCCCAGTGAAGGACCCTCAGGAGTGACCTGTTTGCCATCAAGAGATCTTACTCCTGGACAGATGAGGAAGGCCCTGGTGCTGCTTCTAGAAGTCAGCTTTTCCCGGGAGGAAAAGAGGGCACAGCAGTGTGGCCCTGGGAAGCAGCATCCTGAGAGCTGGGTTACTGGTGGGGGGTATAAAGAAGACTCCTGAAAGAAAGGAAGGAAACAAAACACAGTCACAATTTATTTTATCCTCAGGTACTTTTCAACTAAAAAAAAAAATTGACCCTATCATTTTTTTCTTTCTTCCCTCCACAACATATGGCTTGTGGGTTCTTAGTTCTGTGACCAGGGATTGAACTGGGGCCATCAGCAGTGAGAGCACAGTCTTAACCACTGGACCAGAAAATTCCCTTGATTCTACTTTATAGGTAAGTGGAATGCCCTCTCCACTTAGAGAGGGTAAGTAGTAAAATTTATCCCAAGTCACATATACCTGGAAGGTTAAAGACCAAATTTTGCCCGCAGGGTTATATGGTTTCAGAGGCCGAGCTCTTTCCACATTCCCAAAAGAACTCCAGACAATAACAATGAGAGGTTCCTAAGATGTGGGGCTACTGAAAGGCACCCATTAAAAAGAACTGTGTCACTCGATGGACAGCCTCCCCTAGCCCCTCTTGTCTGTGTGTGTGTTGGGAAGCAGTCCATTCCCGTTATTCAGGGAGCAATTACTCCATTCTTGTGGTCCATTCAGGGCTATTTGCTTCTCTGCCTTTTCAACCATTTGTTTTCCTGCTCCTGTGAGCTCTGTCAGGGCAGAGGGCAGAGGCAGAATGCTAACCGTTTACTTAGGTAAATGTGGGGGAAATGTCTTCTTGGCCATATGGCTGAAACAACTGGCTAACATGATATTTTAAAAAATAATTTTGTTTATGAGTTTATGGTTGTCCTGGGTCTTCGTTGCTGTTTGGGCTTTTCTGGCTATTCTTTGTTGCAGCGTGTGGGCTTCTCACTCTGCTGGCTTCTCTCGTTGCAGAGCACAGGCTCCAGGGCACACGGGTTTCAGTAGTCGCGGCTCGTGGACTCCATAGTCGCGGCCCAGGCTATAAAGCACAGGCTCAATAGTTGTGGTGCACGGGCTTAGCTGCTCCGAGGCACGTGGGATCTTCCTGGAACAGGGATCGAACCCGTGTCTTCTGCATTGGCAGGCGGATTCCTTACCACTGAGCCACCAGGGAAGCCCCTAACATGACATTTTATACAATTTTGTCTGCCTGAATTATCTGGAACCCCCATTAGTTCTATTAATTGGTCCCATGGTAGGTTCAGCAAGAGATCATGCTCAGAACACAGGGCCTTTATTAGATGTAAGCGCCATTCTAGAAACTCACAGGCCCAAGATGGAGTACGTTCAGTTTACATTTGTTCAGTTACTGATGACATCACTGACACCTGACTCACCATCTGGTCTTCTAGAAAGAACCATGGACTCCCAGGGCTCAAGACGCTCAAGAGGCGAGCTGGACTCCTCAGCCTGCCCCCTGATCCTGGTAGGGAATTGGCTCTCCAACCTGCAGGACACATGCCCTGGTCCTTTGCTGCAGGTCCTACAGTGACTCGGCCTTAACCTCACCAGGCAGCCCTCGGGACTGGGGCTGTTTTTGTTTGTTTGTTTTGATTTGGCTTCACCTGACAGATGGTGGGGATCTTAGCTCCCCAACCAGAGACTGAACCCCGGCCATGGCAGTGAAAGAGCCCAGTTTAACCGATGGACTGCCAGAGAATCAGACCTGTTAAAAACCTCTTTCTACACTGAGCTGAAGTCAATTCCCCACTGTGGCTCCTATTTCTGCTCTCTGGACCTACTCAGAGCATGTCTAATCCTCTCCTACATGCTAACTCTTCAAGTATTTCAAAACAGCACTCATGTTCCTCTTCTCTGCTCCTCCACTGCCCATGAGTTTAAATGAATTATAGTAAGCTTATTTTGCCTTTTTAAAGCAAGTAAAAAGTAAGACATTAGCAATATAATGCAGGTGCTGTGCTCCATCCCCAGTCTCGTACTCCGCCTCATGTCCTGTTAGGAATCCTGTACACAAACTTATAAATATGTGCTGAGTCGCTTCAGTCGTGTCTGACTCTATGTGACCTCATGGACGGCAGGCCGTCAGGCTCCTCTGTCCATGAGATTCTCCAGGCAAGAATACTGGAATGGGTTACCACGCCCTCCTCCAGGGGATCTTCCCAACCCAGGGATCGAATCCCGCGTCTCTTACATCTCCTGCATTGGCAGGCGTGTTCTTTACCACTCCTGGGAAGCCCTACTTGTAAATATAAATGTTTATATAATTCTTTGGACTCTGGGCTCTTAATACAGAAAAGCCTCTGGCGGGAGCAGTGACTAATAGAAGAAAGCAGAAGTCACAGACTCATGTTTACATGTGATGGACATTTACAATCCGTGACTACCGCTGCGTGACTGTGGGCAGTTTGTTCAACCTTAATTCAGTTTCTTCGTCTGTAAAATGGGAATAATAGTTATTGCATGTTTTTTTACATTCGGGGGATTAGACTGGGCTCCTGAATCATTTACACGTGGTACTTTAAGTAGCTGTTACAACTGTTTTCTCTCTCCCACTTTACAGACGGGGAAGGAGGGGGTGAGAGGTTTATGAGGGGGTCGCAGCTACTTAACAGTAGAGCGGAAACTTAAACACAGATCCCTGATGACTCCGGCAGGCCCGGACCCCTGCCTGCTCCCCATCGCGTTGGCGGGGGCCCGCAGACGTCCATCCTGCCAGACTAGAAAGTCACCCCTCATCCCACAGCGCGGACGACACTGGGAGGCCTCTACCAAGTACCCAAGATAACTGCAGCGAGCCCGGGCCTTGGCTGTTTGCCCGGGGATGGGGGTGGACAACGCTGGTTGCGCAGGACTAATTCAAGGTTAAAGGCGGTTTTCGGCCTTGCGCAGGACGCGGCGACCCCACGACGAGAGTGTTCCAACCTTTCGAAGATTATAGCAGTTTCTACGCGGCGGGCGCACCTCGGGCGGCGGGCCGGGGCGGGGCCCCGGACTCCAGGTCTCGGAACCGCTGGGCGGAGCAGTGCGTTCCGGCCCCGGGGCGTGGCCCCGCGCAGGTGCGGCGACAGGCTCGAGTTTCACTGAAACTTACCCTGTTCCCGGGAGGCGTGCGCGCAGGCTCCAATCAGGGGCAGGCGGGAGGGTGGCTTCCTACCCGAGCAGAGCGGCGAGGGGGACTGAGTTTCGGGGCTGTGGTGGCGGCGGGCTCCCCGTCCGCCCGTCGTCGGCGCTGCTGGAAGGATGCGAAGCCCGAGCGCGGCGTGGCTGCTCGGGGGCGTCCTCCTGCTGGCGGCCTCTGCCTCCTGCAACCGCACTGTCCCAGGTGAGAGGCTCGGTCGGGAGGGGTCGTGCTGCTCGGGAGCGGGGGTCTCGGGCGCCGTGGGCGGGAGGCGGACGCCGGGTGGATGCGCAAAGGGTGAGTGCGACCGTCGCCTCCTCCTCCCCGCACTCGGCGGCTCAGCTCCCGGCTTCGGAGCGAGGGGTCTCTGGGGCCCCAGCTGGGACCACCAGCAGGGGCTGTAGCCTGGGGAGGAGAGCTGAAGAGAGCGGGGTGCTCATGTCTACGGAGGACCCGGGGGGCTGAGTCCCTCGGGCCCCCCGCCTAGGTTTCTTTGCAAACACTAGTCATTAAAGGAGCTTTCGCACACTTTTCAGACTCTTTCCGGCCTAGTCCTGCGCGACCTGCGGAGTTAGCGAGTTGATGGCCTCAAAGAGCGGGATGGAGCCCGCGGCCTGGGAACTTCCTGAGTCGCTTTCTGAGCCTCCTGCAACTTTTGGAGGCCCCTCTTTGGGGTCGGCCCTCGGCATTCAACCCGCCTCCCCTTCCCGGGGCCCGCAGCTCCTCTGGAACGGTTCGTGGCCAGAGTGGGGAAGCCAGGGCCGTGCCCCGTTGATTCTTCGGGTGCCAGGCGCTCGCCCCGGGTTGTAGGCTAGTCGAACAGGTGAACGAATGGAACTTCTTGAACCTTGCTTTACATTCGACAAGGTGACCTCTGGGCCCCGGGTTTCCTGGCCCTTCCGTGCCACACTGGCTGCCACCAGGTCCGAAGGCCCGAGGCTGCCCGCCCTGGGCACGAAAGTACCCGGGAGCCGTCCCTGGGGGTGCGCAGGTACCAGCTAGTGCGCCGCAGCCGGTGCCCTGGGGTGTGCTCGGACTTATTAGGCAGGAGGGGGAATCTCCTGGGCTGAGCTGCTCTCCCAGGGCGTGGGCGCTCTTAGGCCGGGTATTGCCTTCAGTTCCGTTCAGTCGCTCAGTCGTGTCCGACTCTTTGCGACCCCATGGACTGCAGCACGCCAGGCTCTCCTGTCCACCAACTCCCGGAGCCTACTCAAACTCATTCTGTGATGTTAACGGATGCCGAGCCTTAAAAGGGAACTTTTTGTTTCCCTGCGAAATTTGTAGACCTGTTGTTAAGACAGATTCTCACTTTTATCCTCTTCATGAAGACATTGTAAAAGAGCAAATCACTTTGAATTTGAATCAGAAGAATGTGATTCTTTTCCTTCTGCATTTACAGAAAAGGATATTTCAAAAACTACACCCCTGGTACACATTTTATCGTCAGCGTTAGAATAAAGATATTTATTTCCTGGAAGTACTGAAACTGTGATGAATACATGTCCTTTACCGTTCTGTTTTTAAACTTACAAACTTAAAATTTAGGAGCAAGGCTTAGTATATGTATACATCTTCTGTAAAATGTGAGGATGTGGATTCCCCTATTTTATGATCCAGACAATTCCAATAGGAAGCTTGCCTGAGTGTTTGGCTTGCTCTTGTTTACAAAGTGAGGGACAGGAGCTGGGAGGATTTCTGAAGTATAAGGCAGACTTCATTTTACAACATGACAAAGATCAAGTTACTTGTTAAACAGAACTACTCAATATTGCACTTTTTTTTCTCTTCCACATACTTTTATTCCTTTGCAGGGTAACTTTGCTAAAGGGTCAGTTCAGTAACAGTGAGACTTTAGGTGGATGGAGCTTTCTTCACAACTTGAAACTAAGTTGATTTTAATTAAGAAACACAGCATCACCAGTGTTTCTGACCTTCAGCACCTGTCTTTGCTCACGCCCTTCAGTCTGGCCCTCATGTATCCCCCTCAGTTTGCAGCAAGACGCTTCCTAGACTTTTCTTCCCAAAGGTTTTTCCCCAAAACACTGCCTTATGGAAGGGAACTCAGCCTAGAGAGTAACCTTATCATTTCACAGATGGGGGCCACTGAATTGAGGGGGTGAGGCAAGGAAAACTGTCAGTCATACCCCTGCTTTCTTTCCTATCACAAGAGTATGTGTGTTAGTGGCTTGGCTCTTTGTGATCCCAAGGACTGTAGCCCTCCAGGCTCCTCTGTCCATGGAATTCTCCAGGCAAGAATACTGGAGAGGGTAGCTGTGCCTTTTTCTGGAGGGTCTTTCTGACCCAGGGATAGAACCCCGGTCTCCTGCATTGCAGGTGTGTTCTTTACCATCTGAGTGATGGATAGTTATTTCTGTAAATAGTTTTATCTCTCCCCCAACTGGATCACATACTCCAGGAGGCCAGGGACCCCTAATGGCACCTCCATCACCACGGTCCAACACATCTCTTTCCCTAAAGGACCTCAGTAAATAGTGAATGAAAAATGAAGTAAAGGGACTGCCCCAGAGTTACCTGGCAGTTTGGCATTTAAGTTGGCTTTTTTCAGGTACTTACTTCTTCCCACTGTGTCACAAGTCTGAGAAGTCCCCTGTAAAGCAGTCATTCCATTTTTCTTTTGGATATTGAAACTTGTGTTCCCTTTGTAATTGGTCATTAATGATACAAGCCGTATGTGATCACTGTAAAGGAAAAATAAGTCCAAAAAGGAGGTGGCATTAATTAAATCACCCTCATTACCCAAACTTCCCTGGTGGCTCAGATGGTAAAGTGTCTGTCTACGATGCGGGAGACCTGGGTTTGATCCCTGGGTTGGGAAGATCCCTTGGAGAAGGAAATGGCAATCTACTCCAGTACTATTGCCTGGAAAATCCCATGGGCAGAGGAGCCTGGTAGGCTACAGTCCATGGGGTCGCAGAGTCGGACATGACTGAGCAACTTCACATTCACGTTCACTACCCAAAGCATTGCTAACATTTTCGTTTCTAGCCTTTCTCATGATTTCATACATCCACGCACAAAATATGTATTCATAAATAGAGAAAAAAATTTTGTACAACTATATGTTTATATAAACATCAGTCAGTTGTCATGCTCAGTCACTAGGCTAGGTCTGACTCTTTGCGACCCCGTGGACTGCAGCATGCCAGGCTCCTCTGTCCTCTAATATCTCTTGGAGTTTGCCCAAATTCATGTCCACTGAGTTGGTGATGCTATCTAACCATCTCATCCTCTGCTGCCCCCTTCTCCTTTTGCCTTCAGTCTTTCCCAGCATCAGGGTCTTTTCCAATGAGTAAAAGTAAACATCAGTAATGAGTGAACATCAATGACCAAACATTAGTAGCATGTTAGTAAATATAAAACATTTTTAATGAATCTAAAATGTTACCAGTGGATGTATAATAATTTTTAACTGGTCCTCTGTTGATAGACTCATGGGCTATTTTCCATGTTTTGTAATAAGAGAGGACACTGCAATGAACGTGAAGATGGGACCTTAAATTTGTGTTTGGTCACCTGCCTGAGCTTGTAGTTACTAATTAATTTGGATAGGTGATGTTTTAGTGAAGTGTGTGTTTGACTTACTTACAGTTTTATTAGCTGGGCAAATATTGAGAGGAAAACAGTTCATCCTGAAAGAATACAAGAAATTTGACTAAAGTGTCCCTCGAGAGGGTACCAAGTAATGGAAGCTTTTCTTTTTTGATCTGTGCTCCCAAAGTTCAGAGCAAAAGAATATTTGGGGGTGAGGAGGATAATAGGGGAAAGAACACAAGAGAGTTTAAACAAATAAAGTAGCTGCTCTATATTTGCTTATGTTGGAAGAGTGGGCCACAGGAGGAAGCTTAATACAGCAAAGAGCACGTAATGTTTTTAAAGTTAAAAGTGCAAATCAAAAAGGTTAAAAGTGAAACACCCTCGTTCTCTCCCTTCTTCACTCACAACAGACTTCTTTATGCAGAAATGCATGTCTTGTGTAACAGTGGAAGGCTCATACTCTACATGCTGTCCTGCAGTTCTTTTAACCTATACGATCTAGTCATGGTCAGTACAGGAAAATCTGTCCATACTTTTGTAGGGGGCACATTATTCATTGTATAAATGCCATAAATTACTGAACTCGCCTTTTTTGCTTTTCAATGGACATTGAAACCATCATTTTTGTTTTACCATGGTAAATAATATTCTAGTAAATATCCTTGTACATACACTATTTTTGTGTACTTTAGCTAGTATACATGCAGAACAAATTC
Organism: Tragelaphus eurycerus; assembly: GCA_935064755.1. Taxonomy (NCBI): domain Eukaryota; kingdom Metazoa; phylum Chordata; class Mammalia; order Artiodactyla; family Bovidae; genus Tragelaphus; species Tragelaphus eurycerus. The sequence goes on along the minus strand of CAKXYN010000054.1, from coordinate 8,356,642 downwards.
CTAGCAGTAAATCAGTGGGTCATAGGGCAAGCACACTTAAAATTTTAGATATTTTGCCAAATTGCCCTTCGAATAGATTACACCAGTTTACACGCCTCTGAAAAAGCAATCCAAGTGGCACAGAAGGGTGTAAAGGTAAAAAAAGTAAAGTTCTCCCCTCCCCACCCATTTTACTCTAGAGATGGCCAGAGTCTATGGTGTGGTGGGTATTTTCCTAGACTTCAGATTTGTTGACAAATTATAATTTTGTTATATAGATGGAAGCATATTATTCCACCAGGTGCTTTTTCATTTGACACTATATTGTGACTGTCATTGCATTTCAGTGTTTATTAAGTAGCTCATCTTCACCCTGTAAAACAGAAATGATGTTGTCTGGTTTACAGATGGGTTATAGAGTTAGAAGCTGGGATGGCACCCGTTCTAGACAAGTTCTGTGAGTTGAGGACCCTGTATGAGGTAGAAGCCTGTGCCCTGTGCTGGAAGGGCTTCAGGGCACTTTGAGCAGCAGCTCGACATTTCCCAGTGTTAGTGCTGAGTAGTTCTAGCACTGCTCAGTTACACCAAGTGGCATGCTGGTTGTGTGCTCTGCCACTGGGTCGATGCACACAGCTAATATGAATGGCATTTTAGAGTGCAGTCACTCAGGGTTCTATGTGCGAATATTCTCAGGAAATCTTTCTTCCTCACTCTTTGAATCCTTCCCTACCTTTTTGTAGTATTTCTGGTTAATTTCTGACCCCCCCCCCTTTCTTTTAGTATCCTTACATAAAATAGTTTTTTATCTCTTTGCATGAACTTTTGTGACCTGGTGTATGTTTTTTTTTATGGAAAATTCTAGACACATGAAGATAGAATGTTGCAGTGAATCCCTGGTACCCCTCAGTCAGCTTTAGTAATGACACCTCAGCCTACTTCCTGCCTTCCATCCGGCGTCATTCTTTAACAGGTTTAAGATGTAACCTGCAAACCATACAGTTCACCTGTTCAAAGTCTACAATTCAGTGCCTTTTAGACTATTCACAGATAATATGGTAATCTACCCATCACCACAATCAACTTTAGAATATTGTTTTACCCTATAAGAACACTCCACCCTATTCCTTAGCCATCATCCCCCTAGTTTGCCCCATGTCCCAGCTCCTGGCAAACACTCATCGGTTTTTTATCTGTGGATTTGCCTATTCAGAACATTATAAATGGACTCCTACAACACATACTCCTGAGGCTTCCTTCAAAAGCATAATCTTTTCAATCTTCACCTGTGTTGTAGCATGTATTGGTACTTCATTTGCTTTTATTGCTAAGTCCTGTTCCATTGTAAGCATAGACCACATTTTGTTTATCCATTCATCAGGTGATGGACATCTGGGTAATTTCTCCTTCGGTGCTCTAATGAATAATGCTGTTCTGAACATTCCTGTACAGGTTTCTGTGTTTTTCTGTGTCCTGGGTATATACTTAGGAGTAGGAATTGCTGGGTTGTACGGCAATTCTATGGAGAACCGTTTGAAGAACTGCCAGATGGTTTTGCACAGTAACTGTACCACTTTACCTTCCCACCAGCTGTGTCTTAGGTAAAAGAGGAAAAAATGATGACAGCACATACAAGTTATTAGATAAGCTTGTGAGTAGGTTGAACATCCTCCCTGGTATTATAAACGTGCCATGGTGAAGGGCTGCTCTTCCCCAGAAATAAAGTCGGGGCCTTCTGTGTCCTTGCATTGCCCCTCACTTTGTTCTGCAGGTCAATGGACACTTGGGGCAGGATGTAGGCTGGCCATGCCATTCATTCATGATTTCTAAAGTTTAATTCATAATTTGGGGATGAAAGTGGAAGTTGTTAAAGCTTAGCACAGTACTTGCTTAAATGTCAGAATACAAATTTGTCTGAATAGAAATCGTGCGCCCAGCTGCCCAGTGACCTTGAGGTTAGAAGGCTTGCTGCCCGCTCTTCCCCATGGGCAGGTCTCCAGGAAGCCCTCAGAGAAGCGGGAGACCTGTGCCCTGGCGGAGGCTCTCCTTTTATCTAGAGAGACACTGTGTCTGAGCTCCTGGGAACCTCACTGTGTTGGACTTTGGGCTAAGGAGTAATGGGCCAGGCTGAGTTGTCTTGCAGCACAAATAAGATAGATGGCCATTGTAAGAACAGTTGGAGACTAATGAGTGTGGACATGTTGGAGAACTAAATGATATGCTGTCAGTATTTTCCAGGATTCATAGAAATCATATGTTGTACACATACTTCATAACCCTCCCATTAAAAAAAAAAATACCCATGGTAAAAACACACACATACACACACACAGCAAGGGGACTTCCCTAGTGGTCCAAAAGTTCAGACTTCATCTTTCAATGCAGGTGGTGCAGGTTCGATCCCTGGTCAGGGAGCGAAGATCCCACGTGCGACATGGCCGAAAAACAGAAACGTAAAATAGAAGCAATACTGTAACAAATTCAGTAAAGACTTAGAAAATGAGGATTTTAAAAAATAACAACAGCAGGCACATAAATCCAGACCATAGAAATCCCTGTAATCCCACCACCCATCAAAAGCCCCTGGAAGTATTCTGGGTCCTGTCTTCTTTCTCTTCCTTCACACAGTGCGGGAAACTTTATTTATCTACACTTCCCTGGAGAAAGGCAGGCTTGCCTAACACTGTCTTCTCAGGCTTCCGCCCGTTCTTGCTCAGTCATTTCATTTCTGCTTCTTTTTCTTCTCAGCTGCTGTCCTCTGTTTCTCCTCTGCCCGAGCTTTCAGGTGGTAACTGAAGTGCTGGGCACCATCTTGCCCGTGACCTTCCCACCAGCCGTTCTTTCTCTAAAGCGCTTGTATTTGGACAAACCAGCATCTCTGTGGAGACGCTGATTTCTGTAATGACCCTTGTCCGCCTTGCCTTTCTTGTGCAGGAAACAAGAGACTGTCTAAAGGAAGAAGCCTCATTGGTAATGTGGATAACTCACCTGTGGTCTCTGGCAGAGGCGTGACAGTGAAACCAGGCTTTTCCGTGGATGAGTTTTCTACTTCCGTCCTCACTGGAAAGCTGACCACTGTCTTTCTTCCAATTGTCTACACAATCGTATTCGTGGTTGGTTTGCCAAGCAATGGCATGGCCCTGTGGGTCTTTCTTTTCCGAACAAAGAAGAAGCACCCCGCTGTGATTTACATGGCCAACCTGGCCTTGGCCGACCTCCTCTCGGTTACCTGGTTCCCTCTGAAGATCGCGTATCACATCCATGGCAACAACTGGATTTACGGGGGAGTCTCTTTGCAAGGTGCTCATTGGCTTTTTCTACGGCAACATGTACTGCTCCATCCTCTTCATGACCTGCCTCAGCGTGCAGAGATACTGGGTCATCGTGAACCCCATGGTGCACCCCAAGAAGCAGGCAAACATTGCCATCGGCGTCTCTCTGGGAATATGGCTGCTCATTCTGCTGCTTACCATCCCCTTGTTCGTCGTAAAGCAGACCTCCTACATCCGGGCCCTTAACATCACGACCTGTCACGACGTTTTGCCGGAGGAGGTGCTGGTGGGAGACATGTTCAATTACTTCCTGTCTCTGGCCATCGGAGTCTTTCTGTTCCCAGCCTTCCTCACGGCCTCGGCCTATGTGCTCATGATCCGGACCCTCCAGTCTTCTGCCATGGATGAGAGCTCAGGAAAGAAGAGGCTGAGGGCCATCAAGCTCATTGTCACCGTCCTGGCCATGTACCTGATCTGCTTCACTCCCAGTAACCTTCTGCTTGTGGTGCACTACTTCCTGATTAAGACCTGGGGCCAGAGTCACGTCTACGCCCTGTACATCGTGGCCCTCTGCCTCTCCACCCTCAACAGCTGCATCGATCCCTTTGTCTATTACTTCGTTTCACAGGACTTCCGGGATCACGCCAAGAACGCCCTTCTCTGCCGGAGCGTCCGTACTGTAAAGCGGATGCAGGTATCCCTCTCGTCAAAGAAATTCTCGGGGAAATCCAGCTCTTACTCTTCAAGTTCAACCAGTGTCAAAGGCTCCTACTGAGTGGCCCGGTTCTTCAGTGGAAGCTCTGCTGGAGGCTTTGGAGTCTGCTTACCATTCCAGAGATGCTTCTGTTTTCTAACCAAGTAGGTTTCACCACATACCAGGTATATGCAGCACCTCTCAGGATTGCTGGAAGCTTCCCTGTTTGTGTGAGGAAAGTCCCCCAGATTCATGTGGAATGTCAATTTCAGAATTCCTCTACTCAGGGCTCCCAGAAATGGAACTGATCGAAGCAGACTTTTCAGATGGTGCAGAAAAGACAGAAACCCCATGATATGCAAAGACTAGTCTTGGCGTGAAAGCTTAAGTTTTTAGCTGCAACTACATCTCTTTTACATCTGGGGTCGGTCCAGCTGTATTAGGGGTTCAGGGCCCTCAGAGAAGATCAGTACAGTTGACTGGCTATACAGATGAGGAAACTAAAGAGGTGGAGGAGCTGCCTCAAGTCAGGTTTCCAACCAACGGCAACAAGTTTGAATGGTGGGGTTCTTGTACCACTTCGTCAAAATCATTGTGTATCTTGTTTGAAAATGTAGATTTATCGTACTCAGGAATCTCAGAGCTCAGAGTCTGGGGCAGGGCCCAGGAACCTGCATGTTAACAAGTCTTTCTTACACTCCAGTGTTTGGGAACCTTTGGTCTGGGCACTGTTTCCACTTGACAAGGAGCCATGGCAATTTTTGAAAAATGAAGCAAAACAGAACGTTTTGTGTCTCTTTCCCATCCAGCTCAGAACAAAGTCTGTTCATTGACTTATTGGGACTTCCAGTCATTTCTTTATTAATGCTTTGAGCTTTTGTATGTATCGTTATCACTTCAAGGAAAATACGACGAGCATGTTAAATGTGGAAAAGCTAATTTTGTGTCTTTACTGACTTCAGTGAAATCTTCAGGTTGTCTGAATAGTAGATTTTTTTCACAACTAAGAATAGTGTTTACCACTTAGTATTTCTAAAAATTATTGTTGGACTATTTATTGCCAGTTTTGTTGACTTTTTGTCAAACATGAAATAATAAAGCCGTCTCTTGAGTTTGAACCACATGTGTTTGGAAAACAACACTAAAATAGAGATGATTTGCAATGTATTTAAAGAGGTACTTGACTCCAAGCTGACTTTATGCAACTGTTGTATTTGTGACCTTTTAAAATAATTATTTTACTGTATGATTGATTTATAAATAACACATGACTTTTATTTTTTACGACTTATCTCTGAATTGTGTGGTTTTTGCTTTCATTTTTGTTTTTGAGGAAGGGAGAGTAGGGAAACAAAGGTATCACTCTTCTAAGAAGAAATGAAAGTGATTCTCACATCTTATTTTTATGTAAAGAGGGTCATATTGTACACATTACCCTGTAATAATTATTTTTCTTTTAACTACATTTTAGAATTCATATGTCTGCATCTATGGATTGACCTCCATTTTTAAAGAATACGAGCTACTGAATATTTGGGGTATATTGTGAGGTTTTAGTTATCTGGTCATTTCCATACCCATGGCTCCTGGAGTTCTCTCTCCCTCTTTTTTCCTCTGTTAAAACAGTGCCACACTGAACATCTGTATGTAGACATCTTTGTGAGTATTTCTGTAGGATGAGGGCTTCCCTTGTGGGTCAGCAGATAAAGAATATGCCTGCAGTGTGGGAGACTTGGGTTTGATCCCTGGGTTGGGAAGATCCCCTGGAGAAGGGAACAGCTACCCACTCCAGTATTCTGGCCTGAGAATTCCATGGACTGCACAGTCCATGGGGTCGCAGAGAGTCAGACACGACTGACTGACTTTCATTGTAGGACGAGTTCCAGAGAGTAGAATGGCCAGGTCAAAAGTTGGGTGCTCACTTTAAATTTTGGTAACACTTGCCAAATGGCCTGCAGTAATGTATCAGATCAGATCAGATCAGGCGCTCAGTCGTGTCCGACTCTTTGCGACCCCATGAACTGCAGCACGCCAGGCCTCCCTGTCCATCACCAGCTCCCGGAGGTCAGTAATGTATACTTCTACCAAAAAGTGTGTTTGCACTTATTTCCTGAAGTGCTCGTCCATCAGTCTTCTGAAACGTTTGGAAAACGTCTGTTGCATTAGTTCGTGTTGAAGCAGCATAGCCTCCTGCCAGGCAGGGCTGAATTCTGACTCCATGATTTCTTTGTTTTGGTTTCCTGAGGAAGATGCTTCTCTGTGCCTCAGTTTCTTGTTTGTAAAATGCGGATTAGGATGAAATGTTTGGCACGTACTCATAAGTTTAATATCGCATTATTACTGTTCGTCTCTGATGACTGACGTGATCTCGTTTCTGGTCTGCCACCTTTCGTTTCTTGGCCAGGTACACCCTGCCTTCCTTGCCGGCTCAGCTTTCAGTCTCCTAGCAGGCTTCCTCATGGTGGGCTTGCTTCCATCTTACAGGTGGGAAAGCAAAAGACGGTCTACCCAGGGTAAAAGCGAGCAGAAACAAGGGATTCACAGGCTCATCCAGTGGAAAGCATTTTTTTGGTCTTTGCTATTTCTTTGTCATTTTTATAATACATGCTGATAGTAAAAAAACAAACAGTAAAAATATATAAAATGAAAAATGTACTACTTTGCCACTCATGTCCATTCTTATCTCACAAAAGGAACTAATTTTTATAATTGTTTATAGAGAAATATATATTTTGTATGTAATACTCTTAAAATAAGAATGAATGTGTTTGTGTATATAAATACACATATGTACATGTATATGCCAACTTGTAAATCAATTCACATGAATCTTCCTCATTTTTTTCAGTGACTAGGTAGTATTCCATACCTGAGTGATCATAATTTAATCGCTACCCTATGGAAGAAGTGTTTTTCTTGGTTCATTTTCACCAGATCTGTAAATCTATGTGAAGAAGTATACAAGAAATGATGTGGGAAATAGAATCATAAGAGTGTCTGTTTGCTGAATCAAATGTTCCTCTAACCGTGTTTGTTTCTCTTTCCTTTGAGGAGCTGCTCAGGAACGCCCTGCCCTGCCTGGATCAGGCCTCTGCCAGCGGCGGGAGGGGTGGGCGGGCGGGGCAACTCTGGCCCTGGGCTCAGGAGTGCCCTGGGTGTGCCTGTCTTCCCTCTGTTCCCTGTCTTGCTGGGCTCTGATTTTGCCAAACGGACAATTTGAATGTTGCACTCCACTGGCTCTAGTGTCTAAAGGAGGGCTCAGCTTGAAAGTGAATGTGGATTTGTGTCCCCGAGTGCAGGACATGTGCTAAACTGAGGTTGTTTGGGCATTTCTCTGTGCCATTTCAGTTATTTGCAGCCGGAGTTTCAGAGGTAATTAATTTCCCTGTTAGCAAGATTTCCTCAATCCTGGGGCTATAATCTCATCAGTATGCATAGTTTAGTGATTGCAACTTTGTTCCTGTAACTTTTCCCCTTTGGAGATGCTCAAGAGGACTGGAATTTATCGCCGAATCAAAGGTACAGTTTGCTACACTGTTCCCTGGTCTCATCAGTTAAAACTGTGGGTCTGGGCTGCAGAGTTTGGTTGTTGTCTTAAAAAGCGAAGTTTCTGATTTTACACTAGTCAAAGGCATGTGTTTAGTCCACCCCCACCGCTGATTCTGAAGAGGGAAAACCAAACTCAGGGCTTGGTCCTCCATTTTACCCAAGCCTTGGAAAGTCACTGAGGTGATTGTTCCGTTTAAATCATTGGAGTCCCTCAGGTCACACTCTGGAAAATGTCTTTGTTGAGGGAGAGCGTGACGAATTCTGTGGTTTGAGTGTGAGCTGCCTTTGCTTTACCTGTTAGTCAGCCTGTGGAATATTCCCTGTGTCCATCTTTACTGATGTGAAACTAGGTGTGACCAGCTATGGCTCACCACCTCCTGCAGAAACCACAGCCCTAGCCTGTGGGCTCCACGAACTCTAGTTAAGTCATCAGCACACCAAAAGTGTGAGTGGCTCATACATCCATCTTGCAGTTATTTTCATCTTTTTCTTTATTTGTTTTTAATTAGAGGATTATTACTTTGTTGTGACGGCTTTTGCCATACAGCATCATGAATCAGCCACAGGTATCCTTAGGTCCCCTCTCTCTTGAACCCCCCTCTCACCTCCCTCCCCTTCCCACCCCTCTAGGTTGTCACAGAGCACCAGCTTTGCATCCCACAGTTACTGCAACATTGTTGCCTTATTAAATGCAAATAATTAAATCAGGATCACAATTTTAGTAGCATTCTAGTTGTAGGATTAATGTTCTCAGTGAAATTAATCTTAAAAAAAAAAACAAACCTCCAGTGTTTGGGTTACTGGATAAAGAAGAGACTGTTCTAAAGCCAGGTCCTGAGAGTGGGAGAAAGTCAAGGAAAACAAGGACAAGAAGGCTTAGGAAGGGCTGTTATTGTGGCTTCTCTCTTAGATCAGATCAGATCAGATCAGTCGCTCAGTCGTGTCCGACTCTTTGCGACCCCATGAACCGCAGCACGCCAGGCCTCCCTGTCCATCACCAGCTCCCGGAGGTCACTCAGACTCATGTCCATTGAGTCAGTGATGCCATCCAGCCATCTCATCCTCTGTCGTCCCCTTCTCCTCCTGCCCTCAATCCCTCCCAGCATCAGAGTCTTCTCCAATGAGTCAACTCTTCGCATGAGGTGGCCAAAATACTGGAGTTTCAGCTTTAGCATCATTCCTTCCAAAGAAATTCCAGGATTGATCTCCTTCAGAATGGACTGGTTGGATCTTCTTGCAGTCCAAGGGACTCTCAAGAGTCTTCTCCAACATCACAGTTCAAAAGCATCAATTCTTCGGCGTTCAGCCTTCCTCACAGTCCAGCTCTCACATCCATACATGACCACAGGAAAGACCATAGCCTTGACTAGGCGAACCTTTGTTGGTAGGCAACCTGGGCTTCTCTCTTAATATTGTGATAATAACCTTTAAAAAAATAAAAATTATAAGAGTAATAAGTGGTTGTTGTAATAAATCTGAGAATATTGGAGCAGATACTGAAAGTGGACATTGTCCCTCCCCACCCACCCATCCCTTTGTGTCTCCTTTGAGGTATTTTCTATGCATGAGTAAATGTAAGTGCCCATATGCTGTTTTTTTTAAACAGTAAAAGAGTTATACCTATGTCTTTATGCATAATCAATTTCCTCAAAACTTAGTGGTTTAAAATAACAGTCAACATTTACTGACTTGCACGGTTTCTGGGAGTCATAAACTGGGGAGCCGTTGAGGCAGGTGGTTCTGGCACGGGGTCTCAGGAGGTTGCAGTCCTCTGAAGGCTTGACTGGAACTGGAGGACCCACTTCCCGTGTGGCCTCCTCACAGGGCTGGCGTGTTGGTGCTGGCTGTTGGTGGGAATCCTTGGTTCCTCTGTGCAAGGGTTTGTCCACAGTCCTGCTCAAGTGACCTCATAACGTGAAGGTTGCCTTTCCCCGAAATGAGTGATCCAGGAGAAAATGGAGGCGCTGCACTGCCCTTTTGAGCCTGGCCTCAGATGTCATCCACCGTCGTCTATGGGTCATGTATGTAGATAGCTTCAGTTCACTTTGGGAGGAGACTACATAAAAGCGCAAATACCAGGACTCAAGAATCACTGGGGGCCGTACTGGAGTCTGGGTACCACACTGTTTGTACAAACACATCTCGGACACTGTTTCCTTATCAGCATTTCTAGATTGACCTCATTCATTATTATAAATGGCTGTACCCACTGTATGGATATTACTAAAAGGAATCCTCTAGCTTTTAAGTCATTTCCATTTTTTTTGGCTATACTTGTATTGCTATTCAAGCAATCTTTGGGTGAACATCTTTCTGCATCTTTACATACTTGTTCACTCAGTATTCTCTCACCCGGTACTATGTGCCAAGTCATGCTCATGACACTGAGGAAGATTGTGGAGGACAAAATAGACAAGATCCCTGTTCTCACTGAGTTTACTTTCTAACGGGGCAGAGACCAGAAATAAGAAAAACATCTAATAGTAGTAAATTCTAAGAGAGGGTAAATGCTAGGAGTCTTTTGTACTATGGTATCAGGGAAGGTTTCTAAGAAGGTGAAATTTAAGTTGCAATATATAAGGATGAGAAAGCCAGCCCTGGGAGGATCCCAAGCAAGGGCTTCATGGGAGTGGGTGAGGGGGAAAGAGTATGAGCGAATAGATGGGTGAGATAGGCAGGTAGCTGAGTAGCTGAAGGGGCTTACTTGTAAAGGAATAAGAAGCTTGGCTTTCACTCTAGGTGGGATGTCATAGGACTGTTCTACTGGTAGTCACTGACTGCTACAGGCTATAGATTATAGAAGGGCAAGAGGGAAGCAAGAACAATTAGGGAATTCCAGGCAATGGCACCCTACTCCAATGTTCTTGCCTGGAAAATCCCATGGACAGAGGAGCCTGGTGGGCTGCAGTCCATGGGGTCCCTAAGAGTCGGACACGACGGAGCAACTTCACTTTCACTTTTCACTTTCATGCATTGGAGGAGGAAATGGCAATCCACTCCAGTGTTCTTGCCTGGAGAATCCCAGGGACGGCGGGGCCTGGTGGGCTGCTGTCTATGGGGTCGCACAGAGTTGGACACGACTGAAGCGACTTAGCAGCAGCAGCAGCAATGCAGTCAAGAGATGATGGTGTCTTGAACTAGGATGATAGAGATGGAGAGAAGGGAACTAATTTGGACTGTTTTGAAGGTAAAGTCAACAGATATAAGGAAAAGAGAAATCTAGGAATCGAAGATAATACCTAGATTTTTTTTCTCAGTGGATGATAGTGAAATAATTAGGAGTGAGTAAGTTTTGGAGGTTGAAAGTCAAGAGTTCTATCTTGGTCAATACATCTTGAGTTTGTGATCCCTGTCAGACATCCATGGAGAACTGTTGAGTAGAACATTTGGATATCTGAGTCTGGAATTGTTTTAGAGTGATTAGGGCCAGAGATCCAGACTTGAGTCATTGGCCACATCACTAACACTTTTAAAGTAAAGGACTTAGATATTCTAGACAAGAGAAGAGATGAAGAGCAGGGCATGTGGGACAAAGGCCTTTGTCACTTAAAACTTTCTGAGCAGAAAAGGAGCCAGTGAAAGAGACTTAGGAGGACTGGCCACTGGAGCAGAAAGAAAGTCCAGAGAATCTGTTTTGGGCATGCCAAAGGCATAAAGGAGAGGGGTCAATCATTGGAAATATTACTAGAGGTCAAGAGAGATAAGAATAGAGAAGTGACTATTGGATCTTATCAATAGAGAACATTGGTGACCTTGACAAAACCTCTAGTCTTTTCAGAAGGGAATGTGTTCAAGAGAGAATAAGGAAGTGAATTCAGAGATGATAGACAATCCTGTCCAGCAGGTTTAATTGTGAAAGGGAACGGAGGAATGTGGGGCAGAGGTGCTGAGTGTGGTAATGGGGGTGATCCAGTAGACAGCAGGGAGATACTATATTTCTAGAAGGAGAGTTTCTGGGTCAAAAGGTATATGTCATTTTGATCATGATTAATTGCCCTCTTGAGATGGTGCACCAGTGTCCATGACCCACACTGTTATAAACACAGTTGTCACAGTCTTCAGTATTTACCAGTCTAAACGCCATGCATTGAGTGTACTGATCATGCAGAGCTATGTTCATGTCGGGAGAAATGAAACTGTGTCTTACCTCCTTTATTTACTTCTTATTCTTCTCCTGCCACTCTTCACTCCAGCAGGGCCACTTGAAGGTTGCTGGCCTCAGGGAGACTTGGTCTCCTTTCTGTATTATCTCTGAAAGGAAACCGCAGTTATTCTGGGTGAGTTGCAGAAATCTTCTGTTTCATTTGGAACCTCCTTTGTTCTAGAAAGTCCTTCATTGTTCTTCTGTAGAGAATAGGGGGGCATGGCTGCAGCCCCTCCAGCTGGTACCTCATAGCTTGGAGTCTGAGCTCTGGGCCTCAGACAGCCCACCTGCAGATGAGACATTAATTCTGTGCCGTTGCTCTTGGATCTTGTCTGAGTGCCTTACTCCAGCTTCACCGCCTAGCCTGGGGTGGATGACTTAAGTTGATACAAGAGTTTAATTAGAGCTTCTCTGTAGCACTGGCTGCTGCTGCTAAGTCGCTTCAGTCGTGTCCGACTCTGTGCAACCCCATAGACGGCAGCCCACCAGGCTTCCCCGTCCCTGGGATTCTCCAAGCATGAACACTGGAGTGGGTTGCCATTTCCTTCTCCAATGCATGAAAGTGAAAAGTGAAAGTGAAGTCGCTCAGTCGTGTTCGACTCTAGCGACCTCATGGACTGCAGCCCACCAGGCTCCTCCATTCATGGGATTTTCCAGGCAAAAGTACTGGAGTGGGGTGCCATTGCATTCTCCAGTAGCACTGGCTAGCTAGACTTAATTACCTAATCCCAAGAGAGCAGTTTTAGCCAAGTTTTGCATTCTGAGCTCAGGCACTTGGAGGGGACTGTATCTAGTTCTTATTGGTGACAGACAAATTTTCCTTCCAACTAAAGGCATTTTGTAGATGAGGGATTTTGTTGAAAGTGTAGCTGATTCATCAGAATTTATGGTTTAAAAAGAATTGTGGGGCAAGGAGGAAAATGATATGTATTCCAATGATATATTTAAATTAATTAAAAAGATTTTTTTTCCTTTTAAAAAATTTAATAATTATGGAGAATTTTGTACCCACCCAGAAGTTGAAAGAATTGTATAAGGAAGCTCCAGGTCCAGGTCTGCTCAGCCCCAACAACCATCAATCCTTCAGTTCTACCCCATTCACTTCCCCATCCCATTTATTCTGAAGCAAACCTCAGAAATCATATTATCTCACTTGTAAATGTTTCAGTGACTCTAAAAGAAAGACTACACCAGGTCTTAGTAGCAGCATGTAGGATCTTTATTTGCAGCATGGGGGATCTAGTTCCCTGACCAGGGATCGAACCCAGGTCTCCTGTACTGGGAGCACAGAGTCTTAGCCACTGGACCACCAGTGAAGTCCTGAAAAGGAATTTCAAAGTCATACTTTAAAAATAAATAATTTTTAATATCAACTATCCTGTTGGTGTTCAAATTTTTATTCATCTCAAATGTCACATTGGGGTTTTTAGTTAAAAAATAAAGACTCCAAATAAAGCTCACACATTGCGATTGAGTCATGTGTTTTAAGCCTCTTATCTTTTTTTGTTTTCTTTTTGCAGTTTGTTGAAGAAACAGGTTATTTGTCGGGAGATTTTTCCCATAGTCTGGATTTTGCTAACTCTAGTCCCCTGACAATTTATTTTTTAAAAAAGCTAATTGTAAATTTTAAAAATTAATTTATTTTGCTTTTGGCTGTGCTGGGTCTTCCTTGCTGCACATGGGCGTTCTCTCGTTGCAGCGGTAGGGGCTCCCCTCCAGTTGCCACGCGTGGGTTCCTCACTGCCGGGGCCTCTCCTGTCGCGGACAGGCTCTAGAGCCAGCAGGCTTGTAGCCTCACTGCATGTGGGACCAAATCAGTGTCTCCTGCATTGCAAGGTGTATTCTTAACCACTGCACTGCCAGGGAAGTCCTTCCACTGGCAATTTAAACACTCTACAGCAGGAGAGAAAAGGCTCTGTTAACCCAAGAACTCTGATTATACATCTGTTCATTTTACACTTTATGGGAAACAGCAGGAATTCGAAAACCCTTATCACTTTGCTCTTATCACTGTTTTCTGTGTGTGGGTCTGAATGCGCTCTTTTAAGGACGGAAAGAACGCCCCTGGCCCCCGCCGCCTCTGGCTGGCTGTGCCTGGGATCTCCCCTCTGACAGCACCATCATTCACAGACTATGTGAGCATTTCACATGGACTTTCCGCTCCCACGCGCTCATTCCGGCCTCCCCAGAATGTCCAGCATTCTCTAAATCTACAGTTTGGAGCCTTTCATCTTTTTTCAGGTGGGCTGGAATAGTTAGAGAGAGCGATGTTTCGGTCCTATCCTGGAGTTTTTTCTTTCCGGATCCTCCTGTGTGTGTGGGACTCCTTCGGCCCCTCTGTCTGCTCCTTCCTTTGCTTTGACTGGTGACTCTCCAGGCCAGGAGCGAGCTCAGGTCCAGGGCTGATGGCCACGTTGCCCTGGGCTGGCTGCTGTGAGGCAGTCTGAACGACTCCTGTGTCTGCTTGAGAGTGGTCTTCTGCTGGCGTCTGGAAAGAAGAGAGCAAAACTGAGTAAAATCTCCTGAGCAGATCTAGGGAGGCCAAGCCACACTGTGAAGGTCCTTCTGGATCTTGCAGCTTGGACAGGAATACAACACCTGAGTTTCTCCAGGTGAGATGGGACTGAAGCAGGGGGCCAGGGTGGTCCCAAGAGCCCGAAGGAAACCAGCTGTGCAGGACAGGGGGCCTGTCGGAGGCCCAGGGCTCTGCCCCACTGTCAGCTCCTGCCTCTCTCTCCCCAGCTCTTTTTCTTCCTCCTGGTGATCAAAGTAATGAGGATGCCTTTTACACAAGAAGCCCCGTGGCAACCACCTGTGACCTTTGGTGTCGTCCCCAACCCCCACCCAGGGACTCTCCTTCCTCAGCCGTCTGGTTAGTTAGAAACCAGAATAATCTACTTTTTGTTTTTTTTATCCATTAAAGCTGCCTTCCAGGGGGATGAGGTAAGAAGAACGCTCTTATCTTGATTTCAGGCAGGCGGAGAAGACCAGCTTCCTGCAGAAACCTAATTCTGGAGCCCTGGCTGGGAATCACCTAGGTCTGAGGAAGCCTTTGTGGCTATGGAATCCAGACTCAGGGCAGGGCAGATACCGTGTTTGTTACCAGGGGAGCACGCAGACAGAGCTGCAGTTTATGACTTGCAGCCATAATCTCTGAGTAAACAGAATGGGCGGGAGGAACAGGTTGAGACAGACCCTGGGACCAGCAGCGCCTCCTGGTGGTGAAGAGCAAGTACTCTGGAGCCAAATGAACCCGGTTCACATTCAGGAGCAATGACTTGAGGGAAGCTACTGATTTCTCTGTGCTTCAGCTTAATAAGCGATAAAACTGGGCTAATATTTCTTCATACGGTTTTTGAGGACGAAACAAACAAATACTTTTGAATTGCCTAGAATGGTGCCTGGCCAGTGTGTGTGCTGATTGCTATTAACCACTATTGTGAAGTGAAAGTGTCTCAGTCGTGTCCGACTCTTTGAGACCCCATGAACTTTACAGTCCATGAAATTCTCCAGGGTAGAATACTGGAGTGGGTTGCCTTCCCCTTCTCCAGGGGATCTTCCCAACCCAGGGATCGAACCCAGGTCTCACACATTACATGTGGACTCTTTACCAGCTGAGCTGCAAGAGAAGCCCAACTACTATTAACTACTATTATTTTCTTTTAGTCTAATTCCTGTGCAGGGAAAGAGGAAAGCATGAGGTGACGGGGGATCACTGGGGAGATTTGGGGTGTCAAGGAGGCTTCCTGGGAGGACCAGTCCCTGAGCTGAGTATCTGAGTGTCCCTGGAGCAGCGTGTTTTGTGGGGCAGAGGGGGCTGGTGAGACACGGAGCTGGGACTTACCCAGGGGACGGTGGGGACCCTCCATGACGTTAAGGGAGGCAGAGGGTCAGGCATGCATCCCAGCAGCTGGCAGAGACTGAGTTTGAAGAAAAGCAGAGAGGGTGCAGGAGGTGAGTCTAGTCTCTTAGAGTAATTCAGGCCAGAAATGGCCAGGGTCTGAATCACCATGCTAGGGTCAGAGAGGAGGGGATGGGGCTTCAGGAGGGAAAGCCTGACCATGATTGAATGAGTGGAGGAGGGATCAAAAATAGTGTGACACTCAGGCTCCTGGTGCAGAAGGCAATGGCACCCGACTCCAGTACTCTTGCCTGGAAAATCCCATGGACGAAGGAGCCTGGTGGGCTGCCGTCTATGGGGTCACACAGAGTCTGATGTGACTGAAGTGACTTAGCAGTAGCAGGCTTCTGGCTCATGCAGTCGGATGAGCTGAGGCATTGCTGCTGGTTGAGATAGTACACATGGGGGGTGGGGGCGCTGTCTGGATCCTCCAGAGGAGGAGTGATGGAGTCAGGAAGAGAAAGGGGCCAGTTCAGTCTGGTGTGACCAAGGTATTTGATAAGCCAATAGGCTGTCTAAGGGGAGACATCCTATAGTCAGTACCTCTATCCTCTTCTCTGTCCCACGTAAGGGGCTTCCCTGGTGGCTCATTGGAAAAGAATCTGCCCCAGTGGGTTGGTCCCTGGGTCGCAACAATCCCCTGGAGAAGGAAATGGCAACCCACTCCAGTATTCTTGCCTGGGAAATCCCATGGAGAGAGGAGCCTGGCAGGACAACCGTCCCAGGTAGAATTTAAAGTGATATGCAAGGATACATAGAGGAAAATATTAATTGAGTAGAAGCAAAAGAAAGAAAAATAAGAATAGAATGTAAAACTGAGGAAGTTGATACAAAAGATGCAGCAGAAAGCAGAAGTCACAAGCCGACTAGAGTCATCTGACCGGCATTGTTTGCACTTGCCTGTACTTTAATATTGGTTTACTTTTGGTTGGGTTTTTTGCTTGTTGCTTTGTTTCTTAAAATCCAGGAGTCCTCAAAAATTAGGATTCCTGGCTTTGTTTTAAATGTATTAGAAGTTCTGGGAGCCCTGAGCCATATTATAATCTGGCAACAATTATCGGGATCTAAGGAGCAGTCATTGTTGTTAAGAGGGCGTGGGTTCTCCAATTTAACACAGTCTCCACCACTCCCTATTGTCTCCCCAACACTGAGGGAGAGTGTCAGTCCCGTTTATCATCATGGACTATCTCTATCAAATGTGAAAAAAAAAATAGGTTGAGACTTCTTTATGAATTCTCACTCTAGTTTGCCTGTTTCACTCTATAGCGGCCTGGCTGTCAATGAAGCCTGGTGCTCATGGTTTACGACGGTTGTGCATCCTGATTGGTGCCTTTGTTGTACCTGCTGTTGAATAGTTTAGACATGGCTCCTGCTGTAGGAATTTGAGTTTATGACAGGTGGTAAATTCATGTATTTGGCCTAGGCGGTCCACAGACTTGACGCTGGGTTTTCAAGAAGTCAAAGGAAAAAGGACATCTTACCAGCCAGGCAATTCATCTTTCCTATAAGATGATTGCTTAAGCAAATAAGGGCACTTTTCAGCACAAGACCACACAGAAATTTCTCCTGAGAGTCTTCATAGCAAAGGAATGATATGTTCCATCCCCAAATCTAAGGCTCATTCTAGAAGCTTCCCTCAACTTAGTCAAGTGGCATTTCCCCAGGCATAATTGCTTAGCAATTCTAGGGGAAGCCATTCTGATATAGTTCAGGAACCTAATTCTCTACCAAACTGACCTATTATAGGGATAATTTTAGAAGATATACAAAATCTGGAGAAATGGATGGAGTCCAAGTAATCTTTCATAGATGATTCAAAGATGTGATACCTGGACTTGCAGCAGCCACCTTGTAACCGTGAAGGGTAAGAGCCAGCATACAGAAGATGATAAGGAAGAAAGACAAAAGGTTTCTGGTTTTTAATGACATTGTTAAAACACTGAAAGAACCAACCCTTGTTGTTTGAAATAAATGTCCTTATTAAACTACTTTTATTTGGTTACTTTAGTTTGCTGACACTCACCATATCTAGTAAAACCAATTACCAATTCAAGTCCAAAGAAAGAGCAATGAAATCCATAAACAATCTAATTTTTCTTCCAGGGAGTATAAGTATTGAAGAGGCAAGTAGGTGGGTTGTGAACAACATTGATAAATCACAGGAAGTTGTAGATCTATATTCTAGATGAGTAGAAATAAAACCGGGGGAAGGCAATGGCACCCCACCCCAGTACTTTTGCCTGGAAAATCCCATGGACGGAGGAGCCTGGTAGGCTCCAGTCCATGGGGTCGCTAAGAGTCGGACACGACTGAGCGACTTCACTTTCGCTTTCCACTTTCATACGTTGGAGAAGGAAATGGCAACCCACTCCAGTATTCTTGCCTGGAGAATCCCAGGGACAGGGGAGCCTGGTGGGCTTCTGTCTGTGGGGTCGCACAGAGTCGGACACGACTGAAGCGACTTAGCAGTAGCAGCAGAAATAAAACCATACTGGTATGATTCTCAAGGGCTTCCCAGGTGGTGCTAGTGGTAAAGAACCGACCTGCCAATGCAGGAGACTCAGGTTCGATCCCTGGGTCAGGAAGATCCCCTGGAGAAGGAAATGGCAACCCACTCCAGTATTCTTGCCTGGAGAATCCCATGGACAGAGGAGTCTGGTAAGCTACAGTCCATAGGGTCACACAGAGTTGCACACGACTGAAGCGACGGAGCATGCATGCATGATTCTCAAGGGTTTCAGATGTCAAGTCAGAACTGGGGAAACAGACTTGGAAACTGGAATCATATAGTTTGTAGGTAAAACCATCACAGTAGATGGAAATGCCTAGGTTGACCATATAAAGCAGTGGAGAACACCCACATTCAAAGGGCAGGCATTAAAGGTTCCTGCAAGGGAAGAACATAGAGGAAGAAGAGAGAGGTTGTAAGAAAGTCAGCATGGCAAGAGGTGATGGAAACCAAGAGAAAAGAATCTTTAGGAAGGTAGGAATTGAAAACAATGTCAAGTACAGCCCAGTAATATAAGGACTTGGATATGAAATCTGGGTTTAATATAAGGACTTGTGGATGAAACTCTTAAGAAATCTGGACCTCTACACACTCCTTCTGAGATGTCATTCTGCAGAGAAAAATTGCCCTGGTCTATCCCATTCTTGTTTTTCCTAAAGTCTTCCACAGAAACTTTCTAGTCTAAGATTTTGAGGGAATCATAAAAAAAATTCTGTAACACAACATAACCCCATGAGATCTTAGGAACTTATATTCTTTGTTTAATTTCCCTGTGCTCAGTCGCTCAGTCATGTCTGACTCTTTTGTGACTCGATGAACTATAGCCCGCGAGGCTCCTCTTTTCATGGGATGTTCTAGGCAAGAATACTGGGGTAGGTTGCCGTTTCCTTCTCCAGGGGGCGATTTCCCTAGCCAATTTAAAAAAAATGGCTTTCTGGAAGTTGTTATCTACCCAGAAATTGAGGCAATGACATCTTTGCTTGCTAAAAGATGGGCCCATCGGGACCAGTTCCAGTTTGTCATTTATCTTTTGACAGGTCCAGACAGGTCCAGAGGATGGGGCCTCTCTTGTTGCTGTTCAGTCCCTCAGTTATGTCTGACTCCTTATGACCCCATGGACTGCAGCACCCCAGGCTTCCTTGTCCTTTGCCATCCCCCCGAGCTTACTCAAACTCGTGTTCGTTGAGTCAGTCATCTCGTTTGCTGTTGTCCCCTCCTCCTCCTGCCTTCTATGGTTCCCAGCATCAGAGTCTTTTCCAATGAGTTGGATCTTTGCATCAGGTGGCCAAAGTACTGGAGTTTCAGCTTCAACATCAGTTCTTCCAATGAACACCCAGGACTGATCTCCTTTAGGATGGACTGGTTGGATCTCCTTGCAGTCCAAGGGACTCTCAAGAGTCTTCTCCAGCACCACAATTCAAAAGCATCAATTCTTTGGCTCTCAGTCTTCTTTATGGTCTAACTCTCACATCCATACATGACTACTGAAAAAAACAGCTTTGACTAGACAGACCTTTGTTGACAAAGTAGTCTCTGCTTTTTAATATGCTGTCTAGATTGGTCATAGCTTTTCTTCCAAGAAGCAAACCTTTTAATTCATGGCTGCAGTCACCATCTGCAGTGATTTTGGAGCTCAAGAAAATAAATTTTTCACTGTTTTCATTGTTTCCCCATCTATTGCCCATGAAGTGAAGGGACCAAATGCCATGATCTTCATTTTTGAATGTTGAATTTTAAGCCAGCTTTTTCACTTTCCTCTTTCACCTTCATCAAGAGGCTCTTTAGTTTCTCTTTGCTTTCTGCCATAAGGGTGGTGTCATCTGCATATCTGAGGTTATTGATACTTCTCCCAGCAATCTTGATTCCAGCTTCTGCTTCATCCAGCCCAGCATTTCACATGATGTACTCTGCATTCAAGTTAAATAAGCAAGGTGACAATATACACCCTTGACCTACTCCTTTCCCAATTTGGAACCAGCCCATTATTCCATGTCTGGTTCTAGTTGTTGCTTCTTGACCTGCTTTCTCAGGAGGCAGGTACGATGGTCTGGTATTCCCATCTCTTTAAGAATTTTCCACAGTTCATTGTGATCTGCACAGTCAAAGGCTTTAGTGTAGTCAATGAAGCAGAAGTAGATGTTTTTCTGGAATTCTCTAGATTTTTCTATGATCTAACAGATGTTGGCAATTTGATCTATGGTTCCTCTGCCTTTTCTAAATCTACCTTGTAAGTCTGGAAGCTCTCAGTTCATGTACTGTTGAGCCTAGCTTGGAGCCTCTCTGGAGGCAATCAAAACAGAGTTCTAGAAGTGAAACTCAAGGGATTTCTGACAATCACTCATTCCTTCTCAGTCTTCTGCCATCTACTCCCAGGCTTGGCACAAACTATGTTAGTTATCTGCTGTTGCATAAGTTAACCCCAATTTAGCTTAAAACAACATTTATTGCCTCTCATAACTTTCTGATGGACAGTAATTCGCGAGCTGTGTAGCTGTTGTGTGGCTTGGGGTTTCCCAAGAGGTCATGCTGCAGACATCTGGAGGCTTGCCATGGCTGGAGGGCCTGCTTCTAAGGGGGCCCATCACACGTCTGACAGGCTGGTGCTGGCTCTTGGTCAGTTCTCTGCCACATGGGTCTCCAGATGGCTCCTTGAGTATCCTCCCAACATGGCGGCTGACTTTCCCCAGAGCCTGTGATCCAAGAGGAAGCAAAGCTGAAGCCATGGTGTCTTTTGTGCCCTCGCCTTGTCAGTCACTCACAATATCCTATTGCTAACTCAGGTCTGCTGCGTTCACTGTGGGCAGCGTCTACACAGGGGTGTGAGTACCAGGGGTAAGGATCCTTGGGGCCATTCTGAGGGCGGGTCACCACTGAAACTTTGCAGAGAGGGGCTGTGATTTTAGCTGACAGTTCAGTTCGTTCAGTCTCAGTTGTGTCCGACTCTTTACCTGACAAGGGAAGTGTAATTGCTGGACTTGTTAATAGCTAGTCCTGACAATAGACACAGGAATGAGGTCTAGGCCTGTGGCATGGATACACGCCACTGTCCAAACACATTCTGCCTGCTTGCTTTCAGTCTAGCCATCATGGCTGTCTAAGTTCAGACTGCCTTGTTTGGCCCCAGAATAAATTTGGGCAACTAACAAGCATTGTGGCTCAGATGGTAGAGCGTCTGTCTATGATACGGGAGACCCAGGTTCGATCCCTGGGTTGAGAAGATCCCTTGGAGAAGGAAATGGCAATCCACTCCAGTACTATTGCCTGGAAAATCCCATGGACAAAGGAGCCTGGTAGGCTACAGTCCATGGGGTTGCAAAGAGTCGGACACGACTGAATGACTTCCCGTTCAACAAGCATTCGTGTTTTCCTTCTTCACTATCAATATGAATAACTCAGTTTCACGTTCTATTTTCAGTGAAAGAATTTCCTTAGCTATTTTCTCCTGTGATTTATCTCAGTGTTTAATAGCCTTCAGGATTAGGTTTTTAAAATATTCTTTTAATATTGGTTGAGTTGTTCTTTTTCAGTTGATTGCATCAGTGGCAGAAAGCAAGTGGCCCTTCTTCTGTCAGAATTCCTCCTTATACACAATGCCGTTAAGTTGCTTCTTTTCCTCTGAGAGATAATTCCAGTTTGGTTTACCTTTGTCTCATGCTGACTGGGATGGGGACTGTGTGTATGTATGTGAATGTGTACTTCTTTAAGGAGGATTTCAAATGTATAGAAACTCGGAATGTAGAATTCCCTGAAGAGCTCTCACGTCACCAGTACTCGCCTTCAAGTTCTCTGACTCATGGCCAATCTGGTTTAATGTCTTTTCTACCCACTTCCCACCATATCACCTACCTCTCCCCCACTGGATTATTTTGAAGCAAAGAGCAGAAATCTTCTCATTTTGGCCAAGAAAAATAGATGTTTGGCTTGTGTTAAAGAAATTCTTGCCTTTAGGATTCCTCTTTTTGATTCTCAGCTGTCTGTGAGGAAAAGGCAAGATAAATGCCTTTAATTCAGCAGGGAACTCAGGGGCTTTGGGACATGACTGAAGGCAGAGAGAGGTGAAATCCCCTTTCTGCAATTGCTGGGGCAGAAATATATGACTTGTGTGGCAGGAATGTGTGGCTGGGCCTCTAAACCTGTTTTTCTGGACTGTGAGGGTAGAAATATCAACCTCAGATATGCAGATGACACCACCCTTATGGCAGAAAGTGAAGAGGAACTAAAGAACCTCTTGATTAAGGGGAACGAGGACAGTGAAAAAGTTGGCTTAAAATTCAACATTCAAGAAAACTAAGATCATGGCATCCGGTCCCATCATTGCATGGCAGATAGATGGGGAAACAATGCAAACAGTGGCAGACTTCATTTTTGGGGGGCTCCAAAGTCACTGTAGATGGTCACTGCAGCCATGAAATTAAAAGACACTTGCTCCTTGGAAGAAAAGCTATGACCAACCTAGACATATTAAAAAGCAGAGACATTATTTTGCCAACAAAGGTCCATCTAGTCAAAGCTATGGTTTTTCCAGTAGTCGTGTATGGATGTGAGAGTTGGTCTATAAAAAAAGCTGAGCACCAAAAAATTGATGCTTTTGAACTGTGGTGCTGGAGAAGACTCTTGAGAGTCCCTTGGACTGCAAGGAGATCCAACCAGTCCGTCCTAAAGGAGATCAGTCCTGGGTGTTCATTGGAAGGACTGATGCTGAAGCTGAAACTCTAATACTTTGGCCACCTCATGTGAAGAGCTGACTCATTGGAAAAGACCCTGATGCTGGGAGGGATTGGGGGCAGGAGGAGAAGGGGATGACAGAGGATGAGATGGTTGGATGGCATCACTGACTCGATGGACATGAGTTTGAGTAAGCTCTGGGAGTTGGTGATGGACAGGTAAGCCTGGCGTGTCCGTGGGGTTGCAAAGTTGTGGACACGACTGAGCAACTGAACTGCACTGAGAGTAAGGAGAGGAAGTGGGCCCTCCTGGCTCTCTAGGGACCTGTGCCCTCATAGTGACGTTTCCAGAAGGATGGAAATCTCACACTGGCCTCCTCACATACAAATGTACACATTGATCCTCAAACAAATTTTGAAGTAGAACATGTTTGAAAAGGAAAAGGAGCTTCAAAGGCATTTAGCCTAAAGTTGTCATTTCCTTCAAGTGCAGAAGGAGGCCTAGTTAGGTCATGTCCCTTAGATTTGTTTTAGTTCAGTTCAGTCGCTCAGTCATGTCTGACTCTTTGCAACCCCATGGACTACAGCACACCAGGCCTCCCTGTCCATCACCAACTCCCAGAGTTTACCCAAACTCATGTCCATTGAGTCGGTGATGCCATCCAACCATCTCATCCTCTGTCATCCCCTTCTCCTCCTGCCCCCAATCCCTCCCAGCATCAGGGTCTTTTCCAATGAGTCAGTTCTTCGCATCAGGTGGCCAAAGTATTGGAGTTTCAGCTTCAACATCAGTCCTTCCAATGAACACTCAGGACTGATCTCCTTTAGGATGGACTGGTTAGATCTCCTTGCAGTAATTAACAGTAATCTATAATGTATTAATATTTTGAATATTTGTCCTGAATTATATAATTTCAACTAAATAACTGTTGAAACTATTTGTATGTTCCTTTTCTGTATGTACACACATTTCCCATTGTAGCATACATGTGATTTTTATTTTACTATTTCAGTTGTCTTGTCCCACTTCCGAACAGCTCTGCTCTTTTTGCCTTAGGGTTTGCATTAGCTTTTTTCCTCTACAGTTGTCCTTGCTTCTAAATTCCCCCGAATCCAATATTTCCGCTTCTCTCGCTCTTCACACGCTATCTTAGATGAGAAGATGTAATTTTTAGCCCTAGGATACTGAGGCACATCAGAAACTGAAAAGTAAAACTATAATCAGTGATTCATAGAGCAAGTAGGGTGCTACTGGAGGGCTCCTCTGGGCTATAACCGGGTACGTCTCCCCTGCCCACCCTGGGATTTCCTATCACCTGTAAATTTGTGTCTCTAGATTGACAGGGTCTGTTGAGCCTTTTCACATTATCTTTGTTTCTGAAAGTCTCCTGGAGGGCAGGGACTGTGGCTGGATGAAGCACAAGCTGGAATCAATATTGCTGGGGGAAATATCAATAGCCTCAGATATGCAGATGACAGCACCCTTATGGCAGAAATCAAAGAGAAATTAAAGAACCTCTTGATGAAGGTGAAAGAGGGGAGTGAAAAAGCTGGCTTAAAACTCAACATTCAAAAAACTAAGATCATGGCATCTGGTGCCATTGCTTTGTGGCAAATAGGTGGAGAAACAATGCAAACAGTGACAGACTATAAGAAAATAAAGTGCTCCAAAGGCCCCTCCAAAAAAGAGCTCCAAAATCACTGCAGATGGTGACTGCAGCCATGAAATTAAAAGATGCTTGCTCCTTGGAAGAAAAGCTATGACCAACCTAGACAGCATATTAAAAGGCAGAGACATTACTTAGCTGACAAAGGTCCGAATAGTCAAAGCTAAGGTTTTTCCAGTAGTCGTGTATGGATGTGAGAGAGAGAGAGAGAGAGAGAGAGATCAGTCACTCAGTCGTGTCCGAGCACAACTCTGCCCCCATGGATGTGAGAGTTGGACCATAAAGAAAGCTGAGTGCTGAAGAACTGATGCTTTTCAACTGTGGTGTTGGAGAAGACTCTTGAGAGTCCCTTGGACTGCAAGGAGATCAAAGCAATCAATCCTAAAGGAAATCAACCTTGAATATTCATTGAAAGGACTGATGCTGAAGCTGGAACTCCAATACTTTGGCCACCTGATGCAAATATCTGACTCATTAGAAAAGACCCTGATGCTGGGAAAGATTGAAGGCAGGAGGAGAAGGGGACAACAGAGGATGAGATGGTTGGATAGCATCACCAATTCGATGGATGTGAGTTTGAGCAAGCTCCAGGAGATGGTCAAGGTCAGGGAAGCTTGGCGCGCTGTGCTCCATGGGATCTTAGAGAGTCAGACACAACTGAGTGGACTGAACACCAGCACCACCACAGATCAGTCCCTGAAGAAGGGCCGTGGCTTACAATTTCAAGCACACTCTGGGAATTAGGGGGCTTTCCAGGTGGCACTAGTGATGAAGAATTCGCTTGCCAATGCAGGAGACGCAAGAGATGTGGGTTAGATCCCTGAATTGGGAAGAGGAGGAAGTAGCGTCTCACTCCAGTGTTCTTCCCGGGAAAATCTCATGAAGAGAAGAGCCTGGTGGGCTACAGTCCATAGGGTCACAAAGAGCAGGACCCGATAGAGCATACAAGCAATGCCAACGCCATCTGGGAATTAGAGAGCTTCGATGCAGTGCTGCAGTGTGACACTAGAGGGCACCATATACCAAAGGAAACATCTAGCTCTGCTAAAGCCAAGCAGAAATCACCGTGCTTTTAAACCCTAAGAGCAGAGCACACCAAGGTCATATGTATTTTGCATCTCTAGAATCAGATTATAATTACAACATTATAATTTTCAATATTAAAAATTTTTCCTGCCAATTGAATTTTCCAAGTGAATTATTTTTGGTTGAATATGATTTAGATATAATACTGCTGAGACCCACATATTCTGTAAGACTTACCCATTTTAGTACATTGAGAAGTTCAGCAGCTTAACTTGAAAATAGTTCCGAATTCAAACTCTTTATATTCTTGGAAATAACTTGCTGTCTCTTCGATGAAACAACTTTTGTTTGTTTAGTTCAGTTCAGTTCAGTCACTCAGTTGTGTCCGACTCTTTGCGACCCCATGAATTTCAGCATGCCAGGCCTCCCTGTCAATCACCAACTCCTGGAGTTCACTCAGACTCACATCCATCAAGTCGGTGATGCCATCCAGCCATCTCATCCTCTGTCATCCCCTTTTCCTTCTGCCCCCAATCCCTCCCAGCATCAGAGTCCTCTCCAATGAGTCAACTCTTTGCATGAGGTGGCCAAAGTACTGGGGTTTCAGCTTTAGCATCATTCCTTCCAAAGAAATCCCAGGGCTGATCTCCTTCAGAATGGGACTGGTTGGATTTCCTTGCAGTCCAAGGGACTCTCAACAGTCTTCTCCAACAACACAGTTCATAAGCATCAGTTCTTCGGTGTTCAACTTTCTTCACAGTCCAACTTTCACATTCATACATGACCACTGGAAAAACCATAGCCTTGACTAGACGGACCTTTGTTGGCAAAGTGATGTCTCTGCTTTTGAATATGCTACCTAGGTTAGTCATAACTTTCCTTCCAAGGAGTAAGCGTCTTTTAGTTTCATGGCTGCAGTCACCATCTGCAGTGATTTTGGAGCCCAGAAAAATAAAGTCTGATACAGTTTCCACTGTTTCCCCATCTATTTCCCATGAACTGATGAGACGGGATGCCATGATCTTCGTTTTCTGAATGTTGAGTTTTAAGCCAACTTTTTCACTCTTCTCTTTCACCTTCATCAAGAGGCTTTTTAGTTTCTCTTCACTTTCTGCCATAAGGGTAGTGTCATCTGCATATCTGAGGTTATTGATATTTCTCCTGGCAATCTTGATTCCAGCTTGTGTTTCTTCCAGCCCAGCGTTTCTCATGATGTACTCTGCATATAAGTTAAATAAGCAGGGTGACAATATACAGCCTTGATGTACTCCTTTTCCTATTTGGAACCAGTCTGTTGTTCCATGTGCGGTTCTAACTGTTGCTTCCTGACCTGCATACAAATTTCTCAAGAGGCAGGTCAGGTGGTCTGGGATTCCCATCTCTTTCAGAATTTTCCACAGTTTATTGTGATCCACACAGTCAAAGGCTTTAGCATAGTCAATAAAGCAGAAATAGATGTTTTTCTGGAACTCTCTTGCTTTTTCCATGATCCAGCGGATGTTGGCAATTTGATCTCTGGTTCCTCTGCCTTTTCTAAAACCAGCTTGAACATCTGGAAGTTCACAGTTCATGTATTGCTGGAGCCTGGCTTGGAGAATTTTGAGCATTACTTTACTAGCGTGTGAGATGAGTGCAATTGTGCGGCAGTTTGAGCACTCTTTGGCATTGCCTTTCTTTGGGGTTGGAATGAAAACTAACCTTTTCCAGTCCTGTGGTCACTGCTGAGTTTTCCAAATTTGCTGGCATATTGAGTGCAGCACTTTCACAGCATCATCTTTCAGGATTTGGAATAGCTCCACTGGAATTCCATCACCTCCACTAGCTTTGTTAGTAGTGATGCTTCCTAAGGCCCACTTGACTTCACATTCCAGGATGTCTGGCTGTAGGTCAGTGATCACACCATCATGGTTATCTGGGTCGTGAAGCTCTTTTTTGTACAGTTCTTCTGTGTATTCTTGCCACCTCTTCTTAATATCTTCTGCTTCTGTTAGGTCCATACCATTTCTGTTCTTTATCGAGCCCATCTTTGCATGAAATATTCCCTTGGTATCTCTAATTTTCTTGAAGAGATCTCTAGTCTTTCCCATTCTGTTGTTTTCCTCTATTTCTTTGCATTGATCGCTGAAGAAGGCTTTCTTATCTCTTCTTGCTATTCTTTGGAACTCTGCATTCAGATGCTTATATCTTTCCTTTTCTCCTTTGCTTTTCACTTCTCTTCTTTTCACAGCTATTTGTAAGGCCTCCTCAGACAGCCATTTTGCTTTTTTGCATTTCTTTTCCATGGGGATGGTCTTGATCCCTGTCTCCTGTACAATGTCATGAACCTCAGTTCATAATTCATCAGGCACTCTATCTATCAGATCTAGGCCCTTAAATCTATTTCTCACTTCCACTGTATAATCATAAAGGATTTGATTTAGGTCATACCTGAATGGTCTAGTGTTTTCCCTACTTTCTTCAATTTAAGTCTGAATTTGACAATAATGAGTTCATGATCTGAGCCACAGTCAGCTCCTGGTCTTGCTTTTGTTGACTGTATAGAGCTTCTCCATCTTTGGCTGCAAAGGATATAATCAATCTGATTTCATTGTTGACCATCTGGTGACGTCCATGTATAGAGTCTTCTCTTGTGTTGTTGGAAGAGGGTGTTTGCTATGACCAGTGTGTTCTCTTGGCAAAACTCTATTAGCCTTTGCCCTGCTTCATTCCATATTCCAAGGCCAAATTTGGCTGTTACTCCAGGTGTTTCTTGACTTCCTACTTTTGCATTCCAGTCCCCTATAATGAAAAGGACATATTTTTTGGGAGCAGTAGCTGCACTTTGCTGGACCAGCTGTGAAGAGATAACCCCATGTCCAAGGTAAGAGAAACCCAAGTAAGACAGTAAGTGTTGCAAGGGCGCATCAGAGGGCAGACACACTGAAACCATACTCAGAGAAAACTAGTAAATCTAATCACACTAGGACCATAGCCTTGCCTAACTCAATGAAACTAAGCCATGCCTGTGGGGACACCCAAGATGGGCAGGTCATGGTGAGAGGTCTGGCAGAATGTGGTCCACTGGAGAAGGGAATGGCAAACCACTTCATTATTCTTGCCTTGAGAACCGCATGAACAGTATGAAAAGGCAAAAATGATAGGATACTGAAAGAGGAACTCCCCAGGTCAGTAGGGGCCCAATATGCTACTGGAGATCAGTGGAGAAATAACTCCAGAAAGAATGAAGGGATGGAGCCAAAGCAAAAAGAATACCCAGCTGTGGATGTGTCTGGTGATAGAAGTAAGGCCCGATACTGTAAAGAGCAATATTGCATAGGAACCTGGAATGTCAGGTCCATGAATCAAGGCAAATTGGAAGTGGTCAAACAAGAGATGGCAAGAGTGAATGTCGACATTCTAGGAATCAGCGAACTGAAATGGACTGGAATGGGTGAATTTAACTCAGATGACCATTATATCTACTACTGTGGGCAGGAATCCCTCAGAAGAAATGGAGTGGCCATCATGGTCAACAAAAGAGTCCGAAATGCAGTACTTGGATGCAATCTCAAAAACGACAGAATGATCTCTGTTCGTTTCCAAGGCAAACCATTCAGTGTCACAGTAATCCAAGTCTATGCCCCAACCAGTAATGCTGAGGAAGCTGAAGTTGAACAATTCTATGAAGACCTACAAGACCTTTTAGAACTAACACCCAAAAAAGATGTGGAATAAATGCAAAATTCTTTGGACAGTTAAACCCGACAAGGCTCAACTCTTTGGGGAGCTTAGTTTCCCTCTCCGAGGCATTTGTTCATTAATCCATCCATTAGCAAAGATTTCTTTTTTTAATCTATAATGCATAAATTTATTGTCCTACAAAAATCTTTGTCTAGAAATATGGGAATACAAGAAAAGATATTTGCAGTCAGGTGTCTGGTGGCCAACAGCCAGATTTCAAAGCTTTTCCTTCATATGCTTGACGCTGTGCTAAATTCTGTGGAGTGCAAGGATGAACCAACTATCAATTCTGCCCATTCAGTCTGGAGAGTGAGGAGTATGTGGGCAGACCAAAAAAAAAGTGATAAAAAAGAAAAGGAGGTGCTCTAGGGGATAAGTGAGAGCAGAGGTGGGCACCTGTCAGAGGAAAGGGTGAGCCGCTGGGAAGCTTGCAAGAAAACTTCTAAGAGGAGACATTTGGACAGAGCCTCGAGGAGTGACAGAATCAGCTTTCCAGGCACTGGGCCCAGAACAGCTAAGGCAGGGAAGAAGGAGAGAGCACAGCATTTTGGTCAGTTTGTAGGCAGGTCAGATGGATGAATGCCCAGGAGTGCAGCTGTTGATGTGTGTTTTAGATTAACTACTCTTGACAGCAGGATGAGGAGAATAGTGAGTAGAGAGAGCAGTAAGGAAGCTCTCACAGTAATGAGACTCCAATTCGCCAAGTCCTGGAGGTGGTGATGGATGGAGAGAAATGAATGAATTCAACTGATATTTACAAACAGTGCCAGATGTGGGGTGACGGGAGCAGGAGGAGCAGGTGGGTGGGGAGAGGGTGTGGGTTTGGCTTTGGTCCTCACTGAGTGTGAGAAGCTTGTGTGACACGCGTAGGAACGGAGTCCAACCGGCGGTTGGATAGTGGTTTTGGAGATTAGTAGAGAACTCTGGGCCAAAAGATATGATTTGGGGAGTGACTGAAATTTTTTTAAGTGTTAGTCACTCAGTCACATCCAACTCATTTTGAACCTGCCATGGAGAATTCCATGCTCCGC
The DNA here is from genome assembly GCA_935064755.1 of Tragelaphus eurycerus. Classification (NCBI taxonomy): domain Eukaryota; kingdom Metazoa; phylum Chordata; class Mammalia; order Artiodactyla; family Bovidae; genus Tragelaphus; species Tragelaphus eurycerus. Next base: position 8,326,489 of record CAKXYN010000054.1, on the reverse strand, counting down.
TGTCCAAGGAATTCTCCAGGCACAAATACCAGCTGCTGCTGCTGCTAAGTCACTTCAGTCGTGTCCGACTCTGTGTGACCCCATGGACGGCAGCCCACCAGGCTCCCCCGTCCCTGGGATTCTCCAGGCAAGAACACTGGAGTGGGTTGCCATTTCCTTCTCCAATGCATGAAAGTGAAAAGTGAAAGGGAAGTCGCTCAGTCGTGTCGGACTCTTAGCGACCCCATGGACTGGAGCCTACCACAATCCTCCTATTCACTCCTCCAGGGGATCTTCCCAACTCAGGCATCAAACCCGGGTCTCCTATATTGCAGGCAGATTCTTTACTGTCTGAGCCACCAGGGAAATGATAGGAGTGGCTAAAATTGCCAACGTTTAGGAGTCAAAGAAATTGCATTCAGAAGTGAGCACATCAGGAGAGTATAGCCACAAAGCCATAGGGGAGTTCTTGGTTGGTAGACCCAACATGAAAAAGGCACAGCGTTTCCTGCATTCTCTCTACTGAACACAGCCCCAGTACAAAAAGCAATGAGATTTGCTGGGCAAGGTTCTTCTCCTGTATTGACCCAGGGCCTAGCATAACATCAGTACCTGACACATATTTCATGATTATATGTAGGGATATGCATCCGATGGAATAATACACAACCTCAGTGAAGAATGGGGTAGATCTATCTGTGTTGATATAGTAAGATTTATAGTAATTAAAAAAAACAAAGTGCACATGTGTTAATGCCATTTTGTGTGTGTACGCTAAGTTGCTTCAGTGGTATCTGACTCTCTGTGACCCTTCAGACTGTAGCCCAGAAAGTTCCTTTGTCTATGGGATTCTCCAGGTGTGAGTTGCCATGCCCTCCTCCAGGGGATCTTCCCTACTCAGGAATCAAATCTGAGTCTCTTATGTCTCCTGCATTGGCAGGTGGGTTCTTTACTACTAGTGCCACCTTGGAAGCCCATAATATTACATATAATTATATAAATGATAAATGTATCTTTTTTTCTATAAGGATAATAATAGCTGATACAAACAAAGCACTCAGAATGTTCCAGGCACCTGTTTAATCCTTTCTGTTGGGTAGGCACTACCTTGATCCTGTCTAAACAGATTGGGAAATGGGGACAGAGAGTGTAGGTGACTAGCTCAGGATCTCACAGCTAATTGGGGACAGAGGTGAGAGTTGGAGACAGGAAGTCCATGCTTTCCGCCACCACGATCCTGCTTCTCACGCAGGTAAGTATAAACCGGGAAGAACTCGGGTGGGACATGGTGGAGAGAAGTTTACTTTTATTTCATACTCTTGAGTATTCAGAACACTATTTTATCACATGCATTATTACTTTCATCATAAAAAAAAAGCTAATTTAAAATTATTTTTTTGAGAACTGAGCTTTAGGTACAAGGTGACAGCGTCTCTGGAGACCTCTCTGGAGGTCCCGAGGGCTGCCTGATGACAAGAGAGACAGGCGTGGGCTGGCTTAGGACACAGCCCAACTGGCTTGTGAAAGGAGATACAAAGGGGATAACTGGTTTGCTTTCCATATAATTCAGGTTGAGCACAGGCAGCACTGAAAGCACAGTGGCCAGTCTCTGACTTTGGTTTTTCCAGTGACTTTTTCTTCGGTAAGTTTCTCTCACTTGGAAATTCCCCACCATGGATTCCTGCATACATGGCTTCAAGGGCTTCATCCCATGGATTTTTATTTCTTTCCTTTTTTAATTAGGCAATACAGTACTGTAACTGAAAAAGTTAGAATCAGTTTGAAAGGGATAAATGAGAAATCCTACTCCCAACCTCTCTGTTTCCATCTCGACCCTTGTAGCTACTACTTTTTTCTTACTTTCTTTTATAAACTTTCAGTAATTGCTTAGGCATATTCAAGTATATATGCACATACATATATATATATATTTTTTTTTTTTTTTTTGGCATGTGGGAGATCTTTGTTCCCTGACCAGGGAACACATATATATCCTTATTTTTATTTCTTTCCTACGTACCCAGAGTCGCTGTTTTTTCCTTTTCTAAATTGGCATGCACAGAGCTTTCTCATCCCCATCACATTTTTTTTTTTAAAGCTAAATAAGTCCCTGTCCATTGGATCAGTTTAACAGGTCTTCTCTGAGTGTGTTCCCTTGACCTTGCTGTTGGCCTTGCTGAGGAGTCTCCAGGTGTGAACCAGTGTTTCTTCTCTGCTTCTCTATGTTTAGATTTCTTTCCAATCAGCAACTTCCTAGCAACTGACTGCGTTTGTACCCACATTCCCCTTAAAGAGGGGTAACCGGAGGCTCTTTACTTCTTTGCCTTCTCCTCCAGGGCACATGGTGAGGGCCAGCCCTTCCTTGATGGCCCTTGGGGCAGCAGCTCACACCTGTTGCTTTTCCTGGTTAAAAACAGGCTCAGAGTCATTTCCACTTGAATCTCTTGTCACTGGCAGTTTTCACCTTCTTGGAAACAGATGTGCTGAGGCCGACCCCCCGGGTATAAATGGTTAGAGTTTAATTGTACAAACACCTGTTAACGGAGCCCTGTGTTGGCTGAACAGGTATGAAGTTACGTGTTTCCTTTCTCTTTTTGTTTATTTTTTAGCCTATGTTTTATCACAGCTCTGAATTTGTTGTCTGATTGCTAACTTCCAAACACTCTGAACGAGCTCCATCAGGGAGGAGAGGGGATTAGGGGAGGAGGAAAAACTCACCCACAGAGATCTCTGGAGCTTGCCCTAGAGAGGCAGAACTCTTGGTTAATTGAGGATTATCCTGCTTTAACAACCATCCCTTGGGGTGTGAGCTGAGCATATTTCATTTTAACGAAGGCGTTGGTGTTTCTCCACCGGCTTATCCTTCACAAGTGTTTTCTCCCCGGCTTTGGTGGCCCATCCTGGAGTGCTCCCCTCTGCTGCCAGCATGCCCACCCAGCTGGAGATTGCCATGGACATCATGATTAGAACCTTCCACCGCTACTCCTGCAGGGAAGGAGACAGGTTCAAGCTCAACAAGGGGGAGCTGAAGATGCTCCTGCAGCGAGAGCTCACGGACTTCCTCTCGGTGAGTCCGGCCGTCCTCTCTGATCGGGTGAGGGTGGAAGCCGTGCCCGTCCAGGGACAGCCTCTGTGAACACTGTCTCCTGTGCTCGGTCCACACCACGTAATTCCTATCGAGATCCTAAATCCCGGGGAGCAAACACTAGGACCTTTGCTGTGTCTGTGGGCACGTACCCCTTTCCATGGTGTCTGGGGTTGGTGGTAGGGTTTCCAGGTGTTGGAAATTATATCTGAGGCTTTTGTCAATTATTCAATGTCCTAGTGCAGCAAAAGCACAGCTAGTTATACTTGGAGCTATAGTTACACCAGTGACGTGACCTGGAGCTCTGTCCAGCTGTCTGTAGATGAGTAAATGTGATGTTTGGGGCCAGCAATGAAGCCAGGGGTACTGCATGCTGTGGTAGCGAATTTGCTAGTGAATGATAAATACTAGCAAGTTTGTCAGCCAAGAGCAAGCTGATTGGGACTGAGGCAGAGACATCTGGCCCATGACCAGCTGAACAGCAAGCAGATGTACATCTCAAAACAGCCAGGAGTTGAATAAATCCACGGGTGAAACCTTACAATGGAGTGTTTGGCGCCTACCCTGAGGAAAATGCTCACTCTGGTGTTTTTGGAGCTTTGGAGTTTTAGTACACATTGTAGCCTGGCATGACGTTATTCTGTCCAAACACTGTGTTAAAACAGTAGTAATTATGACAATCTTTTATCCCCACCCTCTATGGGAAAATTTTTTAAAAATTTAACATACAATACCTTTTTAGTAATTTTAGGACTCCCCAAGAACATTTTTATTTTTCAAATTCAATTTGGCAATTGTCATGTAATATTTAGAATAAAAGACTCAGTAAGTGAAACTTGGCACATTGATTTATTCAAGTGAAATTTGTGATTGTTTTTGATTGAATTGATCAGTTCAATTTAAATGTCCAGCTATTTAGTGGTTGGCAGCTAATAAGAGGACAATGGGGAATTCTTGGAGGAAATGAACTATACTTTGGGAAACATTTCTCATCAACCTCTAATTATAGGTAAAGTGGGTGCTGCATAGCCCCATCCTTTCTGAACCTTGCTTTCCTCAATGGGCTCCTTGCTTTCCTTTTCACCAATAAAATGGAGTCATTCCTATAAGATCTACCCTTTATTGGGTGCCTCTGTTTTGTTTTGTGATACACAAAACAGGCTGTTGGATAATATATAATATGACATACTTATTGGGGACAATACTTATACCAAAAAAGTTTTTATTGTTCATCTGAACTGCACATTTGATTGAGTGTCCTGAATTTTTATTTGCTAAATCTAACAACTTGGTGCTAAGTGCTCATAAAAGTGTATTGAGATATCCCCTCAATTTGTCGGAGATATTATTCTCCTCATTTGATGAAAAAGGAAATATTAACACATTAAGTGATTTGCTCCAAGTCTCATTGTTGGTAAATGGCTGAGTCACTCATGCTCCCTGGTTGGCTTCAAAGCTTCCTTCTTTTCATGTCCCCCCACGCCCCCTGACCACTGCTGCCTCCCCCGGTTCTGGCCCTCCACCTGTGCTATCTGGTAAATGCATTTTCAACATCAGCAGCTCACTTTGATGTGTTGCTGTTTGCTCCTCTTGGTGTCTAGGTCTGAGGACTATATGGACTGGGGATCAGAGGCCCAGACTCACTTAGAATGTGTGCCCGGGTTCAAACCCACCTGCAAATAGGCTCTTGGAAATTGCTTTCGGTGCTAAAAGTGGAAATGAAGACTTTAACGTAGATAAAGGGAAGGGGTGATTTCAGTTGTCATGAACCTAAAAGCCTGGGAGTTAGGAGTTTTCTTTTTCCTTTTAGTGCCAGAAGGATCCCGAGCTGGTTGATAAGATTATGCAGGACCTGGATGCCAACAAGGACAATGAAGTGGATTTTAATGAATTCGTAGTCATGGTCGCAGCTCTGACGGTCGCTTGTAATGACTACTTTGTAGAACAGCTGAAGAAGAAAGGAAAGTAAAGACAAGTAGTAAGCTAATATAAAGGCAGAAATATATCCACAGTTACTTACTGTTCATCTATTCCTTCCAGAGCCATAGTCACAGTAACGCCATTTATAGGTATAATATACATGTATTATAAACAGTTGCTAGGATTATTAGGTGATGTATATGTTAATAAATTGATTTTGAATAAATATTCCAAATCTTGTATGCCCTACTTGGAATTTTCCTATGTGTATGGAATTTTCCTATTTTTTATTGAAGTGTAGTTGGCTTTCAATGTTGTGTTAGTTTGAGGTCTATATCAAAGTGATTCAGCTATATATATGTGTGTGTATATATATATTCAGATATATATATATACACACTTATATCAGGGAAGGCAATGGCACCCCACCCCAGTACTTTTGCCTGGAGAATCCCACGGACAGGGGAGCCTGGTAGGCTCCAGTCCATGGGGTCGCTAAGAGTCGGACACGGCCGAGCGACTTCACTTTCACTTTTCACTTTCATGCATTGGAGAAGGAAATGGCAACCCACTCCAGTGTTCTTGCCTGGAGAATCCCAGGGACAGGGGAGCCTGGTGAGCTTCCGTCTATGGGGTCACACAGAGTCAGACACGACTGAAGCGACTTAGCAGCAGCAGCAGCACACACTTATATATCTTTTTCAATTTTTCCCAACAAAGGTTTTACAAGATATTGAATATAGTTCCTGGTGCTATCCAGTGGTCCTTTTTATTTACATATTTTTTATATAGTAGTATGTATCTATTCGGGGAAGGCAATGGCACCCCACCCCAGTACTTTTGCCTGGAAAATCCCATGGACGGAGGAGCCTGGTAGGCTCCAGTCCATGGGGTCGCTAAGAGTCGGACACGACTGAGCAACTTCACTTTCGCTTTTCACTTTCATGCCTTGGAGAAGGCAATGGCAACCCACTCCAGTATTCTTGCCTGGAGAATCCCAGGGACAGGGGAGCCTGGTGGGCTTCTGTCTGTGGGGTCGCACAGAGTCGGACACGACCGAAGCGACTTAGCAGCAGCAGCATGTATCTATTAATCTCAGTTAAAAATGTTATATGCTTTTTTTGTCTGTTAAAGAGAGAGCATCAGAAAAATGAGCTCTTTCAAATGAGACTAGAGCTTAGCAGATTTCTCACAGATGTTCATCACCCTTCAATTGTACTTTGAATTTATCCTATTAAAGAAATAAAGTGGTTCTTGCATCCTCTTGTGATTCTGCTTCAAGAGGAAGAAGCTGTGGGTCTGGAAGCAGAAAGACCGAGAAGTGGGAGGAAGTGCTGGCTTTCACAGTGAGTTGGCTCAGGGCAGGGCTAAGTCCAGGGCCAAGGTGTTCAGCCACCCTTGGGGGCTGGTGGAGAATTACTGACTTGCCCCTGGGGTCACGTAATTCTGAGGCAAGCGTCTTGCGCCATTTCCCTGGGTTTCCATGGCCCATGGGGAGGGGGGCTTCCTGCACCTGCCCTGGGCTCCCGTCCCTTCCAGTCTCTGCAAAGCCCCTCCCATGTGTCCTGCACCTCTCAAATAAACTACTGACTCGGGGTCTACTTGGAGGAGACTCCAACTGTGATGGCTCCTTTGGAGAATTGAAGAAAGGGAATGGTGTGATTATACTTTTAAGTGCTTGTCCCAGCTGTGGTGTGAAGAAAGAGCTAGACGGCAAGTGTGGAAGAGGCCGTGGGCTGTGTTTCACTGAGGGAGAAACAGTGGCATCTCAGGCTGGAATCTGAGCAGGGAAGATGAAAAGAAGCAGTTGAATTTGCTATCTTTTGGAGGTGCGGGTGATAGGGCTTGCGGAGAGATTGGTAATGAGGCATAGAAAAGAGAGCAGCCCGGGACCATAGGGTGGGCACTGCTATTGCCTATCTGATATCCACTCCACCTTAATCCACATACTAGAGCCCTGGTTTGCGCAGGGTAGCAATGTGCTGAGCTAAACAGTCTTATTCCCCAGCCTCTCTTGCATCCGAAGTGGAGCTTGTAACACAGTTCTGGACAATGAGAAATAAGCAGAAATCTACTAGGAATTTCTGGGAATTTCTGCTATTTCCGTACAGGCTCTGTGCCTTGCCTTGTTAATTCCTTCCTCTTCTTTCCATTGGCATGTAGCTGTGAGGCTGGAGGTGGGGCTGCCATCTCGTGACCATGAGGACAGAGAAGAAAAAAGGCAGAGCTGGGACATTGTTGGCTGAGAATAACCACTAGCTGCACAGCCCTGGTCTGCCTGCCTCTGGTCCTCTCGTTGTGTGAAAGCAAACAAAAACTGCTCCTTGGTTAAGCCAGATTCTGTTATACACAGATGAACGTGATCCCTAATATTTAGATTTTGGCTCAAGCAAATGATGCATTTTACTGAATGGGAAAGACTAGGGTAGGAGCAGCTTTGTGTGGGTATATATGGGAAATAGCTGTTTGAAATCCCTGTTGGACATCCAAGTGGAGGTATCACATTAAGGGTTGGATATAGGACCTAGTCCAGATCTCAGATTAAACAGGAGACTGGGAATACAGATTTGGGAGCCATTAGCATCTAGATGGTGTTTAGCCACAAGACTACAGGGAGATCATTTAGGAGGAGAATGTGGACAGAGAATAAGAAAGGTCCAATGGTTAGCTCTCAGGAAAAAGGAAAGCCAGCAAATGATACAGCAAAGTTGTGGTCAGGGAGTAGAAGGAAAACCAGGTGAGTGTGGGGCTTAGGAGCCTAGGGAAGAAAGTTTCTGGAGAAAGAAAGAGGATGAAATCTACTGAGAGGAGAAATAAGTTGAGAACAGAGACTTGCCCTTTACATTTGCCAAGACAAGGATCATCAGTGAATCAATGACCCTGACCAGAGTAATTCTTTACAGAGGCACCTATCTCCCTATTTCAGGCTTCCCTGTTGGTCAAACAAGAAAGAATCTGCCTGCAATGCAGGAGACCTGGGTTCAATCCCTGGGTCGGAAAGAGCCCCTGGAGGGCATGGCAGCCCACTCCAGTATCCTTTCTTGGAAAATCCCATGGACGGAAGAGCCTGGTGGGCTACAGTCCATGGAGATGCAAAGAGTCAGACATGACTGAGCAACTAACACATTTATTTCCCTATCTGGCTGATCAGGTCAGAACAGATCAGTCGCTCAGCCATGTCCAACTCTTTGCAACCCCATGAACTGCAGCACGCCAGGCCTCCCTGTCCATCACCAGCTCCCGGAGGCCACTCAGACTCACATCCATCGAGTCAGTGATGTCATCCAGCCATCTCATCCTCTGTCATCCCCTTCTCCTCCTGCCCCCAGTCCCTCTCAGCATCAGAGTCTTCTCCAATGAGTCATAGTAGGTGCTTAATAAATATTTAATAAGCAAATAAAAGAATCTGCCAATTGTTGATTTTCTAGTGCTAAGTAAGACCTGTCATTTTTTTCTTTAAATAGGATAGTATTTTTTATTTCCCTTAAGCCAATTCTGAACAGATAGGACAGAGAGAATTTAGAGGTCAGAACATTCTAGAAAAGAAGTATTTATTTCTTCTATCCCTCAAAAGGTTGGAAGAAAAAATGAGAAGGAAAAAAATTGAACACTTATTTCAGGGATATTTAGGATTTTTTTCTTACAAGAAGGTATATTGCTTATGCAAGAGAAGGTCTGACTATTTCTCAGGGGTCTTTAAACTTTTCATTTAATTTGGTCCCCAGGTTTACATATTCTTAAATGGGCCACTAATTTATGAGAAGTAAATCCAAAAATTTCCCATATTTTATTCAAGGAAGGACATTCTCAACAGGGAGAAATAAATGGAAAAAACAATGTTCATTTCATGGTGTTTCTAAAAATCGATCAAAAGTGAGGAAAAGCAATTTATGTGTCAAATTAGATTTCAAATGAGTAAGAATTACATGATGTACCAAAAGCTCTTTTCTAGTAGAGACTTTGTTTTATATGTGTGTTAGGTATTTACAATAAGTTTGCAGGAGGCAAAATTGATTATTTCTTCTGTTCAGAGGCAGTGACCTTGCATTTCTGGAGCTTAAATCAACTTTAAATAACATTCAAGGGTCATCTCTAAATTAGCACATTCTGATGTTTAACATTTTCTCAATGTGGTTACTGGAAGGCAAGGCTTATGGAAAGCAACAGCCTATGTTTGCTTGGGGTCCTAGCCTGGATATGTGACTGACAATACAGATAGCTAGAAAGCATTAACAAAGCCCCCAAACCTTGAGTTGTAATGTTAAAAACAGATTTTGTATTTGCTTAAGAATCAGGGGCTGAAAGAAAGCTTTCCAGAAGCAAAGAAATGGGGAAAGGATGTTAGAACATGGGCCAAATCGTGCAGGTCTGAAGTCACAGGATATGTTGTTATTTAGGGTCTCCTAGGGTGTGGGAGAGCAGGAAATGGGGCTGGAGAGGGAGGGCTTGGAATCAGAAAGGGTCTTGAGCATCAGTGTGAGAAATCTGAAATTTATCCTGAATGTAATGAGAAACCATTTTTTTCTTATTACTTAGAGCAGTTTTTATGTTTCTAAATGTCCCCCTAAAATATTTGAATGTTTAAAGCAGTGTTTGGTGTGTTTTAAAAATTACTAATTTCACTTTTTGGCTGTGCTGGGTCTTCGTTGCTGCACGGGCTTCCTCTGGTTGTGGTGAGCAGGGGTACTCCTCCTGCGGTACTTGGGCTTCTCCTCACAGTGGCTTCTGTAGTGGAACACGGCCCTAGGTGCGTGGGCTCCCGGGTCCCCTTGGAACCAGGCCTTGGTGCGTGGTCCCAGCTCTCAGCTGTGGAACGCAGGCCTTGGTGCGTGGGCTCCTGTGGTCCCAGCTCTGGTGGAACGTAGGCCCTTGCATGGGCTCCGGGTCCCACTCTAGTAGCGCGGCCCTCCCGTGGTCCCAGCTCTAGTAGAACGTAGGCCTTGGTGCATGGGCTCCCGTGGTCCCAGCTCTGGTGGAACACAGGCCCTAGCTCCGTGGCCCGCTGGTAGACGCAGGCCTTGGTGCGTCCTCCGTGGTCCCAGCTCTGGTGGAACGCAGGCCCTAGGTGCGTGGGCTCCCGTGGTCCCAGCTCTGGTGGAACGCAGGCCCTGGTGCGGGCTCCCCTGGTGCTGGGCTCCTGTGGTCCCACTCTGGTGGAAGCAGGCCTAGGTGCGTGGGCTCCCGTGGTCCCAGCACAAGGGCCCAGTGGTTGTGGTGTGCTTTAGTTGCTCCTCAGAACATGGAATCTTCCTGGACCAGGGATCGAACCCGAGTCCTCTGCATTGGCAGGCAGACTCCTGTACCCTGTACAGCAGGGAAGTTCCCAAAGCAGTGGTTTTGAATTCCAACTTCACATTACATTCACCCAAGGTGTTGTATAAAAATAGAGATGAATATGAGCCCTCTCCCACTGATTCAGTTGTTCTGGGTGCGGGTGAAGATGGTGGTTACGGTGACAGCCTGAGCACCTCTGGTCCAGCCTGGATTCTGCAGCTCATGGGTTTTATCCAACCTACTCTCTCAGGTTGGTGCCACCAGCTGCCTGCCACCTGGAGAGGCTATTTTTCCCCCTGACTTCTCCACCTTTCTTAGTTCCTTATCAAGAAAGGGAATGCTATGCAGTCATTACTTACGTGTTTTCAAAGACTGTTGACTACAGTGAAAAGTACCTACTGTATAATATTAACTTTAAACAAAGGAGGTCTGATATGGTCCCAATTTAGTTTTTAAAAAGTGCTATTGCTATAACATGAGTTTTTAAGATACAATCTTGTTTCTACTTGCAGTTTTTCACTTTCTTTATCCCAGTCAAGAAAAGTAAGGCTTCCTTGCAAAGCGAAGGCCTGTGCAAGTTGCCTGAAAACCACTTGTCTTCCTAGCTTTTGTTTTCCAGAGCTAGAGCCATTAAGATAATTACGTGAGAAGCGTCCAAGGAAAGTGTCAAGAGAAACGGAATTATTCCTGAAGAAAGGGTTTCCCCAGAGCTTTGGAGGAGAGACGTTTCTGGTCCCCAGAGGAGTGCAGGCCTCAGTGTCTGAATGACCTCTCCCTGGAATCCTCTTCTAGGATTCCCATCTCCCCATCTTCTTTGATGTAGATCATCTGCTACATGGAGGTTGGTGATCAGTTAAGGGTATACTCTGGGTTTCTACCATTGCCTTTGGCAAGTTTAATGTTGTTTTCTCCAACTTTCCTTTAGAATATAGTGTCTATTATCTTGAGGCTTCAGCCAAAATTCTCTTTTAGAAAAGAGCCTGGAAGGGAACCCCTCTAACTGTTCACCATGGATAGTGGATAGTGGCTTTGTAGGTGATTTTCATGTTTTCTTTATACTTTTATCTGATTTCTGATACTTCTGATGTTTCAGCAATGAACAATAATCAGAAGAAAGTATCATGTTATTCATGTTCATTGGAGAATTTGCATACTTTAGCTTTACATGTCTTTATTCCTTCCTTACCCGCCTCTTACCAACTAAAATGTCTTTTTGTCTGAAACCACTTTGTCACCACACTTGCCTTTCACTGTATTCATTTGTGCCATATTATAGATCCCACATATAAGTAATATTACGTGGTCTCATATGGGTGTTTGTCTTTTTGACTTGCTTCACTTATTGTGATAATCTCTAGATCCATACATGTTGCGGCAAATGGCATTATTTCATTCCTTTTCGTGGCTGAATAGTATTCCATTGGGCTTATATACTCTGTCTTCTTTATTCATCTGTTGATGGACATTTAGGCTGTTTTCATGTCTTGGCTATTGTAAATAGTGCTGTAAGAACATTAGGATGCATGTGTCTTTTCAAATTACAGTTTTCTCCAGGAGTGGGATTAGTTTTTTGAGGAACCTCCATACTGTTCTCCATTGTGGTTGCACTAACTTACATTCCCACAAACAGTGCAGGAGGGTTCCCTTTTCTCCACACCCTCTCCAGTGTTTGCTATTTGTTGACTTTTTAAATCATGGCCATTCTGACTGTCATGAGTTAGTACCTCACTATAATTTTGATTTGCATTTCTCTAATAATCAGAAATGTTGAATTTCTTTTAATGTGCCTATTGGTCATTTGTCTGTCATCTTTGGAGAAATATCTATTTAGGTCTTCTGCCCACTTTTCAATTGGGTTGTTCATTTGTTTTGTTACTGAGTTGTATGAGCTGTTTATATATTTTGGAAATTAAGCTCTTGTTGGTTGCGTCATTTGCGAGTACTTTCTCCCAGTCTGTAGGTTGTATTTTCATTTTGCCTATGGTTTTCTTGCTGTACAAAAGTTTGTAAATTTGATTAGGTCCCATTTATTTATTTTTGTCTTTATGTCTATTTCCTTGGGAGGCTGACCTAAGAAAACATTGGTCAGAGAGTTTATGTCAGAGTGTGTTTTGCCTGTTCTCTTGTAAGAGTTTTATGGTAGGTGTCTTACGTTTAAGTCTTTAAGCCATTTTGAGTTTATTTTTGTGTATTATGTGAAGGCGTATTCTAACTTCATTGATTCACGTGCAGCTCTCCTGCTTTCCCAGCACCATTTGCTGAAGGGACTGTTTATTCTCCATTATATATTCTTGCCTCCTTTGTTGACGATTAATTGACTGTAGGTGTGTGGGTTTATTTCTGAGCTATTTTGTTCCATTTATCCATATGTCTGCTTTTGTCCCAAAAGTATTTTTAAGTTAACTTAGGTACATGGGTTTTTTTAAAGACATAATGCTATTGCACAGTCAGCCTACAGTATAGTGTAAACGTAACGCACTTTTATGTATGCTGGGAAACCAAAAATTTGTGTGACTTGCTCTATTGGATAGTCACTTTATTGCAGTGGCCTGGAACTGAACCTGCAGTATCTGAGGCATGCCTATATTTATGTATAAAAAATAATTCCCGTCACCCATCTAATAATGTTTTAGAACATAAGACACCTGAGATTCGTAGCTCGACTTTTATCCAGCTTGGTCCCATATGCTCTTCATAGACAGTCCCAATAATTCTGACTGACAGGCTTTGGTATTATTGACATTGTCAGGCTGTCTAGGTTTGGGGTGGTGACAACACAATCTCCCAATCACACAAAATCAGGAACGTCAGGGATGAGATAAGTAATCATTTGGCTATTCTGTCTTCCAGAGGTCAAGGGGAATTTTAGGTCTAAAAAATCAGAAATTGACTGTATAGCAAGACTAGAACTGACACTTAGTGCACCTCAGCACCCAGTGCTTCCATTGTGATAAAATTCTAGTTTCCTGTTGGTGGGCGTTTAGGCTGCTTCCCATTTTTTTGCTGTTATAAACAGAGCCGCAGTGACGATTCTTAAGCATGTATCTGTGCTAACCTGAGGGAGTCTCTACCAGCCTGCTCTTGCTGTCAGAACAAAATGCCACAGACTGGGTGGCTTGAACACAAGGAGCTTACTTTCTCACGGTCCTGAGGGCTGGAAGCCCGGGGCAAGGTGCCAGGCAGTTCCGTTTCCCGTGAGGGCTCGCTCCCCGTCTTATCCACAGCTACCTGTGTCCTTACCCCTCTCTCTCTTCCTTTTCTTTTTTTTCCTCCTTCCTCTTTTTAAAAGGCCGAAGTCCCATTAGATTAGGCCCCTACTTTGAGACCTCACTGAACCTTAGTTACCTCCTAAAGTCCCTATCTCTGAAGATGGTCACAAAGGGACTAGGGCTTCTCCATATGGATTTTGACAGGACACAAGGCAGTCCACAGTAGAGCCGATCTGTAGGATTAACTCCTAAGACTGGAATTGACTTGTGTCAAAGGTAAACACATTTAAAATGTTACTTTACGGTGTTGAATTTCCATCCAAAAACCTTATACCAATTATAGTCCCAGATCTCTATGTGAGTTGTTTTTCCCCATCTTCACTAACACTGGATATTATCCAACTGTATTGTTTGCTGATATAATAGCCTTTTAAGTTTGCATTTAAAGACTTATGGATGTTTTGGAGTGTCTTTCTGTATGCTTGCTGGCCATTTGTGGTTCTTTTCTGAAACACATATTTCACTTCAGTTGGCATTGGGAGCTGAGTCCACTGCTGAGACTTCTTCCCGTGCAGGTGTTCACACGTGGTGTCTTGTTGCACACAGGGCTCTCTTTCACTGGAATTTGCCTAACTTAGGGAGGACACGTCTATCCAGCTCCCATGAAAGGTTACGTTGTTGTTTAGTCACTAAGTCATGTCTGATCCTTTTGCGACCCCATGGACTGTAGTCTGCCAGGCCCCTCTGTCCATGTTACTTCCCAGGAAAGAGTACTGGAGTGGGTTGCCAGTAGGTCTCCAGGGGACCTTCCTGACCCAGGGATCAATTCTGAATATAATGTAATGCTACTTACTTCTTCAACATGGAGCGCACATACCTGCAGTGATACATAAACTTCCAGTAAATGCACCTGGTTTCAACATTATAATAATCAGCAAGAAATATACTCCACAACCATCTGCTAGATTTCCAGAGACCATGGGGATGCATGATGTCAGGAAGTTCCTGAGTGCTCATCTAGGGCTAAAGAAAGTGGAAAAGCATCCTTGAAAAGTGTTACTCTCAGGAGGGGTCTGTCTGGAATAGTGCTGACTGTCTTGAGCAGCGTCTAGCATTTAGGGCAAAGCACTCACTTGATACTTGGGCAGAGAGTAGTGAGGTTGAGTCCACAGCAGCATCAGCTGCCAGGGTGTGACTTTACCCTAAAACTTGCAACTTCCCCAGTAAGGGAAAAATCTGTCCCCTCTTCTTATTATAACAGTAATAAACATTAACTGTTGGGTGAAAATATGGACATATTCTTTTAAAAATGCCATGATACACCTGGTAATAATGATCATTTAGTTGTGGCACCCGACTCCAGTACTTTGCCTGGAAAATCCCATGGATGGAGGAGCCTGGAAGGTTGCAGTCCATGGGGTCGCTAAGAGTCAGACACGACTGAGCGACTTCACTTTCACTTTTCACTTTCATGCATTGGAGAAGGAAATGGCAACCCGCTCCAGTATTCTTGTCTGGAGAATCCCAGGGACGGGGGAGCCTGGTGGCTGCCGTCTATGGGGTCACACAGAGTCGGACACGACTGAAGTGACGCTGCAGCAGCAGCAACAGTGGTATCATCCAATACAAAGTTCACAACCTAGTTCTGTGGTTGTCTCCAAATGTCTCTTCTTGCCCTTGGTTTATCTGAATTAGAAACTAAACAAGATCCACTCATTACATTTGATTGTTAAGTCTCTTGAATATTCTTTAACCCTCAACAAGCCCTCTCTCATTTTCCCCGCTATGCCCATGCTGCGGAATTCAGGTAGGACTGTGGAAAGGCTTACAATAAGGAAACACAAAAGAGGTTCAACTTCCCCCAACATTCAGGTAATAGATTTGGGGGAAAAGATGAAAGTGGTCGTTCAGTGATGGAGCTAGGAAGGGCTGAGGGAGCGAGTAGGCCTGCAATTCAGCCCCTGCCACACTGTCTGCATGGCTTTTTCTTCTTGGTCACACTGTGTGGGATCTCATTTCCTGACCAGGGACCAAACCTGCACCTCCTACATTAGGAGGCAGAGTCCTAACCACTGGCCCACCAGGGAGGTCCCTGCTGCCTAGATTTGAGGAAGAGGCTAAATGTCTGAGATGGAAAAAGGACAAAGTAGGCCCTAGGACAGGAGAAAGATGAGAAAGCAGAGAAAGATAGGATGAGGGGACTGGAGAGAGAAGAGGCTGATGAAACCAGATTGACATTCTCTTCACGTCAAAGCAGTAGAGTCATCTTTTCAAAATAGAACAGATTCCCCCTGAAGAGTTACACATTTATCTGGTTTATGCTTTTCCTTATAAATTTTCATAGTATATATGAGGGTTAGGTTTTGTCTCTCCCAGCTTCCTGCCTTTAATTTCCTGTTGTGGCTCCTCTGAATGTTTTATTATCAATTTTGTTGTCTATGAGTTAAGACAGTGTCTTTACCACTTAGTGGCTGAAGAAACTGCCCCATTCAGTCTATTTGTGGTTCTCTTAGGGGTGTATGGCTTTAAGACTTCTGCTTCCTTCTTACACTGATAGTAAGAGCAAGGCAATAGGACCCAAAGTCAAGATTCTGACCCACAAGAAATGAAATGTGCAAATACGTGTCCTTTTTCAGTGATGTTTGAATCCTTTAGGTCTTTTCTGAAGTTCTGAGTGAGATATATTCTAAAGCCCAAGTTCCTCGTCCTGGCCTGCAAAACACAGGTTTTTGCATCCCACCTACCTGCCCAACCTCAACTCACACTGTGTTCTCCCAAGCTCTAGCCCACTGGCCCCCTTCTGGGGTTCAGGTATGTAATCAAGGCTGCCACATTGCTCCCCCTCTGCCCCAGATCCTCATGGAGTTGGCTCCTTCTCATCTTTCTTGTCTCTGTTCACATGTCCTCAGGACGGCTCCTCTGATCTTTTATCTAAAGGACTCCCCTGATCATTCTTGGTTCTTTTTTTCTTGTTTTATCTTCACTGCACATCTAGTGTTATCTGGTCTGTGGGTTTGATCATTAAGTGTCTTCTATGGATTAAATGTTTGTGTCCTCTCAAAATTCATATTGTGAAGGTCTGCTCTCATGCCACGTGATGGTATTTGGAGATGGGCTTTTTGGGACGTAATTTGGTCTTGAGGTTGGAGCCCTCATGAATGGGATTAGTGCCCTTGTTAGAAGAAAAAGGAGTGAGCTCATCTCTCTTTCTCTCTGCTCTCTGAGGACACAGCAAAAAGGCAGCTGTCTGTAAACCAGAAGGAGGACCCTCACCAGAACCCAACCATGCTGGCACCATGACCTCAGATTTCCCAGCCTCCAGAGCTATGAGAGATAAATATTTGCTGTGTGGGCCCCCAAGTCTGTGGAACTTCTTATAGCCCAAACTGACTACAAGGGCCTGTACTTACCGGTTCATGAGATCCAGGAGAGCAGACTCGAGTAGGCCTTGTTTACTGCCATTTCTCCAGCCTGCAGAACAATGCCTGGAAGGCAGTAAATACTCAGACATGACTTACTGAATGTATTGTGAATGGAGAAAAGTTCCAAGTCTCAGAAGGTCAGACTGCCCCATTGTTCCCTTTACATTTTGGTCCTTCCTGGTGATAAACTAGGCCTCCACAACTCCTCTCAGACACAGCCAGCTGCCTGCACAATCATTCACCTCGAAGCCTTGGAAGTTAATGACCCTCCCAACGGTGGCTTAGGTTCTTGAAGAAAACTGCTGGAAAACTGAAAGAAAATCCAAAGAGCATCTTGGAAATGTGAGACAAGGATTTGAATTTTGACATGTGAAATGACAGGCATAGAAAGGGGGGCTTGGGGGATGAGGACTGGCCTTCATTCAGGTCAGGCCTTGTCCCCATGTCTTAACCCATGTTGTGACCCTGAAGCTTCTCAACAGGCTTACGAAGTAAGAATTAGTATCCCTGTTTTACACATGAGGAAACTGAGGCTCAAAATGGAAAAGCAAAATTTTCAGGATCAAATAGCTAATACGTGGCAAAGCCAGGGTTCAAGCTAAGGTCATGCTGACTCCAGCTTGTGTGTGTGTGTGTTTCTTATCCCCTACCTCTACCATCTCTGCTCTGAAGACAGGGGCGGGGGTGTGGGGATGGAGCAAAGAGGGTGCTGACATTACACAGATATTAAAAGACCCATGAAAACTGGATTGAAGAACACTTCCTATGTTCTAACCATCTATATTGATTTCAAATATGCTTTAGAAGCACCTGAGGCAGAACAGGCTCTGCTGTCTTGAAACAAAGGGTCTAATTCACTGTTATTTTTAAAATAATATAAAGAGACATGTGGTTTAGTATCCACATGGTTTATTTCTCACCATTCTCCTGACAAATGAAAATTATTTAAGAACACACTGGGTACACAGATAAGAAGAAACAAAATGTTTTAAATGATGCACAACAAAATCCAGCAGTATAGAAGAGTGCACGTGAGCTCTTGCTCACCGCACAGACTAAATTCAATCACTTATTTAAATAGTAATAAAAATACAATCTTTTATGGGTCTTGTACAGACTACAAAAGAGGGAAATTATTGTCATATGTGATTTTTTTATTAGACAGTTTTCTTCAGTGAGCTGCACTGACAACTCCAAATATAGAAGCAGAAGGCTGTGTATTTTAAAGGAATTAATGTTCTGAGTTAGGGACTACCCTGTATTACCACTGGCACTTTTCATCATGGTTTGTGCACACCACATGATCATCTTATATACCATTACATTTTAAAAATATATCTGAGTGACAATTTTATCGCATTCACACACCATGAGCTGGTTAAGGAGTCAATGCTACAGTTGCCTCCTGTAGTGCTTTGCTGTTGGTAATAAGGACAGTACATTGTGGTTAAAAGAAATTAGACATCAATATGGTTAAGTTGTTCCAATTCATTAAAGGCCGTCGGTGGCTACCACTGGGACAGTGAGTTCTTTTGCAGTGTATATATCCTAGAGGCAAACACTATCATTGGTTAAAATTTTGTCTAAAAAGTCAGTTTCTGTGCTGAAAACTATTTTCACAAAACTGAAAGCTACTAAGCTGTTTTAATGGACTTTTTCTTCTCATTAGCATATTTATGACCAAGTTCTCTGAAACCTTTGGAATTTACTCTCTTTTTAATATGTGCTCTTATTTAGATCTCACCCATTTAAGATGACCACCTAATAGGCTTTAAAGTGGTGGTGAGAATTTCACCAGGAAGACCCTTTGCCCTTTGGGAATGTTCAGCCGCTGAGCAGTGCTCTAAAGCCTCAACAGTGCAGAGCTGGACTCGACAAGAACACTCAGGAAGCTGTTGTGCTGTGAATGTCATTTCAGAGACTCTTTCCCAACTGTGCACATAATTCACAGTTATGTGAATGGCACAGTGGTACTATTACTATGTGTTGAAGAGGACTAGCGTATGATGTTCTCTTCCATGTTATCTGTTTGCTAGAAAGTACTTTGGGTCAAGGTTATCATAACTAGTGCCCTGGGACACCCTGTAGTCACTAAGAGTGTCTCTGGCCTGTAAACAGATTCTAGTTGGTGATCTTCCATGTGAATATGTTTTATGAAGGCAGTCTGAGCAAGAATCACAGAAATCCAAAGACATTTCTGGAGGACAATCCTGGCAGTGCCATGAACACCCTGGATAGGTTCTGTCCCACAGTTATCACACTTGAAACCCGCATGTTGCACAAGTCCACTTTCAGCTTGCATTTGCGGAAGTTTTTCTGGTTGTTGTTTTTTAACTTTAATAACTCTAATATTCCTTATATTCAGGAAAATTCCCATGTTGTTGTTTAGTGGCTAAGTCATGTTCGACTCTTTGCGACCCCAGGGACTGTAGACCGCCAGGCTCCTCTGTTCATGGGATTTCCCAGGGAAGAATACTGGAGTGGGTCTGTTTCCGCCTCCAGGGGATCTTCTCGACCCACGGATCGAACCCACGTTTCCTGCACTGGCAGGTGGATTCTTTACTGCTGAGCCACCCTGGAAGTGCCCACATCCTATATAGAGTAGGAATATTGTCTTCATCTGATGCCTCCTCAGTAGCAGTGTTCATGTGGCTGTGGAGACGGGGTCGGTCACCGTCTTCTCCCACATACACTGGTGGCTCGTGGGAAGTCATGAGGTGGAAGGCTTAAAGAGGTGCTTTTCAAGGCCTGCTGTCGTCGGCTTGTGGAGGACTCTTTGGAGAATGCATGTACTTTGGTGTTCTGCCTGGGACTGGAAGGCCAGCTTGAGTTAGCTTTGTGAAATCCTTCTGCACTCGGCTGGCAACCTGTCTTGCTGTCCTGTTACCCAGTTCATCTGCTCTCTTCTGCTAGTGTCGAGCCTCTGCTTCTTCAGGAGGGTATTTCAGGAGTAGTCCTTCAAGCTTCTTCTGGTCTTCATCAGTCCACAATTAGTTAAACGTATCATCACACAGGTGTCCTCTTATCATCCGAGGATGACTGTTTGAACCTTCTGGACCATCACTTAAAGGCAATGTAGAGTATGAGAGGGACTCCCCATCCTTCCTAGGATCTAAAGGACTTTTTGGTCTAGCAGGTAAACCAACTTTATAAAAAACTAGTTTAAGTCTCCTCGTATGTCTTTTATGATTTTAAAATTCTCTTTCAAAGTTCCCAAGGCTATTGGTTAATTGGTCCCGTACAATCTGAGCTACCTGAACAACTCTCTGTGGTCATGGAAGCCCTATACCAGCCTTCTTCTGGAGTTTTCCCTCACATCCAATGGGATTTTTAAGTGTTTCTCTCGGAAGTCTGCCCAAACGTTCAAGGTCCTGAACTGCTTGGACACGCGGCACCTTGAGAGCAGCAACATCGTCTGTAACAGTCTCTGATCATTTCACCGCAGGCTGCTCTGGCCACTGTGACTGCCCTCGGGCCCCACCTGGCACCGGCTCGGGAAGCCACCTCAGGGAAGCTCGACAGAGGCGCCAGGACACCTTCCCTGGTATTTTTACACAATAGGGACCTCGATAAATTATAGCGTTTTGGTCCTTCAACTGCAAAGGAACCAAAGATTGTCAATGGGCCATCAGGAATCTCCCCCGTGTAGAGGAGAACATACATGCAGCAAAAAACGCCTGAAATTTTAGAATTTCATTGTTTCTCAATCTTTTTACTTGACAGAAATAAATATAAGTGTTGTTGCGCTTACATTGTCTCAGCCTATTTTGAAAATGAGATAATGCATCTTCAGGGTGGGACAGAGAATCGTCCCTCCTGACACATTTTGCACAGTGATAACAGAGCTCTGTGGGGAAAGGATGAACCAGGAGGGAGAAGCTACTTAAAGCCGCTGCTTTCTTTCCAAATTGCGCTGCAGAGTAGTAAACTATCAAAGCCACACATATCTTCCCCTTTCATCAACGTGATAGAAGATGACTTGCAGGCCAAAGCAGCCCACGCTCCAGCACAAAGGAGGGCTCCTTTCATATCCAGATGCAGCTCTGTAATCCTCTGCAGACTCCCAGCATCACTTACTGGGTTGGAAGTTGACTATTTGGCTGGCTCTTGTGTTTCCTTCACTATTAGAGTCTGAGCCACAGCAGGAGGAACTTACCATCAACCTTGTTGATGGATGCTACAGAGAGAAAATTTAAAGGGGTTGGCTGTGAAATGAAAGCTCCTGGTTGAACACTGTTCCCAACACATAGGAAAAAAGTTGGTCTTTGAGTGATAGATCCATCCTAGATTTTTACGTGGCAGAGAGAAGTTAGGTGCACATTGTGCTGTTCTTTGCTGAAAAAAGTTCACAAGTAAGGCTTGGTGTGAGTGTGTGTTCACAAGTGAGGCTTGGTGTGTGTGTGTGTGTGTGTGTGTGTGTATGTATGTGTGTAGCTTATGGTGAATAGTGGTCTCCGAAGACCATTTAGCAGGACCAGTCAAGAGCTTTTGTGTAGCAGAATTTTATTAAAGTGAAAAAGAGACAGAGAAAACTTCTGACATAGACATCAGAAGGGGGCGGAGAGTGCCCCCCCTTGCTAGTTTTAGGAAGCTGTTTTATGTCTGTTAGAAAGCTATTAATCAGATAAGAGAGACACCTCAAGGCTGAAGGAGTTTCACTAGGCCCCTCGCCCACAGTATGTGTTTTTGATATAGGATGGCATGAAGTGTGTCATCTCCTAGACGTAAAACAATTGACATAATTCCTGGTTTGTTGAGCTATTATCAGCCTAAGGTTTGAGAAAAGAAAAAAGTTAGTTTTAGGTGGAACCATTTTGAAGAAAGGCAGATTCCAAAGCAAATACAGTTTCATTAACACAGCTTAAGAAAACCATTTCCATGGAGAGTTTGTTTCTTCCTGCCACTCAAGGGAGGGATAAAAACGTGTCTGACACTTGCGGCCTGTTTCCTCTGTTTGGAGACCTCTGGCCTTCCTGCCTGTTACCCTCTCCTATGTGTGAGCCCAGCTCACTTGGAAGCCTCATTACTAATTCAGGAAGAAGGACCCCAAACCTCAAGCCAAACAAACAAGCAATATTAGTTGCTGTACCCTACACCACCCCCATATTTGAAATAAAATGAAGTAGGCATCAAGACCTCCATTCCTTACCTTATTAACTCACATTGAGGTAGGAGACAGTGGGCCTCTGGGCCAGGCACTTGGTGTTTGTCAAGTGGAGTAAAATGGAGCCTTTGTTCTCACCCCTGCGTCCCCACTGAAGGGAGGCTGAGCACGGTGTTAATGAGAGCTCTCAGGACAGAGGAAAGGAGACACTTGTGCACCTTCATGTGAAGAGGCAAATGGTAATAAAACCACCTTGGGCGTCAGCATCCTAAGATGCTCCTGGTACCCACTGCTGGCCTGCTCTTCCTATAACATGGTAAAGACATCTTAACATGTTAAAGAAAAACTGCTCCTACCCAGAGTAGTTTTACATCTTTCAATGAGAAATCTGAGAACTAGGGAAGACACAGTAAGCACCAAATCCAGTGTTTCCTAAACTCTGGGCAGAGCAAAGCCATCTGGACTCTGCCTTCACTGGCTGGGATCTCTCTGTTGAACAGTCTCTCTGCTGGGTCTTGAGCTTGGGCAGATGTGGGGCCCTGACTAATGCAAATCTGCATTTTACAGAAGAGGAAATTGAGGTCCACAGATGGGACCCGAGAGCCTCTGGGCACAGCAGAACCAGGACTGAATTCAGCTCCAAAGCACATCAAAACCCAATCAAGCTACGTTTCCTTTGTCAGTAGGCACAGATCTTGTATTGTGGGCTTTAGGGCCACAGATCTGAAGATTCGGTTGTTCAGAGCAGAAGGCAATTTGAATCAATTGTCCTGTTCAGTCTGCACCAGGAAGCTCTTTACTGATCTCCTGACACCCTGGGAAAAATACCATCACCCAGCTCTGAAAATGCCTGATTAGCATGTCAGCTGGGGCTGCTTAAACTTTACCTTTAGGTTATCTCTATTTAATACCTCAGGGCTCTCTGTTCTATTGATCGCTGAGTCTGACTCACTGCTGATGTTTTTGAGCAATTGATCATTACTTCAGGTAAATGGGGAATCCAGAGGGAAGAAGGTGTTTGTGGTCCTGCAATTTCCTGGCGTATTACCCATCTGGGAGATGGTTTAGGAGTCTACTGGAGAAGACATTTTTAAAAATACAGCTCAGCATCACACTTTTTGTGAAAATTGACACCTAACTTAATTCAGGAGAAATCTGGAAGAGTTAGAATGTAGAGCTTCCTTGCCTGAAGTTGTGGAGCCAGTATGGGTGGGCTTGATCTTGGCAAAAAAGCAAAGAAAGTCTGATCTCGTCTTAAAGGGGCCCCTTTGGGTCAACTCAATGATTATTTGCAACCTGTGTTGGAGAAACAGTTGTAGACTCAGTTCTATTAATGTTTTTCTGTCTCAGATATTAATTTAAGGTAGAGACGCTCATTCCTTTTGGTTGTTGTTTAAACCCCTGGTTTTTGCGTTTATACTAAATTGAGTCATAAAAGAATCTCCAAAACTTATAAAACTCGGCTGATATTAACGTATTTTTGCACATAGATACATGCCATTTGCTTTGAGGTGGGGTTAAGAGGCTGTTCTGAAGTCAAAGTTTTAAAACATGTGAGTTTGAAACCTATGGACCTGCTAGTAGTAAATAAAGAGTAAAGTAATAGAGCCGATCAAGCCTCCTGTTTACACAGTACTTTTGCTTCTCACAGGGACAACGGCATTTCTTAAAGAGTGATTTGCTGGGTGGGGTGGAAGGGTTGGCCTTAAAAAGCGGCCCCCACACACTGACACTTTAAACTCAGACAAAATGATCTGTTCTCTTTATGGTTAAGTGCTGAGGCTCTCCTTGTCAGTTCAGTTAATTCCTGAGAGAGGGAACACACAGACTTGAACTACATTGGGTCTATTTCTCCAGGTGGAGAATGCGTGAAGGCGGGAGGCAGTGTTGGTTCAGTTCTATTTTGTTCCTGGTAGAGATGTAAATGGACTTCCCTGGTGGCTCAGATGGTAAAGCGTCTGCCTACGATGTGAGAGACCCGGGTTCAATCCCTGGGTCGGGAAGATACCCTGGCAAAGGAAATGGCAACCCACACCAGTACTCTTGCTTGGAAAATCCCATGGACGGAGGATCCTGGTAGGTTATGGTCCATGGGGTCGCAAAGAGTCAGACACGACTGAGCCACTTCACTCAGAGATATAAAGCCTCTGGCATATCATCTCGGTTAATCCTCTAACAACTCAAAAGTTCCGTAGGATTATCACTGCTTGACAGATTAACCCCAGGCGTGGGACGTGAACAAATTGCTGAGTTGCACAGGTAGAATCTGAAGTTGTCTTAGCCCAGGTTGTATAATAAAACACAACAAGCTGGGTGGCTTAATCCACAGACATTTATATCTCACAGACCTGGAGGCTGGGAACCCAAAATCAAGGTGGCCTTGGGTTCCTGACCTGGGCCTACTTCCTGGTTCCTAGACATCTGTCTTCCAACTGTGTCCTTACATGCCTGGGAAAGAGAGAGAGTTCTGGTCTCTCTCCTTACAGGAACACTAATCCCGTCACGGGCGCCCCTCCTCATTACCTCATTCAACTTAATTATCCCCCTAATGGCCCACCTCCCAGTGCCAGCCCACTGGGAGTTACAGCTTCAATATATAAACTTAGAAGGGAGACAGTCAGTCCTCAGTAGGAGATGTCCTCACTTGCTGCCCCCTTGCTGAGCCTTGGCAGGGACTGAAGAAGCGCTGTAAAAAGGACCAGATGGGTAGGGAATCTGAGAACACTGGTGCTGCAATTAAGAGGCCACTAATATTGGGGGACGTTCCTAGGGGCAAGATGGAGCCTTGAGAATGAGAGATCATCTATAGGGAAGAAAGAGCATTTCCTTTTTCCTTTTTCTTTTGTAACCCTAACTTGTAGCATGTCAGTTTGGTGCCTATATGTACACACTCACACAGTACGTACATTCATACCCGTATTTCTATGGAGAGCGATACAGAGGAGTAGAATAGGATTAGAGTCTATAACATTAGTTAATTCTGGGAGGTGAAATTCTAAGTTATTTGATCTTTTTTTTTTTCATTTATCTGTAGTGTTTACTTTTCTAAAATGACCTGTTTATTATTTGTGTTTATATAAAATTGATATTCCAAATCCTCCCAATATATCTTTTCACGATTTGAGTTCTTTTTCAAAGGTCACTTGTGTTGTGTCTGTGTATTTCAAAACAATAGGTTGTAAATCCAGGCATTTAGTGTTAACTCTTATTTTTCTTCCCACCATCCTGATATATTTGCTGTTGCTGGTGGTTTGCTTTTTGTGTAAGACTGACTAGTTGTTTTGATATCCTATAACTGCAATCTAAATGATTACGTGTTTTTCTGAGCTCTCCTCGAGGCTTTCAACAGCATGAGATTTTTGTGCCCTTACAGTTATGAGACAGAAATGAAGACATTTGCTGTTGTTCATTTGCCGAGTCATGTCTGACTCTTCACGACTCCCTGGACTACAGCACTCCAGGTTTCCCTGTTCCTCACCATCTCCCAGAGCTCAGTAGGACATCTCCTACTGAGGACTGACTGTCTCCCTTCTAAGTTTATATATTGAAGCTGTAACTCCCATGTCCATCGAGTTGGTGATGCCATCTAACCATCTCATCCTCTGTCGTCCCCTTCTCTTCCTGCCCTCAATCTTTCCTAGCATCAGGGTCTTTTCCAATGAGTCAGTTTTTCACATCAGATGGCCTAAGTATTGCAGCTTTAGCTTCAGCATCAGTCCTTCCAATAAGTATTCAGGATTGATTTCCCTTAAGATTAACTGGTTTGATCTCCTTGCTGTCCAAAGGACTCTCAAGAGTCTTATTCAGCATCACAGTTTAAAGACCTTTTATGAAATGGAAAAAGGTGAAGTTAGGAGAACTGAGCCCACTGGGCTGCCCAGCAATCCCCGTCCCACAGATGAATGACTTTGTTACCTTTTCAAAGAAGAGTCAATTTTTGATTCATGAACATTTTAAAAATAAACATTAAATGAAGCTAGCCTTATTTTTTTTTGCCAATACGGTTTGGGAACAAAGATTAAAATAAACAAATTGGAAAAGGAAAGCCTTTAGTTATTCTTTGTAACATTTAAAGCTTAAAGTGGCTTAGTGGGAACTAAAAGTAATTAGAAATCAAAATTATATTTGCTTCATCAATATTAAAATAAATCCAAGGGAAAACAAAGAGGCTCTTTTGTCATTAAGTTTAATTTGATGTAACGGTCTTAGTTCTTACTGTTTGCAACTGTGGGGGTTTTCTTTAAAAGAATGTCTGAGCATGTATTTTGTAAAACATCAACAATTTCCTGAGTTATCTATAGAAGGTAGATGATTCAAAGGGGAAGAAAGAAAGAGAAGACTTCAGAACAGGCAGGTGAGGTGAGGTCTTAACAGCAGCTCAAGACTGCACGTTGGGTGGGATGACTGAGAAGCCAGGGAGGAGCCAGATGTCCCCAGGGGCCCCCAGGGCGAGGTTCCTCTCTCCTGTCCTCCACTGTGTTGCTGGGTAGCATTCTCAACTCCCTCAGGGACAATGCTGTTGTGGAGCTGTGTTTCCTCTGGCAAGAGCAGGGAGCAGGGAGAATCCTAGAGTGTGAGACAACCTGTTCTAGAAGAACCTGGGCAAGTAGGGTGGCCACTGAACAGTTGGAAGGCACTTCATGAGAACTGAGCCGATCGAGTCTGGGCCAACACAAGTCTGAGCCTTGGCGTATAATGAGTTAGGGTTAGGGTTAGCACGACCTGTAACCTGCTGCCATGTGCAGGAAGGAGCCCTCAGGTAGAACCACCCTCTGCTGACAGTTTGGTCCATGCCAGGCCCTGTATTAAGTCAGAGGTGTTCATGCATTTTCTCATGTAAGATTCACAACAACCTTCAGGAGAAGAAATGAGTCCCTCCATTTTTTAATAATACAACATCAATTTATTTATCTCATTCTCTGATGGCTGTACCTCTCTTTTCATTGTGCAAAAATACATATAGTTTTTCACTTTTAATCATGTTTCTGCTAAGTCGCTTCAGTCATGTCCGACTCTGTGCGACCCCATAGACGGAAGCTCACCAGGCTCCCCAGTCCCTGGGATTCTCCAGGCAAGAACACTGGAGTGGGTTGCCATTTCCTTCTCCAATGCATGAAAGTGAAAAGTGAAAGTGAAGTCGCTCAGTCGTGTCCGACTCTTAGCGACCCCATGGACTGGAGCCTACCAGGATCCTCCGTCCATGGGATTTTCCAGGCAAAAGTACCGGGGTGGGGTGCCATTGCCTTCCCCGAATCATGTTTAAGTATATAGTTTAATAAATCACATACATTCACATTGTTATGCCACCACCATCCTCCCAAACTGAAATGGTACCCATGAAAGAAAATCTTCCCCTCCCTCTCCCCCCAGCCCCCGGCAGCCACTGTTCAACTTTCTGTCTCTATCATCTCCATATTCTAGGATTCTTATATCAGTGGAATGATACAATGCTTGTCTTTTTGTGTCTGACTTATTTCACTTAGCATCATGTTTTCAAGTTTCACCCATATTGTGGTAGTCTTATTTTATTTTTAATTTTATTATTTTTTATTGCAATATCATTGACATAACATTGTATAAATCTAAAGTGTACAATGTGATAAACAGTATCCCCATTTTATAGACTGGGTATCTGATATTTACATTGAATAACTTGCCCAGGGCCGTCAGGGGAATAAGTGCAGAGTTCAGTTCAGTTCAGTCACTTAGTTATGTCCAACTCTTTGCGACCCTATGGACTGCAGCACGCCAGGCTTCCCTGTCCATCACCAACTCCCCAAGCCTAATCAAACTCATGTCCATTGAGTCGGTGATGCCATCCAACCATCTCATCTTCTGTTGTCCCCTTTTCCTCCAGCCTTCAATCTTTCCCAGCATCAGGATCTTTTCCAATGAGTCAGCTCTTTGCATCAAGTGGCCAAAGTATTGGAGTTTCAGGTTCAGCATCAGTCCTTCCAATGAATATTCAGGACTGATTTCCTTTAGGATGGACTGGTTGGATCTCCTTGCAGTCCAAGGGACTCTCAAGAGTCTTCTCCAACACCACAGTTCAAAAGCATCCATTCTTCAGTGCTCAGCTTTCTTTATAGCCCAACTCTCACATCCATACATGACCACAGGAAAAACCATAGCTTTGACTAGACGGACCTTTGTTGGCAAAGTAATGTCTCTGCTTTTTAGTATGCTGTCTAGGTTGGTCATAACTTTTCTTCCAAGGAGCAAGCATCTTTTAATTTCATGGCTGCAGAGGAAGAATTCAAATCTGATATTGCATGCTGGGATTCCTGCTCTTAACCATCCTTGACACAAGTGTTCTTCCAAATGCAGACCATAGACTGCTACATCAGAGTCACCTAGCACACCTCAGAAATGTAGCTTTCTGGGCCCCACCCCAGTCCTGTGCTGTGCTTAGTCGCTCAGTTGTATCTCTTTGTAGCCCACCAGACTCTTCTGTAAGTGGGATTCTCCAGTCAAGAATCCTGGAGCGGGGTGCCATGCCCTCCTTCAGCCACCCAGTCCTACTAAATGATAATCTTTGTATTTTTAACTAGCTCCTGAGTTGCTTCTTATGTAAACCTAAAATTTGAGAATCCCTCCATTCCTTTTTATTGAAAACACAGCTTAGAAATGATGGTGGTGGAGAGAAAGAAGGCACAATAATGAACTTAATGCTAGGTGATTTCACTAGAAAGAACAAATGAGTGAGCAAGACTCCTGGAGCTCTTAAGCCTATATTTTCTGTGGGGCCTCCTGGAATGATTTCCAGTGTCCATTCCTATCTCCTTTGTGGCCACATGACTTCTCCTTTTGTGAAGCAAAAATATAAACCTCTTGTACTTATGCTATATTTTTCATTCCCATTTTTATGGATCATGTCAACATATATTATGTATGAAAAACAAGCCAGCTTATCATCAATGCAGTGAAGATGTAGCATCCTGGTGAATGGCATAAGAAAGGAAAGATACTGATGACGAGCTGAGAGGCTGGGAAATCAATGCACAGTGTAGCCAGAAGAGACATCATGTTGAGTGTGGGCCTGAAAGCTCACCTTCAGAAAGATTTTCACCTTGAAATCTGGTGATGTGTGCAACAGATGTTTTAATTTACCTAAGATAATTTGCGTAATCAATTTAACATGTGGCTTATCAAACCTGCCAAAAAGCAGGTGACAATATGGAATTAATATGATTACTAATTTGACACATCATTGAGATTAATTTGACCTTTCTTGCTCTCAGAATACCCAGAGGTCTTTACAGACAGGGATAATGTGCTGTGAGCTGCCGTGTGTAGCAACCTGAAATCCACTACCCAGCCTCAGAAATAAAGCAACCACTTGGCTCAGTCTGGCCTCATGCTTCAGTGCCTTGTCTTTCAGAGTCTCTTCTAAGTTGAAAAGAAGGAGTGTTGAGTGTTGTAGGAGGCATCTGACTGTGAGTGCTCATGACTTTATGAAAAGAAATGGATATATCTTTCCTCTAATACCATAAATGGTACATGGATTTATCCTTGGTCCCAGACTTAAAGAAATGTCACCTTTGAGAATCCATGGTGAGGATACATTTAAGTCTTTAAGTCTGGAGAATCAAAATAAGGAATTAAAATGATTCATTGGTTTGGTTGCAATAGTAAATTATTGGAAACAATAGAAAAGTTTATCAATAGAGTATTGGTTAAATAAAATGTGCCAATAGAATGTATACAACCATTCAAGTGATGTGGGAAAAGTATATTTAATAACACAAAAACATGTTAGTGATGTAAGGTGGTGTGAACGGATCATTTTGTCATTTTATTTTTGTAAGGAAAATTATATGTATATATCTGAAAATATAAATACCAATATGTTAATCCTGGTTATATCTGTCCATGGTTATATCAATACATGGCAGGATACAGTGTTAATATCTTAGGCTGTCTTCTTTTTTGTATTTCATCCTTTTTTCTGTATTCTGTTCTGTGACAGTGATTTCCACCATTCTGTCTTCCAGGTCACTTATCTGTTCTTCTGCCTCAGTTACTCTGCTATTGATTCCTTCTAATGTATGGTTCATCTCTGCTTGTTTGTTCTTTAGGGCTTCTAGGTCTTCGGTAAACATTTCTTGCAACTTCATCCTGGATCATTGTCACTATCATTATTCTGAATTCTGGAAGATTGCCTATCTCCACTTCATTTAGTTGCTTTTCTGGGATTTTTGTCTTGTCCCTTCCTCTGGGACATAATCTTTCATTAGGGGACATAGGTTTTTCATTTTGATTAACTTTCTGTGATGTGATTTTCGTTCTGGTGGCTGCAGGATTGTAGTTCTTCTTGCTTCTTCTGTCTGTCCTCTGGTGGAGGAGGCTAAGAGACTTGTATAAGCTTCCTGATGGGAGGGACTGATGCTGGGTAGAACTGGGTCTTGCTCTGGTGGGCAGAGCCATGCTCCAGTAAAACTTTAATCTGATTGTCCGCTAATGGATGAGGCTGTGCTCCCTCTCTGTTAGTTTTTTGGCCTGAAGCGATCCAGCCCTGGAGTCTGCAGGCTCCACGGTAGGACTAATGGTGACCTCCAAGAGGGGTCACACCAAGGGACACCTCCCGGGACTGCTGCTGCCAGTGCCCCCACCCCTGCTAGCCACTGCAGACCTCCACCTCCACAGGAGAACCTCCAACATGAGCAGGTAGGTCTGTTTCAGTCTCCTGTGAGGTCACTGCTCCTTTCCTCTGGGTCCTGGTGCATGCAAGATTTTGTTTGTGCCCTCTAAGAGTGCAGCCTCTGTTTCCCCCAGGCCTGTGGAAGTCCTGTAATCAAAGCTTATTGGCCTTCAAGGTCAGATTCCCTGGAGATTCCTAGTCACTTTGTTGGATCTCTAGGCTGGGAAGCCTGATATGGGGCTCAGAACCTTCACAACAGTGGGAGAACGTCTTTGATACCATTGGTCTCCAGTTTGTGGGTTGCCCACCCAGCAAGTATGGGATTTGATTTTATCATGATTGGCCTCCTCCTACCGTCTCGTTGCAGCTTCTCCTGTGTCTTTGGATGTGGGGTCTCTTTTTGGTGGGCTCCGGTATCCTTCCTCCTGTCAATGACTGCTGCTGCTGCTGCTAAGTCGCTTCAGTCATGTCCGACTCTGTGCGACCCCATGGACGGAAGCTCACCAGGCTCCCCTGTCCCTGGGACTCTCCAGGCAAGAACACCGGAGTGGGTTGCCATCTCCTTCTCCAATGCATGAAAGTGAAAAGTGAAAGTGAAGTCACCCAGTCGTGTCCGACCCCCAGCGACCCCATGGACTGGAGCCCACCAGGATTCTCCGTCCATGGGACTCTCCAGGCAAAAGTACTGGGGTGGGGTGCCATTGCCCTCCCTGACTGGTCAACAGCTAATTGGGAGCTTGGTGCTCTCATAGGAGATGAGTACATTCCTTCTACTCCGCCATCTTGAACCTGTTTCAAAATAGAATTGTTTTCTTTGTATTATTGGTTTGTCAGATATCTTAGTTAATAATACTTATTGCATTCTGTGGCTTGTCTTTGCATTTTCTTCATGGTATCTATTGGTGAGCAGAAATGTTTAATTTTAATGAAGTTCAATTTTATCAGTTTTTCTTTTATGGTTAGTTCTCTCTGTAACCTAAGAATTATTTGTCTATCTCAAGGTTTCATGTTTTCTTCTATATGCTTTAGAGTTTTAACTTTCATGTCTATGTCTGGGATCCATCTCAAATGAATTTTTGTGTATGTATGGTATGAGGTAGGAATCAAATTAGGTCTTTTTTTATCCAGTTGTTTCAGCAACTCACATCTTCAAACTGATAGAATATGCCTTTATCCCTTTCTTTGTTCATCATACAAAAAGCATTCTAATTCAAGCCTGAAATCTTGTGATATTTCTTCTTTACATACAAACTGTAAATGGGATATATAGGAACAGTTTCTTTTTCTCCTACATCCTGCTGCCACGCAACTAATAACTTTAAGTGCAAATTATTATGTCCCCCAGACAATTTCAAATTATTTGCTTCTTTAGGATCATCTATTTCAGGTTTAGGGAGAAAAAAAAGATTTTTTAAGGAAAAAAACTTTTAAGCTTTTCTTTGACTCTGCGTTTCTGATTAACATACAAGGAAAATCAACTGTTGAGTTTGATGCTGCAAATTTGTATCTACCATATAAAGGGTGTCTGTATGCAGACTCAGTTGCTTCAGTCACGTCCAACTCTTTGTGACCCTATGGACCATGGCCTGCCAGGCTCCTCTGTCCATGGGACACTGCAGTGAGTTGCCATGCCCTCCTCCAGGGGATCTTTCTGACCCAGGGATGGAACCTGTGTCTCTTAGTCTTACTGGCAGGTGGGCTCTTTACCACTAGTGTCACCTGGGAAACCCATATAAAAGGTGAAGTAAGTGACTGCTACTGCTACTGCTAAGTCGCTTCAGTCGTGTCCGACTCTGCGAGACCCCATAGACGGAAGCTCACCAGGCTCCCTTGTCCCTGGGATTCTCCAGGCAAGAATACTGGAGTGGGTTGCCATTTCCTTCTCCAATGCATGAAAGTGAGAAGTCAAAGTGAAGTCGCTCAGTCGTGTCCGACTCTTAGCGACCCCATGGACTGCAGCCTACCAGGCTCTTCCGTCCATGGGATTTTCCAGGCAAAAGTACTGGGGTGGGGTGCCATTGCCTTCCCCGTGAAGTAAGTGAAGAGGAACTCAAAAACCTCTTGATGAAAGTGAAAGTGGAGAGTGAAAAAGTTGGCTTAAAGCTCAACATTCAGAAAACGAAGATCATGGCATCTGGTCCCATCACTTCATGGGAAATAGATGGGGAAACAGTGGAAACAGTGTCAGACTTTCTTTTTCTGGGCTCCAAAATCACTACAGACGGTGACTGCAGCCATGAAATTAAAAGACGCTTACTCCTTGGAAGGAAAGTTATAACCAACCTAGACAGCATATTCAAAAGCAGAGACATTACTTTGCCAACAAAAGTTCATCTAGTCAAGGCTATGGTTTTTCCTGTGGTCATGTATGGATGTGAGAGCTGGACTGTGAAGAAGGCTGAGCACCAAAGAATTGATGCTTTTGAACTGTGGTGTTGGAGAAGACTCTTGAGAGTCCCTTGGACTGCAAGGAGATCCAACCAGTCCATTCTGAAGGAGATCAGCCCTGGGATTTATTTGGAAGGAATGATCCAGTACTTTGGCCACCTCATGTGAAGAGTTGACTCTTTGAAGAAGACTCTGATGCTGGGAGGGATTGAGGGCAAGAGGAGAAGGGGAAGACAGAGGATGAGAAGGCTGGATGGCATCACTGACTCGATGGACGTGAGTCTGAGTGAACTCCAGAAGTTGGTGATGGACAGGGAGGCCTGGTGTGCTGCAATTCATGGGGTCGCAAAGAGTCGGACACAACTGAGCGACTGATCTGATCTGATCTGATCTGAATATGAAACAACATTGGGGCTTAACTCATTTTTTCAATGTCTTCAAATGTGGTATATGTCTGACTCATAAAAGTCAAGGTTATCTGAAGGAAAAAGAATAAGAATTCCAAAAAGAAAAAAAGGAGAAAGTGTCAAATAATGCAGAGATGTCAAAGATCAATGGAAATGACCCTTAGATATAAAAATTAGGAATGACCTAAATAAGAGGACTGAAGGCGGGAGGAGAAGGGGATGACAGAGGATGAGATGGTTGGATGGCATCACTGACTCAATGGACATGAGTTTGAGCAAGCTCTGGGAGATGGTAAAGGACTGGGAATCCTGGTGTGCTACAGTCCATGAGGTCGCAAAGAGTCACACATGACTCAGCAACTGAACAGTGACAAAATGGGAGGAGGCTCTGCAGGATGCTGGAGGTGCAAACAAGAGGGGCGAGGGAAGCTGAGGGCAAAACAAGACTTCACAGGAATGGATAGAATTAAGAGACTATCTCTTTTAAGAGACAGAAGAGAAGAGCCAATAAATTGTGGAGATAAAATTTCTGGCAAATATCAAATATATTCTGATGCTAAAAAGTCCATATAGGAATGCTTACTTTCTAAAAAAGAAATTCTCAGATCAGATCAGAGATCAGATCAGTCGCTCAGTCGTGTCCGACTCTTTGCGACCCCATGAACCGCAGCACACCAGGCCTCCCTGTTCTACTTTATTATAAATATGCAATATTTTAACAACATTTTTGGATTTACAGAAAAATTGAGCAGGTAATACAGAGTTCCCATATACCCCACATATAGTTTCTTATATTTACATTACACTGGTATGATACCTTTGTTAAAATCCATGAGCCAATTTTGATACATTGTTATTAACGGAAACGTCATTTTGTTCAGATTTCCTTGGTTTTTGCCTAATGACTTTTTTCTGTTCCTGGATCCCATCTAAGATACCATATCACACTGAACTTAGGCTCGGTTGGCTCCTCTTGGCTCTGACAGTTTCTCAGACTTTCTTTATTTATAATGACTTTGACAGTTGTGAAGAATGCTGATCAAGTATATCAAAGGATGCTCTTCTATTGAAATTTGTCTGATAAGTTACTCATGATTAGACTTGGTTATGGGTTTATGAGAGGAAGGTCACAGAGGTAAAGTGCCATTTTCATCACATCATATCAAGGGTATGTATTAGCAATGTGATTTATGAAATGACTCTTGATATTGACCTTGAACTGGCTGAGATGGTGTTTATCAGGTGTCTATGCTTTAAAGTTACTTTCCATTCATCTTCTTCCTACACTGTACTCTTTGGAAGGAAGTTACTGTGTATAGCACACACCTGTGGAGTAGGGAGCTATGTTTCCTCTCCTGGATACTAAGATAAACTATCTGGAATTCTTCCTCATGGAAGATTTTTCTCTTCTTCCCATTTACTAATGTATTCAATCATTTATTTATATCATTGTGGACTCAAGGAACTTTATACACTGGGTTATAATCCAATAATACCTTGTTTTGCCACTAAGATTGTTCTAGTTCTGGCTACTGAAAGCTCTTCCAGTTAACTCTGCAAGTTTACTTTCTAACCTAAAGCTGTTTAGTATTCAGCTCTGTTTTTATACCATGAGATTTAAAAGCAGGAACGAGACCTAAAATGTAATTATTATATTGGCTAAAACCAACTTCTTCAATATTAGATGGTCTCTTAGGGCTTCCCTGGTGGCTCAAACAGTAAAGAATCTGTCTGTAGTGCAGGAGACCTGAGTTCAATCCTGGGTGGGGAAGATCCTGTGGGGAAGATCCTGTGGAGAAAATAATGGCTACCCACTCCAGTATTCTTGCCTGGAAAATTCCATGGACAGAGGAGCCTGGCAAGCTATACTCCATGGGGTCACAAGGAGCTAGACACGACTGAGTGACTAACACTTCCCTTTAAATGCCTTAGAGCAATCTTGTTCTGTTTGCACATTTGTAATGATTAAAAATGGAGAAGGTCACCATTTTAAAGGGAGCAGTGTTTATTGATCTTTCACCCATCATTCCCTCAGCCAGCTGGTTGCAGGGCTGAGGCACAGCGTTCAGTTTCTCCAGGGCTGATTAACATCTACTGTCCAGCCATTAACTATACCCCACAAACTAAGCTTGGCACCAGCCAGCTTGTTTATACAGATGCTGATGTAGCTGTCTGGGCCCAAAGGCGTGCCTTGAAGATGGTGATTCAGCTCAAGGGCTTCACAGACAAAGGCTGTGTCACAGTCTGTGGGCATCTGGGGATCCTAAGTTAATGCATCAAAGAATGTGGATTATATGTGGAAAGGGGCTTGCTGTAAACTGAATGTTAGGGTCCCCACAAAATCCATATGTTGAAACCTAATCCTCAGTGTGATGGTATTTGAAGGTAGGGCATTTGGGAGGTTATTAGGTCATAGGAGTGAAACCCTTATAAGTGGGATTTACAAAACCCACTTGTAAAGGACTTAAGTCCTTTACAAAAGAGACAGCAGAGAGCTCCCTTGCCCCTTCTGCTATGTGAGGACACAGGAAGAAGACAGCTGTCTACAAACCAGAATGTGGGTCCTCACCAGACACGGAGTCTTGCCAACACCTTCATCTTGGACTTCTGGACTATGAGAAGTAAATCTGTTGTTTACAATCTTCCTGATCTATGGTATTCTACCATAGCAGTCAGAACAAACTAAGACAGGACAGTATTGGTTATGTTTCCTTTATAATACATCACTCCCAAACTTAGTGACCTAACAGTTCTTTATGCTCTCTCATGGTTCCTATGGGTTGGGTATTTGGGAAATACTCAGTGGGTGGTTCTAGCTTAGAGTGTCTCATGATTTGCCATCAGATGGTGGTTGAGAACTGGAGTTCTTCAGCCACATGTCTGGGACCTGGGCTGGGATGATCAAAACATCTGGGGACTGAAACTGCTGGGGCTCCCAGCTCTCTCCCAGTCTCTCTCTCCACATAACCCCTCCAGCACGGCAGCTTCCTGGGAGCTGGACTTCTTACATGGTAGCTCAGGCCACCAGAGGCACGAGTCCCAAGAGAGGGAGAGGACACCATGCTGAAGGTATGTTGCTTTTTTCTAACTTAGCCTCAGATTACAAGATCACATTGTCAATTAGAAGCTTGTCATTAATATCATGCAGTATTCTAGGGGAAAGGAATTGGGCTTCCTCTTTTTAGGGGAAAAGTGTCAGAGAATTGCAGATGAGTTTTAAAGCCATCACAGGTCCTCAGAGGCCTGATAGCCCCTAAGGGCTGTATGGCTTCCACTAACCACTCTCATTCCTCCTCACCCTCCTGTCTCAGTCCTGTGGCCCAGGAAGCCGGTGACAGCTCCTCTCTGCTATTAGTCCTGGGACTCTGCACCCTCGTGATTTCCCTGCACACTGCCCACACCTTTGTACCATCCTTGTGTTATATGCTCCATCAACTACCCCCTTGAGAGTGCCATCTGTCTCCTGCTCTGACATTGGCTATTATACCCATCTCCCTCTCAGAGATCAGGTGATGGCTTGCCCAAGCTCCTGGTCAGTGATCTGGGGCTTGGGACACCTAATCCAGAGCCCTTTTGTTTTTACCCTATAGCTGGTGTACATGGAAACCAGAATAAAACCCTGGAAATTCTTGATTGCTCTTACAGGGTGTTGCTTCACAGAGCTGCTTCACAGTGCTAAGCCTGAGGCAAAAGGAAGTCACTAAGAGCACTGGTACAAGGAGATCCAACCAGTCCATTCTGAAGGAGATCAGCCCTGGGATTTCTTTGGAAGGAATGATGCTAAAGCTGAAACTCCAGTACTTTGGCCACCTCACGCAAAGAGTTGACTCATTGGAAAAGACTCTGATGCTAGGAGGGATTGGGGGCAGGAGGAGAAGGGGATGACAGAGGATGAGATGGCTGGATGGCATCACTGACTCGATGGACGTGAGTCTGAGTTAACTCTGGGAGTTAGTGATGGACAGGGAGGCCTGGTGTGCTGCGATTCATGGGGTCGCAAAGAGTCGGACACGATTGAATGACTGAACTGAACTGAAGAGCACTGGTGTCTTTATCTAAAACTTTGGTATTTTGTTCATCCTGGATTTTTTGCACTAATTTGCTTTTAAGTTATATTGCATTATACTGTTCAGTACAATAAGTCTTTGCCCTAACTGCCCTGCCCAAGTCCCGGCCGCATCTTCCCATTCTCCCCGACTCTTCTCTCTGCCACCCCATGCAGCTGGCCGTGGTCTTCAGAGCTGACTCCAGAACCGCTTCAGCTCCTCCTTCCCCTTTCTCCAGGTTTCACATTTGATTCTCGTTACCTGGCTGATGGCACATCTTTGGATGTTGTCAGCTAATATTTGAGTGGTGACAGTTCTTTAATTTGTAACTAGGTGGAAAAAGCAGAAGGCCCTTTTACAATTTGTTTTCAGGTACCAGCCAGAAGTGCTAGGAGTGCCGTGTGTGTGTGTGTGTGTGTGTGTGTACTAGATGCAGAGGATAGTGATGAACGAGATGCAGGGCAGACTTCCACGGGTCTACCTTTAGGGTTGAATACAGACATGTTAAAAGTCATGACAAAATATGGTAAAGGCTTTCAGGCATAAATATAAAACACTATGAGTCTAGAGCAGCCAAGTCTGTTGCTCAGAGTGTGTGGAAGGAAGGACACAGGGGAAGGAGGAAAAGAAGGGAGAAGGGGAGGGAGGAGAGGGGATGAAAGAGTTGGCAGAAGAGAGGAGCAGGCTGGCCACTGGCAGGGGTCCCGCTGATGAAAGTCAGCTAAGAAGGCACCGCAGACAGCTCACCGCCACTGTGCTTGCTTGCATTTTTCTCCGTTGCTTTCCTTATTTAGAACCTCTGGTGTCACTCCACGTAACTGGCAGACTTGTCTCCTTTAGATCTATTCTAAGGCACTAAGCAATGAGCCTCGGTACACTTGATTTGCCTGCCGTCAGAGAAGAAGCTGATGTTATGTGCCCATGCGCGTCACCACGACCTAAGGACCAGCACACCAGGTCTGGACCCGGCTGTACTTTTCCCTTTGATGCAGGCAGTGAGGGATTACTAAATGGCATCTCATTATGATCTATGGGCTAGATGTTAGTCACGGCATATTTTAGAGTAAGCCTGAAGGGAGTTGAGATAACAATGTCACACCAAAGTCAAGGAAGCTATTGCACAAACATAAACCACCCCCATTTCCTTTGTAGTTATCGATCTGCTGGTGTCTAGCTTTGGCCGGTGCCATCTCTCTTTTGCTGTTAGTAATTTTAAAACCTAAAATATAATTTGGGGGATGAATGGCCAGGGTTGTTGTCTTTGAAGCAGGATCGATTACCTGGCTGGATAGAGATCTTCTTAGCCTAGACTTTGTTTCTGACTCATTGTGATAATCTGGGCAGATCATTTAATCTCTCTTCTTTCCTCACATCATCACTGTTTGTTTGGAGCCGTGTTGCCAAATCAT
Organism: Tragelaphus eurycerus; assembly: GCA_935064755.1. Classification (NCBI taxonomy): domain Eukaryota; kingdom Metazoa; phylum Chordata; class Mammalia; order Artiodactyla; family Bovidae; genus Tragelaphus; species Tragelaphus eurycerus. Next base: position 8,287,605 of record CAKXYN010000054.1, on the reverse strand, counting down.
TGCTTTCTTATTCCCACTATCCCCAAGGCTTAAAAGATGATGTCATTCAGTAATCTCTGATATGGAATCAAAGTATTATTCTGTTTGGGTAGTTCCTAGTTATCTTATTTTCTGTTTCTGCTTTATAACTTAGCTTTCCCCTCTCCTCAATCTTATCAATTTCTCTGTCCCCCACATTTCAGTTTTTCTCTCTGATACAGGTAAGCCACTATCCATTATAATGCATCATCTTTACTGGGACCCATTCCTAGCTAGTATTTAAAAAATTTTTTTTATTGGAATATAGTTGTTTTACAATGGTTGTGTTAGTTTCCACTGCACAACAAAGTGAATCAGCTATATGTTTACATATATCCCCCTAGCTAGTCTTTTGAAATGCTGTTCTGTCATATGTTTCAATTTAGTCCTCTGTTTTTCTAACTGTGGCTTTTAATAACTGTTAATGTTCTAATAGGGCTTCCCTGATAGCTCAGCTATCAGGTAAAGAATCTGCCTGTAGTGCAGGAGAGCCCAGTTCCGTTCCTGGGTCTAGAAGGTCCCCTGGAGAAGGCATAGGCTACCCACTCCAGTATTCTTGGGCTTCCCTGGTGGCTCAACTCGTAAAGAATCCATCTGCAATGTGGGAGACCTGGGTTTAATATGAAGTCGTTCATTCTAATGTAATAATAATATGAAAAACATATTTTACAATGTACTCTTATAAAATTGTCCTTAGAAGAAAAAACCTACTGATAAAGATATATAATATTATTGGTATAATTTTATTTATTTATTTGGCTGTCTTAGAAATACCAGACCACCTGACCTGCCTCTTGAGAAACCTATATGCAGGTCAGGAAGCAACAGAACTGGACATGGAACAACAGACTGGCACCAAATAGGGAAAGGAGTATGTCAAGGCTGTATATTGTCACCCTGCTCATTCAACTTCTATGCAGAGTACATCATGAGAAACGCTGGGCTGGATGAAGCACAAATTGGAATTGAGATTGCTGGGAGAAATATCAATAAACTCAGATATTCAGATGACACCACCCTTATGGCAGAAAGTGAAGAGGAACTAAAGAGCCTCTTGATGAAAGTGAAAGAGGAGAGTGAAAAACCTGGCTTAAAATTCAACATTCAGAAAACTAAGATCATGGCATCTGGTCCCATCACTTCATGGAAAATCAATGGGGAAACAGTGGAAACAGTGACAGACTTTATTTTTTGGGCTCCAAAATCACTGCAGATGGTGACTGCAGCCATGAAATTAAAAGATGCTTACTCCTTGGAAGAAAAATTATGACCAACCTAGATAGTGTATTAAAAAGCAGAGACATTACTTTGCCAACAAAGGTCTGTCTAGTCAAAGCTGTGGTTGTTCCAGTAGTCATGTATGGATGTGAGAGTTGGACTATAAAGAAAGCTGAGCACTGAAAAATCGATTCTTTTGAATTGTGGTGCTGGAGAAGACTCTTGAGAATCCCTTGCACTGCAAGGAGATCCAACCAGTCCATCCTAAAGGAGATCAGTCCTGAATATTCATTGGAAAGATTGATGCTAAACCTGAAAGTCCAATACTTTGGCCACTTGATGTGAAGAGCTGATTCATTTGAAAAGAGCCTGATGGCTGGGAAAGACTGAAGGCAGGAGGAGAAGGGGATGACAGAGGATGAGAGGGCATCACTGACTCAATGGACATAAGTTTGACTAGGCTCCGGGACTTGGTCATGGACAGGGAGGCCTAGCATGCTGCAGTCCATGGGATTGCAAAGCATTGGACACAACTGAGCGACTGAACTGAACTGAGGTCTTAGTTGCGGCACAAGGTATCTCTGTTGCATCTCATTGCAGCACGCGGATGGTCAGTTGTGGTGTATGGACTCGGTAGTCTCAGCTGGCACGCTCCTGAGCTCTCGGACTTCAGTAGTGCTATAGGTGGTCTCAGTAGTTGATCGCATGGGCTTAGTTGCTCCGGGGGATGTGTAATCTTAGTTCCCTGACCAGGGATTGAGCCCACATCCCCTGCATTGCTGGTGGATTCTTAACCAGTGGACCACCAGGGAAGTCCCTATTGGTATAATTTAATAATAGCTATCATTTCAGGCCATTCTCTCTGAAGGGTATATATTATATTAAAATATAACTCCTATGTAGACCTACCTTGAAGATGTTGTGGGTTTGGCTCCGGACCACTGCAACAAAGTGAATATTACAGTAAATCAAGTAAATTTGTTTGGCTTCCCAGTGCATATAAATGTTATGTTTATACTATACTGTAGTCTATTAAGTATGCAATAGCACTGTATCTTAAAAATTTAATGTATAGATCTTAGTTTAAAAATCCTTTATTGCTAAAGAAGGCCAATCACTGCCTATGTGGGGTTTTCACAAACATTTGCTTTGTAAAAGATGGAGTATCTGTGAAGTGCAATAAAATGAGGTATGCCTGTAATAAGCCTAGCGTAGATCACCATTTTATAGGGGAGAAAGCTTATGATGAATGAAGTCACTGAAACAGGGCTTTTATTTTTGCTTTATTTCTCTCTTTTGGAGACACCTATTAGTTCGTGAGTCCAATAGCCACCGCCCACCCCCCCACCCCCGCCCATTTTTTCCCGGAAACTGCCTCCCCTTCTCCATCCATATAGCTGTCGTGAGCACAGTCGTGTTTTGACCGGACCCTATCCCTTGGCCTCTGAGCCTTTTCTCACAAAGTTTGTGGGCTGGGAATTATGAGTACCCTGGTTCAGAGTATTTTACTTGTCTAATGGTAACATGTAAAGCTTAGGAACTGTTGGTGGCTGGCTTACCACAGATGCTGGGCGCAGGCAGTTTGAGACAGAGAGACTAGAAACAGCATTCGCCCCCCACTCCTGTTTTCTGCCCTTCCGTTCTGCAAGCCAGTGTTCGCATAATAACTTCCCTTTCCCCTCCAGTTCCAGTTTGCTATCAGTCACTTGCAGCCTCCCAGAGCCCAACCTCTATTAACAGCTGGTCGTCATAACCACAACAAAGGAAGATCACGGATCTGGGTTGAAAATCACTAATGTATGATGGTTTCACTCAAAGGCCAATTTACATTAGTTCCCCCAAAGCACTAGTTTAGTTTCTTCCTCCCTGACCTCAAACACGTCTGAAAAAGATACCTTACCTATTAAAAATATCTGTTAAAAAATAGTCAAATTCATTCAAACAGCAAATTATCTTGAAAGAAACTGAAAGCTAGTTTTCGTTGGTGGTGGTTAATCCGCCTGCAGTGTGGGAGACCTGGGCTCGATCCCTGGGTTGGGAAGATCCCCTGAGAAGGGAACGGCTACCCATTCCAGTATTCTTGGGTTTCCCTGGTGGTTCAGATGGTAAAGAATCCTCCTGCAATGCAAGAGACCTGGGTTTGATCCCTGTGTTGGACGATCCCCCAGAGAAGGGAACAGCTACCCACTCCAGAATTCTGGCCTGGAGAATTCTATGGACTGTATAGTCCACGGGGTCACAAGGAGTCAGACACGACTGAACGACTTTCACTATACTATACTATAACTACAATGAGCTTAATCCAGTCATCTTTATCTCTTAAGGAAGTCAATCATAGGGCTTCCCTGGTGGCTCGGTGGTAAAGAATCTGCCTGCCAATGCAAAAGACATGGGTTGGATCCCCAATCCAGGAAGATCCCACATGCCTTGGAGCAACTAAGCCCATGCACCACAACCACTGAGCCTGTGCTTTAGAGCCTGGGAGCCGCAACTACTGAAGCCCGAGTTCCCTAGAGCCCGTGCTCTGCAATAGGAGAAGCCACTGCAATGAGAAACCCGCACACCGCAATGAAGAATGGCCCCCACTCACTGCAACTAGAGAGAAGCCTGCGCAGCAACAAAGACTCACCACAGCCAAAACACATAAATAATTTTAAAAAATTTTTAAAAAGAAGTCAATCATAGTTCCCAGTCTCAATATTTCATGTCCCACTTAGGAAAGAGAAAAGGAAAATCTTTAGAGCGGATGTTCTTCATGTTGTCTGTTCAAGTGATCAACAAAAGAAAAAGTGTACTATTATGTGTGCATGCTAAGTCACTTCAGTCGTGTCTGACTCTTTGCAGCCCTATGAACCATACCCTGCTAGGCTCCTCTGTCCATGAGATCCTCCAGGCAAAGAATACTGGAGTGGGTTGCCATTCCCTTCTCCAGGGTATCTTCCAGAGATCGAAGCTGCATCTCTTGCATTGCAGGTGGATTCTTTACTGCTGAGCCGCTGGGGAAACCCACTATTATGTATAAGGAATACTTAAGGGCGTCTTGGACCAATCTCAGAGTAGAGAGACTTGGGATTACGTTGTTCCCTTTGTTCCTTCTGACACCACAGGGCATAAGCCTTGGCAGTCTCCAGCAGCAAGCATTTGACTATCACAATCATATCATAGGCTCTATGAGTGACAAGAGTTCCTCTCCACGCTGCTTAGAAGTTGGCTATGTGCACTCTTCAGCCTCAGCACAATTTTAAAACCTCACCCCTGCCATGTTCATAGATTGGATATGGTTCTGTATCATGTGGCCACCTGGACCTTCAGGCTTTACATGGTGACAGTCTTCTCTGGGGATTTGTGAAAGAAAATATCTATTACCTAATGAAAAGGATGTCTTAACCCTGCCAAACAATAATTTAAGATCTAAAAAATACTGACGAGGGATTGTATTAACATCAGCGTGGGAGAGGTTGTCTAGAAAAATATGGAGAGAAACGAAAATGTGGGCAGAGAATGGAGGTGAACATATCAATAATTTCCAACCAGGGTGTGTGGGGACTCTGAATTTACTTAGAGTGTACAACAAAATAATCAAATTTGGTTAAACAAATATTAAGCTAGTTGAATAACTGAATCAGTCCACAAAAACAATTCCTCTTCACAGACATAGTTACAGTCCAGAAAGTTTTCTGTCTAACCCAGCTGACCCCCTCCATTGCTCTCACCCATTTTTAATGCTTTTGTTCATAGAGAACGGCCAACTGCTTCTCTTTGTCCTCCAACTCCATCTTCTTGATACTCCCCTGTAGGTTCTAGTTTCATCCTTTAGTTACTCTTATTTAAACAAAAACAAAATAGAACACCGTCTCCACTGACTTAGCAGATATTTGGCAAACTGGTGAAAATTACACTTGAACTTCCCCACACAGGCTTTGGCAGGAATGAAATCCATCTTCTATAATACTAGAGTTTGTAGATTTCTCCATAAGGTAGGATGTTGCCCATCTGTCATCGAGTTTCACCTCATTCATCCCAGCTCCCCCTGGGTGTGGTTTCTGAGGAGCACCCACAAGTGCATGCTAGGACCATCATGGTGGTCCATGAGCTTGTGTGTGTGTGTGTAGGACTGATTTGAAGAAGAGTGTCTCTGTGACAATGCTAATAAAACCAGACCCACAGGGGTCGGCAAGCTGAGTGCTGGGCTGCACACTGGAGTATGAAAGTAATCCAGGTATTCGAAGGTGTGAAATGGAAGGACTCCATCTCTCATTGGTTCAAGGCCGTGGCTGGGTTGACTAGAAAGGAGGATGGGCTTATGAGTGGCATAGCCTTCTTCCAGGCACAGCCAGGGTGGGAGACAGGCCTGGCATGTTGGGCCAGACAAGTTGGGATTAAGGGGTGTGTTTTTCACTTTTTTTTTTTTTTTAATTCCTCTCAGGTTTCTTTATACCCTCTGTAAAATTCAGACATCTAAACAACCCTGGGATGGGGAGAAGGACATGATGGCCAGTGTTTATGACCTTTGGGTGCCCCTTCCTCCCAGGCTATCTGTGGTCTGAGGTCTGTTTACAGAATTGGACAATGGTAGGAAGGCCTCCAGGTTAAACAATAAAGAGGTGGCTCCTTCAGAGCTCGGAATTGTCTTAACAAGGACATATAAAAAGAAAAAAAAACAAGAAAATATCAAGTTCTGAACCAGTGGGCAGATTACTGCTTCAGAGTATTTATACACTAAATATGCAACCATTTTCTTGAGTTAAAACACTATGACAGTCTTATTATCTGTAATAATTTCAATGGCAAAGAAAGCTGTGGGTGAAAACCAAGTTTTCTGTCAGGCAGAGGTGAAAATGTGAAGTTTTTTTTAGAATTTGTAGTTACCTTGAATCACAGAGATTGGAGAGGGGTGGAAAGACCAGAAGTGGAGACATTCATATTTCCCACAATTTTGGACATAAGGAGAAGCAATTTTCTCATCTAATCAGCAAAGATAAGCCTAACTTATTCCTGTATCTCTAAGTCATTTGTTTAGCCCTGAAAATTTGCTAATGAGCAGTTGTAATAAAGCTTCTCAGCAGTTCTTTCTACTGGAGAATGAAAGTAATCCAGGTATTACTTTCATACTCCATTTCTCAGGGGCTCAGATGGATGTTAAGGTCTTAGCCATGACTGACTGGCCCAGGACTGTCTCTGTACATTCAGGCCATATGTCACAGTTTGGCTGAAATCCAGATGTCCAGGGACTCCAGAGTTAGCTTTCTCTTAAGGAAATGCTTGGGGAAGGCAATGGCACCCCACCCCAGTACTTTTGCCTGGAAAATCCCATGGACGGAGGAGCCTGGGGGGCTCCAGTCCATGGGGTCGCTGGGAGTCGGACACGACTGAGCGACTTCACTTTCACTTTTCACTTTCATGCATTGGAGAAGGAAATGGCAACCCACTGCAGTGTTTTTGCCTGGAGAATCCCAGGGACAGGGGAGCCTGGTGAGCTTCCGTCTATGGGGTCGCACAGAGTCGGACACGACTGAAGTGACTTAGCAACAGCAGCAGCAGCAGCAAGGAAATGCTTACATGAAACTGGACCAGGATACAGCAAAGACCAAGGGAAGAAAGAAAGCTTGAATTACATGACTGCAATATTTTGCAAAATCACCCTTCAGCTTCTGTTCAGCTTCTCCTTGGAGCTGAAAATTCCTCAAGTTTCATCCTGAGAGGCAACCGCATGAATACTATATTCTCTGACAATTTCCAACACGATTCCATTTAAGGTTATGGGACAAGGCTGTATGATAAGGCTGTGTGTGGTGGTGGGCATTTTATGCCTGTGGGTAACATTGTCACTTGGCTTTGCAAAGTCAGAAATTCCCTGCATATCCACTGGAGAAGATAATCCAGCATGTGGCAGGTCAAGAAAATGCCATCCCTTACTCTCTATTCCTGCCTCATTCTTTCTCCCACACTTTAGTTCACTAAATTGTAAGTGTCTGAAATTATTCTTGGTGAATAATGCTGGACCACTCTGAAAATTTGTGGCTGAGGGCTGGACCCTCGTCATCGCCACGCTATTTGTCGCTGAGACAGGTAACCCATGGTTACTGAGCTCAGATCAGTTAAGGGGCAGAGAGCCTCCGCTCCTCACTGCTCTATAAAAGGGACCCAGCAAAGGGACCCTACCAGCTTCTAGCTCTCAGCCTGGGTGAGCCTGGGAAGCACAGCCTGAGACCTCCGGAGCAGGAAGCACCAGCTGCAGAGCCAGGGCCGGCATGGCCCCCACTTTCAAACTTCAGTGTCACTTCATTCTGATCTGCCTGCTGGCTCTAAGAGGAGAGAGCCGGTACCTGGAGGTGAGTGATTCCCTGGGGCTGACCCATCTCACCTTCCAGCCCTGTGTCTGGCCTTGGGGATGGGCAGGCTGCCTCTGCTCTCAGATTTTGTCGGGGTTAGGTCTTTCTTCCTCATCCACTGTGTTCCCTGTTTCCCCGGGTATCCCCTAGGTCTTCCTGCCTACTTCTTCCCCCTTTCCCTCTGGCCCCTCGGGGATACCCCGATCTGATGGAAAAGGTCTTCTTCCCGTCTTCTCCGGATCCCTCTGGAGACATTGATCTGCTCACTTGCTTCTCTGTGCCCTGGGCAGGGAGGGTACCCCGCTTATGATCCCCTCTCCCCCTCCCTGAACTGTTCCGGACTGACCCGAACTTTTCCTGTCCAGCTGCGGGAAGCAGTGGACCACGACCCTTTTCCACACCTCGCCGGTGGCGCCAGCCCGAAGCGGGAGCTGGAGGGGGAGCTGCTGTTCCGCCGCGCTCTGCGTGAGTGCGGGCTGCCGGGGAGGTGGGGAGGTGGGGGCTGGCCGGACCCCTGGGAGGGAGCTCGAGGCCCAGATTCCCATCGTGAAGGGTCGGTCCGAGGAGGTGCCCCTGGGCGAGATGGGGTGACGCTCCGGGAGCCAGGCGCTGAGGCTGGAACTCGCTGGGGGCGGAGAGACGGCTGCTCCCGGCGGCGCAGCTGGGGCTGCACCCCTGGACCGCCAACCTCGCTGCCCTCCCCCAGGGTGCGTGGACATGCTGAGCCTCCAGGGCCAGTTCACCTTCACCGCCGACCGGCCACAGCTACACTGCGCCACATTCTTCATCGCAGAGCCGGAGGAGTTCATCACCATCCGCTACGATCTGGTCTCCATCGACTGTCAGAGGGGGGACATCCTGCAGGTGAGGCGCCCCCGGGCCAGGTGGGCAAGGGACGGGCAATGACCGGGTCCCAGCTACCCAGCAGGGAGAGCCGGTAATTAGATGCTCAGCTGGTGCCGGAGTGGGACCCCCATGCAAAAGAACTTCCCCTCACGCCCTGAAGGGCTGGTGCCTCCTGCAGTGGTTTAAGTTCCCCTCTGTGAGCTCTTGGTCCCCAGCGCTTGTTGCATCTTGGGGCAGATGAAAAGTGATACAAGCCCATTTAGCAGGAGTGCTCAGGTGCGCAAGCCCGTGGCCCTGGTTAGAAGGCGACCTCACACGTCTGAGATCTGAGCCCGCCTTGCTCCTGCAGGTCCCTCTCTCTGTGGAATCGTTCCAGGCTCCCAAAGGCTGTCTTCAATGCCTGGGTGACCCGATTTTGGAGCAGAAGGGCACGGGCCACTGGGAGAAATCCTGAGAAGGAATCTAGTTTGAGGCAGGGATGAGGTGTGGACAAGTCCTGCAGTCTGACAGCATCCCCACTCTAAGTTCCCTGTGAGCCTTAGGGGTCAGCTTGGGATGGTTGCTGGACTTCTCCAGTCCAGTTAAAGTGAACATGATTAAAATTCTAAAGTGGAAACTGTCAAATGCAGTGGAAGAGAACTGATCTGATGAAGGAATTTGTAGCTGGTACTGTTACTAACTCGAACTAGGTTGAATTCATTAAATTGGCGACCTGTGGTGATTTTAGAATAAAGTCAATAGACTCTGACCTTTTTGTCCATCCAAATACAAACTTCAACAAGTGAAGGAAAAAATTCCTAACTTGCATACCAGACATTATTGTCTAAGTGTTAAAGTAGTTCTTGATATTTTAATGTGTGATGAGTTTAAAGACGGGGGGGGGGGGGGGGGGGGGGGGGGGGGGAATGGATGTGTATAACCCATCGGCAGGTAGGTAAAGTTCTTGCTCCAGTTTGTCCTTTTGCTATCTATTTTTGAGATATTTTGTTCATATTTTAATGAAGAAAGAGAAAAACTGAAGCCCAGATTATGCTCCTGTGTAATTCTTCTGAAGGTAGGATGTGTGAAAAAATAATGACCGATACAAAAGTGTATATCATCTGTAGTTTTACTTACCAAGGTGGCTGAAATGATGAAGTATAAGAAAGTATTTGCTTCAGACACACTGGAGTTTATAAAGGGGGGAGTAATAATTAATTAATCATATGACTTGCAAACAATCCAGTCAAAATATATACAAATAGAAAGCAAGTGTGTAGGGGGGTGTAGTCTGTCTATTCCCTACTTATAATTAGAGGTCCATTGCTGGGTAAGCTTTTCCCCCTTTTCAACACATTTATGATTTCAGGAGCTGATGGAAGTGATCATCTTTGTGTTTTTGTTGGAAGGTATTTGATGGTTGGATTCTCAAGGGGGAGAAATTCCCCAGTTCCCAGGATCACCCTCTCCCCACGACAGAGAGGTATATAGATTTCTGTGAGAGCGGTCTGAGCAGAAGGACCATCAGATCTTCCCAGAACGTGGCCATGATCTTCTTCCGGGTCCATGAGCCAGGAAATGGATTCACAATAACCATGAAAACAGAGCCTAACCTCTTCCGTAAGTGGACTTCCTGTCTTCTCAGTTAGAAGGCAGGAATTGGGGGGAGAGAGCGTCCATTCTACTTTTCAAAAGTAGTATTATTGCACAGACTTAAGAAATTTGAAGTGAGGAAGGATTTGAATGGAAATTCCTTTGGAATTAGAAATGACCTGAAGGATATTTGTGATTCATTATTATGAAAATCAAATCAGTTTTAAATTTATTTACCAGGCTAGATAAGATACTAACTTACGGTGGCTAGAATTCTATTTTTCCCCGATCTTATTTCTGATCTCCTGAGTTACTACAATGTATTCAGTGACAAACTTTAATCCCTGCAGTCATTCTATTGACCTGGATTCAGATATGAAGTCTTTGAGGTACTTAGGTAAATGCTGAAAGACTGCGTATCTGGGATGTATAGACAGATTTCATGCCTGAGCAGAGGGTTGGACAAGAGGACCTCAGTGTTGCCTTCTGAATCTGAACCCATTGCTCTAATTTAGTTTGTTTCTGATGGATACACGAAAAGATGCTATAAAGCTAAATAGCCCAGGCCTAAAACACATTATCTTAATCAGAATGAGTTCATTCATCTATTTATTATTTTTCGCCATTAAGAGGAAAATGTTTGTAAAAAATCAGGTAAAGAAAACAATCATTTTTGGTTGCATACAATAGTATTAACACTTCATGTGATTGAAGAATGGCGCCTACCTAATCTGCCAAAAAATAATGTACTGACTGATTTCCCAATTTTTATTTTTAAAAAACAAAGTAACTTTTTATGGTAGAAGCACCCAGAAGGGCTATTTCTGAGGATTGGAACAGAATAATACTAGAGGACAACTGTTTCTCCTATATCTTACTTGACTTGAAATCAGAAATCTTCTAGAATCATCAAGGAATTTCAGTTCATTTTGAAATTAAGTGTGATTAAAAATATAAGAAGGAGGCAAAAGATAATTCTGACATAGTCTGGTCAGAAACTTTTGTCCAGTGTTGCAAAGAGTCGGACACGACTGAGCGACTGAACTGAACTGAACTGAATTGGCCGAAAACAGCACACACTCTGATGCTTCTAGTTTCATAGCTAAAAGAATAAATTTATTGTAAGTCTAGACCTGAGATACAAAAAAAAATTTCAGAAAATTTTGGGAATAAATAAACATTAAAGATTTACCTTTTAATCAACTTACTTCTTAACATCCAGTAAATATTTATCAGACATAAGCCTGGTTTCTGATTTTCTCAGCCTATTTTCTAACGGGTTCAATGTTTCTTTACTTTATTATCTAAAAAGTAACATATATCTCCAAATTCAGTTAATAAAGGTTTCAGACCACCAGGCTTTGAATTCTGATCTCCTCTTTAAGCCTTGATTCTTTCAGACTTCCAGATTGAACTAAGACCCTAGTTAATGAAGTATTCCTAGAACTTACACCAGCTAGTATTGTTTGGTTGGTTATTAATTTATGTCTTGTGAGTGTTATAAATAAGGTGACCCCCTGAGATTACAATTAGAAGCCCCTTACAGCCCAGGGCCTCCTCACAATGTAGATATACCCCTGGTGGTTTTTCTTCCCCAGGTTCTTCCCATCTCCAAAATCATCTTTGTGATATGTATTCTCTTCTGGGCCCCAAGCCCCTAGACCATTAACAGAAGCTTAGAATTGGATAAGATAAATTTCCACAAAAGCCCAGCATACAGGATAGTGAAAATGTGATTTTGCTTTTCTATAAAGCCTGCAATATCATCTCCCAGACCCCAAATGGAAGGTTTACTCTGGTCGTGCCACATCAGCATCGCAACTGCAGCTTCTCCATCATTTATCCTGTAGCGATCAAAATATCGGATCTCACCCTGGGACACTTAAATGGTCTGCAGTTAAAGGTGAGTTGCTTATTGCTTCCCAGTCACTTCCTAAGGCCCCAGCAAACTTTTGAGAGCAAAAGTAATCATACAGGGCGGACGTGGATGAATGGGAGCGGGAGGCCCTTCTATCTGACCGTTTCATCTCACACGAGCCTGCCGTCGCTGCCTGAACACACTCCTCTTCTGTTTCCATTATGCTGCAAGCTGCACACTCAGGTGCCCCTTCTGCCTACTTGAATACTTTTTTCGTGATGTAAGAAATGTTTCCAACTGGCAAAGTTGTGGCATATAATTACAATTGAACTCTCTTGTACTCGCCTCTTTTACAGAAATTCTCTCCTAGCAGAACCTAGTGTGAGTCATCTACACAGCTGTTTTTCTGATTATTGGAATTTTCTTTTGACATGAAGGAAGTGTCTTCATTGACAGAACTGTGTGATGAAGGAATGCTAAGTATAGCAGAAAATATGAAATTGGATTTTTATATTGCAAAATACAGTAAAGTTTTGAAGTTTTTTTTTTCTTTTGCATTACATTTCATGCCATACATTTTGCAACAAAACATTAGCTGAGACTCCCCATCTACTTTTCCCTCCTTGAACTGCTGTATGGACTTTGCAGTTGTGCTGACCTTGACCACATTTACTTGTACTGGCAGCTCGTTTCCTCTGAGTCACCCTCACCTCCTTTTATGTTCTCATATAGGTTAAGGTTAAGATAACTGATAGGTTAAGATAACCGATATATTCATTGGCATCGAAGAAAGTCATCAAAGAAAGTTCCTAATCAGACAGTAAAACCAAATAAATAAGACTAGGGCTGAAAAAAGCAGTATGTAGAACTTCCTTTAAGCCCTAAACTCATAGGCCAGTGCTTATATTTTTTTAAGTTGAACCTTTGTGGAAGAATAATCCTTTGATAAAGACCAGGATAAGTGGATGTCTCTGGCATAACCTTACTGGCTTGAGATTGTATGTCATTCTTGATGTTTAATATAGAAGATAGCAAGTATGGTAGACTGAGAGATCTGCATTTTAGCTATTTTTGGCTGTGAGGAGTAATCTTGGTGCTTACCATTTAAAACAGTGTGAAGTCTGCAGTGTTCTAAGTATTTGTTGTTTTACAAAAAAAAAATTTTAGGGTGCTTACTATGTGCAAGGCCTTATTCTAAATGCTGGAAATTAGCAATGAACAAAACAGGTCCCCCTCACATGGAACTTACATGCTAGGGGATAAGACAAGCAAAAGAATAATATGTTTCAAATAGTGATAAGTACCCTAAAGAAAATGAAGCAGCGTGGTGGCTGGGGAAAACGTGGGAGAGAAAGGGCAGGCAACTATTTGAGGTAAGATGGTCAGGAAAGAAGCCTTTTGAAAAGGAGACATTTAAAGTGAGATTTCAGCGATAGGTAAGAAGGAGTCAATGGATGTGAGTCTGAGTGACCTCCGGGAGTTGGTGATGGACAGGGAGGCCTGGCGTGCTGCGATTCATGGGGTCGCAAAGAGTCGGACACGACTGAGCGACTGATCTGATCTGATCTGAAGAAGGAGTCGGCAGCCCCAGGAGAGCTGGGAGCAGGGGACAGTAGTGCAGAGGCTCGGAGGCAGGATGGGCTTCCTGAGTTCCAGAACCAGAAAGAAGCAAAGGTAGGGCCCTGTGGTATGGTACACCACGAGGGAGACAGGCAGGGCTGGGGTGGAGAGCCCAGCGGGGCATGGTAAAGAGTAAGAGTCTGCTCCAAGTGCAGTGGCAAACCACTGAGGGGTTCGGGCATAACCCATCTGATCATGATCTGGTGGGTGAGGGGGCTGGGATTGCTGGCTTCATGACCAAATTAAATCACAGAGTCCGTGATGGGAAGGAGAGGATTGCTCAAATGCCATTCTGGCTTCCATGAATGATGATAAACGAGCTGTAGCGGCCCGAGTGGTCCAGGAGCGCACCTAAAACGCTATCGTCATAGTCTAGGCAAGAGGTGAGAGTAACTTAGTCCAGGGAGGTGGAACCTCCACAAAGAAATCTAGAGGTCCCTACACAACCCAGCTCCTGCCATTGTTTACTGAGGATAGCTGAGAGGTTCGGGAAGAGGAGAGGAAAGCCACCGAATTCGAGGAGTGTGTGCTCCCCACCTCTTTGTTTCTGGGTTTTGTTCCCCTCATTTTTTTGTTGTTGTTGTTGTTGGCTGCCCTGCACAGCATCTGGGGTCCTAGCTCCCTGACCAGGGATTGAATCCACGCCCCTTGCTTTGGAAGCAAGGAGTCTTAACCACTGGCTCACCAGGGAAATCCCTAGTACCCTCATTTTAGTTTCTATTTCTTCCCAACTTCCTATTTCCCGTTTCTCTCTCCTGAGTCTGCCTTTTGCCCTTCACCTCCTCCTGTGAAATTTGGAACCTATAGAACCAGCTGGAATGTTTAGTCTTAAGTCATGTTCTCCCTGGACACCCTCTACTCAAGGGAAAGGCAATTACGTTTTTTTCCCCCTTACTTCTAAATGGCTTATTCAACTCTTCATACAAAAACATGAGCCCTGTACACAGTGCGGCTGACTAATCCTGTATTTTATGGTTTGATGAAATGTATAAAATGCTTAGAACAGAGCACATAGTAGGTGCTTTAAATATGTATACCCACCACCACCACTTGCTTCCTTTCACTGGACAAATAGATGCTGTTTTATTATTTTCTATCTGTTGCTTAGTTCCAGTTACATTTCAATGTCTTCCTAATGTTGGACTGTGTGTGCTTATGTACGTGTGTATTCAACACTCTCTGTTTAGATTTTGGTTCCTATGCCATATGGTCTATCTGGTTAACTTCTACGCATCTTGCCACACTCAGCTAGGTCTCTTGAGTGTACCTCAATGAAGAAGAGGATCACAGGCAAAACTGGTGGTATCATTTGTGGGGGACAGCACAAATTGAAAACACGAGGACTTTACTTTAAAATTACTAAGAATTTCAAGATAGTGACAACAGAGCATTAAGCCAAGCTCTAGGCCTTGTAAGTGTGAGCCCTGTGGATGTGGGCCGTGGGATCACGAGGCCAGCCCTGATCACAGGAAGGGGCGGAGAGGGGGTGGCTTTGTTTGCCTGGGAACCTGAGGCCCAGGGAGTTCTGTAGATGAGACAGAGTGGAAAGGGTGCAGGGAAGCAGAAAAAGGTGGTTACGGTGGATCACACAGAGTTTTAGACTAGATAATTATTTTGAATAGCTTGAAATAAATTTACTTTCGTTGAATGGAGAAAGTTGATGGTAACTAGCTAATTTGAGCCTAAATGAGGGTTTTGTTTTTTTCTTTAATATTCTTATAGCTAATCTAAATCCTTATCAATAGTAAGGGTAAGAATTGTCTCCATAGCAAAAAAAGAAAAGTCTTATAAGGAAGAGGAAACGAGGTAAGTTAAAGGAAAAAACTGATATGGAAGTCCCATTTATAAAAACGCTGACTGCATGCATTAAGAAATTCAAATAATTCAGTATGTATGTCCAAATGATTTAAAAATCAAACCACTTTCAGATGCAGTTTTTATATACCGTATATGGAGTTTAAAGATTCTGATTTCATCCTTTTAGTACTTGCACTTGTAAAAAGAAATGTTTTTTAAATGCACACACATTTTAAAAAATTATTACTTAACCAATTTAGAAAAGCAATTCCTTTTATTTTCTTTAAAAAGTCTTTATTTCTGGAGTCTTGGATGTTAAATTAAAGGGCACTTCCAGGATTTCTGGGCCTAAAGGAGTGAATTCACCAATTTGCCATTGGTTTGACTTCATTAGGTGATTTAAATACGTCTTTCTCTGCTGCTTTGTTCTCTTAGAAGTCCTCTGCAGGCTGTGGGGGGATAGGAGACTTTGTGGAGCTGCTGGGAGGAACTGGTCTGGACCCTTCCAAGATGCTGCTTTTAGCTGATCTCTGCTACCCTTTACGTGGCCCAGGTAAGATGGTTCTTTGATTATTATTTATGTGCCTATTAAGATTGTTTTACCCTGATGCTGGGAAAGACAGTGAAGGACAGGGAAGCCTGGGGTATTGCAGTCCAGCGGGGTCACAGAGAGTCAGACACGACTGACTGAACAACAAGCTTGCGTCCTTAAATAAAACACTTCAAATTATTTATACGTGAAAGGGCAAGTTCCACCAAAAAAAGTTTGATTTTGCACATTGAACCACTGTGAGGATTTTGCATTTGAGCCTATACACAGTATCAAGAATGCATGACCACAATATCTGACATTGGGAAAGAAACTTATGAAGTAACTTGCGTGTTTAAGGTTGGCCCTAGGTAAAACTATGAAAATGGCATAGAACTGTGCTTGTTCTACCTTTTTGAAAGTCCCTGCTTTCATCCTCTCAAGACTAAAGAATTTGCCGACTGAAAACCATGGTTCATATAGTGTATGTATCATCAATTAGTAATAATATAATGATAAAGTAATATCTAAGTCATTTTACCATATATATGTATATGTGTGTGTGTATTACTTGTAGTAAATACATTAAAAGGTGATTCACTTTATTAGAAATTCCCAGAACTGCTAGAATGTCCCCAAGTTCTAACAGCAAAACCAGCCTCTGAAAGACTACTGCCAAAAGAAGTAAATTCTGAAATCTAAAAGTGGTCCCTGGTAATAAAAGACCAGGTTAGCTCATGGTGCAACACCGAACAGAATCAGGTCTTCTTTATTATGAATCAGTGAGGAGTTTCCTTTTGGTCAGGCTCAGGTGGGGTGGGGCAAAGGTGGAATTGCTGACTCATGACCACATTAATTAATGAAGTCCAAGTGCGAAGAGAGAGGGTTATGTGAAACCTTTGTATAAAGGTCTCCCATTTCTGTCCTTCTGATGCAGGAACAGGGAATTATCGATTAGGAGACAAAAGTCAAACAGAAGAGCAATCTTTCATCCCTTATCATAGCCCCCTTCCTCTCTTGTAAGCACACATCACACACCAACTAAATAATGAAACTGCAAATCAGACCTCCTTTTGATCAGCTGTTACCTGTTTTAATTAAACCCAGATCTGCCCACCAGTATTTTCACTCTCTGAGCTAATGCTGGGATCTTAAGCAAAAACTCTGGAATAGAATTAATATACATAGATAAAGGGAAGCTCAGTTCAGTTCAGTCACTCAATCATGTCCGACTCTTTGCGACCCCATGAATTGCAGCATGCCAGGCCTCCCTGTCCATCACCAACTCCTGGACTTCACTCAGACTCACGTCCATTGAGTCAGTGATGCCATCCAGCCATCTCATCTTCTGTCGTCCCCTTCTCCTCCTGCCCCCAATCCCTCCCAGCATCAGAATCTTTTCCAATGAGTCGACTCTTTGCATGAGGTGGCCAAAGTACTGGAGTTTCAGCTTTAGCATCATTCCTTCCAAAGAAATCCCAGGGCTGATCTCCTTCAGAATGGACTGGTTGGCTCTCCTTGCAGTCCAAGGGACTCTCAAGAGTCTTCTCCAACACCACAGTTCAAAAGCATCAATTCTTTGGTGCTCAGCTTTCTTCACAGTCCAACTCTCACATCCATACATGACCACAGGAAAAACCATAGCCTTGACCAGACGGACCTTTGTTGGCAAAGTAATGTCTCTGCTTTTGAATATGCTATCTAGGTTGGTCATAACTTTCCTTCCAAGGAGTAAGCGTCTTTTAATTTCATGGCTGCAGTCACCATCTGCAGTGATTTTGGAGCCCAGAAAAATAAAGTCTGATACTGTTTCCACTGTTTCCCCATCTATTTCCCATGAAGTGATGGGACCAGATGCCATGATCTTCATTTTCTGAATGTTGAGCTTTAAGCCAACTTTTTCACTCTCCTCTTTCACCTTCATCAAGAGGCTTTTGAGTTCCTCTTCACTTTCTGCCATAAGGGTGGTGTCATCTGCATATCTTAGGTTATTGATATTTCTCCCTGCAATCTTGATTCCAGCTTGTGCTTCTTCCAGCCCAGCATTTCTCATGATGTACTCTGCATATAAGTTAAATAAGCAGGGTGACAATATACAGCCTTGACGTACTCCTTTTCCTATTTGGAACCAGTCTGTTGTTCCATGTCCAGTTCTAACTGTTGCTTCCTGACCTGCATACAGGTTTCTCAAGAGGCAGGTCAGGTGGTCTGGTATTCCCATCTCTTTCAGAATTTTCCACAGTTGATTGTGATCCACACAGTCAAAGGCTTTGGCATAGTCAATAAAGCAGAAATAGATGCTTTTATGGAACTCTCTTGCTTTTTCAGTGATCCAGCAGATGTTGGCAATTTGATCTCTGGTTCCTTTTGCCTTTTCTAAAACCAGCTTGAACATCTGGAAGTTCACAGTTCACATATTGCTGAAGCCTGGCTTGGAGAATTTTGAGCATTACTTTACTAGCGTGTGAGATGAGTGCAATTGTGCGGTAGTTTGAGCATTCTTTGGCATTGCTTTTCTTTGGGATTGGAATGAAAACTGACCTTTTCCAGTCCTGTGGCCACTGCTGAGTTTTCCAAATTTTCTGGCATATTGAATGCAGCACTTTCACAGCATCATCTTTCAGGATATGAAATAAGTCAACTGGAATTCCATCATCTCCACTAGCTTTGTTCATAGTGATGTTTTCTAAGGCCCACTTGACTTCACATTCCAGGATGTCTGGCTCTAAGTGAGTGATCACACCATCATAATTATCTTGGTCTTGAAGATCTTTTTGTACAG
The DNA here is from genome assembly GCA_935064755.1 of Tragelaphus eurycerus. Lineage (NCBI taxonomy): Eukaryota > Metazoa > Chordata > Mammalia > Artiodactyla > Bovidae > Tragelaphus > Tragelaphus eurycerus. The sequence continues at coordinate 8,269,033 of CAKXYN010000054.1, read as the reverse complement.
TTCTTCTGTGTATTCTTGCCAATATTTCTAAAAATCCACTTTGCTAAAAATTTGGGGCTAATTTACACTTGAGCCCTTGTTTAAACCAGTGGCTTCTCTCTGTTTGTGTTCTCAAAGGCACTGGATCCTTCCATGCTGATGGAGGCCACCTGTGACGAGATGTGTTTGAGCTGGATAAAAAGATTTGATTAAGAACTGATCTAACACTCATCCCTTAAAATTTAGATCATTGACGCTATAGTAATTTTGGTGCATGAATTATATAACTTGGTTTAGGTAAACGTGTGTGTGTGTGTGTGTTAGTCCGACTCTGTGGGACCCCATGGACTGTAGCCTGCCAGGCTCCTCTGTCTATGAAATTCTCCAGGCAAGAATACTGGAGAATTTCCTTCTCCAAAAGGGTGTGATCAAGGCCAAATATTTTGCCTGTTTTATCTAAATGATTGAAACCAGTCTTACAATAATTTGAAGGCTTGACTTATCTGACTCATTGGTTCATTTTAGACTTCACTTTTTTCTTTCATTCATCATGTTTCCATGAGCCCCTCCTAAATTGTTCATACAATGAACTCTTGGGTATCCTGCCCTTTAGATTAGATTGAATTAGGAATATGTCAAATAATAAATAAATGGTATGCACATTAACTAAAGGAAATAAGGTGTGTTATGTAGATTAAAGTTCAGAGTAAGATCAGAAAAGAATGACCTTCTCAATCATTTAAAGAAAATTAACTTTGGACCTCGTCATAGAAGCTTAGCCTAGACTCCCTGGCGCTTATATTAAAATAATTACAGGATTTATATTTTATTATCTCTCCAAATTGACTTTTACCTAAATAAGTCTATCTGGCTGTTTCACTTCATTGAAACCCAGGTGCATGTTTTTGAAGTAGCTGTTATACAAGGATAATAATGTTTCTCAGAATTTAGTCCTTATAGAGACAAAGAGGGGGAAAAAGATTGAGAAAGTTAAAATAGCAGGAAGGATTATTGTAGGGTAGATAAATCTTGCCTCAGGAACCAGCTTGAGGTTGAAGAAATAAACTAAAAGTAATTTTTAATAATTATTTATTAATTACTGAGTTTCACAGAACAGAAACTCATGTAGGTACAAACAGTCGGTTGCCAGAAGGGAAGGGAGTGGGAAATGAAAAGAAAAAAAGGTAATTCTGTGAGGTAATGAGTGTTAATTAGCTTGATTGTAATGATCATTTCACAATGTGTATTTATATAAAAGCATCATGTTGTACACCTTAAATACATACAACTTCTGTCAGCTATACCGCAACAAAGCTGAAAAAAAAATTAACCCCCTCCATTGTTCTTGCCTGGAAAATCCCATGGACAGAGGAGGCAGGCAAGGATCGAAAAGTCATTCCATGTAAGAAATACAGGAAAACATGAGAAAAAAATACAGGTGAACAATAGAATGAAAATTAGTACATTCAGTGTATGTCTAAACCATGCAAATGCTATTTTTATTTATGTGTAAAACAGAATCATTATCTAGGCTGCTGCTGCTAAGTCACTTCAGTTATGTCTGACTCTGTGTGACCCCACAGATAGCAGCCCACCAGACTCCCCTGTCCCTGGGATTCTCCAGGCAAGAACACTGGAGTGGGTTGCCATTTCCTTCTCCAATGGATCTAGCCTAGAAAACAATAAACAGGTGATATTTTTGGTCTACATAACTGTCTGGCAGTACAGTCCATCCTTTAGCCCTGCCCACTAAATGCCACGTGCGCTCCCAAACAGAAGGGAAAAAAAACAGCCCCTGCAAATTTCCAACCTGTCCCAAGGGGGCAGCACTAACCCCAACTGAGAATACAGCGAGAGGAAAGGCGCGGCAGGGACAGACGCTTGCCTTCCTCCGCCTTCACCACCAAGCTTTGCTGGCAGGGGAACATAAAAAGCACGAGGAGATATCTTCTTACTTCTTTATAGTTAGTTTTATTTGACAGTGTTCTTGCACACAAGGCGAAAGGCTGAGTTCAGTTTCACTACTCCACAACTAATTACACAGTTGGCTCTTGAACAGCACGGGTTTGAACTTCTCAGGTCCACTTACACAAGGGTTGTTTTCAGCAGTGGATACTGCAGAGCTACACCACCCTGGGTTGATTGAACCTGAGGATGTGGAACCTCTGATCTGGAGGAACTGTGGATGTGGAGGAGAGATGATAAATTATATGCAGATTTTCATCTGTGGGGAGGGTCCTCGGCCCTAACATGCAGGTTGTTCATGGGTCAGCTGTATATTATAATGAAAATGAAAACAAAACCGTTTCACCTGATGGTAGATGCTTGGTTTGAGTAGTGAGAGGAAGTTACATCTCCTTGCTTTCGCCCTGTTTGAATGATCTTGTGGACAGAAATGGCTTGGCTCTGTGGTTTCTAACCTGCTGGGAAAATTACTTTTTCCGTGAATTATAGCCCAGATGAAAGTTGGCTGTGACCACACGGTGCTGCGCATGGTCTCCAGTGGAAAGCATATAAATCGTGTGACTTTTGAGTATCGTCAGCTGGAACCATATGAGCTGGAAAACCCGAATGGAAACAGTATCCAGGAATTCTGTTTGTCTACTCTTTGAATAAACAAGTCAATGGTTTCCATGCTGCTAGCTAAGGGAGTTTTTAATGGCTGTTATATATGATTTTGATGAGTAGCTAGTTAAGAACCTTTCATACCAGTCAGTATTCCCAACTTTGAACACATATCACACACACTAATTTTTGTAACTTGCTTCTTTTTCATTTGTTATATAAATGACCACATGGCAGAAAATAAGTCCCTCTCCCTTGGTAGAAAAGCAGTTTCCCATAATTCTTTTATATTCTTTCAACCTGAACTGGTAAGACAAGTGCAAAGAAATGTGCAATAAAAACTTGTGCCACAAGGGAAAATACTACAAAGAAATGAAAATGATGATGTTATCAGTTTTATAACAGAAAATGCATGTCTGTGTATACCAAAGTAGTAGCATTTGTTTAGTTTCTGCTTATCCTGTTTATCGTAGAGAGTAGTTGTAGCTAGCATTATTTATTGATTTGTAACAGCTTGTTTTTAACAAACATTTGTAGTATGGAAAACATTTTGCAATCGTAAATACAAGCATGAATAAACATATTCAGAACATTGGCACCTCAGCATCCTGCTTTGTTTACCTGAGTAGTTACTTCCCTTACTATCGTCAGAAAATAATGTTCTCAGGTGAGAACCAAATGCTGAACTAAATCATTTTAGACTTCTTGGAGCTCAAAGAACTCTGGGTTGGTAAGTAGAATTATTAGGTGCAAAAGGTAAACTTTCAGCGTTTGCACAAACAACACTAACTGATTGGTCGTGATAGGGAAGCAGGATGTGGGGATCACTTTCCCACTCTTCTCCAAGAAAACTGAGAGTACATGTCTTCGCCAGTGAAGAGTGTACTTTTCAACAAGGACAACAGAGGCCTTAAGCAGAAATCTGAGTACTTTTTTGGTACCGAAGATGGTTTATCATTGACTGAGCCTTGTCCACAATCAGCTTGAGACCAAGCATGTGGGCCTGTAAAAAGACACCTTGAGGTCAGAAATAAAGTCTTGAAAAACAAAGGAAATACTCCAGAGTGAACAAGTCCTCTATGGATTAATGGATGAACACTGCAAACTGTGCCATAACTAATGGCTTGATTCTGGGTCCCCAAACATATTTAATATAAAGTTAATTTTATAATAGAATGTACTGGAATCCCATATACTGGGATTGTTAACGAAATCTGGCAACATGGCAGAAAGAAAAATAGTGACTGAAAATACCAAAAATACCCAGGTTTGAGCCTAAATTTTATCTCAGTAGATATTCTGGAAATAGCAAATGGATGAATAAATGCCTAAATGGATAGATGGATAAATGCTGGGATGAATGAATAAATGTCTAAACAGATGGCTATATAAGTCCTGATTAGTTATGTAAGATGCTGGGTTTCTTATTTTACAGAAAACAAATTCCATTAAGTTGAACCCTTTTATCTTTTTCACAGTCCCTCTAGCGGCCAAAGAATTAATGCAGTCTCTTATATCACCATCAGAAGTTTCTGGCTCTTAACACTCGTGATGCCCTTAGACTCAGTAGGGAAAATGAGTGGTCCGTGGTCAGGAGGCAAGTGTTTTTATCATGGAAGTGGGACAGGTTGTTTTTGCCCCTGAGGGACATCTTGCAAACTACTTAGCCTCTCTGCACTAAAGTGGGTGGGACTGTGGTCCCTGAGGTCTCTTCGAATCTTGACACTCTGCAGTCATTTAGTTGTGACATGTGACTTCAGAGCTTGTCACTGTATATTAGAGTACACTCTTTGAGAGGACAGTCACTCCAGGGAACTGTCTGTGACTTATTCTCTGGATAACCATGATTTAGTCTTCATTCCAAAAGGATGGGATGGCTTTCTAGAAACAAAATTGCAGATGAGCTCTCAGGGGAGGGGGAAAGTGCAAATCTTCACCGTCACTGCCATTAAGAAAGTAATATGTTACATGAAACTCTGGCCAAATTTGACTTTCTAAATAAAAAAGGCTGTATGCTTAGTGGCTAAGGTTGTCAACTCTAGAGCCAGACCTCTTTGAATCCCAGCCCTGCCACTTACTTGAGCAAGTCATTCATAAGTCTCTATTGCTCAATTTTAAATCCATAAAATTGGGCAAATATACATATATGTAGCTCTAGTGCTGTATCTTGTACATGTTAACTGTCATTTTTATTATTAATTCTCATTTGTAAGCAAATATGCTGTCCCAGGTCCTCCATATTCTCAGTGGGGCATTTGCTTTATGCTCTGAAGGGCATGTACTGATTCAGTTGTCTTGTTTCATCCCAGGACACTTGTCAGGAAGTTAGGATAAGTTAGGGCTGTTTTCTGGGACCAAGAAGCAGAGTAAGGTTACCGATACCATTTGATGGTAGATGATGGCAGGTCTTATCAGTTTCCCCTGTGCCTCCCCTCCCAGCTGACCCTGTCTGTAGGCCCTGCACGGCTGTAGCACCAATGCTGACCTCAAATAGGAAGACTTAGCATAGCTCTTGTCCACCACACTGGTTAAGAAGGAGTCAAGTCACATATGGTCTGCCTTGACTCCCTACCTTGTGCCCAGGCCACACCTCTATAATCTTCCTGTGTGTGTGTGATGAATACATCTTACAATCAATATAATCTTCCTAGCTCTTGGTTATTTCATCCTAGCTCTTGTCTGACTCTAATCTTATCCTCCACTCCAAATCCCACATCTCCTAAATACTAAGTGAGTCACTCTGGCTCTACTACTGATGAAGGAAATTCCAATTCCTGCTGCCTCTGTGTCTGAAATTCTGAATGGTTTGCTCATAGATTTTGTGTCACTGTGCCTACCCCACCCTCTAGACCCTTCTCTGTGTCCTCTGCCAGCCTACTACATGTGGGGTATATTGGTCTGGCCATGATACTGGGCGTGCTCTCAGTATCTGAAGGATTATGTCTTCTCCAAACTCTTCCTGGTACTGCTATTTTCACTTATGAGAATGGGCAGAAATGTGCTTTGTTCACCACAAGTTATATTTCTACCTCCTGAGTATGCAGCTGGACTATATTTTCTAACCTTCCTTACAGTTAGATTTGGTTCTGTGACTGAATTGTGACTGAAGGCATACGGGTCAAATGATGTCCAACCCTCATGTGATCCTCCATACCTTCTTTATCTTCCCTTATCTATTGGCAAGATATTTAAGTTATAAGGGAGGACTCCAAGGCCATACAAGAAGACAGAGTCATAAGATGCAAGGAGCCTGGATCCTTGAATGATCTCATGGAAGGCTGCCTGTTGACCAGGAATTGGATTTTACATGGATCTTTGCAACTTCCCTGGACTTCCCTGGTGGCTCAGACGGTAAAGCGTTTGTCTACAATATGGGAGACCTAGGTTTGGTCCCTGGGTTGGGAAAATCCCCTGGAGAAGGAAACGGCAATCCACTCCAGTACTATTGCCTGGAAAATCCCATGGACAGAGGAGCCTGGTAGGCTACATTCCATGGGGTCGCAAAGAGTTGGACACAACTGAGTGACTTCACTTCACTTTGCAATAAAAGTCTGTATAATCCAAAGCTATGATTTTTCCAGTTGTCATGTATGGGTGTGAGAGTTGGACCATAAAGAAGGCTGAGTGCCAAAAAATTGATGGTTTTGAACTGTGGTGTTGGAGAAGACTCTTGAGAGTCTCTTAGACTGCATGGAGATCAAACCAGTCAATCCTAAAGGAAATAAATCCTGAATATTCATTGAAAGGACTGATGCTGAAGCTGAAGCTGAAGCTTCAGTAGTTTGGCCACTTGATGCAAAGAGCTGACTCATTAGAAAAGACCCTCATGCTGGGAAAGATTGAAGAGAGGAGGAGAACGGGATGACAGAGGATGAGAAGGTTGGATGGCATCACTGACTCAATGGACCTGAGTTTGAGCAAGCTCCTAGAGATGGTGATGGACAGGGAAGCCTGGCTTGCTGTAGTCCATGGGGTCTTGAAGAGTCTGACGTGATTGAGCCACTGAACAACAACAAGGAGTGAAAAAATATTTTTTTGGTTTAGCTACTGAAATGGTAATAATGATGATTTTGGTATAGCATTGAATGTTACCGTGGGCTTGTCTAAATCCAGTTCTCAGCTGTTCTCTAATTTCTCTGTCTGGTTTTGCTGCAACTGTCCGATGGTCCTGATCCGATTGTCTCCCAAAGAAACATACCTCAAATGCACATCTTTGACCTCATGAACACTGGACTTGAGCTGATATGGTTGCATTCAACTTTCCCATCTGTCTTAAAAAATCTTCTAAGAATGGTGATTCTTAGATTAGACTCCTTTGAAAATTGGCCAGTAACTACAGATCATCTCCCAGAAAAAAAAAAAAAAAAAAGAAAGCCTGTATACACAAGAACAGCTCCAAATTTCTAAGAATTCACAAATCCCTGAAGCCCATAAAGGTTTCAACATAAAAATCCCTGCTCTAGGAGAAAATAATGGGTAAAAATAAATTCTGTACCAGTCTTCTGAAACTGCACTGCCATCTCTTAAATATTAGTTTAAAACATTCTTTGCTTCATTTGGCAGCAAAGTAAGTCCATGATAGCAACTTAATGTTTCTGGTTTTATATTTAAATATTTAACTTTGCCTTTTACTCCATGGGTTTTTCTGCCCTGCTTTGTAGTTTTTTCCTCAGGGAGGAAATATATTTGACATGGGACAAATTTTTGTGACAAAGATTGTTCCGGATCTCTCCCAACTTCAAACTTTCCTTTCTTGCTATTTTAATAGAGTGGCAACATTATCAGGGCCTTCCCTCATGGTTCAGTGGTAAAGAATCTGCCTGCCAATGCAGGGGACTTGGGTTCAATCCCTGGGTCAGAAATATCCTTGGAGAAGGAAATGGCAACCCATTCCAGTATTCTTGTCTGGAAAATCTCATGGACAGAGGAGCCTGACGGGCTACTGTTCATGGGGTTGCAAAAGAGTTGGATACAATTTAGTTGGATTGTATACTAAATCCAAAAGAGTTGGATACTAAACAACAGCAGCAATATTATAAAAGTTGGCCGGCAGAGTAGAATCTTCATGGAACAAAAATAAAAATTTGATGCATAGGATTTACTTGAAGGTAGTTTGCATGTGTGCTTACCAAACCTGATAGAGAGTTGTGGATAAGAGCTCTTATTATGGGGTAATCACATGAAATTATATCTGAAAACACTTATCTCAGTGCCGTGGGGTGTTTCAGAAGAAACACTTTTGTGTGCTGAAATAAGTGAACTGAATGGCCTCAGTTCTAATAGGTCATTTGTAATAACCACCGTCCATTTTCCTCTTTGTATTTAAAAGTGCTTTCTTCATGTGTTAAGACAAATTATGTAGAGAAAGAAGCAGAGAAGCAAGAGAAAAAATATGGGTAAGAGAAAGAAGGCTTGATTAGAGGATTTGAAAATATGAAAATCGAGGTCTCCAAATTGGACTCAGGGTTTTGCTCTTGGTTACAACAGTGTACTCAATCCTTCTGTGCTGAAAAATTGAAAATGTGAAGTGTTTTGTGCTTTATGGAGAAGACATTATCAATACTAGGTCATACAGCTGTGTGAGTTGAACAGAACCATGATCTTTGTAACTAGATGAGTTATCAGACATTTGGGTTTCCTAGTAAGAAGGATTCCCCACTCCCCAACTCACCTCCTCTCTCCAGTTTTCTGAAGTATAAAAAATGGATCCTGTTCTATTAGTGATTCAGAGGTAATCAACCCAGTCAAGCCAAGCAAAGTGGATGGCTACCCGTGTGGTGTGATTTGAGGGACAGTGAAAGACCTACTGTATGGAAAACATCACCGAAATTCACACCTTCATAATCCTTGTTCTTTTTTTCCCCTTAAGATGTATTTTTATAATAATTAAGCAAGTAGTTTGTGAGTACTTAATAGTATTAAAACATTCAAACCATACAGAGGTAACTAGTTAGTGTGATCTCATCAGTATTCAATTCAGTTCAGTTGCTTAGTCATGTCCGACTCTTTGAGACCCTATGAACTGCAGCACGCCAGGCCTTCCTGTCCATCACCAACTCCCGGAGTTCACTCAGACTCATGTCCATTGAGTCGGTGATACCATCCAGCCATCTCATCCTCTGTCGTCCCCTTCTCTTGCTGCCCTCAATCCCTCCCAGCATCAGATTCTTTTCCAATGAGTCAACTCTTCGCATGAGGTGGCCAAAGTACCGGAGTTTCAGCTTGGAATGGGTGAATTTAACTCAGATGACCATTATATCTACTACTGTGGGCAGGAATCCCTCAGAAGAAATGGAGTGGCCATCATGGTCAACAAAAGAGTCCGAAATGCAGTACTTGGATGCAATCTCAAAAACAACAGAATGATCTCTGTTCGTTTCCAAGGCAAACCATTCAATGTCACAGTAATCCAAGTCTATACCCCAACAAGTAATGTTGAAGAAGCTGAAGTTGAACGGTTCTATGAAGACCTACAAGACCTTTTAGAACTAACACCCCCAAAGATGTCCTTTTCATTATAGGGGACTGGAATGCAAAAATAGGAAGTCAAGAAACACCTGGAGTAACAGGCAAATTTGGCCTTGGAATATGGAATGAAGCAGGGCAAAGACTAATAGACTTTTGCCAAGAAAATGCACTAGTCATAACAAACACCCTCTTCCAACAACACAAGAGAAGACTCTATACATGGACATCACCGGATAGTCAACACCGAAATCAGATCAATTATATTCTTGGCAGCCAAAGATGGAGAAGCTCTATACAGTCAGCAAAAACAAGACGAGGAGCTGACTGTGGCTCAGACCATGAACTCCTTATTGCCAAATTCAGACTTAAATTGAAGAAAGTAGGGAAAACCACTAGACCATTCAGGTATGACCTAAATCAAATCCCTTATGATTATACAGTAGAAGTGAGAAATAGATTTAAGGGCCTAGATCTGATCGATACAGTGCCTGATGAACTATGGAATGAGGTTGGTGACATTGTCCAGGAGACAGGGATCAAGACCATCCCCATGGAAAAGAAATGCAAAAAAGCAAGATGGCTGTCTGGGGAGGCCTTACAAATAGCTGTGAAAAGAAGAGAAGTGAAAAGCAAAGGAGAAAAGGAAAGATATAAACATCTGAATGCAGAGTTCCAAAGAATAGCGAGAAGAGATAAGAAAGCCTTCTTCAGTGATCAATGCAAAGAAATAGTGGAAAACAACAGAATGGGAAAGACTAGGGATCTCTTCAAGAAAATCAGAGATACCAAGGGACTATTTCATGCAAAGATGGGCTCGATAAAGGACAGAATGGTATGGATCTAACAGAAGCAGAAGATATTAAGAAGAAGTGGCAAGAATACACAGAAGAACTGTACAAAAAAAAGCTTCACGACCCAGATAATCACGATGGTGTGATTACTGACCTAGATCCAGACATCCTGGAATGTGAAGTCAAGTGGGCCTTAGAAAGCATCACTATGAACAAAGCTAGTGGAGGTGATGGAATTCCAGTGGAGCTATTCCAAATCCTGAAAGATGATGCTGTGAAAGTGCTGCATTCAATATGCCAGCACATTTGGAAAACTCAGCAGTGGCCACAGGACTGGAAAGGTCAGTTTTCATTCCAATCCCAAAGAAAGGCAATGCCAAAGAATGCTCAAACTACCGCACAATTGCACTCATCTCACACGCTAGTAAAGTAATGCTCAAAATTCTCCAAGCCAGGCTTCAGCAATACGTGAACCGTGAACTTCCTGATGTTCAAGCTGGTTTTAGAAAAGGCAGAGGAACCAGAGATCAAATTGCCAACATCCACTGGATCATGGAAAAAGCAAGAGAGTTCCAGAAAAACATCTATTTCTGCTTTATTGACTATGCCAAAGCCTTTGACTGTGTGGATCACAATCAACTGTGGAAAATTCTGAAAGAGATGGGAATACTAGACCACCTGATCTGCCTCTTGAGAAATCTGTATGCAGGTCAGGAAGCAACAGTTAGAATTGAGCATGGAACAACGGACTGGTTCCAAATAGGAAAAGGAGTATATCAAGGCTCTATATTGTCACCCTGTTTATTTAACTTATATGCAGAGTACATCATGAGAAACGCTGGACTGGAAGAAACCCAAGCTGGAATCAAGATTTCCGGGGGAAATATCAATAACCTCAGATATGCAGATGACACCACCCTTATGGCAGAAAGTGAAGAGGAACTCAAAAGCCTCTTGATGAAAGTGAAAGTGGAGAGTGAAAAGGTTGGCTTAAAGCTCAACATTCAGAAAATGAAGATCATGGCATCTGGTCCCATCACTTCATGGGAAATAGATGGGGAAACAGTGGAAACAGTGTCAGACTTTCTTTTTCTGGGCTCCAAAATCACTGTAGATGGTGACTGCAGCCATGAAAGTAAAAGACCCTTACTCCTTGGAAGGAAAGTTATGACCAACCTAGATAGCATATTCAAAAGCAGAGACATTACTTTGCCAACAAAGGTCCGTCTGGTCAAGGCTGTGGTTTTTCCTGTGGTCATGTATGGATGTGAAAGCTGGACTATGAAGAAGGCCAAGCACTGAAGAATTGATGCTTTTGAACTGTGGTGTTGGAGAAGACTCTTGAGAGTCCCTTGGACTGCAAAGAGATCCAACCAGTCCATTCTGAAGGAGATCAGCCCTGGGATTTCTTTGGAAGGAATGATGCTAAAGCTGAAACTCCAGTACTTTGGCCACCTCATGCAAAGAGTTGACTCGTTGGAGAAGACTCTGATGCTGGGAGGGATTGAGGGCAAGAGGAGAAGGGGACGACAGAGGATCAGATGGCTGGATGGCATCACGGACTCAATGGATGTGAGTCTGGGTGAACTCCGGGAGTTGGTGATGGACAGGGAGGCCTGGCATGCTGCGATTCATGGGGTTGCAAAGAGTCAAACACAACTGAGTGACTGATCTGATCTGATCTGATTAGGGCTTCCCCTATGGCTCAATGATAAAGAATCTGTCTATAATGCAGGAGACACAGGAGACTCAGGTTCAATCCCTTGGTTGGGAAGATCCCCTGGGAGAGGAAATGGCAACATGCTCCAGTATTCTTGCTTGAAAAATGCATGGACAGAGAAGCTTTTTGACAATTGGTGTGTGTGTTTATTTCTGGGCTCTCTACCCAGTTCCATTGATCCATATGTCTGTCTTTGTGCCAATATCATGCTGTTTTGATTACTGTCGCTTTGCAGTATTGTCTGGAGTCTGTGAAGGTTATGCCTCCTGCTTTGTTCTTTTCCTCCAGGATTGCTTTGGCAATTCTGGGTCTTTTATGGTTCTATGTGAATTTTAGGTTTATTTGTTCTAATTCTTTGAAAAATGTCATGGATAATTTGATAGGGATTAAATCTGTAGTCTGCTTTGGGTAGTATGACCATTTGTTGTTGTTCAGTCACTTACTTTTGTCTGATTTTTTGAGATTCCGTGGACTGCAGCACACCATACTTCCCTGCCCTTCACTCTCTCCTGGAGTTTGCTCAAACTCATGTCCATTGAGTTGATGATGCCATCCAACCATCTCATCCTCTGTCATCCTCTTCTCCACTTGCCCTCAATCTTTTCCAGCATCAGGGTCTTTTCCAACGAGTTGGCTCTTCACATGAGGTGGCCAAAGTACTGGAGCTTCAACTTCAGCTTCAGTCCTTCCAATGAATATTCAGGGTTGATTTCCTTTAGAACTGACTGGTTTGATCTCCTTGCTGTCCAAGGGACTCTCAAGAGTCTTCTCCAGCACCGTAATTCAAAAGCATCTGTTCTTCAGTGCTCAATCTTCTGTATGGTCCAACTCTCACATTCGTCCATGACTCCTGGAAAAACCATAGCCTTAACTATGCAATCTTTGTCAGCAAAGTGATGTCATAGTTTAATACACTCTTAGGTTTGTCACAGTTTTCCTTCCAAGGAGCAAGCATCTTTTAATTTCATGGCTGCAGTCACTGACTGCAGTGATATTGGAGCCCAAGAAAATAAAATCTGTCACTGTTTCTACTTTTTCCTCATCTATTTGTCATGAAGTGATGGGACTGGATGCTATGATCTTAGTTTTTTGAATGTTGAGTTTTAAACCAGTTTTTTCACTCTCCTCTCTCACCCTCATCAAGATGCTCTTTAGTTCCTCTTTGCTTTCTGCCATTAGAGTGGCATCATCTGCATAACTGAAGTTGTTGATATTTCTCCTGGCAATCTTGATTTCAGTTTGTGATTCATCCAGCCCAGCATTTTGCATGATGTACTCTGCAATGACCATTTAAATGATATTAATTCTTCCAATCCAAGAGCATGGGATATCTTTCCATTTCTTTGAATCATATTGAATTTCCTTTGTTCATGTCTTATAGGTCTCAGCATATAAATCTTTCACCTCCTTGGTCAGGTTTATTCCTAAGTATTTTATTTTAGAGGATACAATTTTAAAAGTTACTTTTTAAACTCCTTCCTTCTTGTATTTCATTGTTGGTATAAAGAAATGCCACCAATTTCTGTATGTTAATCTTGTATCTCTGATAGCTCAGATGGTAAAGAATCCCCCTGAAATGCAGGAGGCCCTGGTTCGATTCCTGGGTTGGGAAGATCCACCGGAGAAAGGAAAAACTACCTACTCCAATATTCTGGCCTGGAGAATTCCATGGACTGTATAGTCCATGGGGTCACAAAGAGATGGACACGACTGAGTGAATTTCACTTAATATTGTATCCTGCTACTTTGTTGAATTTGTTTATCAACCAATAACCTTCTGTGAACCCTTGAGCAAGTTAGCACACCTCTTAGAGAATTATCTTCTTCACATGCAAAATGTAAACAGGAGCATGCATGCTCAGCTGTGTCCGACTCTTTGCAACACCATGGACTATAGCCCAGCGGCCTCCTCTGTCTATGGAATTTTTCCAGGCAAGAATACTGGAGTGGGTTGCCATTTCCTACTCCAAGGAATCTTCCTGACCCAGGGATAGAAAATGCATCTCTTGCATCTCCCCACATTGGCAGGCAGGTTCTTTACCACTGTGCCACCTGGGAAGCACCATAAACAGGAGCACCTACCTCTTTAGTGTGATAGCTCCCATGAAATGCCAAGTACCAATCTTGGTACTTGGTACATGGAAGATGTTATAAATATGAGCATCCATTTCCTGGAAAAGATGTTTATTAGTCAAGGCTTTGGTAATAAAATTCCATCATAAATGCTGTAAAGAAGAGCTACTTAAAGGAACTAAGAGATGGTTCTTTTAAGTGATGTGAATTTGCTGGTTGTTTCTGTAATATCAAATTCTTACATATATTTTCCTTAAGCTACCCTTACTGCTGTAGTATTTACTAATCAATTTATTGCAGTGGGGTGGTCCACTTGCAAGTTTCATGGAATCATAGCACCTCCTTGCCATCTGCTCACTGAAGAACCAATCTTCTACCCATCATGTCCAGGCTTATTAACAAGAGCCTCTACAGTTCTTCCCTGGCCTTCCTGGTGAAAAACAACATGCTCACATTGAGTGCTCCTTGCGGGACACTGAAATGCCAATCCCAGGTAAAGGTAGGAAGGGGCGAAGCTGGTGTAACTTTCTGTAAGGCCACAGGTTGAAAAACAAAATAAGTAAGCCAAAACCAAAAAAACTCCTGTCTCTAAGATGGGCAAACGTTAAGAAAATTTGGACTTTCTTTTTAATATAGGTAGTAATAAAAGCTAAGATTTATTGAAGACTTAACATGTTCTTTGCACTGTTCTGCACATTTCCTGTGATTTAGTACGTTCAAATCCATCTCTGTTTCATGGATGAAGGGAGAAGCTGAAGCAGAGAGGAATAAAAGGGAGTGCTGTCAAACCGCACAGAAAGCAGTGGAGTCAGGATGCAGACTCCAGTGATCTGACACCAGAGCCTGCCCACTTGATTACGGCTCCACCCTGCTGGAGCCCGTACTGAAATAAAGTATGAAGCGCTGCTTTCACAGTTTCCGCCAGCACAGCAGTGACATTGAAAGCTTCTTGGCCCTTATTCCTCTATCAAAACACATCATTCAAAGTGATTTGAAGGCATTTGTCTGAGGATATTATAACAAATCAATCCCAATTCCAACTCTCAGAAGAGCTAAATGTGATGGCTAATTTTATGTGTCAACTTGACTAGGCCATGGTACCCTGATATTTGGTTAAATGCATGTCAGGTTGTAGCTGGTGGACGTGTTTTTTAGATGAGATTGACCGTTTAATCAGTGAACTTTGAAGAAAGTAGATTATCTTCTGTAATACAGATGGGCCTCATCCAATCAGCTGAAGTTGCTTCCCTGGTGGCTCAGACGTTAAAGAATCCTCCTGCAGTGTGGGAGAACTGGGTTCGATCCCTGGGTTGAAAAGATCTCCTGGAGAAGGGAACAGCTACCCACTCCAGCATTCTGGCCTGGAGAATTCCATGGACAGAGTAGCCTGGCAGGCTATAGTCCGTGGGGCCTAAGAGTCGGACATGACTGAGCAACTTTCCCTTCAGTACTTCTTAAGAGAAAACAAATGGGGGACCCCTGAGGGAAACGGAACATCCTATGGGTTCTATTTTTCTGGAGATCCCTGACTAACAAGTTAAATATTCCTTTTTTCATTTATTTTATTTAAACTTAAAAAAATTTTATTGAGTATATTGATTTACAATGTTGTGTTAGTTTCAGGTATACAGAAAAGTGATTCAGTTATACACATTCCTAGCCTTTTTTTTCAGATTCTTTTCCCATTTAGGTTATCACAGAATGTTGAGTAGAATTCCCTGTTGTATATAGTAGTTCTTTGGTGATTATTTTATGTGTAGCAGTGTATGTATGTTAATCCCAAGCTCCTAATTTATCCCGTCCCCTTTCTTTTCCCATTTGGTAACCGAAAGTTTGTCTTCTAAGTCTGTGAGTCTTGTTTCTGTGTTGTAAGTAAGTTTGTTTGTTTATTTATTTTTTTAGATTCCACATATAAGTGATGTCATGTGATGTTTGTCTTTCTCTGGCCGACTTTACTTAGTTTGATAATCTCTAGGTCCATCCATGTTGCTGCACATGACATTATTTCATTCTTTTTTATGGCTGAGTTGTATTCCAGTGTGTGTGTGTGTGTGTGTATACATGCATGCATGTGTGTGGAGTTGCTAAATTGTGTCTGACTCTTTGTGATCCCATGGACTGTAGCCCACCAGGATCTTCTGTTCATGGGATTTTCCAGGCAAGAATACTGGAGTGGGTTGCCACTTCCTTCTCCAGGAATCTTCCCAGCCCAGGGATCGAACCTTTGTCTCTTGCATTGGCTGGTGGGTTCTTTACCACTGAGCCACCGGAGAAGCCCATATATGCACACACATACATACGTACATGTATACACACACATACACATACTGTACCTTCTTTTTTTTTAATGTTTATTTATTTTTGGCTGTGCGGGGTCTTTGTTGCTGTGCATGGGCTTTCTCTCGTTGCTATGAGCAGGAGCTACTTTCTAGCATGAGAAAGTGTGAGAGCTTCTCATTGTAGCTTCTCTGTTTGCAGAGCAGGGCCCCGGGGCCTGCAGGCTTCAGTAGTTGTGTTGTGTGGGCTCTTCCCAGACCAGGGATCTGAACCCATATCCCCTGCATTGGCAGGCAGATTCTTAACTACTGGACCACCAGGGAAGTCCATAGAACATATCTTCTTTATTTGGATGGACACTTTGATTACTTCCGTGTCTTCTCTATTGAGTACAGTGCTGCAGTGAACCCTGGGATACATGTATGTTTTCAAATTGTGCTTTCCTCTAAATACTACTTTTTTTTCCCCCTGAAAATCTTTTCCTTATATCCATCCTTAATGTACTATAAACAAAGCTGTAGCTAAATCCCTGTTTGCTAATGAAGGATCTGAGTTGCTTCTATATTTTCTTTCTCTGCATAGTCCTCTGTGACCTCCTGATCACAGTCACACTGACTTCATATACAGGAACACAAAAGGCAAAGGAGTGGACGCCCGCAGATTCATCAGCTCCTTCTCCACCTCACCCTGGTCTGCTTACCTGAGAACCAGCTGTTGAAGATGGCAAGGGCCAAAATAAAACCCGGCTCTCGCCCAAATAAACTATCTCTGAAAGTCCAAAATAAGAAAGGCTGCTAGATGTCACGGTCCCATTTTTAGAAGGAACTGTAGAAAGAACAGTCAACAGAAACTTTAAGATTGTGTCTACGTAAATTCCAAGCTATATTCTGTTTATGTGTGTGTATGCTCAGTTGCGTCTGACTCTTTGCAACCCCATGGGCTTTAGCCCTCTAGGCTCCCCTGTCCATGGATTTCTCGGGCAAACCACTGGAATGGATTGCCATTCCCTTCTGCAGGGGATCTTTCTGACACAGTGACTGAATCTGTCTCCCCTGCATTGGCAGGCAAATTCTTTACCACTGAGCCCCGTGGGAAGCCCTATATTCTATTTATAACCAGTGCTAATTAAATGTTATCACCTAACCTTCATGATTAGCAAAGGTTTTCCAGATATTGTCAAATCGCAAGTGAAAGGCTTTTAACCTCCTTTTTTTCCCTCAATGAAACCAATTTGGAAGACTCTTTCAAAGCAATATCTTTAATTGGAAAGTGCTCCCTTGTGCAGGGATGAATAATGTGTTTTCTCAGATCATTGATAAGATGTGCTCTACCCAAGGCTGCAGAAACACCTGGAATGTAACCTTGTGACAAGAGCAGAACATGATGGGGAAAACCTCAGAAGATTCAGTTTTTAAAAATATAATAAATTTAAAGAATGAAGAAAAGTCAGTAAAATATAAAGCTCAATGAATGGGTTCAAAAGATGGGCCAAGCTGAGAAAATCAGTTCTCAAAGAAGTTAGGAAACATGAAGGGCAGAATGAGAGGCCCTGATGAACATCTGATGGGATCACTGCATGATAGGTGGGCCTTTTGTTTCTCCTCATTATAAATGATTAAGCCTCTCATAGACTTTGCAGATTTTGGGGGGTTTTTAAAAAATAGCTTTTAATTGAAGTATAGTTGATTTACAACTATATATACTATATACTTATACTTGTATATACTTCTGCTATCCAGCAAAGTGATTCAGTTATACGTGTGAACAAATTCTTTTTTATATTTTCTTCCATCATGGTTTCTCATAAGATATTGAACACAGTTCTCTGTACTATAAAGTAGGACTTTGCTGTTTACCCATTCTGTATACAAAAGCTTACATCAGCTCACCCCACCCTCCCGCTCCGCCCCTCCCCATTCCCCTTGGGGACCACAAGTCTGTTCTCTGTATCCATAAGTCCATTTCTGTTCCATAGACAGGTTCATGTTCTGGATTCCACATATAAGTGACATCATATGATATTTATCTTTTTCTTCCTGACTCACCTTGCTTAGCATGATAATTTCTAGGTCCATCTAAGTTGTTGTCTATGACATTATTTCATTCTTTTGTATGGCTAAGTAGTAGTCTGCTGCATATATGTAAGAAGAGACACGTATCTTTTCTCATCCATTCATCTGTAGATAGACGTTTAGGTCATTTCCATGTTTGGGCTATTGTCAATAGTGCTGCTATGAACATAGTGGGTGCATGTATCTTTTTGAATTGTAGTTTTGTCAGATATATGCTGGCAAGTGGGATTGCCGGATTTTATGGTAATTCTATCTTTACTTTGCTGAGGAACCTCCACAATATTTCCCATAGCGGCTGCTCCAAGTTCCTTTCCCACCAGTAGTTTAGGAGGGTTCCCTTTTCTCCACACCTTCTGCAGCATTTGCTATTTGTAGACTTTAATCATGGGCATTCTAACCAGTGTGATATGGTACTTCATTGTAGTTTTGATTTGCATTTCTCTAATGATTAGCAATGTCAAGCATCTTTTCTTGTGCCTCTTCTTTGGAGAGATGTCTGTCTAGGTCTTTTGCCCACTTTTGATTGAGTTGTTTGTTTGTTTATTTTGCTGTTGAGTTGTATGAGCTATTTGTATATTTTGGAAATTAAGCCATGTTGGTCACATCATTTGCAAATATTTTCTCCCATTTCTTAGGTTATCTTTCCTTTTGGCTTAAGTTTCCTCTGCTGTGCAATAAGCCTGTAGGTTTGATTTGTTTCCATTTGTTTATTTTTGCTTTTATTTCCATTTCCTTGGGATATTAACTTAAGAAAACAGTGGTACAATTTATGTCAGAGAATGTTTTATCTATGATTTCTTCCAAGAAGTTTATGGTATCTTGTCTTATATTTAAGTCTTTAAGCCATTTTGAGTTTATTTTTGTGTGTGGTGAGAAGGTATGTTCTGACCTCATTGATTTACATGTAGCTGTCCAACTTTTCCAGAACCACTTGCTAAAAAGACTATCTTTTCCCCATTGTATATTCTTGCTTCCTTTGTTGAAGATTAATTGACCATACGTTTGTGGGTTTATTTCTGGGCTCTCTGTTTTATTGAATCATATGTCTGTTTTTGTGCCCATACCATGCTGGTTTTTTTTTTTTTTAATGGAGGATTGCTCCTTTATAAATATATTTATTTATTTGGCTGTGTCAGGTGTTAGGGCTTCCCTGGTGGCTCAGATGGTAAAGAATCTGCCTGCAGTGTGGGAGACCTGGATTCCATCCCTAGGTTGGAAGGATCCCCTGGAGAAGGAAATGACTACCCACTCCAGTAGTCTTGCCTGGAGAATCTATGGACAGAGGACCTAGCAGGCTACCGTCTGTGGGACTGTGGAGAGTCAGACACAGCTGAGCGACTAACATGGCAGGTGTTGGTTGTGGCCTGTGGGATCTTCCTTGCAGCCTGTGGGCATCGCTAGTTGCAGCGCATGGGCTTCATTATCCCGCAGCATGTGGGATCTTAGCGTCCCTGCATGGTCTGGTGCAGATTCTTCAAAACTGGACCCCAGGGAAGTCCTCATCCTCCTTTGATTACCATAATTTTGTAGAATTGTCTGAAGTCTGGGAGGACTATGCCTCCTGCTTTGTTCTTTTTCCTTAAGATTGCTTTGGCAATTCTGGTGTTTTTTATAGTTTCATATAAATTTGAAGATTATTTGTTCTGGTTCTGTGAAAATTCCATGGGTAATTTGATCAGTTCAGTTACTCAGTCGTGTCTGACTCTTTGTGACCCCCATGGATTGCAGCACGCCAGGCCTCCCTGTCCATCACCAACTCCCAGAGCTTACTCAAATTCATGTCCATCGGTGATGCCATCCAACCATCTCATTCTCTGTCATCCTCTTCTCCTCCCTCCTTCAATCTTTCCCAGCATCAGGGTCTTCTCCAATGAGACAGTTCTTCGCATCAGGTGGCCAAAGTATTGGAGTTTCAGCTTCAGCATCAGTCCTTCCAATGAATATTCAGGACTAATTGCCTTTAGGATGGACTGGTTATATCTTACAGTCCAGGGACTCTCAAGAGTCTTCTCCAACACCACAGTTCAAAAACATCAATTCTTCGGCACTCAGTTTTCTTCACCGTCCAACTTTCACATCCATACATGACTACTAGAAAAAGCATAGCTTTGACTAGTTGGACCTTTGTTGGCAAAGTAATGGCTCTGCTTTTTAATACACTGTCTAGATTGGTCATAGCTTTTCTTCCAAGGAGCAAGCGTCTTTTAATTTCATGGCTGCAGTCACCATCTGCAGTGACTTTGGAGCCCCCCAAATAAAGTCTTGTCCATTTCCATTGTTTCCCCATCTATTTGCCATGAAGTGATGGGACCGGATGCCATGATCTCAGTTTTCTGAATGTTGAGTTTTAAGCCAACTTTTTCACTCTCCTCTTTCACTTTCATCAAGAGGCTCTTTAGTTCTTCTTCACTTTCTGCCATAAGGGTGGTGTCATCTGTGTATCTGAGGTTATTCTCCCAGTAATCTTGATTCCCACTTGTGCTTCATCCAGCCTGGCATTTCTCATGATGTACTCTGCATAGAAGTTAAAGAAGCAGGGTGACAAAATATAGCTTTGACCTACTCATTTCCCAATTTGGAAACGGTCTGTTGTTCCATGTCCAGTTCTAACTGTTGCTTCTTGACCTGCATACAGATTTCTCAGGAGGCAGGTCAGGTGGTCTGGTATTCCCATCTCTTTAGGAATTGCATTAAATGTGTAGATTGGTTTGGGTATATTGCCATTTTAACAATATTAATTCTTCTAATCCAAGAGCGTGGGATATGTTTCCATTTCTTTGAATCATCTTTACTTTTCTTTATTCATGTTTATATTTCTGTCTGCAGTGCAGGAGACCCAGGTTTGATCCCTGGGTCGGGAAGATCCCCTGGAGGAGGGAATGGCTACCCACTCCAGTGTTCTTGCCTGGAGAACTACATGGACAGAGGAGCCTGATGGGCTGTGGTCCATGGGGTTGCAAAGAATAGGACACAACTGAGCCACAAAAGCTTTCACTTAAGTCTTTGACCACCTTGGTCAGATTTATTCCTAAAGTAGCTTTCCTTTTTTTTTTTTTTTTTTTTTGAGATTTTTTTCACACTCCCTTCCTATTCATTAAGAGTGTAAAGAAATGCAAGCAATTTCTATAAATCTTGTACCTTGCTAAATTCATTTATCAGTTCTAGTAGTTTTTTGTGTGGAATCTTTAGGGGTTTCTATATATAGTATCATGTCAACTTCACAGGTTTTTAAAATAATTCTCTTGAATATTACTGTTTCATAAAGATGCTATGAATAACTGATCATTTCTAATAAATGAATGTTCATTGGAAGGACTGATGCTAAAGCTGAAACTCCAGTACTTTGGCCACCTCATGAGAAGAGTTAACTCATTATAAAAGACTGTGATGCTGGGAGGGATTGGGGGCAGGAGGAAAAGGGGACGACAGAGGCTGAGATGGCTGGATGGCATCACTGAGTCGATGAACGTGAGTCTGAGTGAACTCTGGGAGTTGGTAATGGACAGGGAGGCCTGGTGTGCTGCGATTCATGGGGTCACAAAGAGTCAGACATGACTGAGCGACTGAACTGAACTGAACTGAATAAATGAATGTAGAAGAACAAAATTAGTAATTTACAGCGACTCATCTGCTATGAATTGAATGCTTGTGCTGCCCCCAAATTCGTATGTTGAAATATGAATCCCCTCTGTGATGGTCCTTTGAGGTCAGGCCTTTGGGTGATGATTGGGATTAATGCCTTCATAGAAGAGAGCCAAAAAGCCACCCGCCCTTTCTGCCATCTGAGGTTACAGAGAAAAGATGGCCATCTGGGAAGGGGCACCTCACCAAGCACCAAGTCTACTGGACTTCCCAGACTACAGAACAATGAGAGATAAATGCTCGCTGTTTCTAAGCCACCTCCTCTCTAATACTTCTGTTATGGTGACCCAAACAGACTTAGTCACTCTCCAGGTCCTGATTCATCTGCTAACTCCCGTTGTAGTCATTTTGTTTTGCTTTTTTCTTAAGTAATCTGGTGAAGTACCTCAATTCCTCATTTTACTTCTTTGTGTATATAGATTTTAATTTAACTGATACTCTAATTTTTGTAATAATGCATTCTTTTAGTCCCAGAATTGACCTCAGACTAAATTCTCAGTCCCAGAATTGATCTCTCTACGATAATAAATCTAACATTTATTTGGTGTTTATTACCTGCTACTAACCATTGTGAAATGGTTTACATTTATTACCTAATTTAACCTTACAACAATCTAAAGAGGTAGGTAGTATTATCTTTATTTCACAAATTAAGGAACTGAGGAGGCAAGAGGTTAAGACATTCACCCAAGGTCATACAGCTACTCATGGAAAGCAGTTCACATTCCTTGGTCAAGATTAATTCTTGGTTACAGTGACTCATCTTGTTCTTAATTATCGATCATTTGTTAAGAGTACCATCTGTTTTACAGTCTTTTACAGTCTCATCTCACTCTTCTATTACTACTCTTCCTCTTCTATCCCCTCCGCCCCTCCCAGATAGGAATGTCCAAAGTCTAGGGGACAATATATAGATAATTCAATGGATTTATTATTTCCTTTTTGATGGAAGTACTGAATCATTTCTTCATTTTCATTTCATTATGCATAAGATCTTACTTGTTGTATTTCATACGTCAGGAATGAAGGAAAGCCCTTCACACCTGGTGTTCTAGCTATCCAAACATTTTCCTAATGATCCTTGGGTCAAGGTTTAGACAATGAATTCATTGCTGTGATGAATAGGAAACAACAGCACGGTCTTGTGTCCTGGCAAGAAGAGACAAAGCTTGCTTTTGCGCTTTTCTTTGGCACTGTTTCTAGACCAGAAACCTGTATTTGCAGCTTCTGGAACATGGCTCCTGACTCACAGACTGCAGTCTCTGATCTGACTAGGTGAGTGCAGAGCCTGTGCGGCAGGTCTCCTAATGCAGACAGGGCACCAGAGAAGCCCAGGGACAAAGTACACGGTTCAGCCTGCAATCGTTTTCTTATGATCAACTTAGCCTAAATTGCCAAGCCTTATTCTTACTGAGAAAACAGTGAGTCTTTTCCACTTGTTTTTGTGAAATCTTATCAGGCCAGCAAGGCTAATGGGAAAAAAAAAACAACATATTGCCTTAAAAGAGAAATGCCTTGCACACAGCTGCTGGCTGTGTTACTATTTAAAAGGAAGTTAAATTTGGCAGCGCTTCTCGAAACATAATATGAAACTTGTGGGGATCAAAGATCAAATTCTGATTCCAGGGTTGGATCTGAGAATCTGCATTTCCCACAGCCACCTGATGCAAAGAGCTGACTCATTGGAAAAGACCCTGATGCTGGGAAAGATTTAGTGTAGGAGGAGAAGGGGACGACAGAGGATGAGATGGTTGGATGGCATCACCGACTCAATGGACTTGAATTTGAGCAAGATCCAGGAATTGGTGATGGACTGGGAAGCCTGGTGTGCTGCAGCCCATGGGGTCGCAGAGAGTCGGACATGACTGAGAGACTGAACTGAACTGAAAGATGTTGATGCTACTGGTCCATGAGTTATCAAGGTATAGGGACCTGTATGGGGGAAGGAGATTACCTTTCAATATAGCTAGTCAGCAGTTGGTTTATTGTTTTTGCTTTTCTTGAAGGCTTGTTCTAAATAATAAAGTCTACCTCCCTTTTCTTCCAGCTTGTCAGTTGTGTTTGGAGAAACACAACAGAAAGGGCAAGCTGTAACTTGTGAAGAGCAGACACATTAATAAAAGAAAACCCCAGAGAGAGAATCCCTGACTGGCTTGTTGCCATGACATCAGGTTAATAACACTGCACAGGAAAAGTGATGCTCCCTGGAGTAGGTATCAAGTGACACCATCTTAATTACTCATGGAAAAGACTACCCTGCTTCCAGCAAACAATTATTTTCTGATCAATACCCCTGTCTTGTTTAAGGATGCTTTCTGACCATTTTTAACCAAACATCTGATATACTTTCCCTGAAAGGGAGAACCACCTTCTCAGTTATCTCGGCTCATCAGCAGCCCCAACCCAGACGGTACACCAAAGTGTCTACATTTAGTTCTTCCGAACTGTTTGAAACTCCTCATTATTCGTTATGCTTATGTGACTTTTGACTATCGAAGGAAAAATAAGAAGGGCCCATAACTTCCCCTTCAGCAGCTTGTCTTATGCTTGTGGGTACAGCCCCACTGGGAAGGGAGGTGGGTTGTCTCAAGGCCTCTCTGAGGCATCTTCCTGACCTTGGCTGCCCACCCCTCTCCCCTCGTTGCACGCCTGCTCACTTCACTTTTGGCTGTGGCCCAGGGGACTAATGGCCTGCTGTCCCATCTACCACTTGAGCGACTGTGGGTGAGGAGGGCCATGCAGCTCTCAATTCCCCTCTTGGTTCTCTCTTTTACTTCCCTCCATAATATCACCACACTGAGCCGAACATTTTCCTGAGTGTTGTTGTTAGTCACTCAGTCGTGTCCGACTCTTTGAGACCCCATGGCCTGCAGGACGCCAGGCTTCCCTGTCCATCACCAACTCCTGGAGTTTGCTCAAACTCATGTCCATCGAGTTGGTGATGCCATCCAAGCATCTCATCCTCTGTCACTCCCTTCTCCTCCTGCCCTCAATCTCCCCCAGCTTCAGAGTCTTCTTCAATGAGTAGGCTCTTTGCATCAGGTGGCTTCAGTGTAGTATAGTGGGTAGTGTGGGTTGAATGGTGTCCCCCATGGTCATGTCTACCAGGAACTTCAGAATGGGACCTTACTTGGGAATAGAGTCTTTGCAGATGTAATTAGTTAAGACAAGGTCGAAGCGGGTTAGGCTGAGCTCTAAATCCAATCGTCAGTGTCTTATAAGAGCAAAGGACACACAGGTGCTCAGAGGAGACACACAGGGGAGAAGACCTCATGACAAAGGAGGCAGAGATTGGAGTGATGCCGTCACAAGCCAAAGAATTCCAAAGATGGCCGGCAATCACCGGAAACTGGGAAAAGATAAGAAAGGATTCCCCTCCTCAATGAGTTCAGTCGCTCAGTCTTGTCCAGCTCTTTGCAACCCCATGGGCTGAAGCACGCCAGGCTTCCCTGTCCATCACCACCTCCCCGAGCTTACTCAAACTCATGTTCGTTGGTGATGCCATCTAACCATCTCATTCTCTGTCGTCACCTTCTCCTCCCACCTTCAATCTTTCCCAGAATCAGGGTCTCTTCCAGTGAGTCAGTTATTTGCATCAGGTGGCCAAATATTGGAGTTTCAGCTTCAGCATCAGTCCTTCCAATGAATATTCAGGACTGATTTCCTTTAGGATGGACTGGTTGGATCTCCTGGTAGTACAAGAGACTCTCAAGAGTCTTCTCCAACACCATAGTTCAAAAGCATCAATTCTTAATCACTCAGCTTTCTTTATGGTCCAAGTCTCACATCCATACATGACTACTGGAAAAACCCTAACTTTGACTAGATGGACCTTTGTTGGCAAAGTAATGTCTCTGCTTTCTAATATGCTGTCTGGGTTGGTCATAGCTTTTGTTCCAAGAAGCATGTGTCTTTTAATTTCATGGCTGCAGTCACCATCTGCAGTGATTTTGGAGCCCCCCCCCAAAATAAAGTCTGTCACTGTTTCCACTGTTTTTCCATCTATTTGCCATGAAGTGATGGGACCGGATGCAATGACCTTAGTTTTCTGAATGTTGAGCTTTAAGCCAACTTTTTCACTCTTCTCTTTCTTTTTAAGGCAACATTTTCATTCCCCTCCTAGAGCCTTCCAAAAGAGCATGGCCTTGCTAATACCTCAATTTCAGAGTTCTAGCCTGCAGAACTCTGAGAAAATAAATATCTATTGTTTGGAGCCATCCAGTTTGTGGTACTTTGTTATGGCTGCCCTAGTCAACTAGCACAGTGAGTGAGGGAAATGAAAAGAATTTGAAAGTGTGCTGGAAAGAATTTAAAACTGTGGAAAATATGACTTCTCTTACACTCTAAAGAAAACTCTCTGATAAGTAAGCCCTTCATGGGGCTCCAGCACTTCCCCACCTTACTCATATTCAGATCCCCACCCAGATCTTGGGAAATCTCATTCACTACATTAGGGATTGGTTTCTTTATAGGACTGATTTCCCTTCCCCCACAGTTTATGATAATAGCACTAGCTATGTTTTTTCCTAACTCTGAATTATCCAGGCCAGAAGTATCCTCCAGATGAAGGGCTTCTAGCAGGGTCATCTAGAATGAGCCATAGTACATTACATTTATTCAGGTGCTCCTTCATGGAAGCTGTGGACCTGCCCCTGCGTTCTTTTGAGTGTTCATTGGGTAACTCTAGGATTGCGAATGTGTGCAGGCACAAACACACGCGCGCACACACACGCACACACCCCTCTCAGGGACAAACACCTATTTGCAGATCCAATCCAATCCAATGGAAGAAAGATTTATAAGGGCTTCCTATTTAGCAAGGCCACTCTTGTCTGTAGTGGGCTTAGACCTTTATGTGATGGAACCATTACTATTACTGTGTAGATGGAGATAATGGAGCAGGCAGAGGATGAAAATATGATCTCATTGGGCATTGTTGACATTGAAAAAAGAGACAAAAAAATCCCTGTGGCCATTGTTTGTCTCAAAAAATCATAACATTTACATTTTCTTGCAAGTGAAGCGACAACAGTAACAGAAGAGATTTCTGGCACCAAGAATGAAGCCAGCACCAATTTTGGCTGATCGTAAAATAAGAAAAAAAGGAATTGAATGGAACAGAAAAGAATATAAGGGAAAGAAAAAGTCGATATCTGAGCTGTGAGCTGCAGAAATTGAATCTAAATTATAAAAAACACCTACTTGCTCACTCTCTCTCCTCTCTCTCTTTGGAACTCTGACTCCATAGCTGGGTTTCCTTGCTTCCAGAAAAAATGAATGGCTTCTGACAAGAGCAGGTTTTGGAAGACAGACCCACTGTTGGTGTTGAGGAAGACTGATTCTCCTAATTTATAATCAGGATATTTTTGTGTGTTGTCTGAGCTCAAAATTCATTTAAATAGACTTTCAGGGTTTTCAGATGATTGAAGTGATTCAGAAAAAACAATTATGAGTGTGTCTTTTCACTGTGCTAATCTTAAGCCACTTAAAAAACTTTTTCTTTATTAGCATATATAATGCAGTTGATTATGGATAGATAAGAAAAATTGGTGAGCAAAATAAAGGAAAATAAAAAGCATATAACAGTATCAATGCAGGAATAACTGAATATTTTTGCTGATATTGCTAATATTCTCCCAGACTTTTTCCCTATTTAAAAATATTATTAATACATTAAAGATGAGATCACACCATATTTTCTGTTTTTTAATCTGCTTTTGCTCCTGAACTGTATTTTGTAAATTTCTTCTTTGTCAATAAGTGTGCTTCCATATTAATTCAGTTGACCCTACAGTTCCATTTATTGTGTCCGGTGAGCTGAAACTATATTTCCCAGAATTCCCTTCGCCATATGGCACTGGTTAGAGTTGGTCACAGGAGAAATTTATGTGAGTGGAGATGGATGGACGGTGGAGAAGCAGCTGTGGCCGTTGTGTTTCACTGGGACCCGGGACCAGGCACTGCTGCAGCTTCCCACACCGTCACCTGGTTCTCTTGTTAGGGTGGAGCGACCACAGTCTCTAGCAACTTTGGCTCCCTTATTGACTGAATCCCAAGGCAGTTGTACATGCAGTGCTGTGTTGAAGGGCAGAAACTTATCCTGCAGGTTCTCTGCATTTTTAAGTTTGAGACACAGATGTGGGGTTCAGTTTGTCATCTTTGAACCTGGGGTTATTTTCACAGGTTCTAGTTTGTCTATCCTCCTTTCTCAGATGTTGGGTCTGCCAGTTTCAAGCCCAACACCAGAAGCAAAAGCTGCAGCCTTATGTAGACTGCTTAACCACCTGCCACAATTGCCTTCTGTCTAATCCCTATGGTAGTTCTGCTTCTCCTACTTAACAGCAGTCAATCTAGAATTTGGTACCCGAAATGGGGTGTCTTTGTTACCTATTGCTGTGTTACAAAACACCCCAATGTTTACTAGCTTAAAACAGTAATAATAATCTCATTGTTAACTCTCCTGGCTGTGGGTTGGGCATTTAGGAAACACTCAGTGGAGTGGTTCTGGTTTGGTTCTAGCTTTCAGATCAATGGTTTTCTCAAGGCCCTTCTGGTTCCATACACCACCCTCTCCCAAAGCTGGTGACACTTGCTTTAGGGTTTTGTTATGGCACCACTCAATTTCCAGGCACTAAATTCTCTATCACAGGGTTAAAAATCACCCCATGCAATAGTAATAATCATTTATTACCATGGCTACCCACTCCAGCATTCTTGCCTGGAGAATTCCTTGAAGAGAGGAGCCAGGCAGGCTACAGTCCACGGGGTTGCAAAGAGTTTGACATGACTGAGTGACTAACACACATTATAATAATAATAATTTTATTATCTCCCACAGCTTCTGTGTCTAAGAGATTTAGGGAGGACTCAACTCCCAGCTTCAGAGAAGGCAATGGCATCCCACTCCAGTACTCTTGCCTGGAAAATCCCATGGACGGGAGAGCCTGGTGGGCTGCAGTCCATGGGGTTGCTGAGGGTCGGACACAATTGAGCGACTTCACTTCCACCTTTCACTTTCATGCATTGGAGAAGGAAATGGCAACCCACTCCAGTGTTCTTGCCTGGAGAATCCCAGGGATGGGGGAGCCTGGTGGGCTGCCGTCTATGGCGTTACACAGAATCGGACACGACTAAAGCAACTTAGCAGCAGCAGCAGCAGCAACTCCCAGCTTGTAGCCCATTATCTTTCTGTGGTTGCAGATAACTGCTGGTGCTAGAACAGCAGAGGAAAGCAGTGGCTGGGGGCTGGCCGGGCATGCCTCTCTCCACTTGTCCCAGGGCCTCTCGCCGTGGTCTGTCTGTGTGGCCCCCTCACGGCATGGTGTCCTCGGGGCAGTGAGACCATTCTATTGTGGCTGAAGGCTTTAACAAGGAGCCTAGAGAATAAGGTACAGCTCCAAGTCCCAAGTTTACTTATAGTTCTCATCACCTTCCGTAGTTTCTTTTCTTCAGATTTTTTGTTTGTTCTCTTTTGTAAGTCTCATTGTTTTAATTTGCCTCTATTTCATTATTAATAAGGTCGACCTTTAAAAGCTGCCTGTTGGTCACATACTTCTTTTTTTTTTTCCTTTTTGGATTGCCTGTTCATTTCTTTTGCCCATTTTCTATGCAGTGATGATCTTTTTCTAAGGTTTTAAAGGAAGCTTTATATTCCAGTGATACTAAATGTTTGCCATCTATATTGCAAGTATTATTCCTTCGTATAGTTATCATATTTTCCAAACTAAAAACTAGGATAGATGCTATGTAAAATGGTGTTCACCCGATTTACAAATGTATATATATAAAAGGGTTTACTGAAATCTATAAAAATAACTTACAGTTAGTTATAATAACGTGTCTTTAAAGAAAATAATTAAAATTCCTGAAATAACTTGTCTGAAAACCCCTAGCTGTAAGATGATGGTTCTCAATCCTGGATGCACATTAGAATCATTTGGGGGAACTTTCAAAAGTGCTGATATCCGGGTCCTGCCCCAACTTTGAAAGATTGCTTTGGAGATGCTGCATCCAGGGTTGGAAACCTCTGATGTATATGATCCATCCTGTTGATCAAGGCAGACTTCCTGCGGGTACTGATTCCCTTCTAGAGAAATTGGAGCAGAGCGGTGCATGTGGGCCTTGCCCTTCCTGGGCTTCTTCTGAGCCAACACTCATTGAAAGTTGATAAAAGGTCCATTCGTTTATATATGTCTTCTCCTCCCCTGCCACCATCAGCTGCCTTAAATTCTGAATATTACTGTAAGTCCTTAAGGGCTCTTCTCTTAAGAAGTAGAGCATTTTTATTGTCATGTGGCTTGGAAGGTTGGCTTCCTAATTCCTTTCTAAGACTAGCAGGCCTCCCCCCAGGCCCAGTGAATTAGAATTTGTATTTGTATCAAACTCTCAGATGACTTGTATGCACATTCAAGCCTGAGAAAGAAGAGGAATTGTCCACTGGGGTGTAAGCTCCAGAAGAAGAAGGACTTTGTTTATTTTGTCACCAGAAAGACTTATAGTAATATATGTTGAATTATGGACTTGATTATTAAAGGAAGTTAAACATGTTACGCTGCTAAGTCATTTCAGTCATGTCCGACTCTGTGCGACCCCATAGACGGCAGCCCACCAGGCTCCCCCGTCCCTGGGATTCTCCAGGCAAGAACACTGGAGTGGGTTGCCATTTCCCTCTCCAAATGCATGAAAGTGAAAAGTGAAAGGGAAGTTGCTCAGTTGTGTCCAACTCTTCACGACCCCATGGACTGCAGCCCACCAGGCTCTCCCATCCATGGGATCTTTCAGGCAAGAGTCCTGGAGTGGGTTGCCATTTCCTTCTCCAAAACATGTTATAGGAATCATATAATATGGATCAACAGGGGTTTCTTTGGGTGCCATTATGACAGGTAGAATCATATTCTGGATATATTTTGTTTAATGTAGCATGATATTTATACATGTTGTATTAGTGTGATTTAGGTTGCTTGGCATGCATTCTGTGCTCTAATAGATATAGTAATTTATTACTACTATTTGTATTTTTTCTAACACTTCATGCTGGGCTCTCATGAGTCTTATTTCACTTAATCTCTGCAGTGTATGAGGACTCGGCTCTATGAATCAGGGGAATATGGATATTTCCACTTAGTATATGGGCAAACACAATATTGAGAGGTTTATAGAAGTGCTGATAGTGAGTGAACACCAAACTAGAATTTATACTCAACACCCCCAGGTTTTTAGACTACTGGCTAACCACTGAAGGCTTGTGTTTACAATTCAGCATCATGTAATACTAATACTGCAGGATGAAAATGAAAAAAAATTATAATGCGAGGTAATACAACTTTTTCATTTAAAGGAATTTCCCCTAGTTTTATACATTGCTACTTTTGGTTTTCAGTTAACTAATTCAGCTAATTTTCAGTTAACTAATACAGTAAAGCTCCCAAGTGAATATTGACAATTCAGACCTTTAAAAATTTCTTGAAATAAAATTGAAAATAAAATCTTACTAGGTATTTATCAGAGAGATAACATGAAAATGCTCTTCCTTTTACAGTTCTGTATTTTTGTGATCTTGGAAGGAGAATGTATTCTATTTTATGGAGCTGTCACTTTACTCTTTTGCATCAGAAAATAAACTTTCATTTCTCTTAGATGGCATTCAGAATAATCTCTGATCATGTAATTTACTTCTCGGTTCACAGGAGGATATTGCAGCAAAGCAAACCTCAGAGATGGATGTTTAGGATAATGTTATGACGTTAGAGGTGAAGTTGAAAAGAGGTGTTTGGAGAGAATTAAGGACAGTGTGATAAACTCTTATAAATGATCCCTTCCTCACCTGTTTTTAGACAGGAGTGTCATTAGATGCATTCAGCTACTCTGTTCAACAAGATTGAGAACTGTTTCATAGTTATCTTTACATCCTTCAGAATTCTGTACATGATGCTTTGCATTTGATATAAGTTCCAAAAATAGTTGTTTAATTGAATTACTCATGTGTATTGTGAGACCCCACATTTACATTCTTGAGATGAAGACTTCCTCCAGAAAACCCAAAGCAATCACATTAAGCATTAAACTGAACCCAGGTTCTTTAAATGATCCTCAAATAGATTAAAACGGGAGCATTATGGAACAGTAAATTTAATGTCTACAAAGTCTGCCCTTGGAGTAAACAGCATATGTAGCACCCCAGCCCCGTTTCCTCTCTGGAGTTTTCCTCATCTTTCCCCTCTTGGCCCAAGTAGAAAGACAGTATATTTGTACTTGGTGAGTAGGTCATGCACCACAGATCTGGATGTGTTTTATGCTAGAAATAAGTAGCAAATGTAAGCAAAGTTTTACCTGAAGAGACCTGGAGAGGAAAAAAACAATGGTTTATATATCCTGAGAACTTGTAGGTGTAAGGTGCTGTCCTGAATTCTTTGTACTTAACTAGCTCTACTATTGTCTGGAGAAGGCAATGGCACCCCACTCCAGTACTCTTGCCTGGAAAATCCCATGGACAGAGGAGCCTGGTAGGCTGCAGTCCATGGGGTCGCTAGGTGTTGGACGCAACTGAGTGACTTCACTTTCACTTTTCACTTTCATGCATTGGAGAAGGAAATGGCAACCCACTCCAGTGTTCTTGCCTGGAGAATCCCAGGGACGGGGGAACCTGGTGGGCTGCTGTCTATGGGTTCGCACAGAGTCTGACAAGACTGAAGTGACTTAGCAGCAGCAGCAGCAAGATGTAGAAAATATGCACCCAGCAGTACTTCCCCTTGCCTGTCCCCCATCGTAGAGCAGGGGATGAGGAGTTTGGGATGGAGGATTGGGCATGAGAAAGTTCTCTTCCTTTTAAAGCAGCTGAAGAGTGATGCAACCACTCAACCACCTGCAGGATATGACTCAATGCAGGAAATTGAGAGTCTTGCCATGCTTCTCTCTTCAGAGCTGTCTGCTGTTATCCAGGGCAACAGGCAACACCTTGTTCTTAAATCCCGCCTTTGTGTAAATTCATGCTTCAGGTCTCATTTCTTAAGCCCCTCTCTGTGTGACGACAGTGGGGAACACACTGAGTTCGCCTCTGAGTTTACTTATGGGAGTGGGTAAGAGCAAATTAGAGTCTGTACTTCCTTATTCTGATTACTGTCGAATTAGAATTGTGAGATGTAGACCACTGTGCAGCTGGGGGTCAAAAATGCCAAATGTGTTCCAGAAGAGGTTGCTATTTATTAGAGTTTGAAAGAATCTTGTTTGAGCTGTAGGGTCAGCCTGGATGTTTGCTCTTGAGAAAAAGAAACATCTAATATATTCAGGGAGGAAGGTGGATTTGTTTTACTAACAACATGCAGGGCTTTAAAGCAGCTTAAAGCCCTCCCTTTAAGTCAGGACCTCAGTTGTCCCTGGAAGTAGATTCCAAGGCTTCTCCATGGAATATTTGGATTCAGTGAGTCTGAGGTGGCACTGGGAGTATGCATTTTTCATGAGTTTCCCACCTCCTTGCCCCCTGACTCCAGGGAAGTGGAGAAAAAGTTCTTTTTTTTTTTTTGTATATTTGTTTATTCAAGTAGAGTTGACTTACAACATTTGTTGATTTCTGTTGTACAGCTAAGTGATTTAGTTATCCATATATATATTCGTTTCATATTCTTTTCCATTATAGTTTACCATAAGATATTGAACATGGTTCTCTGTGCTGTAGGACAGGACATGTTGTTTATCCATTCTGGACATAATAGCTTGCATCTGCTAGTCCCAAACTTCCAACCCGATCTCCCTTTCTGTTGGCAATCATTAAGTCTGTTCTCTATGTCTGTGAGTCTGTCCCTGTTTTGTAGACAAGTTCATTTGTGTCTTATTTTAGATCCTACATATAAGTGACATCATATGGCATCTGTCTTTTTCTTTCTGACTTAGTTTGCTTAGTATGATCATCTCTAGGTCCAAGAGAAAATGGTGAGTTAAACCAGTGGTTCTCAAACTGTAGCCTGCACCAGAAGGATGTGAAGGGCTTGTTAGAAAACACTCCTACCCCCAGGGTTTCTGATTTGGGAGGTCTGGGAGGGGCCTGAGAATCTGTACTTCCAACAAGTTCCCAGGCGATGTTGATGCTGCTGATCCAGGGACCCCACTTTGGAAGCACTAATGTAAACAACCTATTTTCTCTGTGCAGATCCTTTGCATCGGAAACCCTTTTAGATTGGGGTGGGAAGAGGCTGGAGTTGGGGTTGGTGGCCCAGGAGGTCAGGAGTTGTGTTGTAGTCCAAAGACGCACTCGGCAACAATTTCTGGTCTTCATGGCCCCCTCACCACAGCCCCCTCCCCTGAAGACTGTGAACCAAGCAAGGCCAGGTGGGCTGAGCATTTACTATTTCTGAGTATTTCCTTTACTCCACTGACATCCATGAGGGGCACTCTGCCACCTGTTACCAACATCATTACTTTTGTGTTGCCTGCAGTTGTCAGGCTCCAGTATTCTTGCCTGGAAACTCCCATGGACAGAGGAGCCTGGTAGGCTACAGTCCGTGGGGTCACGAAGAGTTGGACACGACTGAGCGACTTCCCTTTCACTTTTCACTTTCCTGCATTGGAGAAGGAAATGGCAATCCACTCCAGTGTTCTTGCCTGGAGAATCCCAGGGACGGGGGAGCCTGGTGGGCTGCCGTCTATGGGGTCGCACAGAGTCTGACAAGACTGAAGTGACTTAGCAGCAGCAGCAGCAGCAGTTGTCAGGAGCTCACAACAGCATCTCATTTGCAAAATAAGAAAAGATGGTTTAATGAAAGAATTAGCTTCTCATAAGAGAGTCCTAACTTGCTAAAACCACAGTTGCATAATCCTGCTTGAAATCATATCAATAAATACATTTTAAAATTCTACATATCCAAAAACTCCCGTTGTGTTCAAGAATCTTTTAAACATTGGTTGGCTGATTGAAGGGAAACTCTGTAGCTAAGGCGGGGAGGACATTTGTCATGATATACTCTTTTTTTACCATTTGAATTCTGACCTTGAGTGAACTCTTAAGAAAATAACATCTCACAAAAAACAACAGAAACGAATACCTCCCTCCAACATTGCATCATAGCCCTGACGGGCATAAACAACAGTAGCATAGCTCCTTGTTTTTCTTTAAATTTTTCATTTATTTGTTGAACATGGAATCCATTCCCATGGTTCAACACTTTTTAAATAATATAAAAATCAGATCAGATCAGTCGCTCAGTCATGTCCAGCTCTTTGCGACCCCATGAATCGCAGCACGCAAGGCCTCCCTGTTCATCAC
Organism: Tragelaphus eurycerus; assembly: GCA_935064755.1. Classification (NCBI taxonomy): domain Eukaryota; kingdom Metazoa; phylum Chordata; class Mammalia; order Artiodactyla; family Bovidae; genus Tragelaphus; species Tragelaphus eurycerus. Next base: position 8,234,191 of record CAKXYN010000054.1, on the reverse strand, counting down.
CAACTCCCAGAGGTCACTCAGACTCATGTTCAAAAAAGTCCCTCCCACTACCCTTTTGACTGAATTCATGTTCTCCATCTTCATGGATAACCACTCTTATTAGTTTCTAGTACATCATTGTAGACTTTTTCAGTGGCAATACAAGTATGTATATGTTTTTTTCTCCATTTTATATTTTAATAATACATCATAGGGCTCCTTTCATATAAGATTAGAAAGCTAAGCTAAGCTAAGTCACTTGAGTCGTGTCCGACTCTGTGAGACCTCATAGACGGCAGCCCACCAGGCTCCCCCGTCCCTAGAATTCTCCAGGCAAGACCACTGGAGTGGGTTGCCATTTCCTTCTCCAATACAGGAAAGTGAAAAGCGAAAGTGAAGTCGCTCAGTCGTGTCTGACTGTAGCGACCCCATGGACTGAAGCCTACCAGGCTCCTCTGTCCATGGGATTTTCCAGGCAAGAATACTGGAGTGGGGCGCCATTGCCTTCTCCGTAAGATTAGAAAGCTTCCCCATTATTTCTTCAGTTGCAGAGCATCCATATTTATGGGTATTCTATACTTTGTTTAGCCATAACAGTTAACATTTGGGTTGTTCCCAGACTTTTGTAATTATCTGCTCCTTCTCGAAACATTTTTCAAAATAGTTCTAGGTTGTATCAGTTGTCCAATTCATTTGCTGCTTAATGAGGTCTTCCCATGGCAGGCACTGTCCCAGGTATTCCTGGGGAGCCAGATTAACAGGGTCCCTGAAAGACCCCAATAAATATACTTCATTCATTTATCTTCTTCTGTCCCTGTAACCACCTTAGGCAGTAGGTACTTCATATATCTCCATTTTTCAGATGAGAAAACTGAGGCCTAGGAGAAGTCAAATAACTCATCCAGACTTCTCCATGCATCTGGAAGATAGAAGAATTCTAGTTTAAATTCCTAGTTATCTGACTCCAGAGTAAGATCCTGTGATGTAATAAATGTTAGTTAAGATCTTACAGAACTTTTTCTCCATTGGTTTTTCTAGGAGAAAACAAGTGCTAATTCATTACGACTCTAATCTCTAAATGTTAGCTAGGTTATAAATATAGCATTCTTCCCACGATCATTAAATTTGCTTAATTTCAAACATAAGCAGTGTGTAAATTCCATGGGTTAGGGACTGACTTACTCTTTGCTTCTGCTTGTCTCAGCCAGCACCTGGCAGGACAAGCACTTCATGGGTGACATGATCTCTTTCCTGTTGATTACCCAGAAGTATTCATCTCCCTGCTGCCCCACAGTAGGACCTGTTTGTCCAGCACTTGGAGCACTTTAGAGGACAATGTCGTGGGGGCATCTAGCCATTTTCACTTTCCTAAGATTTTTTTGAAGACTGGTGGTGTGATTTTTTTATTTTAAATAATATTTTACTCACTCTGAATAGTAGTTGTGTTTGGATGGAGAAAAATAGTAGTGATTTTTCCCTGCAAATCTAAAATTTCCTTCAAAAATGTGTTTTCTTTTATTTTTGAATGTTTATCATTGGCACCATTTATTGTTGTTTTCAACCACATTGTACTTGAAAATAGAGATTATACAAAATATGAATAAGTACTTTAACTGGTTCATCAGTGATTTTTTTCTCATTTTTTAAAAACATTTTATTTTGTATTAGAGTACAGCTCACTAACAATGTTGTGATAGTTTTAGGTGAATGGTGATGGGACTCAGCCATACATAAACATGTATCCATTCTCTCCTAATATCCCCTCCCATCCAGTCCTTTTAAATCCAAGTTATTATGCTAGTTTTTTTTTTAAAATAATGCATTGATATGGTTAGAGCTCAATATTGAAAAGCATAAAATGTAAATAGTTAAGGTTTCCTTTCCATCCCTTGACAGTTTCTTGGGCATCCTTTCAGAAATGTTTTACATGTATTCAGAATATAAATTAATAGGTGCAAAAATTACAGTGTCTGCTCTCCCAGAAATGAAATGTTATCCAGTCAATCTGGAATTGTCCAGTCGACACTAGTTAGGCCATCAGCTTGATAGACCTCTACCATCCCCTAAGACACTATCCTTGCAACAACCAAACTTATTTTTTGCCTAGTATAACTTTCTTATTCCTGCTCCTGCCCGTCAAAGTTTTTCATTTTCTACAGCTCCTCGGAGCTCCTTTCTAGCTGTTCATTTGGATGCTGCCCAATTCATGGACTATTGAATAAAACCCATAAGATCTTTAAAATGTGCTCAGTTGAATTTTTCTTTTTAACGGTGTGGTTAGAGGAGCTGTATGAAATTGAAGCATGGGATGGGTTAAAGTGAAGGAGAAACTCCTGCAAGGAGAGCAGTTAGCATGTTATGTTGCAAGTCCAAGGATAAGAACCTAGGCTAAAATTATGGGGGTGGAAAGAAAGTGATTAGAGAAAAAAAAATTGGTGCTTTATGCGACAAGAGAGACTTTGCAGATGTGATTAAGGTTAAAGACGTTGAGATGGGAGAATATCCTGGGTTGTCCTGGTGGGCCCGATGTAGTTAACAAGTTCTTAAAAACAGAGATGCTTTCCTGGCTGTACAGTGAGGAAGACATAAATATGGCTGAATGGTCAGAGAGATGCTATCTTGCAATCCTACAGGCTTTGATGATGGAGTAAGGGGGCTACAAGCCAAGGAATGAAGCTGAAAATGTCAAGGAAACAGGCTGCAGGGGTGGAACTCTGGAAAGGAGCTACCCTGTCGACCCCTTGATTTTAGTAAGACCTGCACTGGACTTCTACAGAACTGTGCTGCTGCTGCTGCTGCTAAGTCGATTCAGTCGTGTCCGACTCTGTGCGACCCCATAGATGGCAGCCCAACAGACTCCTCCATCCCTGGGATTCTCCAGGCAAGAACACTGGAGTGGGTTGCCATTTCCTTCTCCAATGCATGAAAGTGAAAGTGAAAGGGAAGTCGCTCAGTCGTATCCGACTCTTAGCGACCCCATGGACTGCAGCCCACCAGGCTCCTCCGTCCATGGGATTTTCCAGACAAGAGTAGTGGAGTGGGTTGCCACTGCCTTCTCCAGAAAGACAGCTGCTGCTGCTGCTAAGTCACTTCAGTCGTGTCCGACTCTGTGCGACCCCATAGACAGCAGCCCACCAGGCTCTCCCGTCCCTGGGATTCTCCAGGCAAGAACACTGGAGTGGGTTGCCATTTCCTTCTCCAATGCATGAAAGTGAAAGGTAAAGTGAAGTCGCTCAGTCGTGTCCAACCCTTAGCGACCCCATGGACTGCAGCCTACCAAGCTCCTCCGTCCATGGGATTTTCCAGGCAAGAGTACTGGAGTGGGGTGCCATTGCCTTAAGACAGTACAATTGTATGTTTTTTAAATTGAGGTATAATTGACATGCAACATTATGTTCATTTCAGGTATACAACATAATGATTCGATATTTGTATATACTATGAAATAATCCAGAGAAGGCAATGGCAACCCACCTCCAGTACTCTTGCCTGGAAAATCCCATGGATGGAGGAGCCTGGTAGGCTGCAGTCCATGGGGTTGCTAAGGAGTCAGACTCGACTGCGACTTCACTTTCACTTTTCACTTTCATGCATTGGAGAAGGAAATAGCAACCCACTCCAGTGTTCTTGCCTGGAGAATCCCAGGGACAGGGGAGCCTGGTGGGCTGCCGTCTATGGGGTCGCACAGTCGGACACGACTGAAGTAATTTAGCAGCAGCAGCAGCAGCAGCATGAAATAATCAGGCTTTCCAGGTGACACAGAAGTAAAGAATCTGCCTGCCAATATAAGATGTGCGGGAGATGCGGGTTCACTCCCTGGGTTGGGAAGATCCCCTGGAGAAGGAAATGGCCACCCACTCCAGTATTCTTGCCTGGACAGTCCACTGGACAGAGGAGCCTGGTGGGCTACGGTCCGTGGGGTCGCAAAGTCAGACACGGCTGAGCGTGCATGCACTCAAACACATGAAATGATCACCACAGTAAGTCTAGTCGACACCCATACATCGTTACAGAATGTTTTTTCTTGTGAAGAGAACTTTTAAGATTCCTCTTAGCAACTCTCAAATATGTAGTACAGTATTAATAACTATAGTTGACATGTTGTATAATACATTCCTGTGACTTATTTTATAACTGGAAGTCTGTACTTTTTTACCTCCTTCACCCATCTCACCCACCATCATCTATTCATCCTCTCACTGCCACCTCTGGCAACCAACCTGATCTCTGCATTTAAGAGCTTGGTCTTTGTTTCTAAAGATTCTGCATATAAGTGAGATCATATGATTAGTATTGTGTTAAGCCAATAAGTTTTAGTAATTTGTTAAAACAGCAATTGAAAACTAATATACAAGGTCAATACATACATTGCAAGATATTTCTGTTTTTTAAATTGACGTATAGTTCATTTGCAATGTTGTGTTAATTGCTGCTATACCGTAAAGTGATTCAATTATACATGTACACACATGCATTCTTTTTCGTATTCTTTCCCATTATGGTTTATCATAGGATATTGAATATATTAATTGTTTTCTGTGCTATACAGAAGAATCTTGTTGTTTATCCATTCTGTATATAATAGTTACAAGATATTTCCATTTGTCAAACAGTCCCACCATCTCACTATCAGTCAGGTTCAGTAGTGACACCAGGTACTGTCCCAGGCTAGCTCACTGCCTAAAATGCCCTTACTCGTCCATTTCATTTATTTAAATAGGTCCAGTTGAAGACCTATTTCTTTCAGATCACCCAAATCTCTTCTTTTTAAACTACTGTCTGCCTTAACCATTGCTTTATTAACTTGTTTATTAATTGTTTGAATTCTCTATGCCTTCCACGATTATATTTTAGGCTATTGAAGGACAGGGACTATACTTTACATTTTCTATGTCCTTCCCAGTCATGGGAAAACTCCATATACACACATCAGCCCTTAATAGTTGTTAGAAGAAATTCAAAGTTAAAATTTTAAAAACCAAGTTGTTTTCAATTGAAAAATAGTCAATAAGATCATTGATAATATTATAATGCAGTTCAGTGAGGAAACAATCCAATTGTCAAATAACTTTTCTCTAGAAAATACCCTATCTAAAGGCAGGCATGTCTGTGCATATCTTACAGCTTAGGTAAGTTAAGCTGTAATAGAAATGGATGAGCTAGCTCCAGTTTTAAGAGTTATATTAACTACAGGTGAATAGCAAGATAGCACTTTCTCACCATCTTGGGAAAGAGATCAGCTTGCTTGCTAAGTTGAATGGACAGGTTTATTGTTAGTGAGTGAAAAGGACCCGACACCGTGGAATAAACCCTAGGTGTGCTGCGTTCACACCTCTAAGCTGCTCTTTTGTTCACACCTTCATTCTATTGAGTTTCATTCCTTTGAACGGGAAAATTCAACCTTTAATAAATTGCCATCAATACAGTTGCCATCCTACTCAGGATTACATGTATCAGAAAATGATGCCAGTCCTGAGCTTTTGCCACAAAATACGTAGGCATTTAGCCCTGGCCAACGGAAAAGAGGGTTCTCGAACCTCAATCAAGGAGAGCAGGATGAGCAATGAAGCAAGCATGGGGTGAGACAAGGTTGTCATTACCGGATGTTTTTATAGCACTGTGGCTGTTCTGACACACTCGTCTGCTAATCCCTATAGCTGGTTATTTGTAAGAGAATATTATCACAGTGCTTTGGACTCTGATGATTTTCGTAATTATCTATTCCATTTGCTTCTTTTTAATCATACAGTTGAGCTCCAGGGCAGAGGAAAGTTTGTAGCAGTGTGAAATTGAGTAGAAAAGGTTTATCTTCATATGAAACTTGGATAAGCAGGGGAAAGAAGGCAATGTGTACGTCACCCAGTAACAACTAGTCCACTAATGGGATGTCTGGGGTATGATTTGGTGGCTGATCCACGTCTCACCGGCAGCCTCTGGTCCTTTATTGTCACTGCTCCTTTCCCTCAGTCTATTGGGCACCTAAGCACTTCACCCCAGATGGAGTCCCCAGAATGAAAAAATTTATCTCCCCTCCACCCCTGCAACTGGTGGCCACACTATCTCGTCCCTGAATTAGTCTTCCCTGCATCTATGTAGCTTGTTTAGCCATGAAATTAAAAGACGCTTACTCCTTGGAAGGAAAGTTATGACCAACCTAGACAGCATATTCAAAAGCAGAGACATTACTTTGCAACAAAGGTTCGTCTAGTCAAGGCTATGGTTTTTCCTGTGGATGGTTTTTCATGTATGGATGTGAGAGCTGGACTGTGAAGAAGGCTGAGCGCCGAAGAATTGATGCTTTTGAACTGTGGTGTTGGAGAAGACTCTTAAGAGTCCCTTGGACTGCAAGGAGATCCAACCAGTCCATTCTGAAGGAGATCAGCCCTGGGATTTCTTTGGAAGGAATGAAGCTAAAGCTGAAACTCCAGTACTTTGGCCACCTCATGCGAAGAGTTGACTCATTGGAGAAGACTCTGGTGCTGGGAGGGATTGAGGGCAAGAGGAGAAGGGTTCGACAGAGAATGAGATGGCTGGATGGCATCACTGACTTAATGAATGTGAGTCTGAGTGAACTCTGGGAGTTGGTGATGGATAGGGAGGGGAAGGCAATGGCACCCCACCCCAGTACTTTTGCCTGGAAAATCCCATGGATGGAGGAGCCTGGTGGGCTCTAGTCCATGGGGTCGTTAAGAGTCAGACACGACTGAGCGACTTCACTTTCACTTTTCACTTTCATGCATTGGAGAAGGAAATGGCAACCCACTCCAGTATTCTTGCCTGGAGAATCCCAGGGACAGGGGAGCCTGGTGAGCTTCCATCTATGGGGTCGCACAGAGTCGGACACGACTGAAGCGACTTAGCAGCAGCAGCAGCAGGGAGGCCTGGCTTGCTGCAATACATGGGGTCGCAAAGAGTCGGACACGACTGAGCAACTGATCTGATCTGATCTGATCTGATGTAGCTTGTTTACTAGCCATCATCCCTCTGTTTGTGAAAAGTTGGGCATATTGGTTCAAGTGATGAGAAATATATTTCATCCATCAAATGAAAATACACCCATATATTTCCTGATGAATGCATAATACCAGACATCTGCAATGCAAGAGCTCTTGCTTGAGTGACAAATTTACATCTAAAACTGTTAAGTTGGAGCATAAAGTGGTAGATTTAAGTAGAAGACAGGACTTAGCTCCGTTATTGGAGATCCTCAGCCTGGCTTGCAAGCGGTGCTGAAGGCTGGCTCCAAAGCATTTCCTAACAGGTAAGCCTCTCATTCTGGTGCTCTGGGTTGCGGCTGTGAGTGTTTTGTCAGCTCTCACTCCTCTTTCCTCTCTTCACATGGCACCTTGTCTATTCTTTTTCTGTATCTTCCATTCTGCCTCTACGTTAATTTTAGTTGCTTATGTGTGTGCCTCTACCACTACTAAAATTGTCTTCAGTGGTGGAGAAGCAGTTGTACATATTTAAATTTCCCCCAGGACATAGCAATGATTTGTGCATATAGTAGAAAGATAATCAATACTTGCTAAGTGTCTTTTGAGTTAGTAATGGTAACTGAATTAAATGTTAGTTTTCAGATTCCTATACTACCACATACTTGTTCTTCTCATTTATCTCTTGAAAGTTTTATTAACTAATATAAGCTAATTTAAAAACCTACGAAATATACTCAAGTGAAAATAAAATGGAAAATTATCCATGATCTCTCAACCATATAGAACACCTATATAAATGATGCTGTTTATCTATCCAGGCTATTTTCTATACATATGTAAACATATATAGAAATGGGATCATACTACATAGTTTTTTTTAACTAAAAAGCTATATTTTAAACTAAAAATATATAGTCTATATGCATTAATACCATCACTATACCCCCTGATTTTCCATTTGACAACTGCAGAGCATTTCCTGGTGTAGATGTACTTCGTAGTTTTACATCTGTATTACTTCCTGATTTTTGTCTTCACAAAGCTGGCTACAATCATGTTTCCTGGCTTCTGCTCACTGTCTTGTTAGATTGGGGTCCACGTATCAGGATCAGATCAGATCAGTCGCTCAGTCGTGTCTGACTCTTTGCGACCCCATGAATCGCAGCAAGCCAGGCCTCCCTGTCCATCACCAACTCCCGGAGTTCACCCAGACTCACGTCCATCGAGTCAGTGATGCCATCCAGCCATCTCATCCTCTGTCGTCCCCTTCTCCTCTTGCCCTCAATCCCTCCCAGCATCAGAGTCTTCTCCAATGAGTCAACTCTTCGCATCAGGTAGCCAAAGTACTGGAGTTTCAGCTTTAGCATCATTCCTTCCAAAGAAATCCCAGGGCTGATCTCCTTCAGAATGGACTGGTTGGATCTCCTTGCAGTCCAAGGGACTCTCAAGAGTCTTCTCCAGCACCACAGTTCAAAAGCATCAATTCTTCGGCGCTCAGCCTTCTTCACAGTCCAGCTCTCACATCCATACATGACCACAGGAAAGACCATAGCCTTGACTAGGCAAACCTTTGTTGGCAAAGTGATGTCTCTGCTTTTGAATATGCTATCTAGGTTGGTCATAACTTTCTTTCCAAGGAGTAAGCATCTTTTAATTTCATGGCTGCAGTCACCATCTGTAGTGATTTTGGAGCCCAGAAAAATAAAGTCTGACACTGTTTCCACTGTTTCCCCACCTATTTCCCATGAAGTGATGGGACGGGATGCCATGATCTTTGTTTTCTGAATGTTGAGCTTTAAGTCAACTTTTTCACTCTCCACTTTCACTTTCATCAAGAGGCTTTTTAGTTCCACATATCAAAGGCACGCACAATATCGTGTGTATGTGCAGTAACCCTTAACTCCATCTTGAGCTGGGAGCATTGCCTGGTGGCTGGTTGCACAGGACTCTTTTTTGTATCTTTAACAAAATGTGTGGGATACAATAAAGAGAACTGTACTTAATCAACCTCCTTCATTCTTTTGACATACAGATGAAAATGTGTCTGAGAAAATATTTGAAACTTTAAAATGAACAAGCACATTTGGTATTTGAGTAGAATTAAAGTCTAGGTTAATTGTAAAGAATCACTAAATGGTGAACACCAGTAAAGAAGCACTGATGAAACTAAATCAGTCCCAATGAGTAAGACAAAAAATGAAGATAATCCTGTTACCTGGGAGTTCTGTAGAATGCTCAAAGAATGTTAGTGGCTCCATACTAGCTTTTCTTTCCTTCTCCCCCTACTTTGAAAGTGATATTCAGTTAACCCACGTAGCACTTTACATAGAAAACCATATAGCAAAATTCTCAAAATCTTATTTGAAGCCATTGGTTGATGAAATCGAACTCTGGTTTTCCTCTCTGCAGGTAGGCGGCCAGGCCAGGGTGGAGTTGGCGATGGTCATCGTTAACAAGCCTTCACTCACAGTGAGACTCCCCCCGCCTCCCAGTTATAGACCATCTGCCCTCTAGAGACAGTTTAGGGTCAGGAATTGAGGGTTATGGCAATTCTTGTACTGAGCTGGGCACGTCATCCTCTCCTCCTGTCTGTTGACCTAGTCAGCTCACAGCGTCGCATCACGCTGAAACATGGCTTGCCCGGGGCCTTCTGGATTTTGATATCCAATTATTGAGTCCCATAAGACCAGGTCACACTAAACCAAATACAAGAAATAGCCAAAGGTAAGATGTAATTGAGAACGTTTAGGAAACGACACAAAACATTTAGTAAAACTGTGGAGGTCACTGACTTACACTTCATGAATTTAATTCTACAGGCACATAATATATTAAAGAAAAGCACTGGGTCTATGATTACCTTGTATTTCTGACATTTTCCAAACATTGAGATCAGATATGAGCACTCAGTTGATTCTGCACTCCATGCTGCCACTGTAATTAAGACTAAATGAAGTGAAAAGGTGTCTCACAAGTGTGTCATGGAAAATGCTATGATTCCTCTACCGACGATGGAATTAGAATTCTGGAAATATGTAATGTCTTTGCCATTAGAGAGGACTGAGCTGTATAAAATAAATGTATTATCTGTTATTTATGACTCAGGTCTAAAATTTCTCTTGGTAAATGAAGAAAATCTTTGTACAGCTGTTAGTCTAGTGTCTGGTGTTTTACAATAGTTAAAAAAAAAGAAAAATGAGTGTTGACATTTTATAATTTCTTGCTAAAAGAAGCCCATAAAATATGTCATCATTTCATTGTTTCTTGGCATGGACCCATCCCAACGCCTAGACTTTTAAGTGTGTGAAGCTGAACTCTAAAGCACTGTAATGTAATTGAATTTATTTACATATTTTCAGACCATATTGGAACCTAGAACATTCTGTGAGTAGCAGGAATTACTATTTTATATGAAGATTATCTCTATTGAAGGGGAGTTGATAATGCATCAGCTCTGGGTCAGAATTCCACACTCTGTCACTTACTAACTGAATGACCGGAGGCAGGTTACTTAATCTTTCCAAGCCTCAGTTTCCTCATGTATAAAATAGGAGTAATAACAGTATTAGCCTCAAAGACTTTTAACTTTTTAATTGAAATAATTGTATATTCACAAGAAGTTATACAAATAGTACTGCGAGGTTCTTTATATCTATCACCTAGCTTTACCCTAGTGGTGGCATCTTAGATCAATAGTGCATTATCGAAACCAGGAAATTGATTGCCACAATACAATTAACTAGACATTCTTATTCAAATTTCACTAACTTTTGCATGCATTATTATTATTTGGTTAGGACTCTGTGTATAATTCTATGGTATTTTATCACATGTACAGATTTGTGTATAATCACCACTATAATCAAGATACAAACATGTGAATTAGATAGAATTACACATTTAAAATACTTAGCTCAAGGGGTAGCATATAGAAGAAACTAATTAAATATTATCTTATGGTAATTATTAGTTAATGGAAATCAGATAATCTTGTCAATTCAATGCTTTCTCATTTGATGAGGTGATTGGCTGGTTGACATAAATGGTATTTTAAAAGCTAGAAGCAAAGCACTTTGTTTTAATCATACTTAAAATTTTTTTCCATTTTTTATAATGCCTTAACAACTTAGGGCCTCACAGACCTAGGAATGGGCTGGTTTTCCCAGGGTAAGGAAATTCCTAAAGATAACAAACAACTTGCCTGTGACGTTGTTTTTGGTAGGCAAGCCATGCACCCATCTGCCTCTTTTCATCAGACTCCTCAAATAATGTTCCATCCAGCCCCTCTACCCCCACCCCACCCCCATACCTATTCCTTGGCTATAAATCCCCACTTGTTTTTGTATTTGGAGTTGAGTCCAATCTCTTTCCCCTATTGCAATAGTCTTGGCAGCGATACCTATGGCAGTAGTCCTGCATAAAGTCTTCCTTACAAGTGACAGAATAATTAGAAAACAAATCCCAGGCTCTCTAGACTATTCTAGGCAATGCTAATGTGTACTTCCCAGAATAAATGGAACCTTGTCAGTGTCTTCATGATTGTTTGGAGGTGAACAATGAGGGGACCAAATTAAAGGATATCCAATGTCTTCCAGTGTATCATTGCTATTGCTTAGATGAAGAAGAGAAGAAAGTACATTCTTAGATGCAGTAAAATTGGTACATGGAAAACTTCATCAAAGAGTTAAAAATAATGACCATAATACCCCAATAATCATTTCACTCATATAAAAAAGTTAAATGAGAATTCTAAGACGGGTCATGCTGCTGATACTGCTGCTAAGTCGCTTCAGTCGTGTCGGACTCTGTGCGACCCCATAGATGGCAACCCACCAGGCTCCTCTGTCCATGGGATTCTCCAGGCAAGAACATGGAAGTGGGTTGCCATTTCCTCCTACAATGCATGAAAGTGAAAAGTGAAAGTGAAGTCGCTCAGTCGTGTCTGACTCTTAGCGACCCCATGGACTGCAGCCTACCAGGCTCCTCTGTCCATGGGATTTTCCAGGCAAGAGTACTGGAGTGGGGTGCCATTGCCTTCTCCGAAGATGGGTCATACTTTCTGATAAATGACCTTGCCCCCAGAGCCCTGTGCTTTTCCAATGGCAACACTTGGAGCACTGTGCTCCCACCACGTCTTGTCTGAGCCTGGGGGTCCTCCAGGGCAGGGACAGGTGAGGGTGAGGAGTAGCCCATAGAATCTGGATGATGAAAAGCTGTAGACAATATTCTGGCTCCTTGAATGTACAAGGATATACAAAATCCGCCAGTAGTCCTTACTCCAGGAACCTTTTGAAAGGATTGATGCTTTATTGCCACCTTCTGGTCAAAATGTGCTCTATGTTATTTCTGCAAGTCGTTAGGTTTCAGCAGCAAGGATTTGACAGAAGTCCCGATCAGCTCACTTTTCCAGTGGCAACCAATATGGACAGAATATCATGTAACTCTTGAGAAACTTTTCAAAAATGTCTATATATATTATATGTTTATTTGTATCAGACTTTTATTTTTCTGGGCTCCAAAATCACTGCCGATGGTGACTGCAGCCATGAAATTAAAAGATGCTTACTCCTTGGAAGGAAAGTTATGACCAACTTAGATAGTATATTCAAAAGCAGAGACATTACTTTGCCAACAAAGGTTCGCCTAGTCAAGGCTATGGTGTTTCCTGTGGTCATGTATGGATGTGAGAGCTGGACTGTGAAGAAGGCTGAGCACCAAAGAATTGATGCTTTTGAACTGTGGTGTTGGAGAAGACTCTTGAGAGTCCCTTGGACTGCAAGGAGATCCAACCGGTCCATTCTGAAGAAGATCAGCCCTGGGATTTCTTTGGAAGGAATGATGCTAAAGCTGAAACTCCAGTATTTTGGCCACCTCATGCGAAGAGTTGACTCATTGGAGAAGACTCTGATGCTGGGAGGGATTGAGGGCAGGAGGAGAAGGGGACGACAGAGGATGAGATGGCTGGATGGCATCACTGACTCGATGGATGCGAGTCTGAGTGACCTCCGAGAGCTGGTGATGGATAGGGAGGCCTGGCGTGCTGCGGTTCATGGGGTCGCAAAGAGTCAGACACGACTGAGCGACTGATCTGATCTGATCTGATTTGTATCACACACACAAATGAATACTCTTCTGTATATGTACAAATATAAAGGCAGATAATTATAGTGGTTTTTGTTTTTTTTTTTTAAGTTTACCAGGTGCTTTCACATTTGGTCATTCTCTTAAGAAGTAAGTAGGAATGGAGTGATTTTTATCCCATAATAAGATAGGAAATTATTGATGAGTACTTAGATTTCCTTACGGATGTTTGTCTTATAAATCTTTTTAAGCTTTCTAAATGATTCCATGTATATTTTTCCATTACCAAGCCTCCTTTTGTACTTAAAACATAATTCTGTTTATTAAAGTGACATATAAATTTTATGAAAATGTAACATTTAGGAAAATTTTATGAAAACATAAAAACGTAAAACAGAAAAAACTTTAACAATCAGCTACCAAATGCATATACGTTAATGTCTCATGTATCACCCTCTATTGATAACGATGCTAACATGTGGAGAATAGGTGGCATGTGGTTAAGAGCACTGCCTCTGGAAGCAGATGGTCTGAATTTGAATCCTGGCTCTGACTTTTACTGGCTGTTACCTTTAAGCAAGTTGTTTAATCTCTGGCCTTCAGTGTCCTCATCCGTCAAATGTAGGTGATATGTACCTATCCCACAGGATTGCGATGAGAACTAAACTGCTTAATATCCGTACAGTGCTTAAAATAGTGCTTAGCACGTAGATGAATTATTATTTTGCAAAGTAATTAGAACAGTGTCTAGTACACTGTGTAAGTATTCATTAAATAAAACAGTAATAGAACATGATTACTTTTCGCCCCAGACTTATCATATGCTAGGTTCTGAATTTGGCACTTTCCCCGCCTCGTGGCTTTTCACCTTCCACCATCCTATGTGAATGATTCTATTGTTTAGCCTCCATTTTAGAGAAGAGGAAACTGAAAAAACGCAAAGTTCTTAAGCAACCTGCTCAAATTCACACGGCTAATACGTGGCAGAGCTGAGATTCAGCTAACCTACCTCCATCTAAACACTGTTATTTAACTCTGCCATGTATGTCCCCATTGCATTTAAACCATTTCACTGATTTATCAAATTAATTCTATACTATTTGTCTTCTGGAACCCTAATAAGCCACATAAACAACCAAGTTTGTCTTTCTCTTCTAAGTTTTTGGCATGTATTCAGATGAGCCTTAATTTGTTTATAACTGTGTTATGTCTAGATACGTTTACTGTCAAACAGAATACCGTGGTTATGCTTAATAAACATTTGATGATAATAAGATCTTTAGGCTCACAAACATTCTGTCTTTTGTATTCAGGAGACTGTTTCAACAAATTAAAGCCATTACTTTGGTGATTAAATATTCATTCATTGTGGTCTCGCATTAAATCCTCATGAACAAAGCAAGGTGAGAAGCAGATATATTTCAATTAACGATAGGATCATGGCTGAGCAAGAAGGCAAATACGTATTTCTGGCATTCTAATGTTTCCTTTGGTTAACTTTAATTTCCTTCCCTTACTCATATATTTTTAATTATTACAAGAGAATTGTCAATAACTATTACTCTGTCTTGGAGAAAAAAAGGCAGGGAGGGAAGGTGAAGGCTCCTCCAGCACCAAGATGGATTCGTTCAGAGCCCCCACTCAAGCATCAGATGTTTCTCATATCTACTCTACAGGTTAGGTCCAGTCTAGACCCCAGCAGTCCTCTTCTCTTTCTATGGGTTTGTGAATTCAAGGGTGTCTTGGGACTGTGGTATGCGCTGGCAGCAAATAGGGGAGAGGGGGTTGTCAGCCAGTCTTCCTAGACAGTCGGAGGGGAGGATGCTAGAGAAATGAAGTCCTCATGGAGCCCAAGGGAGGACAGTTATGAGAGTCCCCTAGTACAGGTGGTGGAGACATTCCTCTGAATGAAAACAGGACAAATCAGAGATGATGGCTCAGTCTCTAACCAGGTCCTGGGCCCTGAATCAACATCACACGGAAGACCTAACTCAGATGCATCTGCCCCGCTCTTCCAGGGCAATGCCCTCTCTCTCCTTAAGCTATGTTTCCTGGCTCCCGTCCCAGCCACTGCCCCTTGCTTCCCCTTTCTTCCACCCTCTTGTTTCCTTCTGGCTAGGAAAAACCTGTCCTTCCATTAGCTTCTCGCCTTCTCTAAGGATACTCCTTTCTTTGTTTCTCCCGGTTCTAGTCTTGTGTTCCTTTATGATAGATGGATGTGCATTAGCTCAGAACCCAGTCCTTTCCCTTAACCCTCACTGATCTTCAGACTTTTCTAAGAACCTTGGGGGAAATCATACTATATCATATATAATTGTTCCAACATGTTAACAAATATTAAAATATAAATAAGATAAGCAATATAAGCATAAAATATTAACTTTATATATTGTTAGATAAGGATAATGATATTAAAATGGTCTAAACATCCCTATCTTGTTACACTATCTTTAGTTTTTTTTAACTGAAGTACAGTTGATATACCATGTTGCACCAATCTTGAGTGAAATTAACTGCTCTAGAGAGAATACCAGAGTGTGGAAGAATTGGGAGAAAAGTTCTAAGCATGTTTTGGTTCCCTAACAAGGAAAAAACGTTTATTCTGTCCCAGTGGTCTGGTTTGATTCTCTAGAAGAGAATTTGCTTTGCTTATTTTTAAAAATCTAATTAGAGGAACTAAAGGCCTTGTTGCAAGACTTTCCTTACTCTGTTTTCTATGACAATCTTTATCATTTTTTTTTTAAAGATAACTTCCATTACATATTAAGACTTGTAGTTCTACAAAATAATTTGTATTCAATGGATGTTATGTTTCTGTGCTGCCAATCTCATTTTATGAGAAACATGTTAAACTATGCCTTCTGAAAGTTTTCAAGTCCTTTTGTCTTAAGCACTCTTAGTTAACCTAAATATCCCATGACAGAAAAAGGGAAAGTCGCTCAGTCCAACTCTCTGCAACGCCATGGACTATAGAGTCCATGGAGTTCTCCAGGCCAGAATACTGGAGTGGGTAGCCTTTTCCTTCTGCAAGGGATCTTCCCAACCCAGGTATCGAACCCAGGTCTCCCGCACTGCAGGCAGATTCTTTACCAGCTGAGCCACAAGGGAAATATCACATAGGAATTCAGAAATGCTAGAACTACAAGTGATTTTTTGATTAGTGTCTATTTCCTTAACTAGACTGTAAGTAACAATGAACTGAATCTATTTTCACTTACCATTGATGCTGGGAAAGATTGAAGGTGGGAGGAGAAGGAGACGACAGAGGATGAGATGGTAGGATGGTGTCACCAACTCAATGGACATGAGTTTGAGTAAGCTCCAGGAGTTGGTGATGGACAGGGAGGCCTGGCGTGCTGCTCTTCATGGGGTCACAAAAGAGTCGGACATGACTGAGTGACTGGACTGAACTGAAGTGATTGTATGCACAGAGTCCGCTACCATGCTTGGCACATGACTCGTGTTCTATACATTTTGGTCAAACAAATAGATGGTATCCTATATTCCTTTGAAAGCCTTTCCCTTTAAAGATTTTATGCATATTTTAGAAATAAGGATGAAGAAGAATATTGGCAGAACCATATTAAGGATGTAGGCCTCCTGTGCCCCCAATTCACTGGTTCTTAATCAGATGATTTAATTTTATTACACCTGATGGTTTTATAAGTTGATTGTGACCAACGGGAACAGTTGTGCTGAGGGTCATGAAGGATAGGGAGAATAACAAGAAAGTGAAGAGTTGGGGATTACGGAGTCAAGCTTGGATTCAGTGGGAAGAACCAAGTGTAGAGTGGCTGCATCCTTGCCATGTATATACTGATCGCATCTCATGCTGGGAGGCAGTGGGACAATGGAAAAAATCACATATCACCAATGTTTCATAAAACTTTCTTCAGCTTGTACACTCTATAAGTTCCACAGTTCTGCACAACTCCAGCCATCTGTCTGTAAATTACTAGGGTTTTCTCATGCCCCTAATGCTCTTACCATTCAATTCAGCAAGCATATACTGAACACTTGGTATCTTGGGTGTGTGTGCAAAGCCTCAGTACACAGGTATTCTTCTTACTACTCATTTTAATAGATTTTATTGTTTTAGAGCATTTTGGGTTCACAACTCATTTGTAAAAGCCTGAATCAAAGTTATATGCAAATGTAACAAATTCTAATTTCCAAATGAACCCAGGTAGCAAACATACGTGGCTTCCCTGGTGGCTCAGATGGTAAAGAATCTGCCTGCAATGCGGGAGGTGTGGGTTCAGTCCCTGGGTCAGGAAGATCGCGGATGCAACCCACTCCAGTATTCTTGCCTGGAGAATTCCAGGGACAGAGAAGCCTGGTGGGCTACAGTCCATGGGATCTCAAACATATGTGTGCACACACACACACACACACACGAGTCAGCCTCCCCTTTCCACCATGGATAGAACGTCTTCTATATACCACTTCTTGGCTAATATTTGCCAAAGGGAAAGGAGAAAAGTCAAAAACTTCAACACATACCAGGAATATTTTTTGTCAAGCTGATTAGAAAAGAATCCACAACAATTTCTTTGGCAAATCCTAGAAAATTAAATATGTTAATCTCTGTACACTTGTCAATTAATCCTTGGCTTCTAGAGAACAAGGGTATGTTCTCTAGAGGGTATAGAACTTTCATATCTGAGCCAATAGAAATGTTTCTTAACTGGAAATTTTCCTAGGCCAGTCACAGAGAGGAAAAACAAAAGATGGTCAAGAAAAAAAGTATATATCTTCAAATCTTCCATTGCAAACCAAACCAAGAATTCAGAAGTTCTTAGCTTTAGTGTTATTTTATTAGCAATCATTTCATGAGGTGAAACTCTTATAGAGTACTGTGTTGGCCAGAAAGTTAGTTTGGGTTTTCTGTAACATCGTACAGAAAACCCAAACTTTTTGGCCAACCCAATATGTCTAGTGTAGTAAATGCTCTATTCATTTAAAAGTTAGGTTATTAAAACTTACTGAGACATCTAGCAAAGTATATGAACTACATAAAAATACTCTCTATAAAAATAACTGTCATTTAGGAACTACATTTGGCTCAGTGAACTAGAAATCCAACAATGGTAACTTAATCGAAAGGGATTTATGTTTCTCTTCAAAGAAGAAGTCTGCTGCTGCTGCTGCTAAGTCGCTTCAGTCGTGTCCAACTCTGTGCGAGCCCATAGATGGCAGCCCACCAGGCTCCCCTGTCCCTGGGATTCTCCAGGCAAGAACACTGGATTGGGTTGCCATTTCCTTCTCCAATGCATGAAAGTGAAAAGTGAAAGTGAAATCGCTGAGTCTTGTCCGACTCTTAGCGACCCTATGGACTGCAGCCCACCAGGCTCCTCTGTCCATGGGATTTTCCAGGCAAGAGTACTGGAGTGGGGTGCCATTGTCTTCTCCGAAAGAAGTCTAGAGATTGACAATTCACAGTGTCATTCACTAACATCCTAGGATCCTTCTTTCTGGTTTGTTTTCAATTGAATATGGTGTTTATTTTTGTGATTGACTCATGGTCACAATAAGGCTGCTCCACCTCTAGCATAACATCCACTTCCCTGGTAGGGAGAATAAGAAGAGAAAGATAAAGGCAAAAGTCTGCATCTGCCCTTCTCTGTTGGAAAGCAATAGCTTTCTGAAGAGCCTTGCCTCTAGACTTCTACTTAAACTTCTTTGGCCATAGTTATGTCACATGGTCACCCAGCTATAACTAAGGGTGAGAAGTACATGCTTTTAGTTAGGTGTATTGATACCCTGCACAAAATTTGGGTTCCCTTGTAAGGAAGAAGGGTGAATGGCTGTTGGACTGACAACTAGCTGTGCCTGCCATAAAAACACTTATAAACACTGAATGCAGAAAGTGTTTGAGTCCCAGGAACTTTGGAGACAGTGAGAAAATGAATGAATTCAACATTATGAATAAAAGTTTCTTGCAAGCTCAAGCTCAGGATGAGGATATAACTGTGTTTCCACCAATGCACAATTAGACATAGTTCAACATAGGCTAGCTTGAGTGATTTTTAAAAAACTATGTAGGCACCTTCCCACTTATGCTGTAGGATGCCTGAAAGGCAATGAACACCCTCAAAAGAATTTAACAATGATGCCTAATTGCAAATTTTGGCATCTTGTATCCCATCTTAATGCTAACTTAATGATGGTCAGTAGAAGTCAAAGTATAGTTCAAATAGCCAAGTAATTTTTTTTTTTTTAATCCAAACTTTAACTTGTATCTCTTAAACTACTGAGGGGTAATCATCGGTGGCACGGTGGTCAAGAACCTGCCTGTAATGCAGGAGAGGTAGGTTTGATCCCTGGGTTGGGAAGATCCCCTGAAGGAGGATATAGCAACCCACTCCAGCATTCTTGTCTGAAAATTTCACGGACAGAGGAGCCTGGTTGGCTACAGTCCTTGGGGCTGTAAAAAGCCAGACACGACTGAGCATGCATGCACCCATTTCATACTACTCAGAAACCTCTTGCATCCCTTACTCTTCCCTCTCCTACTCATGCACACATTTTGCTATACTTCACAAAAGTATCAATCCACAGTAGATTAGAACTTTTAAAAAATTGTCCTTCACCACTGAGTTTGAGAAAGTACTGCTAAAGTTGAAAGCATTGATTTTTGCATCTTAAAGATCTAGAATCAGTCCAGAGAAGACGGATTCTCCTTGGAGAGTTAGCATGCACCGTATTAGACATGTGTGCCTTGGGGCGGGGGCGGGGGTGGGGGGAAGAACATTGTGGGAAATTTTACAATATAGTACTTAAAAAATTCACTATACAATTATACAATGAAAACGCAGTGCAAGTATTTCATTTGAGGATAGGACAAGATGGGCCTGCCTAGTTTCCTTTGGCTTTCTTCCTTTATCATCACTCCAGGGATTTAGTGTTACACCCACCCATTCTTTCCTTAGGTCTCCAGGGGAAGAAAACAGGTAATGGTCAATTGACTAAAAGTAATATAGAGCAATAAATTAGAACTACTGAAATACTATGGCTCCCTAGATATTTTTGTGTGATATCAAACAGTAGGATCAGATAGGAGAGTTGGCTACCCACAAGATTCAACATAAATTATGACAGGTGAGCATTCATGAGACATAGAATTGATGATACTCTAAGAGAAACTGGGTATAAATCAGGTTTTAGTTAATTGATAGGATTCCTCTGCTGTGAAATACTGGTTTCCCTCACTATCTGAAAGCAGAGCAGGCCTAGGAAGCCTTTCATAAACCCAAACTGGGTAAAGCAAAGAAACAATGACCATTATTTTAAATGGAAACGCGTGTGAGCATTCCCAGACCCAATAAATAACCTACCAAATCATACCAAATGACATATAAATCTAAAATAACTGGCTGCTGCTGCTAAGTCGCTTCAGTCGTGTCCGACTCTGTGCGACCCCATAGACGGAAGCTCACCAGGCTCCCCTGTCCCTGGGATTCTCCAGGCAAGAATACTGGAACATATAGTAAAAACTAGAGTGACATGATAAATACACAGGCCAGATGAAGTAGAAGTAAGTGTGGTTTCACTTAACAGAATCAGGAAGACAGCAAGCACGCTGGAAGGCCAAGAGGTAGTGATGAGGGTGTATTGGGCCGAGTCATGAGAAGTTGGGGTTGTGGCAGCTAGAGGACAGGTTGGAGGGAGAGGAAGAAGGTCGGCTGTTAACATCTCATCATTATCTAGACTCATCAGGACAGATAGGTCACTAGCATCTACATCTTCTGTGTCTGCCTGCCTAGACGTTTGCATGGCTGATGTAGAAGGCTTGAAATATGACAGTATGCTTGACTACTTAGCCTCGTGCAACACTGTCATAGACGTCTTTGTAGGTCCTCGGAACATCCTGCAAAACTGTCCTAAACCTTTGTGCACTTTCCAAATTAAAGTCACGCTTTTCTGCAGTCCCTGTAGCTCTGTCAGTCACAGTGAAAGCTCACAGGAGAGCTTCATGGCCAGCTCCTAGATAACTCTTCACCTTGGTCATAGAAGGCCAGAACCTCTTCCACCCCATCTTTGCCAACTTCCGCTAGCACAAAGTCACTTTTGCCGTATTAATTATCGTTGGTTCACTGCTTCAGGACATGGTTTCCTCCAAATGCCATTTCTCATTGAGATTGTTAGTTGATCAAGAGCATCTCCAAGGTTGATGACTGTTAATTTTATATTGTAGTAATTTCCAAAGCATCTCTGATAAAGATGCTTTGAAGTTTCCCTTTCTGGCAATAGCATTTATAATAAAACAGATCACATTTTGTGTTGAGTAAGCCTTAATTTTAGCTATCAGGCTAGATCATACATTGAAGCAATGATGTTATATTCAGCAGTAAGAACACAACACAAATGTTACCACCATCCTCAATAATGCCAGGTGGGTAAGCAGCACAATTACTGACAACCAAAAGGTGCCTATTATCATGGGTATTTTCCCTACAGTATTTTTCAACTAAAGGACTAATATATCCACTTATGTACTTAGAAAAAAATCACTTGGGTATTCCAATCACTTGTATGTGAATGAAACACAACAGAAAGTGTATTCTTAACAATGTCCTTACATGCCCTCAGGTTTTCTGAATGTGCCTTAGTAAAGGACTAAGGATAGCCTTCAGTTCAGTTCAATTAGTCGCTCAGTCGTGTCTGACTCTGCGACCCCATGAATTGCAGCACACCAGGCCTCCCTGTCCATCACCAACTCCCAGAGTTCACCCAAACCCACATCCATCGGGTCAATGATGCCATCCAGCCGTCTCATCCTCTGTCATCCCCTTTTCCTCCTGCCCTGAGTCCCTCCCAGCATCAGAGTCTTTTCCAATGAGTCAACTCTTCGCATCAGGTGGTCAAAGTACTGCAGTTTCAGCTTTAGCATCAGTCCTTCCAAAGAACACCCAGGGCTGATCTCCTTCAGAATGGACTGGTTGGATCTCCTTGCAGTCCAAGGGACTCTCAAGAGTCTTCTCCAACACCACAGTTCAAAAGCATCCATTCTTCGGCACTCAGCTTTCTTCACAGTCCAACTTTCACATCCATACATGACCACAGGAAAAACCATAGCCTTGACTAGATGGACCCTTGTTGGCAAAGTAATGTCTCTGCTTTTTAATATGCCATCTAGGTTGGTCATAACTTTGCTTCCAAGGAGTAAGCGTCTTTTAATTTCATGGCTGCAGTCACCATCTGCAGTGATTTTGGAGCCCCAAAAAACAAAGACTGACACTGTTTCCACCGTTTCCCCATCTATTTCCCATGAAGTGATGGGACCAGACAAGGTTTAATAATAGGACAGGGTTAGCCTGTCCTTCAATGCTTTACATCCTTTAGCCTGCCTTTCTTCTATTGAAATTAATGATTTTTCTTGGCAATATTTTTCCAATAAATTGCTGTTTCCTTGCAATTAGACACTTGCTTATACAAATAACCAACTTCTATAATTATTTTCTTCAGTTCTGGAAACTTTTTGGCAGCCTCAGTATCAGCCAAAACACTCTCTCCAGTAATCTTTAAGCTATGATATTCCCTTCACCTCAAAAACTGATCAAAGCACCATGACCTCCTTTATTTATTTTTTTCACATTTTAGGTCATTTTATTTTTAAATTAATTTGTTTATTTTAATTGGAGGCTAATTACTTTACAGTATTGTAGTGGTTTTTGCCATACATCAACATGAATGAGCCATGGGTGTAATGTGTTCCCTATCCTGACCCTCCCTCCCACCTCCCTCCCCATCCCATCCCTCAGGGTCATCCTGGTGCACCAGCCCTGAGCACCCTGCCTCATGCATTGAACCTGGACTGGCGATTCACTTCACATATGATAATATACACGTTTCAACGTTACCCTCTCAAATCATCCCACCCTCACCTTCTCCCAGAGTCCAAAGGACTGTTCTTTACATCTGTGTCTCTTTTGCTGTCTTGCATATAGGGTCATTGTTACCATCTTTCTAAATTCCATATATATGTGTTAGTATACTGTATTGGTGTTTTCTTTCTGACTCACTTCACTCTATATAATAGGGTCCAGTTTCATCCACCTCATTAGAACTGATTCAAATGCATTCTTTTAAATGGCTGAGTAATATTCCATTGTGTATATGTACCAAGCTTTCTTATCCATTTGTCTTCTGATGGACATCTAGGTTGCTTCCATGTCTTGGCTATTGTAAACAGTGCTGTGATGAACACTGGGGTACACGTGTCTCTTTCAATTCTGGTTTCCTCGGTGTGTATGCCCAGCAATGGGATTGCTGGGTCGTATGGCAGTTCTATTTCCAGTTTTTTAAGGAATCTCCACACTGTTCTCCATAGTGGCTGTACTAGTTTGCATTCCCACCAACAGTGTAAGAGGGTTCCTTTTTCTCCACACCCTCTCCAGCATTTATTGTTTGTAGACTTTTGGATAGCAGCCATTCTGACTGGTGTGAGATGGTACCTCATTGTGGTTTTGATTTGCATTTCTCTGATAATGAGTGATGTGGAGCATCTTTTCATGTGTTTGTTAGCCATCTGTATGTGTTCTTTGGAGAAATGTCTGTCTCGTTCTTTGGCCCACTTTTTGATTGGGTCTCTTATTTTTGTGGAATTGAGCACTGGAGCTGCTTGTTTATTTTTGAGATTAATTCTTTGTCAGTTGCTTCGTTTGCTGTTATTTTCTCCCATTCTGAAGGCTGTCTTTTCACCTTGCTTATAGTTTCCTTCATTGCACAAAAGCTTTTTAAGTTTAATTAGGTCCCATTTGTTTATTTTTGCTTTTATTTCCATTACTCTGGGAGGTGGTTCATAGAGGATCCTGCTCTGATTTACATCGGAGAGTGTTTTGCCTATATTTTCCTCTAGGAGTTTTATACTTTCTGGTCTTACATTTAGATCTTTAATCCATTTTGGGTTTATTTTTGTGTATGGTGTTAGAAAATGTTCTAGTTTCATTCCTTTACAAGTGGTTGACCAGTTTTCCCAGCACCACTTGTTAAAGAGATTGTCTTTTCTCCATTGTATATTCTTGCCTCCTTTGTCAAAGATAAGGTGTCCATAGGTGCGTGGATTTATCTCTGGGCTTTCTATTTTGTTCCATTGATCTATATTTCTGTCTTTGTGCCAGTACCATACTGTCTTGATGACTGTAGCTTTGTAGTATAGTCTGAAGTCAGGCAGGTTGATTCCCCACATTGATTGATTTGTGAGTATTGAAGAATCCTTGTATCCCTGGAATAAAGCCCACTTGGTCATGATGTATGGTCTTTTTAATATGTTGTTGGATTCTGTTTGCTATAATTTTGTTAAGGATTTTTGCATCTATGTTCATCAGTGATATTGGCCTGTAGTTTTCTTTTTGTGTGACATCTTTGTCTGATTGTGGTATTAGGGTGATGGTGGCCTTATAGAATGAGTTTGGAAGTTTACCTTCCTCTGCAATTTTCTGGAAGAGTTTGAGTAGGATAGGTGTCAGCTCTTCTCTAAATTTTTGGTAGAATTCAGCTGTGAAGCTGTCTGTTCCTGGGCTTTTGTTTGCTGGAAGATTTCTAATTACAGTTTCGATTTCCATGCTTGTAATGGGCATGACCTCCTTTAAATTCCACTGTTGCCACACTTGAACCACCATTATTCTCTTTCAGTTTATTGAAAAGATGAACTGATTTCTCTGTAAGCATAGGATAACTTAACCCTGAACCTTGTACATCTATGAGTCCATTCAAGCAACAGACTTTCCATTTTATCAATTCCTGGATACCAACCAAAGGAGACCACTTTGCTACTAGCAGAAATAATAGTAACTTTGGCAGCTTTGAAGAACCTCTCCTGTGTGCACTTGGTACAAAGGGTGGATGCAGTCAAGTTCAATGCACGCACGGTGTCTATTTTGTTCACCATGATCAAAATTCTTAATTATCAACACATCCAGTTTTATGCTAAGTACAACGTTCTTGTGATCTCTCTTTGACCTTTCTGATACCTTTAGATACATCTTGCTAATGGATGTGCACAAAGTAAATGGAGATTAAAGCACAAATGTTCACAGACACAGTTCATAGCCATGGAGGCTGGTGTTGAGATGCTGAGATAGTTCTTTGGGAAGGAGCTGGGTGGTTCCATTTTCACTGCTCTGGGTGCTGCAAAACAAATGCTGAACACTATTTTCAGATTTTGCCTTTTTTCATCAAAGTGGAAATCCCTCTGGATTTTAGTTAGCAAAACCAGGTACCAGTGCAGGTCTTCTGTAGAGGTGAAGTGGTATAACACAAGCTATAGAGAAGTGGGGAATTTTCTCCAGAAACGTGCTCAGGAGAGGGATTGCTGGATTATGTGGTAGTTCTATTTTTAGTTTTTTCAAGGAACCTCCATACTGTTCTCCATAATGGTTGTACCAATGTACATTCCCACCAACAGTGTAGAAGGATTCACTTTTCTCCACACTGTCTCCAACACTTACTGTTTGTAGACTTTTTTGATAATGGCCATTTTGATGGTATGAGGTGATACCTCCTTATAGTTTTGATTTGCATTTCTTTAATCATTAGTGATGCTGAGCATCTTTTCAAGTGCTATTTGGCCATCTGTTTATCTTCTTTCAGAGAAGGCAATGGCACCCCACTCCAGTACTCTTGCCTGGAAAATCCCATGGATAGAGGAGCCTGGTAGGCTGCAGTCCATGGGGTCACTAAGAGTCGGACACAACTGAGCGACTTCACTTTCACTTTTCACTTTCATGCATTGGAGAAGGAAATGGCAACCCATTCCAGTGTTCTTGCCTGGAGAATCCCAGGGATGGGGGAGCCTGGCGGGCTGCCGTCTATGGGGTCGCACAGAGTCAGACACGACTGAAGTGACTTAGTATAGCATAGCATAGCATTGTCTTCTTTGGAGATACATCTATTTAGATCTTCTGCTCATTTTTTAATTGTTTTTTTTTATATTGAGTTGCTTGAATTACTTATGTATTTTGGAGATTAATCCCTTGTTGGTCACTTTGTTTGCAAATATATTCTCCCATTCTTTGGTCTTAATCAAAGAAAACCATAATTTGAAAAGATACACGCACCCCAATATTCATTGCAGCACTATTTGCAATAGCCAAGACTTGGAAACAACAGAAATGCCCACTGAGAGAGTAGTAGATAAAGAAGATGTGGTGCCTATACATCATGAGCAAAATAATGCCATTTGCAGCAACATGGATGAAGCTAGAGATTATCATACTGAGTGAAATAAATCAGACAGAAAAAAGACAAATAATAACCTGTAATAGCTTATATGGGAAAAGAATCTAAAGAGTGGATATATGTAAATATATAACTGACTCACTTTGCTGTACAGAAACTAACACAACATTGTACATCAACGCTAATAAAAATTTTAAAAAGAAATGATAAGGAATTGATTGAAGCTTAATTCAATCAATTGAAGAACTGATGCTTTTGAACTGTGGCATTGGAGAAGATTCTTGAGAGTCCCTTGGACTGCAAGGAGATCCAACCAGTCTGTCCTACAGGAAATCAGTCCTGAATATTCATTGGAAGGACTAATGATGAAGCTGAAGCTCCAATACTTTGGCCACCTGATGAGAAGAACTGACTCGCTGGAAAAGACCCTGATGCTGGGAAAGATTGAAGGCAGGAGGAGAAGGGGAAGACAGAGGATGAGATGGTTGGATGGCATCACCAACTCAACAGATATAAGTGTGAGCAAACTCTGGGAAATAGTGAAGGACAGGGAAGCCTGGTGTGCTGCAGTCCATGAGGTGGCAGAGTCGGACACGACTAGTGACTAAACTGAACTGAACTGAAGGATAAGGATAGATTTATACTTAAGGACATATGGCATGGCACAGCAGACTAAGTTATGTTACTTAGAACCTTCATGCATTTTCCACTTGATACACAAAGCTTTTTTTTACCTCAAAAAAAAAAAAAAAATTGTCACTTTTTCTTCCAGACTAATGGTCAGAGGTAAATTATAGATTAGTTGCAGGATAGGTCAGAATTTAGGATAAAATGGATTACCATTGAGGCAAATAAAAAAAAAATTACTTCAAGTAGCAGCTAATAAGTTTATTTATTCATTCTGTAACTGAATGGTTAAAACTTAAAATCTCATCTATAAAATGAGCTAGGAAGTACCCTTTATCTTAAAGTTACTTACAAGTGGTGTTTATGGGATTCCTTATCCCATCGCCTCCACCCCAAAGATGGAAAAATAGCTTTTAATATAAAGATTTGGACAAATTCTTGATTAGACTCATGCTTTAAGGTAGGTCAGATGGTGGGGCACGGGCAGCACATCTCTATTTTACGTCGGAGAGGACATACTGTGTCTTCTTACTAAATACCTTTTGATGGCTAGGAGAGCACTGTGGTTCCTTGTTGAAGGACTCTTAAAGCCTAAGGAATAAAGTGTGCAGGACCTAGAGAGGGCAGGTTCCCTTTGGAGAGCTCACCCCCTGTGACTTAACTAGTGGGCAGTGCACAGGACAAAAAGCAGTCACAGCGGCCACTGCACTAGGACATCTAACACGATTCTTATGTTCACCAAATATTTAAGGATGCCTGCTCTGTGATTGCAGAGAAGGCGATGGCACCCCACTCCAGTACTCTTGCCTGGAAAACCCCATGGACGGAGGAGCCTGGTAGGCTGCAGTCCATGGGGTCGCGAAGAGTCAGACATGACTGAGCGACTTCACTTTTACTTTAATGCATTGGAGAAGGAAATGGCAACCCACTCCAGTGTTCTTGCCTGGAGAATCCCAGGGACGGGGAGCCTGGTGGGCTGCTGTCTATGGGGTAGCAGAGTTGGACACAACTGAAGAGACTTAGCAGCAGCAGCTCTGTGACCAGCACTGGGCTGAGCCCTGGGAGAAGACAGACAAGATGTAGTAGCTGACTTCCAAACGCTCAGGCCCAGCATTCTGAGGTCAGGCTCTATTCTAAATAACCCTGGTTAATGGGAAATAGATGGGAAAACAGTGGAAACAGTGTCAGACTTTATTTTGGGGGGCTCCAAAATCACTACAGATGGTGACTGCAGCCATGAAATTAAAAGATGCTTACTCCTTGGAAGGAAAGTTATGACCAACCTAGATAGCATATTGAAAAGCAGAGGCATTACTTTGCCAACAAAGGTCCGTCTAGTCAAGGCTATGGTTTTTCCAGTGGTCAGGTATGGGTGTGAGAGTTGGACTGTAAAGAAGGCTGAGCACCGAAGAATTGATGCTTTTGAACTGTGGTGTTGGAGAAGACTCTTGAGAGTCCCTTGGACTGCAAGGAGAGCCAACCAGTCCATTCTGAAGGAGATCAGCCCTGGGATTTCTTTGGAAGGAATGATGCTAAAGCTGAAACTTCAATACTTTGGCCACCTCATGCGAAGAGTTGACTCATTGGAAAAGACCCTGATGCTGGGAGGGATTAGGGGCAGGAGGAGACAGGGACGACAGAGAATGAGATGGCTGTGACTTGATAGATGTGAGTCTGAGTGAACTCCGGGAGTTGGTGATGGACAGGGAGGCCTGGCGTGCTGCGATTCATGGGCTGGCAAGGAGTCGGACACGACTGAGCGACTGGACTGAACTGAACTGAACTAAAGGAAGGAAGTGTGTTTCAAGAAGCCGTCAACAGTTTAAGGGCTGCTGAGCAAATGCCAGTTTAATGTAGACGAAACACCAAATAGATCCACTGTAACAGAAAAACTTTCTCTCCTGCTTGCATAGAATCTTGCTGCTTATTTTCCCACCAGGAATGCTTCTCTCTGCAAGCCAGACCTAAAGGAATTTGTTTTCTTGTACTGGGGGTTCCTAACCTCACAGAATCTGCAAAAGCACTAAGCAAGCAGAGCATCAGAACACTACGTTTCAGTCCTGCTGCTGCTCCTGCTGCTGCTCAATTGCTTCAGTCATGCTGACTCTTTGCGACCCCACAGACAGCAGCCCACCAGGCTCCTCTGTCCCTGGGATTCTCCAGGTAAGAACACTGGAGTGGGTTGCCACTTCCTTCTCCAATGCATGAAAGTGAAAAGGGAAAGTGAAGTCGCTCAGTCGTGTCCGACTCTTAGCGACCCCATGGTTTAGTATCAATTCTATGGTTTGGTTTAGTCGCTAAGTCGTGTCTGACTCTTTAGAGACTGCAGCCCGCCAGGCTTCTCTGTCTATCGAATTTTCCAGGCAAGAATCCCGGAGTGGGCTGCCCTTTCCTTTTCCAGGGGGTCTTCCTGACCCAGGGATGGAACTCGCGTCTCTTGTGTCTCCTGCACTGCAGGCAGATTCTTTACCGCTTGAGCCATTAATTCTTGGCAAATCATTTCTTGAAGATTCGCTCTTCTTCTCTGTAAAATAAGCAGCTAGGAAGTGAATTCTGTGCAAAAAGTTTGAAAACGTTTTGAAAGCGTACGGTGGTTGCTGCTGCTGCTAAGTCACTTCAGTCGTGTCCGACTCTGCGTGACCCCATAGACGTCAGCCCACCAGGCTCTCCTGCCCCTGCGATTCTCCAGGCAAGAAAACTGGAGTGGGTTGCCATTTCCTTCTCCAATGCATGAAAGCGAAAAAGTGAAAGTGAAGTCGCTCAGTCGTGTCGATGAAAGCGTACGATGGTTGCTGCTGCTGCTAAGTCACTTCAGTCGTGTCCGACTCTTAGCGACCCCATGGACTGCAGCCCACCAGGCTCCTCCATCCATGGGATTTTCCAGGCAAGAGTACCGGAGTGGGGTGCCACTGCCTTCTCGCCTGCAAAAATACTCGACCTAGTTCACCTCTCCCGAGCTACAGTCTGTCCCAGCTTTCGCATTGGCTCTCCACGCCCTCGGTACCGCCCCGCCCCGCTCCGCCCACCCGGTAGCCCGCGCTTGTGCGCGGTAAGGCCCTTCTCGGCTCCCGTCGCTTCCTTTTCCGTCTCGGCCCCGCCTACCGCCGGCACCATCGTTTCCGGTTCCGCCAAGAAACGGCTGGATGGCTTCGGTCCCTTCTGTAGCCCGCCCATTTGTTTAACGTTTCTGCGACTTACGGGGTCGGTTGGACGGGAAGTTACCAATAAAGTTTTACTGTTTGAAAGCCGGCCTGCCTGGGCCGTGCCCATTATCCGTTCCCTTGTTTGTCCGCAGTCCCTCTCGGCTACAGGGAACAAGCTTCAGGGCGTCATGGCCAGGGGCCGCCGCGGCCGGGCGGAGATGAGGCCGCCTTTCGCTGCCCACGCGCTCCCTTGGCTCCCGGGTCCGCCGGCGTCCACCTCGGTCTGAGCGCAGCTCCCTCCGCGCCCACGGGCCGCCTCGCCCCGGACCCCATGGCCTCCGAGGCGCCGCCGCCCTCCCCCGAGCCTGAGCTGGCCCAGCTGCGGCGCAAGGTGGAGACGTTGGAACGCGAGCTGCGGAGCTGCAAGCGACAAGTGCGGGAGATCGAGAAGCTGCTGCATCACACGGAGCGGCTGTACCAGAGCGCCGAGAGCAACAACCAGGAGCTCCGCACCCAGGTGCGCCGTCCGGTTCCAGCCCCACGCCCCACCCAGCCCGCGGCGAGGCCTTCGAGGGCTGGGATCGCCTCGGGAGGGCTCCCTGGCAGGGCCCTGGACTGCTTTAGAGAGTACCTGGGAGAGTTAAAAGTTGTGCTATTTTAATTACAAGAACCTTTGGAACAAACCTAAGAGTTGGGGTACTTGGTTTAGATGAAATGCGTGAGCTGCAGTTGCGGCCGGGCGTGAAGTGAACTTAAGGACCTTGAGTTTTCATTCTCACTTGTAAAATCCCCTTGGCAGTAGCCACATTTATAATATCCCATATCACTTTTTGAGTTTGTAAAGCACCAATTGCAATCAGAGCCCCATTTGTCATTGTCTAGAAGGGTGAACTGAAATTCAGCTTTCCAGTTCCAGTTCAGTCGCTCAGTCGTGTCCGACTCTTTGCGACCTTGGTTGAGCCTTGGTTGCCCATAAAATGAAAATGATGGCAGCAGCTGATGAAGGTTAAGTCAAATTAAGCGTCCATAAACTGTTTCACTGTTTTGACCGCTATGGATATGTGAGGGGGCTTCCCTGGTGGCTCAGTGGTAAAAGAATCCACCTGCCAATTCAGGAGACGTGAGTAGGGGGATCCGGAAAATCGTGTGGAGCAGGTAATGGCAATCCCCTCCAGTATTCTTGCCTGGGAAATCCCATGGACAGAGGAGCCCAGTGGGCTACAGTCCGTAGGGTCGCGAAGAGTCAGACTACTGAGCGACTAAACAAGAAGGTATTAATGTGAGGTTGTTCTGGGCATTCATCTTGAGTTGTCTGGTGGAAGTCGGGAAGACAGAACTCTGTTTGTTAAAGACACTAAGCAGCTAACTCTTTGCCATAAAATACTCTAAGGGCAAATATTTAAACTAACAAACGTCTGCTACTACCACTGAAGCTGGAACTAGAGTGAGGCAAACAAGGCACCTAGAGCACAAAATTTAAGGAGGCACTCACACTTAGGCTTATCAAAGTTTAGGATAGTACCTGAGAATCAGTACCCCCTTGAATTTTTAAACAGCATAATTTTTCCAGCTTGATTTTTTTGAGCTATTGCATTCTTTCCCAACAAGTTATATTTACATGTAATTATTAATTTCAGTTAAATTGTTGTCCTTTGACATATATTGGTACATTTCCTAAAATGTAGGGTGAAAATTAAAGTATTAGACTTTGTTATGCTTTGTCAAATAAGCTATGCTAATAAGTGCTGAGTTGCCGTGACTTGCTGTGACCGTTGTATGGAGTTGTTAATATTATGATATAGAAAATTTGTGTTTGGTTACTCAACAGCTATTTCTTGGACACCTACAGGAGACTACAAATATGGTTAAAATATTGTGGGGAAAGGGGAGCAAAATTTGAAAGCCTTAAAAAAAAAAAATCCTTTTATAATTCTAAATTGTGAAAGTTCTGCTTGCTACAGAGATTCTAAAAATGTTTCTGCTAGTCTTTGAAGAGCCAGCATTTTGGTTATTAGTGTTAACTTGATAGTCGTCTAATATGAAAAATTGAAATGCACAGAAGCTGTAACTTTCCTAATGATAGTAATGACTCTTCTTTACTATCTTTCTAGTTAGCCTCCCCTGGTGTTGGGTGGAGTTTGTTAACTGTCATTGCTAATTACTAGATAGTGGTGTATCTGGAGCAGTGAAAAATGGTTTTGAGAATTGAAGTTGAACCAGCAGGAAAATACATAAATGTACAGGCTTTGGAGTCAAAGAAACTTTGTGCAAATTACTTTATCTCTTTAAATTTCTCATGTTTAAAATGGGAATTCGGACAGCCAGTTTGTAAGGTGGTTGTAAGAATGAATGAGATGTCATCCAGAGTACCAAGTGCAGTGCCTAGAATATAGCACGTGCTAAATAAATTATCTTGTTCATAGTAGTAGTAGCCAGAACCAGGACTAGGGCAAGGCAATCAGTAGCCTAAGGTGAAAAATTCAAGGGGATACTGATTCTCAGGTACTATCCTAAACTTCTATGAGCCTAAGTGTGAGTGCCTCCTTACATTTTGTGCCTTTGGTGCCTTGCTTGCTTCACTCTAGTTCCAGTTTTGGTGGTAGCAGCAGATCTGATCATTTATGAACGCATAGATAATCGGTATATAATCAGTCTTACCACCTTTCTCTTCTTAACCTCTGTGTAACATGAAAGAAATATGTGGAAGCTTGTATTTTAGTTTCATGCTTATAAGGAACATAATCTCACATTTGCATCATTGAAAAAGCAAGAGAATTCCAGAAAAAGCTCTATTTCTGCTTTACTGACTATGCCAAAGCCTTTGACTGTGTGGATCACAATAAACTGGAAAATTCTGAAAGAGATGGGAATACCAGACCACCTGACCTGCCTCTTGAGAAATCTGTATGCAAATCAGGAAGCAACAGTTAGAAGTAGAAATGGAACAACAGACTTTTCCAGATCAGGAAAGGAGTACGTCAAAGGTGTATATTGTCACCCTGCTTATTTAACTTCTGTGCGGAGTACATCATGAGAAATGCTGGGCTGGTTGAAGCAGAAGCTGGAATCAAGATTGCCAGGAGAAATATCAGTAACCTCAGATATGCAGATGACACCACCCTTATGGCAGAAAGTGAAGAAAAACTAAAGAGCCTCTTGATGAAAGTGAAAGAGGAGAGTGAAAAAGTTGGCTTAAAGCTCAACATTCAGAAAACGAAGATCATGGCCTCTGGTCCCATCACTTCATGGCAAATAGATGGGGAAACAATGGAAACAGTGACAGACTTTATTTTCTTGGGCTGCAGGTGGTGACTGCAGCCATGGAATTAAAAGATGCTTACTCCTTGGAAGGAAAGTTATGACCAACCTATACAGCATATTAAAAAGCAGAGACGTTGTTTTGCCAACAAAGGTCCGTCTAGTCAAGGCTGTGGTTTTTCCAGTGATCACGTATGGATGTGAGAATTGGGCTATAAAGAAAGCTGAGCGCCGAAGAATTGATGCTTTTGAACTGTGGTGTTGGAGAAGACTCTTGAGAGTCCCTTGGACTGCAAAGAGATCCAACCAGTCCATCCTAAAGGACATCAGTCCTGGGTGTTCATTGGAAGGACTGATGCTAAAGCTGAAACTCCAATACTTTGGCCACCTGATGCGAAGAGCTGACTCATTTGAAAAGACCCTCATGACTGGGAAAGATTGAAGGCAGGAGGAGAAGGGGATGACAGAAGATGAGATGGCTGGATGGCATCACTGAATTAATACACATGAGTTTGGGTGAACTCCGGGAGTTGGTGACAGACAGGGAGGCCTGGCGTGCTGCGGTTCGTGGGGTCGCAAAGAGTCAGACACGACTGAGTGACTGGACTGAACTAAGCTGAACTGAGTCTTGCATTGAGACCCTGTCTGACTGAGGTGCTAATAAGGGTGCTCTTGTCTGTTGATGGGTGTTCTTCACACTCTGGCGCTCTGGCCTTGACCTTCAGTGAGGCACAGGGAACCCAGATGCCCCTCTGAGGCAGTCATCTCTGTTTCCTTCTGCTCCAGTTACTTAGGTATAAGATTACTATTTCAAGAAAAAGGTGTGTTAACGTATATGAATGACATTATTTAAGTGAATAGTTAATTCCAGGTGGAGAACACTGAATGATAGTAGGTAATTTAATTCTCCTCAGGGAGAGCTGCCGACCAGTTAAAATGTTAGTATAAAGGCATTCTTATTTTGTTAGAAATAAATAAATGTGTTCACAGGGTCTTACTAATGTAGTCAGTCTGATTTTTGGAAGGAATAGTCTGAGGTTTTGCAAGAGAGTATAGGAATAAAAACATCTCCCTTTGCAAATGTAAAAGGTGAAAGCCAATTATAGTATTTTCAGTTTTTCTGAAAGGAAACTACCCCATACTGGTACTTCTCCAGACTTTTACCAGGAAAAATAATTACTGTAATTTTAGGAGAATAATGTACATATTAGTAGATTGCTGTATGGTGTATTTTTCCTAAAGCCTTTTTTTCTTTCAGGTAGAAGAGCTCAGTAAAATACTCCATTGTGGGAGAAACGAAGATAATAAGAAGTCTGATGTAGAAGTACAAACAGAGAACCACCCGCCTTGGTCAGCCTCAGGTATTCACCTTAGAGTGAAGCTATCCTAGTACTTTTACCTTCAAATCATGCTAATGTGGCGTTTTCTTTAAACTTAAAAAATATATATGTATACATCTAGATAAATAGAGCTGTTACAAAGTTGCCTTTTCTCTATATGACTTGGTATTTTCAGATAATCTATTTGCTCTTGTGGTGGTAAAGTAGAACTTATTGTTACTCTTATAAATACATAGCATTGCTGATGTTTTTGGGGGCAGGTTCACTGAGTAGTTTTTGCTCTGCTGTAAACTGTCTCCTCTCTCCTCGCCTTACTTGTGACCAGGGGCTGTGTTTTCCTGTTGATGTATTACACTCAGTTCAATGTCAGCCTCTTAGGTCCTTCTGGGAGGAAGGTGGGCCTACAACCTTGGCCTCATCAATGGCATGATGTTGAGAGGCAAAATAACTGAGCACCTGGGTGTTAATAAATAGAAATCACAAGAAATTGTCTTTCTCAATCAATTTTGCCTTGTTTATTCTGTGCACAACTTAGCTAAATTATGATATTATGTTTTTTAAAAAAGTCAGCATCATGACTGAAATTTGATGGAAAAATGAGCCCTTGACATGTCTTTATCCCATTGTCATTTGATACTCAACGATACTAAGGTATGTGGTTAGATATTTGTAAGAGTTGCTAATTTTTTTTTGACAGAACACAACCTATCTACCTATTTTCTCTTTTTACTCTTGCTATGGAAAATCCAAATCTGCTTACATTTTTTTCTTTTTAGTTTGACAGCTCGGGTACTGAAGGTGACATAAAAATCAAAGACATATACTTCTGCACATTTACTTGCACTGTTCACTTTAATCTGTTAAAATGTGTATAATTATAAAAATACAAGTTGCATGCAATCTGTGCTCTTTTGTGTTCGCTGGCAATGTTTTGGAATTAACTTTTTATATATGCTATTGTAATATATCACTTTTTATTTTTGCAATAGATTATTACTATCAGACGTACTATAATGAAGTTAATCTTCCAAATAAAGCATCTGAACTCTCAGTTCAGGAAGATAAGGATATCAAAGCTTCTACTTTTATTTCTGAAGACCAGTCACACATAGAAAATGATACTTATGCTGGTACTGATATAACAGAAAATTTTGGACAAGAGGACCATTTTGCCTCGAATTCACAGGTAATAAAGTGCTTTACTTGGAACTGTTATTACAGGAACTTGTTCTTCTTTGTTGTTATTATGGAGAAAAATAAGAGTTCCTTCTTTTATCACAACATATGCAAGGGTTGTAAACATGCTGTAATTGTGTAGTAAATTATACACTTCTTGAGAAACAAAAATTAGAACTTATTCATACGTGTAATTGTTTTCCTACTTTATCGTGTTCCAAAAAAAGTATGGTACACATAAACTAAAGCAAATTTGTCAGTATGTTTTGACTCAGTCAAACACTCTTGAGCAACCACAATACCATGCTCACACCAGTTTCTTTCAATGCTTCCTTTATGTCTAACATCATGCCATTGTCAAATTTCCAAGAATGCTTTATAAATTAGTTTCTACGGTTTGTTTGAATCAGGATCCTGTAAGGTTTATACAGAGCAACTGCTTAATGTGATACAGAATTCATAGCTTTCCTCACCCATCTCTTTTCTAAAATTGTTTCACTTTGCGCCTGTAACTATTGAAGAATCCTGATCAATTGTCATAAAGAATAATTCAGTCTGTATTTTGTGGATCACTTCCTTATAGTATTAGATATTTATTTTTGAATAATGGTCACTCACTCACTCGTGTCTTCAAAACTGGGTCAGATTTGAATTAACTGACATATTTTTTAAAGGCAATCAAATTGTAATTGATAGCCATCCCTTTCCATTGCAGAAACTGAGGTCTTATAGTCCAAATAGTTTATAGGTCTACTTATTGTTTCAAATTCTGCTACTTTTTTATTTAAGGATGTTTTTGTCCTATTTGACATGGTTGTACCATATCTAGGAGCCAGCATCGGCGTTAGCAACAGAGAATACATCCTTAGAAGGTTCATCACTAGCTGAAAGTTTGAGAGCTGCAGCAGAAGCTGCCGTGTCACAGACTGGTTTCAGTTATGATGAGAACACTGGATTGTATTTTGATCACAGTACTGGATTCTATTATGATTCCGTAAGTGTCTGAGACGTTTTCATACTGGGTGGTTGTGTTCTTTGCTGCTTGAATGCTTAATATTAAACCCTGTTCAATTAAGAAAAGCAGGGAGCTGCATGTAAAAATTGTTTGATTCAGAGCTACTTGATAAGAATAAAGATTTATAAAATAGCTTATGATAGTATACTTTTATGTTTAATTAGATGAGTCAGTTGTGTTATTATAGATTACTATTTTAGAGAGATCTAATAACCTTTACATGTAAAGTAACATAAAAATGTTAGCATATTTATTAATAAAAAGAGATGAAAACTGCATTTTGTAAAATGTTTAAGAGCTTAACATTTTTTCATAGAATTTATACAGAAGTAACATTGTTAGTTCTAGGCTTGGGGGTGAGATTTTTTTTTTAATTGTTTCAAATACCTGTATCTTTGTGAATTCATTGTAGTCCACAAAGGAGTCTTTTTTTTAAAGTTCTTTATGGCATGTGTTATAGTTAGTGTTTTCTTTTCTGTGTCTTTTAAGCATTCTACTTAAAAAAAAAAAAATCAATCTGTTAACAGTGAGAACTAGGGAATTAGTGTGGAATCAGAAATACAGTGAACCAGTAACTAGGACAAAACCAGAAAATAAAATTCTTGATTTATAATGCAGTGTTTTGACTGTTGAAGTTCTAGTACTTAGTTGGATTTTTTCAGGTTTTGATGACAGTAATGATGGAACTCAGTACACCCACATTCTTCAGCCTCTGTGGTCTACAAATATGATCTGGTTCAGGAGTTACAGGATGTAGTGAGTGCCACAAAGTGGAGCAGATATTCACAATTCCAGTTATAGGAACTGCTATTAACTAATCTAGGGAACATAATGATAAGAGGAAATGTTTTAGTTAGATAATTGATTTCATTAGCTTGTTAGTTTGCACTTGGCACAGTACTTTGTAAATACTTTGTAAAGAGAGGGATTTCTTTCACAGGAGTATGCCAATTGAAAATGTTAATTAGTACCCAGAAAATAAATGTTTAAACTCTTATTACCAAAGAAAATAACGATTAGCTGATTGGTTTCTAGGAAAATATGCCATTTCCAAGTATATGACATTAGTCTTTGTCATTCTTCTGCCTTTCTTTCTGTAGCTTTCCTTCTGACATCTCCTCCGTAAATGCTTAATTACATTCTGCAGGTTGTGTGTCTTTGGAGTAGGGGCGTCATTGTTTTGCCATTTTTATTTTGCTAGTTTTCATTTTATTTTAATTAAATAAAAATTTTCTTACATATTTGAAATGTCTGTATTTCAGGCTGAAAGGTAGCAGATTACAAAGATTTCAGTTGTAGAAGTTCTGTTATCGCTGGAAATAAAGATTTAAAGTTTCCATTCAGTCTTTTAGCTAAAAGAAGGATAGAATTATAAATATTTTTTGTAAGAGATTTACAAAATGAATTAGTAAATTGCAATAGCATCAACACTTAGAAAAATAATTCTTTTTCAGGAAGCATTAGTTGCTTAATCTCAGTGTATTGCCAGATGTTTCCAGGTCTGATCTGCATGGTTTTATGATGTAAATAAGATATAGACTATTCAATTAAATCTTGGCCAGTATCTAATAAACACAGATGATTCATTCTATAATTTTATCTTTCTAGTTTTTATCCATAATTGACCAAAATTCTCTATTGCATGGCTGCTTTACAGTAAGTCTTATGTAGTTGTTTAGTGTAGAATTGATTAGTGAAGACAATTGTTTGATTTCTTTGTATAGAATGTTATGTTACAGTATTTATGAGCTTAATTTTATTTTCAAATTTTGAATCATGAACAGTAAGAGGAAAATCTTTGTTTTATGACATTGAGAGGAGGGTTTAGGGGTTTATACTACCAAATCATTACCATGTAATTATATAGATAATGAGTCTGGGATTGCTTTTATGTGGTCAGCTTTTTCTGATGCATACCTTAGTTTTCATGACTTCTAAAGCTTTCTTGTTGAACCATCTGAAGTTTCTATTTCTGTAAGCATCAGTTCAGTCGCTCAGTCGTGTCAAACTCTTTGCTACCCCATGAATCGCAGCACGCCAGGCCTCCCTGTCCATCACCAAACTCCCTGTAAGCATAAACATGGTCAAATGTTGGCA
This sequence comes from Tragelaphus eurycerus, assembly GCA_935064755.1. NCBI lineage: Eukaryota > Metazoa > Chordata > Mammalia > Artiodactyla > Bovidae > Tragelaphus > Tragelaphus eurycerus. The sequence continues at coordinate 8,195,358 of CAKXYN010000054.1, read as the reverse complement.
ATTATATGAGATTTAATTTAATATATAAATGTATTTATTTTCCACACTTGGAAAACTAGAGGAGATATTGAATGGTAAAGTATTTTGGAAAATTACAAGCATTTTTATTATGTTATCTTTATTTTTTTTTTCCAGAAAAAAACTGTAATTCTTTAAAGAAACACCTTTACTAGAAAGTTTAGTTTTCTATTTTATTTCATCATGAATAGAACTTACTGTTCCCTTCACTTTGAAAGGAAAACCAGCTGTATTACGATCCCTCCACTGGGATTTATTACTACTGTGATGTGGAAAGTGGTCGATACCAGTTTCATTCTCGAGTGGATTTGCAGCCTTACCAGACTTCCGGCACAAAGCAAAGTAAAGATAAAAAATTGAAGAAGAAAAGAAAGGATGCAGATTCTTCTACAACAAATGAAGAAAAGGTAATGTCATCATAATTTTTAAAACTTATACAGAGGTGGCATAGTTAAGCCAAAATTTTTTTTTACATTCTACTTTATTTATTTGGCTGCTCTGGGTCTTTTTGTGGTGTGCAGGCTCTTTATTGCGGTGTGTGGGCTGCTCTGATTGTAGTGCCCAGGCTCAGCTGTCTGGCAGCATATGGGATCTCAGTTCCTCCAGCAGGGATAGACCCTGTGTCCCCTGCTTTGGAAGCTGAATTCCTAAGCACTGGACCACCAGGGAAGTTCCAAAGCCAAAATTTTTGATGAAACTGAAAATCATTTAGTAACTCTGCTTTTTTTTTTTTTTTTTTTTTAATTTAATTAGAGTATATTTGCTTTATAGTGTTGTGTTTGTTTCTGCTCTACAGCAGAGTCATTCAGCCACAAATGTGTATGTCTCCTCTTCCCTGGGTTTCCTTCCCATTTAGGTCACCACAGAACACTGAGTGGAGTTCCCTGTGCTGTCCAGTTGGTTCTCGTTAGTTATCTATTTTATACATAGCAGTGTATATATGACTTCCTGGTGGTGCTACAGGAAGGAATCTACCTGCCAATGCTGGAGACACAGGAGACTCAAATTGAGTCCCTGGTTCGAGAAGACCCCCTGGCATAGGAAACGGCAACCCACTCCACTAACTAGCCTGGAGAATCCCGTGGACAGAGAAGCCTGGTGGGCTGCAGTCCACGGGGTCACAAAGAGTCAGACACGGCTGAGACACACACATACAGCGTTTATATGCCAGTCCCAATCTCCCTATCCACCCTACCCAGTAAGTCTGTATTTTAAATATAGCATTTAATTAGAATATTACATCCTTATAATATTATTATAATAATAAGATACCAGAATCTTATCAATCAAGAAACTTTTACATGGGGAAAACATGGACTTTTTACAAATTCTCAGTTACTAAAAGTAGAAAAAAGTTTTTTCTTTTTTTCAACCTGAAATTGACCACTGAAAAAGTTTTTTAAAGTTTGGAGCAGGTAGATATAGGGCACATAAAGTACTCTTGTGTAATTTGGAAGAAGACCAGAGCATCTGTTGATAAGCTGATGTCAGTGCACAACTCACAACAGAAGAAAAACAGTTTATAAGCAGCTGTGGGTAAAAGTTCAACATTCTTTGTTATGTTGAACTGTTACTTATGTTAGGAAACGTAAGAAAAAAATCCACTTCTAGCAAATACAGGATCTATGTATATTTACTAGTGTAAATTGGTATCTTTTGGGAAAATAGGTTGCTTGCTTGCATGTGTGCTTGTGTCTGCCTCTTTGTGACCCCATGTCTGTTTCTGTTTTGTGAGTGAGTTTGTGTCATGTTTTAGATTCCATGTATAAGTGATTTATATAATATTTGTCTTTTTCTCATCTACTTCATTTAGGGTGGTAATCTCTAGTATCCACGTTGCTGCAAATGGTGTGATCCTTTTTTATGGCTGAGTAGAGTCTATTGTGTGTATATATACCACCTCTTTATCACTTGATCTGTCTGTGAACTTTTAGATTGCTTCTGTGCCTTGGCAATTATAAACAGTGCTGCCATGAATATTGGTGTGCATGTGTCTCTTTGAATTAGTTTTCTCTGGGTATTTGCCCAGGAGTAGGACTGATGGACCATGATGTAACTCCGTGTACATGCTCAGTCTTGTGTGCAGGCTCAGTCATATCCCACTCTGTGCGACCCCAGTGACTGTAGCCCACCAGGCTCCTCTGTCCATGGAATTCCCCAGGCAGGAATACTGGAGTGAGTTGCCTTTTCCTTCTCCAGGGGATCTACCCAACCCAGGGATCGAACCCATGTCTCCTACATTAGCAAGTGGATTCTTGACCTCTGAGCCACCTTGGAAGCCCAGTGTAACTCTATTTTTAGCATTTTAAGAAACTTCCATACTATTTTCCATAGTGGCCGCACAACTTATATTCCCATCAACAGTATAGGAGGGTTTTCTCTTCTCCACACCATCTCCAGCATTTATTATTTGTAGACTTAATCATGGCCATTCTGAACAGTGTGGGATGTTACTTCATTATAGTTTTGATTTGCATTTCTCTAATAATTAGGAAAGAAGCATCTTTTCATGGGCCTTTAGGCTATCTGTATGTTTTCTTTGGAGAAATGTCTGTTTAGATCTTCTGCCCAATTTTTTGATTGTGTTATTTGTTTTTCTTTTCTTACTGAGTTGTATGAGCTATTTATGTACTTTGAAAATTGTCATTAGTCACATCATTTGTGAAGATTTTCTCCCAGTCTGTAGGTTGTCTTTTTGTTCATTTATAGTTTAGTTTGCTGTGCAAAAGCATACAAGTTTGATTAGATCCCTTTGTTTATATTTCTATAGCTTTGAAACACTGACATGTGAAAACATTGCTACTATATGTCAAATAATATTTTACCTGTGTTCTCTTCCAAGAGTTTTGTGGTATCATGTCTTAATATTTAAGTTAAAGACTTTAAGGCCATTTTGAATTTATTTTGGGTAGGCTATGAGGGGATATTCTACTTTACTGATTTTTATATGTGGCTGTCAGCTTTCCCAACATCACTTGCTGAAGAGACTGTCTTTTCTCCATTGTATATTCTTTCCTCCTTTGTTACATTTAAGTCTTTAATCTATTTTGAATTTATTTTTGTGTATGGTGTGAGAAAATGGTCCAGTTTCACTTTTTTGCATTTAGCTGTTTAGTTTTTCCAACGCCATTTACTAAAGAAGCAGTCTTTTCCCATTGTATATTCTTGCCTCCCTTGTCATAGATTAGTTGCCCCTATAAATGTGAGTTTATTTCTGGGTTCTATTCTATTGCATTGATCTGTGTGTCTTCTTTTGTACTGGTACCATACTGTTGGTTACTGTAGCTTTGTAGTATATTTTTAAATTGGAGTGCATAGTACCTCCAGCTTTGTTCTTCTTTCTTAAGATTGTTTTCGCGATTTGGGTTCTTTTTTTGTTTCCCTACAAATTACAGAATTTTTTCTAGTTCTATGAAAAACACTATTGGAATTTGATAGGGACTGCATTAAGTATATAGATTGCTTTGGATATAGTATAGCCATTTTAACAGTATTAATTCCCCTAATCCATGAGCACAGTATATCTTTCCCTTTCTTTCATCAATATCTTAAGAGTTTTCAGAGTATGAGTCTGTTACCTCTTTGGTTTGATTTATTCCTAGATATTTTACTCTTTTTGATGCAGTTATAAATGTGATTGTTGTCTTAATTTCTCTTGTAGTTGTTAAGTATATAAAAATACAGCAGGTTTCTGTATTTTGTATATTTGTATTCTGAAGCTTTACTGAATTCATATTAGTTCTCATAGTTTTTCGTAGTGTCTTTAGAATTTTTTATCTCTTGTATCATGCCACCTGCTGCTGCTGCTGCTAAGTTGCTTCAGTTGTGTCTGACTCTGTGTGACCCCATAGACGGCAGCCCACCAGGCTCCCCCGTCCCTCGGATTCTCCACGCAAGAACACTGGAGTGGGTTGCCATTTCCTTCTCCGGTACATGAAAGTGAAAAGTGAAAGGGAAGTCGCTCAGTCGTGTCCGACTCTTTGCGACCCCACAGACTACAGCCTACCAGGCTCCTCCATCCATGGGATTTTCCAGGCAAGAGTACTGCAGTGGGGAGCCATTTCTCCCATGTCACCTGCAAACAGTGACAATTTAACTTCTTTTCTAGTTTGGATTTCTCTTCTTTCTTTTTCTTGTCTGTTTTCTGTGACAAGGACTTCCAATATTGTGTTGAATAAATATGGCAAGTGTGACACCTGTCTTGTGCCTGATCTTAGAGAAAATGCTTCAGTTTTTCATTATTGAGTATGATGTTGGATATGAGTTTGTCATATGTATGTGTGTGTGCTAAGTAGTTGCAGTCGTGTCTGACTCTTTGTGACCCCTTGGACTATAGCCCACCAGGCTCCTCTGTCCGTGGGATTTTCAGGCAGGAATACTGGAGTGGGTTGCCATGCCCTCCTCCAGGGTGGGTTTGTTATATGTGACCTTTATTATGTTGAAGTACATTTCTTTTGTATCTACTTTGTTTAGTTTATCATAAGTTGATATTGAATTTTGTCAAAAACTTTTTCTGTATCTGTTGAGATACTCATATGATTTTTATTCTTCAGTGTGTTAGTGTGGTGTATCATGTTGATTGATTTGTGGGTATTGAACCATCCTTGCATTCCTGGGATAAATCCCATTTGATCATGGTGTGTGGTCTTTTAATATATTATTGAATTTGGTATGCTAGTATTTTTACATCTGTGTTCATCAGTGATATTGGCCTGAAATTTTATTTTATTTGTGGTGTGTTTAGTTTTCGTGTCAGGCTGATGCTGGCCTTATAGAATGAGTTCAAAATGTTCCTTCCTCTTTAACTTCTTAGAATAATTTGAGAAAGACAGGTTTGTTAGTTCAGTAGTTCAGTTCAGCTCAGTCATGTCTGACTCTTTGCGACCCCATGAACTGCAGCATGCTGAGCTTCCCTGTCCATCACCAATTTCTCAAGCCTGCTGAAGCTCGTGTCCATCGAGTTGGTGATGCCATCCAACCATCTCATCCTCTGTCGTCCCCTTCTCCTCCTGCCTTCAGTCTGTCCCAGCCTCAGGGTCTCTTCCAGTGAGTCAGTTCTTCATATCAGGTGGCCAAAGTATTGGAGCTTCAGCTTCAGCATCAGTCCTTCCAGTGAATATTCAGGACTGATTTCTTTTAGGATGGACTGGTTGGATCTCCTTGCAGTCCAAGGGACTGGCAAGAGTCTTCTCCAACACCACAGTTCAAAAGCATCAATTGTTTCGCATTCAACCTTCTTTATGGTCCAGCTCTCACATCCATACATGACTACTGGAAAAACCATAGCTTTGACTAGATGGACCTTTGTTGGCAAAGTAATGTCTTTGCTTTTCAATATGCTGTCTAGATTGCTCATAGCTTTTCTTCCAAGGAACAAACATCTTTTAATTTCACTTGATTTCACAACTGCAGTCACCATCTGCAGTGATTTTGGAGCCCCTCAAAATAAAGTCTGTCACTGTTTCCATTGTTTCCCTATCTATTTGCCATGAAGTGATGGGACCAGATGGACAGGGAGGCCTGGCGTATTGCAATTCATGGGGTCGCAGAGTCAGACATGACTGAGCAACTGAACTGAACTGAACTGACGGGACCAGATGCCATGATCTTCGTTTTTTGAAAGTTGAGTTTTAAGGCAACGTTTTACTTTCCCCTTTCACTTTCATGAAGAGGCTCGCTCCTCAGTTCCTCTTCGCTTTCTGCCATGGGGGTGGTGTCATCTGCATATCTGAGGTTATTGATATTTCTCCCAACAATCTTAAATTCCAGCTTGTGCTTTATCCAACCCGGCATTTCTCATGATGTACTCATTACATATAAGTTAAATAAGCAGGGTGATAATATACAGACAGCCTTGATGTACTCCATTCCCAACTTGGAACCAGTCCGTTGTTCTATGTCTGGTTTTAACTGTTGCTTCTTGACCTGCATACAGATTTCTCAGGAGGCAGGTTAGGGGGTTGGGTATTCCCATCTCTTTAAGGATTTCCCACAGTTTGTCGTGATCCACATAGTCAAAGGCTTGATGTAGTCAATAAAGCAGAAGTAGATGTTTTTCTGGAACTCTCTTGCCTTTTGGATGATCGGATGGATGTTGGCAATTTGATCTCCAGTTCCTCTGCCTTTTCTAAAACCAGCTTGAACATCTGGAACTTCTTGGTTCATGTACTGTTGAAGCCTGGCTTGGAGAATTTTAAGCATCACTTGACTAGCGTGTGAGATGAGTGCAATTGTGTGGTAGTTTGAGCATTCTTTGGCATTGCCTTTCTTTGGGATTGGAATGACAACTGACCTTTTCCAGTCCTGTGGCCACTGCTGAGTTTTCCAAATTTGCTGGCATATTGAATGCAGCACTTTCACAGAATCATCTTTTATGTTTTTTAACTATTCTTTAAATGTTTGGTAGAATTCACTTGTGAGGTCATCTGGTCCTGGATTTTTATTACTTATGAGTTGTTTGATTATTGGCTCATTTTCATTTCTGGTAAATGGTTCATTGATATTTTTTTATATTATCCTGATTCAGTCTTGGGAGACTATGTTTTTCAGGATTTATCCATTTTTTCCTGAGTTGTCCATTTTATTGATATATCATTGTTCATAGTAAACTCTTATTCTTTTTATTTCTGCAATAGCAATTGTAACTTCTCTTTGATTTCTGATTTTGTTTATTTGGGTCCTCTTTGATGATGAGTCTGTCTAAAGGCTTAACAATTTTGTTTATGTTTTCAAAAAACCAGCTCTTAGTTTCACTGACCTTTTTTCCTTTTTTAGTCTCTGTATCCTTTCTTCTTTTTTTTGTCTGTACCTTGCAGCTTGCAGGATCTTAGTTCCCCAACAGAGGTTAAACCTGTGCCCCCCTGCAGCGGAAGCACAGAGTCCTAACCACTGGACCTCCCAGGAGTTTGCTGTATCATTTATTTCTGTTCTGACCTTTATTGTTTCTTCTCTTGCCTTTGGATTTTTTCCTTCTTTTTCTAGGTCCTTCACCTGTCAGGTTAGATTGTTTATTTGGAATTTTTTTATTCCTGAGTTAGGCTTGTGTTGCTCTTAACTTCTTAGAACTGCCTTTGCCTCATCCCATAGATTTTAGATAATTATATTAACATTTTCATTTGTCTCCAGTTATTTTTTCAGATTTCCTTTTTGAGTTCACTAGTGACCAGTTGCTTGTATAGTAGCTTATTGCTTAGACTCTTATGTGTTTTTTGCAGTTTATTTCTTATAGTGGGTTTCAGTGGGTTTTATAGTCTTTCACTTGCCTGGAGAATCCCAGGGACGGGGGAGCCTGGTGGGCTGCCGTCTATGGGGTCACACAGAGTCGGACACGACTGAAGTGACTTAGCAGCAGCAGCAGTCTTTCACTGTTGTGATTGGAAAAGCTGCCTAATAATTCAGTCTTAAATTTCTTTATTTGAAATTGAAGTATAATTGATTTACAGGATTGTGCTAATTTCTGCTGTATAGAAAAGTGACTCAGTTAAACACACATATATATTCTTTTTTTAAATATTGTTTTCCATTATGGTTTATCCCAGGAGACTGGGTATAGTTCCCTGAGCTATGCAGTAAGCCTTTGTTTATCTGTTTTAAATGTAGTAACTTGCATCTGCTCAGCCCAGACTCCCAGTTCATCCCCTTCCCTCCCGCTCTCCCCTTTGGCATCCAAAGGAGTGTTCTCTGTGTCTGCGAGTCTGTCTCTGTCTTGTAAGTAGGGTCATTTGGGCCATATTGTAGATCCCACATGTAAGTGATAGTATATGGTATTTGTGTTCCTCTTTCTGTCTGACTTCACTCAGTGTGATAATCTCCAGTTGCACCTCAAGCCTTAGTTGCTTGAGGCTTGTTTTGTAGCCTAGCATGTTATCATCTTAAAGAATGCTCCATCTTCACTTGAAACAAATGTGTATCCCTGCTGCTTTTGTATAGAATGTTGTCTGTGTGTCTGTTAGGTTCCTTTAGTCACATGTATCATTTGAGGCCAGTATTTCCTCACTGGTTTTCTGTCTAGATGATTTGTCCATTGATGTAAGTGGAGTGTTAAAGTCCTCGGCTATTATTGTGTTGTCAATTTCTGCCTTTATGTTCGTTAGTATTTTCTTTATGCACTTAGTAGGTGCTTCTGTGTTGGGTACATAGATATTTATATATACAGTTGTTACATCTCCTTGTTGGCTTGATCCCTTTAGCATATAATATGCTTCTTTGTCTCTCTTTGCTGTCTGTTTTGTCTGACATAAGTATCGCTCCCCCAGTTTTCTTTTTATTTTCATTTGTATGGAATATCTTTTTTCTGTCCCCTTATTTTCAGTCAGTGTGTGTCTTTAGATCTGAAGTAAGTCTTTTTAGGCAGCATATATGTGGGTTTTTGTTTTCTTAATCCATTCAGCCACTCTTGTGTCTTTTAATTGGAGCTTTTAGTCCATTTACTTTTGAAGTGATTATTGATAGGTATATATGCACTGCTGTTTTGTTGATTGTTTTGAAGGGGGTTGTAGTTCTTTTTTGGTTCTGTTTTCTTTTGCTCCCTTCCCCTGTGATTTGATGACTACCTTTAGTGTTATGTTTGAATTCCTTCCTGTGTATCTGTTATTGATTTTTGGTTTTTGGTAACCATCAGATTCATTCATATTGACAACCTATATATCTGTGATTGGAGTTTCCCAGGTGGCACTAGTGGTAAAGAACCCGCTCTACCTACCAGTGCATAAGACATAAGAGACCTGGGTTCATGAAGATCCCCTGGAGGAGGGCACGGCAACCCACTCTGGTGTTCTTGCCTGGAAAAGCCCATGAACAGAGGAGCCTGCAGGGCTACAGTCCAGAGGGTCACAGAGAGTTAGACATGACCACAGCAACTTAGTATGGTGCAACAGCACATATATGTGGTTATTTTAAGTTGACGGTTTCTTAAGTTTGAATGCATTCTAACTGCTCTCTATTCTAACTGCTCTCTATTCTAACTGCTCTCTATTCTAACTGCTCTCTATTTTTACTGTCCTTGCCCCCTACAGCTAACGTTTTTGTGGTCATACTTCGTGTTTTTGTTTTGTTTATCCCTTAACTGCTTATGTGGCTATAGATGATTTTACTGCTTTTGTCTTTTAGTCTTTCTACTGGCTTTATCAGTTGTTGATCTGCTGCCTTTACTGTACAATTGCCTTTACCAATGAGATTCTTCCCTTCATAAGTTTCATATTTCTAGATGTGGTTCTTTGTTTTCTACTTAAAGAAGTCCCTCTAATATTTCTTGTAAAGCTCTTTTAGTGATGCTGAACTCTTTTAACTTTTGCTTGTCTAGAAAGTTCTTCATCTTTTCTCCCAATCTGAAGGATAGCCTTTCTGGGTAGAGTGTTCTTGGTTGAAGGTTTTTTCCTTTCATCACTTTGAATATAAGGTGCCATTCCCTTTTTGGCCTGACTTTTCAGTTTTGCTGAAAAGTCAGTGATAGCCTTATGGTAGATCCCTTGTGGATAACTAGTTGCTTTTCCCTTGTTGCTTTTAAAATTCTTTTTCTTTAATTTTTGCCATTTTAATTATATTTTGTCTTCACGTGAACTGCTTTCGATTCATCTCGTTTGGGACTCTGTGCTTCTTGAACCCGGATGTGTTTCTTTCCCCAGGTTAGGGGCATTTTCAGCTATGATTTCTTCACATATGCTTCGTGGTTGTTAGTATGCTTGATGTTGTCCAGAGGTATCTTAACTATACTCTTTTTGTTATCTCTTCAGCTTGAGTGATTATTACTCTTTGCCAGATTGCTGATCTGTTCCCCTATATCATCTAATTTGTTGTTCCTTCTAGTATACTTTCAATTTCAGTTTTGTATTCTATAGCTCTGTTTGGTTCTTCTTCATATTTTCTAACTACTGAAATTTTATGTTCATTCATTCTTCTGAGTTTGTGAGCATCTTCATGTTCATCACCTTGAGCTTTTTATCCAGTAGATTGCTTATCTCCATTTGTTGTTCTTTTTTTTTTCCCGTGATTTGACTAGATTTTAGTTATATTCTTTGAAGTATGGGAACATCTTATAAAACAGTGGAAAAATCTTTTTTAAACCTATATTTTGGAAGAATGTTCTTTTTCTGAGGTTATGTCTTGTACCTTTGTTGAGAACATATTCCTCTGTCTCCTCACTGTGCTCTGTTCACTGTATTTATTTCTGTGTGTTAGGTAGACTTCAAGGTAGGTAGGTTGTTTATGTTTCCCATCTTGGAGAAGTGGCCTTATTTAGTAGACCTCCTCTGGGGCCCAGGCAGTACATGCCCTCTGGTCACCAGAACTTTTTACTCTGGGGGTGTTCCCTATGTGGGCTGTGTACATCCTTCTGTTCTGGCGAGACTGATGACCATGGGAGAGCTGGAAGGCAGGGCTGGCCCTCGCCCTGGCTGGCTGTGAGGTGGTGCCTCGCGTGGTGACTGCAGGCCCAGTCGAGAGAAGGCTGGCCTTCCTGTGAAGTTGACCACATGACCCAGGGGCTCAAGGCTGTTCCCAGCCCATTGGACGAGTCCCTGTGTGGCTATCTTCTGGAAAGCCAGGGGCTTGTGCCAGCCAGCAGGTGGGCAGGGCCGGGATGCCAGCACTAACAGACCAGAGGAAAGATTCCAGAAAGATAGGTTCCAGTGCCACTGCTCCTGGGAGTAAAACAGGTTCCCCCCAAACAGCTGCTACCTCTCTGTTGAGACTCAGAACATGTGCCATCTTACTTGTGCCATAAGAGCTGAATCTTAGTCCTGTATCTCTCCAATTCTCCTGAACATAAGCTCTGCTAGTTTTTCAAAGCTGTATATTCTAGGGGCTTTCCAGTTCAGGATCCCCAGGCTGGGGAGCCCCATTTGGGCCTCTTACTCCTCACTCCTTGGAAGGAGCCTCTGTGTTGGGATATCCCTTCCATTTGTGTTTGCCAACATAGGGGTGTGGGTCTCCACCTCTCCTACCCATCTTGTGTGGTTCCTTCTTTATGTCTTTAGCTGTGGAAAATCTTTTCTGCTAGTGTTCAGGTAGGTCATTCTCATAGATTGTTGCTCTGTAAGTAGTTGTAATTTTGGTGGGTCCATGGAGGAGATGAGTTTAGGGTCTTCGCACTTCACCATCTTGGCCACTTCCCCTGTTCTTGAAATTTTATCTCAATTCTCTAATTGATTTGTTTGTTTCTCTGTTATTTTCACTGACAGTACCTAAGAATTGACGAGTAAGTAAGAAAAATGTGGAAAATTATTTTTCTTTTTTTTTTTCAGAGATCTCTGTGTTAGTGACTCCTACCTGTCACTTGTCATTGAACTGTTTGAAAGCATATGTTAATGGAACTAGTTCTCCCAGCAAAGCAAAGAATATATAGGGGTCCTCAAATGACCTTTTCTGACAGACTAGATGATGAAATTTGACAGCATTCTGTGAGATTTTGGTCCAGTTTAGCTCTCATAGCCATTCATCTTAACCATCCTTCTGTAAAAATATGTTAATTTAGGATAAGGACTTAAGAAAAATACTAATAAAAATTTTGAAATCCCCAAGGATTATAAAAGGTAGTTGTGTCGCACAGGAGGAAATCAGTTTTAGAACATCCTCATCCTTTTCTTGAGTTTTAAGATATTCTTGGGCCTCACTTTTTGGAAGTGCAGACTAAATGGATGGAGAAGGAAATGGCAACCCACTCCAGTATTCATGCCTAGAGAATCCTGTGGACAGAGGAGCCTGGTGGGCTGCTGTCCTTGGGGTCGCACGGAATCAGACACGACCGAAGCTACTTAGCATGCATGCATGCTTTGGAGAAGGAAATAACCCACTCCAGTATTCTTGTCTGGAGAATCCCAGGGACAGAGGAGCCTGGTGGGCTGCCGTCTGTGGGGTCACACGGAGTCAGACACGACTGAAGCAACTTAGCAGCAGCAGAGTATACGGAAGGAAGGAAGTAGGGTGAGGAGATTAGAGTAATAACTTGAAATATGCATATATGCTTGATGTAGGCCCTGGGCCTTTCTTTTATCTTAATGGATATTTATCTAACATTTGAGACTGACAGTTTTAAAAAGCAGTACCTATTTCTATTTCGCTCATTTTCCTCTACATGTGTCGTCCTATAAATAATAATAATAAAATATATAATATTGGAAACTACTTTTCTTTTAAGCATATATAGATCAGGAAATTTTTTGGCTATAGTTTACAGTGATCTTTAAAGTTCCTCATAGCTTTTTAGGAACTTGCTCTTGTTATTGTCCTTGTGAGTTTCTGTTGCTGGAAATACGTATAGTTTAGCATGCTGTGAATGTTTAGCCAGTCTTCAAACTAAATTTGTGCTATCATTAAAAATATGTGTTTAGGATGCTCTTGTATTTTATAAAATAACAGCAGAACATATGACGTCACCTCATCATGTTGCCCTAATGTAGAAAGAAAACTAGAGCGTGTTACAGACTAGAGGAAGATAACTGCTTCTTCTGAAGTTAAAATAATAGACATGTTCATTTGTCCTAGGGTATGGCCAATATGCATGTATCAGATCTGATCAGATCAGTCGCTCAGTCGTGTCCAACTCTTTGCGACCCTGTGAATCACAGCACGCCAGGCCTCCCTGTCCATCACCAACTCCCAGAGTTCACTCAGACTCACGTCCGAGTCAGTGATGCTGACCAGCCATCTCATCCTCTGTCGTCCCCTTCTCCTCTTGCCCCTAATCCCTCTCAGCATCAGAGTCTTTTCCAATGAGTCAACTCTTCGCATGAGGTGGCCAAAATACTGGAGTTTCAGCTTTAGCATCATTCCTTCCAAAGAAATCCCAGGGCTGATCTCCTTCAGAATGGACTGGTTGGATCTCCTTGCAGTCCAAGGGACTCTCAAGAGTCTTCTCCAACCCCACAGTTCAAAAGCATCAATTCTTCGGCGCTCAGCCTTCTTCACAGTCCAGCTCTCACATCCATACATGACCACAGGAATAGCCTTGACTAGATGAACTTTTGTTGGCAAAGTAATGTCTCTGCTTTTAAATATGCTGTCTAGGTTGGTCATAACTTTCCTTCCAAGGAGTAAGCGTCTTTTAATTTCATGGCTGCAGTCACCATCTGCAGTGATTTTGGAGCCCAGAAAAATAAAGTCGGACACTGTTTCCACTGTTTCTCCATCTATTTCCCATGTAGTGATGGGACCAGATGCCATGATCTTCGTTTTCTGAATGTTGAGCTTTAAGCCAACTTTTTCACTCTCCTCTTTTACTTTCATCAAGAGGCTTTTTAGTTCCTCTTCACTTTCTGCCATAAGGGTGGTGTCATTTGCATATCTGAGGTTATTGATGTTTCTCCCGGCAATCTTGATTCCAGCTTGTGTTTCTTCCAGTCCAGCGTTTCTCATGATATACTCTGCATATAAGTTAAATAAACAAGGTGACAATATACAGCCTTGATGTACTCCTTTTCCTATTTGGAACCAGTCTGTTGTTCCATGTCCAGTTCTAACTGTTGCTTCCTAACCTGCATGCAGATTTCTCAAGAGGCAGATCAGGTGGTCTGGTATTCCCATCTCTTTCAGAATTTTCCACAGTTTATTGTTATCCACACAGTCAAAGGCTTTGGCATAGTCAATAAAGCAGAAATAGATGTGTTTCTGGAACTCTCTTGCTTTTTCCATGATCCAGCGGATGTTGGCAATTTGATCTCTGGTTCCTCTGCCTTTTCTAAAACCAGCTTGAACATCAGGAAGTTCACGGTTCATATATTGCTGAAGCCTGGCTTGGAGAATTTTGAGCATTACTTTACTAGCGTGTGAGATGAGTGCAATTGTGCGGTAGTTTGAGCACTCCTTGGCATTGCCTTTCTTTGGGATTGGGATGAAAACTGACCTTTTCCAATCTTGTGGCCACTGCTGAGTTTTCCAAATTTGCTGGCATATTGAGTGCAGCACTTTCACAGCATCATCATTCAGGACTTGGAATAGCTCCACTGGAATTCCATCACCTCCACTAGCTTTGTTTGTAGTGATGCTTTCTAAGGCCCATTTGACTTCACATTCCAAGATGTCTGGCTCTAGGTCAGTGATCACATCATCATGATTATCTAGGTCTTGAAGCTCTTTTTTGTACAGTTCTTCTGTGTATTCTTGCCACCTCTTCTTAATATCTTCTGCTTCTGTTAGGTCCACACCATCTCTGTCCTTTATCGTGCCCATCTTTGCATGAAATGTTCCTTTGGTATCTCTGATTTTCTTGAAGAGATCCCTAGTCTTTCCCATTCTGTTGTTTTCCTCTATTTCTTTGCATTGATCACTGAAGAAGGCTTTCTTATCTCTTCTTGCTATTCTTTGGAACTCTGCATTCAGATGTTTATATCTTTCCTTTTCTCCTTTGCTTTTCACTTCTCTTCTTTTCACAGCTATTTGTAAGGCCTCCCCAGACAGCCATTTTGCTTTTTTGCATTTCTTTTCCATGGGGATGGTCTTGATCCCTGTCTCCTGTACAATGTCACGAACCTCATTCCATAGTTCATCAGGCACTCTATCTATCAGATCTAGGCCCTTAAATCTATTTCTCACTTCTACTGTATAATCATAAGGGATTTGATTTAGGTCATACCTGAATGGTCTAGTGGTTTTCTCTGCTGCTGCTCCTGCTACTAAGTCACTTCAGTCGTGTCCGACTCTGTGCGACCCCATAGATGGCAGCCCACCAGGCTCCGCTGTCCCCGGAATTCTCCAGGCAAGAACACTGGAGCAGGTTGCCATTTCCTTCTCCAATGCATAAAAGTGAAAAGTGAAAGTGAAGTCGCTCAGTCATGTCTGACTCTTAGTGACCCCATGGACTGCGGCCCACCAGGGTCCTCCGTCCACGGGATTTTCCAGGCAAGAGTACTGGGGTGGGGTGCCATTGCCTTCCCCGAGTGGTTTTCTCTACAAGACCTTTTAGAACTAACACCCAAAAAAGATGTCCTTTTCATTATAGGGGACTGGAATGCAGAATTAGGAAATCAAGAAACACCTGGAGTAACATGCAAATTTGGCCTTGGAATACGGAATGAGGCAGGGCAAAGACTAATAGAGTTTTGCCAAGAAAATGCACTGGTCATAACAAACACCCTCTTCCAACAACACAAGAGAAGACTCTATACATGGACATCACCAGATGGTCAACACTGAAATCAGACTGATTATATTCTTTGCAGCTTGTTTTTGCTGACTGTATAGAGCTTCTCCATCTTTGGCTGCAAAGAATATAATCAATCTGATTTCGGTGTTGACCATCTGGTGATGTCCATGTATAGAGTCTTCTCTTGTGTTGTTGGAAGACGGTATTTGCTATGACCAATGCATTTTCTTGGCAAAACTCTGTTAGTCTTTGCCCTGCCTCATTCCGTATTCCAAGGCCAAATTTGCATGTTACTCCAGGTGTTTCTTGATTTCCTAATTCTGCATTCCAGTCCCCTATAATGAGAAGGACATCTTTTTTGGGTGTTAGTTCTAAAAGGTCTTGTAGGTCTTCATAGAACCGTTCAACTTCAGCTTCTTCAGTGTTACTGGTTGGGGCATAGACTTGGATTACCGTGATATTGAATGGTTTGCTTTGGAAACGAACAGAGATCATTCTGTTGTTTTTGAGATTGCATCCAAGTACTGCATTTCGGACTCTTCTGTTGACCATAATGGCCACTCCATTTCTTCTGAGGGATTCCTGCCCGCAGTAGTAGATATAACTCAGATATCGTCATCTGAGTTAAATTCACCCATTCCAGTCCATTTCAGTTGGCTGATTCCTAGAATGTCGACATTAACTCTTGCCATCTCTTGTTTAACCATTTCCAATTTGCCTTGATTCATGGACCTGACATTCCAGGTTCCTATGCAATATTGCTCTTTACAGCATCAGACCTTGCTTCTATCACCAGTCACATCCACAGCTGGGTATTCTTTTTGCTTTGGCTCCATCCCTTCATTCTTTCTGGAGTTATTTCTCCACTGATCTCCAGTAGCATATTGGGCCCCTACTGACCTGGGGAGTTTCTCTTTTAGTATCTTATCATTTTGCCTTTTCATACTGTTCATGGGGTTCTCAAGGCAAGAATACTGAAGTGGTTTGCCATTCCCTTCTCCAGTGGACCACATCCTGTCAGATCTCTCCACCATGACCCGCCCATCATGGGTTGCCCCACGGGCATGGCTTAGTTTCTTTGAGTTAGACAAGGCTGTGGTCCTAGTGTGATTAGATTGACTACTTTTCTGAGTATGGTTTCAGTGTGTTTGCCCTCTGATGCCCTCTTGCAACACCTACCGTCTTACTTGGGTTTCTCTTATCTTGGACGTGGGGTATCTCTTCACGGCTGCTCCAGCAAAGCGCAGCCATTGCCCCTTACCTTGGACGAGGGGTCTCTCCTCACTGCCGCCCTTCCTGACCTTCAACGTGGGATAGCTCCTCTGGGCCCTCCTGCGCCCGCCCATAGCTCCTTGGACGTGGGGTTGGTCCTCCCGGCCTTGGGCATGGGGGTGTTTGGGTAGCTCCTCCCAGGCGCCGCCCCTGACCTCAGACGCTGGGTTATCTCCTCCTCTCGGCTGTTCCTGCGCCATCACAGTCTGGTATTCTTGGCCACTGCCCCTGACCTCGGACGTGGGGTAAACTCCTCTTGGCCACGTTTAGCAGGCCGGTAGCAGCCGCCTGCGCTTTACCGCCTGTGCTGCGTGTATAATATATAGTAAGAGGCTTAGGCCAGTTAAGTTGGAAGTTCAGAATAAAGAGATGTAATTGACTCATCTGTACTATTTTCTGTATCATCAAACCAACTCTATAAAGTATTTTAGCAAAACTTCAGTTCTGATATATTAAGTACATTTAGATCTTTAAATCCCTGCTGTAATTAGTGCTGATTCTTTATGTCATGTATGTTGACTTAATAATTGACTCAAAGTTCAAAAAGAAAATTTAGGTTTAGTTGTATTCTCTAGGCCTGCACCTTCTGCCAGCTCCATGTGGCTACTGAACACTTTAAATGTAGCTAGAATCCTTTACCTAGTCGAGTATAAACTATACTCAGTTTTGAAGACTTGGTACAGAAAATCCATATAAAGTATTTGTAAAAATTTTTATACTGATGAAATGTCATCTTTATATATAATTGGTAATATCTTGTAAGTACTGGGTTAGGTAAAGTAACAAAATGAATTTCACCAGCTTCTTTTTTACCTTTTTAATGACCCTGCTGCTGCTGCTGCTGCTGCTGCTACTGCTACTGCTGCTGCTAAGTCGCTTCAGTCGTGTCTGACTCTGTGCAACCCCGTAGATGGCAGCCCATCAGACTCTGCCGTCCCTGGGATTCTCCAGGCAAGAACACTGGAGTGGGTTGCCATTGCCTTCTCCATTGTGTGAAAGTGAAAGTGAAGTCGCTCAGTCGCGTCCGACTCCTAGCGACCCCATGGACTGCAGCCTACCAGGCTCCTCCATCCATGGGATTTTCTAGGCAAGAGTACTGGAGTGGCTTGCCATTGCCTTCTCCAATAACCCTACTAGATAATTTTAAAGCATATGTATATATAAAACTTGCATTTTATTTTTGACAGCATTGTTCTAGGTTCTCACATGATCCAAGCAATATGTGATGAGGACCTGGATTGGGACAGTTAAGAAAATGATACTAGATAAGGAGAGAAAATTGGGATTAATTTCAAACATATTCTATAGCCTCAGTAATTGATTCCATGGAGTGGTTAAGGAAATTTCAAAGACTTGATTTGGATAAGTGGATGGTAACGTCATTACGAAAGGGAACATAATAAGAGGAAGGGGCAATAGAGATAATAGCTGTTGTTATTTCGCTGAACATACGTTTTCACTAATTCATTGAAACATTTAGGGTTAAACATTATGAGATGGTCATGTTTAAGATTCTTCTCTCCTGTTCACACCTCTTTCCAGAATTTGAATTCAGAAGATCAGAAAACATCCAATATTGAACATATAAGCTGCAGTGAGGGAGAAGATTTTGCAAATGTGAAAAAGAAGGCCAAAATAGACATTCATTACAAAAACAGTCCTCCCAAACATACTGTTCCAGTTAGTGCAAAGACTGTAGAATCTCCTCTTAATGAAAACATTTATAATTCGGCTTCATTTAAAGATGAGAAAATCATAGACACTGATAGTGAGCCTGAAGAAGGTGAAATTACAGACTCTCAGACTGAGGACAGTTACGATGAAGACATTACCAGTGAAGACAATGCAACGGCAGAAGATACTGAAGATGAAGGTGAGTAAATAGCCATTATTTTATGGTCATTGTAAAAGTACAACACAGTAGTTAAAAGTGTTAGTAGCCCGTATATTTGCCAAAAAGTGAGCTGATTGTTTTAAACAGATTATTTTAATAACATTATTAAAAATGATAACTGGTTATATTTACAGGAGAGTGTGAATAAATGACTACTACTTGGATCCTAAAGTTTAATTGCATTGAATGGCCTACTCAGTAGAACAAAAAACCAAGTTACCTACTCTTTCCTAAAGTCTGTGCTAAGTCTATTTTAATGGGTTAGATATTTATTGTCCACTTTTGTAGTTGAGGGAGGGAAGGCAGTTGCCTTTAAAGAGTAGGCCATTAATTCAGCTGCTGCTGCTGCTAAGTCACTTCAGTTGTGTCTGACTCTGTGCGACCCCATAGACGGCAGCCCACCAGGCTCCCCCATCTCAGGGATTCTCCAAGCAAGAATACTGGAGTGGGTTGCCATTTCCTTCTCCAGTGCATGAAAGTGAAAAGTGAAAGTGAAGTTGCTCGGTTGTGTCCAACTCTTAGCGACCCCATGGACTGCAGCCTACCAGGCTCCTCCATCCATGGGATTTTCCAGACAAGAGTACTGGAGTGAGGTGCCGTTGCCTTCTCCATTAATTCAGCCACATAGGTACTATGGTAAATTTGATTTTTTTTTTTTTTACTTAATATAATGACATACTTTTAAAACTCAGAATTTTGTATTAGTGTGTACAAGCATATTTTGTTCTTAATGGAATTTCCTCTCATTTTTTTCTTAAAAGGGTAGACTCAGTTTTTCTAACTTAAAAAATGCTTTTTGGGGGGCCATATTTTCAAATACCAAACCTTAAAAAAGAGAGTTGATTATTTTGTAATTGTGATAGCTGCTGTATATCTTTAGGTTGATTATTTTAAATTGCTAATGTTGTTAAAACTTACTTATTGTGTATGTCATATAGCAGAATTTGAGAAGGTTGTTTTAGCAGAAGGAAGATTTTTGATCAATCATGAGAAATGCTGGACTGGAAGAAACACAAGTTGGAATCAAGATTGCTGGGAGAAATATCAATAACCTCAGATATGCAGATGACACCACCCTTATGGCAGAAAGTGAAGAGGGGCTAAAAAGCCTCTTGATGAGAGTGAAAGTGGAGAGTGAAAAGGTTGGCTTAAAGCTCAACATTCAGAAAACGAAGATCATGGCATCTGGTCCCATCACTACATGGGAAATAGATGGAGAAACAGTGGAAACAGTGTCAGACTTTCTTTTTCTGGGCTCCAAAATCACTGCAGATGGTGACTGCAGCCATGAAATTAAAAGATGCTTACTCCTTGGAAGGAAAGTTATGACCAACCTAGATAGCATATTCAAAAGCAGAGACATCACTTTGCCAACAAAGGTTTGCCTAGTCAAGGCTATAGTCTTTCCTGTGGTCATGTATGGATGTGAGAGCTGGACTGTGAGGAAGGCTGAGCGCCGAAGAATTGATGCTTTTGAACTGTGGTGTTGGAGAAGACTCTTGAGAGTCCCTTGGACTGCAAGGAGATCCAACCAGTCCATTCTGAAGGAGATCAGCCCTGGGATTTCTTTGGAAGGAATGATACTAAAGCTGAAACTTCAGTATTTTGGCCACCTCATGCGAAGAGTTGACTCATTGGAGAAGACTCTGATGCTGGGAGGGATTGAGGGCAGGAGGAGAAGGGGACGACAGAGGATGAGATGGCTGGATGGCATCACTGACTCGATGGATGCCTGTCTGAGTGACCTCCGGGAGCTGGTGATGGACAGGGAGGCCTGGCGTGCTACAGTTCATGGGGTCACAAAGAGTCGGACATGACTGAGCGACTGATCTGATCTGATCTGATCTGATGCCTTCTACTATTCCCTGGGCATTTGTTATTTTAGAATTAATACCCATTTCTTTCTTTGGCAGATGAAGAAAAAATCTGGCCCCCATGTATTAGAGTAATTGTAATTAGATCACCTGTGTTGCAGACAGGATCACTTTTTATCATTACAGCTGTAAATCCTGCTACAATTGGAAGGTAAAAATGTTTACCATTACCATATTCTGTTTTTCTTATTCCAATTAATCATTAAATATGTGTGGTACTTGTAGAATAGGCAAAAAATGATATCCTTGTTCCTCCCTCTCTCACTCAGAAACTATTCCTTTGTCACATGCTTTTGGAAGTCAGTTGCAGACCTAACTTCATTGTCTCTAAAGTGGTCTACCGATGTAAAGAGATAAAATCTTGGTGATACCTTCCACAGAGATTTCATCATTTTCTTACCTTTGGTATTGGTTTTTTTAGGCTTAAGTTACTTACTTAAACCCAGTATGACCTCTTTCTTTGATCCTTTTGCTTTACCCCTATGTAGCTCACACCAGCTTGGTAGAGAAGTAGATTTTAATCATGAGTAAATTTCCTTTCTTCCCAACTGGAAAGGTAATATATCTTTAATTCAGGTTTCATACAGTATCTTAATTTTAAATTCTTGGAGAATAGTATGTTCCTTTTACACGTAGTAATAGAAGTGGAAGCATAGTCAACAGATCTGGACTGACGTTATTACAAAGGAGTTTTGTCCTACTGGATATTCACTGGCCTGTGACAGATGTACCAAAACAGAGGTCCCCAACCCCTGGACCTGTTAGGAATCAGGCTGCACAGCAGGAGAGGAACACTGGGTGAGCAGGGAAAACTTCATCTTATTTACAGCTGTGCCTCATCACTCGCAACACTTCAGATGTCAGTGTTTCCCATCACCTCCAGATGGAACTATCTAATTGCAGAAAGCCAAGCTCAGGGCTCCCACTGATTGTACATCATGGTGAACTGTATAATTATTTCATTGTATATCACAATATAATAATAATAGAAATAAAGTACACAATAAATGTAATGCACTTGAATTATCCCAAATACCCTTGCCCTGGTCTGTGGAAAAACTGTCTTCCACGAAACTGGTTCCTGGTGCCAGAAAGGTTGGGGACTGCTACAATTACCTTATGATAGAGTTAAGGTAATTCCGGGACCTGCTTTCAGACATGAAATGTAGAGCAGCATTACAGAAACTGGGTTTAGTCTCATAGGGAGACTTGCATCCTAACATATCTTCAAAGCAAAATTATCTTTAAAAAATTTTTTAAATATGGCATTTAAATATGCTTCAAAAAGTATTAAAGGCATTTTAATTTTACTTAACTCTGCAGAGAAAAAGATATGGAGCATACTCTCCGAATCCCTGAAGTTGGTGTCAGTAAGGTAAGTTCTTTGATTTTTCAGATACAGCCCCCTCGGTGTGACTTTGTAAATCATCATTATGGCAGAAAGCTAGGTTTTTCAGATGAAAAAGAAAGGTTAATAGTCAATATAGTAATGGTAATGAAAGTAATTCAGGTTGTTTATTCGATTACTTGAGAAAAAAAATTCTCCATCAAAATTTGGATGAACTAAAGTAATGTTTAGTTTTTAACAGACTGGAGCAGGAGTAGAAAATATAGACTAAGTGTTAAAGTAATACCTGTTTAGCAAATATTTATTGAGTGAAGTCAATGTGCTGGATTTTGTGGCAGTTCAAAATAAATCATACATGGATTCAGGCTACTTTAGTGCATAGTTACTTTGAGTCCGTGGTATTTTTCAACTCAAGAATAATCTATCCTCTACCACTCAAGGCTTTTTCTAATTGATTTTACAGCTTTCCCTAGTTGATTTTCTAATGGTTTCAGGAAAAAGAGCAGTTGGGTTTTTCAAAACAATCAAAAGAACAGAGTTGCAGCTAAAGTTATAAGATTTAGCTATCAAATGTCTTGTTTATCTTTTCTCTTTACTATATTTTCTGTGGTTTTTCCCCTTCCCTTTTATAACTGTTAGGTTTTTTTTGACCTTTCATCAACCCCGTTTTGTTTCTATTTAATGGATTATAATATGGTTCTAAACTATGTATTTTTTGTGATTTTTGTCTTTTTGGAATGAAATTTGTTTTTTCATTATTAGTTGAAAGTCTGATTATTTTACTTTGTTTGGGTTCACTCAGAGGGAAGGAAGTCCTTGTAATCTTAATTTAGACCAAATTATCTTCCTTTTTTACCTTCTCATGATCTTTAATTTTTCTGCCTCCAAAGAAAACCCTGTCTATAACTTAAATAACAAAGATATCTTTCTACTTCAGTCTGAAGTGTAGGTAGTTCTCTGGTGGCATTTCTGCTTTTCCTTTCTTTGAAACAAACATGTCCACTGGAGGCATAGGTAATTTGTTAGTTGTGTGAAATCAGTTTGACAGTATGTATCACACATATCCAGATATATGAAAAAGTTAAAGTAAAAAAACTCTAACATATCTCATATTAATATTAGAAAAACAGAAACTAGTATTTAACCAGTGGATGGGAGAGGACTTTGTAAGTTTAAAAAAAGAAACAAAATCACAGACGACTAGGTAATTTTTAATAATTTAAGTTTGAAATTCTTTATATTAAGAAATAAATTTAAATGGCAGTCTAAGATAATCAGATCTGGTAAAATATATATCCCTTATATTTTAAAAGCTCATACAAATTCATTTTTTTAAACCCCACTATGATACCAACAGGTAAATGAGTGAAGGACATAGCTAAGTAATTCGCAGTAGAGGAAATATGCTTAACTTGCAAAAACCATTCAATATTTGTAGTAATTCAAGAAATACAATTGAGACCAAAATTTTCATTCATCCTGTTTATTAAATATCATTCCTATTGAGAGCATAATTTAGAAAGGTCTTTGGAATAAGGTTTCCAGTCATAAGATTTGAAATTATTTAAACTCTTTCATATAGTTTTTCTAAACAACCCAATTGAAGGAAATGTATGAAGGACATGAAAAGAAAATTCACAGAAGATGAAACCCAAATGGCTCATAAATATAAGAAAAGATTTCAGCCTCACCTGTAATCAGGAAAATGCAAATTAAAACCACAGTAATGAAATTTAATTTCACACTTGATATGCTTGCAAAAGCTAAAAATTGTGACATTACAAAGTGTTATTTAAAACTGTATAGGTCAATGGGAATTCTTATAGATGGGTGTTGAGAGTATAAATTGGTCCAACCACTTTGGAAAATGACATGTGTGTGCTTAGTCATGTCTGACTTTTTGCGACTCCATGGACTGTAACCCACCAGGCTGCTCTGTCCATGGGATTATCCCGGCAGCAATATTGGAGTGGGTTGCCATTTCCTACTCCAGGGGATCTTCCTGACCCAGGGATCAAACTTGCAGCTCCTGCATTGGCAGGTGGATTCTTTACCACTTGAGCTGCCTGTGAAGGCTGGAAAATCGTGTGGCAGTATCTAATACAGTCTGTTTGCATGTAGATGGCTTAGCAGTTTCATTCCTAAGTGTATACCCCCAGAGAAGCCCTTGTATTTTCCACAGGAAGAGTACATGGACAGGGTTGTTCATAGAAGCATTTTAAAAAATAGTAAAACCTTGGAAAAAAACCTGGCTATTGTCATTAGAAGAATATGTATTATAGCTTACGGTACAGCCACAACTGCACTACAGCTAGATGGTATTAAGCCAAAGATGCAAGATAAAGGAGATAAATACTGTTAGTATACATTTGTTAAAGTTCATCAGACTGTTGGAGAAGGCAATGGCACCCCACTCCAGTACTCTTGCCTGGAAAATCCCATGGATGGAGGGGCCTGGTGGGCTGCAGTCCATGGGGTTGCAAAGAGTCCAACATGACTGAGCGACTTCCCTTTCACTTTTCACTTTCATGCAGTGGAGAAGGAAATGGCAACCCACTCCAGTGTTCTTGCCAGGAGAATCCCAGGGACAGAGGAGCCTGGTGGGCTGCCGTCTATGGGGTCACACAGAGTCGGACACAACTGAAGCGACTTAGCAGCAGCAGCAGCAGCAGACTATATATTTAAGACCTATGAATTTCCTTCCTATAAATTATATCTCAATGAAAAATTCATACAGTGTGATTCGTAATTATATTAAATTCTAAACAAAACAAAATGAACATAATTTTTATGAATATATACATACATGGTGAAAGTATAGAGAGATGCATCGTGATTAAATACACATCGAGCCTCTGAAAGGAAGGGTAGGGGATAGATAGAGTGAGGTACACATCAATGAATAGTAATTTATTTTCTTTTAAGTATCTGAGGCAAATGTAGCAAATTGTATTAAAACTGGGTCATGGGTAGACATTTCTCAGTATACTCTTTTACGTGTTTGAAACATTTTATAATAAGTTTATATTTATGAAAAATTTTTAAAACTTTTTTGAGATACAGTCTATATGTGATATACAGTTTACCCTTTGAAAGTACATAATTCACAGGTTTTTAGTGTATTCACAGTTGTGTAACCACCGCTATAGTCAATTCTAGAGCATTTTCATCACTATGAAAAGAAGTGTCACACTCAGTACCAGTCCTTCCCCATTCCTTCGTCACCTCCCAGCCCTGGGCGACCGCCAGTGTACTTCCTATTTCTGTGGATTTGCCTGCTCTTCACATCTCATGTAAATGGAATCATATTAATAATACAGTATGTTGCCTTTTGTAACTGGCTTGCACACTTAGCTTGTCTTCAGGATTTATCCATGTTGTAGCAAGTATCAGTACTTCATTTGTTTTTATTGCCAGATAATACTCCAGTGTTCAGACACACTATAGTGTTTTGTTTATCTGTTCATCAACTGTTAGACATTTGAATTGTTTCCTTTTTTTTTTTAATTAAGAGGAATAGTAATGCTGCTAAGTTTTGTTGGGAACTGTAGTTTTCATTTCTCTTGATACCTACTTTGGAGTAGAATTGTTGGGTCATATGGTAACTCTCTGTTTAGCATTTTGAGGAACTGTCAAACTTCCCCACAGAGCAGCTGCATCATTTTATGTAACCACCGTCTATGTATTGTTTACAGAACTTTAAATATTTTCGCAGCTCTATATCCAGTTAAATGTACATGTATTGAGTATGTGCCCAATATATGTGAAGCACTATATTATATACTAAGTGGTAAGCAAATTGTCAACTAAATGTAAGCAATAATTGTAAGCAGTACAGTGGCATTCACATATACAGTAACTTTGTATAGTTTAAGCGTTATATAAACAAAGTGCTGTGGAGCAGGAGGAAGTGATTAGTCCTGAGTGTTGAAAATTTGGAAACTCTGAGAAGGTGACCTGGAATATTTCAAATCACCTTTGTATTAAAAATTTTTAATGATGTGAGCAACTGTATTAGGTGAAAAATTATTTCAAACTATATATAGTATAATCTCAAGAATATTATAAAAGTGGAAAAGATAGGACATATACTAAGTTATTAATGGTAATTATAGGTGGAGTTACAGGTGGGTGACTTTTTCTCCTGCAGCCTTCTTATTTCTACCAGAAGCATTGTAGTTCTTTTGTATTCCGAAAAACAGTGTATTAAGAATAATATAAGTTAAATCATCAGAGTCCACTGCGTTTTATCATGGAGAAATTATTATCTGTGGTTTAAAAAAGTATAGTAATTTATAATTACCTGGTTTCTTTTTTTAAGTTTCATGCAGAAATTTATTTTGACCATGACTTACAAAGTTATGTCCTTGTGGATCAAGGCAGTCAGAATGGTACAGTTGTTAATGGAAAACAGATTCTTCAGGTGAGTGTAAATTTATTAATTAAATACTTGCATATTCTTTTAAAAAACTGAACTGAAATATTTTATCCGTCAGGGCATAGTTATCATAGTGATTGTACATATCATTTAGTTCCGATTGGTATTCAAGCCCAGATGTACTTCTTCTTCCCTGGTGGCTCAGACTGTAAAACATCTGCCTACAATGCGGGAGACCCGGGTTCTATCCCTGGGTTGGGAAGATTCTCTGGAGAAGGAAATGGCAACCCACTCTAGTACTCTTGTCTGGAAAATCCCATGGACAGAGGAGCCTGGTAGGCTACTGTCTATGGGGTCACAAAGAGTTGGACATGACTGAGCGACTTCACTAAGTAGATACTTAACTGCTAAGTTTTGCCTTCTAATTATGTATGTACGCCTTATTTTTAGAGATAAATGCATTTTAAAGCCATGCAAAGGAAGTTATTCTTATAGCAACTTTAGGGGCCATTCTTTTTTGTGTGTTTTTTATTTTTTTAAGCTGTTTTAACAGAAGTGTAAAATTGGAAAACTCCTTGAAAGCAGGGGCTATGTTTGTTCAGTTAACTCTTCTATCAAGGAGGGGAGGGAGGGAGGTCTTAGTTAAGGATCAAAAAAAAATTTTTATGTTTCAAATAAAAATTATAAAATTATAAAAATTTCAATTGAAATTATAAAAATTGAAATAAAAATTATAAAAATTAACAAGAGAAGAAGGAAAAAGGGAAATATGATGGAGTTTATCTCAATATGTCATCTTTTTGACTGTGATGATTATTCATTTTGGTAATAGATTGAAGTTTGGGTTGGATATTTCTCTGATAGCATTGGGTATGGAGATGGGGAGATAGTGGATTTTGATAATATAAAAATTAGAAGTTGCTCAGTTCATCTCTCTTCTCCACTAATAGAATATTACGTATCACCCTCATGTTGTGGAAATGGGTGTGTATGCATATGTCTGTCTGTCTCATTGAGAACCATGTCAAAACTTTTTGTTATAATCTGACATTATTTACAGTAACCATAAAATAAATAATCATATGTAACTTGGATTTCTGTTTTGTTATTTTTTTCCCCTTTAGCCCAAAACTAAATGTGACCCTTATGTACTTGAGCATGGGGATGAAGTGAAAATTGGAGAGACTGTGTTGTCGTTTCATATTCACCCTGGCAGCGATACCTGTGATGGCTGTGAACCAGGGCAGGTTAGAGCTCACCTTCGTCTTGATAAGAAAGATGAACTTTTTGGTATGTGAAACATACTATTTATGTGTGTGATAACTTTTTAATTCACCAAAGTGTTCTAAAAAATGTATCAGTAGCTTCCAGCTTCATATCTAATTGATATAATACTCTATTGAGATACATTTATATTTCAGTGAATACTATCAGATGAGGCTAAAAAAATACCATGTTTTGAAATGTGAGACTTAGGTAGTAGGTTAGGATTGCAGTTGATTTTTCTATGTAATAGTTCAGTTGTACTGCTACAGCATTAGGTTACCTTCTGACAAGGAATGATAATTGATAGCTCTGCTGTTGATATCAATCTGTAGGCTTTTTATCTTTTTAATTATTTATTATTTGGCCGTTCCAGGTCTTAGGTATGGCCCGCGGAGCCTTCCTTGCTGTGTGCAGGGTGTAGGTCCCTGACCAGGAGTGAACCTAGGCCCCTGTGTTGGGAGCACAGAGTCTTAGCGCTGAACTACCAGGGAAGTCCCAGGTCTGTAGGGCTCCGAAACAGCACTGCAGTGCAGCTAGCTCTCCTTCAGAGGGGTAACTGTGACACAGTTAAATAAAGATTGGTTGTGTCAGTCACTAAGTTGTGCCGGCTCTTTTGCAACCCCATGGACTGTAGCCCACCAGGCTCCTCTGGCCATAGGATTCTCCAGGCAAGAATACTGGAGTGGGTTGCCATTTCTTTCTCCAAAGGATCTTCCCGACCCAGAGGTCAAACCCGCCTCTCCTAAGTTGGCAGGTGGATTCTTTACCACTGAGCTACCTGGGAAGCCCAGGGTTTCTCTTCAACAGCTATTTACTGTTATAAAAAGTAATCCACAGTTAAACTTTGATGTAAAATAGTAACATAGAAAATAATATGCTAAGGTATTAAGATATATTGGTTGATATGTCTGCTTTCCTAATTACACTTTGTTGATGTATTATCTGTGTATATACCATTATTTTCTATAATAGTACCGTAAAAGGTTGCTATCTTGTTAAAACTTTCTTATTTAAGGCTCTAAAAATTGAAAGAGATACTCTGAACTAGTAATTTTCCTTACATTATTTTTTCCTCTTCATGCTAACTAAATATGTTCATTATGTATTTTTTGTTTTCCTATATACTACATTATGAAAATGAGTAGGGCACACTACACAATAATGTGACTCTTGAATTCTGTGTGTTTTCTTTTGCACAAACTTATGTTCTTTCAGAGAACTCACAATATTTCTACATCTGGGATACTATTACAGTAACCATATTGAAAAATTAAGATGTTCAGTATTTCTTTTAGTATCTAAACTGTAACATTCTTATACTCTTTGGGGTTTGATTTACTTTCCAATTAGATTTAATTACCAAAATACTGAAAGGACATCATCACAACCCAGGATACTTTTATATAATTTATTTGAACTGTTTGTTAATCTGGAGATGGAATGCTAGTACTATTAGTCTTTCATGTTAAATAAACAGTATTGTATCAAACTTAGTGTTTTTTTTTTTAAACTCAATTTTTCCTTTTAGTTGGTCCAGCACTAAGTAAGGAGGAAAAAGAGTTGGAAAGGAGGAAAGAATTAAAGAAAATACGAGTAAAATATGGTTTGCAGGTAAGGAAGTTAAATATTGTTACATGTGCTAAACTGGGTGTCTGGTTTTGTGTAAAACTGCCTTTAGATCAGCATGCTGTGCTGAGTCGCTCAGTCGTGTCCGACTCTTTGCAACCCCATGGGCTATAGCCCACCAGGCTTCTCTGTCCGTGGGATTCTCCAGGTGAGAATACGGGAGTGGATTTCCAGGCCCTCCTCCAGGGGATCTTCCCAACCCAAGGATCAAACCCAGGTCTCCTGCATTGCAGGTGGATTCTTTACCATCTGCGCCACCAGGGAAGCCCAAGAATACTGGAATGGATAGCCTATCCCTTCTCCAGCCGATCTTCCCAACCCAGGAATTGATCATTGCTCCTGCATTGCAGGCAGATTTTTGACCAGCTGAGCTCCCAGGGAAGCCCTTAGATAAGCATAGTCAATTTTTATATATAAAAGAGAGAAGCTACTAATAATTGTTTTGAGATTCATGTAATTCCTGCTAGTTGTTTACTGTTTACTTCAACAGCTATTGAGATTGGAGTAGTGATGATAATACTCTACATTTCAGTAGCCATTTCTGATTTTTAAAAAACTTACATTAAAATGATACCATTGAAAAATATAGTCAGAGTGCTAATGCTGCCTGATTTCAAGATTTATTATAAACTCTTATAATAAAGACAGTAGCATTGGCAAAAAGAGAAACAAATATGTTGATGGGCAGACTAATGAGCCTAGAAATAGACCTATATAGACAGATAGATGCATAGATTATATGTGTATGTATGATTTTCAGCAAAGGTATAAAGACAGTTTCGTGGAGAAATGATAGTCTTTTTCCAGCAAACAGTGCTGAACTAATTGGAAAGTCAACACAGCACATACCACAACAAAAGCAGTAACAGCAGCCTTGATCCACACCTCATAACATACAAAAATGAACTCAGAATGGACTATACATATACATCTAAAACTTAAAACTAAAGACTTTTAGAACCAAACCTTAAAAAAAGAGTTAGGCAAAGAATTTTTAGATATTTAACACTAAAAGCACAATCCTTAACAGCACAAATTGTACTCCTCCAAAACTTCTGTTCTTCCAAAGATGTTGTTAAGAGAATGAAAAGATAAGCCACAGACTGGCAAAAATATTTGTAATTCATGTATCTGATGAAGTTTACAAAGAACTCTCAAAATTCAATAAAGGAAAAAATTAAAAAACGAGCAAATGATTTGAATAGACACTTCATCAAAGCAGATGGCAGTTATGAAAAGATGTTTAGTATCATTAGTTACTGCTGTTGCTGCTAAGTCGCTTCAGTTATGTCCTACTCTGTGCGACCCCATAGACAGCAGCCCACCAGGCTCCCCCATCCCTGGGATTCTCCAGGCAAGAACACTGGAGTGAGTTGCCATTTCCTTCTCCAATGCATGAAAGTGAAAAGGAAAGGAAAGTCACTGAGTCTTGTCTGACTCTTAGCGACCCCATGGACTGCAGCCTATGAGGCTCCTCCATCCATGGGATTTTCTGGAAATGCAAATTAAAACCATGGGGTCGCAAAGAGTCAGACACGACTGAGTGACTGATCTGATCTGAAGACTATATTGTATTGCTGGCATGTGGAAGAGCTGGACCTCTCATACAGTGCTGACGAGACTGCACATGGTACAGTGGCTTTGGTAAAGGGTTTAATACTTTGTCTAAAAGTTCCGTGTACACCTCCCATATGATTCACCATTCTACTTCAAAGTATTCACCCCAGAGAGGTGAAAGCATATGTTCATACAAAGACTAGGGAACAAATGGTCACAACAGCTTTTTTTCCTAATAGCCAAAAACTGGAAAAAAACACTCATGTCCATCATTAATAGATAAACTGTGTTAAATGTGTATGTTAAACACTCCTAACAATAAAAAAAAGAAACAAACATAGGCTATTAATACAGATTACAATGTAGATGGATCTCAAAATGATTATGCTGAGTGAAAGCCAGGCAAAAAGAGTACAGATGACTATTGAACAACGCAGGGATTAGCTGTGCCGAATCTTACCTCGGTTGAAAAATCTTCATGTCTGTACTCAGCCCTCCGTAACTACAGTTCACCTGTATCTCGTGTTCTGAATCTGCAGATTCAACCAATTAAAGATAGGGTAGTACTGTCATATTTACCAGTGGAAAAAAATCTGTGCATCAGTGGACCTGCAAAGTTCAAATTCATGTTGTTCAAGAATCAACTGTATATGGACTTCAGCTCTATAAAATTCTAGGAAAGCACACTAATGTATCATGGCAGATCAGTGGTTGCCTGGATACAGGAGAGGAAGGATGCACAGGTCTGGAGGGATGGATTATCAAAAAAGGACAAGGATACTTTTGTGGGAGATGAATATCTATTATCCTAATTGCGATGGTTTCATAAGTGTATCAGTTCAGTTCAGTTGCTCAGTCGTGTCCAGCTCTATGTGACCTCATGGACTGCAGCAGGCCAGGCCTCCCGGTCCATCACCAACTCCAGGAGCTTGCTCAAATTCATGCCCATTGAGTCGATGATGCCGTCCAACCATCTCATCCTCTGTTGACCCCTCCTGCTCCTGCCCTCAATCTTTCCCAGCATCCGGGTCTTTTCCATTGAGTCAGTTCTTCACGTCGGGTGGCTAAAGTATTGGAGTTTCAGCTTCAGCATCAGTCCTTCTAATGAATATTTAGGTCTGATTTCCTTTAGGATGGACTAGTTGGATCTCCTTGCAGTCCAAGGGACTCTCAAGGGTCTCCTCCACCACCACAGTTCAAAAGCATCGATTCTTTGGCATTCAGCTTTCTTTATAGTCCACCTCTCAAATCCATACGTGACTTCTGGGAAAACCATAGCTTTGACTAGATGGGCCTTTGTTGGTAGAGTAATATCTCTGCTTTTTAATATGCTATCCAGGTTGGTCATAGCTTTTCTTCCAAGGAGCAAGCGTCTTCTAATTTCGTGGCTGCAGTCACCATCTGCAGTGATTTTGGGGCCCACAGAAATAAACTCTGTCAGTGTTTCCATTGTTTCCCCATATATTTGCCATAAAGTGATGGGACCAGATGCCATGATCTTAAGTTTTCTTAATGTTGAGATTTAAGCCAGCTTTTTCACTCTCCTCTTTCACTTTCATCAAGAGGCTCTTTAGTTCTTCTTCACTTTCTGGCATAAGGGTGGTGTCATCTGTGTATCTGAGGCTACTGATATTTCTCCCAGCAATTTTGATTCCAGTTTGTGCTTCATCAAGCCTGGCATTTCGCCTGATGTACTCTGCATGTAAGTTAAATAAGCAGGGTGACAACATACAGCCTTGACATACTCCTTTCCTGATTTGGAACCAGTCTGTTGTTCCATGTCCAGTTTTAAGTTCATAAGTGTATGCTATGCTATGCTATGCTATGTCGCTTCAGTTGTGTCTGACTCTGTGCGACCCCATAGACAGCAGCCCACCAGGCTCCCCGTCCCTGGGATTCTCCAGGCAAGAACACTGGAGTGGGATGCCATTTCCTTCTCCAATGCATGAAAGTGAAAAGTGAAAGTGAAGTTGCTCAGTTGTGTCCGACTCTTACCAACCCCATGGATTGCAGCCTACCAGGCTCCTCCATCCATGGGATTTTCCAGGCAAGAGTACTGGAGTGGGGTGCCGTTGCCTTCTCCGTCATAAGGGTATACAAATCTCAAAAGTATCTAATTGTACACTTCATGTATAATTTATTGTTTGTTAATTATGTATCAATAAGGCAGTTAAAAATTACCATTTAATTCTATAATAGAGCAAGAAAGTAATTAATATTGCCAGTTTACATTGGAGAAACTAGATCTGGTCACCCAGCTACTAAATGACAGAACTAGATACAGAATTGTAGGTCTCAAGTGTATTTGTCCAGTGCTTTTTATACTTTATGAAGATATCAGGGAAGATGCTGCCAAAATTTTTCTGCAGAATTGTATTTTTGTTGTTACTGTTGTACTAAAAGAGAAATCATAATAGAAAAAATGTCAAGAGGTTAATTTGGGAGGAAAGTAGAATATCTATAAGGAGAGAATAAAATGTTTTCTCAAAATTTTAGCTCAATTTCTGCATCATTTTCTGAGGATGGATACCCATTAGGTGGTTCTTCATTTCTCTGTTTTGAAAGCAAAATTAAGTAAAAACTTGTGTGCTGCTTTCCTTACATTGCTCTAGCAGTCTGTGGTGTGTTTTTTGATGAATGTTTTTTACACTTTTTATATGAGCGTGCTTAGTCATGTCCAACTCCTGGCGACCCTGTGGACTCTTGCGACCCTATGGACTGCAGCCCACCAGGCTCCTCTGTCCATGGGATTTAATCCGGGAATGCGTTGCTATTTCCTACTCCAACTTTTTATATAAAGGTTAGCAAATAGTAACAAAAGGGAAGAGAATTCTTCTTTGAAACCCCATGCTGAATTGCCTCTTTTGTGCTACTGGCTTGTCTTGGGCATACCTTTATTGTTGAACCAGTATGCTGAAGATTGTATGTCTGCACTTGAGGATTATAAATTTCTTTGCATTCTGCCACCTTACATAGAGCTTAACTTACTCTTTACTCAGTAATTTTTGTTGAATGACTGATTAATCATATAGTGAAGCTGTATTGAAGTAAAAAGCTATTATTGTTGCCATTGTGAAAGAGTATTTGTTTTTTATCTATCTTTAAAAGACTTTCTACATTTTCCCCTTTTAAGGAACAGTATCAAAACTTTTTAGATCTTTTGGAACTTTCAGTTCCTTAGAGAAAAGGAGAAATAGATTTTTTCCCCAACCATAGGGGTTCTCTATGTTTCTTTTCATACTGGTAGTCATATGAGAATATGAATACTTACTATTAATTCAAAATACACTGTATTTTTTTTACTATATTTTCATATAATTATGTATTATAATTTATATATGGTTTATATTATCTTCTATGTACAGTTTATATTGTAGCACAACTTGATAATAAACATTTTAAAGGGGATAGACTAAAAGTATTAGTAGCATAATTGTCTTAATTTGTATCATGTCTTAATTTATATCATGACTTATTTAATAGAGGCCACATTGAACCATATTCACTAAGCAAGGCAAATATACAGACATTTTTTCAATTTTGTTTTCCTCAATGAATATTTCATGTTTATAAAGAACACAGACTACGAAGATGAAAAGGCATTGAAGAATCCAAAATATAAAGATAGAGCTGGAAAACGTAGGGAGCAGATTGGAAGTGAAGGAACTTTCCAAAGAGATGATGCTCCTGCATCTGTTCATTCGTAAGTATTGAATTTTAGTTGCTTGAAGAAGTCTTTGTACCATAATCACACTCATAGGACAAATCTGATTTATAGGACTGTGGAAGTTCTGCTTACATTTTCCTCTAATATTGGTATTCTGCTATTCCGTGGAAAATTACTGATCGTATACATGAATATGGATACATACATATTTATCACATATAAACTTAAACACACACATATATGTATATGCATAACTAACATTCTAGCCACCCAACTGAGTGACCATACATTTATATACTGTGTATTTAGAAGGCTGGACTAGTAGGAAATTGGTAATAGACTGATACTTTTAACAGTTATGTACTCAACTGCTTCTGTTCTTGACCCTGAAATACTATTTTTCTTACTTATTTTTGATTCAATTCTTTCCTTTTGGTTAAGTAGCATTGATAAACATGAAAACTGTAATTTTGAAACCTACCATATGATTATAGTTCTACATTTAATCATATATTAGCTACATTTTTTGAAGAAGGCAATGGCACCCCACTCCAGTACTCTTGCCTGGAAAATCCCATGGACAGAGGAGCCTGGTGAGCTGCAGTCCATGGGGTCGTTAAGAGTCGGACACAACCAAGCGACTTCACTTTCACTTTTCACTTTAATGCATTGGAGAAGGAAATGGCAATCCACTCCAGTGTTCTTGCCTGGAGAATCCCAGGGACTGGGGAGCCTGCTGGGCTGCCGTCTCTGGAGTCGCACAGAGTCGGACACGATTGAAGGTACTTAGCAGCAGCTACATTTTTTTCTCAGAATATAAATTCTAGGTTTAGTTATTTAAATTTTTCATGTAGAACTAGCAATTATTAAAATTTGACTTAATATCATATTTTATTGGCTCTAAGATACATTACTTGGATAGAATTTTACAGTTACATATAATAGCAATTTTTTCATTATGGTACATAAACTAACAGTGCATCTTTAAATTTATGGAGTCAGATTTTATGAAATACAATATTTTAGACTACATATACCAGGCAACTTGACAAATATTTTCAAGGTTTAATATTTTTGAAATAATTCCTGGACAATACAAAGATTACATTACAGTTAATAAATAGTGAAATACATTGGTCTGGCATTGCTTCATCTATTTTTATTGAAGAGCTAATTTAACATTTTGTAGAATTGAAAAGACAATGTGATAGAACATAAAATTAAAATACCCTTAAATTAGACCATAAAATCATAAAACAAAATGCAACTAGTTAATGAAAGGTTTAGTTTCATTTTAACTTTTAAATTGATGTTAAATTCACAAATGTTAAGTATCAATATCAATGATATATCATAAGATTAACACATTGCAGAACCCTGTCTTGGTCAAGAAGTAGAAAACCCTGAGTAACCCCAGAAGCCTGGCCTTCTAGTGTCCCCTGTGAGTCACCATTGCTCTCTCCTCCCCAGAACTGACTCTTATACTGACTTCCAGCAGTGCCAGATTAATTTTACTTAATTTTTAATTTTAAGTATATGGAGTAATTTAGTATTTATTTTGTGTCTGTATTCTTTTTATCCAGCATTAGTGAGGTGCATTTTATTTTCATTGCTCTATATTCTCCTGTATAGATATGACACAATTTATCCACTTTACAACTGATGGACATCTGAATTATTTCTAATTTGTGGTTATTGTTAGATTTGGCTGCAGAAATTCTTGTCCATGTCTTTGTGGTGCACTGTATACATGCTTTTCTGTTTAGTATATGTAGGATTAGAGTTTGTGTGTCTTCAACTTTATTAGGGAAAGCCAAGTAGTTTTCTAAAGTAGTTGTACCAATTATTTTTAATTCATTAGTTTATTATAAATGTGATTTAAATGGTCTCAAAATCAACTATCATCTTAATTTTCTCTAAAGTGAAATTACTGATAGCAATAAAGGTCGGAAGATGTTGGAGAAGATGGGATGGAAAAAAGGAGAGGGTCTAGGGAAGGACGGTGGAGGCATGAAAACTCCGGTAAGACTTGTTATCTCTTTGATTTGTTACTCTTGTAACAGATATATTTACTGTACACTTACTATATGTTAGGCATTGCTGTAAATGCTAGGAGTATGGTAGCAAGCAAAGAGACATGGTAACTACCTTTGCAGCAATCACAATTACCGAATTTTTGTGTTTATGATCTGTTTTGTTTTTAGGAAGCCTCTTAGAGACTTCCTAAACCTCTAAATAATCAGTGTTGTTTTCCTGAGCCAGAAGTTCTTCTGTGCCTTTTATTTTCAATGGCTTTGTTTACTGTGCCTTGTCCTAATGCAGGAACAATCAAGTGTTACCTTACAAACTGTCAGATTCTGTACTAGCTGGAGAATCTGGTTTAGGTTCAAGATCAGAGCATGTAACAGGCAGTAGAGTGAATCGGGTCTAGAAAACAATACAGTGGTTTAATTCTGCAGTCCCATGGTTCATTGGCAGTTCAGATTCTCTTTCACAGAAACCTTACAAGGTAGTAATACGACCAGAGAACGTTCTTGATAATGACTTGGTACCTAAAGAAATAGTGGAAGATTTAATGTAAATCCTTTCATTGGAGGTACAGAGGAAAGAACATGGGTTTTGCAGTCAGGTTAGAGTGTGGGTTCTCACTTGCTGTACGACTTAGGGCACATTTGGACTTCAGTTTTCATCCATTAAAATGGGGATGAGAACTTTTTCAGAAATATCTGAAAATAAAGCCCCTAGGTTGATGCCTGACATACATTAGACACTCAGTAATTTGTGGCTTTTAATGGTTCTCAAAATAATGAAAAGTCCTCCCCTCCTTTTATGAAAACAAACTCTTCATGAGTCAGAGGTTTAACTTACCCTTCACTTACTTAGGTGAGGCTCAGACTGTAGGTTTACATACATCCATTGCTTTTACTTGTGGTTAAAGGAGCCTGGTGGACTGCAGTCCGTGGGGTCACTAAGAGTCGGACACGACTGAGCGACTTCACTTTCACTTTCTACTTTCTTGCATTGGAGAAGAAAATGGCAACCCACTCCAGTGTTCTTGCCTGGAGAATCCCATGGATAGAGAAGCCTGGTAGGCTGCAGTCCATGGGGTCGCAGAGTCGGACACGACTGAAGCAACGTAGTAGTAGCAGCAGCAGTAGTAGTAGAAGAAGATGACAGATTGATTCTGTAGCATCTCAGTGAAATACAGTGATTGCTGTTTAAGGACCACTCTGTTTTATTATAGAGTCCACTGTTCTTACTGATAAGCAAGACAGTGTAGGAAAATGAGTGTAAGTTCCACATATCACCATGTATGTAATATCCCTGTATGTATTTGATGCATTTGACAGTTTTTTATTGTGCATCAATCTTTTCTAATTCAAAGAATTATAGTTAAAAGTATCAGATTGGATAAAGCAGCTCTCAGTGTGTTTAGGTGCTGCAGTAAGTTTTCTTTTCAACTTTTGGTAACAGATCCAGCTTCAGCTTCGGCGAACACATGCAGGCTTGGGGACAGGCAAGCCATCTTCAATTGAAGATGTTCACCTTCTCCAAAACAAGAGCAAAAAGAACTGGGAGAAAGCACGAGAGAGGTTTGCTGAAAATTTCCCGGAAACTAAATCTCAAAAAGATGCACCAGGGACTGTGCCTTGGGTCAAAGGGACTGTAGAGTGAAGGTCAGTCATAGAACACAATTAACCTTTTTTATAGAGTTTCAAAACTCTTGTATAATTGCAGAAATTTCCCCTCAAAAAGAGTCAGTGACATGAGGGAATTGTGTCAGTTTACCCCCTCATGATTCAAGAATTTGTAATAAAGTGTGGTTTGCAGAGCTTTTAAAAAACATTTTTAAAAACTAATAAATAGTGACTGAATCAAGTTATGCTGTGAGTGGACTAAAGTTCACGGGGCATGGATGGGCTTATCAAACTTTGTTATTTTATTTTGTCATTTGCAAGACCCATATAAACAACTAGCCATATAAGCAAAATTCATGTAACCACTAACTTAAATGTACATTTGTCTTTGTCTCCTTATATTCATTATTGTTAAGATGCATAACAGAAGAAACATCAAAAGTTTATAAAAACAACCTGACTGTATGCATCCTTGTTTATACCCTTTAGGACCTAGATAGAAAATGTTGAAAAACATAGGTAGTGGTGTATACATTATATTTGAAATAACTCAAGACATATTATTGAAGAACTAATGAGCAGGTGACATGTAGAAAATCAGTCTTCCATTGTTTTCTTCTGTGAAGAATCTGTGGATTTGTATTATATATTAAGCATTTACATTTGGTTTGTTTCATAGCTAAAATATGAACAATTGAGTACGGTATTGAAATATTCAATGTGCTAGCATTTGTAGTTTTGATAAATCCCATTGCTGGCAATGGAGTCATGCCAGAAAAATTTGATTTCTACTGCAAAAGGATTAGAGACTTCCCTGGTGGCTCAGACGATAAAGCGTCTGCCTACAATGCAAGAGACCTGGGTTTGATCCCTGGGTCGGGAAGATCCTCTGGAGAAGGAAATGGCATCCCACTCCAGTACTCTTACCTGAAAAATCCCATGGATGGAAGAGCCTGATAGGCTACAGTCCATGAGGTCTCAAAGAGTCGGACACGAATGAGCGACTTCCCCTCGCTTCCTTACCTAGCCAAGGCTCCAAACTCAAGATGTTTATCGAAAATATCTTCAGATGCAATAAAAACATTGTAACATCAAAAAAATAATACATTGAACCAATAATTTAAACATTCTGGTCTGCTTTGAACTCAAGACCAGGCAGAATTTCCCTCTGTAAATGGACAGCACAGTAGTGAAGCCAGCCAGGACGTTCCTCTGAACCTTGAGAGCACAGTGCTGAGAGAGTGGCTCCGATCTGGGGAGGCTGCAGTGCCGCTTTCTGAGGCAGGTGTCGTTGCGCCGCCAGTTACCACGGGCTTTCCCTTTGTGGTCGACTTTGCTGTCAGCTTTTTGCTGGGAAATCAGTGCTGAAACTGATCTTTTACCACAGTGAATATAAACTGTAGCTCTGTCATCTACTATAATAAATGTCTTCAAGATACAGAAATAGGAAAGGAAAATTCTGGGGAAAAAAGTATGCAATAGGGAAGATAATTCAGAAAGAAAAGCTACCTGTTGGAATTTCTAATCTTAATGGTAGAGGGTACTTAAAGAAGGAGGGGTGTGGAAAGAAAATGTATTACTATAGATGAGACATGTGACCAAATTTCTCAAGTCACTGCAGATGGGAAAATCAGAGATCCTATAACTCCAAATTTGGATTAAGTATTTTTCTGTATCCTTTCTGCCCACCTACATACCCTAACACACACACACAAACACACATGTCCACATACATACCCTAACACACACACACATGCACACTCCTACCTACCTTCCTGGCCACTTGCATACCCTAACACACACATACCACTTCCTGACCGCTTACATACCCTAACACACACACATACCACACACTTGGCCACTTTCATACCCTAACACATACACACACACACACACACACAGACTTGGAGGTAATAGGAATGTCCTGGATTATTTTCTCTAAAGTAGAAAAAGTACTCATGTAAACATGGTTCTGATACTGGTGCCCTGTATACAGGTAACGATATAGGACCTTCAGAGTAAACTTGCTTCTGATTGATCTCACTCACTGGGTTAGTATACAGCTGTATATATAATATTTCCCACTTTTATTATTAGATTGTGGAAAACTTTTTCATTGTTTTCCTTTGTTAAGAAAATGGAAACTTGAAAATGGTGATAAAAAAATTGATATATATGTGATATTTGCATTATTAAAACCCTTTGCAGATCTAAAGTCTCAGGGCTATACTGTATACTGGTTAAAGCACTGAATAATGTCTGGTTCTATTTCTACTTGTGAAATGAGAGTAATATTTAACTCACATGTTTGTTTCGAATAAAAAATGAGAAAATGTATATAAAAGCACTTTGTAAACTATGAAAAGTAGTACAAATGTGAGCTTCTGTTGGTTTAGAAGCATAAATGTGGATTATGTACAATTTGAATTATACATAAAATTGTTTTGTGTCTAATATTTAAAATTATAGTTTATTTACACAGTATAAATTTAGTAATTTAATAGCCTTTAAGTGTTGGTTTAAAGTGAAGCTGCGAGTTGCTGAATTTTGAGAATTCTAACATATTTTGCCAGACAATAAGAAGTTGGCAAAATTGAGAACAGAAGATACCATCACCATTATAGTAAAATAATAGAAATTGTCTTCTAAATTAAATAGCTAAGAAGCACTTTTTCTCAAAAAGGGAAGGGTTTTATTTTTCTTGTGTTTTTAAAGGTTTTTACTTCTGTTTAATTTATTCTAGTTGTGAACTTACAAAGTTATGGTTCACCCAATTAAAATACCTCCTAGCTTTTCATGTAGAAGATTATTTCTTAATATGGCACGTTTTCAAAGAGCAGCCAAAAGAAGACATAAATTTCCACCGAGGAGAAGAGGTGTCAGAGATTGTGTACAGAGGCCGTCCTGTTGAGTCGCAGGGCAGAGGGCTCTGCTGGGCAGGGAGCCAGAAAGGCGTTTCTGGACCCAGCACCTCAAGGTTCTCAGGGCCTGTTGAAAGTGTCTTCCCCATTGTGTTCTGAGTGTGCTTCTTATTTTTTAGGCGGTAGAGCATGTCTCTGCCATGAATCTTTAAAACATTTTATTTTACTTTTTTCTGGCTTTAAAGTGGAAATACATTTGCATTCTTTAAAATGAGTCAGTGTTTACCTGTGTGTCTGTGTGAATCAGGGCCCAGGCTTTTTCTCTTTGTCTTTCTGCTTTACTATTATTAGTTCTGGCTTATGTCCTTGTAATTGCAAAATGACTTTTGAAACTCCAGTCATCACGTTCAAGTCCAAAACAGGGGAAAGAGCAGTATTCCTGTTGTTTCTCCTTTATCAGGAAAGCAAAAGCTTACTCAGAAACTCTCATAACAGACTTCTCCTTGGGGTCATTAGCCAGAACCAGGTAACATGAGTGCCCATGGCCCCAAGGGAAGTTGAAAAGGTGGGCAACAGGATGGTCTCTGTTGCCTTAAGCCAATTGTGAGCCATCACAAGGTGGAACATGTTGCTGTTCGAACAAAATCAGGCTTCAGTGAGCAAGGCAGAAGAACGTCAGTGACTACTGAATGGGCAGTAACTGAGATAACCCAGCTGCCCATCAGTGGTGACTGGGGGGTTGGTTAAATGGTGATGCAGGCCCACCATGTAATACACTAGCCATTCAGGTGAGTATGGTGATGGAGAAGAATATTCTTACTACATTGCTGATTTTAGAAAAGTATGTAAAGCATAATCCCACTTAAAAATGTGTATAAGGGTCATATCAAATTATTAATTACCCATAGAGTGAGCAGATTTTTGCTTTATTATTTCTATATTTGAACTTTAACGCAGATAAAACCTGTATTGTTAACTGTGCGTGCTCAGAGACTTTATAGGAAGTAGGAATATAACACCAGGAAGTGGAGAGGCCTTCAGGGCACAAGCCCAGGTGTTTGCCTTATGCTCATACACCCAATTTCATTTACCATCTGTACTCCCATGGCTTCCAGGTTGTCTTAGCCAGGATACGTATCCAAGCAGCTTATTCAAGACGAAACCCAGAGTCTTCTCCAAACCTGATCTTTTCCGGTTTACTCTCAGCAAGCAGCAGCATCTACCCAGTTATGCAAGTCAGAACCTAGTGGGCAATCTCCATTTCACTAGCACACCCTTTTTCCTTCCCCCTTAACTTCCAGTATATTGAGTCAGTTCACTGTCACTATTCACCCGGATTACTCTCCTAGCTTCCTAACTTGCCTCCCTGCAGTCACTCCTGCCCTCTAGTCCGTCTTCCACTCTGCAGAACATGGTGTCTTCACAACTCTTTATTCATCTTCTGCTTAAATCCTTGCATGGCTTTCCATTACTCTGAGGACAGAAACAAAACCCTAGCCCCTAGGTCCCCAGCTGGCCTAGCCACTGCCAGCCTCTCCTGTCCTGTCTTGGGCTGCCCTCCTGCTCGTTCTCTGGGCTTTTTTTCAGTTCCTCAAACATGCCGTGTCCTCTCTCACCCCAGGGCTGCCTATATGTTGTTCTATCTGGAATGCTAACTGCCCGTTTACCTAGTTAACTTTGACATGTTCTTTAGCTCTCTGCTAATGGATTCTTCTACAGAGATGGCTCCCTTTTCTCCTGAGATTAATTGCCTTTGGTTCTTGTTCTTGAAAATCCAGATGTTTCATTTAGACTCCTTGGGTTCACAGCTAAGTATTAGTGTGATTCGTATAAGGTTTGTCTGTCCATGTGAGCAAGATTTTGGTTTTCCTCAGAACTCATTCCTAGTGCCTTGCACCATACACTTACACACACAGAAGAGGTGCCTAGCATCGTACACCATGGACACATGGAAGAGGAAGAGCAGGTTGGGTTTGAGGAACCACAAGTGGTTTGGTATCAATGGAGGTTTATGTGACTGAGGAAATGGAAGAAATCGAGGCTGCAAGAGAAGGTAAAGCAAAAGCTTTCAAGCCATTTTGACCATGATCTGTATTAAGAAGTACAGTTTATGTCACAGCTCACTACATGAGGGTCTGTATATGCATATATAACAGGTTTTATAGATACCAATACTAGGGCTTTCCTGATAGCTCAGTTGGTAAAGAATCTGCCTGCAATGCAGGAGACTCCAGTTCGATTCCTGGGTGGGGGAAGGTTCACTGGAGAAGGGATAGGCTACCCACTTCAGTATTCTTGGGCTTCCCTTGTGGCTCAGCTGATTAAAGAATCTGCCTGCAATGCAGGAAACCTGGGTTCGATCCCTGGGTTGGGAAAATCCCCTGGAGAAGGGAAAGGCTACCCACTCCAGTATTCTGGCCTAGAGAATTCCATGGACTGTATAGTCCATGGGGTCGCAAAGAGCTGCTGAACACGGCTGAGTCACTTTCACTTAGCCATTAGTTCATGTAATGCACTTTTATTTTTGTTTTCCAAATTACTGATTCCAACCACTGCATTTATTTTATAATCCATTAATGGGCTGAGCCCTGCTGTTAGAATAACACTGATCTAAACTTGGTTTTCAACCTGTTTGACAGAACCTGTGGGATTGTCTTAGCAGCTACAAGTGTGTGAGTGTGAGAATGAGAGAGATATAGAGGTGGGAACAGGATGGGACTCTTAGCTGGTGAGTCCAGTTCTCATGCCATTGACAGAATAGGCGCGGGTAACCATTTCCTACTCTAGGGGATTTCCTGACCCAGGGATGGAACTTGCTCTCTTGTGTCTCCTGCATTGACAAACGGGTTCTTTACCACTGCACCCCCTGGGATACAAACAGTACTTTC
This sequence comes from Tragelaphus eurycerus, assembly GCA_935064755.1. Lineage (NCBI taxonomy): Eukaryota > Metazoa > Chordata > Mammalia > Artiodactyla > Bovidae > Tragelaphus > Tragelaphus eurycerus. The sequence goes on along the minus strand of CAKXYN010000054.1, from coordinate 8,151,995 downwards.
ACATTTGTCCCTAAATCAGACATTCTTAGGGGAATCTAACAAACTCTGCCTTCAAAATATTTCAGTCATGTTTTTAAGGCTTTTGGATATGTAGACAACCGTAGAACCTTAGAGGCTGCAAGCCCCTCACTTGATTATGAGTCTTCTCTGACTACCTGAAAATATTAGTACTTCTGCCTCATCAGACATTTGGGTTTTGTGGTCCTAAGTCTGAACAATAGAGCACTGAAGTACCAAAGAAACAAAACAAAAACCATTTATCAAGTTGTTAGAAATGGAGTTGATGGAAAACCTTTAAATCAAAAGTCCCTGGAGGATGAGGAGCAGACACACTCGGGGAAGCTAATGTGATGGACGCAAACAGAGTCTTGTGTGTGCTGAGTCAGGATGACTTTCAGAAATTCTCCCAACAGAAAGCCAACTTTCCTTATCTGTGTTAGAATGCCATGGTGTTTCATTGCCCAGAAAGCAAGACAGGGAAAAGTTGGTGGACTATTATTAAATATATTTAAACATGTGACAGTGTCTTACTTAGCTTCCAATTACTAGTAGACTTCAGAGGCCAGGAAGGTTGCCAACTCATTCATCTGATCATTACTTACCTTGACCAAAGGCCCAGGAGAATATATACTGAAATAATAAAGCTCTCATTAGCATTTAATGCTTTTCCTTAAAGCCTTCATTTTAATACTATGAAATCAGATTTCAGAGAATGTCATAATTAAGATTTTCATAAAGAGAAACATTTAATACTGTTTAAATATGTAATGACTCCCAGTGCTATCTGAATTCATTCACATCATAAACCCACTAAAACGGGCTTTAATCGCCACTACGATTATGCTCCCTTTACTTAACCTTAATGTACAACACCTTCAAGGCCAATTTATGAACCACACACAGAATTATCGCTGCTTTATTATAATCACACTCTATTAACCAGAAATGTTAATCTGGTTATATTCATCAGACTGGGCTCTGACTAACTGGCAGCTCTTTTCAAAAATCAACTTTTCCTTGAAAGATGAATATTTGGTAACTTTAGAACACACCAGAAACTCCAAGGGCTACTCTGAAAAAGTTCCAGAAGTGTTTTAAGCTTGGAAGCATTTGTGGAATAACTATATAATCTTCAAAGGTGATAACTTTGAAGGCAGAAGTGCATAGATGGAGCGGCTTTGATAGATTTACTTGTAAGATTGGTCAGACGACTTGGTAGTCACAAGTCATGTTGAGTTTGACTGGATTGGCTTCTTTGGCAAATCAGGTGTGATATTTATGTTTTGATAGAAGAGTAGTCCCATCATGAGGGAGAATGGTTTGGCAGACCCTTGTGGCTTATGTTCCTCTCCTCTTGGGAGTCATCATGGAGGAACTTGCTCTTTCTGAAGTCCTTTGGATTGGTTTTGAGCTGTCTTTCAGATAAGTAAGAGAAAAAAGGAAAAAAAGAAGTCATTGTTACTGAGTTTAAAATACATCAGAATTTGCCTAAATAGTAATCATAATAGCAACTCTGTAAGGTATGTCTTATCCCCATTTTACTGATGAAGAAACTGGATTTCAGAGAGATTGAAGTGGTTGCCAAGGTGACATCTAACAGAGGTAGTTGGAAGCTTAGATTTTATTTTTAATTTTTTGTTTCAACATTTTTACTAATAACATTTGAGCACTTTTTTTTAAACTTGAGTTTAATTCACATCTGACTAAAGACTCAATCAACTCTTCACACACTTAATTCACATCTGACTAAAGACTCAACTCTTCACACACACACACACACACACACCAGCCTTTCTAGTCAGTGTACAAATTTATAAACTCTGGAGGCATTCTTCACACCACTTTCTAGGTATCTTTCTCAGAAAAGCCCATGAGGACTTCCTGCACTGGGCAGAGAGACCGAGGAAGACACAAGAAGGAAAGATGAGGACCCCCAGTAAAGTGCTGGTTCCCAAGGAAGAAGGGCTCATCAGGCATGTTCCCTTCTCACATCACCCCCATCCAGACCCAGGTCAGACAGTGTAATGTGCTGCGGTAGGTAGATAATGCCTGCCACTTCCCCACCTCCCTAGGCGTCCATATCCTAACCCCTGGAACCACAGTATTACCTGGCAGGGGAGAACTCTGTTTGCAGATAGAATTAGGTTGCTGACCAACTGAACTTAAGTTCAGTAGACAGTCCTTTAAAATGTGGACGAGGGAGGCAGAGTGATGGGTTGTGAGAAAGACTGGTCCCTGCTGGCCTTGAAGAAGAAGCCAGAACATGGGCAGCCTCCAGAAACCAGAAAAAGAGAAAGAAAAAAACGAGATTCTCTTCTGGAGCCTCTAGAAAAGAACACAGCCCTGCCAACACTTTGAGATGCATTTTAAGACTTCTGACCTGCAGAACTGTAAGTTAATACATTTGTATTGTTTTTAGCTACCAAGTTTGTGGAATCTGTTACAGCAGCCATACAAAACTCATGATGGCCAGCCTCGCTTCCCCTCAGCACCAGAGCTCGTGGGCGGGAACAGCCAACATGGACCAGTGTCAGCAGACAGTCAGGCCACGATACAGGTCAGGCAGTGGTGAAGAGGTGGGTCAGAAGAGAGTCCCGGAAGGAGGTGCAGCTGTTTGGTTCCACATCTGGCTGGGGCCCATGGACTGAGGTCCAGCTTCCCGTCTGCAGCTTAGGAGCTGTGGTCTCTCGTAGGCCATTTCACCTTGTTGAAGTGTGGGGCCTCATAGTAACACGTGGATGATTATACCTGTCCTGCTTGCAGGGTGCTGTGAGAACCAAAAGAGTGGGGAATGGGAGAGCACACTTATACACATTTTCAGTTCTGGGTAGTCATTCTCTTAGTGCCTCACTTCTGTAGAAGTGTGATACAGTATTGTTATTTTTAATAGTAAACACATATGCTATGCTATGCTAAGTCACTTCAGTCGTGTCCGACTCCGTGTGACCCCATAGACGGCAGCCCACCAGGCTTCCCCGTCCCTGGGATTCTCCAGGCAAGAACACTGGAGTGGGTAGTAAACACATATATGTGAGTTTAAACACTTTCTTCTAAATCTACAACTAACAGGAAAATCTAAACAGAACCACCGATTCACTCAGAAATTGCTGTTTTACTGAACTTTATGTTATCATAGTACGTTAGCGCCAAGGGGACCTTAATGATCACATCATCCATTTTCCAGACAAGGGAGCAGACTGAAGAGCGAACCTTTTTAGAAACAGAATTCCCCGGTAAGTCCATGGTAGCAAAACAAAAGCTTAGTTTTTCTGAATCCTTTCTGAGACATTAAGACATAGACAGCTTTCTAAAGTAGAAATTCAGCCCAAACTAAGCAAGCCGTTCCCTTCTCCAGCTTCCAAGGATGACATCTTAGGTGCATAAAGAGCCTTAGCTCTTTTGGTCTTGGTTGTCATTACCCTGATTTGCCCACACCCTCTCCTCTGCTGAACCTCAACTTAAAAGAAGTGGCCCATCGCTTGACATCTTGGCAGGAGTTCAGGAGTTGGATTCAGGGCTTTCTGCATCCCAGTTCCAGCCCTCCACCTTGCCATGTGCCTTGCCCTCAAAGGCAGCAACTGTCTGCTGCTGTTAGCAAGCCTTACTGTATCAATCAGGGAAGTTCCGCCAGTATAAGAAGGGCACCTGCCCATCACGCATTAGCAGTGACAACTCTAATGTGAGCAGACTGGGCCAGAGAGACAGATGCCATCCCCGGAACCCACCTCTGCACTTTCAGATCCCAGCACTTACCTGACAGGATGCCAGCTCGGCCAGCTGGTCCTGGTAGCCCTTGTGCTTTGCCAGGTGAGCCAGCAGAAGCCTCGGGGCCAGAGAGGCAGAGCATCTGATGAGGATGGGTCAGGTGAGCATTCATAGCCACTAAGTGGGTGAGCCACTCGGGCTTATTCTTATCTGTCAAATGATCGAGTTGGACTGCATTTCCTTCTAGGCTTTTCTGGAATTGCAGGTTATCTCAGTTCTTGTGTGGGAAGTTTTGTGTATCTTAAATAAGCTGAATGCTGATAGTAAGGATTTTCCATTTGCAAGAAGTAATTTTTATTTTTAATTATAAAAGTAATTTATGCTTGATATGAAAAAGCTATAGCAATGTAGAAGTGTAAAAAGTGTTTTAACTCCCACAACCGGTAGTAAGTCATCAGTCAGGCTAATTGCTTTCCCCATCCCCTGAACAGATGACTGGTGCACCCATTAGCCACCTTTCTTGAAAGAGTGGTTAAGATTCTAAAGTCACTCTTTGCTTATTTTAATGGTTTGAACAGTTGGTGAAACAAGAGTGACATTTGTACTTTTTTTTCTTTCCTAAAAGTCCAAATTCAGATTGTACAGCCCAATTATAAATACACATGAAGAAGTTACATTTCAGTTCTTAATAGAAATAACATTATTTTTAGAGTAATACAAAAATTGCAGGAGACAGAAGAATAAAATGTTAACAGCAGTCTGACTACCATGACAGGACTTTGGGAGGTTTTTTCTTTCAGTTTTTCTTCCTAGATTGGGGCCTTGTGTTTATATTAATTGTGTAATAAAAAAATAATAATTTTAAGAAAAGTGTTCCTGATAATTGATATACCTCATGCTTAGATTCAAACCAAACAGCCCCAAATGGACACATTAAAAGTTCACTGACTAAACAGCTTTTAAAAATTTACTGCTACTTCCTTTTAGGCTACTTTTTTTTTCTATTAGGAATTCCACTCAGAATTAAAGATAAAGGAGTACTTGTATTAATTGGGAAAACTGAATGGGTTTATGGCCTCAAATATTTATTGAGCAGCTGCCACAAGTAAGACACTGGGGGAGCCGGATGAATGAACACCAGCCCGGCTCCCGAGGGTACACACCAGAGGGCCTTCCTAAGGGCTTTGAGATACAAAATGCTGAGAGTCCAGAGAAGTAAAGAACCATTTCTGAAAGATGAGGAATCCAGGAAGGCTTCATGGAGGGAGTCGAATTTGAGTTTATTCTTAGAAAATGGGTGGTATTTTTCATACTCAGATTGAAGGGCATTTTTTAAGAGGTGGACGTGCAAACAGACACAGAGGTGCCAAGACCAGGACACATCAGCAGAACAAGGAGTCCAGTTTGGCTGAAGCATACAGCGTGTGTCGGAGGGGGACAGGTGAGACTGGCACAGGGCTGGAGGGGACTTGACTGTCAGGCCACAAAGAGAGCTTGCAGAGGATGGGTGATCTCCAGTCTTGAGCAGGAAATGCGATACAATCAGTGTCAGAACAACTCCTCTGGCCAAGTTGAGTGTCAGGTAGGTGGTAGTGAGAAGATGAGGATGGAAAGGTGAATCCCAGCTGAATGATAACTGGGTCCTGAGCTGGGCAGGTGACGTCAGAAGGAAGACAGGTGTAAAAGTGAAAGTCTCAGTCGCTCAGTCGTATTTGACTCTTTGTGACCCCATGGACTGTAGCCCACCAGGAATTCCTGGTGCCCATGGAATTCTCCAGGCAAGAATACTGGAGTGGGTTGCCATGCCCTTCTCCAGGGGATCTTCCTGACCCAGGGATGGAACCTGGGTCTTCATTACCAACTGAGCCACTAGAAATAGACTCAAGAGATCAGGGGCCTAGGATTCAGCAAGACTGGTGCTCAAATCCCATTCTTCCTCGACATTACTTCGTTCCTCTGAGCCTGTCTCTCCTCTGCAAAGTGGATATGGGAGTAATTATATCGTGGGGTTGCTGCATGGTAGGCAATTCTTGTCCAGCATTTTTGCACAGCTCTGGCATGGTGAGTGGCCAGTACATGTCAATGTCACTAACCTGGAGCTGGAATTAGGAAGCAAACAGGTGTCAGCTCGGATGAGTGAGTAACCAGGGCAACAGTACAGCAGCCAGGAACATGGCGTCTGGAGGGAGAGACTGGACTGGACTGCTGACACTACTACTTACCAGCTGTCATCTTATACAAGCCACTTAAGCCCTCTCTCAGTTTCATTAGCTGTAAAACGGGCAGAGTATTAGTATTACTATGCCCCCCTCCCCAGGGAGCTGCAATGGAAATAAAGTGAGCTAATATATGTAAATGTACCTGACACATTTTAAGAGCCCAGTAATTCTTAGCCATGGGGTCAGGGCTGGGGATGTGGAGCTGAATACATTTACCCCTTCCATCCCCAGTGGCAAGATGTGCAAGTAGAGGTGGAGATATGCTGCAGGGGACTGAACATGAAGGACAGGCCTGGGAAGAGCACGCAAGGCTGGAGGTAGTCAGGAGTTTCTGGTGCGGAGGTGACTGTTGCAGCTCTCCGGGTAGACGAAACAAGGAGTACGTAATTTGTCCTAAGGAAAAACAATCAGACAAATCCAGAGTATCGGACATTCTATAAGACATCCATGGGGCTTCCCAGGTGGCTCAGTGGTAAAGAATCCGCCTGCAACGCAGGAGCCGTGGGTTTGACCCCTGAATGGGGAAGATCCCTGGAGTAGAAAATGGCAACCCACTCCGTATTACTGCCTGGAAAGGAGCTTGGGGGACTACAATCCATGGGGTCGAAAAAGAGTTGGACAGGACTTAGCATGGCAACACCAAAAGGCCCAAAAAAGGTGAAGGAGGTGGCTTCAGATGGGAGGGTGCCTTCCCCTTGGCCCAGGTGTGAGGGCTGAGGAGACGGGGAGGAAGCTCCCTTCCTGTCAAGGAGGGCTGAGGTCAGGTCTTGCAAGTAAGGCGGCAGGTGTGAGGCAGTGAAGTGGGGAAACAACCACAGCTGCGATCAGGCTGCAACGGGGGAAGGAAGATGGCGGAGGTGAGACAAGGCGCTTGGTACTGGGGGGCCAGCTGGGGAGGGGTAGCAAAAAGGGCTTCTCCAGGACTGCCTTCCTAAGGCACTAGGAATGATAGGGTAATGAGCAGTTCTGGAAACTAAACGGCCTCCTGTTCAGAACTTGGTGAACAGCCCTGGGTAAGGGCTACTCATCAAAGACTCGTTAGGAAGTAAAACTTTTTTGGGGTAAAAATGCCTGATCCTCGTTTCAGTGCACACTCTACTCTGGGTTGCGTGCACATGGTGTGATAATCCTTGGTGTATAAGGACGTTTCGGTCCTTTCAAAGTTACCAGCCGAAGAATGGCCATGGCTCCAAGTGCTCTAGGCTCACGGGGCCAGTGGACTCTTTTCCAAAGGCGGTCAGAGGAAAACCCCCGCCTGCGCGGATCCCACCAAACGCCACCAGCAGAGGAGGCCGTCGGAGAGGATCACGAGCATGTTCTGGTTCTGCTTCTCAAGACCCTGCATTTGGCGATTTCAATTCCGCAGAGGGGTCAAGGGACTGAGATCCTGCTCCCAGGTGAGGCTGAAGACGCCGCTCCGCGGGCCACACGCTGGTGGAGTGGGGGGTGGGAGCGGCCAAAACCTACAGGAGGACCTTCGTGATGACGCAGCCGTCCCTGGGTTCCCCCTCGGGCTCGTCTTTGAGCGGAGCGTGCAGCGAGGGGGCCGGGGCCAAGGCGCCCTCGCGCCGACTCACTTCCCGCTGCCGCGCCTGCAGCGCCTCCCTCTCGGCCTGCAGCTCCCGGCGCGCCTGGGCCGCCGCGCGCTCCTCCTCCTGCAGCGCCCGCCGCCTGCGCTCCAGGGCGCGCTCGCCCTGCTCCACGGCCGCCTCGCGCCGCGCCAGCTCCCGCTCGCGCAGGCTGCCCCGCACGGCCAGCGCGCCCATCTGCTCGAGGAGGCGCGCCCAATCGCCCTCGGCGGCCGCGACGGGGCCAGGGGCGGCGGGTGGCGAGCGGCGGGCTGCGCTCTCCGCCAGCTCCCGCCGGTGCGCGCTCCTCAGGTGCTTCCACAGCGCCGGGGTGCTCGCGTGCCAGCCCGGGCCGCGGCCCACTTGCTCCCCGCACAGCCGGCAGGTGGCCCAGGGGCCCGCCGCGTGGCCAGGGCGCGCGGGAGCCAGGTGGAAGTACCCCCAGGCCTCGGAGTACGGCGCCCTCAGGCGGCCCGCAGCCGCGTCCGGCCCGCCGGTCTCTTCCATGGTCACTGCCGGCTCTTCGCTCCTCATTCTTTAGGCAGCGCCTGCACCGAGGGAGACAGGGCTAAAGTTAACGACCGCAAAATTACGTGTGCAACTGGACAACCGCTCCAACACACAGCTTCTAGGACTAGATTTAACCTGTGAAGAAACCATGCCTCGTTCTTACTACTGATAAAATCCTGTAGTTTGGATAGTCACTTGCATTTATTTCTCAGTTCAGTTCAGTTGCTCAGTTGTGTCCAACTCTTTGCGACCCCATGGACTGCAGGACGCCAGGCCTCCCTGTCCATCACCAACTCCTGGAGCCTACTCAAACTCATGTCCATTGAGTTGGTGATGCCATCCAACCATCTCATCCTCTGTCGTCCCCTTTTCCTCCTGCCTTCAATCTTTCCCAGCATCAGGGTCTTTTCCAGTGAGTCAGTTCTTTGCATCAGGTGGTCAAAGTATTGGAGTTTCAGCTTCAACATCAGTCCTTCCAATGAGCACACGGGACTGATCTCCTTTAGGATGGACTGGTTGGATCTCCTTGCAGTCCTAGGGACTCTCCAAGAGTCTTCTCCAACACCACAGTTCAAAAGCATCAATTCTTCGGCACTCAGCTTTCTTTATAGTCCAACTCTCACATCCATACATGACTACTGGAAAAACTATAGCTTTGACTAGACAGGCCTTTCTTGGCAAAGTATGTCTCTGCTTTTTAATACGCTGTCTAGGTTGGTCATAGCTTTTCTTCCAAGGAGCAAGTGCCCTTGAGACATAAGTCTTTCTCAGTATGTATGTTCATTTGTTTATTTCAGGATGTTAATTAGAAAAAAAAAAAAACGTTAAAGATGCCTAGGCCTTCTTTCCATAACCAGGAGTCTTTGAAATTCATTGTATCCTTACCTAACAAGTACTGAGACTAAAATTGGGAAGCCAAGTTTCCCTTAAGTTTTAAAAGTGCTTTATATATATATTAGTTTTAACTGGTCTCTTTTATGCTTTTTTTTAAAAGAAACTGACCTTTTCCAAATAAAAGCAAGGCTCCCTTTTGAATTCTTCTCACAGTGTTACAGAAGGAAGGAGTGGGGAAAAAGACTTAGGAATGAAAATTTTGTTTCTTAGACCTTAAGTGCTAGGACTGAGCAGCTTTTTAAAAAGCTTTCAGAGAAAACTTTTTTCAAGATAAAAACATCTTTTTGTGATTTTAAAAACCATGTGCTTATGAGAAAATTGTCCTAAGAGTCATTAAAATGCACATCTCATTTAGAAAACAGCAATATACAAGGCAGTTTTCTAAACTTTTACCTTCAAATGAGGCGGTGGGCAGTCTCCGTCATTGCCTCAGGGTTTTCAGCTGACCCAAGTTTTCAGGTGGAAACACTGTAGCGTGACTTCGGAGGTCTCAGGAACCATCAAGCTGTGCTAGGAGTAAATTCAGAGGACAGGCAGCCAGTAAAAGACATTCAATTAAACTGCCCTAAAAGTAGACAGTAGAAATACTAGCTAGTGCCATGACCTTCTGGTGTTCATTTTCCCCAACCCTCTCACAGTTGCTCCAGTCATGAAATAAATTAGTTCTCTGTGCTGCTTGTCCCAACTAAATGGTCCTCTCTCTATATTTGCAAGATAAAAAGGTTGGTCAATTCCAAGAAAAAATAATAGTTGTTTGCTTTGTCCAACAAATAGTTGTAGTTAAAGGGGTCCAAACACAACACAATGCCTCTCATTGCAAGGTCTTTTCTATTAAGAAAGCATTTCCCAATGTGATGACCTATCAAATGAGGAAGGAGATAGAAAAGGTGACATTTCTTCTTTAAAAAAATAACTTCACAAAGGGTCAAATGTATGATTCTCAACAAATCTGCTTTGGAAGTTTAAAAAATGAGAACACCTTGGAGCTCTCCTGAGAACTTATTTCATGGGGAGAATTCAGGCCACGCTGGGAGAATACTGGGCAGTGAGATGGCCAGTACTCCTTTGTCAGGGTTTGAACCAGCAGCCGTGGAGATGGTGAAGTTCCAGAATCTTTTATTAAAGGCAACGAGGAATGACTGGGGGATTCCCTGGTGGCTCAGAGGATAAAGCATTTGCCTACAGTGTGGGAGACCCGGGTTCGATCTCTGGGTTGGGAAGATCCCCTGGAGAAGGAAATGGCAGCCCACTCCAGTATTCTTGCCTGGAGAATCCCATGGACAGAGGAGCCTGGCAGGCTACAGTCCATGGGATCGCAAAAAGTCAGACACAAAGATGAGAACAGAAAAGACAAGTTGATTTTTTTAAATTTATTTTTTTATTGAAGGATAATTGCTTTACAAAATTTTGTTGTTTTCTGGGATTCCCCGCTGGCTCAGATGGTAAGGCATCTGCCTGCAATGTGGGAGACTTGGGTTCAATCCATGGGTCGGGAAAATCCCCTGGAGAAGGAAATGGCAACTCACTCCAGTACTCTTGCCTAGAAAATGCCATGGATGGATGAGCCTGGTAGGCTACAGTCCATGGGATTGCAAAGACTTGGACATGACTGAGCAACTTGACTGGCTCACTGGTCAAACCTCTACGTGAATCAGTGACAGGAATACCTATTTCCCCTCCCTTTTGAACCTCCCTCCCATCCCCCTCCCCATCCCCTCCTCTAGGTTGATACAGAGCCCCTGTTTGAGTTTCCTGAGCCACACAGCAAATTCCTATTATCTATTTTACATATGGTAATGTAAGTTTCGATGTTACTCTTTCCATACATCACACCCTCTCCTCCCCTCTCCCCATGTCCATAAATCTGTTCTCTAGGTCTGTTTCTCCATTGCTAGCCTGTAAATAAATTATTTGTACCATTTTTCTAGATTCTGTGTATATGCGTTAGAATACAATATTTATCTTTCTGACTCACTTCATTCTGAATAATAGGTTCTAGATTCATCAGACTCATCAGAATTGACACAAAGGTGTTCCTTTTTGTGGCTGAGTAATATTCCATTGTGTATATGTACCACAACTTCTTTATCCATTCATCTGTCGATGGACATCTAGGTTACTTCCATGTTCCAACTATTGTAAATAGTGCTGCAGTGAACAATGGGATACATGTGTCTTTTCAATTTTGGTTTTCTCAGGGTATATGCCTAGGAATGGGATTGCTGGGTCATATGGTGGTTTTATTCCTAGTTTTTTAAGGAATCTCCATACCATCTTACATAGTGACTGTATCAATTTACATTCCCATCAACAGTGCAAGAGCGTTCCCTTTTCTCCACACCCTCACCAGCATTTATTGTTTGTAGATTTTTTGATGATGGCCATTCTGACAGGTGTGAGGTGATACCTCATTGTAGTTTTGACTTGCATTTCTCTAATAATGAGCAATGTTGAGCATCTTTTCATGTGTGTGTTAGCCATCTCTATGTCTTCTTTGGAGAAATGTCTATTTAGGTCTTTTCCCCACTTTTTGATTGGGTTGTTTGTTTTCCTGGCATTGAGTTGCATGAGCTGCTTGTATATTTTGGAAATTAATCCTTTGTCAGTTGTTTCGCTTGCTATTATTTTCTCCCATTCTGAGGGTTGTCTTTCCACCTTGCTTATAGTTTCCTTTGCTCTGCAAAAGCTTTTAAGTTTAATCAAGTCCCACTAGTTTACTTTTATTTCCTTTACTCTAGGAGGTGGGTCATAGAGGATCTTGCTTTGATTTATGTCATCAAGTATTCTGCCTGTTTTCCTCTAAGAGTTTTATAGTTTCTGGTCTTACATTTAGGCCTTTAATCCATTTTGAGTTTATCTTTGTGTATAGTGTTAGGAAGTGTTCTAGTTTCATTCTTTTAGATGTAGCTGTCCAGTTTTCTCAGCACCATTTATTGAAGAGGCTCTCTCTTCCCCATTGTACATTCGTGCCTCCTTTGTAAAAAATAAGGTACCCATAGGTGCATGGGTTTACTTCTGGGCTTTCTATCTTGTTCCATTGGTCTATATTTCTGTTTTTGTGCCAGTACCCTACTGTCTGGATGACTGTAGCTTTGTAGTATAATCTGAAGCCAGGAAGGTTGATTCCTCCAGCTCCATTCTTCTTTCTCAAGACTGCTTTGGCTATTCAGGGTCTTTTGTGTTTCCATATGAATTGTGAAATTTTTTTGTTCCAGTTCTGTGAAAAATGCCACTGGTAATTTGACAGGGATCACATTGAATCTGTAGATTGCACTTGGTAGTACAGTCATTTTCACAATATTGATTCTTCCTACCTAGGAACATAGAATATCTCTCCATCTGTTTATGTCATCTTTCTTTCATTAGTGCTTATAATTTTCTGTGTACAGTTCTTTTGTCTCTTTAGGTAAGTTTACTCCTAGATATTTAATTCTTTTTGTTGCAATGGTGAATGGGATTAATTCCTTAATTTCTCTTTCTGATTTTTCATTGTTAGTATATAGAAATGCAAGTGATCTCTTTGTATTGATTTTGTATCCTGCAACTTTGCTTAATTCACTGATTAGCTCTAGAAATTTTCTGATACTATCTTTAGGGTTTTCTAGGTACACTATCATGTCATCTGCAAACAGTGAGAGCTTTACTCTTCTTTTCTGATCTGGATTCCTTTTATTTCTTTTTCTTCTCTGATTGCTATAGCGAGGACTTCCAGAACTATGTTGAATAATAGTGGTGAAAGTGGACACTCTTGTCTTGTTCCTGATCTTAGGGGGAATGCTTTCAATTTTTCACCATTGAGAATAATGTTTGCTGTAGGCTTATCATATATGGCCTTTACTGTGTTGAGGTAGGTTCCTTCTATGCCCATTTTTTGAAGAATTTTAATCATAAATGGGTGCTGAATTTTGTCAAAGGCTTTTTCTGCATCTATTGAGGTTATATGGTTTTTAATCTTTCAATTTGTTAATATGGTATATCCCATTGATTGATTTGCATATATTGAAGAATCCTTGCATCCTGGAATAAACCCAACTTGATCACAGTGTATGAGCTTTTTGACGTGTTACTGAATTCTGTTTGCTAAAATTTTGTTGAGAATTTTTGCGTCTATGTTCATCAGTGATATTGGCTTGTAGTTTCCTTTTTTGGTGTTGTCTTTGGTTTTGGTATCAGGGTGATGGTGGCTTCATAGAAGGAGTTTGGAAGTGTTCCTTCCTCTGCAATTTTTTGAAAGAGTTTTAGAAGGATGGCTTCTAAAACTTCTCCTGTGAAGCCATCTGGTCCTGGGCTTTTGTTTTTTGGGAGACTTTTGGTCACAGCTTCAATTTCAGTGCTTGTAATTGGGTTGTTCATAATTTCTATTTCTTCCTCGTTCAGTCTTAGAAGATTGAACTTTTTTTAAGAATCAGTCAATTTCTTCCAGGTTATCCATTTTATTGCCATATAGTTGTTCATAATAGTCTCTTATAATCCTTTGTATTTCTGCACTGTCTGTTGTAACCTCTTTTTTTTCAATTCTAATTTTGTTGGTTTGATTCTTCTTTTTTTCTTGATGAATCTGGCTAAAGGCTTGTCAATTTTGTTTATCTTCTCAAAGAACCAACTTTTAGTTTTATTAATCTTTACTATTGTTTCTTTCATTTCTTTTTCATTTATTTCTGCTTGGATCTTTATGATTTCTTTCCTTCTACTAATTTTAGGGGTTTTTTTGTTCTTTTCCCCGTTGTTTTAGGTGTAAAGTTAGGTTGTCTATTCAATGTTTTTCTTGTTTCTTGAGGTAGGATTGTATTGCTATAAACTTCCTCTTAGAACGGCTTTTGCTGCATCCCATAGGTTTTGGGTTGTCGTGTTTTCATTGTCAATTGTTTCTAGAAATTTTCTGATTTCCCTTTTGATTTCTTCAGTAACCTGTTGGTTGTTTAGAAATGTGTTGTTTAATTTCCATGTGTTTGTGTTTCTTACAGTTATTTTCTGTAATTTATATCTAGTCTCATAGTGTTGTGGTCAGAGAAGATGCTTGATATGATTTCAATTTTCTTAAATTTACTGAGGCTTGATTTGTGACCCAAGATGTGGTCTACCCTGGAGAGTGTTGCACGTGCACTTGAGAAGAAGGTGTATTCTTCTGCATTTGGATGGGATGTCCTGAAGACATCAATGAGATCCATCTCATTAATGTATCATTCAAGACTTGTGTTTCCTTATTAATTTTCTGTTTTGATGATCTGTCCATTGGTGTGAGTGGGGTGTTAAAGTCTCCTACTGTTACTGTGTTCCTGTCAATTTCTCCTCTTATGTGTTAGTGTTTGTCTTATGTATTGAGGTGCTCCTATGCTGATTGCATAGATATTTACAATTGTTATGTCTTCCTCTTGTTTTTATCCCTTGATCATTATGTAGTGTCCTTCCTTATCTCTTGTAAATTCTTTATTTTAAGGTCTATTTTGTCTGATATGAGGATTGCTATTCCAGCTTTCTTTTCCTTCCTATTTGCATGGAATATATTTTTCCATCCTCTCACTTTCAGTCTATGTGTGTCTTGAGGTCTGAAGTGGGTTTCTTGTACACAGTATATATATGGGTCTTGTTTTTGTATCCATTCAGCCACTCTGTGTCTTTTGGTTGGAGCACTTAACCCATTTAAAATTAAAGTAATTATTGATATATATGTTCCTATTGCCATTTTCTTCAGAGAAGGCAATGGCACCCCACTCCAGTACTTTTGCCTAGAAAATTCCATGGATGGAGGAGCCTGGTACGCTGCAGTCCATGGGGTCGCTAGAGTTGGACACGACTGAGCGACTTCACTTTCACTTTTCACTTTCATGCATTGGAGAAGGAAATGGCAACCCACTCCAGTGTTCTTGCCTGGAGAATCCCAGGGACAGCGGAGCCTGGTGGGCTGCCATCTATGGGTCGCACAGAGTTGGACACGACTGAAGCGACTTAGCAGCAGCAGCAGCAGAAGCAACTTAGCAGCAGCAGCCATTTTCTTAATTGTTTGGGGTTGATTTTGTGGACTGTGGTTCAGATCATGAACTTCTTATTGCCAAATTCAGACTGAAATTGAAGAAAGTGGAGAAAACCACTAGACCATTCAGGTATGACCTAAATCAAATCCGTTATGACTATACAGTGGAAGTGACAAATAGATTTAAGAGACTAGATCTGATAGACAGAGTGCCTGATGAACTATGGAATGAGATTCGTGACATTGTACATGAGACAGGGATCAAGACCATCCCCAAGAAAAAGAAATGCAAAAAAGCAAAATGGTTGTCTGAGGAGGCCTTACAAAGAGCTGTGAAAAGAAGAGAAGCGAAAAGCAAAGGAAAGATCTTCCCATTTGAATGCAGAGTTCCAAAGAATAGCAAGGAGAGATAAGAAAGCCTTCCTCAGTGATCAATGCAAAGAAATAGAGGAAAACAAAAGAACGGGAAAGACGAGAGATCTCTTCAAGAAAATTAGAGATACCAAGGGAACATTTCATGCAAAGATGGGCTCGATAAAGGACAGAAATGGTAGGGACCTAACAGAAGCAGAAGATATTAAGAAGAGGTGGCAAGAATACACAGAAGAACTGTACAAAAAAGATCTTCATGACCCAGATAATCATGGTGTGACCACTCACCTAGAGCCATACATCCTGGAATGTGAAGTCAAGTGGGCCTAAGCAAGCATCACTACAAACAAAGCTAGTGGAGATGGTGAAATTCCAGTTGAGCTATTCCAAATCCTGAAAGATGATGCTGTGAAAGTGCTGCACTCAATATGCCAGCACATTTGGAAAACTCAGTGGCCACAGGACTGGAAAAGGTCAGTTTTCATTCCAATCCCAAAGGCAATGCCAAAGAATGCTCAAACTACTGCACAATTGCACTCATCTCACACGCTAGTATGGAGAAGGAAATGGCAACCTACTCCAGTACTCTTGCCTGGAAAATACCATGGATGGAAGAGCCTGGTAGGCTACAGTCCGTGGGGTCACAAAGAGACAGACACAACTGAGCAACTTCACCACATGCTAGTAAAGTAATGCTTAAAATTCTCCAAGCCAGGCTTCAGCAATACGTAAACCGTGAACTTCCAGATGTTCAACCTGGTTTTAGAAAAGGCAGAGGAACCAGAGATCAAATTGCCAATATCCACTGGATCATCAAGAAAGCAAGAGAGTTCCAGAAAAACTATTTCTGCTTTATTGACTATGCCAAAGCCTTTGACTGTGTGGATCACAATAAACTGGAAGATTCTGAAAGAGATGAGAATACCAGATCACCTGACCTGCCTCTTGAGAAACCTGTATGCAGGTCAGGAAGCAACAGTTAGAACTGGACATGGAACAGACTGGTTCCAAATAGGAAAAGGAGTACATCAAGGCTGTATACTGTCACCCTGTTTATTTAACTTATATGCAGAGTACATCATGAGAAATGCTGGGCTGGAGGAGGCACAAGCTGGAATCAAGATTGCTGGGAGAAATATCAATAACCTCAGATATGCAGATGATACCACCCTTATGGCAGAAAGTGAAGAGGAACTTAAGGGTCTCTTGATGAAAGTGAAAGAGGAGAGTGAAAAGTTGGCTTAAAGCCCAACATTCAGAAAACTAAGATCATGGTGTCCAGTCCCATCACTTCATGGCAAATAGACAGGGAAACAGTGGCTGACTTTATTTTTCTGGGCTCCAAAATCACTGCAGATGGTGATTGCAGCCATGAAATTAAAAGACGCTTACTCCTTGGAAGGAAAGTTATGACCAATCTACACAGCATATTCAAAAGCAGAGACATCACTTTGCCAACAAAGGTCTGTCTAGTCAAGGCTATGGTTTTTCCAGTGGTCATGTATAGATGTGAGAGTTGGACTGTGAAGAAAGCTGAGCACCGACGAATTGATGCTTTTGAACTGTGGTGTTGGAGAATACTCTTGAGAATCCCTTGGACTGCAAGGAGATCCAACCAGTCCATCCTAAAGGACATCAGTCCTGGGTGTTCATTGGAAGGACTGATGTTGAAGCTGAAACTCCAGTACTTTGGCCTCCTGATGTGAAGAGTTGACTCATTTGAAAAGAGCCTGATGCTAAGAAAGATTGAGGGCAGGAGGAGAAGGGGACGACAGAGGATGAGATGGTTGGATGGCATCACCAACTCAATGGACATGGGTTTGGGTGGACTCCGGGAATTGGTGATGGACAGGGAGGCCTGGCATGCTGTGGTTCATGGGGTTCCAAAGTCAGACATGACTGAGCGACTGAACTGAAGTGGTTTTGTAGATCTTTTTTCTTGAATATGTAAGTCCATTTAACATTTGTTGTAAAGCTGGTTTGGTGGTACTGAATTCTCTTAACTTTTGCTTGTCTGAAAAGCTTTTTATTTCCCAGTCAATTTTGAATGAGATCTTTGCCAGGTACAGTAGTCTTAGTTGTAGATTTTCCCCTTTCAGTACTTTAAATATATCCTTCCATTTCCTTCTGGCCTGCAGAATTTCTGCTGAAAGATCAACTGTTCAGCATATGGGGTTTCCCTTGTATGTTACTTGTTACTTCTCCCTTGATGCTTTTAATATTCTTTCTTTGTGTTTAGTCTTTATTAGTTTCATTAGTATGTATCTTGGCATGTTTCTCCTTGGGTTGTGCCTCTTGGATTTGACTGATTGTATTTCATTTTTTTTACTTTATTCTGCTCTTCAGAAGTTATTTCCACCATTTAATCTTGCATTTCACTGATTTGTTCTTCTGCTTCAGATATTCTGCTGTTGATTCCTTCTAGAGTATTTTTAATTTCATTAATTGTATTGTTTGTCTCTGCATGTTTATTCTTTAATTCTTCTTCTTCTGCTGCTGCTAAGTTGCTTCAGTTGTGTCCAACTCTGTGAGACCCCACAGACGGCAGCCCACCAGGCTCCCCTGTCCCTGGAATTCTCCAGGCAAGAACACTGGAGTGGGTTGCCATTTCCTTCTCCAATGCATGAAAGTGAAAAGTCAAAGTGAAATCGCTCAGTTGTGTCCGACTCTTGGTGACCTCATGGACTGCAGCCTACTAGGCTCCTCCGTCCATGGGATTTTCCAGGCAAGAAGAGTACTGGAGTGGGGTGCCATTGCCTTCTTCTAATTCTTCTAGGTCTTTGTTAATTAATTCTTGCATTTTCTCCATTTTGTTTTCAAGGTTTTTGATCATCTTTACGATCGTTATTCTGAATTCTTCTTCAGATAGTTTGCCTATTTCCTCTTCATTTATTTGGACTTCTGTGTTTCTAGTTTGTTCCTTCATTTGTGTAGTTTTTCTCTGCCTTTTCATTATTTTTTTTTAACTTATTACGTTTGAGGTCTCCTTTTCCCAGGCTTCAAGTTGAATTCTTTCTTCCTTTCAGTTTCTGCCCTCCTCAGGTTGATCCAGTGGTTGTGTGAGCTTCCTATAGGGTGAGATTTGTGCTGAGTTTTTGTTTGTTTGTTTGTTTTTCCTCTGATGGGCAAGGCTGAGTGAGGTGGTAATCCTGTCTGCTGGTGATCTGGTTTGTATTTTTGTTTTGTTTGTTGTTTAGATGAGGCGCCCTGCACAGGGTGCTGCTGGTGATTGGGTAATACTGGGTCTTGTATTCAAGTGGCTTCCTTTGTGTGAATTCTCACTATTTGATACTCCCTAGGTTGGTTCTCCAGGGAAGGCAATGGCACCCCACCCCAGTACTCTTGCCTCAGTACTCATGGAAAATCCCATGGATGGAGGAGCCTGGTAGGCTCCAGTCCATGGGGTCGCTAAGAGTTGGACACGACTGAGCGACTTCACTTTCTCTTTTCACTTTCATGCATTGGAGGAGGAAATGGCAACCCACTCCAGTATTCTTGCCTGGAGAATCCCAAGGACAGAGGAGCCTGGCGGGCTGCCGTCTATGGGATCGTACAGAGTCGGACACGACTGAAGTGACTTAGCAGCAGCAGCAGCAGTAGGTTGGTTCTCTGGTAGTCTAGGGTCTTGGAGTCAGTGTTCCAACTCCAAAGGCTCAGGGCTTGATCTCTGGATCTGATTCCACAGCTGCTCAGCTTCCTGCCTCAGTTGTCCCAGCTCTTTCATCCTTGAATTTCCTCAGAGCAGAAACTAACAAATGAAAGCCCTGGAGGGAGCTGGGGCCCGCATGGACTGGGGGTATGGAGGTCGGCTGGGTGCTCAGCAGTCCCTGGCACACACAGCCAGCATACAGAGCACCGCGCACTGCAGAGACCAGCACCGTGGAGATCCCCTGGCCACACCTGGGCCTGCGCCCCCAGCAGTCAACTCTGTGGCGCCACAAGTTGCTTTAATAATAGTATTTAGTGAAGCTTTCGGAGAAGGCAATGGCACCCCACTCCAGTACTCTTGCCTGGAAAATCCCATGGATGGAGGAGCCTGGTAGGCTGCAGTCCATGGGGTCGCTAAGAGTCAGACATGACTGAGCGACTTCACTTTTACTTTTCACTTTAATGCATTGAAGAAAGAAATGGCAACCCACTCCAGTGTTCTTGCCTGGAGAATCCTAGGGACGGGGGAGCCTTGTGGGCTGCCCTCTATGGGGTCGCACAGAGTCGGACACGACTGAAGTGACTTAGCAGCAGTAGCAGCAGTGAAGCTTTTAATTCAGTTGTTCATTACAGATGCATTATAGTTTTGTAAGTCTCATTTGTTTTTTTTTTTCCCCACCAAGTAATTCCTCCAAGATTAGGCAGGAAATTTAATATTCTCTTGACTTAAAAAAAAACAAAAAACAAATTTACCAGAATCATCAAAAAAGATAAGTACCAGGCCTCTTTTAACAAGAGAAATATCTATTTACATATCTTCTGATATAATAGGCATTGATTTGAATATGACAGTTAGTATAAAAAGTCTTAAGAAATTAAAGGCTAAATTTCCTTCAAGAGATTTACTAAACCACTAAACCCCCAAAGCTGGAGCAGTGGGATGAAAGGGGAGTTACAGACCCCCTTCAAGAGTAATTTTTTTACGTTAGTAAATATTATGTTTAGTAAACAGAGCCAGATTTTAGTTTTAGACTTTTTTTTTTTTGGTAATCTAACATTACCTAAAGTTTTTTCTACATTTCTTTTTTTTTAGAATTCTATTTCTTCTAAATTAGAATCTTATCTTTCCAGAGTACACCACCTTTTTCACTACTAGAAATACACAAAAGTGGAGATAATACAAAATAGTAGTACTATGAGTCCCTGGTGGCTCAGCTGGTAAAGAATCTGCCTGCAATGCAGGAGACCTGGGTTTGATCCCTGGGTTGGGAAGATCCCCTGGAGAAGGGAAAGGCTACCTATTCCAGTATTCTGGCCTGGAGAATTCCATGGACTATACAGTCCGTGGGGTCACAAAGAGTTGGACACGACTGAGTGACTTTCACCATGAGTCCCTATATTTATAGATCAAGAGGTTTAAAGTTTTTGTATAGTATCAAGACTATTGCTTTGCATTCTTGAGATTGCGTGCTTTCTTGAGATAGGGGTTGAAAATGGTATATAAGATTCAGATTCTCCTACCTGTGCCAAAGTCTGAGAGCTGTTATTACTGATGTGCCCCTACAAGTACTGGAGGTCCCTACAAGATGTCTACGGGTTTCTTCAAAATCTGTGATGCCCAGAGGAGTGCCACATACAGGAGTGCCATCTGTTCTAAGATGTAAAGTGGAAACAGGGGTCAGAAGCACTGATTTGATTATTTAATCCTTTGAATTTAGTGGAGTGCTCATCTGAGCCAGGGACAAGCAAAACTGCAAGTGTCGGCCAGCACAGTGCTGCCCCTCTGAGGGCGGCAGAGGGACTTCCCCTGCCTCTGCAGGCCTTCGCTCTCGGAGGTCTTAACCAGTGGAAGGCAGCATGGTTCAGAACTGCCTCACCTTCTCAGTCCTCCGACAACAGCTACGTTCTCTCTCAAAAGGGTCATCTTTTAACACTCAGTCTCTAAAGAGTGACCAGCAGTAACTGGGGCCACCAACCATTCCTAGGAGAGCCTTCCCTAGCTCTGCCATGCAAGCGCTGAGCTCATTTCAACCATCCCTCCACTGCAGAGTGAGAGAAGCTCCTATCAGCTGGGCTTGGAAGAGAAGTCTTAGAATCTTCAGCCACAACCGTAACACACAAAGAGCTCTTACAAACTGGGAAGAAACAGACAAACAAGCCAGTTGAAAAATGGGCCAGAGATGTGAGTAGCTGAGTACTCAAGAGCAAAATCAGATGGCCAGGAAATTTGTGAAAAGATGCACAACATCACTTATATTAAGTCTGTTGTTAAATCCCTCACACTAACACAAATGAAGAGGTCTGTCAGCCGAAGCTGGAAGGGAGGCTGAGAAGAGAGTGTACTCGTGCATTCCTAGTGGAGATGGGAAGGCTTTTAAGAAAAGCAATCTGCAATTTCTATTAATTAAAAATAGATATAATCAGGGATCCAACTCCTGGGCATCTGTTCTGTATAACTAAAAAGGACCAATATGTAAAGTAACATGTATTAGGATGTTTGTCATAGGGTTGTTTAGAATGGCTGAAGACTGAAATCAAAGGAATCCCTATCATCAGGAGAATGGCTGGGTAAACAATGTGTAGTCACCCTGGGGAATATTATGCCACCATTAAAACGACTGGATTGGAGCTCTGCCAGAGAGATTTCTGGAATAATGTTTTGGGAGAAAAGCAAGATGCAGAAAAATGTGTATAATATGACCTTGTATTAAATAATAAGTAGATCTGCATAGGGTATACAGATTTTTTATATATATGAAGAAAAATAGGGAGACACACTATGGGTTGAGGGGGTAGCAGCTGATGTGAAAGGAGAAGGGGAAGAAGTAAAGACAAGGGTGCTAAGGAAGCATGCAGGTGGTTATGTGTCTACATTTAGGCAGAGTTATGTATATGGCAGAGTCTATATTTATATTTATGTATAAATAATAATTGTATAAAACAATCCTCAAGCATGTGAGTCAGGCAAGCCTGGGTAGCCTTAACTCTGCAGGTTGGAGGGGACAGTCCCATGGGGTATACTGTGCTCCCATTTGGCCCTGGAGGGGTCCCAGTGTGTGAGCTAGCTTCGAGTGGGTAGTTCGCTGTCCGCTGCCTGGGCAAAAGGAGATTCTATATCCAGAGAATGGGGGGGCTGCCGTGGGAAGGTACCCCACCTCACTAGTCTCCCTGGCAGAAGGCAGGCACTTAGGGGACACTGCATTAAACAAAATGAGCCTGATCTTATGCTTCTTAGCCTCAGCTCACCCGAGTCCTCCATCTCCCCATCTGTCAGGGGAAATGGTAAGATTAGGTGCCCCTAATAAACAGGTAGCTGAAATCAGATAATGCAAGTGATGTCACTACTGGACTCACCAGTGCTGCTGCTGCTGCTGCTGCTAAGTCACTTCAGTCGTGTCCGACTCTGTGCAACCCCTCAGACGGCAGCTTACCAGGCTCCCCCATCCCTGGGGTTCTCCAGGCAAGAACACAGGAGTGGGTTGCCATTTCCTTCTCCAATCGCCAGTGATATATCATTTCAAAATATGAACAAAAGGAAGCT
Source organism: Tragelaphus eurycerus (assembly GCA_935064755.1). Taxonomy (NCBI): domain Eukaryota; kingdom Metazoa; phylum Chordata; class Mammalia; order Artiodactyla; family Bovidae; genus Tragelaphus; species Tragelaphus eurycerus. The sequence continues at coordinate 8,129,567 of CAKXYN010000054.1, read as the reverse complement.
CCCAGTATTTTCTGCTCACACATGCTCACCTAAAGATCTTAGTGGCTAAAAGGCAGTGCTGTTGTTCTTTTTAACATTTTGTATACAATAGAGGAAGTAGTTTAAGTAAGAATTCTGAGGATTTTTTTAATACAAAAGGTAAATAAAAAAGAATCATAGATCCACTTCCCCATCATCAACCAAATTTATTTTAAGTTCCTCAGTTGATCTTCCTGCAAAATAGGAAGGTAGAAGATAATATAGAAAAGTAGAAGATAATATAGCATGGTGCTGCTGCTGCTGCTGCTAAGTCACTTCAGTCGTGTCCGACTCTGTGCAACCCCATAGACAGCAGCCCACCAGGCTTCCCCGTCCCTGGGATTCTCCAGGAAAGAACACTGGAGTGGGTTGCCATTTTGTTCTCCAATGCATGCAAGTGAAAAGTGAAAGGGAAGTCGCTCAGTCGTGTCCAACTCTAGGGACACCATGGACTGCAGCCCACCAGGCTCCTCCGTCCATGGGATTTTCCAGGCAAAAGTACTGGAGTGGGGTGCCATTGCCTTCTCCAATAGCAAGGTAGAAGATAATATAGGAAGGCCTAGTTCGCTGGAGTCCTGTGATATGCATTTCTTCCTTACTGATTACCCCCCAAAACCAAATATCTATTAACTGATATGGTTAGGTAAAAAGAAGAAAATGAAAATTTAGAAGTTCTCTTCATTTTCCTTAAACAATTTTTAAACTATCAGAAATATGCCAGTGAATGTGATTATTTGACTTAGGTCCATTCACTCCATCCACTCTTTCAAACTCTTCTTGTGTACCTGCTCAGGGCCAGGCATGTGCTTGCCACCCAGGATGCCAAGAGGAGAACCACATAGTCCTTGACCCCCAGAAGCCTGCCATCTGGTGAGGAGAGATGCTTCAACATGCTAACGCCCATGATAAAGGTCAGAGCAGTGTTCACTCATGAGGACTGGGGAGGGGTGGGTTTGGGACCCTATCACAAACATTCATGCAGACACCCCTGCTTAAGCATCCTTTCCCTACCTTGCCCAGGGTACAAGAGTTACTAAAACACATCACCATAGAGCTGAATCTAAAAAATAAAGCTGCAGTTCTTTAGTTGTATAATCTGGCTTCCAAGCTCATATTTTAAATAAAATTTCTTCAAGCTAAATAAAAGCTCTGCTAGCATGAAATTAACAGTGGAAAATTTTGAATCCAATTTCAGGCAGAAAAAAAAAACTGGAAAAAAGAGTAGACTTTAGTTATTTCATGAAAAAGGAAAAAGTGTTGATGGTATGATGCTTCTGAATTCTCCTTTGATGAGTTTTCATTCTATTATCTATTAATTGGAAAGGGTGACGTCTAAGCTGGTGGAAGATAAGACATTTGCGTTAATTACCTCTACATTTGATGGTCTCTGAAGAAGTTGTATTCTTTTAATAATTTATGAGATTAAAACCCAGATTTCTCAGTATGATCTCCCAGAATACCAATATAGAGAATAAGGGAAGAGATTGGAACCCGGATGAATAATTTGTGTAAATAATGGTGTAAACACACCATGAATGACTATAACATTGAGAATCACCCCATAAGCCAACCACGGAAGTTAATTTTATTATTTCATACTAAAGCTTTACACATACAAAATATCAGGCAAGCTAAAGGCCAAAGAACCAGGCAATGTTCTCAAAAGGAAGTAACAGATGAATTAAAGCTCTGTTTGTCTATCCAGGGTTAATCACTTTAAGTGGATTAATCCAGCAGAGTTATAAACAAGTATGTGCAGGTTGAGCCTGGCTGGATCTTAGGTGAGAAATTCACTCTAATGTGAAAGCCACACAGACTTGTATGAAAACACTAAAAGCATTTTTATCCACCAGTAACTTTAATCAAAGCAGAATATAATAATTAATACAAATAATTACCTGTGACAACTGACGTATCAAGGAAACCACAATTCATCTGTTAGCTGTCCATCTCTGTTGAAATATTAATTTACTACCATCTATTAATCTATTTATAAACATATCCAGACAATTAGAAAAATTAGTCTGTAGTCAGCAGGCTGAAGGCATAAATGAATTAAAAATGCTTCCAAACTGTAAAGGATGGATACCCCGGTAAGGGAATTAAGTGAAAAAGTAGAGAAAAATGTTACACATGGAGTGTAAAAACTGTACTGGACCCACAACTAATTAACTGGTATATAGAGATAGTCTCTAAATGTCGTAAACTCAAGTCTGACATACCTCTACCATTAGCTAAAAGGCTGAGCAACATTTTTAATGCGTTTTTTAAATGAAAATCTTCCCTAATGTGGACCTTTATTTCAGGCCTACATTAATTAATACGTTTGTTCCTAAAAAGAAGGGTGCTGATCCATTTTAATCTTGTAAAATGCATAATTTAAATGAATTAGAAGGATGTAAAGCTGTCCGACTTTCAGGATCTTTGTAACACAAAAAGACTTTAATTACCTGGTTTTGGCTCTTGACTTTTGCATATTTATTGTATACTTTTTCACTATCAGTTGCCTCAAGCTATTTTTAGTCCAAAAAAAAAAGTATATAAATAATTACATTAATGAAAAGTCCACCAAAGGATTACCCTAATTATGTCAGTTTATGAAGCTAATTTCTACAACAGTTTCTCTTAAAAACCATTATCATTGTAGTCTTGGCTACATGAGAAGCCAAGAAGAGAATTATACATGAGAATTATACATTCTCTAATACATGAGAATTAGAAGTTCTCATGGTGGCAGGTACTTATTTTTTTTTCTTTTAAGTAGGGAAAAATAACTTTGCTGGGTAAACTTCCAGCATTAGGTTAGCGTAAGTGATTAGAGCAAACTGCTCCGGTCTGTTCCGAAAGGATCAGAAAATCCCTTTGTTTGAGCACGATAGGGACAGGGGTCTTTGTAAGAGTATCTAGCTTGCGTTCAGTTTCTCGCCAAAGTGGGAAGAAAGTCTCAATTAGAGAAAGGGCCCCAACCACTTGTCCTGACTACAATAAGGCAACTTTAACAAGGGGAGAGCACAATATTTTCGATATTCCTAAATAACTTTTTTTGAACGAGAGATGGTAGAGAAGGAGCAAAATGAGGTGCACAAAGAAACTGCACGAGGCCTTTACGCAGAATCCCAGGTCCAAACGCATCTTTTACGTAAAGGACGCCCGACCACCGCCGAGGGCAGGCCGGCTCCTGGCGCCCCCGGTGTCTGAGCGTCGGCGGGTCGCGGCCCCCCCCCCGGGGCCCGGGGCTGGTCCCCAGCTCACCCCTCCATCCGGCCCGGCCTGTGGGAGCCTCCCGCGGACCCCGCCGCTCCCCGCCCCGGGAGTCCGCAGTCTCCCCGTGGGCGCGCGCCCACACTCACCCCATCAGCTCTGAAGCGGGCGGTGGGCTGGGAGTCCGGGATGGCAGAGCCCCTCCGGGCTCCTCGCAGACATGTTGTCCTGTGCGGAAACCTCCGCGCGTCCCCCTTAAAGACACAGCGCTCCGTTCAGGAGCCTGGGCTGGGAAGGGGGCGTGGGTGAGGACCTGTTGTTGAAAGGGCTGGGAAACCACTCCCAAACCGTCCAAGTCCACCAGCGACAGACTTGCGTTTGCCCAGGTTTAGAAAGGATACAGTAGTTTAGTGATTTTTTTTACAAGTATAATTACACTTTTATTTCTTTATATTAATCTTCCAAGACCTGGGTTCCTGGTCTTGAGTCTCTGAGTGTAATTTTCATCTTTCAGGTTCAAGGTGTGTGATGGCACAAGTTGTCAGAAGAAATGCCCTGAACTAAAGTCTGGACAGATAAAGGTAGGGCTCATTGGAGTTCACGAAAACCTAGTAATGTTAGCATGGTGTATTGGTCAGTTTTGGGTGGATTATGCTGAGGTAACAAACAACCTCTACAACTCAGTGATTTACAAAAACAAAGGTTCATTTCTCAATCAAATTACATCTGCTGCAGGCAGCTTTGGCTCTTCTCCACCACTGTTTTGGCTTCCGGGCTCCAGGTTGAAAGATCAACTTTTGAGGGGCCATGCTGATTGTGTGCTGGAAACAACCTCGAGGGAGGAGGAGTCCTAATTTGTAGTGTTTGCTAATTCCATGATGTAAATACTCACAACCATGAAGGACTTTGGGTCACTAATGGTTTAACAAGTGACTTGCCAAGTTTCTGGACATGTAACAATCAGCTCTTATAAAACACTGGCGCGTGCTGCTCCTAAACAAAACAGTTCACATTCCACATACCTAAGTTCCACTCACTTCAGTTCTCACATTCTGTTGACCAAAGCAAGTAACTTGACAAAGCCGCTCAGTGGGGCCAGAAAGTATATCCCTCTTACAAAGAAGACTTGCCAGTCATGTGACAATGGGCAGAGATTGTACCGTCCTTTTAAAAGAAGTTGAGTAAATAAATAACCCTGAATATTCATTGGAAGGACTGTTGCTGAAGCGCCAATACTTTGGCCACCTAATGTGAAGAGCCAGCTCTTTGGAAAAGACTCTGATGCTGGGAAAGATTGAGGGCAAGAGAGGAAGGGGGCTGCAGAGCATGAGAAGATTAGATAGCATCACCAACTCAATGGACAGGAATTTGAGCCAACTCTAGGAAATAGTGGAGGACAGAGGAGCCTGGTGTGCTGAAGTCCGTGGGGTCACACAGAGTCAGACACGACTTAGCAGCTCAACTACATCAAATAACTGGTTACAATAATACAATCCATTTTACATACTTTGGTTCAAGTAATTTTTTAAACCTCATTATTTCCATAAACTAGAGTTCATTAACAATCCATTAATGGGATTTCTCCTTATATTCCAAGAATGGTGTCAGAAGAAGAAACTGGTTGGATGTCTTCAAGGGGATAATTTGCAATGTGAAGGTTAGCTATTAGGTTACTGCTTTTCTTTTCTCCCAAAAGATGCCCATACTTACCACTGTGGACATCTGATTAAAATAATAATTGCCAGTATAAGTGAATCAGATTAAAGGTTATCTCTTATTCATCATTTAATTAATTAATCACAAAATTTAATTAATTACAAAGTTTATTGTACCTGATGATCCTTTTAACAAGAGATCTCATCACTTTGAGTACCTTAAAAATCCATGTCACCATATAGTGAGACACACGGTATTTTTGTTAGTTCTAGTTAGTGCTATTTGAGTAATAGTCTTAATTAAGACAACATTCCTACCCTCAAGAAGATATTACTCCAGTGAGACAGACAAATGAACTCCAGGAAGAAAGTGAAAAAATATTGTAAGGGGAGACCTTCCTGTGCCACACTAAACTGAGAACAACTACATCTTCTTGAAAGTGGCAACATTTAACCAAGAAATAAACCTGTCTTTTCTGTGTCCAGGTCCACAAGCAACAGACTTGTGTCTGCCCAGGTTTAAAAATGATGCAGTAGTTTAGTGACTTTTCCCAGCACTGGGGTCTTTTCCAGTGAGTCAGCCCTTCGCATCAGGTGGCCAAAGTATTGGAGCTTCAGCAACAGTCCTTCCAATGAATATTCAGGGTTAGTTTTTAATTCAATGCTTAAACTTTTTAATAATCTGAAATCTCTTATAGTTTTAAATTAAAATTTAGGTCAAATTATAAAATACATCTCCCTTGCCCCATACTCTTTGTTCAAGTTTCAACAAGAAAAACACTCTTTAGTTCTTATTTTGGTGGTAACCGTTTCCCTTTCATCATGCTGTTAATGATAAATAAATAAGAGGATCTCGTTTCTGTCCCCTGCCCTGGAAGTTGGAGAAGCACAAGGACTTTCATTGATAATGCAGAATATTCACTCTTTAGATTCTTGCCAGAGATTATAACTTTCAAATCTGCTAGCTAATCCTTATCAAAAGTCCAGTTTGAGAAAATTACTTATGAATGTTGCTTTAAAGACTTGAAATTATGGAGCTGTGTACCTGAACCACACTCTTTGGATGCATCCTTTCTTTATGTGCTTTTGGCCTCTAGCTTTCTTTTCTTAGATGTTTTTGTCTGGTTTTGGTGTCAGAGTAATGCAGTCTTACAAATGAATTGAGAAATACACCTTCCTCTTTCATAATTTTTAAGATTTTGTGAATAATTGGTGTTCTTTAAATGCTTCTTGGAATTTAACAAAGAGGCCATTTAGCCTGAGTTTTTCTTTAAGGGGAGTGTTTTAAATGACTAATTCAATGTCTTCACTGGTTGTTGGTTTTTTAGATTGTCAGTTCATTCTTGAGGAAGTTGTTGTAGTTTGTATCTTATGGAGGAGCCTGGTGGGCTGCAGTCCATGGGGTCGCTAGAGTCGGACACGACTGAGCGACTTCCCTTTCACTTTTCACTTTCATGCATTCGAGAAGGAAATGGCAACCCACTCTAGTGTTCTTGCCTGGAGAATCTCAGGGACGGGGGAGCCTGGTGGGCTGCCATCTCTGGAGTCACACAGAGTCGGACACGACTGAAGCGATTTAGCAGCAGCAGCAGGAATTTGTCTATTTTATTCAAGTTATCTAATGTGTTGATGTACGGTTGTACATAGTATTTCTTTTTAATTTCTGTAAGGTTGGAAATGCCAGGCTGGATGAAGCACAATCTGGAATCAAGATTGCCAGGAGAAATATCAATAACCTCAGATATGCAGATGACACCACCCTTATGGCAGAAAGCGAAAAAGAACTGAAGAGCCTCTTGATAAAAGTGAAAGAGGAGAGGGAAAAAGTTGGCTTAAAGCTCAACACTCAGAAAACTAAGACCATGGCATCTGGTCCCATCACTTCTTGGAAAATAGATGGGGAGACAATGGAAACAGGCAGAGACTTTATTTTCTGGGGCTCCAAAATCACTTTGAAGATGGTGACTGCAGCCATGAAATTAAAAGATGCTTACTCCTTGGAAGAAGAGCTATGACCAACCTAGACAGTATATTAAAAAGCAGAGACATTACTTTACTAACAAAGGTCCATCTAGTCAAGGCTATGGTTTTTCCAGGAGTCATGTATGGATGTGAGAGTTGGACCATAAAGAAAGCTGAGCGCTGAAGAATTGATGCTTTTGAACTGTGGTGTCGGAGAAGAATCTTGAGTCACTTGGACTGTAATGAGATCCAACCAGTCCATCCTAAATGAAATCAGTCCTAAATATTCATTGGAAGGACTGATGCTGAAGCTGAAACTCCAATACTTTGACCACCTGATGCAAAGAACTGACTCATTGGAAAGACCTTAATGCTGGGAAAGATTGAAGGCAGGAGGAGAAGGGGACAACAGAGGATGAGATGGTTAGATGGCATCACCGAGTGGATGGATATGAGTTTGAGTAGGCTCTGGGAGTTGGTGATGGACAGGGAGACCTGGCGTGCTGCAGTCCATGGGGTCACAAAGAGTCGGACATGACTGAGCAACTGAACTGAACTGAGAGCAGTGGTTAGCAGAAGCCTACAGTTTAGCTGACTTAGAGAAATTTTGGAAGGTAGTTTGAAGAGCTGAGGATTAGGAAAAAAGGGTATGATCTAGCTACTTTTAATGCTGACATTAATAGATACAATATGGATCCAGGTTTTATGGTGCTTGAAAGTTTATACTGTGTTGAGGACCCATGTACTCTAGGCACTGGGGACATAAACCCATTAAATCATTGATTTAGTGTATACAATTGACCCTGGATGACAGCATCCCATCCTTTTAACATATTATTCCCCAAATGGCAGCTGAGCTGAAACTTTAATAGGCTATTCTAATGATCTATCAGGCTAGCTGCTTTTGGATGTACATGTGTTACTAGTTCAGTTCAGTTGCTCAGTCACGTCCGACTCTTTGCAACTCCATGGACTGCAGCATGGCAGGCCTCCCTGTCCATCACCAACTCCCGGAGTTTACTCAAACTCATGTCCATCGAATTGCTGATGCCATCCAACCATCTCATCCTCTGTCATCCCCTTCTCCTCCCGCCTTCAATCTTTCCCAGCATCAGGGTCTTTTCCAATGAGTCAGTTCTTCGCAAAGAATTGGAATTCTGGCCAAAGTACTGGAGTTTCAGCTTCAACATCAGTCCTTCCAACGAACATCCAGGACTGATTTCCTTTAGAATGGACTGGTTGGATCTCCTTTCAGTCCAAGGGACTCTCAAGAGTCTTCTCCAGCACCATAGTTCAAAAGCATCAGTTCTTTGGCGCTCAGCTTTCTTTATAGTCCAACTCACATCCATACATGACCACTGGAAAAACCATAGCCTTGACTAGATGGACCTTTGTTGGCAAAGTAATGTCTCTGCTTTTTAATATGTCATAACTAGTTGGTTTAATATGTCATAACTGTCTAGTTTGGTCACAACTTTTCTTCCAAGGAATAAGCATCTTTTAATTTCATGGCTACAGTCACCATCTTCAGTGATTTTGGAGCCCCTCAAAATAAAGTCTCTCAGTGTTTCCACTGTTTCCCCATCTATTTGCCATGAAGTTATGGGACGGGATGCCATGATCTTAGTTTTCTGAACGTTGAGCTTTAAGCCAACTTTTTCATTCTCCTCTTTTTCTTTCTTCAACAGGCTCTTTAGTTCTTCTTCGCTTTCGGCCATAAGGGTGGTGTCATCTGTGTATCTGAGGTTATTGATCTTTCTCCTGGCAATCTTGATTCTAGCTTGTGCTTCATCCAGCCCAGCGTTTCTCATGATGTACTCTGCATATAGGTTAAATAAGCAGGGTTAAATATAACATATGTTATAGGGTCAGCCAAAACTGCTGAATAAACCATTTCCCCTTCACCTATTCCTCATCTTCATTCATCAGAGGTGAGAATTCTTATCCTAATGCCACAGCACACCAAGGGTTCTCATCACTTTACCTACCCCTGGAAATGAAATTCTTGTTACTATCTGATGGGTAAATAATCCAGTTCCAGAAACCCATCTTGAGGTTTGGAGATTCATAGGTTTTAAGTTTCTGCTTTCTAGGGCCACTCTGGTATCTACTTTTTAAACTTGGGTTCCCTAAATTCAGGGACTTCCCTGGTAGCTCAGACAGTAAAGAATCTACCTGCAATTCAGGAGACCCAGGTTCAATCCCTAGGTTGGGAAGACCCCCTGGAGAAGGGAATGGCTACCTCCTCCTCCAGTATTCTTGCCTGGGGAATCCTAAGGAGAGAGGAGCCTGGCAGGCTGCAGTCCATGGGGTCGCGAAGAGTTGAGCACAACTGAATAACTACCACTCCCTAAAATCAGTAACTAAAACAAAAACTAGGGTGCAGGTAGCTTGAGAGGTTCATCTTACCCATCCCAGGATGATGGGGGAGTATGGAGAGTAATAAAAGAAATGTGTGCCAGAATAAAGAGTCTTTGTTTTGGTTACTGTAAGTAATTGTGTGCCTTTCAAATAATGTTTTCATTTTATATTTATAATCGTGAGTGTAACCCAAGGTATTCCCACATGGTGAACTGTTTTCGACCCTCACCTCTAGGTTTTTCAGACCCAACTTCTTCCTTTTTTTAACTTTACCATTTTCTGTCAGTTAATGTGAGGCAAATGTTACTATAGACTTTATTTCATTGGTTGACTTTTGGCTTGAAGACTCAGGAAGTATTTTAAACTTACCTTTGAAACGTAACATTTTCACTACCCTTATATATATGAGTGTGAGTCTCTTTTGGCCTGAAACAGTGAGCTAAGCTTGGAGTTTATCCTGAAGGCATGCAAGAGAGGTACATAGTAAGATTTATATTTTAAGCATACCACTTCAGGGACGGATGTGGGATGTGTTGGGGAAAAAAACCTACTAGAGACAAGTAGACCAATATTGCAATATTGTGGACCAAAACTGAGATATTTTTAAGACTCAACCAATTCATCATGTAGCAGAAAATAATAAGCAAGAGAATGGATGGATGATGTAATTGGTACATGTAACCACAGTGGAGTTGTGGTTCCATGTCTCCCTGCTGTCTTTTCCTGGCCATGGTGTGCTGGAGGAGCCTGGGCTGCTGCTCGGAGGGCACCATCCTTGTGGTCCCCACCTCGAAAGAGTAGTGCTCCCCAGGTGACCCCTTGCATGTCCCTGGGATAGGAGGGAGACACTGGTGGCAAAAAAAAAAAAAAAAGCTCTCTTCCTATGGGAATTCTCAGACAGGCCTTAGAAATTTATTCCTATTTCTCAGAACTTTTAGGAAGAAATAGTAGATGGGTTTATCTCAGAATTTCCATCCCTTTTCAGAATCCATTAGTCCACCATCCTGTATTTTGTTACGGTTTATGCGTATCTGTTTACCATAAACTATTACATGCCTTTGACTATGCAAGGCTTGCAGTTATTCAGACAGGACCCACTGGACCCATTTCACATTTTCCTTCCCCCAGGGCTATAAAATAATGACCCACGGTGTACTTTCTGGCTGCTTCACTCCACCCTGCGCTTGCAATTTCTGTTCATGTACAGTTGACTTTACAGTCAGAATCAAACCTACATGCTGTAGGACATGCTAAGGAATGGTGATGTCTTAACATAGGAAATACTGTTTTTCTAACTGCCACATCTTGAAGGGTGGGGGGCAGAAAGGGCAAAGCAGCGTGAATGGCAGCAATACAGGCCTTCCTGTTCTTACTCACCCACCAGGGTCCCTATCCAAGGCCTGTGTTTGGAAAACAGACCCAGCAGGAAGAACAGTGGAAGGTGCCCCTGAGCGGACAGCCTTGTCTGGGTGCACCTCCGTTGGACTCTTGCTCAAAGTGCTGGCAGGGCTGGCGCATCAGGGGTGGTGTTCATACTGCTGGTTTGAAGGATGTGACTGTTAGGGCGAGCATCTGGAGGTTTATTTTTCCAAGGGTCCGTGTCCCTGCCATGGTCAAGGTTGATGTGACCTGACCCTGGTGATCAGACATTCCACACAAGTGTCAGAAGTTCTTCCTAGCTTCTTCTGCCAAAGGAAAATGATAAATGCACAAAAGAGCTGATTCGGCTCTTTTCTGAGATAGTTAAAAAGAATAATAACAACAAAACCGTTTTGATTTTATTCTGTGTCTTATTCTGCAGTAGGAGAAAAGGAAACCATTTGATGTGTGGTTGGTGGATACAAAGTGTGGTTCATGGGTCTAGGGTCCAGCATCTTGTCCTCAGAGAAGCCAGGTCATGACACTGCAGCCCGTTGGCTTCAGTGGGTTGACGTGGGATGAACCAGGCTGCCTGTATCTGTGAGTGATTTAATTAATTTAAAATCTTCCTCTCTTCCCAACCACACATCCTTCTCATTCCTCAAGTCACCACTTTTATGAAGACTTCTTAGACTGTACAAGGGATATAGTCTAACTTGGAGGACAGAGGAAATTTAGATGAGAGAGAGCCTAGAAGGTAGCCTTGCCTTTATAGCTCAACTGTAATAATCTTGGTGGCAGAAATCTGATCTCATGGTTTGTATATTCCTGCCATACAGCTCAGCACAGTTCTGGGCAGATAGTAGGTCTCAGTATGTACATGGAGGGATTGAAAACTCAAACGTGTATTGTGCCACTTATGTGAGGCATTTAGGGTAGTCAGGTTCACAGTGATAGAAAGTAGAAGGGTGGGTGCTGGGGGCAGAGGAAGGGGAGTTCGTGTTTAATGGGTACAGAGTTTTAGTTAGGGAAGAGGAAAAAGTTCTAGAGATGGATGGTGGTGGTGGTTTCACAGCCATAGGGATATACTTAATGCCAGGGAACTGTCCACTTATTTACTTACATTTTGCCTGTTCTTTGCCAGTATGATTTATTACAGGACATTGAATATAGTTCCCTGTGCCAAATCTCTTAATAGTGAAGTCTCGCTTATGAAATAATGGGACTTAAATTTATGTCTTTGATTTTTACTTTTTTTGAAACCTGTCATCTTTCCAAGAAATGATTCATCTTTATGTGTCACGTGACTGTTTTTTATTGTTAGAACATGTTGACCAGATCCCTGACCCATGGTCTCCAACTGGTTCTATTTCAGACCAGTGTGTGCTGGTTTTACAAATGTGATTTCATCATGGGTGTTAGCTCCAGTGTCTTCTCCTTATGTCGTTAGCTACATGTCTTCAGGTGCCCGTTCTCTTGTGGGTGTTGTTGCAGGCGGCATGGATCAGTGGGAAGGTCATGCCCTCTGATATCAGCCTGCCTGCCTGTCAAGTGGCTGAACTTCTTTCCTTTTCTTCTGTGTAAAATGGAGATAGTCTATTGTAGAGGTTTACCACTTTTTCTGTGAAGAGCCAGATAGTAAGTATTTTGGGTTTTACGGGTCAAGAGTCAAAAGTCTAGGAAAACACAAGGAAACAAATTCCTCTGATTTCTTAGAAAGAAATTCAAGATGTAACCCTACAATATTTTGTAATACTCATATTACACATATCCAAAAAGAGTGGAAACCTGTTTTGCTTAATTGAAGTTCAGAGTTAGTGTTCCTTGTTATTAAAGTTGCTTGCAAATGCGCATCTCTTCATCCTGGTTCAGAACATGAGAGCAAATGAGGTTTGCTGTTGGCAAGGCTGATGGTGCATGTGGTGAGAGATGCAGACGTTTTCCTCAGTGTATTTGCAATGAACAATACCGTGAAGACACACAGGCTGTGGATGCGCGGTCTTTACGAGTTTGTGACCTTGTCTCCGAGGCCTCCTCGTGCTCCCGGGTGCTCTCATTTGCGTCCGTCGGAATGCACGTCAGCAGATCCCGCATCCAGTTCCACCAAGTTCATGTCTTCTCAGCTCTGCAAGGATGCTTTCTTGAGTTGTTAGTTGTTCCTCTCAGTCTGTGCGTGGAGGCTTCAGTCCCTTCCCAACTCAGCGTGAGGGTGTTGACTCCTCGCAGAAGCAGCAGCGGAGTGGTTGCAGGGACATCTGAGATCATCGAGAGCCAAAGAAAATCACATCCAGTCATTTGCCTCCTTCTTAATTGACTTGATGTTGCTCCCAGTGTCCTTAAGAACAACTGTTCTCACCAAAAGGCCAGTGGTGGTAAATATATCTTCTCTGGGTACACTTTTTCAGCTGCATCTTGTTGTGGCTTCTTTTTTGGTCTTTGGATGTGGGGTATCTTTTCTGGTAGATTCCATAATTATTATTATTATTTTTTAATCTATAGTTATTCAGCAATGAGTTGTGATTTTGATGATTTTGTAAGAAGGGGTGAACTAACATCTTTCTACTCCACTATCTTACTGGTCCTTCTTGAACTTTTTTCAAACCATCCACTTTAAAAGGTTTAAAATAATAAATTTTATGTGTATTTTACTCCAAAAGAAAATAATGTTTTTTAAAACACACATACCATAGAAATTTGAGCCTCGTCCCTGTTTCTCCATTTAGCCTCTCTACCCAGTGCAAGGGTGCAGAACCAATGTGTGGTGTGAATGAAATTTCCAGTTCAGGACTTTACTGACTGGTAACCACTAGCTCCAGTGGTTTGCCTTCCAACGCGGGGGGTTTGGGTTTGATCTCTGGTTGGGGGGCTAAGATCCCACATGCCTCGAGGCCAAAAAACCATAACATAAAATAAGCAATATTGTAAAAAATTCCATAAAGACTTTTAAAATGATCCACATTAAAAAAAATTTTTTTTTCAAAGAAATTTCTAATTGTTAGGATTGCTGGGCAGGCTTCAAATACTGGGCTCATTTCACACTTGCTGCTGCTGCTGCTAAGTCGCTACAGTCGTGTCCGACTCTGTGCGACCCCATAGACAGCAGCCCACCAGGCTCTGCCATCCCTGGGATTCTCCAGGCAAAAACACTGGAGTGGGTTGCCATTTCCTTCTCCATTGCGTGAAAGTGAAAGTGAAGTCGCTCAGTCGCGGCCAACTCGTAGCGACCCCATGGACTGCAGCCCACCAGGCTCCTCCATCCATGGGATTTTCTAGGCAAGAGTATTGGAGTGGCTTGCCATTGCCTTCTCCGTCACACTTGCTAGCTCTGTTTTTTAAAACATCGGAACATTTGCATCAGTCATTTGGCTTAGATTTGTCTTTGTGCTTTGTGCCTGCATGAGAATGGTTAGGAAGGAGGAGTCCAGACACCAACCAGTGTCACCAGTGTTAGCGCTGCCCTCAGAGTGATAGGAAAAAGCAAATGATGCTGTAAATGTGGGTATATTACTTAAGATCCAAAACACTTGAACCTTTCAAGTTAGTTTGGTTTTGTTGCTCATCTGTAAAATGGGGACAATAATAGTACTTTCCTCCACTGAGCTGTTATGAGGGTTAAATGCAATGAATTACATGAGCTACCCAGGACCTGTCCATAAATGGCAGCTGGGTAAGTATTATTTCATTTTGTGGCTTCAGCATGGCTTTGAGCAGAATGCTAGTAGACTACTGGTCCTTGTAGACCCACAGTGCCTTCGTCTAGGACATGCAATCCCTCTTGTAACAAACACCTGGAAAATACCAGCTTGCTGGCTGGAGGAGCAACCTTGTCAGAGAGAGCCTGACAGCTCTTTTTTGCAGACTGACTTGCCTGCTCAGGCAGACACAGTGCCAGCAGCTGCTGGGCTCGTAAGTCTCCTGCCGTGCAGTCTTTCGTTTAAATTGGAAAGATCTTGGACTAGACAAGACCCAATTTTGGTGGCCTTCTCACCAACTTGGTCAGGTGAGACCGGGTTTGGCGGCTCTCTCTCACTTTGTTCGGGAGGGCAGTTTCCAGGGAAGAGGATTGCTTTTTCCTGGAAAAAAGCAGTGTTGGGCCAAAAGAAAAAAAGAGCCTACCAATGTGCACAAGTGCTCTGGGTGAGTCAAAGGAAATCAGCCACGGGTCCCACCCTCAGGATGTGACTGATGACCTCTAGGTCATGGAAGCCTGTTTTCAAAGAACTGTTGCCTTTGGCTTCTTCTTGTCCCAGGGATATGAGCACATTGATCTATAGGCTTTTCAAGGTTTGGCATCTAAAATTTTGACCTTGGTTTAATATGAAGGAGGAACTTACAGGTTGCAAAGACGAAACTGAAAAAAAGTGAAAACGTGTAATGAAAAATACTTGAAATAAACTCAAGGCCCCATTAACATTCAATCAGCACTTCCAAACAGAAGCTATTTTTATATTCCTATTTACTAGCATGATATACTATGGTTATTTTTCCCCATGACTCAAGAGGATGGGATAGTTTCTCCCTTTCTTCAAATAGTTCTTAGTTTGAATGTGACACAGAGTCCCCATTTTCCCCATAAATTGTATATTTATAGCACTTGGGAATAGCCAGAGTGCTGTGTGTCTCCTAAAAGTACTTCTGTATTTGAATTATAGAGGAAATGACTTAATAGAATTCTGAACTGTGGGCACTCTTGATGGAGCAGGAGAAGAGAGGAGAACAGGACTCCATGTTCCGGGCCGGGGTCCTGTCTGTTCTGAACACCATCCCTGAGGCTCCCCTTGGCCATGTGCATCTCGGGCAGGGCGCTGGGGGCAGGCTGCCCAGCTGGTTCTCCAGGCGAGGCTGTGGGCATGAGCACAGGCTTCACATCATGGGCTTGGCTGCAGCTCTGCCCTGTCCTGGCTCTGAGAGCTTGGGGCAATGTCTTCCCCTTTCTGCTGCTTTTGGTGTTTCCTCTGTAAACTGGCCTAACAGGAGTGACGCCTGGGGTTATGGTAAGAATCTGAATAACACAGGGAAAGCTCTTACCATAGTGTTTGGCACTGCTGCTGCTGCTAAGTCGCTTCAGTCGTGTCCGACTCTGTGCGACCCCATAGACGGAAGCCCACCAGGCTCCCCCATCCCTGGGATTTTCCAGGCAAGAACACTGGAGTGGGTTGCCATTTCCTTCCCCAATGCATGAAAGTGAAAAGTGAAAGTGAAGTCGCTCAGTCGTGTCCGACTCTTAGCGACCCCATGGACTGGAGCCTACCAGGATCCTCCATCCATGGGATTTGCCAGGCAAAAGTACTGGGGTGGGGTGCCATTGCCTTCCCCTCGTAGAAAAACGGAAGGAGCCAAAAGAAATGGTTCTTGTTCCCGAGGAAGATTCAGAGCAAGGCGCAGGGTATCTTCGGTCCCTTGCATCCTTCTTCCTGGTCCAGTGGACTCCTTTGGAAGCCCAGTGGCCCTTCCTGAGACCACCTGAGATCTCTCCTAGGGCAGAGGTGCCCTCAGAAAGCCAAGTAGGATCCAAGGTGGGTGATGTAGCACAAAGACGGCCCTTCTAAGCCCACCTTGGTCCAGGCTTCCACTCCACCATCGTGTGCATGCGGGCTGGTCCTCTGCATTACGTGAGACATCGCACAGTGGCCTGGAGCCAAATACATATTAGCCTGGAGATCCTCCATGTAGCAGATGACCCCTTTACAGCCCTGCACTCTAGGTGACAGCGGGCAGCTAGTGAGCATTTAGGAACTAGTTTTTTTTAAAACTATATTACTTTATGTTCTTTTTGGTTGCACTGGCTCTTTCGTTGCTGTGCATGGGCTTTCTCTAGTCCCAGACAGCGGGGGCTGCTCTCTGGTTGTGGTGCTCGGGCTTCTCTTCGCGGTGGTTTTTCTCCTTGTGGGGCACAGGCTCTAGGTACGTGGCCCTCAGGAGTTGCAGCACCCAGGCTCAGAAGTTGTGTGCATGGGCTTAGTTGCTCTGTGGCATGTGGACCAGGGATTGAAATCCATGTCGCCTGCATTGGCAGGTGGGTTCTTATCCACGGTGCTACCAGGAAAGTCTAGGAACTTGGTTCTTTTATTGTTGTTTTTTAAAACGAGTTTTATAGTATAATTTATATACAACAAAATGCTTCCATTTTAAATGTAAAGTTTGGTGAGTTTTGAAAAAATGTATACCGCCATGTAAGTACCACTTGAATCCACATACAGAATATTTCCATCAACCCTACAATGTTCCCTTGTATCCTGTTCCACTAGTCTCCCCTTTTTCCTAGCCCTCCCTCCACCCCCGGCAACTGCTGATCTGCTTTCTGTCACTGCAGAAAAGTTCGTATTTTCTAGAATTTCACATGAATGTGTCAGGCTCCCAGTGCTTTTGAGAGTCATCCATGTTATTGCAGTATATCCATGGGGTCTTCCTACTTATTGTTGAGTTTTATTCCATTATGTAGATATGCCACAGTTTGTTTATCCATTCCCCTGGTGATGGACATTTGGGTTGTTTCTGGTTACGTGTGTTGTATAGCTAAACATTTGTGTTCAAATCTTTGTGTGGATCTATGTTTTAATTTCTTTTGGGTAAATGCTGGGAGTGGAGTTACTGGGCAATATAGTAAATACAGTATATGTGTAAATTTATAAGAAACTTCCAGAATGTCTTCCAATGTAGCAGCAGTGTTTTACTGATCCTTGGTATTGTCTGTATCTTTTATTTCGATCATTCTAGTGGCTGTGAACTGGTGTCTTATTTTGGTTTTAATCTGCATTTTCCTAATGGTTAATGATGCTGAGGTCTTTCTGTGTGCTTATTGGTCATTCATATATCTTCTTTGTGGTGTCTTTGCAAATATCTTGCCTATATTTAATTCATTTCTGTCTTCACAGTTGGATTGTATTAGTTCTTTTTATATTCTGTGTATAAGTCCTTTGTGAGATATATATATATGAATGAGAGGGAGAGGAAATATTTCCTCCTGTTCTGTGGCTTTATTTCTGTTTTCCAAGTAGTGATTTTTAATGAGCAAAAGTATTTTGAAAAAGCCTTATGTTCCAGTTATGTCCCTAATGGTTTGTGGCTTTTAACCCTAAGAAATATTGGCCTATACCAAAGTTACAAAGATTTTCTTTTAGGTTTTCTTCCCTGATCAGATCAGGTCAGATCAGTCGCTCAGTCATGTCCAACTCTTTGTGACCCCGTGAATCGCAGCACGCCAGGCCTCCCTGTCCATCACCAACTCCCTGAGTTCACTCAAATTCATGTCCATCGAGTCAGTGATGCCATCCAGCCATCTCATCCTCTGGCGTCCCCTTCTCCTCCTGCCCCCAATCCCTCCCAGCATCAGAGTCTTTTCCAATGAGTCAACTCTTCCCATGAGGTGGCCAAAGTACTGGAGTTTCAGCTTTAGCATCATTCCTTTCAAAGAAATCCCAGGGCTGATCTCCTTCAGAATGGACTGGTTGGATCTCCTTGCACTCCAAGGGACTCTCAAGAGTCTTCTCCAACACCACAGTTCAAAAGCATCAATTCTTCGGCGCTCAGCCTTCTTCACAGTCCAGCTCTCACATCCATACATGACCACTGGAAAAACCATAGCCTTGGCTAGACGGACCTTTGTTGGCAAAGTAATGTCCCTGATAGCTCAGTTGGTAAAGAATCTGCCTGCAATGTAAGAGACCCTGGTTCAATTCCTGGGTCAGGAAGACCCACTGGAGAAGGGATAGGCTACCCACTCCAGCGTTCTTGGGCTTCCCTTGTGGCTCAGCTGGTAAAGAATCTGCCTGCAGTGCCAGACCTGGGTTTGATCCCTGGGTTGGGAAGATCTTCTGGAGAAGGGAAAGGCTACCCACTCCAGTATTCTGGCCTGGAGAATTCCATGAACTATACACTCCATGGGGTCGCAAAGAGTCAGATATGAATGAGCGACTTTCACTTTCAAGTTTTTCTAGGAGTTTATGGTTTTCAATTTCATATGTTGTCTACTACCCATTATGAGTTAATTATCAAGTATGCTGTGAGTTGAGGCTCAATACTTTTAATTTTTGCAGCGTCCCTTTTCCTATGGAAATGCCTGGGCACCTTTGCTGAAAATCACATACATTTGTGGGTCTGTTTCTGGATTGTCTCTCTTCTGTTGATCTATGAGTTTCCCTGTCATGCTGTCTTGATTACTATATTTTATAGAAGTCTTGAAACTGCTTTGGTTGTTCTAGGTCATTTTCATTTCCTTTAAAAATGTAGAATCAGCTCATCAAGTTCTAAAAGAAAATCTACTGGAATTTTGATTGCAATTGTGTTCAACCCATGAATCAATTTGGGAGAGAATTGCCATCTTAGCAATACTGAACCTTCAGATCCATGAGCATGATATGTGTGCCTGTTAATTTAGGTCTTCATATTTTTTGCAGTGTTTTAAAAATTTCAGTGTATAGGTTTTGCACATACTTTGTCAAATTGACTGCAAAGCATATCATGTTTTTTGATGGTATCAAGTAAGTATACATTTTATTTCATTTTCCAAGGGCGCATTGCTGGTATATAGAAATATAATCAAGTTTATATATTGACCTTATATCCTATGACCTTTATAAGTTCAACTCACTAGTTTTAGTAGCTCTGTGTATGTGTGTACATGTGTATGTATGTAGATTCCTTAGGATTTTCTAACATAATAATATTATTTGTGAACAAAGATTTGTTTTTTTCCCATCCATTATCTGTGCTTTTTCTTTCTCTTTTGAGTCTTTTTGGGGGTAATTATTAGAGCTTGCGGTGCTGAACAGAAGTGAGGAGAGAAAGCATCCCCGTCTGTTCACTTTCTTAGGGAGAAGTATTCAGTCTGTCACTGGGAAGCCACGATATTACCTGTAGGTTGTATGTAAATGTGCTAAAATTTATTAATAGTCTGCTCTTAATTATTACCATGTTCTGGCAATTCTGAACATGTCAGTGATAAAGTACCATTCCCCAAGTGTTTAAGTTCCAAACAATTGCTGAGTTACTGTTGGTTTTTTTTTAATATATATGAAAGCTTAGAATTCACACATTTGTATTGACTATCTGTTGGTAGCTATATTTTATGGGGAAGTGAGGAAATCCCTAGTCACAAATTGCTCCGCTGTTCCCTCCACACGCACTGTGACTTGGCGGCGTGCATTCTTCGGAGAATGCGTCTGTAACATGTTGAAGTCCCTCCAGCTCACCTCGGGTACAGTTTGTGCCTCCCCCACCTGGGATGCACTTGTTCCTGCGTTTACACAGTAAAGTCCCAGTAAAGAGTTACAGCACGATAAATGTAAAGATGAAGAAACAGAACTTCACTTACCTCAGTTCTATGGTCTATATGACTCTTGGAGTTTTTACTTATGTCTTAAAATGTAAGACATTTATGACAGTGGCACTTCCTTGGTGGTGCAGTGGTTAAGATGCCTTGCTTTCAATGCCAGGGCCATGGGTTTCATCCCTGGTCAGTGGAGTTCTGCATGCCCTGCCGTGCGGCCAAAAAAGAAGAAAAATTTAAACAGTGAAACTATGAGGTGTAATATTTTTGTTTGCTAAGGGCAAATTTTAATTCATTCAGGAACTATTTTACTTAATTGAGTAATATCCTTAAAAATTGAAGTTTATTCATCTTAATTGCTCTTCTTATTGCTTAATTGTACTCCTCGTTTTTGTGATGAGCCAATATGTAGGTCTAAGTTTTTTCCTTTTAATACATTGTTGACTGGGGGATTCTTGCAGAAACTAATGCCTGTGGTGTTAATATGTCTCCGGTCAATAAGTGTTAAATGTACATTAATGAAAAATAGTCAGTTGTTATGTTTGCATGTTTGTACTGCATTATCTTATTTTTTATTGCTTACTTTTGTTTTATTGGCAAAATTCCATTCACAAAGTTCAATAAGAGAAAACTCTTGCTGTCAGCAATTCTTTGCTGGTCATCACTGTTGTTCGTTCCAGTTCATGATTATTCAAGACAGGAATTTCAGTGCAGTAGAGGAGCGTCAGCTGCAGCCCTGCTGAGCTGGGGCCTGGGCAGGGCCAGCCCTGGGCAGTGGTCAGCCCACACCCCATCCTGCCAAGCAGACAGAGCGCGCTTTGGTTGGCTACTTGTGGTTTATTATGTTTGTCTTCTGGGGAGCATTTTGAGTTTTGTTCTGAGGCAGGGGCACAGATAAAAGACAGACAGATTAGATTAATGATTAAAAGACACGAGGTGATTTTGTGAAGTTCTAGTGGAAAACCCTGGCCCGGGAGTCAGGAGACTCTGCCCTCCCATCACCTCATCTGCTTTTCACCTCTCTGGGGTTAAATGAGGCCATCTCAGTGATTTCTTCTGGTTCTGAAATTCAGTGGCTCTCTTGTCTCATAATAAAGTATAAAGGGCTGTTATTACTGTCGTTGTTCGTATCAGTGGACAAAGAAGAGGCCCTGGAGACATTGACCAGTGGGAGGGAAGGACAAGGCAATTATATATTTAAACATTTTCTGTGTGTGTGTGTTAAGTCGCTTCAGTTGTGTCTGACTCTTTGCAACCCTATGGACTATAGCCTGCCAGACTTCTCTGTCCACGGGATTCTCCAGGCAAGAATGCTGGAGTGGGCTGCCATTTCCTTCTCCAGAGCATCTTCCGGACCAAGGGATGGAACCCACTTCTCTTACGTCTCCTGCGCTGGCAGGCAGTATCTTCACCACTAAAGGCAAACAAAAGAGTCTTGTCCTCAGCCACTTCGGTGATGCTCACTCCTGTCATGATGCTGATCTTGCACCTCATTTGCAGGGCTCTGGGGCCTTTCTTAAGTTAGATTGCAGAGGACAAACAGGTGGTGGCTAATTCGTGATGTGTCTGCTATTGAAGTTTCTCCTGGATGCTTAGCTCAAACCCACCTGCCAGGGAATTTTCTGTGGCCTCAGACAGCAGAAGCAGAAGCAGATATAATACCAGAGGTCAGACCCTCTCCAAAGATGTTAATGGATTACCAACATCCTTATCACTCGGAGTGCTTCCAGACTTACAGATCCAGAATCTAAGGTGAGGTTCCAGGGATCTGCTCATAAACTGTTTCCAGGAGATATAAAGCCTTCTGAGGTTAGAGCACCATTCATGTGGGAGGGTGACCACAAGAGTGAAGATTTGAAAATGGTTCAAAGCTGATACAGTACAAATGGATTACTGAACATATTTTACTGCCTTTGTTGTTTCACAATATCTTGTAGTTATTAAATAACCAGTGTTTTGTCCTTCAAGCTCCTCATTCTGCAAAATCAAGAGATGTCATTTTAAGTGGTATCAAGTACTATGAGAAAATAAAATGAGATGACTGATCATGACAAATCGTAAGGTGACATTCACCACATGGAATCCATGGCCTGAATAAAAGGTTAGGGAAACTATAGTTGGTTAATGAGAAAGTCAAGTTTAATTAATTGTCCTCTGATGAACAGATTTGCATTGGGATTTGACTCCTGAGCTCAATAGCTAATTATAAGCTAGCTTGTGAATAGTAGGTAATCTGCCTTCACAGTTTCATGTTGGAGATGTCACAGTTGCTCCTTGTTGAAGGACAGCCAGGTGGAGGGACTGGACACCAACCGGAACTTCTCTAGGGGCATCCTGAGATACTGGTCTTAGAGAATGGGTCCGTTGTCATCCACAGACTAAGATAGAATCTGTAGTTTGGAAGGATGTGCTGTACCTTTGTACAAGGCAATGTACCTGATTGCCTTTAAATCATGGAGGCAACAGGGACTGTGAGATGGCCTCTAGTTGACCCCCTTCTACTAGCCATGATGCATCCGATTATTTCAGAGAATGCCATCTTCCCCTGTTCTTCTAGTTCTACCTCCCATTCAGACTAGGTTCCCGTAATTTACCATATCAAGAGCATTTGACAGGATTCAACACCCGGTCATTATAGAAGCTCTCAGTCTTCTTGGAACAGAAGAGAACTCCCTGAACCTAGGAAAGGGCAAAAACGACAGCAACCCAACTTTCAGCTAAGAACACACAGTGCTGCAAGACCGAATGCTTTTTCCTTGATATCAGAAAATCACTCTGGCTGTAAAGAATGGAATGTAGAGAGCCGGGCTAAAGTCGGGGATTTAGTGGCATCTAGGAGGTTACTGCAATAGTTTGGGCAAAGATAAAAATTAGAACTTGGGTGTTAGCAAGAGAAATGAGAGGTATTTGAAAGGTAAAGTAGACAAGGCTCACAGATTTATCTAGCAAGGGAATATTATAAGGACAATTCAACTGGGTAGATGGTGCTGCAATATTAGGAGGAGGAGAAATGGTCTTCTGCAAAGACCCCTACCCTCTATACCCAGAGTCAATTACAAGAGTCTGGTATCTGTGGAAGAGATGTGTATGCAGAAGAGAAGCATTTGAAAATACTAAAATATACAGCCCTCCTGGGTGGTGGAGTGGTAAAGTGTCTGCCTGCAATGCAGGATACACAAGAGACACAGGTTTGATCACTGGGTCGGGAAGACTCCCGGAGGAAGAAATGGCAACCCCCTCCAATATTCTTCCCTGGGAAATCCCATGGGTAGAGGAGCCTGGTGGGCTATAGTCTGTGGGGCTGCAAAGAGTCAGGCACAACCAAGTGAGACTGTGCATCTCTGACTACACACAGGCATTGAATGAGAAACACAAGTCTTGGGAAATAAATTGTTGGGAAGATGTGCCAATACAAAAGTACTGGAGAGAAAGTGAGAATGATGTATTTCAAGGTGCTTTATAACAAAGCTCTTTAACATACTATCTCATTTAAGTATCACTAGAGTTGACTCATTGGAAAAGACTGATGCTGGGAGGGATTGGGGGCAGGAGGAGAAGGGGACGACAGAGGATGAGATGGCTGGATGGCATCACTGACTTGATGGACGTGAGTCTGGGTGAACTCCGGGAGTTGGTGTTGGACAGGGAGGCCTGGCGTGCTGCGATTCATGGGGTCGCAGAGAGTCGGACACGACTGAGCAGCTGAACTGAACTGAACTGAGAGTTTGTAAGATAGATTTTTTTTGATACCTGTTTTTGAACGAGCAATTGGAATCTCAGATTCATTGTCATTTGTCCAACACTAATCAATGGTGGAAGAGTTTTTTTTAACCTATGTCTTCCGATTCCAGCCTCCCTGATCTTTTTCAGTGCTTCAGTGAAGGTTAATTTCAGCTTTGAATAGAGTCATCAGAAAGAATTCACATCTATACAGACTGCTGCTGCTACTGCTGCTGCTAAGTTGCTTCAGTCGTGTCCTACTCTGCAACCCCACAGACGGCAGCCCACCAGGCTCCCCCGTCCCTGGGATTCTCCAGGCAAGAATGCTGGAGTGGGTTGCCATTTCCTTCTCCAATGCATGAAAGTGAAAAGTGAAAGTGAAGTCGCTCAGTCGTGCCCAACTCTTAGTGACCCCTAAGGCAATGGCAACCCACTCCAGTACTCTTGCCTGGAAAATCCCATGGATAGAGAGGGCCTGGTGGGCTTCAGTCCATGGGGTCGCTAGGAGTCAGACACAACTGAGCGACTTCACTTTCACTTTTCACTTTCATGCATTGGAGAAGGAAATGGCAACCCACTCCAGTGTTCTTGCCTGGAGAATCCCAGGGACGGGAAAGCCTGGTGGGCTGCCGTCTATGAGGTTGCACAGAGTTGGACACGACTGAAGCGACTTAGCAGCAGCAGCAGCAGAGCCTCTCTTATTGGCTGTTTCCCTTTTCTCCCACCAGCTTAGGTAAATCCTACTTACCCTTCAAGGCTCAGTTCAGATTGTTCAACTCCCATGAATCTTTCATGCCCCTTCCTACACACTGATTTCTTTCATATTAAAAAAATGTAATTATACTTGATTTCATACTGTATATCAAAAGTAGTATTTCAACATGTAACCAATATAAAAACTGAGTTGTTCTGCAGTCTTTTTTCCTCAAGTCCTTGAAGTCCAGTGTGCATTTTACCCTTACAGCACATCTCTGCTTGGACACGTCCATGTCTCTATCTAGCGGCTTCTCCGCCTCCATCTCCTCTTCCCTCCGCCACTTGCTCCGCCTCCATCACCTCTTCTGCTACTGAGAAAACAGTATCTTTTCCGGTTATCACTCCCTTGGCCTGCAACCCCGCCACAACCTGACACCCCAGCCTCTGCCACAGGCCCCGAGCGCCTTCTCCCCAGCAGGGCCTCGCAGCTCTGCACTCCGAGAGCCTTTCCAAGTGGCTGTCTGCTGCCTCTCGGGCAGAGGCTGCTTCCGGGCCCTCCGTGAGGGGGCGTCTCTTCCTGCTCAGTTTCCGCGGCTCTGTGGCTGGGACCCTTATGGTCTTGGACCTGGGCAGTGTGGTCACAGCTCCAAGGGTCCTAGGGCACACCCCTCCCCTGGACCTGGGGCAGGGAGAGCCTGCCGGCTCCCTGGATGCCACCACCTCTGGCCGCCATCCCCTGGGTTCCTTGGCCTCCTCCAGCACCGGGTAGGTCTCCGGGACGGGGCAGCAGGAGTCTGCGGGCCTGGTTACCCCTAGACCAGGCGGCTGGCTGGAGAAACGTGTCCTCTCCTCTCACCCTCGGACCTCCACACGGAACTTGCATTTTGTGTCACTCTGTGTGTGTGTGTGTGTGTGTGTGTGTGTGTGTGCGCGCGCGTTTGCTATGGTCTGTTTGAACTGTGGTCGCTCAGTGGTGATTGCCTGCCAATGCAGAAGGCACAGGAGACGCAAGTTCGCTCTCTGGGTCAGGAGGAGCCCCTGGTTGAGAGAATGGCAGCCTGCTCCTCTATTCTTGCCTGGGAAAAGCCATGGACAGGAGTCTGGCAGATTACACTCCATAGGGTCCCAGAGTCAGACACAGCTGAGGACGCATGCACATTTGAACTGTTATTTAAGTATGCATCCATTCATTTGTACGTTCATTATTTTATTCAACCCCAAATTATTGACTGCATATATATAGAGGCACTTTTCTGCATGGTAGTTCTGTATCTAAGTCTTGAATCCTCAGTTAAGCTTCAAGATGTTGTTTGTGGTGGTGGGAAGACCCAGACCCTGGGGCAGAACACGAATGTAGGGCCAACCAAAGGGGAGAGTGGTGGGACTTCCTTCTCAGCTTTGTCCTCTTGGGTCTGCGTGGTGGCGAGTCATGCGGTGCTTCAGGGTGCTCTGGGTGCGGAGGAGGGATGGTGTCCACCTCAGGAAGGCTGAGCTGGGTCTTATGTGAAGTTCAGGTGACGAATGAAAGAAGAATTTCATTTTCTAAGCCATTTCTCTGCCTGGTCCTTAGACCAGTATCCTCTGTGTTTAAACTGGGGAGCGGGAATGACCACCTTCATGACTCTAACAACAACCGAGAGTCAAAAGATGGAAGATTTCTGTAATTGTGAAGGATATAGTGACTGTGGGCTTCTAGAACACTCCCAGTCAGAGGTTCATTTTCACCCTTTTCCCCTCCCCTGGACAGATGGAAGCTAGCCTCGGAGGGGTGAGCATAGCCACAATAGACAAGCATCACCTTCGCTATTTTCCCAGGCATGGGGGAGGGGAGAAAGTTGTACTTTCTCAGCTCTCCAGCTTTCTCTGCTGTCTTAGCCTATGTATTCCTAAAGGAAAGCCAAGATGAAGGGTCACAAACAGGTAGTCTGAGAAATGAGACTAGATACCAGGAATGAGGGCTTCCCTGGTGGCTCAGATGGTAAAGAATCTGCCTGCAATGCTGGAGACCCGAATTCGATCCCTAGGTTGGGAAGATCCCCTGGAGGAGGGCATGGCAACCCACTCCAGTATTCTTGCCCAGAGAATCCCATGGACAGAGGAGCTTGATGGGCTACAGTCCACGGGGTTGCAGAGAGTCAAACACAACTGAGCAGCTAACACTTTCACCAGGAATGAGGAATGGGACAGTGTAACAGGGAAGGCAGAAGAGCCACTTGAAGAATGTCATGTTAATCCACAAATGACCAAGACACTCGTGAAAAAGTGCTCACTATCACTAGTCATCAGGGGAATCCAAATTTACATCTCAATGAGACACCCCCCAATGACCACTGAGATGGCTAAATTACAGAGACTGGCAGCTGCAGAGGTTGCTGAGAATGTGGAGTTACTGGAGCTCTCATAAATTATGGATAGAAGCATAAAGTGGAGACAGCCACTTAAAAACAATCTGACCATTTCTCATGAAACTAAACGTACATGTCTATGACCCAGCGATTCCATTCCTAAAAACTTACTCAGAATATCCATCCACAGCCAGACTTGGGTAGGAATGTTACCTACAGCAGCAAATATGAAGATCAGCATATTTACAGAAGGATAGATGAGCAAACCGGTTGCTGTGCAGTATTGTTTTCTGCAGCATCAGACTTTACTTTCACCACCAGACACATCCACCACAGAGCATCATTTCTGCTTTGGCTCAGCCTCTTTATTCTTTCTGGAGCTATTTCTCTGCTCTTCCTCAATAACATATTGAATACCTTCCAACCTGTGAGGCTCATCTTTCAGTCATGTCTTTTTGCCTTTTCATACTGTTCGTGGGGTGCTCAAGGTGAGAATACTGGAGTGGTTTGCCATTCTCTTCTCCAGTGGACCACGTTTTGTCAGAACTCTCCACTATGCTCCATCTGTCATGGGGGACCCTGCACAGCATGGCTCATAGCTTCACTGAATTACACAAGGCTGTGATCCACGTGGTCATTTTGCTTTCTGTGATCATGGTTTTCATTCTGGAGGCTGTGGGATTGTAGTTCTTGTTTCTGCTGTCAGCCCACTGATGGATGAGGATAAGAAGCTTGAGTATGGTTACAACATGGCATCTGGCTTCCTCCAGTGGGTGATGAAAGAGAAAGAGAGAGGTGACATACAGCCTTTTATGACCTAGTCCCAGGAGTTACGCACTGTCACTTCCACCTCATTCTGTTCCTTAGAAGTGAGTAACTAAGTACAGTCCATACTCAAGGGGAAGGGGATTAGGCTTCATCTTTTGAAGGAAGAAGCATCAAAGAACTTGCGGATATATTTTGAAACCACAGTGTATTTCCAGTAGAGTTCAACCTTTATCCTTACATGCGTATCAGTTCTGCATTAAATCCATTCTGTCTAGTCGCCTTCAAACTTTGGCCAGCTCCAAACCCTACAGAGATTTAATACAAGGTTAATAGAAGAAGTTACATTCCCTGTTGCTGCAACTTGTCCCAAGTCCATAATTAATATTTGTCATCTCCCTTCCTATGATCTGTCTGTGTTTCCCTTATGGTCAGCTGGTTCTTTGACTGGCTTTCATTATTTTCTTAAATGGATGAATGAAACCCTTGTCTGTGAAGTGTCTGGGCCTCTAGTTGCCTTCAGTTTGTAAGGCCGTTATTGTTACAGTAGCTCATTTCATCATCACTGATCACAGAATCATCAGCTGATATCCCAGTGAGTCTCTGTGTTCCAGATACACTCCTCTTTATGCACATTACCATGAAGAGCTAAGTCTGCTCTTGAATAATCAGAGTCAATTACTCTCGCCAGTATAAGAACACCTTTCTTTGCTTGCTAGTCTACTGCCACGAGGAGGCCAAAGTTAACAAGTGGAAGTCTCAAGTTCAGTGGAAGGCCACTATTATCCCTAGGGAAATAATTCTCCTACTTGAATGTAGGATGATTAATTCTACAGAAATTAATATAAAAGAATTATGGTAATGGGAAATGCAAATTTTAGCTAGATTAAAAGGGGTGATGGTGAGTTGGGGGCCGGTTTTCTGCTAATCCTGGACCAGTGTTGCTGGACACTGGGGATGTGGCATTGTGTACATACCACAGAGTATGTACATATGTACATGCTGTACATATACAGTATTCTGGAGGACAGTGTCTTAACAATAGGATATTTGCCCTGAGCTGACACTTAAGCTGAGTTATTTGAAGAACTTTCTAAGAGCTGCTTCCAGCCATGAGGGAGTGAGCCAGTTCTGGAATTACCTTTTGAACCTAAGCAAGTAGAAAACTAAACCAAATATAGGAAATGTCTTCAAACATTGGAGAAGAGTTGTGATCCCTGAGAAGCGGAAAGCAAATGGAGCAAGGGCTACCATCCCAGAGGCTTTCTGCTGGGAGGTAGCTCCAAGGCTGGGCTTCAGACAGGGGAATCTGTGTATATGGTTCCCATAAAAAATTACCAACATCCTCCTGATAGTTTATTAATGAAGGTGCCTTCAGATTTTAAAAATGTTTTCAGTATTACAGGGAAAAGAACAGAGTCAACTATTAGACTGTTGCCATTCTTTTAAAAAGTTACAAATGCTTGAGAATGTTTCAAAGTATTTTATTATGGAAAATGTTAAGCATACACAACATAGAAAGAATAGAATAATGAATCCCCATGTGTCCGCCAGCCTCTTAGGGGCTCTTTACCAAGACTCCAAAGAAATCTAGAATTCTGGGTTCACACTGCAGGTGACTAAGGTGGCCACTCAAAAGAAGGATGTTTTCTCACTGTTTCCTTCACAGCTTGAATGATCACATTGCCTACGCCAAGAAATGGATTTCTTCCCCTCCAGTGGGTTTGTCTGCCCAGGTTGTCTTTAACCAGAGGGGGTCAAGGCCAGAGATGAGGAGGGGTCTAGCTGTGCCTACTGGAGAGAGCAGTGTCCTCCTGTTTCTTAGTAATTCACTGTAAATCAGTTCTGATACTTGTCAGAGTTTTATTTAGCTCTGTTCTTATTTTCCTTCTGTTGGAATATCATTCGTTTTTCTTGGACTGTGGGATACGGTCCATGACCTTCACCTGGGCTCCAGCATTACTGTCTGTAGTATTTCACAGTAAATGAATTGGTATAACATCACCCATCTTCCTTCTATATTGTTTGACTCTTGCATTTTGATCAGCCTAGGCTGCTCACTGTTTTCCATCTTAGTTCAGGGAAACCAGAAAAAAATTGCTTTGAAATTGATTTTTTTTTTTTGGTATGTTTTTCTAATGAAATTCTGTGATGGCCTTGGTTGTGTTTTTCCAAATCTCCTCCCATCTCACTTCTGTTTTCACACTGAGATGCAGTTGTTTTTCACACTCTGGAGCACAGAAAAAAACATGGACTGAATTCTACGCTGAGCAGAACCCATTTGGACCTTTGGGTTTTACTGGGGGTACTGCATTTGAAAGAACATATTGGCAAATAGGAGTGTGTCAAGGGGAGAGTAAACAGATTGGTCTGGGAGCAATATATGAAGAACTAACCATGGAGAAAAAAAAAACCTGGGGAGACACAGTAGCTATCTGCAAAAGCTGTACTGAAAGCTAACTGTGAGAAATTAGAGAAAGGCAAATTTAGTTTTATAAGATCTTTATAATCTTATAAATTCTAAGAGTAGATTAGATTCGAAATATCCAGCATTTAAACTAGATTGTCTCATAAAGAAATGTGTTCTCCTGAGAGTCAGATAAAGGCCAGATAACATCTCTTAGGAATATACTTACAGAGGGTGTTCCCACTAACAACAGAAAACCTGTTTAGAGCACTTACTTTGTGCCACGTACCATTCTGAGCATCTTTCCTCTCTTACTAATTTAATCTCCAACGGCAGCCTTTTAGATAGGCGCTTTAGATTCATAGACTTTTATTCTAAAGGCTTAATAGAAAGGTGCATGGCAAATCTATCTGGTGTTAGAAAACACCCCCATGGAACTATCAAATACATTAATATTTCTGTGATAAGGCATGTGAATTTAACATTAAATGGAATACATACATGAATGGGTTAGATTTTGCTGCCAAATGAATTCAGGTCAGCTCTTCTCATGAAATAGATTTTGACATTATTTTTTCAACATTATTTATTTAAAAATATATTTATTTATGTATTCATTTGGCTTTGCCAGGTCTTAGTTGGGGCATTCAGGATCTTTAGTTGCGGCATGTGAGACAAGTTCCCTGGCCAGGGATCGAACCTGGGCCTCCTACATTCGGAGCGCAGAGTCTTAGCCATTGGACCACCAGGGAGATCCTTTGAAATAATTTTAGATTTATAGATTTTGAATTGTTGATGAGGGAATAGGGTCTCATTTTGTTATCTTTAGTTTGCTAATGAATACACTGAGGCATAGGGATTAAATAACTTGCACAAAGTCGTACTCTTAACTACCCCATGTGCTGCCTCTCACTAAGCTCCGCCTCCTCTTATTGAGTTGAATTAAGTGCCACCAGGTGTCTCCCAATTCTGGGAGCCTTGATTTCCTGACCTCTGACTCCAACCTGTCCCTCAAGCTCTTCCCACCAGCTAGAGATGCATTAGGGAGATGCAAGATCTGTTCCCAGAGGCCATGTTGAAATAAGAGCGATCTGGAAAAAGAGATGGCTTCTTTCTACTCCAGGTAGATTGTGCCTCATGGGTGGCATCTCAGTGTAATTGCCCTCCATGCACTAGGCCGAGCCAACTGAAGAGAAAATTATGTGTCATCATGATTTGTCTTCAGTGAACTTCCCTTTCGTATCTTTCCACCTGTTATCCAGACCACCACCGCCTGAATCCTGATGACTTGGGACTGCCTCCTTTCCATCCATGTCCCAGGAATGATTTTCCCAGAAAGGAGCTGATGTCTCTTAACCTTTCTTCCACCATCTAGAGATGCATTTTGGAGTAGTGGAAAGAAAATGGATTTGTACATTCAAATATCTGAATTTAGGTCCAGAGATGCAAACTTGGGCAAAGTCACTGAAACTCATTCATCACTTTGTGAAATGAGATAGATAGCACTTACCCAGGGATGAATTCTGATTTTATGGGCCTTGAAGTTTATCCTCTTTGGGGGACCCTTTTTAAATAAAAGAATACAAAATTGTGAATACAAATTGGGTGGGTATAAAATGTGTATTTATTTAGAAATGAAGCCCATAGACATATAAGGGAAGTACAATGCTTTGGAAGTGAAGTGTAAAGAAAGCATTAACAAAAGGTCTTTTTGTGTGCATATGAATATATCACTTGGGCCCCTTACCGGAGTTAGGAAGGGGTCCTAACCTTCAGCAAAGGGTCTTGAAGCTTAAGATGTATTAATATCATGATAAATTTGCTTCTTTCTCAGCCTCATAGAGTTATGAAAATTAAATCACAAGACTAAATATATGAAAACCTGTTTTGTAATTACTAAACATAGTGCCCTGTTAATCTTTATTCTGATGTCTGAATCCAAGCATAAATGATTATTCAATAAATGATGAAATGGATGAAATTTGTTCTCCCCCTAGTGTTAAATGGCTTATTGTATTAGTTTTCCTTAGACCTTTCAAAATTTATCAGAATAATATATGCGTACATTTTTACAAAATCGTCAAATATCGATAGAAGACTTGCAACAAAAAATGGCAATTCCATGTCTCATTATTTTCTAATCCCTCTTTCCAGAGTCAGTACATTTCTTCCATATTGCTAAAAAATACGTTTTATGTTGCCTTCTCCAGATTTATCGATGTTAGATAACATCTAGTAACATTTTATTATGGTAGAGAAGGATATTGCTTTCTTCTTCTCATTCTCCAATACAGTTTTACTATAATTTTATGACTAAATTAATATGAAATATTGTTTAGAGCCGAACCATAGTAAACTGTGATTATATTTCTTCTCATAGGCATCTTTTTTACTTTCCGAAAGTTGAAAAGTGTGACACTTTTTCTTAGCTTTTTGTTGTGTGTATACTTGAGTGTTCCCATTCTTCACAATAGCATTTTAGATGAGTTCACAGTTCAGTTCCCCGTACTGCAGAGAGCCAGGGAGCCTGGTATCCTTCTGCTAAAGACCGCTCTTGTAGCTCTGTGTGCGGCAGGATGGGATTTCCATGTGCTGGCAACTGGACATCTCCATCTCTCTCTCCCATGTTGGGTTTCCTACTTCCTGCATGCCTCCGTGTCCTCTTTCTTGGTTTAGACCCTCTCCTTTTGGTGGGTCTTATTCTGCTTCTGAAAGAGATGGGAATACCAGACCACTTGATCTGCCTCTTGAGAAATCTGTATGCAGGTCAGGAAGCAACAGTTAGAACTGGTCATGGAACAACAGACTGGTTCCAAATAGGAAAAGGAGTACGTCAAGGCTGTATATTGTCACCATGTTTATTTAACTTATATGCAGAGTACATCATGAGAAATGCTGGACTGGAAGAAACACAAGTTGGAATCAAAATTGCTGGGAGAAATATCAATAACCTCAGATATG
This sequence comes from Tragelaphus eurycerus, assembly GCA_935064755.1. Classification (NCBI taxonomy): domain Eukaryota; kingdom Metazoa; phylum Chordata; class Mammalia; order Artiodactyla; family Bovidae; genus Tragelaphus; species Tragelaphus eurycerus. The sequence continues at coordinate 8,096,849 of CAKXYN010000054.1, read as the reverse complement.
CGGATGACACCACCCTTATGGCAGAAAGTGAAGAGGAACTAAAAAGCCTCTTGATGAAAGTGAAAGTGGAGAGTGAAAAGGTTGACTTAAAGCTCAACATTCAGAAAACGAAGATCATGGCATCTGGTCCCATCACTACATGGGAAATAGATGGAGAAACAGTGTCAGACTTTCTTTTTCTGGGCTCCCAAATCACTGCAGATGGTGACTGCAGCCATGAAATTAAAAGACGCTTACTCCTTGGAAGGAAAGTTATGACCAACCTAGATAGCATATTCAAAAGCAGAGACATCACTTTGCCAACAAAGGTTCGCCTAGTCAAGGCTATGGTCTTTCCTGTGGTCATGTATGGATGTGAGAGTTGGACTGTGAAGAAGGCTGAGCGCCAAAGAATTGATGCTTTTGAACTGTGGTGTTGGAGAAGACTCTTGAGAGTCCCTTGGAGTGCAAGGAGATCCAACCAGTCCATTCTGAAGGAGATCAGCCCTGGGATTTCTTTGGAAGGAATGATGCTAAAGCTGAAACTCCAGTATTTTGGCCACCTCATGTGAAGAGTTGACTCATTGGAGAAGACTCTGATGCTGGGAGGGATTGAGGGCAAGAGGAGAAGGGGACGACAGAGGATGAGATGGCTGGATGGCATCACTGACTCGATGAATGTGAGTCTGAGTGACCTCCGGGAGTTGGTGATGGATAGGGAGGCCTGGCGTGCTGCGGTTCATGGGGTCGCAAAGAGTCGGACACGACTGAGCGACTGATCTGATCTGATCTGATCCGATCTGATTCTGCAATAGCTTCCTGAGTAAGGTTACTTGGGAGGTAAATTAACTGAGACTCTGAATGTCTCAAAAGTCTTTATTCTAGCCTTATAACTGATAGTTTAAATGAATCTAGACCTATAGGTTTAAAGTCATTTCAAATCATAATTTGGAAGGCATTCTGTTATATATGCGCATGCACGTGCACACACACACACACACACACACACACACACACACACAATACACACATATATTTAGCTTCTGGTATTACTCTTGAGAAGTTCTGGGAATTCAAATTCCCAATCAATCCTTCGTACCTGAAGATTTTTCCCCTTTGGAGATGGTCTAAGAATCCACAATAGCATCTGCGGTCGATTAGATTATTGCTCAGATATATTCACTGTTCTCCCTTTCTCTCCCACTCAGGTGAGCAGACTGTGCTTCCCAGCTGTTGGATTCTAAGCTTGGCCATGTGGCTTACTTTGGCTGATGGGATATTAGCAGACTGTTGCAAGCAGAAGTTGAAAAGCATTTATGTGATTAAGCTTGCTCTCTCACGGTTTGTCACCAGAAGCAGCAGAACACGCTGATGACTAGCCCATTGGTTCTAATAGATGGAACAAAGCCAGTCAGTCCTGGCCAAGTTCAGCCTAAATCAGCAAAGCTCCCCAGCTGAGCCTAGTGGAGATCTGCCAACTCTCAGCTGATTCACAGATCAATGATAATAAATTGCTGTTATTTTAAGCCACTGAGTTTTTGGATGTTTGTCATATAGCATTTTGTGGCAATGGCTTTTGGTGTCAGGGATTGGTATCTATTGGTATTAGGAATTGGTATCAGCAGTAGGATATAGACAGAAGAGAAGCAAAAAATATGTGGCATTGGTTTGGGGACTGAATGGTAGGCAACAGAAGCCTAATAAGAGGCTGGAAATAAAATCTAGATCTGTGTTATGTAGGAATGAAATGGTTCGTGAATGTTTGGCAACTTGGAATATTCACCTAAAAATATTAAGATTTGTGCTGAGAGAGCTACAGAGAAAATGATGGAAGGGTGAACTTGTTGTATGTAGCTACAGATAATAGACATGCAAGAAAGAAATGAATTCCTAGGTGAACCAGCCAGTTTTCAAGGAAAATGTAGATGATATAGAGTCCAGGACTAGCTGAGTTGGAGAATAGCTTTTTCACCTTCAGCTGGTGGCTTGGTGGCGAGTCAGCTGCATTGGCCCCTCTTTCCTGGGGGGCTCAGCAGTCTGTCCTCATGCCTGTGCTGACTGGAGGTTTGCCACTGCTCCTCACAGAGCTCCAGCGGGCACCACTGTCTGAGGACTTACAGATTGCTTGTCACCAACTCAAAGGACATGAATTCAGGAAACTCTGGGAGATAGAAGCACAGGTTGGAATCAAGATTGCCGGGAGAAATATCAATAACCTCAGATATGCAGATGACACCACCCTTATGGCAGAAAGTCAAGAGGAACTAAAAAGCCTCTTGATGAAAGTGAAAGAGGAGAGTGAAAAAGTTGGCTTAACATTCAGAAAACTAAGATCATGGCATCTGGTCCCATCACTTCATGGGAAACAAATGAGGAAACAGTGAGAGACTTTATTTTTTTTTGGGCTCCAAAACCACTGCAGATAGTGACTGCAGCCATGAAATTAAAAGATGCTTGCTCTTTGGAAGAAAAACTATGACCAACCTAGACAGCATATTAGAAAGCAGAGACATTACTTTGCCAACAAAGGTCCATTTAGTCAAAGCTATGGTTTTTCCAGTAGTCATGTATGGATATGAGAGTTGGACTATAAAGAAAGCTGAAAACCAAAGAATTGATACTTTTGAACTGTAGTGTTGGAGAAGACTCTTAAGAATTGCTTGGACTATAAGGAGATCCAACCAGTCTTCCCTAAAGGCAATTAGTCCTGAATATTCATTGGAAGGACTGATGCCAAAGCTGAAACTCCAATACTCTAGCCACCTGATGCGAAGAACTGACTTGTTGGAAAAGACCCTGATGTTGGGAAAGACTGAAGGCAGGAGGAGAAGGGGACAGCAGAGGATGAGATGGTTGAATGGCATCACCGACTCGATGGACATGAGTTTGAGTAAGCTCCAGGAGTTGGTGATGGACAGGGAAGCCTGGTGTGGGGGTCCATGGGGGTCACAAAGAGTCGGACACAACTTAGCTACTGAACAGCAGCAACAAGTCATGAAATCACACACAGCGTAATGTCAGCTATCAGATCCACTTCATACGAAAGGAGTTGTGAGAGGAGGCTCATTACCATGGACTCCACTGATCATATCACATATTGTATCACCTAGAAGGAGCAAGCTTCATAAAGAGCTGGAATGGTCACTACGGCACAGGTGTAACTCCAGCTTGGAGACAGCTGTACCTAGAAAGGGTAGGGTTACAACCTTCAGGAGGCACTGTGCACATTACATCAGGTCTTCTGTATGATGTGCGTCCTTAGTGGGAAGACTGTGCAGGTCTGGGAACCAAGGGGTGGAAGCAGGAGAGGTATCATCAGTCCCAACAGCCCACTGGGGAGCTCGGTGTTTCTTGTCTCTGCAGCTCTGTGTTAGAGGTCCTGCTACCCAAATGCAGTGCACTCTTAACAGGAAATACAGCAAGGGTCCCACTGAACCACTTGCTACAGCTGGGACCAGGGCATTTTGGATGCCTTGTAACCCGAGACCAGCAGATGAAGTGAGTCCTCGTCTAGGCAGAGATCATTGTCTTTGGTCCGTAGAAGAAGTTGGAGCCGCTTTTTACACAATGGGGGCAAGGAAGAAATGTCTTTGGATCCCAGCTGATCCTCATGGGCACCTCTTCTCCACTCTTGCTCAATTTTTGAACAGATATGGGCAACAAGTTCTGCCTGAAAAGAATGTAATTACTAAGACACGTCTAGAATGAAAGTTTGGGTCATCTCACTAAGTAAGCCACCAAAAAGCTGCAGAATTGATAACTGAGGGCGAGGGAAATTTAGATCAGACGGTGTAGGTGGAAGAGAATGGATCGAGACAAATGTCAGCAACAGGGGCTATAGTTCTTCCCATAACTTCCCTCTTCTAAATTTTTCCTCTGGAAGAGAGACCAGTAGGAACCATGGGGCATTTGGCCTGTAAAGGGCAAGAAATGGACAGTGGCAGCCATAACAGTTCACTGTTTAGCCATCCCTTAAAGATAATCTGCTGTGTAAATCAGAGTTGACTGATAGCCCAGCTGCCACATCTCTGTATTCAATGCCTTGTGAACAAAGCGGCCATCCTTCCCTCAGGCGGCTTCCAGTTGATAACTGAATAAGGTGAGGGTACTAGAGTGGGGCTGGGCTTCCCCATTGGTTCAGTGGTAAAGAATCTGCCTGCCAGGCATGAGACATGGGTTCAATCCCTGGGTTGGGAAGATGCCCTGGAGAAAGAAATGGCAACCCACTCCAGTATTCTTGCCTGGGAAATCCCATGGACAGAGGAGCCTGGTGGGCTACAGTCCATGGGGTCCCAAAAGAGTTGGGCACAACTGACCGACTAAACAGCAACAGCAACTAGGGTGAGGCTTGGCCTACCTGAGGTGGAGCTCCTTTCATGAACAGCCTTGGGTTCAGAGACTCCTCTTTGGCCTGGCTGAGACCTTTGCAGAACTGTTCTGGATTCTGAAGCTTTTCCTGGTCAAGTCTGTCTTTCCCTTCTCCTCTCATAGGTATCAGACCTGCATTGTGATCTGAAGGCTCTGCCTGTCTATTCTTGCTCTCTATCCATTTATCCTTCACGGGCATTCCCCCCACTAAGTCTCTTGTACGTATCACCGCCTCTTGGTCCTCCTCAGAGGATCTGTCCCAGGGTGGTTTTTTGGCTCTGGCAATGGACATACTATGACTTGGCATAGTCTCTGTTCGCTGACACTTGGGGGACCCTTTCCATTGAGGGAGTCAAGACTTTCAGTTAGAGGAAATTTTATGTCTTCTTTTCAAATCTTTGCAAATTTCCTTTTCTGGAGCTTGTATTAGTCGAATATTGGACCTTGGGGATCAAGCTTCTAATTTCCATGTCTTTTCTATTGTTCATATCTTTGTCTTTTTATTCTACTTTCTGGGAGACTTTCAACTTTATCATCACACTTTTCTATCCATTTTCCAAATTTCAGATCTCTTATTCTTAATTTCCAAGAGTTCATTCTTATTTTCCAATTATCTGTTTTCTTTAGTATCTTCTTTTTATTTCCTGAATGTACTTTCTCTTCTTGTCTAAGGGTGTTATTTCTAGGTTTTTATTTTTTTCTTCTGGTCTTTGGAGTGTTCATGATTCCTGGTATTGTTTTACTTCCTCTTACTTGCTTAGGAGTTAGGCACCTTTCTCTACTTTGCTCAGGCCGGAATCTTCCAGTCATTCTGTCTTTACATATTGTGATTTGAGAAGAGGAGAGCCTAGTGGTTTCATCAGAAAATGGTGTGTTTCTATTTCTCATCTTATTTGCTGAGAGGTGAAAGGGGAAAAACTGTCTTCTTTACCACCTTATAACTGGAATTCTTCCCTGACTTTTTTCATGTTGGAAGAGTAAATGCCTCCCTCCTAACTAGCTTGTGTAGGGTTATGCCAGGAGAGCCCGCCCTGGAGGCCTTGGAGAACCAACAGTGCAGGGTACATGGATGCAGCTGGATTGAATGCCAAGAGCAGGAAGCATGGCGGAGCTGGGAAAGAGCACTTTTCCAAATGGCCTGTTCAGAGACAGGTTGGGAATTGTTAACTGAGTTGAGATAGACTCAGGGGGCTTCCCTGGTAGCTCAGCTGGTAAAAACAATCCGCCTGCAATACAGGAGACCCCGGTTCAATTCCTGGGTCAGGAAGTTCCCCTGGAGAGGGGATAGGCTACCCACTCCAGTATTCTTGGGCTTCCCTGGTGGCTCAAATGGTAAAGAATCTACCTACAATGCATGAGACCTGGGTTTGATCCCTGGGTTGGGAAGAGCCCCTGGAGGAGGGCATGGCAGTCCATCCAGTGTTCTTGCCTGGAGAATCCTATGGACTGGCTACAGTCCTTAGGGTCAAAAAGAGTCAGACACAGCTGAAGCGATTGAGGACAGGACAGGACAGACTCAGATATGGAAGAAGGAACAGATAGGAGAAGCTCTAGTGTTCATCAGAGTCAAGATGGAAGCAGCTTATTTGAATTTCCTGTGCAAGTTCTTCTAGCGGCCATGTCAGACCTGTCTGGGTGCCACTGCCTTCTTGGTCCTTAAGTATCTTAAGACAAAGTAGGGAACAGCAGTGATCAGGTTCTCGAATCAGCAAGTGCTCTGTAGAAGAGATCACTTGACCAAAATCTCAGAAAGTCACACTCTTGCTCCAGTTCTGAGTCTGCCTACTTTGCCCTCACATTTTGTATATCTTGTTCAATTTGGGCATTCTTGTCCCCTCCTGGAGAATAAAGTGTGGAGGATGTCGGTGGTATGGCTAGAGATTGGCCATTATTAAAGCAAAGGGGAGACTTCAGCATCTGAGACGGCTGAGGGGGACACCAGATCCACAGACTAACCAGAGCAAAGGCACAGGTGTGCTGCCCACCCGAGAATCATTACAGCTAAGAGTGACTGCCCGGTAGCAGGAGAAACCCCCTCCCTTCCCTGGCACCTCATGTTGATCCTGACCAAATTCTCAAACCCATATATCTGGGCATCTGGTGTGACGAGTCCAAGGGCACTCCTCAGGACATGCAGTCTGAATATCTGAAACAGGTACCTTGGAAGCCTACAGTGATTCCTGATCACCACCCCCTCCCCTGGAACCGTTCACTCTCTGTCCCTGCTTTCAGGCTCAAAATGATTCAGTTAGGAGTCTCCTAGGACAAGTGACACTTTTTCCTCTTGCCTCTCTTTTTTTCTCCCAAAATCTTGTGTATCTTGTGTAGAACAACTGGGTGTGGATTATCCACCTGAGGGGCTTCCCTGATAGCTCGGTTGATAAAGAATCTGCCTGCAATCCAGGAAACCCCAGTTCGATTTCTGAGTTGGGAAGATCCACTAGAGAAGGAGGGATAAGCTACCCACTGCTGTATTCTTGGGCTTCCCTGGTGGCTCATCTGGTAAAGAATCCACCTGCAATGTAGGAGACCTGGTTTCAATCCCTGGGTTGGGAAAATCCTCTGGAGAAGGGAACAGCTACCCACCCTAGTATTCCAGTCTGGAGAATTCCATGGACTATATAGTCTGTAAGGTCGCAAAGAGTCAGACAGGACGAAGTGACTTTCACTTTCACTTTGTCTACCTGAGAGCCCTTTCCAGAACAAGGTGTTTTCAGGACAGGTAAAGGGGCTGCTCTCATTCTAGTGTGCAGTGATGATTAATAAGATTTCCTTATTTCCTGTGAGTTTGTTTATCAAACACTCTGCTAAGTCACTTCAGTCGTGTCCGACTCTGTGCAACCCCATAGATGGAAGCCCACCAGGCTCTCCCATCCCTGGGATTCGCCAGGCAAGAACACTGGAGTGGGTTGCCATTTCCTTCTCCAATGCATGAAAATGAAAAGTGAAAGGGAAGTCGCTCAGTCGTGTCTGACTATTAGCGACCCCATGGACTGCAGCCTACCAGGCTCCGCCGTCCATGGGATTTTCCAGGCAAGAGTACTGGAGTGGGGTGCCATTGCCTTCTCCGATCAAACACTCTAGTGTGGAATTTATTTAGGAAAAACAAATTACTTTCTAACTTCCACTGCTGTGCTGAGAAGAATAGAGATTCATGATGTAGGAAGCCCCAAATAGGAAAACCTTCTTGTTTTCTCCTTTGAATTAATCAATTATCAGTTAATCGATTATTTTCCATTTTTTCTGCTTGCTTATATTTCCCACAATCTAAGGAAAGTTATGACCAACCTAGATAGCATATTCAAAAGCAGAGACATTACTTTACCAACAAAGGTTCGCCTAGTCAAGGCTATGGTCTTTCCTGTGGTCATGTATGGATGTGAGAGCTGGACTGTGAAGAAGGCTGAGCGCCGAAGAATTGATGCTTTTGAACTGTGGTGTTGGAGAAGACTCTTGAGAGTCCCTTGGACTGCAAGAAGATCCAACCAGTCCATTCTGAAGGAGATCAATCCTGGAATTTCTTTGGAAGGAATGATGCTAAAGCTGAAACTCCAGTATTTTGGCCACCTCATGCAAAGAGCTGACTCATTGGAGAAGACTCTGATGCTGGGAGGGATTGGGGGCAGGGGGAGAAGGGGACGACAGAGGATGAGATGGCTGGATGGCATCACTGACTTGATGGATGCGAGTCTGAATGACCTCCGGGAGCTGGTGATGGACAGGGAGGCCTGGCGTGTTGCAGTTCATGGGGTCGCAAAGAGTCGGACACGACTGAGCTACTGATCTGATCTGATCTGAGTCTCATCTTCCCACTTTGCCCATTTGTCAATCTGTTGATTGTGTAAATATAGTTTTGTGTAAATATAGTTCTTGTTGATTCGTTTAAATATTAACCATAACCACTGCCACCCTAAAGTCTTGTACTGCAGTTCTAGCAGAGCAAATTTTAACACTAACCCGTGATTGCTTATGTGTGTGTGATTTGTTTTTTATTTAGCCTGTTGGGTGCCGTCTATGGGGTTGCACAGAGTCGGACACGACTGACATGACTTAGCAGCAGCAGCAGACACTTTGAGCTAAATTCAGAGCATGAAGCAGTCATAGGTAAAACTAACAGTTAGTAAGCCAAGCTTGCAAAAGAGGCAAGGAAATGTCAAGTCATTAATGAAAATGACTCTGACTTCTCTGTTGAAGTGAAGTTGTTCCCAGTAAGTCAACATCTGTCACAATCTATGTCAAAGGGAGAACAGGCTACACAACAACCCATTTCAAAACCCAGCTGCAAAACATTAAATCTGAGCACAGAGGCCTTTGGGCAGCGTGAGTCTAACTTCTCTGCAGCCCGATAGCTGCCAAGGGAAACAGGGCTCTCCGCAGGGAGCCCCCTGGGGCTCAGCCCCTTCCCTTCTGCTTTATTTCTCCTTTTGGCTAAAGTGAGTGAGGCCACTGCCTGCTGACCACAGACTTGGGGATAACCTTTCAGTACAGCTAAGTCCAACGTGTTCATCCAGGGAACTATGATTTAAGTAAACAGTGGTGGTTTTAACCTACCAGGTGTGGGGGTGGTTTGTTACATACCAATATATTCTGATACAGTGTACTTCTCTGTACATTTTATGTCAAATTGGAAAAAATTCTCAAGCATTATCCCTTCAAGTATTGCCTCTTTCCCATTTCCTATTTACCCCATCCATAACTTTGACAGGTACAGTTTGTGTTATTTATGATTCTGTCATTCATGATTCTTTTATCATTATTATTTTACTTTTGTGTGTGTGTGTATTTCCTACTTTTTTTTTTTTCCTCTGCTGTGTTTTTGTTTTTAAAATTTGTCCTTTGTGATTTTTTTTTAACAGCTCTTTTTTTTTTGATATGGACTGTTTTTTTAAAAGTCTCTATTGAATTTGTTACAGTATTGCTTCTGTTTCATGTTTTGGATTTTTGGCCTTGAGGCATGTGGGATCTTAACTCCCTGACCAGGGATCACACTTACACCCACTGCACTGGAAGGCAAGGTCGTAAACACTGGACCACCAGGGAGGTCCCTGTCCTTTGTGATCCTTAAACTCTCCTCTTTCTGCCTCACCCCTCTCCCCCCATTTTCTACTCAAGTATTAAATATATCTATTTAGTTTTGACTTTCAATGGATATGTTTCATTTATAAAAGAACTCTCTGGTCCTTTTCTTTTCCCATGATTTTCTGTTTTCTATTATATATTCTATTCCTTCTTTCATTTTGAAGTCATCTAAAGCATACTCACTTTGTAGTCATCTATAGATTGATCTAGTTTCTCTATTTCTTGGGGCGTTATTTCCCGTGTTAATTTCACGATCTGACACTCGGTGGTTTCCTCATATGATTAATTTTTATTATGAGCTTATTTTCAGCAGGGTTTTTCCCTTTGGGGGAAGAACTGTGTGCCTGGGGTGTTAGATTGTCCTTTCACCGTGCCTGCCGGTTGGCTTCTGCTGGAGTCCTGGAGATCTCACCAGCTCTCAACTCGCCTTTATGTTTCCTCTCAGCCTGGTATTTCTGACTGACAGGGAAAATTGAGAACTCATCAGTGTTGACACAGGCATGGTTTCAAGTTTTTGTGGATGAATTCTTTTTTCACCTGTAGCCTGAGTGCACAGGGACTTACTGATCCTGTTTCTACCAGCAGCCTCGCTCTCAGGAACTCAGAGTTTGCAGATTGCTCAATTCCTGTTGCCTTCCTTCCTCACACCAGACAGCATCCTATTGACTGCAAGGCTGTTAAAATCCCTAGCTAGTCCAAACACACTGCGATGGCATTAGTTCCTACTTACTGCTCAGCCTCTGTTTCTCAGTAGTAGTAGCTGAAGGGGAACTCTTCTGCATCAACTCAGAGGTTCTCTTTACACACTTTTGAGATGTAATTTTATAATAATGAAAGGTAAAGTTTACAAGAAAGACATAAGATTTGGGAATCTGTATGTGTTGAATCACATACGTACGTTGCATCAAGACATACGAAGCAAAATTTGTTAGAAGCACAGTCATAGTGGAGACTTTAACAAGCTACACTGAGACTTTACCAAATCTAGAAAGTAAAAGTTAAGCACAACACAAGGATATGAACATCACTGTGGACAAGGCAGGCTTGGTATATTCATATCACACAGTAACCTAGAGACAGTGAATATACATGTTCTGATGCTCATTTGACGTGAAAACCCTCAAGAATTTAAACAGCAGCTGACGGAGTTGAATTGCTCACGACTTGTTGCCAAAAGACATTTGCTGTACCGGCGTCACAGAAGGTCATCTGTTGTGAATCTCTCGTGTGTCCAACTCAGAGGTGAACTCTGTGGGTGGGCCGCTGGAGTCGTCCTCTGAACCATCTCCAGCTCTGCAGGTACATCACAGAGGCACCTGGTTCAGCTGCAATCCAGAGACAGGGTCATATCCAACTTTGGCTATTTCTGTGCAGACCACAGATCCTTGAAGCGGGACTTCCCTCCTCACCAGCATCCAACTCAACAAACCCAGCTGCCCACTTACCCGGTAGCCACTACCCAGTAACTCCTACTGCCAATACCATGAGATTTTCTTTGAAAACTTTACAGCTTATTATTGCTTGTAATTGTGAAAAATTGAGGGAAAAAACCTGAAATGCCTATCAAAGGGGGGATGGATAAATAAAATGTGGCATATTCATATTATTGTGATATGAATTTTATCATAATATCCTAATATTCTAGTGTATTATGATATGAACCCTTATAATAGCCATTAGAAGGAATAGGGGACTTTCCTGGTGGCTCAGCAGTAGACAGTCTACCTGTGGTGCAGGAGCCGCAGGAGACACGGGTTCAATCCCTGCATCAGGAAGATCCCCTCGAGGAGGGCATGGCAACCTACTCCAGTATTCCTGCCTGAAGAATCCCATGGACAGAGGAGCCTGGTGGGCTACAATCCAGAGGGTTGCAAAGAGTCAGACACGACTGAAGCGACTTAGCACACATGCGTGCAGAAAGAATGGACTCTACCTATATATACCATAATATATCCATGTATAGAATATCTTTGTGTAATGTCAACTCATGACATGGAATAAAAAGGAAAGTGTGGCGTAAAACATGCTTTCATTTACATGAATTTTGAAACACAGTATGTATTATTTAAAGATAAATGTATACATGTAAGACTTTCCTGGTGGCTCAGATGGTAAAGCATCTGCCTGCAATGCAGGAGACCCAGGTTCAATCCCTGGGTCAGGAAGATGCCCTGGAGAAAGAAATGGCAACCCACTCCAGTACTCTTGCCTGGAAAATTCCATGGACAGAGGAGCCTAATAGGCTACAGTCCATGGGGTCGCAAACAGTTGGACACTACTGAGTGACTTCACTTTCTTCTTTCTATATACATGTAAAATTACTACAGATGGCTGGGATATACACTAAATCCATGATAGTTGCTTCCAGGGACTGGGCTGAAGAAAAAGAATTTGACTGGGGACCACTATTATCTGTTTAATTTATTTTATATAAATGCTACTGAGGCAAATATGATGAACTGTTAATGAGGGTCAATTCTGAGAGGAAAAATATATGTGTGCTCACGTTAGTCTTTTTGCATTTTCTCTTTTTTTTTACAACTTTATTGTGTTATAAATGATGTACAGTAAACTGCACTTATTTAAAGTGTACAATGTGATCAATTTTGACAGACGTATACACCCATGAAACCATTGCCACATGACGACAATGAATATTTACATCACCTCCAACAGTTTCTTCAAGCCCTTTTGAATCCATTTCTCCTTCCTGCCTTGGACTTGGGCAAACATTGATTTGCTTTCTGTCATATAGATTAGTTTGCTTTTTCTAGAATTTTATTTGAATGGAGTCCTACCGCATGTGCTTTTCTCGGGGTTGGTGGTGGTGGTTTTTTGGTCGCTAAGTCATGTCCGACTCTTTGCAATCCCATGGACTGCAGCACCCCAGGCTTCCCTGTCCTTCACCATTTCCAGGAGCTTGCTCAAACTCATGTCCATTGGTCAGTGATGCCATCCAGCCATCTCATCCTCTGTTGTCCCCTTCTCCTCCTGCCCTCAATCTTTCCCAGCATCAGGGTCCTTTCCAATGAGGCTCTTTGTATCAGGTGGCCAAAGTTTTGGAACTTCAGCTTTAGCATCAGTCCTTCCAGTGAGTCTTCAGGATTGATTCCTTTAGGATTGACTGGTTGGATCTCCTTTCTGTTCAAGAGTCTTCTCCAGCACCACAGTTCAAAAGCATTTTTTGACACTCAGCCATCTTTACGGTCCAGCTCTCACATCCGTACATGCCTCCTGGAAAAACCATAGCTTTGATTATACGGACCTTTGTCGGCAAAGTGATGTCTCCGCTTTTTAAAACACTGTCTAATTTTGTCATAGCTTTTCTTCTAAGGAGCAAACATCTTTTAATTTCATGGTTGCAGCCACCATCTGCAAAAGGTATGGTTGCTTTCATTCATTTTCTCAAAAGAATAACAATTTCTCAAAATAAAAACTATTTAAAAATCTTTAAAAACAATTTGAAAAACAATATGAAGCATATAATCTGTGATTGAGAAATAGAGGAGGGAGAACATCTGTGGGAAGGAGGTACCATTTGGGATACACTCCCATTTGGTAAGAACAAGTGTATCTACTCTAATGTCTTCAATAGTCACCAAAATCTTCCCACATATAACTTGTACTTTGGAATTATCTGTCACTGCCTGAAATTGCACAGAAGAGAATCTTTTGAATATCTAAGATACCCATTTAAAAACAGGGGCATCATTGAGAATTCATTCACAGCATTTGCTTTGATGAGATGCCCGTCATTCTAGCCCCACCTGGACTTGGCTTTACTGAGGGGATAGGTGCTGGGTCACGGGCGGGGGGAGCTCAGGTGTACTGAAGCATGGAGAGTTGGGGGTGGAGGGAGAACTGAGTGAGGCAGCAGCCTAGGAGACTTGCAACAGCACTGGGATCCTGAGAACTAGGAGACCGGGACAAGAATCCAGAGAGGGCCAGACAAAGAATGTGGGAAGATATCCCAGGTTAGTTCAGTTCAGTTCAGTCGCTCAGTCGTGTCCCGACTCTTTGCGACCCCATGAATTGCAACACACCAGGCCTCCCTGTCCATCACCAACTCCCGGAGTTCACTCAAATTCATGTCCATCGAGTCAGTGATGCCATCCAGCCATCTCATCCTTTGTCGTCTCCTTCTCCTCCTGTCCCGGAGAAGGCAATGGCACCCCACTCCAGTACTCTTGCCTAGAAAATCCCATGGATGGAGAAGCCTGGAAGGCTGCAGTCCATGGGGTCGCTGAGGGTCGAACACGACTGAGCGACTTTACTTTCACGCATTGGAGAAGGAAATGGCAACCCACTCTAGTGTTCTTGCCTGGAGAATCCCAGGGACGGGGGAGCCTGGTAGGCTGCCGTCTATGGGGTCACACAGAGTCGGACACGACTGAAGTGACTTAGCCTAGCCTAGCCTAGCCTCTCCTCCTGTCCCCAATCCCTCCCAGCATGAGGATCTTTTCCAATGAGTCGCATGAGGTGGCCAAAGTATTGGAGTTTCAGCTTTAGCATCATTCCTTCCAATGAACACCCAGGCTGATGTCCTTTAGAATGGACTTGTTGGATCTCCTTGCAGTCCAAGGGACTCTCAAGAGTCTTCTCCAACACCACAGTTCAAAAGCATCAATTCTTTGGTGCTCAGCTTTTGCCTCAGATCATGAACTCCTTATTGCCAAATTCAGACTTAAATTGAAGAAAGGAGGGAAAACCACTAGACCATTCAGGTATGACCTAAATCAAATCCCTTATGACTACACAGTGGAAGTGAGAAATAGATTTAAGGGACTAGATCTGATAGATAGAGTGCCTGATGAACTATGGACGGAGGTTTGTGACATTGTACAGGAGACAGGGATCAAGACCATCCCCATGGAAAAGAAATGCAGAAAAGTAAAATGGCTGTCTGGGGAGGCCTTACAAAGCTGTGAAAAGAAGAGAACCAAAAAACAAAGGAGAAAAGAAAAGAGAAAAGCATCTGAATGCAGAGTTCCAGAGAATAGCAAGGAGAGATAAGAAAGCCTTCCTCAGTGATCAATGCAAAGAAATAGAGGAAAACAACAGAATGGGAAAGACTAGAGCTCTCTTCCAGAGAAGGCAATGGCAACCCACTCCAGTACTCTTGCCTGGCAAATCCCATGGATGGAGGAGCCTGGTAGGCTGCAGTCCATGGGGTCGCTAAGAGTAGGACACGACTGAGCGACTTCACTTTCCCTTTTCACTTTCATGCATTGTAGAAGGAAATGGCAACCCACTCCTGTGTTCTTGCCTGGAGAATCCCAGGGATGGGGGAGCCTGGTGGGCTGCTGTTTCTAGGGTCGCACAGAGTCAGACACGACTGAAGCGACTTAGCAGCAGCAGCAGAGATCTCTTCAAGAAAATTAGAGATACCAAAGGAACAATTCATGCAAAGATGGGCTTGATAAAGGACAGAAATGGTATGGACCTAACAGAAGCAGAAGATATTAAGAAGATGTGGCAAGAATACACAGAAGAACTGTACAAAAAAGATCTTCACGACCCAGATAATCACAATGGTGTGATCACTCACCTAGAGTCAGACATCCTGGAATGTGAAGTCAAGTGGGCCTTAGAAAGCATCACTACGAACAAAGCTAGTGGAGGTGATGGCATTCCAGTTGAGCTATTTCAAATCCTGAAAGATGATGCTCTTAAAGTGCTGCAGTCAATATGCCAGCAAATTTGGAAAACTCAGC
The DNA here is from genome assembly GCA_935064755.1 of Tragelaphus eurycerus. NCBI lineage: Eukaryota > Metazoa > Chordata > Mammalia > Artiodactyla > Bovidae > Tragelaphus > Tragelaphus eurycerus. The sequence goes on along the minus strand of CAKXYN010000054.1, from coordinate 8,081,709 downwards.
AGTGGCCACAGGACTGGAAAAGGTCAGTTTTCATTCCAATCCCAGGTTGAGGGTCATCCATTTCTTCCTCAATTTCCTCTGCTGAGAAATTGAGGAAGAAGTTCTCATTTCACCTTCCTGCATCTCTTAAGCTTCAGATCAGAGAATTCTTATTCTCTAAGTTCAACCTGATATCATTATTGCTCTGTGAACTAACGTGGCTTTTGGATTTTTTTTTGGCTGGATTAGGAGCCATTGTTTCTGTGGGAAAATGTGCCCAGTCGTATTCTTTTTTCTTTTTTAAATCAAGCTTCTCCTCAAAGCTTCCTCTGCTCAGTGCCTGGAGTTTTCTTTTTATTTATCTATTTAAATTTTTATTTATTTATTTTTGGCTGTGCTGGGTCTTCATTGCGATGCATGGGCTTCTCACTGAGGTGACTTCTCATGCATCAGCACAGGCTTAGCTGTTTTGCTACATGTGGGATCTTCCCAGGCCAGGGATTGAACCCATGTCCCCTGCAATGGCAGGCTGACCCTTAACCTCTGGACCACCAGCAAAGTCGTCCAAATTTCAAATAACTGATCTACAAAGAAAGTTTTGAAACATAACTTGTTATATGCCAGCCAGGAACTCCTTAGGTATATAAATCTTTGTACAATGAGCTATGTTGTAATGGAAATATTTTCACAGATATAATTCTTAATCTATAGCCAATATCAGTCATTAAAACATACTGTTCAGTCCTGGGGCCCATAAGAGTAGGATGTTACGGAGAAATTGGAAAGGAGCCAGTGGAGACAGAGAAAATGATGGAAGGTTTTGAAAAATAGCCCTTCAGGGAAAAGTCTACATTAGTTCAGAGAAGAGAGGTATGAGTAGACTGGATATCAGTCTTCAAACTATAAAAGGATGTTACATTATTAACACTTAGTCTTTCTTCTGTGTGTTCACAGAGGGAGATAGGAGAGAAAATGAGCGTCAGCCACAGCAGGAGGATATAGGCTGGTCAGAGGTCCCCAGCCCCTGAAGGTCAGAATCCAGTCTCAGGTAACCATGCTTCTTTCTCACAAGGGAGGACGTCATTCTTGAGGTTTTTCAAGAGGTCTCTCTGCTCAGTGGCAGGCTAACATCTGTCCAGGTGGTTTGCACATAGTACTATTTAGAAAACTGATGAACTCTGTCCAAACACAGGAGATACTTCAAGGCTGCAAAGAGTAAAGGAAGGCAAGAGAGAAAGGCCAGACAAGGGAGCTCAAAGCCTTCTCTCCATCCATCGTGGGACAAGGCTGCTCCAAACAGCAGGGCCCCCTTGGAGTGGAGTATATGGGGGCGGGCAGCCCCTCTGCCCTCTGGGAGGCTGGGCCACAAATCGGAGGCTGGAGGCCAGCCTGGTCATCATTGTGCTTCCAGGGGCTGTTGACAAACAAATGCCTCCAGGAGAGAGCATCTGGGGACAGAAACTGGAAACTGGGTCACATGAGGAATAGTTGAGGAAAATAATTGACCTGGAGAAGATAAGCTGGAAACCAGTGAGGACAAGAAAGTTGCCAATATTTGAAGTGCTGTCGGGCTCAGGAGAGATTAGCATGGTGCCCTGTGCAGCCCCAGAGGGAAAAGAAGAGCCAGTGCGTACAGATTGCAGGGGTAGAGTCGGCTGGAAAGGAGAAAGTGTTTTATAATGGGAGATACTCAAAGAGGACTGAGGCGCCTACTGACACAGGAAGTGTTTGTGCCAAGACTGGATGAGTATCTCACAAGATCATTGACAGAAGAATTTCTGGCTCCCCGCCCCCCACCCCCACCTCCCCAATCAAGGGAAAGTTCTTAGAGAGTGAGCTGAGCTAGCAACAAAACATCTTTCACCTGATTCTCAGGAAAGGTGGGCTTTGCGTCTCAACCACTAGAGGGCGTCAGGACAGCAGTGTTCCAGAGCCGTCATCCAGGCTCTTCAAGTAGCAAGTGATATCAATCTGGTCCTGGCTCCTGCCTCCTTAATTCCGCCTTTTACATCTCCTCCACGAATCTTTCCGGAATGCTTGCATCTGATTAAATTCTTTAGTATCCAAGGAGGGGACTCTGTACGTCCTGAGGCACAATTACCTGTTGTTTGTACTTTAAAGCTGAGTTTATTAATTGTATAAATAGATTAAACAATATTCCTCTGAAAATTCAAATACTCTTTATACAACTAAAAAAAAATTTAAAATTTATGAATTTAACCAATATAACATTTTCCAAGCATTTAAACGTTAACTTACAAGCTGATTTTGTCCAAAATCACGAGTATCCTATATCTGAATCTTTTAAATGCTACAAATGCCTTTAAAAGTAGAAACATATATATTGAATTATTAAATGATTACAACACTATTATATTTATACTTATGCTATTATAAAGTACTTGCACACTTTATTTCTCCTCTCTCACTATACTTTTATGAGTATTCTTATACTCTCCTGAGGATCAGATCAGATCAGTCGCTCAGTCGTGTCCAGCTCTTTGCGAACCCATGAATCGCAGCACGCCAGGCCTCCCTGTCCATCACCAACTCCCGGAGGTCACTCAGACTCACGTCCATCGAGTCAGTGATGCCATCCAGCCATCTCATCCTCTGTCGTCCCCTTCTCCTCCTGCCCCCAATTCCTCCCAGCATCAGAGTCTTCTCCAATGAGTCAACTCTTCCCATGAGGTGGCCAAAGTACTGGAGTTTCAGCTTTAGCATCATTCCTTCCAAAGAAATCCCAGGGCTGATCTCCTTCAGAATGGACTGGTTGGATCTCCTTGCAGTCCAAGGGACTCTCAAGAGTCTTCTCCAACACCACAGTTCAAAAGCATCAATTCTTCGGTGCTCAGACTTTCACTTTTCACTTTCATGCATTGGAGAAGGAAATGGCAACCCACTCCAGTGTTCCAAAGTCCCAGGGACGGCAGAGCCTGGTGGGCTGTTGTCTATGGGGTCACACAGAGTCGGACACGACTGAAGTGACTTAGCAGCAGCAGCACTTGTTTATCCGGCTAAGGTTTCCAGGCAAAAGATTGAGGGTGCCGCCTGGGTTTTAGTTGCTGCATATAGTAAAATGCTAGAGGAGAAAGATAAAGTGAGGGAAGAGCTGTTCAACAAAAAGGAACTGCGACCTGATGATTTTGACAGTCCTCAGCCTCTCCAAATGGCAAAAGACGTTTAAAGTGAGAAATGACTTTGTAGCACGTGGCATAGAGATAAACCCCGGCCTAGAAAAAAAGCCAAGTGGTTATTGTACAAGTGGTTTTGTTAAAACCTTGTAAAGATCCAAGGATCAGAATTGTATTCAGTCCCATGACAGGCCTTCTCTAGAGATGATGGGTGTGCCTCATACAACTTCTCAAATGATAAGGCCTGTCTGAGTTGTCCCTTAACCATCTCAGCATCTTCACCCTAGGTGAAGGAGTGCCTGTCTCAGAAAACTGAGGATGTTGCTTATGCGTAAGAGAAATTGACAGGAGACCCACAAAGTATTTAAGAATCTTTTTTTTGGCAAAAGCACTGCCAACTTAAACTGAAAGGGACAGAATGAGTAAAAACTGAAAGGAGGTGGTTAGGTCTCCAAAATTCTACTGGCAGGAAGCAGGATGATAAACACACTCAATTGCAAATGTTCTGCCTTTCTTGAAAAACGTAACATGACTCAGAGGATGGAAGCAAGAGCTACCAGGGATTATTCCCAGAACTTAGAATCTAATCACGGAGAAGGCAATGGCACCCCACTCCAGTACTCTTGCCTGGAAGATCCCATGGACGGGGGAGTCTGGTAGGCTGCAGTCCATGGGGTCGCTGAGGGTCGGACATGACTGAGCAACTTCACTTTCACTTTTCACTTTCATGGATTGGAGAAGGAAATGGCAACCCACTCCAGTGTTCTTGCCTGGAGAATCCCAGGGACGGGGGAGCCTGGTGGGCTGCCATCTATGGGGTCGCACAGAGTCGGACACGACTGAAGCGACTTAGCAGCAGCGGAATCTAATCAAGGAACTAGTAACAATTTGCCAGGCTGAATTTCAAAATCTCTTTGGATTTTGTATTGGTAACTCCTTTTTACCTTTCATATATTCTCTCCCATTTTAAATAGAAAGTCGATTACTATTTTACTGTGCCTATTCCTCTGCTGTGTGTTGGATGCTTGGGAGTTAGGTTGTCTAGTTTTTTAGACTGAGAGTAACTATACTCAAAGGGACTCCTCCATACCTGGACTTGATTTAGATGATGAGATTGTAGACTTTGAACAGATGCTATAATGCGATGAGCTTTTTGGGGAAATTGGAAGGGAGCAAATGTCTATTTTATGTGGTAGATACACAAATCATTGGGGAAGGTAGACTATGCTGGACCGACTCTGGGGTAGTCCTTACGTTCTGCACCAACTGGCTTTAACCTTTGTGTGATCTCTTCCTCTTGAGTGTGAACGGGACCTGTGAAATACTTCTAACTAGTGGAGCTTTGCAAAGGCAATTGGACATGTGTGATTATGTGCACACGATTCTATTACATAAAATTGCATTTCATCTTGCTAGGAGACCTCTCCCCTGCTGTCTTTGAAGGAGTAAGCTGCCTTGTCCTGAGCTTCCATATGCACCAAGGAGCTGAAGGCAGCCTCCAGGTGATGGTCAACAAGAAAAGAAGGTCTTCAGTCTGACAGGCTGCAAGAAACTGCAATACTCCAATAGCTCTATGAGCTTGGAACAGATCTGACTCCAGTCAGACCTCTGAAGTCTATAGACAGGTAAGAAGGGAGGGAAGGTCACAAGCAGGCTGGTGTCTCAGGAACGTGAGCCAAAACCCCACAAAGACAGATTGAAGCTCATATTTGTTCTTGTTGTCTTTGAACTTTAGACAAGGGTGTCCTGCAGAAGCTGGAATCCTTCATCATGGAGCTAAACACGTACACCTGGCCCAGGAGTCAGGTCAGCAGAAAGGGAAGCCAGAGAAGGAGAGCCGTGGCACGGCCGGATGCTGCTTCACACCGGTGGGGTGAGTCAGCTCCAAAATTACTTACCCAGGCACTGAAATATAGCATCATGTAGCAATGGCACCCCACTCCAGTACTCTTGCCTGGAAAATCCCATGGATGGAGGAGCCTGATGGGCTGCAGTCCATGGGGTTGCTGAGGGTCGGACACGATGGAGTGACTTCACTTTCACACATTGGAGAAGGAAATGGCAACCCACTCCAGTGTTCTTGCCTGGAGAATCCCAGGGATGGGGGAGCCTGGTGGGCTGCCATCTATGGGGTCACACAGAGTCGGACATGACTGAAGCAACTTAGCTTAGCTTAAACTTACCTAATCTTAAATATTTCTAACCTGTTGACAGTGTGGGAACAATTCTCTTCTACATTTCACCTTAAAATCACAAGTCTCGTTTGCACTTTCAAAAGTTGGCCACAGCTACCCAGTGGAGTGTTCTCTTGTATTGTTGTAGTACATTGTGTGTATCCATTTATCTCATAACAGAAATTTGGGTTTTCAGTTTTTGAATGCTATGAATAGTGCTACTGTACATGCAAGTCTTGGCGTAGATATACGTTCTTACTTCTCGCGGGTAGATTCCTAGGAGTGGAACCGTTAGGTTGTGTGGTAGATGTACGTCTAACGTTTAAAGAAACTGTCAAACCGTTTTCCACTGTGGTTGAACTATTTCACATTCTTATCAACAATGTGTGAAGATTCCAGTTCTTCGACAGCCTCACAAACATTTGGTGTTGTCTCTGTTTTACATCCTCACTGTTTCAGTAAGTAGATGGTAGAATCTGCTTGTAGTTTTCATTTGCATTTCCCTATGGGCGTCTTTCTACGAGCTTATTAGATGTCTGTGCACCACCTTTAGACAAGTATCCAGTTGCCCCCAGGTGTAACTCACTCATTTGTTGACTTTCCTCCCTTCCTCATTTCCCTCACTTATGTTTCCTAAGATAACTCCCCCCATCAAATTATCTGCACAAGACTTATCTCAGGGTGTGTTTTCAGAGACACCTAAGGCAGGCATCGTATTTGGTCCCTTGACAAATTGAGGTCTGTCCATGGAACGGCCATCGGGAGAGTTAGGGGCTAGCAATGGCGTGATATTAAAACAATGACGATAGCTGAGGAAACTGGAGAAGAGAAAACTCACAGAAATAATGATAGTCATTTTTAAATACCTGGAAAACATTCATGTAACAGAGGATCAGAGGAGACAGGAGCATTAACTCGAGGTTATATACCAGATGTTATGCAGTGTGCCAAGGCCTGTACTATCTTATTTTACCTTAAAGCAATCCAGGGAGGCAGTTACTATCTTTATCTTTCAGATGAGTAAACTGAGGTACAGAGAGTTGAAGGAATTTTCTCAAGGTCCAAAGTTAACAAGTATTTTAACTAAGATTCAGAGCCACACCTACTTAGCCCCGGCTTGTGTCTTCTTGGTGTCCTGTGCCTATTGCACTAATGGGTGAGACGGGGACCAACAGGCAGACGTTCTGAGTCCACCCAGTTGTCTTTATATGAATGCAAGGCTTGACAGAGATTGTTTAGATGTCCGCTGATGCTATTTTCTCTTTCTGGATGGAGGAACATTTCACGTTCCAGCTTCCTTTGCAATTAGATGGGGGCCATGCGCCAGAGTTCTGGCAAGTGGGAATGTGCAGATGTGAGGCACCTGGTATTGTCTTTCTCTCCTGCTTTCTTTTCTTTGCCTCTTGGCCAGCTGAAAGCAGAGAACCCCGTAGAGGACTCTGGGAAGGTCCTGGGAGAAGGCGGAGCCACCAGAGAGAAGGTGCATGGGTCCTAGGGCCTGGGGTGGAACAGAGCACCCGGAGTGTTCACCACACCGGGCTGGGACATGAGCAACAGATGAACATGCGTTTGATCAAGCTGCTGAGATTTAGGAATTGTCATACAACTGACATTCCTTAAGAAACCCTGAACTTCCTGTCTCAGAAAGCACGCAGGCAGGGATCAAATGTTCAGTTGCCAAGGCTGTTGTAAAAGATTTCTGGGGCAATGGACTAGATGACATGTGAAAATGACAGTTAATGTTTATTGAGCTATTATAGATCAGGCTTGTATGTGCATTCTTTCATTTAAAGTCTACAGTATACTTTATCACGCTCACTTTATACATGAGGAAAGCAAGGCACAGAGGAATTAGGTTACTTGCCCAATATCACATAGCAGGTGAGAGGTGGAACCAGACACCCTTCTTACTGCTGCCAGGTACCTCGCTCTCAATCACTACTCCCGTTCATCTCTCAAGCTGAAGCTATGATTTAAAGGCTTGGAGACTAGATCAGTTGTGTCCATGCAGGAATTTTTTTCTTTGATTTTATTTTGAGATTTCAGGCTGTACGTGACAACAAAAAGATTTCACACAGAAATTCTGTTTTCCAGTGCCTCTTGAAAGTCAGAAGATCTGCCCAAACTGGCTTACAGGCCATGATGGCAGCAGGCAGGTAGAGCTGAGGACTGGTTACTCCCCTTTAGGTGGGGAATAAACCTGTCTCCTCACTTAGGTTATTATCAAGCTCCAGGAGCTTTTGATTTAGTGAACCCTGAAAGGTTCCATCTAAAGCTACATTCTCCCCAGTCACAGGGTCGGGCGTCTAAGAGGAACTCAGCAAGTGTACACAATGAATGAATAAAAGCAGAACCCAGATTCTCTCAGCCTATCCTCTTCTTGCAGCTCTCCCTTCTGTGATTGGGAACCAGGGAATCTGAGTCCCTCAGTGGTAACACAGAAGACTAACTTCCCTTTGGTTCCAAACAGTCAGGACCCAGGTGAAGACACCTACAAACGCTGTGCCTGACTTGGGCTCATGCTGACATCTTCTCCCAGCTGAAAATGTTCACTTCGTTGTGACTAGTGTTTGTTCTGAAGAACCAGCCAGAGCTGGGGCTCAATGGCCAGGCAGGTTGTCTGGTTCTGTCTCGGATTAGGTTGTGCACAATGGACCCTTTGTACAGTCTGTAGAGCGTGGTGTGGAGAGGCAGGCGTGTCTGCTCACAGCTTCGGAGACTCTCTCATAACAGCGCTCAGGATGGACGGGCATGATTTAATCCTCCTGCTGTAGAGCAGCCGCAGACTGCTGGACTTCTTTGTGGCTCCTTAAGCCTTGCACACGGGGAGCTTTCCTCCCAGGTCATTAGCCAAGCTCATTTGGAGGAGTGCGGGGCTGGGGCATGGCCCAGATCAGCAGCCCTGACGCACACAGCATAAGCTCCAGCCTCGCTGATCGCCTTAGGGGGGACCAGGCCCGCTGCGCCCCACCTCCACCCAATCCTCCCAGCCCACACCTGGGATGGTGCTGCCTGTCCCCAGAGCGCTGGTGACTTGGCATCAGGGAGGAGAAGGGGAACACAAGGGCTCTTGCTGGAGGAAACCTCCTGCTTGTTGGCCTGGAGGTAGAAGTCCCCGTAGGCTCTGCCTTCTAAGGCCCCTATTGGGTAGCAAAGGATTGCTTAAGGCAGCTGTTCTGGATCTGAGGTCACCCCCCCACCCCCAAGGGGGCATTTGCTAAGCCTGGATGCACTTTTGATGTTAGTGTATTCCCCCCGCGTTTCCATGGAGGCAGGGAGTGCTGCTGGCTTCTCATGGACACATCTTACAGCTCACAGGACAGCCCCACCACAAAGAATTCCCCAGCCCCAAATATTGAAAGTGCCGAGGGTGAGAAAGCTTGCCTTAAAGCCTGAGAGCTTTTATTGCTTTTTTTAAGCTTCAGAATTATAAAAAGTAATTTATTACTTTGCAATCAGAAAAAATAAGTTATTTTAAATATAGATAAATATGTTGGACTTCCCAAGTATCACCTTCCTTTGCTATTTATAATAGTATTGGCATATAGAAGATACTCAATACCTATGTATGTAATAAATGAATGACTACTTTACTGGTATCCTTTATTTAATTGCTAATAAGTGGTTACTTCTTTCATTGAAGCAATATACAGCTCTTTTAGGGGAAGGGAGGGAGGGAGGTATTAGACCGCGTGTCTGTTCATTCATTCATTTTCTGCTTCTGGCTTTTGTATATGGGCCCCTGACTGAGCCCTGATGGCTCAGAGGGCAGAGCGCCTGCCTGAAACACAGGAGATCCCCTGGAGAAGGAAGTGGCAGCCCACTCCAGTACTCTCGCCTGGAAAATCCCATGTACAGAGGAGCCTGGAAGGCTGCAGTCCATGGGGTTGCAAAGAGTCGAACACAACTGAGCAACTTCACTTTCTTTCCCGGACTCCCACAGCATGTTTTTAAATAACATGTTGTCAGTTTACTAATAAGGCTGGCCTCTCTCTTTCCTCAGTCCTAGCGCTGCTATTTGGGCGGATGTGATTTTGTGAATTTCTGGTCCATTGTAGGAGAACCAGATTTGGTATTGATATGGGTTTTAGCTGTAATGCTCTGTGTGTGTGTGTGTGTGTGTGTAACCAAGAAGGAAACATTTTATAATTGAAAAATTGAATTGTTACTCGTAATCCCTGAGTCAAAAAATCTCAAGCTTAAGGATGTTATATATTGATCAAAATGAGAGGCCAGGTGGAACCTGGATTTACCTCTGGCAACTCCTTGGCACCCGCCAAAATCGCCTATGGCTGTGCGGCTCTGAGGGCTCTGCTCCTTCCGCATGGCTGATGGTTTCTTTATGCCATGGTCACCACCCGAAGCTCTATCAATACTGTGTACTTGTTTTACTGTCTGCTTCCTCTTCCAGGTGTGAGTCCTCTGAGAGCAAGGACCTTCTTGCTTATTCTCTGCCCTGCCTTGAATGGCGCCTGGCACCTTGGTGGCATGTCATGAGTGTTTGTTGAATGAATAAATGGCAGAGCAGAGGGGCTCAGAGACTGAATGGCCTCCCTAAGGTCACACTGAGCCCAGTCAGGAGACGCAGCCGTATACCCAGGTCCAGCCCCTCTCATTTGGCTTGCCCCAGCTCCCCCAGCAAATACCCAGTGGAGGAGATGCTAGGCAAGCTCCTCTAACACGGCAGAGTTCCCCACGGAGTCTTAGGGACACAGGGGTGTGGGATGGCATCCTCATCTCCTACGTTGGAGGGGCCCCTGGAGGGGGATCTTGGGACATGACGCTTGGGGTGACCTACGTGCTTGGCCTGGGCCCGAGGAATTTCTTCAGATGCAGGACTATCAGCCTAAAACGGGGAAGGCCCCAGTTAAGCTGGGATAAGTGGCCAGCCTGTGTGACAGCGACATGCAGGAAAACCTGTGGGGCCCTGCAGTGGCTGGGGCCTCCAGGAAATGCTTTTCAGGGCCAGGGAATCAGGGACTCTTAGAGGTGGAAGGAAGAGACCCTAATGACCACTGAGTCCAGAAATTGTAGACTCATCAGTTGGCCTGAAACTGTGAGAAATGGGGGTGATTGCAAATTGGTGAATATCTGTCCTTTGTGAAAGGAGGTGGTGGCCCTCAACTTGAGGGGAATGTTGACCTGTGGGAGTGCGAGCCCATCGAGCCAGCTGGGCTTATTTTTTAAAGAAAACCCTGAAATGTGTGTTGGTGTGTGTGAGAGATAAAGAAATACACTGATTTTTAAACATTGGCATTGCTTTAATTGAAGTGTGAATGTTGGGCAGTGTAACAGAGTGTAACCGCAGGCCAGGTCCAGCTCAGAGGGCTGACTGGGGACTGCGACAGCCTGCTGTTTCAGTCTACACAGGGGGAAACTGAGGCACAGAGTATGGTGACTGCACAGCCAGGAGTGTGGGATCCAGGCCCTTGAACAAAGAGCTTCATTTTAAAAAATCACTTTCTAGAAACCCTCCTACACTATCAGCGGGAGTGTACATGGGTGCCGCCAGTATGGAAAACAGTGTGGAGAGTCCTGAAAAAATGAAAAACAAGAGTTCCCATATGACCCAGCAGTGCCATTCCTGGGCATACATCTGGACGGGGCTCGAACTCAAAAAGATACGTGCAGCCTGTTCAGAGCAGCACTGTTCACAGCAGCCAACACACGGAAGCAACATAATGCATATTGATAGATGAATAGGCAAGGAAGATGTGGCACATATATACAAGGGAATACTATTCACCCATAAGAAAGACTGAAATAATGCCATTTGCAGCTACATGGGTGAACTTAGAGATTATTGTAATAACTGAAGTAAGTCAAACAGAGAAAAATATCTTATGAAATCACTCATATGTGCAATCTAAACCATGACACAGATGAACTTATTTCTGAAGCAGACTCACAGACACAGAGAACAGATTCAGGGTTGCCAGGGCAGTGGGAGGCTGGGGTGGCGACCGGGACGGCGGGGGAGGGAGGGAGTAGGAGTTTGGGATTAACAGATTCAAGCTTTTATATAGAGTCTGGATAACAGCAAGGTCCCCCTGTACAGCAGAGAACTCTATTCAATATCCTGTGATAAACCATGGTGGAAGAGAACATAAAAAAGAGTGTGTGTGTGTGTGTGTGTGTATGAATCTTTGCTGTACAGCAGAAATTCACACAGCATTGTAAATCACTTATGCTTTAATTGAAAAATCATTTTCTATAAAGATTAGTTAATTTGGCAAGAGAGGAGGGATATTGTAAAGAAAAAAAAATTAATTGAGCACCTACTAGGTTTCAGACAATGGGTGATTACTCTGTATAAAGTCACATTCAGCTTTTACAACCCTTTGAGCAAGTTACTTAATCTCTCTGTGCTTGTTTCCTTGTGTAAAGTGTAAAGTGCAAATAATAGTAGGTGAGTCCTGAAGTTGTGGGACAGATGAGAAATTCATATGAAATATTTGAAACCGATAGCCTGTTTTGGCCCTCAGCGCTGTTGAGGTCGGTGTTATCCTCATCCTCATCGTGCGTGTGAGGAAACTGATTTCTGAGAGGTTATTTAAGTTGCCCGTGATTGTTCAGCAATAAATTAGAACCGGGAATTGGACCCTGATTGTCTGGGTCCAATTATAATTACATTGTCTGGCTATAATTTCTCTACTTCCCTCGTTATACAACTAGGCTGGTGTTATAAATTCAAGATAAGAAAAACAAAAACAGCCCATTTTTCTCCTTGGTAATCATTGTACAGACAGTCAAGGTCAAAAGTTACATTCTATGGTATTTCCCTACACTTTCAGCTGAGTATCATCTGTGATGATAGAAGAGAAAAAGTTACACAGATATTAAAAATGATGGATAATAAAATAATTTCTCCTTGGGCATTCATTATGCAATTTGGGGGCAGCTAATTTATCTTCCTAATTATGTTTTGCTTAAGCTGATTTTAAAATTAGTCTGTTTACCCTGGGCTCATACTGATTAACAGCAGGGAGAGGTGGCCTAGGAACATCTTGGGTGGTAGAGGAAGGATATCTTGAGATTTGGAGAAATTTCCTGGATAATTTTCCATGGAGCTGTGGGTAGGTAGAAGGCTGATGTGTTGATGGTGCTCTGACTATAGATAATCATCGGGATTTGTTGTCGGAGTATTTAAATATAAGGCTGTGACTCAGAGTCGCAGCCTGAGAGTTGAATGGACTGAGTTGAATGGACCCCAAGCTCCTCCTTGCTTAATCTTTAGCGCTGAGAGTTCAGACGGTCAACATAGGTAAATCAATCAAGGAGATGGAAAAGGAGGGCTAGCTGGAGGTAACTCCAGGAATTTCCTTGAGATAGGTGTCCAACAAAGATACAGTGCCTATTACGTTCTGTGACTTACGCCAGGAGCTCAGACTGCCACGATGAATAAGGCCATTGTCTCTCCCTGTGGAATTCCACAGTCTATTAAAGACAACAGACTTGTAAACACACAGCACAGCCCATTGGGATCAGGGTTATGAAGAAGATAAGATCAGAGTGGAGCAGAGAAGAGACAGTGACAATCTGCCTACTCAGGAAGAGGAACCGTCCATCTCTCTCACTTCTTCTGCTCTCTTTATGTTGGCAGTGGGAGCAAGAACCTCTGCAGGCTCCATGTCAGCTGACTTCTGGCTAGTCCAGCCAATGGGAGGCAAGGGTGCCAGACTGGAGGGTTTCCGAGAGAGGCAAGTCAGGGTGTTTCTCCTCCTTTTTTCACAGCATGTGAGTCTCTACCATGACTCCACCTCCTGCTGAACAGGCCCACCAGGGTACAGCTTCCTCAAGGTGATCACGGCCCCTGGGCCCTGGTTACCTCCTCCCGTTGCCCTTCCAGCTTAGAAGTGGTAGCAGCTCTTTGCAGATGCTAATCTCACTTTTCCCCAGTTGGTGACTCAGTGTTTTCCATCACCTGCTTTGAAACCAGTCCCCTGCAATTAATCCACACCATGTGAATGCAAAGAGTCATTTCTGTATTTCAGGGTGGGCTCTAGTGGATGTAGAGAGCTGCCAGGGGAGCTGATGCTTGAACTGGCTTTGAAAGGGGAAGAAGAAGAAATTTGCTAGGGTAAAGATCCAGAATGTCCTACATACAGTAGGAAATGGAAACACTTGAGCGTGGAGATCCAGGAGGGGCAGGCCACCCTCTCAGTGGGGAGCCACTGAAGATCTTCAGAAAGAGCTTAAAGTATGTAGCTATTTTAGAAAGCTCTCCTAATTCTGCTTAGTACAGGTTGCTAAAGAAAATAGCAGGGTGGGCATGAAGCCTATTTAGAGGCAAACAATTCAGACCAGAAGCCATTGAGGCTTGAATTATGAGTGTGATAGATAGAGAGGAAAGGACACACCCTAGATGTGAAGTGAAGTGAAAGTTGCTCAGTCGTGTCCGTCTCTTTGCACCCTAGATATTACATTCTTAATTAACTCCAAGAAAAGAAACTTATTTTCCTGGCACATAATAGGTCCTCAATAAATATTTGTTGAATGAATATACTCTAATAACTTCTTTTCTCCTTTTGGATATTATGAAGAATGCTCGTATAAATAGTGAGGACCAGTTTTTGTGTGGACACATTTTCATTCCTTTTGGTTATATACCTAGGAGTGAAGTTTCTGGGTCGTATGGTAATTCTGTGTTTAACTGTTTGAGGACCTGCTGGATTGTTTTCCAAAGTGGCTACACCATTTTACATTCCCACCAGCAGTGTATGGATACTGATTCCTCTGTGTCCTCACCAACATTTGATATTATCTGATTTTTTTGTTATAATCTCTTTAGGGGTAGGAAGTAGTAAGTCACTGTGATTTTGATTTGCGTGGCCCTATGATTAATGATAGTCAATCTCTTTTTGTGGGCTTATTGGCCATTTATGTGTCTTTGGAGAAATGTCTATTCAGGTCCTTTGCCCCTTTTAAAAACCTCAGTTGTGCCCTTCTTTCCCCACATTTCTTTCTCTCCACCAGAACCCAAGGTGCTGTGATAACACTGGGTTGGCAGGGCAGGAATGGAGGTACAGACGTAGAGAATGGGCTTGCGGACACAGTGAGGGAGGAGAGAGGTGGGGTGACTGAGAGAGTCGCACTGACGTCTGCACACTAGTGTAACACAGATAGCTGGAGGGAAGCTGCCACATAGTACAGGGCACTCAGTCCCCTCTGTGAGGACCTCGAGGGGTAAGATGATGGAGGTGGGGGGAAGGGAGGTTCAGGAGGGAGGGGATAGGTGTATACTTATGGCCGATTCCTGTGGTTGTATGTCAGAATCTAACACACCATTGTAAAGCAGTTATCCTCCAATTAAAAATAAATTTAAAAAATATTGGGTTGGCCCAAAGGTTCATTTGGGTTTTTCTGTAAAATGTCATGGAAAAACCCGGACAAACCTTTTGGCCAAGCCAATATTTGACCTATCCTGTGGAGCCTGTTACAGCAGAAGGCAGAGTCTCTAGATCTGTGCTTGCTTTTTGGAGAACAGCTTGGGGTTCACAACACTCTAGATCAGCTCTCTATGTACTGAATGTCCTTCCCCATTCGAATCTTTCAATTAGCAGGTGTTTACTAAGCACTGACATATGAAAAGGTGGTGTTTACCCAGCCCTTATCAGGCCCCGCTCAACACTCGCCATGCATTTGTCTCAGCCCTCATTACGACTCAGCGAAGTGGTGCCACTTTTGTCCTCATTTTATCGATAAAGAAGACACACGGAGGCTGAGTGAGCTGCTGCAGTCATGCAACTAGTGAGTGACAGAGCTGGAATTCGTACCCAGGTCTCTGACTCTGCAGCCCCGGGTCTGAGCCACTAAGCTATGCTGCCTAGCGCTGTATGCGGTGTTATTTTCTTTATATTCTTCGGGGATATAAAGAAAGCTGGCGGGAGGAAGATGTGAATACCCAAAGAATTAACTTTGAGGCTAAAGATAAAAAGTAATTCAAGGCAACAAAAGGAAATCTGCCATAAGCCAGAATGTGATTATCATCGGGTAGGGATAATGAGAGGGGTCATCCCAGACTAGGGGAATCAAGGGAGGAGGCTTAAGGAAGAAGCTAGGATTTGATGTGTGGTTTTCCTGCTAGTGAAGGGGACATGCTGAATTCCTTTGAAACGATGTAAGAACAACTTGGAGGTCACTAGTGGGCTGATGCAAATTGCAGCAGGGAATTAAAGGAGCGATTAGTATGGACTGTAAAAAGCCATCTGGGTGATCCTCTAGCTCTGAGATTCTGTGGCTGGAGCCTGGAATGAATGGCCGATGGGTGGAATCACCTTTCCTGACTTTTCTGCTGGATACCCATAGCACACTCATTTTGTATGTGTTCCTATTTTTAGGTTGACATAGGCCTTTTCTGGGACTGTAGCTTTTCCTTTAGGAGTGGCCTCTTCCTATGCTTTATTTCACACATCACCTGTGATCACAGCAGCAAAGGCAGATCCCACTACAGCCGAGAAGGGGGCACCATCCCTCCGAGTCCATCCTAGGGATGATGGAAAAGCAAGCATCACCTGAGACTTGGGCGTTTTCGTCTGTTATTCTTTCTCTTGGGGAAATCCTTACCTACTCCACTTGGTCTAAGTGGGGCTCAATCATATGTACCACAGAGGAGAGGATATAACCTACCTGGACAGTCAGACGACTCAGCTGGCCCCCTGGCTGGTGACAAGGATGCCTCTTGTTCTCCAATCATCACGAATCTGCATGCCCACCTGTAGTCCTTGTGTCTAGACATCCTGTTGTAGCAAAAGGACCTTGGTTATACACTGACAGCTTTTCTTCTGGGAAGAAGAGATCTGAAAATATCTTTTCCTCCCAGCCCTCACCAAACCTAAGTAATTTAAACAAATCAGTTTGAGAAAGAGAAATTATATTGTTTTTCTAATTTATATTTCTTTGATTTATACAGAGCTGGAGTCTTTTTTTTTTTTTTTTTTGGTCATTTTTTTTCTTTTGTTTTCCACTTTTTTCCCTTTGCCTGCACTGTGCAGCCTGTAGGATCTTAGTTCCCTGACCAGGGATCCATTGCAGGGATCATTCCCCCTGCAATGGAAGCGCAAGTCTTAACCACTGGACCACCAGGGAAGGCTCTTTCCCCACTCCCCCCAATTTTTTTATTGAAGTACAGTTGATTTACAATATTATGTAAGTTTCAGGTGTATAGCACAGCAATTTGTTATATATATATGTGTATATACACACATGCACACACACACTTTTGTGTATATATACTTTTTCAGATTCTTTTCCCTGATAGGTTGTAACATAATATTGAGCATGGTTCCCTCTGCTATGTAGTAGGTCTTTTTTGGTTATCTATTTTATATATAGTAGCATGTATATGTAAAGTCCAGCCTCCTAAATTATCCCCCCACCCTCCTTTTGCCTTTGGTAACCTTGTTTTTTGTGTCTGTGAGTCTCTTTGTGTTTTGGAAATAATAAAACATTTCTGTCTTTTTTTTTTTTAGCTTCTACACATAAATGATATCATTTGATACTTGTCTTTCTCCATCTGACTTTTCACTTAGTTTGATAATCTCATCCATGTTGTGACATATGGCACGATTTCATTCTTTTTGATGGCTGAGTGATTGCTGGGAGAAATATCAATAACCTCAGATATGCAGATGACACCACCCTTATGGCAGAAACTGAAGAGGAACTAAAAAGCCTCTTGAAAGTGAAAGAGGAGAGTGAAAAAGTTGGCTTAAAGCTCAACATTCAGAAAACACAGATCATGGCATCTGGTCCCATCACTTCATGGGAAATAGATGGGGAAGCAGTGGAAACAGTGTCAGACTTTATTTTTCTGGGCTCCAAAATCACTGCAGATGGTGACTGCAGCCATGAAATTAAAAGACGCCTACTCCTTGGAAGGAAAGTTATGACCAACCTAGACAGCATATTCAAAAGCAGAGACATTACTTTGCCAACAAAGGTCCGTCTAGTCAAGGCTATGGTTTTTCCAGTGGTCATGTATGGATGTGAGAGTTTGACTGTAAAGAAAGCTGAGCACCGAAGAATTGATGCTTTTGAACTGTGGTGTTGGAGAAGACTCTTGAGAGTCCCTTGGACTGCAAGGAGATCCAACCAGTCCATTCTAAAGGAGATCAGCCCTGGATGTTCTTTGGAAGGAATGATGCTAAAGCTGAAACTCCAGTACTTTGGCCACCTCATGTGAAGAGTTGACTTATTGGAGAAGACTCTGATGCTGGGAGGGATTGGGGGCAGGAGGAGAAGGGGACGACAGAGGATGAGATGGCTGGATGGCATCACCGACTCGATGGACGTGAGTCTGAGTGACCTCCGGGAGTTGGTGATGGACAGGGAGGCCTGGCGTGCTGCGATTCATGGGGTCGCAAAGAGTTGGATGTGACTGAGCGACTGATCTGAACTGAACTGAACTGTACATTCCTCTGTGCGTGTGTGTGTCACGTCTTACTTTATGTGTTCGTCTGTCAGTGGGCATTTAGGCTGCTTGCATGTCTCTCTTGGCTGTTGTAATAGTGCTGCTGTGAACATTGGGGTGCATGTGTCTTTTCAAATTAGAGTTTCTGTTTTATATGTCTTTGATTTATAAAGCATTGGAGTCATTTTCATATTAACTGGCCATTTACATTTCTTTTACAAATCTTTAGGATGCTCTTCCAGTTTTCCATTGATATGTTCATTTTTTCTTATTGATTTGTAAAAGTTCTTTGTATATTAGGATCTCACAAATTTGTCTGCCTTAGACATGGCAAATATTCTCACAGCCTGTTATTTTCTTTGATGCTTATAATGAAACTTTTTCAATGTAATCGCAATATAATTTATATATAGAAAAATGCATCCATTTTAAGTGTACAACTCAGTAAGTTGTGATAAATATATATACCCTTGTAGCCATGACCACAGTCAAGATATAGAACATTTCTGTCACACCCCAAAAATCCCTTGTGTCATTTTACATGGATGTAGTTTCCATCATTTTGGATTAGTATTTCCTATTCTAGAGCTTCACATACGTGGACTCATACAGTATATACTTTTCTTCACAAAGCATATTGTTTCTGAGATTCATGCTGTTGTGTTCTCAAAGTAAATAACTGAGAATATGAAAAGCAAATAATAAATTGTGAGAAAATATTTAATATGTGTATCTGACAAAGGACTAGTATCATGGATGTTTTTAACATACAAATTTTTTTTTTTTTTTTAGTTTCTACAAAGTAAAATGTATCAGTATTTCTTAATTCTGATGCCTTTGGTGTCATTCTTAGGACGATGCTATTTTCCCCAATATTATACAAGTATTCATCTATAATGCATTTATAATTTTGGCATTTTTATTAAATCTAAATTGAAACCATTAACATCTTTAACCTACCTAAATTACTTTTAAAAAATGTTAGCAAATTATGCCAGTACCCTTCGTGGATATTCCATTCTCTCCCTCCTGATTTGAAATGCTTTGTTTTCTAAATATTAAAATAGTTTGGACACTTCAGTCAACTCTGATCCTTTTATTCTGTTATTCAGCCTCAGGAACAGCTGAAAACTCTTAGCAGTGCTAATCTTTTTCTGGTTTGTTTTTTTTTTTTAACCTATGAATACTGTCTCCTTTCTTTCTCTCCCTCACGTCCCCCTTTCTTTTTTCTCTTTTTCATCCTTTTCCCCAATGATATGTCAAGTTATAATTCAGCTATCCATTTTTACTCACCAAATCATCTAGATGTTATTTTGGGTTTGGTGAAAACTTGCTTTCTTTTCTCCCTCCCGATTTTATTGAGGAATAATTGGCACATATAATTGTATATATTTAGAGTATACAGTGTGATGATGCGATATACACAGATATTGTGGAATGATCACTAAGGCCTAGATAATTAACACATTTATCACCGGTGAGGATATTCTTGATTTTAATATGGAGGTCATGTTTGCTTGGTTAGAGTAAGGCAGAAATAGGTATTAAAGTTAATAGGAAGCCAGCTCATTACTAACCAATAATTCAGTGGCCCTGATCTTACCAACAAGTATAGAGAAAATGAGCCAGTTTTTTAAACTACAGAGACCTAATTTGTAAATTGTCTTTTCAGGATAGAAGTGTGTAGGTGGGCCCAAAAGAATTATTAACCATTCACAATAGTTCTTAGTAGTAATTGACTTATTTGCACAAAGAATTGATTCCCGTATTTGCTTTAACCAGACCTATGGACTAAAATATACTTGACTTCAAATAAAGAAGACAGGTTAAAAGGGAGCATTAATCTTACTCATGGGAAAGTTACATGAAAATAATTCCTGTGTTACTTTTGAAGCTAGCCATTTACCATTGATTTTACCCATGAGGCAAGCATGTAAATAAAAACCAAGAGGAGGAACAAACAGGATACCAACTGAACTCAGTTTTGTAATAGAAAAGAGGGTCAGAGATAAAATCATGAAGCCCCTAAACAGACACAGAAACTTAGGAACAGAGGGGCTTGGGTGGCAATCCCTCCACCCTCAATGTAAAGTTTCTCTCGTATTTCTTTTGTCTTTGGGGAGATTTTGGCTTAGTTTATTTAAGGATAGGATTCTTGTGTTTACATGGCTCCACTGAAGTAACGGACAATAACACTTTGCAAAGGTTGGCGTGCTTTATAAATTTAAGATGATGTGATTGTGCTTCTGGAAAGTATATGGAACACCGAAGAAAGGTTATCTGCTGAAAACTGTTGACGGTGGGACTTTAAAAAAAAAAAAAATCATCATTTCCCCTTGAATAATCACTACTAACAGTTTGGTACAAATTTTTCCAGTCATAGTTTACACAAACAAAAACTCTCACTTACAAGGATATAATAAGGAGTTTCTTTTCCCCAGTCCTTTGGGCCTGGCCCAAGGACTGGCTAAGCAGCTGTTTTGCAAAAGCTGGCCTCTCTCCTTCCCCGCTTCAGAGTCTCTGCCCAGTTGGCCACCAAATTAATAAGGCTTGATGTCCGCTAGTCTTTGAGTCAGGAATTAATAAACCATGGTCTCATATATATGTGGATGGCATATGAGTGCACATGTGAGGAACTCCATACTCCATGTTAGGAACAGAACTTCTGTACCAGCTCTGGCTTGCCCCAGGGATACTCAGGCCTTGTGGTCCCATGACCTTGTGGTCTTCTTTGGACTCGTGTCATCTGTTAAGGACACTGAAGGTGAGCTTCTAATCTCACTTTCTGGTAAGTTAATGGTTGAAATGGCCAGGATGAACCTCTCAATAGTTCAGTGCCGTGGAATCGGGTGGAATGCTCGTAGGCGAGTCCTTGGAGGAGGAAGAGAGAGTGGATAGCCCATGGTGGCTTCCATGGTTGACAGGTGAAGCAATTGGCATGTCATGCTTCCTACCT
The DNA here is from genome assembly GCA_935064755.1 of Tragelaphus eurycerus. Lineage (NCBI taxonomy): Eukaryota > Metazoa > Chordata > Mammalia > Artiodactyla > Bovidae > Tragelaphus > Tragelaphus eurycerus. The sequence goes on along the minus strand of CAKXYN010000054.1, from coordinate 8,061,054 downwards.
TTGTAAGGTGGACATTTTCGAAACCAGCTGGCATGGTGGGACCTGATCCCAGCTCTTGTACAAGCTAGCAAGGTGGGCTTTGCTCAGTCTGATAGTGTCTATATCTTGACTCCTTTTGTTCATAATCAGGACAGTCATGTGTGTGCTGTGCGTCTCTCAGTGTCCTTGTAAAGGTTGTAATCGTAAATGTGACAGGGCTTTGTAAAGTGTAGAACACATAATATTCTTCTAAGGATGATGTTCTTTGACTCCCTCTGGGGCGGAGGGAAAATTAACTGTCTTGAAATCCAGAGGTCAGAGTTACAGATTCCCTTGTGCTTGCTCAGTCCTTCACCCAGCAATTCCAGTATGCATCTGCCAAAAATAACATTCAGAGTGGAGAACCGAGGAGAAATACTCATCTCCCGGCTCTGAAGTCAACTTGTGGGACCAAATGCACAGAGGTGGTGTGTGCAGTAGCCTTATACCTAAAACCCTCCCCTGCTGCTGCTTCCCCCATCTCATGCTTCAGACCCCCTCCCCATCCCCAGGCCCGCATATATGCCTTCCCCAGGACAGAGCTGGAGCTTCCAGAATTGCCCCAAGCAAAATGGATTGCCTGTGAGAGCGGGACTTGGGGATGGGGGCAGGCACCGCTATTTCTGTAGTAGGGGGAGGACAAAACAGAACGATGGGAGAGCATCAGAAGTTATCCCAGCAGAGTGGCTTTGGGAAGCCTCAGGAGAGCTTCAGGGATACCCTGCTGACCTCTCCCCACATCCATGCTGTTGGGTACCAGCTCTCCTGGCTGACCTCAGGTCTGGCTCCTGAGCCCCAGGGAGGGCAGACAGTGGGATGCCCATGAACTGGTGTGATGGAAGAAGAGGCAATAAATACAGCCCTGATTCGTACTATTTACCAAATTCTCTGGTATAAGTATTCCTACCCACTGTGGCTGAGTTCAAGCTACCAGTGTGACGATATTGGACACAGAGTTGGGAAAAGATGTGCAATTACCCACCAGATGTGGTATTCGTACATAGAGACTCATTAGACATAAATGACTTCAAGTGCATAGATGAGAGTGAGTGTCATGAAGTAACTAAGAAATGATGAGATTTAAGTATCGATTGCCATTATTTTGGGCTTCCCTGGTTGCTCAAGTGGTAAAGAATCTGCCTGCAATGTGGAAGACCTGAGTTCGATCCCTAAGTTGGGAAGATCCCCTGGAGAAGGAAATGGCTACCTGCTCCAGTATTCTTGCCTGGAAAATCCCATGGACAGAGGAGCCTGGTGAGCTACAGGCCATGGGGTTGCAAAGAGTTGGACACGACTGAGTGACCTAACACTAACACTAGTCTTATTCTTAATATATTTTATTTAATTGTATGCCTACGTAATAGAACTTTTAATAATGACTGTTTAACAACTATCTGGCAAAGGTTCCTGAAATTTTGACACTGGGTTCTTCTGAGCCAGGACAAGCTAGGTCCAAAGGAGAACAAAATGCTGAGTGTTAGTGGAACATCCAACCTCTTTGCATAGTACAAGGCTCCTGCCTTCTACTTCATCCCCTTCTCTGGCAGGGCAAGAACCCTAGTGTGGGTCTGAAGCCAGCAACTCGCATCCTTAACTATCACAACAACAAAAAACAAACAAACAAAACCCCCAACCTTTAACCAGCTGATTTAAAATCTCCATCTCACCTCAAGGTTAACCCAAGTGTATCTAGCAGAGAGCAGGTGTGGGAGGGAAGGGTTACTGGAAGGTTGAGCTTTGAGATGTAAGGTGGATAAGACCTTGGATGGTGTCAAAACAGACAAGGACTCTCATAGAAGGTTCTGGAAGCCAGGAGTGGGATTTGGAATGGATACATAGACTAGGGAGAGGAAGCAGGGGGATGGCGGGAGGAAGCCGACACCTTGCCTGCACAGTTCTGCCCTAGGCCAGTTCTGGCACACTTTTTAAAAAAATATTTATTTAATTAGGCTGCATTACTTCCTTGTCGTGGCATGCGGGTTCTAGTTCCCTGACCAGGGATCGAACTCTAGCCCCCTGCATTGGGAGCAAGGAGTCTTAGCCACCGGACCACAAGGAAGTCCCCTTGCACGCTTTTTTGAAGAACCACATCCCCTCATGACATTCTTATGGTAAAGGAAAAAACCTCCTATGCTCTCATATGCTTCTAAAAATAGGTCTCCCAGAATTCAGGCCACAGAGCCATCCTCAGCAGCCATAAGGAGACATAAAATGAGACGCGCCTGAGCCCTGCATCCTACCAAGTCCTGCCCCGCTGAGAGCACGTGGAGAAGAAAATGACCAGCTGCCATTTCAGCCCATTATCAGTCTAATCTACTTCTTCTTGAGTGGGAGCAGAATTAGAAATCTGGATCTAAAAATAACACTGTGATCTGTCCTGGAATCATCACACCTGTCTGCAGCCAGGCTGTGTGAGTGTGTGTGTGTGCCTGCACGTGTGTGTGCACGCAGGGTGGGGTGAGAGAAAGAACACCACTGTGCATGTATACACAGCAGTGATCTTCTTTCCCGTTTTATGATTGCTCCCTGTCCATCCTGGGCTTCCCTGATGGCTCAATTGGTAAAGAATCTGCCTGCAATGCAGGAGATACGGGTTCGATTCCTGGGTCTGGAAGATTCGCTGGAACAGGGATAGGCTACCCATTCCAGTATTCTTGGGCTTCTCTTGTGGCTCAGCTGGTAAAGAATTCACCTGCAATGTGGAAGACCTGGGTTGGTTTGATCCCTGAGTTGGAAAGATCCCCCTGGAGAAGGGAAAGGTTACCCATTCCAGTATTCTGGCCTGGAGAATTCCAGGGACTGTATAGTCCATGGGGTCGCAAAGAGTCAGACACGACTGAGAGACTTTCACTTTCACCCTGGAGAGTGGGGCAGAGGGAGGCAGGACCTAGCACCTTCCATGCTGTGCTCACCACCCTCTGAGGCAGGCACAGTCGAGCAGCCAGGAACAGGTAGAACTTTTTTTAACGACCCTCTGCAGTGGAAGTGTGGAGCCCTAACCAGTGGACCAGGGAATTCCCAGAACTGTGTTAACTTCTCTATTAGACACCAAGCCCACTCTGCTTGCCCCCCGACTTTGCTGCTGCTAATCACATCCTTCACAGATGAGACCAGAGAGATCCAGAGCTGGGTCCTGCTCGTCTCAGTATACCCAGGGCCAGAAGGGCCCCCAGCACAGAGGAGGATCCACCGACTCATGCTGAGTGTGTAGATTTCAGAGCAAAGACTTAACATCTCGGTATTTGACTCGGAGAAAGTGAATTGGAAGAGTCTCCATGATTATCTTAGATTCACTGATACCCCCTAAGAGTCAAGAGAGAAAACCAGAAAGTGGCAGGCACCAGTCCTGGCACCTGTATTAGTAGGTATGGGTTTATTCATAAGCATGGCACTACTCGTCACCATTCCTCAGTATGCTTTGAAGTCAGATGCCCTTCAATGACAGAGGTGTGTTAGACTGCACACCAGACTGCATCTGTTTTTGGCTTTGGGGTACAGGGATGTTGAGAAAGCTCTAATAGAGGAATGGCTAGATTTACAAAGATAGAACTTGGTGGGAAAGAATGTTTCTACTGCAGATTTCTTTACCATGGAGTTCCTTTAGATCATTGCAGTCCATAATATGCTTAAAATATGAATCCATACCCCCAGGCTGAGCTGCACACCACTTTTCAGGGGCACCTTTGAGTTAAGGGAGCTACAGAGACCAGCGTCTAATCTACACCAGCCCGGGCCCTGTAGCTCTCCCCACCTGCCCTCGCCCTTCTCTGCTCCGGGAAGAGCAATGTTCCCTCAGATGCCCAGGAAATCTTGTGAAGGGACAGGCTGGCTGCCCCTGAGACGGGAAATTAGAGAGGAAGAAAATAGACTGGGGGAAGCTGAGGGGATGTGTGGAAGGAATTGTGACATCTGCCAAGAATGCCACCACCTCCCAGGAAACCCCCAGCTCAGGAAGTGAAGCTGGCTTTGGGGGACTTCAGTCTCTCGCAGAACCACTCTGGTGCTGTCCCCGCAGCATCAGAGCCCCTACCTGTTTACACCAACCAGTTTCCGCCACCCACCCGGGTAAACTGTGCTGCACATTTGATGATGAGGAAGTGGAGTGGAATGTGAGAATGTGAGAGTCCTCATTCTTGACGTCAGGCTTGCCTTTCATTTTATTTATACCCGTGACATTGTGACACGGAATCTAATTTTCCATTGTATTTTTTCCCTCTGCTAGGACACGAGTGATGACAAGTGAATTTGTGTCTGGGCCTGGAAAACAATATTTTCAGTTGATCTGAAGCCAGGGTCCCTCTACAGGATTACGTGTCTGCCTCTGTCTGCCCACCTGCCTGGTCCTTCCTTGAACCCATTGACTGGCCATGGCAAAGGGCAGAAGGGATCGTGTTTCTACAGAGTGCAGACCCCCAAGAAGTCAGAGCTGGAGGCATCCGGTTGCCCACTCCTCACGGGCAGCAGGCTGTTCCTTCCTGGCACGGACGCTGGAGGGAGGCCAGGGAGCAGTGAGGCCGCACGGCAGCCTTGGCACAGAGCCCCGGCCGCTGTCTGGGCATGAATCTGGGCCCTGGCACCAGGAGTGTGGTTCCAGCCCTGTGATCCAGAACTGCCTGTACGGGGACCACTCATGCTCTGGTGGGTCCCGCTTCTTCTGTCCCTTAGGGGCAAGGCAGGGTCAGGAGCAGAGATGGGGCTGGAAGGAATGGCAAGAGAGTTAGGGCTCGTCGGCTGGGGCAAAGGTGAATTATGGCCCCATGTGCTGTGGTGGCCTTTCAAGGTGTGTCTGGGATGGAGAAGAGAGTGGCTTGTGTGTCCAGGAGGTAAACAGAGCGGGCGACACCCCAACTCCTTGCTTAAGGCTGGGGACCACAGCCCTGCAAATAGCCTCCTCCCACTCCCTGCCACGGCCTCCACGCAGACAGCATCTGTACCACGGCCCTCTTCGTGCCCTGAGCTGAGAACTCCGCCCAGGTCCCTGCGGACCATCACTGTTTCAGTAGGGCCTCCTGTCGCCAGCTTTTCAACAATGTTCCTCAGTCTCTGACCCCAGAGAAATTGCAACTTCCTTGTTCTCAGTTCAGAAGGCGTTTGTTATTCAGGATTCTGATGCAGACGTCTGATAAGAGGGGCCTCAGGCCTTCCGAGCTAGTAAACCAACAGAGTCTGAGAATTTAAGAAGGAGAAACCCAAGGACAGACACGCCCTGAGAGGTGGCAGGGCACCAGCTCCTGTCACTGACATCTTCCAAGATATTTAGAAATGGGTGTCCGTGAGTTTTCACAACATTTACTTTCCAGATCTTGTTTGTTTTGCTTTTGAAATGAAGGTTTCCATAATTGGGTCTGTGTTTGATTGAATCTCCTGTATTCTCTGCGCTTGACGTGGTGTTGCCTCCTATATATTGGGTTGGTCAAAAAGTTTGTTCGGGTTTTTCAAAAAAGGTTACAGAAAAACCCTAATGAACTTTTTGGCCAACCCAATACTTCTGTGTTACTTCTCTCTGTCGGTTTACGTAAAAATGGCACAGAGTAAGCTGTTGTCCAGAAATACAGAAGCCAGAGAGAAAACCTCCAAAGCTGTGCTGGCGTCTCACCGCCCACTGACCCGCAGGGCAGGAGTCGCTTGGGATGAAGGGGCTGTCTTGTGCGCAACAGTTCGAGGCCAGGCCATTAGAATCCCATCCACACCAGCCCACCTGAGACCCGGTTCTGAAAGGCTGCATCTGTCAAAACATCTCTCTCAAAGGCTTCCCATGGATGAGGTATCAAGCGATTCCTTCTTGGTGCTGCAGTAGACATAGGGCCCAAGGGCGAGGAGGTATGAATGAGACAAGGACCGTTTCCACCAGCCAAAAAATTGAAGGAACGCAAGGCTGCGGGAAATATTTTTCCCCAGTTGGTGTGAGTGTGGTGGTCAGGAAGGACTAAGTAGACTCCATGAGCTCAGGATATAAGTGGACGAGCTCTAGGGTCCCTATTGGGTGACTAGTGTAACTTAGACATTCTTTCCCAAGGCTTTTTGGAGAGTTGTTTCTGACAAGTGCATGAAATTTGTAGTCAGACAGTCCATGGTTCAAGTGCTTCCTTCCTTATGAGTTCTGTGATGTTGGGGAAGTACTTAAAGTCTCTCAGTCTCAGTTTCCACGTCTATACAAGGGAGCTACAGATGCTGTCACTTAGGATTACTGTGGGGGTTGAATATTGGAAAGACAAGCATGTCCCCAGCATGGATCGCCTTCCCTGATTGGGCTCGTGCAGGAAGAGCCCACAGAGGGTCTGCTTTGTTTTGTTTTTTTTTTAAAATTGAAGTATAGTTGATTAACAACATGTTAGTTTCAGGAGTACAGCAAAGTGATTTAGTTATACATAGGTGTATTCTCTTCAGATGATTTTCCTTTATAGGTTATTACAATATAGTTCCCTGTCCTCATACGGTAGAGCTTTTTTTGTTTGTTTTTTATATAGTACAGTGTGTATGTTAATCCCCAACTCCTAATTCATTCCTCCCCGCTCCCTTTCCCCTTTGGTAACCATAAATTTGTTTTCTTTGTCTGTGAATCTCTTTCTATTTTGTAAATAAGTTCATTTGTATCATATTTTTAGATTCTACATGTAAATGATATCATGATATTTGTCTTTCTCTGCTTTACTTCCCTTAGTACAATAATCTCTAGGTCTGTCCATGTTGCTGTAAATGGCATTATTTCATCCTTGTTTATGGCTGAGTGGTATACTCCATTGGGGCTTCCCTGGTAGCTCAGCTGATAAGAATCCCCCTGCAGTGCAGGAGCACTGGATATCTAGGGAAGATCCCCTGGAGAAGAGATAGGCTCCCCAGTTTAGTATCCTTGGGTCTCCCTCGTGGCTCAGACGGTAAGAATCCATCCGCAATGTGGGAAACCTGGGTTCGATCCCTGAGTTGGGAAGATCCCCTGGAGAAGGGCATGGCAACCCCACTCTAATGTTCTTGCCTGGGGAATCCACATGGACAGAGGAGCCTGGCGGGCTACAGTCCATGGGGTCACAAAGAGTCAGACACGACTCAGCATCTAAGCACAGCACAGCACAGCAGTGCTCCATCAGACGCACACACACACATATCACATCTTTATCTGTTCATCTGTTGGTGAGCATTCAGGTTGCTTCCATGTCTTAACTATTATAAGCAACTAGTGCTTCTATGAACATGAGGAGTGTATATATCTTTCCTAATTAGAGTTTTCATCTTTTCTGGATTTATGCCCAGGAGTGGAACTTCTGGATCATATGGCAACTCTCTTCAGTTTTATCAGGAGTATCCATACTATTTTCTACAGTGGCTGCACATAGGGTCTATTTTTAAGTCTTAGCCAAGCCAGGTAGTTCCACTTCTCTGAGCTTTCTTTGTGTTAGGCTGTGATGGTTGGGAATCTCTGTGTGGACAGGACAGATATGACTGTGCTGACTAAGATGTGGGGCAAAGGGGCCAGTGGTTCTCTGCACTCAGGGACATGGTGTGGGGAGGAGAGTTGTCTTCATGAGTAGGTATTGGAAGAGCAGAGCTGAGGGCCGTGGAAACACGTGTGGCTGACCTGATCCTCCCTGTGTTCTCAGGGAGGAACTGGGCTGGGCTGGGGCTGCCTCTGCCAGCGCTCTTCTGTTTTACCTGCCTTGGAAGTTCACGTGAACTTGTTTTTGTCTTGGGGTAGAAGGTGGGAGGAGGCAAATATTAAGGGAAGGTATATGGTCCACTGTACACTATATCCTGAGCCAGAATCCCCAGGGCAAGGCCCCCAAGCCCTGTGGTGGCCCCTAGACAGCCAGCCAGCCACAGTCATCTGAGAGTTGTTCTGGGTGTTCCTGCGTCTCGTGAAGACTCAGGCAGACACGCACTGATGCTGCTGTCAGGAGGGATCTTTCATCAGCCATGGGGAGGAACAAATTTAACAATTATTTTTGTGAGGGCTTTGAAATCCAAGCATCCTACCTACCTAAGCGAGCCACAGTGGAAAGTGAACCTTGGTTCTGTCTCACACACGTCAGGCCTGAAGGAGAAGCAGGAGTCGTTGGGTTACAGAGACACTGAGGCATCTGTGCTGGCTTCAGAGCGGCTCCAAGCAAAAAGCTAGCGAGGCCAGGATCCACTGAGAATCTGAAAATCTCACATGGTTAAAAACGTTGCTGTCTTCCCAAGCTACTGATGAATGGTTGCCTAAATCTCCTGATCCCCCCAAGCCACACACGCACCTGTATGTCCATGTGGCTCCTCCGCAGTGGAAAGAAAAGAGAGGCTGAGACACAGGGGGTCATGGGCAGTCTTCACGCCAGATGGTGAGTAAATGAAGCTGTGTGCTGAGTTGTGTCTGACTCTCTGAGACCCCATGGACTGTAGTCCAGCAGTCTCCTCTGTCCATGGGATTCTCCAGGCAAGAATACTGGAGTGGGTTGCCATTTCCTTCTCCAGGGGATATTCCCTATCCAGGGATCAAACCTGCATCTCTTCTCTGTCCTGCTTTAGCAGGCAGGTTCTTTACCAATAGAGCCACCTGGGAAGCCCGAAGTGTTAGTTGCTCCGTCATGCCTGACTCTGTAACCCCATCCGCCAGGCTCCTCTGTCCATGGGATTCTCCAGGCAAGAATACTGGAGTGGGTTGCCATGCCCTCCTCCAGGGGATCTTCCCAACCCAGGGATCAAACTATTGTCTCTTTCGTCTCCTGAGTTGGCAGGCAGATTCTTTACCACTGGTGATACCTGGGGGGCCCCAAAATGAAGCTGGGCTGTCTTTTATGCTGTGTTGTTCATGGCTGGAGGCAAAAGTTCACACATGGGCTCAGGAAGGGGTGTGGAGTCTCACAGGCAGGTTGGCTCATGATCCAGTTATGGTTAGAAAAAACACTGACACAAGTAAGCGTTGCTCAAGTCCCTGCCCTGTGGCAAGCACTGTGTGAAGCTGTGGGCTGAACACGGCCTCTGTCTTCACAGAACTCAGAGTCTGCTGAGGAAGATAGATTTTAAGCAAAGAAACGCACTAACAGGGGAACTTCCCTGGTGGTCCAGTGGTTGAGACTTTGCCTTCCAATTCAGGGGGTGTGGGTTCACTCCCTGGTCAGGGGACTTAAGATCCCATATGCCTCAGGGTGTGGCCAAAAATTAGAAAAAAAGAAACACACTAATACTTACATGATTATATGATCTGCCGATTGAGATAAATGAATCGCTATCATGAGAGAGAATAGCAGTGGGGGAGTAGCATAGACTGGGGAGCCGGGGTCAAGGAAGGTCTCTCTGAGGAAATGACAGCTGAGATAAAACCTAGAACAGTGCTGCTCAAATTTCAGCATCAGAATCACCTGGAGAGTTTGTTACAAAACAGGTTTCTGGGTCCCACCTCCACAGTTTCTGATTCAGTAGGTCTGAGGTGAGTCCCAAGAATTTGTGTCTCTGGTAAGTCTCTGCAGATGGTGACTGCAGCCATGAAATTAAAAGACGCTTGCTCCTTGGAAGAAAAACTGTGACCAACCTAGACAGCATATTAAAAAGCAGAGACATCACTTTGCCAACAAAGGTCTATATAGTCAGAGCTATGGTTTTTCCAGTAGTCATGTACAGATGTGAGATTTGGACCATAAAGAAGGCTGAGTGCCAAAGAACTGATGCTTTTGAACTGTGGTGCTGGAGAAGACTCTTGAGAGATCCTTGGACTGCAAAAATCAAACTAGTCAATCCTAAAGGAAATCAACCCTGAGTATTCATTGGAAGGACTGATGCTGAAGCTGAAACTTCAATATTTTGGCCACCTGAAGCAAAGAGGTGATGCATTAGAAAAGACCCTGATGCTGGGAAACATTGAGGGCAGGAGGAGAAGGGGAGCGACAGAGGATGAAATGGTTGGATCGCATCACTGACTCAATGGACATGAGTTTGAACAAACTCCAGGAGACAGTGAAGGACAGGGAAGCCTGGCGTGCTGCAGTTCACGAGTTCTCAGAGTCAAACACAACTTAGCGACTGATTAACAGCAACAACAAGTTCGTAGGTGGTGCTGAGACTGCTGGTTTGGAGACCAAGCTCTGAGATCCCAGGCCTAGATGGGAATTAGCCAGGAGAAGAGTGGAGGTGTAAACCAGTGAGCAGAGAAGGAGGAGCGTGTGCCAACACTGATGTGGGAAAGACCTGGGGGCTTCAGGTAATGGGAAGGTCAGTGTCCACAAGGCAGTGGTTTGGGGTGATGTTGGAGATGAACCTGACCCTTATCCCCATCCTGAAATTTACTCCAGCAGAGCCATTGCCAGTGGTAGTATGTCTAAGAACAATGGTTCCATTGACCCTGGGTGATGCCCTGCTGCCACGTGGGGCTGGTGGAGTGGTGCTGGCCCTGAGATACTGTGAAACTAACACCCAAAGGGCTGAGCACAGATCAGATGCTCAGTTCATTCTAGTTTTCTTTGCTCCCTCCTTACATGACCCTGTCTCAAGGGGTTTCCATTTTAGCTGGAGGAACACGATGCTGAATTGCTGCTCTCCTGGAGCTGTAAGCAAAAAGAGTTCATGTGGCAGGAGCCCATGTTACCCCAACTGGGATCCGGGTCAGTAGCTGACTATAGATAAGGAATCTGGATACCACTTCCAAAGGGCAGGTGTATGTGTCTGTTTTCCTACATCTCATGCAATTTATAAATATCACAGGACTTGAAGCCAAGGAAAGCCTGGGTTAGATTTTTGAAGCCAAAGTTAGCCTTAGGCCGGTTCAATTCTGAGTACATTTATTGAGTCCTCACTCCATGCCAGGCGCCACGCTAGGGGTTGGGAAGAAGGAGGTAGGTGATGACGGCAGGACAAGGACACATGAATTACACAGAGCAGTGGGATAGAAGCCATAACCAAGCTCTGTGCAGAGGGCAATAAAAACTCAGGAGAGAGAGCAGTTCTGCCTAGGGGATACGGAAGTCACAGACAGGAAGTGACATCAGGGACAAGCCTGGAAAGGAAACATTGAGAGAAGAAGAAGAACTGAAGGATAAATGAACAAATCCTGAAGAACTTTTTTGTTATTGTTTTAAGTTCTGATCTGTGTCATCATTATGAGCTTCTAAGATACATGACCACATGGTGTTGAGTTTGATTTAAAATATTGCATAAACCCGTTATATATAGCAACACATATGGAAACAATCTGAAAATATTTCTCCTCCAATTTAGTGCCATTTGTTTTTATGAATTTGCTATTTCAGGCTGAAAATGTGAAATATGGTTTGGTCTTCTGAGACTCAGAAGCAATTATATCACCACTCCAAGTGAAAATAATTTTGGTGGTTAATTCATACTTTTATTTAGTCAGTCAACAAGCACCTAGTTAGAAATGTCCATTTTTGAAGCAACTGTCGTGGGGACAACAGATATATAGGACATTGTCCCACCCTCAGGACTCCAGAGGTGGTAGGAGTGAGAGAACGCCTAGACACAAATAGTTTTAATGCATGTGAGTGGTAAGCGGTATGAATGAGCACAAACAAAATACTCCACATATCTGGAGGGAAAAAGTTATTTTCTTGACCATTTATGGAGAAGCCATATGCACTAGACATTGGAGGGTGGGAAGGGATTAGACATACAGAATTAAGGCAGGGGTGGTGGGGAAGGCATTCCAGGCAGAGACAGGTTTGTGAACGAAGGGAGGGGGAGGTCACTTGTCCTATTTGGGGTGTGACCTGGGGAAAGAGATAGAATTGGTAGATATCAGGGTCACATCCAAAGTTTGAACTTAATTCCACCAGCTGTGACTTCTTGGAATTTGAAATGCCAAGCATTCGTCACTTGATTCCTTGTGCGCGTTTTTAGTTGGCATCTCAGGCCTGACTGTTGTCTTGGCATGTGTACACACATGCTCAGTGTGTCCGACTCTTTGTGACCCCATGAACTGTAGCCCGCCAGACTCCTTTCTCCATGGAATTTTCCAGGCAAGAGATACTGAAGTGCGTTGCCATTTCCTACTCCAGGAGATCTTCCTGACCTAGGGATTGAACTGGATCATGGAAAAAGCAAGAGAGTTCCAGAAAAACATCTATTTCTGCTTTATTGACTATGCCAAAGCCTTTGACTGTGTGGATCACAATAAACTGTGGAAAATTCTGAAAGAGATGGGGATACCAGACCACCTGATCTGCCTCTTGAGATATTTGTATGCAGGTCAGGAAGCAACAGTTAGAACTGGACATGGAACAACAGACTGGTTCCAAATAGGAAAAGGAGTACGTCAAGGCTGTATATTGTCACCCTGTTTATTTAACATCTATGCAGAGTACATCATGAGAAATGCTGGACTGGAAGACACACAAGTTGGAATCAAGATTGCTGGGAGAACTATCAATAACCTCAGATATGCAGATGACACCACCCTTATGGCAGAAAGTGAAGAGGAACTAAAAAGCCTCTTGATGAAGGTGAAAGTGGAGAGTGAAAAAGTTGGCTTAAAGCTCAACATTCAGAAAACGAAGATCATGGCATCCGGTCCCATCACTTTATGGGAAATAGATGGGGAAACAGTGGAAACAGTGTCAGACTTTCTTTTTCTGGGCTCCAAAATCACTACAGATGGTGACTGCAGCCATGAAATTAAAAGACACTTACTCCTTGGAAGGAAAGTTATGACCAACCTAGATAGCATATTCAAAAGCAGAGACATCACTTTGCCAACAAAGGTTCGCCTAGTCAAGGCTCAGGGAAGGCGATGGCACCCCACCCCAGTACTTTTGCCTGGAAAATCCCACGGACGGAGGATCCTGGTAGGCTCCAGTCCATGGGGTCGCTAAGAGTCGGACACGACTGAGCGACTTCACTTTCATTTTTCACTTTCATGCATTGGGGAAGGAAATGGCAACCCACTCCACTGTTCTTGCCTGGAGAATCCCAGGGACGGGGGAGCCTGGTGGGCTTCCTTCTATGGGGTCGCACAGAGTTGGACACGACTGAAGCGACTTAGCAGTAGCAGTCAAGGCTATGGTTTTTCCTGTGGTCATGTATGGATGTGAGAGCTGGACTGTGAAGAAGGCTGAGCACCAAAGAATTGATGCTTTTGAACTGTGGTGTTGGAGAAGACTGTTGAGAGTCCCTTGGACTGCAAGGAGATCCAACCAGTCCATTGTGAAGGAGATCAGCCCTGGGATTTCTTTGGAAGGAATGATGCTAAAGCTGAAACTCCAGTACTTTGGCCACCTCATGCAAAGAGTTGACTCATTGGAGAAGACTCTGATGATGGGAGGGATTGGGGGCAGGAGGAGAAGGGGACGACAGAGGATGAGATGGCTGGATGGCATCAATGACTCAATGGATGTGAGTCTGAGTGAACTCCAGGAGTTGGTGATGGATAGGGAGGCCTGGTGTGCTGCGATTCATGGGGTCGCAAAGAGTCGGACATGACTGAGCGACTGATCTGATCTGATCTGAGGGATTGAACGTGTGTCCCCTGCATCGGCGGGCGAATTCTTTACCACTGCACCACCTCTGTCTAACCCATAGGATATGTTTTTAAAAATCAGCCTGTGTAGGGTGATGGTAGTAAAAATCACAGGGTGGCTGCAAATAGCTGTGAAGGTCCCAGATTGAGAGTAGACCCTTTTCTTTAGGAATCTGTGACTTCACTCCAGGAGGCTGATTGAAATGGGCTTTGTATTGAAGTTCCTTCAGGAAATAGATGAAGGCTTGTCCTAAACAGGTGTGGGTGGTCGACAGACTTAGATCAGATCAGATCAGATCAGTCGCTCAGTCGTGTCCGACTCTTTGCGACCCCATGAACCGCAGCACGCCAGGCCTCCCTGTCCATCACCAGCTCCCGGAGGTCACCCAGACTCACGTCCATCAAGTCAGTGATGCCATCCAGCCATCTCATCCTCTGTCGTCCCCTTCTCCTCCTGCCCCCAATCCCTCCCAGCATCAGAGTCTTCTCCAATGAGTCAACTCTTCGCATGAGGTGGCCAAAATACTTAAGGGGACCCAATAAGCAATGACGCAGTTTCCACAGGCTAGCAAGATAGTGGTAACAGCTTGGGGCTGTTGGTAACATGGGGCCAATGGTAACATGCCACTGGGAAGATGGGAACAGGCTCGGAGATGCACCAGATGCTGGGACTGAGAGAGCTTTGCGCTACCATGGAGACACACGACTGCTGCCCTGCTCCCATCCTATGCTGGTGCCTCCGTTGCTGAACCCAGCTGACAGCCAGAGACCAAGGGGCCCGTGATGTACTCCCTACAGGTCAGCCTCCCCTGGCACAGGGTTGGGGAGGAGAGACGGAGAGTCCATCTGGAGGGGCAAACAAAGGCTATCCAACACAAGCCTTTTTAGCTTTTTAATGTTTTTAGCTTTGATAATATGGTGGCAGATCAACCCAAACTAGTGTAGCCTTTATTTAACAAATGTATTCCAAACCCCCCTGTTGTTCTCAGGAATGTATAAAATTAAGAAACACAGAAGATAGATTGGATGGTTAGGTGAATGGTGGTTGGCGAAGGAGGCTTTGGCTGAAATAGTAACTCAGCCAGATTGTGAAGTTGATGGACCCAGGGTCTGGGCTGGGTTTCTTGATCGTTGAGTCCTCCATACCTAGCATTGTGCCTGGAGCTTCGTAGACCCCAATAACCATTTATCTAAATAACGTGATGGATGAAATGTCAAGAATACTCAGCAACATAAATGTGGGTCTGGGGTCTTGTTAGGAGAATCCAGAGTTAGGGTCAGGACCTAACATTTTCAGACCCAGAAGAAGCAGGTGATGACGGTGTTTGTTTTCCTGCTTCTAGTACTTTTTAGGTCAAAGCACCTCCCAGGGAACAAAGGCCATTTGATGGTGTTTGAAAGAAAAAGATAGTCTTTCAATCTTCTCCAGCAGCTTAAAAGGACATTATAACTCCTGTATCCCAACCTCAGTTCATTCATTCATCTATTCATTCAGTGAACATTAATCAAGTGCTCATTTTTTTGTCTGGGAATACAAAATTAAGACAGATCCAGTCTTTACTCTCAAGAAACTTAGTCTGGTAGAAGCTGCAGATGTGAAGCAGGAAACAGCAGTGTTGACAGCTACAGAGAATGCAGGCTGCTGTGGAAGCCACGAGAGGCAGCCTACATGGGCTGGAGGTCTCCCAGGAGGCAAGTTGAGTCCTGAAGGATTGTCCCACCTGTTTACTTTTTTGCTGGCATCTACCCATGCCTTCTCCCCCAACCACCCAATAAGGAAATAAGAAAGTAAGCTCCAGTAAGTAGATAAGTAAGCAAAAGTCTTGAAACCAATGTTACTGGCTAAGGTAACACTTGGTCTCAGATGCATTCACACCAAAGTGCCATCCGCCAATCAGTGAACTCAAGTGGAGAGTTCATTCCTTCTTCCTCCCCGAGGTCAGGAGGGCGCAAAGCAGGTATCTGGATTGGAGAGAGGAGAGAACAGGTACAGGAAGGGAGGCTGGGGGCGGTCTAGACAAACCTCATTGACTGCAGGATTTTTTTGGAGGATCGGTATTCTACCTTTAACTCTTTGCAAACAAATGGAGCGTATGTGAGGAGGCTCGTTTGTTTATCCATGTTCATTTGTTTGGTTTTTTCTTTTTTTTCTTAGCCTCTAGCAGCTGAACATAGGGTCCAAGGTCTCAGAAATGTTCTTATGGACCTGCCCGATGTGTGTTAATACAAATCTCCCTGATTTGTGAAGGTGGTTGACTGGTTTTAAAACATGGGTGATTTTGTTACAAGTGCACTTCATTCCCAGAGGTTTTGTTAATCAGTACACTCTTGCCTTTCAGTTGAATATGATGACTAGTGATGGGATGAAAAATATAAGTTGGGGAGGAGAAGCAGAGGGGGAAACAAGAGATAGAGTGGTCAAAATATAAGGGACAGATGCTTCTTACTTTATCTATATTACCCTCATTTTTAAAGCCTCCTATAGTTGTGAGAATTTGATTAGATTCCATTTTAATTCTTAGATAAATTTGGAAAATAGAAGTGTTTTTTTGTTTTTGTTTTTTAAATTTACTCCTACCTCCTCCACTTAATTTTTTAAAGGCAGATAAAACATCCAACCCCAGAAAGCTTTGTTGGGTTAACTGTGTTTGTATGTGTGTAGAACTGTATTTCACTTTCTAGAAGAACGCTAGTTCTGTTGGGGAGTAACTCTCTCCACTTGCAGCCTTCTGGGTTTTTGTCAGCCTTAGTCTGGAAGATGTGGTCTGGGACCCACATCTGGCCAGAGGGCAGGTTCCTTACTTTCTGACCATCCACTCAAGTCTCCGCATCCAGCCCTCTCTCTGTTCACTGCTTGAAAACTTTCAAGGCTAGACCCGCAGCTCTCCTGCTCAGAGCTTCCTCTCTCATCTCTATGTTGAGGATGCCTGAATTTTTAGCTCCAGTCCAAACACTTCCTGTGACTGCAGACCTGTTTCCCCTTACCTGGTAGAAGTCTTTTCTGTGTTCCACAGGCACCTCTGACCCCCGACTCAGACCCGCTCACCAGAGTTCCTGCTTTTGCCCAACTTGTGCCTGTCTTAGTGGTTTATCCCAGCATCCAAGAGCTGCCCACTTAGAGCCCACTGGCTTCCAAGTCCTATTGTGTCCTTGGGTTTCTTTCTTATTCTCCCCCTCCTCGCCATTCCTGATGCCAGTGTTCTACTTCAGGCTCTCCTCCACTCTTCTGGATCATTCTTAGTTGTTTCTCTGGCTCCGTTAGCCTTCTGCAACCTGTGCTTCCCTCCACCCCCAAATTTATCTTTATAATGTACCAATCTGCACGTCTAGTCCTTGTGTAAAATCTTTCAGAAGTGCTCCATAAAGCTCTTCATATCAGCGGGCAAGTTGGTTAAAATAGTTTCCTTCTCTTTGCGTGGGTTTTCCTCCTATCAGCTGGCCCGGCCCCTTCGCTGGCACCCTCTGTGGAACCTCAATCAGTTGGCAGGCATGGCCTGTGGTTCTGCGCCCTTTCTGATGATTGGCCCCAGGGCCAACAGAAGCAGCTGCACACAGATGACACCCAAACGTGTGAGTCTAGCCCTGACCTTTCTCCTGAGCTCGAGACTCAGAGATCCAGCGGCTTGCTTCACATCTTCACTTGGATCTCTTGCAGAGATGAGCTGGACAGGGTCAAACCGGAGCTCTTGGCTTGCCACCCATTCTTTTCCTGCTCCTGCCTCACCCTTCCCCATCTGAGTAAATGGGTCCACTGTCCACCTGACTGCTCAGGCCCCAAACCTAGGGGGTGTCGCTGTCTCTTCTCTCTCCTCGATGGTCTCCCCACGGGCACTCCGTCTTGAGTCCTGTTGGCCTCACCCTTGAGACCCTACAGCCCCAACCTGACTGTCTCTATTGTCTCTGCTGCTTTCTCCTCCATCATCGCCACCTCTCACTTGGATTGCCCCAGCAGCCTCCTGCTGTCCTGTGAATGCCTAGAATGGATTCTCTACGCAGTGGCCAGAGGATCTTTTAAAAAAGCAAATTGTATCACATTTCTTCTCTGCTTAACACCATCGCCAGGCTTCTTGTTGCACCTGGCCACACCCACAACGGCCTCCTGTCTCTTCCTGGAACTTACCAAGCTTGTGAGGCCTTCAGGATTCTACATTTGCTCTTTTCCTCCCCGGGATCCTCTTCCCTCAGATCTTTGCTTTCCCAGCTCCTTGAGGTAATCTATGTGTCAGTTTAAACATCCCTTCTCACGGAAGCCATCTCTGACCTCCCAGAGTCACTTTTATCCATCTCTTTCTATTGCAATAATTTGTTTTATTATCTTCAGCTCATGTTAAAATGATCTCTTTCTTTTACTTTTTCATGGTAATTGTCTCTTCCTCCACTAGGGCATAAGCAGCATGGATTCACCTTGTTTTCAATCTGTTTTATACATCCATTGTTGTTCAGTCGCTCAGTCGTGTCTGACTCTTTGCAACCCCATGGACTGCAGCACGCCAGCCTTCCTTGTCCTTCACTGTCTCCTGGAGTTTGTTCAAACTCATGTCTATTGAGTCAATGATGCCATCTAAGCATTTCATCCTCTGCTGCCCCCTTTTCCTCCTGCTCTCAATCTTTCCCATCATCAGCATCTTTTCCAATGACTTGCCTTTTTGCATCAGGTGGCCAAAGTATTGGAGATTCAGCATCAGTCCTTGCAATAAATGTCCAGGATTGATTTCCTTTAGGATTGATTTGTTTGATCTCCTTGCTGTCCAAGGAACTCTCAAGAGTCTTCTCTAGCACCACAGTTGGAAAGCATCAATGCTGGGTGTAAGAATCAGTGACAATTGGAGGAGGGGCTTGGTCTCAAATATACTTAAAGGAATATGTGGCAGCCACTTAGCACAGTGGCTTCTCTTCAGATTCAAGTGCAACTTTATGCTTATGGCCTCCTGCTGATAAATAATGATGATGATTTTGCTGATAGTGCTCAACTTTCTAGTTTCATGTTTAATCTTTGCAAATCGATAACTCTAAGCCATAGAGCTAATGCCTGTCCATGTGACAATACAGCTTTGCTCAAAACTTTCTATTCCTCTCTGTCTCTGACTTGAGCCCTTCTGACAACAGGGATCCAGGCTGCAGAAGGTCTGGTCTGCAATTATGTAGGAGATGGGTTGTGTTTTCTTCGGGGAGCTTTGCTAGATTCAGGCTGAGATTTCCATATGATTAGGGAAGACGGAATCTACTCACATATTTAGAGTGAGGGAGGCCACAGGTGATGCCCAGTGACCTCTCAGAGTCTGTTTCTCTGTTGTCAGAAGGTCAGTCATGTTACTGTTTGTGTATTCCTCTGGTTCATTATAGGGGTGGTTGTAATGGAATAATGGTATACCAACTGGCTGGAAGAATTACAACAGGAGTTTAATGCACACATTGCCGTAGAAGGTAAACCATGGACATAGTTTCTCCAGAAACTGTCAAATGCAGGCAGCACTTGAAAGTACTGGTCTTTCATACTTTAGCAATCGTATAAATACCAGCTTGTCAGCACCATCAACATCTTGTCTTCAGAGAATGGCCAGTCATATGTTCAGAGAAGCCGAAAAGGTGTGTCTCGTTTGTTTTAACCTTATCAGTGGAATCAAAGCCTTGTTATTAATATCTAACTGCTGCTCTTCCACTCACGCGTGTTCAGACTTCCATTTATTCCCTATAGGAAAACAGCTTTTTACTCTCCCAGTGTATTTTTCTGCCTGTTGGGTTATAGACCAGAAACAGATACCATCACAAGTCTGGGCCACCAAAAGCCAACAGCCAACAACCGCCGGAAGCTGTTGTGCCCTCTCCCATATTCGAAACAGATAGACTCTTCGAGCCATGGGCAAAGCTGTGGAATGGGCGCCACTGGATTTGCTGCCCATTTCCTTTTACCCCATAAATGGATATTCTTCCTAAGTAAGCATTGTGTTAAGCTGCTCTTCAGAGTAGAAGGGAGTGTCAGATCCACAGTCTTATGAAGGCTTTAAAGGTACAAAGAGTTGCCACAGGTAGAAATATTTACAGCTTTCAGCTTTAGGATAGAGCAATGCTGGACCAATTAGAGAAAGGAAAAAAAGAAAAAAACCACTTAGAGGAAATGACAAGCTGTGTAAAATCTGGGTGGAGGAGACATTATGGGCATGAGCAGTGGGTAGGCTGGACTCTGACCGCTGTGAGTTAAATCACCCCGCGTTGGCTCTCACTACTCACCTAGCTTAGGAGAGGCAGGCAGTGTAGCACTCCTGGGAGTAGGGGTGCGGGGGAGGGACAGGCCACGACCCCACAGGTGGCTGGTTGGAACAGAGACGGAGGGAAGCCAAATGGCTACGGTTTGAATTGGGAGAGGTGTTACTGGCATTAACCACCAGGACTCAGATTCGATTGGGAGATGGATGCTTCCTGGTTCAGAAACATTTTTCTTGTGGAATGTGGGCGGGACTCTCGTGGAGATGTCCAGCAGGCAGGGGGAAGTGTGAGAACAGCGCCTTCTTATGCTGTGATACACCTCTCAGCCGCTCCTCCTCTAGACTGGGAACTCTGTGCTTTGAGGTTCTCTTCCCTTCTTTCCCTTCTTCCTTTCCTTCCCTTCGCTTTAGTTCCCTTGTCCCTCTCCTCCCTCCCTTCCTTCTTTCTCTCCTTTTCCCCCCTCTATCTTTAAAAATCACACATCACTCCATAATACCCTTCACGGTATATAACAGGGTTAAGTGTTAGCCTCAATTTTGCTGTATTATAGCTGGGATGGGATAGAAAACTTTTAACACTAGGTGTTTAAAGATACCGAAACACTCACGAATACACGCGGACCCTCAATGCTGTCTGATCATTTTAGACACCATCTGTTTTTATGCAGTATCTTGGGAACAACAGATGACCTGCTGATTGGCACAGGGCCGTACCATGCGCTACTGGCCTCCTAGTACTTCTCGAGCGGATCTTCTGGAAAATCCCCTGCACCTCCAGGAGTGAATGACGTGGCTTTGGTTGTTTTTTCTTTTTAATAGACAACAAGAAAAGAGATTCAGAGGATCTGGTGCCTTTACCTTTCCGCATCTTCTTGTTGTTAGTATTTTTCCTGTTTTCCTCTTACTTTACTTTCTGAAGATATTTATTTGTTCTTTTTGTTTGGATTGACCTACCCTGAGTTCTTCAGACTGTCCTTTTACCTGCTGGGTTATTTTGCCTCAGACTTTCTGAAAGTTGTGTGCTTTACCCCTCTCCAAGTCTCAACCTGAACTTGCCCTTTCACCTTCAGATGCCTTAGCTGCTGCGCTTTTCCCTGTCTGCGTGCTCGGTCGCTAAGTTGTGTCTATCTCCTTTGCGACCCCACAGACTGTAGCCTGCCAAGCTCCTCTCTCCACGGGATTTTCCAGGCAAGGTCTGGAATGGGTTGCCATTTTCTCCTCCAGGGGATCTTCCCAACCTGGAGATCAAACCCACATCTCCTGCCTGCGTCTCCTGCATTGCCAGGCAGATTCTTTACCGCTTGAGCCACCTGGGAAACCCTTCCTTGTCTATTCAGGCTATGATAGTGAAATAATGATAGATTATGCTGCTGATTTCAGTGACCTCAACTCTTTTACCTATTCTTTTTTGCCTCATATTTCCATCTGTGGATGGTGGCATTATATTAGTTTTGCTATTGTACATAACACACCACCACAAATGTAGTGGCTTAAACACACACACATATTATCTCACAGTTTCTGTGGGTCAGAAGGTAAGCATGGTTTTACAGGTCCTCTGTGTTAGCTGAGGATACAGTATCATCTCAAGGCTCAGTGAGGGGAGGGTTCACTTTTGGGCTTTCCTGGTTGTTGGCAGGACTTAGTTCTTTGCAGTTGGAAGAAGGACCTCAGTTTCTTACTGGCTCTAGGCCAGAGGCCCCCTCGGTTCTTTGCCACATGGGCCTCCTTAACTGGCTATTGCTTTATCAAAACCAGCAAAAGAGAGCATCTCCTACCAAGACAGTACCATAGTCATTGAAAAGACATCCCATCACCTTTGCCATACTTAATGGATAGGAAGCAAATCACAAGTTCCCTGACATTCAAGGGGTGGGGAGTCCTCAAAGGCATGAACATTAGAAGTGGGGATAACTGGAGATCATCTTAGAGTCGGTCCATACAGAGAGCAGTGCTCTTGAGGGAAAAGGTTTGGAGCGCTTTAAAAAAAGACATGAAAGGCTATATTCATACTGCTCTCTTGGCTCATGATTGGCCTTTATGGATAATGGCTAATGCCCAAGTAATAATACTTCTTTTTGTCTCTCTCTATGTCCTGTGAAATAGGTTTTACTTCTAAATATGACTTGTTTTCCTTTCCTGCCATTAGAAATATCATCAGCCTCTCTGGATGAGAAAGTCAGCAGGAAAAGATCACTCTTGTTGATCTTGGTTTTAACTGGACTGACTCAGCCCTGTGGGCAGTTGAGAAAGGAGAGGCCTTTGTAAATGCTCCCTAGGTCTTTGTTAGACATCCCTCCACCAGAGGAGCCAGATATGGGACAGGTGTGATAAGAACCAGGAGCTGGAGGCCAGGCTTATTTACAGCTGAAGCATTTAACTGGGCTCAATTCTTTACTTTTTCAAAGTCTCTGAAAGCTTCACCATATCTGTGCAGGCCTTTGATTCCAGCTCCCTAAACAGACTGGGAGGAGGCAGGAAAGGGACGCACGTTGGTAAGTTGTCCCCACAGTTACGGCTGAAGGACAACACCCCATCACACCCCACCAACTCCGCAATAGACACTTGGTGGAGTGTCCTTTACAAATTCATTTGAATACAGACGTCTTCCTTTCAGTTTGAGGAAGAACTATCTACGATCTGTCCGACTGCTATCTGTGACAGAATCTCTTTAAAATGATAGCGTACACGGATTTGAGTGAGGAAGGAGGCAAATCTGATCCTTCCGTGTTTTCTTGGGGAGTAGAAACACGTGGAGATGAAAATGGAAAGGGTGGGCGTGGTGAGGAAGAAGCTCCCTGTCCAGATTCCCAATCCTGAGAAGCGCCAGGTTGGGCAGCGCTGGCCCTTAGCCCTAACCCCCCTCGAGTGGCTAGTGGGGCGACGAGCAGGCTCCGAGTTGGGCTTCACACCCCGGGAGGGGCGCTAGGACCCAGGCACTCGCCGGCTCCAGGCGCGTCTGGGGAGCGAAGGCAAAGAGGCTCAGGCTCGCGGCCAGAGTCCCTCGGAAGGACCGGCCCCTCGGCGCGGGGCGGGAGGCCCGAGTGCGGAGTGCGGCCGCCCTGTGACCTCTGTGCGGGGCTGCGGTGCGGGCCACCGGCACCGCTCGAGCGCCCGGCAGCCGCCATCCTCCAGCATGGAGCCTCCGAACGTTGGCCAGGTGAGCCCCGAGCGCTGGATCTGCAAGTCCGGCGAGCCGCCCCCTGCCACCACCCCCGAGCCCAGAGCTGACCCTGCACCCCTTTCGGACACCCTGCAGCTCCGGAGGGGCTTCTCCCCCTCTCCAGCCTCTCTATGTACTGGTGCCCAACTTCCTTCTTCCTTCCCAGGAGGGGCGCACCTCGATTGCTGTAACCGTCCGATTTATAATTTCAAATGATACCAATCACCCACCAGCAGTGCGTCTGCGTCTGTGTGGCGCTTTCCCTGGGCAAGAGCCGACCTGCAGCGCCGTCGGGCCAGTGGCACTGACTCCTGTTGCGCCCCGAGTTTCCCACGCCGTCTCTGGGCGATCGTGGTGTCCCTGCCTTCCTCTGAGTGCTTCCAGCGGCTGCGTAGCTGCCATCCTTCCCGAAAAGCTAGCCCCCGCCGCCCCAGCCCTCGGCTTGGGTGGAGCGCGCGCTCCGGGATTCGGGGACCCACTCCCACCCGCGCGCGCGCGCCCTGCTCCCGGGTCCGCGCTCGAGGGGCACCTTGACTTGCTGTGAGGTTTATACTACCAGCCTGCGGTGGGGGAGATGCAATGTAGCTTCAGAGAAGGGGCTCACTCTGTGGGCTGTAGGAAAGTGTGGGTGAGGAGGGTCCACGGTGCGGAAGAGGCGTGGGACCAAGGCAGAAGCTGCCTCCCGGAACTTGGGGTGGGGGGGGGGGCGGTCCTGGTGGGCGTCGGAGGGTCACCTGAAGGTGCACGCAGTTACCGGGATCAAGTGGAAACGGTCCTGGAGTGTTGTGCGAGGAGAGACTTGCATTAGCCTTTATAACAGCTTGGCTAGAGGTATTCAGCATGCCCAACCATTCTGCTTCCGGCTCAATCTGACAGGAGTTTACTGTCTCCAGATTGGCAAAACCAGAAAAACATCGCTGAGGAGTTGCTCTGGGCGAGTTTCTAGGGCTGCAGGACCACCTGGTTGAGTGGTGGCTATCCGGCCCCACTCCCAACCTTGGCGGCCCGCTGGATCGGGGCACTGGGGGGCGTGCCTGCTCTGATAATAACTGACGCGCGTGTTCCAGAACCTGAAGTTAAACATGTAGCGCAAACCTAGAAGAGACACTTCGTCTAAACTCTTGTGCGTTGTGTCAACCAAAACATTTACACAGGGCCCGAGGGGGTAGGTGAGGGGCAGAGGACCCGCCCTCTAGGATTGTATAATCTGCTGGTCAGCATCACAAGTTCTACTTGACTGCCCCTCTGACCTTGAATGAGCTGTTTTAACTTGGCTCAATTTTCCAAGAAGCAAAACAGAAGAACAGTAGTTCTCCAGCAGGGGAAAGAGCATTGCTCTTGGGAAGCCTGCTACCTGAGTTCCAGCCCCACCTGTACCAGCTGTGAAACGGGACAAGACACATAACCTATCTGGATCTCAGTGACCACAAAAGGCTCAAAAAGATCCTTTAATTCTGGGAGTTTCTGTAACAGTAATTTGCCACGCTTTGATAGCTTTCCCATGCTCACTGCTTCTTTGGAGTCTAGATTGTACTTGGTTCCATGGACCATACATGGACCAAAGAAATACTGGATCAGAATCAGAACTGTGGGTGAACTGTATTTTAATTCTATTCTGTTTATAGAGCTGCACAAATCTTTCAGGCTTAAGATCTGTGGAAATAAGCCTGGCTGGTTTAGTTAATACTTAGAATGCCCTGGGAAGGACCTCAAATAAAAAGTCCTGTTTTAAGTCAGAATATGGTTGCATAAGGAGAAGGCAGTGGCAACCCACTCCAGTGTTGTTGCCTGGAGAATCCCAGGGACAGGGGAGCCTGGTAGGCTGCCGTCTTATAGGCTCGTACAGAGTCCAACACGACTGAAGCGACTTAGCAGCAGCAGCAGCATGGTTGCATAAAAGGTTCTTTCTGTGCATTTGAAAGACCTTTGCCATAACTACCCTGTTAACCTAAGTGAGTAGAAAAGACCCAAACTGATCCTTCAATGGAAGAGGGCTGGTTCTACTGTGTATTTCATGGAGGCACCTTGGGTTATACCTGATGAACAATATATTTACCTAGGAATGACTCTGTTAATCTTAACTTCTCAGAAAAGCAGTTTATCACTTCAGTAATGAAATAATGAAATTGTCTTTAGAGGATTCATTAAATATCAGAATGCCTAATATTGCTAGACTTTATTGGGGTAAGCACTGGTTTAAAAAGCACTGCCTTTTTATTTAATTTCAGTAAGGAAAATAAGCAGAATGATTTATTATGTTTTATTACAAGATAATTTTTTAAAGGAGATTTAAAAAAAGTAAATACAACATGAATTAAGGAAACCTTGTTTCTTCAGGTTCCAGAGATGAATAACATCATCATTACCTTGATGGTGCCTATCTATTAAGCACTTACTATCCACCACGCATTGTCCTAAGCACATTATATACATAGTCTCATGGAATCCTGTCAACAACTTCTGAAAGAAGTGCTATAATTTCTTTCAGCCTACTAGTGGGGGAACTGAAGCTTCTTGCGTGAGATCACCCAGCTGGTAGGCAGTAGAGCTCCTTGGGTTCATTTGCAATAATCCAAGAGCTGTGTAAGATGGAGGAGGTGGGGAGGGAAAAAATTACCTACTAAATGTTGGCTACTTTATACTCCTCAGTGCACGGATATTAATAAACATTTTATGAGTTGTGTTTTTATTTTTCTAGGTATCTTTTCTTGCTTTTAATATGATTTGGACATCTTTTAATATGATCAGAGGCTGACCTCTTTCTTTTTAACTACAGTACATAGATTTGCATGTAGATGGACGAATCATTATTCATTCAACCAATTCCCTGTGAGTTGGCACTTGGATTATTTCTAAATTTCCACATCACGTATGGGGCTAGCACTGTGGGTCTTCATGTTTATATATTTCTGCACACCTGTTCAGATATTTCTGGTAGATTAATTCCTAGGGGTGAAATTGTTATATGAAAGAGCATGGTTACTATTTAGTATGTATTTCTTAATAGATACTGCCTACTTGTGTTCACAAAAAGAAATGTAATTTCTGATTTGGCATCCAGTTCTTCCTTTAACACAGTTTCGGGCTTTTGATGAATCAGTGTATCTGAGTGGGTCTCAGGTGTATCATTTGTAAAGTAGGGTTAGTAGGACTTGTTGGTTTCAAGGTCTTTTCTGCAAATGTGTACAGTTAGAGGATGAACAAATAAAATTGTCCATACTTGACTTTTTTTTTTTTTTTACTTCAAAACTACAAGTTTCATATGGATTTACCTAGCAGCACATGAACTCCTGAAATACCCATTTTTGGTACCCCAGGTTTCTGAGGACTTCAGTGTGAGATACTGCTTTGCCTGATCTTACATGCAAATCTGTGTCCTGCTCTCTTTTTGTAAAGGCATCAGTCCTGCTGGATTAAGACCTACCCTAATGACCTCATTTAATGTTAATCACCTTTTTAAATGACCTCTCTCCACATACCATTACATTCAGAGGTACTTGAGGCTAGGACTTTGGCCTGTGAATTTGGCAGGACACAGTTCATTCCATAACACATTCTCTGTCAGATGGTGCGTACTGAGGTTTTATCACCTGTTTTTATTTGAGGAGGACAATATGTTTCTGAAGCTACATCACGGAACCCTCTCTCTTTTCCTATCACATCCTCCCCCATTGCCTAAAAAAATGTGTGTGTGTGTGTGTGTGTGTTTTTTTTTTTTTTAATTCCCTGGGTGTTCTTTAAAGGGGTCCAGTATTAATACTTGTGTCAAGTAATCTTTTATTAATGGCATTGACTCTCATATGAGGCAAGTTGACTATAGGTAGGAGGTGGTACTGGCACCCCACTCCAGTACTTTTGCCTGGAAAACTTCATGGACAGAGGAGCCTGGTGGGCTGCAGTCCATGGGGTCGCTAAGAGTCAGGCACAACTGAGCGACTTCACTTTCACTTTTCACTTTCATGCATTGGAGAAGGAAATGGCAACCCACTCCAGTGTTCTTGCCTGGAGAATCCCGGGGACGGGGGAGCCTGGTGGGCTGCCGTCTATGGTATCGCACAGAGTCGGACACGACTGAAGTGACGCAGCAGCAGCAGCAGGAGGTGGTACGCGTTTGATTAAGAGCTTGCATCCTGAAGCAGGCTGCCTGGGTTTCTAATCCCAGCACCATCACTCACCAGCAGAGTCTTATCATCTGTAAAACAGGAAGAGTAATACTTAACCTTACAGGGCTACTGTGCTGATTAAATGAGATAATGTATGTAAAGTACTTGGCCTATACTGCTGCTGCTGCTGCTAAGTCGCTTCATTTGTGTCTGACTCTGTGCGACCCCATAGACGGCAGCCCACCAGACTCCCCCGTTCCTGGGATTCTCCAGGCAAGAACACTGCAGTGGGTTGCCATTTCCCTCTCCAATGCATGAAAGTGAAAAGTGAAAGTGAAATCGCTCAGTCGTATCTGACTCTAGTGACCCCATGGACTGCAGCCTACCAGGCCTATACTAGAGGGGCTCAAAAATGGGACTCTGATTACTTTGCAACTTCAGAAGTTCACGGGCTCAGTGTGGTCTGCCCCAGCCTGTACCCCAAGTGTACAGACAACCCAGAGGCTTTGCTCCTGGAGTTCCCAGGGCTTCCGTGTGCGTGCTGTGGTCTCATAGTTGTTGAATAACCATTGTAAAAGTTCAGCAGCTCACACACATTAAAGTCACAGGCTCACAATTCTATCTAAGAGCTAAAAAGCAACACCAGAGACCATTCCCTCAAATCGCCCATTAAGATGATAGCCCCATTTCAGTTGAGGCACCCAGCTTGGCAGTCAAAGTGTTAAATGTGAGAGCAGCATTTCGGTTTTTCTGAGATGTACCCTTGCCCATTTTAATGCCCCTGGAACCAGGGTGTGTTTTGCAATCAATGGTACCTGAGAGTTAGAAACATTTTCCCATTGATCTGCCTGAGAAGATAACCTCAGACTTACTTTCTCACCGCAACTTTTCCTTGGAAACAGAAGAAGTTAAGACAAGTGTGGATTGCTCTATACCTGGGGTGAATTACCTGTCTCGATTATTGTGAAACTCTAGATTCCTGGGACCACTCTGGGACTAGGAGAGCTTGCAGTGGTCATGTGGCCTTGGGTCTGCTGGACTAGAGCGATACGGAGGCCAAAGGAAACCAAGGTAGCGGCTTCTCTGGGGCTGAACCATACACGTCACCTCTAGCAACTGTGTGCATCCCCCGAAGCAGAGGAAGGCCAAGGCCAGATCTGCGTTGGGAGTAGTTGCTGGCCTGCCTATGAGACCACAGATACTGTATGTACTGTATTTCCTGTCCTGTCTCCTACTGTGAAGCTAAGGAAGGGCACAGCTAGGAATTCAAGGGTGTTGTGAATTCATTACCCATCTGGATCTGTGACCACTCCCACCACTCCCGCTGGTGGGACAGCACCTTATCAACTGCTGAAGGCCGTGATATACTTGTCATTGTCTGGAATGCATTTACTAAGTATTACCTTCTGATATTTTCAACTCTTCAGTGGAGATAGGTGCATTGTTGATGATACATATCTTGAATTTAATTATTAATTCAGGTGATTTCAAAAAGGTTACACTGTAATTTGGCATTAAAACAAATAATTGTTTACATGGTTATACGGAGAGTAGAGGGGCTAGAGCAGGGTGGATAAGTTTGATATTGATAAAGCAAAATATTTGTCATTGGAGAAATGCGATTTCAGTTTTCTTTTTTTGCAAATGCTTTTAATATGGAGCCAAATGCTTTTCATATGGAAAAGATACCCACAAGTACATTGAGCTAGATTTATATTTTATTATTGAGATATACGCAAGAGGATTACCTATTATGTCAAGGTACTAAACTAAAGGCAGGAGAAATTGCCAAATCCCTCAGTATAGTTGAAAAAATTCAAGGCTGTGAGAGGCTACTGGAACCAATTCTTGTATCTTATAAGACTATTATTATGCCATTATGGGGGAAGGCAGTGGTGACCCACTCCAGTAGTCTTGCCTGGAGAATCCCATGGACGGAGGAGCCTGGTGGGTGATGGTCCATGAGGTCACTAGAGTCAGATACGACTGAGCGACTTCACTTTCACTTTTCTCTTTCCTGCACTGGAGAAGAAAATGGCAACCCACTCCAGTATTCTTGCCTGGAGAATCCGAGGGACGGAGGAGCCTGGTGGGCTGCCATCTATGGGGTCTCACAGAGTCAGACACGACTGATGTGGCGCAGCAGCAGCAGCAGCAGCATGCCATTATGTCATAATTAAATGGGCAGCATTTTTTTTTCTCTTAATGATACATAAAGTGATGGTGTTTTGTACAATCAGTGGTATCTTAGATTTGATTGTTGTTGCTCAGTCGTGTCCGACTCTTTGTGACCCCATGGACTGCAGCACACTAGGCTTCCCTGTCCATCACCATTTCCCAGAGCTTGCGCAAACTCATGTCCATTGAGTTAGTGATGCCATTCAACCATCTCGTCCTCTGTATCCCCTTCTGGAATATGGTAAAAGTGGTAAAGAGAGGTCTGGAACCTAGATCTCCTGCCTCACAAGCTTTATTTCCCTTGCATCCACATTCCTTGCCCAAGGTGTTATCTGTAGCCTCCAGATTGGTGACAGAGTCATTTGTATGACCCTGAGAGTGAGGAGCCTAGGCTGCAAAGTTTAAGGAGGCCTTCAAGTACAGGGCCAGCATCTGAGAGTGAATACCTTCTTAAAATGGCAATCTAGTTATCTTGCCCTAGTCCCAGCCCCGGTTTTGAGCTTTGAAAAAGATTTCAAAGTTTTCCCTAGATGATTAGGAAAATTAAACAGAAGTATAAGTGGAAGAAAAAACAATCATCTTAAACACATGACCAGCCAGTATCCTCCATTGCAAGTATGAGTGCTCCTGAGTGAGACCAGTGGAGAGCATCACCAGGAGCGGTGGGCACGTTGCTAAGAAAATGACCTCAAAAACTCACTAACACGGTGTGAGTTCTTTACCCCTGGACATGTGTTAGGAGGCCATGGCTGACTAAGTAATAGGAAAACAAATGATTTTTGTAAGTTTCTAGGCTCTTTTACGGAGAAGGCGATGGCACCCCACTCCAGTACTCTTGCCTGGAAAATCCCATGGACGGAGGAGCCTGGTGAGCTGCAGTCCATGGGGTCGTGAAGAGTCGGACACGACTGAACGACTTCACTTTCACTTTTCACTTTCATGCATTAGAGAAGGAAATGGCAACCCACTCCAGTGTCCTTGCCTGGAGAATCCCAGGGACGGCGGGGCCTGGTGGGCTGCCGTCTATGGGGTCACACAGAGTCGGACATGACTAAAGCAACTTAGCAGCAGCAGCAGGCTCTTTTACTAGTTCTATTTAGCATTTTTAAAGCGAACAGTTAAGGCCATCTTCCTTGCAATGGAATGGAACATGAAGAGGTAAATTCAGCACCTCATCAAATCTCCTCTGTTTTGAAAAACTGCACAAAAGATCTTCTCAGTAACCCAGGAGTGCCTTAGAAGGTTGGGGAGTTCTGGATCCTGTCCTAGCTGGTGGTGGGGTGATATGAGGAAGACTAATTTAAATAATATCAATGTATACTTTACTATGAGCCTCTTTGGCAAACAACCCATTGAATGGCATCTCTGCCTGAGGATCATCCTTTAACAATACACATTTTTCTGTCTCAAAGAAGAAAAACTCAGTTTTATCTCAGAATGGCATTTTCCACGGGGCCCACTGAGGTATTCTCACCATCTGTCTTTTGCTGAGCAGGCTTCTCCATTTAAGGAAGGGCATTTCAGGTGTTTTCAAGTGGCAGGCGCCAGAAGTTCTTAGCATGAGGTCACTCATGTTGTGGGAATCCATTCTGTTGGAAAGGCCATAGCACCCCCATGAAAGTGAAAATCACTCAGTCGTGTCTGACTGTTTGTGACCCCGTGGACTATACAGTCCATGGAGTTCTCCAGGCCAGAATACTGGAGTGGGTAGTCATTTCCTTCTCCAGGAGATCTTCCCAACCCAGGGATGGAACCCGCGTTTCCCACATTGCAGGCAGATTCTTTACCAGCTGAGCCACCAGGGAAGCCCAGTGGATCTCTACAGTAGCAGAAAAGATCCCATGGCTGCAGGGATTGCACAAGAGATGCAGGAACGTGGGAGAGCAGAATGGAAGGAAAACAGGGGAAGGAAGAGAAAAAGCACCGTGTCCCAACCCTTTTGCATCACAGGACAAGGAGGACAATGGTGATGTTGTCTGGGATGCTGGAGGTGGTGGACAAGGCGCTGTCTGCTCCAGCCCCTGCACAGGTGGCCTGAGGGCTGAGAGAACCAGTATCTTGTCATCCTGTGCCAGTTCAGGCAGTCCATTGCTGAGAAAACCCTGGTGGAAAGTGTAGCTGTCAGCAGGAGGGAGCCGGGGAGCCCAGGGCCACTGGCTTATCCTCCCCACCTGCCTCAAACACTGGACAGCCTCTTGTCTTGATCCACATGTAACTGGTCTTCTTATTTCTGCCTGAAGCCCTACCTCACAGGCTCATCTGCGGTACTTCTCTCTTTTTCTGTCCGAGCAAGATCTGGAGACAAGGGAGAGCTACGGGCAGCAGAGGAGGATGTAGCCGAGGATGGTTGTGTCTCCCCTCTGACTTCTCTTCCTTTAAAGGAGCAGGTTTCCAGTGCCTATGCAACAAGTTACTACTGAGCATCACGCAGGTAGCAGACAGTGTTTCTCTCCTCCTGGAGCTTACCTTCTGGTGTGGAGGGAGGGGAAAGAATGAGAGAATGAGAGAGAAAGCAAGCAAGTCAGAGGGCGGTCAGCATGTCGGAGGGAGAGAGAGCACCAGGGAGAAGATAAACCCGGAGAGGACTTCCTGAAGTGGGGTAGGGAATGTTGCTTTATTCACTTGGGGTGTCAGAGAAGGCCTCCCTGGAGAGGTAACATTTGAACCAAGTCCCAGAGGAAATGGGAAGCGAGCTGTGTAGATGATTGGGAAATGCATTCCCAGCAGGGAGGAAGAGTGGGCGCAGAAATCTTGAAGGAGTATTGCCATGTCCAAAGTGCAGTGTGGAAGCCAGTGCAGTGGGTAGAAGCCGAGGTCAGTCAAAGAGGTCACCGAGGGCCTTGTCCTCTGCTGTGAAGGCTCTGAGCCAGATGGGAGTGATGCAGCCTGATCTAAGCTGGGGCTGTCATGCCGGCTGCTGTATTGAGAATAACCTGAGGGGAGCCAGGGTGAAGCCTTGGTCCAAATAAAGGCCCCCCTGGATGCCTTTCCTCATAATCTACCTTGAGTACCTCTAAGAGAGTTTTCAAGGGAAAAGGTGGGTCATGGTTTGTTAACTGAAAAATACTGCTCTACATAAATAAACCTAGTCAGTAGACAAATGAGAACTGATGGAATCGTTGGTTGCAGAAATGGATCTGATAAATGAGGTGAAAGAGAGAAAGAGAGAAGCCTACCACCTGTGAATTTGGTGCCATTGCCAAGTGAGGCACACCAAGAGCCAGGAGAAAGTCAGTCTTGGCTAATCCATGATCTGACACACACCTGGGTGCGACAGACGTGCTCCTGCAAGCTTCCTTTCGCTTGGTCACAGCAACGTTGGTCTGGTTTCAATGACTGCGTTAAAAGGTCTGAAAATCCCAGCATCGTGCTGGGTCTAACATATGCAGTAGCTGTCTGATCTACTGGCCAAGGCCTTCTACAGAATTAAAACAACTGCTGGTCTCTCAATATGTATTCCAGAAAAGCTTCCATCGGCTAAAGTAAAAATAGACTCAAAGTGAAAGTGAAGTCGCTCAGTCGTGTCCGACTCTTTTTGACCCGTGGACTGTAGCCCACCAACTTCCTCCGTCCATGGGATTCTCCAGGCAAGAATACTGGAGTGGGTTGCCATTTCCTTCTCCAGGGGATCTTCCCAACCCAGGGATCAAACCCAGGTCTCCCATATTACAGGCAGACGCTTTAACCTCTGCGCAACCAGGGAAGCCCTTAAATACAAGAATACAGTCTCTCAGAAAACCTCCTATAGAAACACAGAACTTCAGATCCAAGTACTAACATCAAAGATTTCGAGGGAGGAACAGAAGCCAGGTTCAAAGAAGAAGGGGGAGGAGGCGGGAGAGGTGGAGGGGGAAGGGGTGGCCTTACAGACATCTCCTGCCACCTAGAGATACCCAGGCATTATGGGACTTTTCCCTGGGCCTCCAGAGAAGGGAAGACTGGAACTCGGCCCTACCAGAAATCAGACCAGACCAGAACCAGAATTCGAGTTCTCTGCCAAGAGGAGGTGATCAGTCTCCAATCCTCAGCTCAGGCTGAGGGCCCCTCGACCAGATTCCTGCATCCAGGACCGGGGGACTAGAAAAACAGGGAAGGATAGGAAGGGTTAAGGAGAGGAAAGAGAGAGGGAAGGGGAGAGAGGTCAAGAGTAACATCATTAGTAAGGAATGGCGTGCTTATTTTTTAGTCATACCATAGGTTGAGGGGTTAAACCAGCAGAGAATTAGTTTCTCATAATTCAGAGCTAGAAGCCCAAGACCAAGATGCCATCAGGGTTAGTTTCCAGGAGGCTCCTCTCCTGGAAAGCCATCTCCATGGCTTGTAGATGGCTATCTTCTTGCTATGTCCTCACAGGGCCTTTTTCCTGGCACTCATGGAGAGCACTATAGTGTCTCATCTTTCCTTAAGGTCACCAGTCCTATCGGATTAGGGCCCCACCCATTCGATGGCAACCCACTCCAGTACTCTTGCCTGGAAAATCCCACGGACGGAGGAGCCTTGTGGGCTGCAGTCCATGGAGTCGCTAGAAGTCGAACACAACTGAGCGACTTCCCTTTCACTTTTCACTTTCATGCATTGGAGAAGGAAATGGCAACCCACTCAGTGTTCTTGCCTGAAAAATCCCAGGGACGGGGGAGCCTGGTGGGCTGCCATCTATGGAGTCCCACAGTCGGACACGACTGAAGCAACTTAGCAGCAGCATTATTTCTCTAAAGGCCCTATTTGCAAATATAGTCATATCAAGCATTAAGACGTCAACCTTTGAATTTTGGGGGGCACTTCAGTCTGTAACGTCAGGCAAATGTTGCAAGTTTTTTTTTTTTTTTAAATGTACCTTTAAAGTATACAGTGTGCTGGTTTGGACAGAAATGCAGCCCATGAAACATTACTGCAATCTAGATATAGTACTGGTCTCTCATCTCCTCCCTTGTGCTTTTGCCAGTCAATTCGCAACCCCACCATAGACCTCAAGTAGCCACTAGTCTTCTTACTCCAGTAGACTAGATTTATCTTTCCTAGAATTTCATATCAGTCAACTCGTACATGTAGTCTTTTGTGTCTGTGTTCTTTCACCCAGTGTGATGACCTTGAGATTCATTCATGTTGCCGTGTGTGTCCGCAGTTTGTCACGTTTTATCACTGAGTTGTATTCTGGTTTATGGATGTACTGCAGTTTACTTACTCAGCTGGTAATAAACACCTGGGTTATTTCCAGCTTGGAGCTATTATTTTAAACTCCGCTCTAGACCAGCCTTTGGGCATGTATTTTCATTGCTGTTGGGTGAGTGCCTAGAAGTGAAATCTCATGGTTGTAAGGTAAGTATATGTTTAATATAAAACTGCTGGACTGTTTACGTTCCCATCAGCAATGTGTGAGAGCGCCAGCTATTCCACATCCTTGTTGTCACTTGGTATGGTCAGTCTCTTGCATTTTTAGCCATTTGAGCAAATGTATCGTGATATCTCATTGTGACTTTATTTGCACCTTTGCTAATGACTAGTAATGATGCTGAGCATTTTGTTTTTCGTGTGCCTACTGGCTATTTTAATGTCTTGTATTGTGAAGTGTCTGTTCAAGGTTTTCCCCCGATTTTTATTTGTCTTGATTATTGATTATAGGAATTCTTTATATATTCTGCATACAAGTCTTTGAATATGTATTTCTTCCAGTCTGTGGCTTGCCTTTTTATTTTCTTAGGATTATCTTTAAAAGAGCACACTTTTACACTTTTGTTGAATTCCAGTTTATCGAGTGTTTTTTCTTTCACGGTTTATGCATTTTACATTCTTTCTAGGTAATGTTTGCTCACCTCTAAGTTTGTAAAGATCTTCTCCTATGTCTATTTCTAGCTTCTTTAGTTCCACGGTCTATTTCTAGTCAATATTTGTGTATAGTGTAAGGTAAGGGATGAGGGTTGCTAGTTTGTATTTTGTTTTTACATATGGCTATCCACCATTTGTTGAAAAGGTTATATTTGCTCTGTTGAATTTTCTTGGCACTTTCATTGCAAATTAATTGACTCTCTTAACTGAGTCTCTGTGTGGACAATATCCTTATGCCAGTACCTCTCTGTCTTGATTACTATAGCTTTATATTAAATTTCTGGAGAAGGCAATGGCACCCCACTCCAGTGTTCTTGCCTGGAGAATCCCAGGGACAGGGGAGCCTGGTGGGCTGCCATCTATGGGGTTGCACAGAGTTGGACATGACTGAAGTGACTTAGCAGCAGCAGCAGCAGCATATTAAATTTCAAAATTAAATATTGTTATCTTCCAACTTTGTTTTTTCTTTTTAAAAATACATTTAGCTATTCTAAGCCTTTTGCATTTCTACACAAATTCATATTGTTATCTTCCAACTTTGTTTTTTCTTTTTTAAAATACATTTGGCTATTCTAAGTCTTTTGCATTTCTACACAAATTTTAAAGTCACTTTGCCAGTTTCTACCAAGAAAACCTACTGGGGTTTTGACTGAAACTGTGTTGAATCTATTGATCAGTTGAGGAAGGATCAGCATCCCGGCAGAATAGTCTTCTGATCCAAGAATATTATATGCAGCTATTTATTAAGGACTTCTTAATCTCTCTCAGCTGAGTCTTATAAGCTTTCAATCCAGGGATCTAGAGAGAGACTTTTATGCTTTTAATATCATTGTAAATAGTGTTTTAAATTTCAGTTTCCAGTTGTTCATTTTTAGTATATAGAATATAGTTGATTTTTGCTTGTTGACATGTATCCTGTGAGTTTGCTAAATTCACTTGTTCTAGTAGCTTTTTCTGTAGAGTGTTTAGGACTTTATCTGTGCAATTATGTTGTCTGTGAATTAAGTTCTATTTGTTCCTTTCCAATCTGAGTGCTGCTGCTGCTAAGTCACTCCAGTCGTGTCCGACTCTGTGTGACCCCACAGACGGAAGCCCACCAGGCTCCCCTGTCCCTGGGATTCTCCAGGCAAGAACACTGGAGTGGGTTGCTATTTCCTTCTCCAGTGCATGAAAGTAAAAAGTGAAAGGGAAGTCACTCAGTCGTGTTCGATTCTTTACGACCCTATGGACTGCAGCCTACCAGGCTCCTCCGTCCATGGGATTTTCCAGGCAAGAGTACTGGAGTGGGGTGCCATCACCTTCGCCGTTCCAATCCGAGTTGCTCTCCTTTTTCTCTATTATACTGGCTAGGGTCCTGGGTGTAGATTTGATAATAGTGCACACCTGTGCCTTATTCCTGATCTTGGGGGAAAGCACTCAGTCGTTCACTTTTAAGTAGGATGATTGCTGTTGGTTTTTCATAGATATTTAAAAAATCAGATTGAAAAAGTTCCTTTCTACAACTGATTTATTGAGAGTCCTTATCATGAATAGATAGCAAATTGTCAAATGCTTTTTCTACATCTATTGCAATGATGATTTTTTCCCCTTCATTCTGTTAATGGATTATATTGATTTTTTATTATGGTAAATGCACATAACAGAAGATTCACTTTTTAACCATTTTAAAGTATACAATTCAGTTCTGTTAAGTATGTGCATAATGTTGTACAACCACCACTACTATCTAGTTCCAAACATTTTTATCTCTCCAAAAGGAAAGCCCATGCCCAGTAGGCATCACTCCCCATTCACATCTTTCTTCAGCCCCTGGTCACCACTAATCTGCTTTCTGTCTCTGGATTTGCCTATTCTGGGAATTTCACATAAATAGAACCATAGTGTGTGGCCTTTGTGTTTGACTTCTTCTACTTACCATAATGTCTTCACGCTTCATCCGTGTTGTAGTATATATCCATACTTCATTTTTTATTAAATGACTGTATAGTATTCATAGGTTTCCCAGGTGGCTTAATGGTAAAGAACCTGCTTGCCAAGGTAGGAGACATTGGAGATGCTGGTTTGATCCCTGGGTCAGGGAAGATCCCCTGGAGTAGGAAATGGCAACCCACCCAAGCTTTCCGGCCTGGGAAATCCCACGGACAGAGGAGCCTGGTGGGCTACAGTCCACGGGGTCACAAAGAGTCAGACATGACTGAGCACACGCTCACTAGTATTGCTGTATAGTATCCATACACCACGTTTTGTTTATCCTTTCATCTGCTGATGAATATTTGGGCTGCTTCCACCTTTTGGCTCTTGTGAACAGTGCCGCTGTCAACACTCATGTAAGTTTTTGAACATCTGTTGTCAATTCTTTGGATATAAGGGTTTCAGGTTTTGCACATCATTACTAAACTTGTGGAAAAGAAATGCAAAAAAGCAAAATGGCTGTCTGGGGAGGCCTTACAAATAGCTGTGAAAAGAAGAGAAGCGAAAAGCAAAGGAGAAAAGGAAAGATATAAGCATCTGAATGCAGAGTTCCAAAGAATAGCAAGAAGAGATAAGGAAGCCTTCCTCAGCAATCAATGCAAAGAAATAGAGGAAAACAACAGAATGGGAAAGACTAGAGATCTCTTCAGGAAAATTAGAGATACCAAGGGAACATTTCATGCAAAGATGGGCTTGATAAAGGACAGAAATGGTATGGACCTAACAGAAACAGAAGATATTAAGAAGAGGTGGCAAGAATACACAGAAGAACTGTACAAAAAAGATCTTCATGACCCAGATAATCACGATGGTGTGATCACTGACCTAGAGCCAGATATCCTGGAATGTGAAGTCAAGTGGGCCTTAGAAAGCATCACTACGAATAAAGCTAGTGCAGGTGATGGAATTCCAGTGGAGCTCTGTCAAATCCTGAAAGATGATGCTGTGAAAGTGCTGCATTCAATATGCCAGCAAATTTGGAAAACTCAGCAGTGGCCACAGGACTGGAAAAGGTCAGTTTCCATTCCAGTTCCAAAGAAAGACAATGCCAAAGAATGCTCAAACTACCGCACAATTGCACTCATCTCACACGCTAGTAAAGTAATGCTTAAAATTCTCCAAGCCAGGCTTCAGCAATACGTGAACCGTGAACTTCCAGATGTTCAAGCTGGTTTTAGAAAAGGCAGAGAAACCAGAGACCAAATTGCCAACATCCGCTGGATCATGGAAAAAGCAAAAGAGTTCCAGAAAAAACATCTATTTCTGCTTTATTGACTATGTCAAAGCCTTTGACTGTGTGGATCACAATAAACTATGGAAAATTCTGAAAGAGATGGGAATACCAGACCACCTGATCTACTTCTTGAGAAATTTGTATGCAGGTCAGGAAGCAACAGTTAGAACTGGACATGGAACAACAGATTGGTTCCAAATAGGAAAAGGAGTACGTCAAGGCTGTATATTGTCACCCTGCTTATTTAACTTCTATGCAGAGTACATCATGAGAAACACTGGGCTGGAAGAAGCACAAGCTGGAATCAAGATTGCTGGGAGAAATATCAATAACCTCAGATATGCAAATGACACCACCCTAATGGCAGAAAGTGAAGAGGAACTAAAAAAGCCTCTTGATGAAGGTCAAAGTGGAGAGTGAAAAAGTTGGCTTAAAGCTCAACATTCAGAAAACGAAGATCAAGGCATCTGGTCCCATCACTACATGGGAAATAGGTGGGGAAACAGTGGAAACAGTGTCAGACTTTATTTTTCTGGGCTCCAAAATCACTACAGATGGTGACTGTAGCCATGAAATTAAAAGATGCTTACTCCTTGGAAGGAAAGTTATGACCAACCTAGATAGCATATTCAAAAGCGGAGACATTACTTTGCCAACAAAGGTTCGCCTAGTCAAGTCTATGGTTTTTCCTGTGGTCATGTATGGATGTGAGAGCTGGACTGTGAAGAAGGCTGAGCGCCAAAGAATTGATGCTTTTGAACTGTGGTGTCGGAGAAGACTCTTGAGAGTCCCTTGGAGTGCAAGGAGATCCAACCAGTCCATTCTGAAGGAGATCAGCCCTGGGATTTCTTTGGAAGGAATGATGCTAAAGCTGATACTTTGGCCACCTCATGTGAAGAGTTGACTCATTGGAAAAGATCTGATGCTGGGAGGGATTGGGGGCAGGAGGAGAAGGTGATGCCAGAGGATGAGATGGCTGGATGGCTTCACTGACTCAATGGACGTGAGTATGAGTGAACTCTGGGAGTTGGTGATGGACATGGAGGCCTGGCGTGCCGCGATTCATGGGGTCGCAAAGAGTTGGACACGACTGAGCAACTGAACTGAACTGAACTAAACTTGTTATTTTTCTTTTTAAAAAAAAATTTAGGTATCTTAGTGGGTATGAAGTGACATCTCATTGTGGTTGTGATTTGCATTTCCCTTTTATCCTTGTTGGCCACTTGTATGTCTTCTTTGGAGAAATTTTTATTCAAGTTCTTCGCCCCTTTTTCCATTAGGTTTTTTGGTCTTTTTATAGTTGACTTGTAGAGGTTTTTTTTTTTTTTAATATATATATATATATATATATATTCTGGATCATTAACCGTTATCAGGTGTTTGATTCTCAAATATTTTCTCGCGTTCTGTGAAGTGTCTTTTCACTTCCTTGATAGTGTCCTTTGGTGTACAAGTTTTTAATTTTAATGAAGTCCAATTTATGGACTTTTCTTTTGTTGCTTGTACTTTTTGGTGTCATGTTTAAAAAACCTTTGCCAAATTCAAGATCATGAAAATTTGCCCCTATGTTTTCTTCTAAGAGTCTTATAATTTTAACTTTTAAATTTGTCTGGGACGCATTTTTAGTTTTTATATATGATGTGAGGAAAGAGTCTGGCTTCATTCTTTCACACACTGATTGACTTTTGAATGTGAAACTAACCTTGCATTCCTAGGATACACACAACTTGATCATGGTGTACTATTTTTTAAAATATATTACTGGAATTGATTTGCTAAATTTTGTTAGGATTTTTGCATTTATGTTCAGGGAGATGTTACCTGAAATTTTCTTTTCTTAGAATGTCTATTCTTTTGTAGTTTGCTTTGTCATCTGGATAATTTTGGCCTTATGATATGAATTGTGAAGCGTTTCTTATTGTTCAGTTTTATGAAAATGTTTGTGTAGTGTTGGTATTATTTCTTCCTGGTGAGCTTTATAGGCTTCACCAGAGAGTATTTCTGAGACTGGAGTTTTCTTTGTAAGCAAATTTTAAACACAAATTCAGTTTCTTTAGGGAAATTTACATTTAAAAATACTTTTTCTTGAGTGAGTTTTGATACGTTGAGTATTATCTAAATGGTTAGTTTATTCAAATAAACTTGTTTGCATTATTTCTTCTTAACCTTTTAATGACTGTGGGGTGACTGATGCCAATAACTGGTGTCTTCTTTTTTATTGGCCAGTCTTGCTAGAGGTTTATTAATTTTATTGATCTTTCAAAAAACCAGCTTTTGTATACATTGAGTTTGTCTATTGCTTACTTGTCTCCTATATATTAATTTCTGCTTTTATATTGTGTCCTTTTTTCTTCTTAGTTTAGATCTAATTTTCTCATTTTTATTTCCCCTAGACTTTTAAGTGGAATATTAGCTCCCTAGAGTTAAACCTTCTTCTAATAAAAGCTTTTAAAGCCATAAATTTCCCTTTAAGTACCACTTTAGCTGTATATACAAGGTTCTATTTCTTTTCAGTTTTATTCAGTTGAAATATTTTCTAATTTCCCTAGTTCTTATTTGACGTATGGGTTACTTAGTATGTTGTTTAACTTCCAAATATATCTGGATTTTTCAAATAATTTTCTTATTGAGTTCTACTTTAAATCCACTGTGATCAGAGAATATTCTGTGTATGAGTTCAATCTTTTAAATATATAGAGACTTGTTTATGGATTAGCCTATAGTATATCTTAGTGAGTGTTAACATGTGTACCTGAAAAAAATATTTATTCTGCTCTTATTGGGTAGTGGGATCAGTATAAATTATGCCAAGTTGATAAATGGTATTTTTCAAGTGTTTTATATACTTTCTGATTGTTTTTCTATTTGTTGTATCAATTGCTGCAAGATGAAATTTCCGAGTAGAATTGTGGACTTGTCTACTCCTCTTTTCAGCTTTATCAGTTTTTGTTTAATGTATACTGAAGTTCTCCAATAGCATATTCAAAAGCAGAGACGTTACTTTGCCAACAAAGGTTCATCTAGTCAAGGCTATGGTTTTTCCTGTGGTCATGTATGGATGTGAGAGTTGGACTGTGAAGAAGGCTGAGTGCCGAAGAACTGATGCTTTTGAACTGTGGTATTGGAGAAGACTCTTGATAGTTCCTTGGACTGCAAGGAGATCTAACCAGTCCATTCTGAAGGAGATCAGCCCTGGGATTTCCTTTGGAAGGAATGATGCTAAAGCTGAAACTCCAGTACTTTGGCCACCTCATGCAAAGAGTTGACTCATGGGAAAAGACTCTGATGCTGGGAGGGATTGGGGGCAGGAGGAGAAGGGGACAACAGAGGATGAGATGGCTGGATGGCATCACTGACTCACAGTCGTGAGTCTGAGTGAACTCCGGGAGTTGGTGATGGACAGGGAGGCCTGGCGTGCTGCGATTCATGGGGTTGCAAAGAGTCGGACACGACTGAGCGACTGATCTGATCTGATATTTAGGATTGTTGTGTCTTCTGGATGTATTGACCTCTCTATCATAATGAAATGCCGTTTGTTATGCCTAAGTATATCTTGTTCTGAAATCTACTTTATCTGATAATCATTATAGCTAGCTTTCTTTTTAGTCTTTGCAGGGTATATTTATTCTATCCTTATCCTATCTTATTCTATCCTATTACTTTTAACTAATCCATCTTTATATTTAAAGTAGTTTTTTTTTAAGTAATATATAATTGGTTTAATTATTATGCTTGGATAATTTACATTTAAAGTAATTAGTAAGCACAGTAATTTGATTAAAACACTTTTATAGTAGAATATAGGGCACTCACCTTAGTATTTGTTTCCTCTCTTTTCATCGGTTTTTTATTTGTTTTTACCCTCTTTGTGTTCTTTCATGTTAACCGAGTAATTTTAATGATTTTATTTCATATTAGTCACTTCTTTGTGTCTTTTCTTAGTGATTGCTCTTAGATTCACGGTGTATATTTTTAAGTTATCATAATGCACTTTTAAATATTATTACCCTCTTTAGTGTTTAGAGTAAGAAGACTCTTACAATATGCTTCCGTTTACTCCCTCCCATCCTTTGTGCTATTTTTGTCACTTTCCTTCTATATGTTTCATAAACACAATACATTGCTATTATTTTTGCTATAAAGTTAATTATCTTTTAAAAGCAATAAAAATAAGAAAAAGGTATTTTATGTTTACCCTCATGTTTACAGACATTCCTCGGAGATATTGCAGTTTTGGTTCCACCAATTGCAATAAAGTGAATATTGCAGCAACATGCCACATGCATATTTTTGTTTCGCAGTGCCTATAAAAGTGGCTCTTACACTATGCTATTGTCTAGTGAATGTGCAGTGCCACTGTATCTACAATAACGTGCATACTTTAAATCAAAAGTATTTTGTTACTAAAAAAGGCTAACCATCAGATGAGCCTTCAGTGAGTGGCAATGGTAACATCAAAGATCACTGATCACAGATCAGCATGACAAATATAATGATAATGAAAACATTTGAAATATTAAAAA
The DNA here is from genome assembly GCA_935064755.1 of Tragelaphus eurycerus. Lineage (NCBI taxonomy): Eukaryota > Metazoa > Chordata > Mammalia > Artiodactyla > Bovidae > Tragelaphus > Tragelaphus eurycerus. The sequence goes on along the minus strand of CAKXYN010000054.1, from coordinate 8,018,403 downwards.
AATTATTAAAATGTGATCCAGAAACACAAAATGAGCAAATGCTGTTGGAAAATTGGCGCTGATAGACTTGCTTGTTACTGGGTAGCCACATACCTTCAACTTGTAAGCACTGCCCTCTCTGCACAGTACAGTAACACAACGTGCAACAGAACAAGGGATGCCTGTATTTTAATGCTGTTCATTTACTTGTGTATGTTCTAATTCCTAACTGGTCTCATTTCCTCTACTTAAAGAACTGTTAACAATTTTCTTGTAATGCATAATTGCTGGTGATGAATTCTGTCCATTTTTGTTGGTCTGAAAAAGTCTTTATTTACCTTCATTTTTTGAATGAAATTTTTCCTACGTATAGGTTGACAGTTTCTTCTTTCAGCACTTTAAAATATTCCTCTATTTTCATCTGGATGTTTTTAGTTTCTAATGAGAAGTCCATCATTGTTATTTTTTTTCCTCTGTATTTACTATGCCCTTTCCTCTGGCTTTTTAAAAGATTTTCTTTTTATCAATATTTCCAGAAATTATATTATATTTTGGTATGGTTTTCTTTTGGTTTGTCCTACTTGAAGTTTGTTGAATTTCTTAGATTTGTTGAGTCACTGAGGCTCTAATAGTTTTCTTTTAACTTGCTCTCCTTCTTTGCTTTACTTTGAAAAATTTTAATTAACATGTCTTCTACTTCACTGGTATTTTCTTCTTCAGTATCTGATATGTTCTTTGTCCTATCCAGTGACTGTTTCATTTCAGAACTTACATTTTTCATTTTTAGCATTTGATTCCTTTTTAAAATCTCTTCTTTAAAAAAAAATCTTCTCATAATGTTTACGTTTTCCTTCCAATACTTGGACAATAGTTATAGTGGCTCTTTTAATGTTCTTCTATGCTAATTATAATATTTATCTTATTTCTGTTTGCATTTGCTGATCTTTCTTGTGATTACTGGCCATATTTCCTACTTATCATACCTAGCCTTTGCAATTGTATGTTAGGCTTTCTAAATATTACATTGTTGAGTGTTTAGATTTTTGTTTTCTTTAAAGAACATTGGATTTTGTTTTGGCAGACAAGTTAATTTTGGTTCAGTTTGACCCTTTAAAGGATTTCTTTTCAGCTTTTAAATGTAGGTCTGGTGTAGTATTTTCTAACCATTCCTTAACCTAATTAAAGCACGACCCACTGGGTTTTCTACTAAATTTTTGAGTGATCGACAAGGACTTTCTACTCTGGCTTGTGAGAACTTGGATGGCTCCCAATTCTTTGTGAGTTCTGAGTTGTTCAGCTTACAGCTTTCCAGTCTCTCTCTTCCTGGTCTGTAGAATTTCACCCTACTCATGCATGTCTTGGTATTTAGTAACCTTTCAAGTATCCCTCAGTGCTCTTTGTATATATAGTTTTCTCTTTCTGAAACTCTGTCTCATAAATTCCAACCACAAAAGCCTCTCCAAACTCTGATTTCTATTACCTCAAGTCAGTGATGCCACAGGACTCCTTCTCTGCTCCAAGGTATGGAATGTGTCCAAGGTAAAAGCTAAGGTTATATTATATACCTCATCTGTTTCCTTTCGCTCAGGAATGATAGTCCTGAGCTACCTATTGTCCAATATCATAAAATAATTGTTTTGTATAATTTATCTGTTTTTTTTAGTTGTTAGTGGAATGAGAGTAACTTTGGTTGCTGTCTCTTCATCAGAGCCATTAATAAGTCCATGCTTCAAATATTTATTCATGATCCTACACAAAAGATTGCCATCTTGAATGTGATTCTGTTTGAAGATGTACTCTGAGATAGTTTGTGTTCTTTTTTCTTCATTATTCCATAATTTAAAATAATGGACATTGCAAAGAAATTTGGAAGGATGCATTGCATGTTTTTATTATGAAAATGTCTGCCCCACAATGGCTTCTATGCCTATTCTCCAAATAGAGCTCATACAACTTACTGATACAGTATTCAAGCTCTGAAACGACTCTCAGACCTTTCCCAGGGGATGCTTTTAAGCCCCTGATTGCTAGATTTCTACTAATGGCCATTCATGCCTTGCTCCCTACATTTCCTGAGAAGAAAAATTACTTGAAGATGTGGCATCTAAACTAATTATTATATATGTTTTATACTTGTTCATATCATACAGGAGAATATATGAAAAGTACAATTAATGTGGAAATTTATGCCATCTGAATTGTAATAATTTAACTCAGATGACCATTATATCTACTACTGTGGGAAAGAATCCCTTAGAAGAAATGGAGTAGCCATCATAGTCAACGAAGTGTCCGAAATGCAGTACTGGGATGCAGTCTCAAAAACGACAGAATGATCTCTGTTCATTTCCAAGGCAAACCATTCAATATCCTAGTAATCCAAGTCTATGCCACAACCAGCAATGCTGAAGAAGCTGAAGTTGAACAGTTCTATGAAGACCTACAAGACATTTTAGAACTAACATCCAAAAAAGATGTCCTCTTCATTATAGGGGACTGGAATGCAAAAGTAGGAAGTCAAGAGATACTGGAGTAACAAGCAAATTTGGCCTTGGAGTACAGAATGAAGCAAGAAAAAGGCTAATAGATTTTGCCAAGAGAACACACTGGTCATAGCAAACACCCTCTTCCAAGAGCAAAAGAGAAGACTCTACACATGGACATCACCAGATGGTCAACACCGAAATCAGATTGGTTATATTCTTTGCAGCCAAAGATGGAGAAGCTGTATACAGTCAGCAAAAACAAGACCAAGAGCTGACTGTGGCTCAGATCATGAAGTCCATATTGCCAATTTCAGACTTAAATTGAAGAAAGTAAGGAAAACCACTAGACCATTCAGGTATGACCTAAATCAAATCCCTTACAATTATACAGTAGAAGTGACAAATAGTTGCAAGGGTGTAGACCTGATAGAGTGTCTGAAGAACTATGGATGGAGGTTTGTGACATTGTACAGGAGGCAGTGATCAAGACCATCCCCAAGAAAAAAAAAATGCAAAGAGGCAAAATGGTTGTCTGAGGAGGCCTTACAAATAGCTGAGAAGAGAAGAGAAACTAAAGGCAAAGGATAAAAGGAAAGATATACCCATTTGAATGCAGAGTTCCAAAGAATAATAAGGAGAGATAAGAAAGCCTTTTTCAGTGATCAGTACAAAGAAATAGAGGAAAACAATAGAATGGGAAAGACTAGAGATCTCTTCAAGAAAATTAGAGATACCAAGGTATATTTCATGCAAAGATGAGCACGATAAAAGACAGAAATGGTATGGACCTAACAAAAGCAGAAGATACCAAGAAGAGGTGGCAAGAATACACAAAAGAACTATACAAAAAAGATCTTCATGACCCAGATAATCACGATGGTGTGATCACTCACCTAAAGTCAGACATCCTGGAATGCAAAGTCCAGTGGGCCTTAGGAAGTATTATATGAACAAAGCTAGTGGAGGTGATGGAATTCCAGTTGCACTTTTTCAAATCCTAAATGATGATTATGTGAAAGTGCTGCATTCAATATGCCAGCAAATTTGGAAAACTCAGTAGTGGCCACAGGACTGGAAAAGGTCAGTTTTCATTCCAATCTCAAAGAAAGGCAATACCAAAGAATGCTCAAACTACTGCACAATTGCACTCATCTCACACACTAGCAAAGTAATACTCAAAATTCTCCAAGCCAGGCTTCGACAGTACACAAACTGTGAAATTCCAGATGTTCAAGCTGGTTTTAGAAAAGGCAGAGGAATCAGAGATCAAATTGCCAACATCTGTTGGATCATTGAAAAAGCAAGAGAGTTCCAGAAAAACATCTACTTTTGCTTTATTGACTATGCCAAAGCCTTTGAATGTGTGTATCACAACAAACTGGAAAATTCTTAAAGAGATGAGAATACCAGAACACCCAACCTGCCTCCTGAGAAATCTGTATGCAGGTCAAGAAACAACAGTTAGAACTAGACATGGAACAACAGACTGGTTCCAAATCAGGAAATGAGTACATCAAGGCTGTCATCCTGCTTATTTAACTTCTATGCAGAGTACATCATGAGAAACACTGGGCTGGAAGAAGCACAAGCTGGAATCAAGATTGCTGGAAGAAATATCAATAACCTCAGATATACAGATGACACCACTCTTATGGCAGAAAGCAAAGAACTAAAGAGCCTCCTGATGAAAGTGAAAGAGGAAGGTAAAAAAGTTGGCTTAAAACTCAACATTCAGAAAACTTAAGATCATGGCATCCAGTCCCATCACTTCATGGCAAGTAGATGGGGAAACAATGGAAACAGTGAGAGACTTTACTTTCTTGGGCTCCAAAATCACTGCAGATGGTGACTGCAGCCATGAAATTAAAAGACACTTGCTCCTTGGAAGAAAAGCTATGACCAACTTAGCATATCAAAAGGCAGAGACAATACCAACAAAGGTCTGCCTAGTCAAAGCTATGGTTTTTCCAGTAATCATGTATGGATGTGAGTGTTGGACTATAAAGAAAGCTGAGCGCAGAAGAATTAATGCCTTTGAACTGTAGTGTTGGAGAAGACTCTTGAGAGTCCCTTGGACCTCAAGGAGATCAAACCAGTCAATCCTAAAGGAAATCAGTCCTGAATATTCATTGGAAGGACTGATGCTGAAGCTTAACTCCAATACTTTGGCTACCTGATGGAAAGAACCAATTCATTGGAAAAGACCCTGACGCTGGGAAAGACTGAAGGCAGGAGGAGAAGGGGATGACAGAGGATGAGATGGTTGGATGGCATCACCAATGCAATGGACATGAGTTTGAATAAACTCCAGGAGTTGGTGATGGACAGGGAAGCCTGGCGTGCTGGCTTCCTGGCATGCTTCCTGACCCCATGGAAGACCATGGCCTGACAAAGAGTCAGACATGACTGAGCAACTGAATTGAACTGAACTGATGAATTTCTCACAAAACTTTCTGCACTTTTGTGCTTTAAGTGTCTTATAAGTGTATAGATTTTGTGGCTGTGCTCTATCTCTGAGAAAAGTGTTAAGAGAAGGAAAATCTTAAATCCTGGCTTGAATCCTTAATTTAATAACTATGTTTCTCCTAATGTGTCATTTCCATTTCTACAATCTAGGTTTTGGTTTTTTTTCTTTTAAAGTTGTTGTTTATGTTGGTTATTTCAAAAAATTCTCCACGAGGAAGGATCTGAATCTTATCTTTTGGATCTCAGAAATGCAGTACATATAACCTAAGCCGTGTGTGTGTGTGTGTGTGTGTATACACACACACACACACATATATATATATACATATATATACACCCATATATGTATTTGGTTAAATATATATATAATATACATATATATATGTGGCTTCTCTGGTAGCTTAGTCAGTAAGAATCTGCCTGCAGTGCATGAAACCCAGATTAGATCCCTGAGTTAGGAAGATCCGGTGAAGAAGGGAATGGCAACTCATTCCAGTATTCTTGCCTGGAGAATTCCATGGACAGAGGAGCCTGGCGGGCTATAATCCAGGCGGTTACAAACAGTTGGACATGACTGAATGACTAATACACACATACACATATATTTAAACGCTCCGTGGATTTTTATAGCCTTTAAAACTTGTGTTCCTGTTTTTTTTCCATCTGTGCCACGCAGCATGTGGGATCCTAAAGTTCCCCAATCGCGGATCAAATCTATGTGCCCTGCATTGGAAATGTGAAGTCTTAACCACTGGACTGCCAGGGAAGTCTCAATAACCTATAAAAGTTTGATGACTCCATACTCAAAACAAGAAAACTTAGCTAGGCTAGGTGGGAGTTGAGATTAGTGGTAAACAGACAGAAGATGTTGAAAGCTTTTATATCTGAAAGGAGAAGAGAAGCATAGATACATCATACATAGAGAAATTGTGTACAGAGACAAAACATGTAAAGTATAACAGAGTAAACCATCTCCTAAATAGTAGCCATTGCTATTATTGCTTTTCAACCACTGTTTCTGAAAGAAATTTTGCTTTATGTACTTACATTGGATTGACTTCATATTATCTTCCTCTCCTACTCCTTAGGACACTGCTTTCCAGAATTTTATTGATTGTTCTAAAAGTTAGTGAATGTTTGTCTTCCTGGGCTTGAACACTATATATTAAGAAAAGGAAAATCAAGTCTTGGAAATTTATATAGCTCTGCTGGTGTGCATTTAAATGTAACGTTTACTTCTGTAAGTCTCCCCTCTGCCACACGTGCCACACCACACTCTATGTCCCAGACAGGGTGAAGATTCTTGAGAACTGTTCTTAGAAGTCCCTGGCTTGGAGAGGCATCGTGAAACTCATAACCTCACAATTCTTATAAATTGCCAGATGATAGCGCTTTGTGACATTGTGTTGTATAATGAAACGTTCAGGTTTATGCACAAGATATATTATGCTTCAGAAAATGAAACATCACAGGTAAAGGGTTTGGGGGTTTCTTTCTTTTTTTTTTTTGGTCATTGATATTGTTTTGTAATATTGTTATGTATAGCAGTGGTTTTCAAAGTATGCCCTGGCATCAGTAGCATCAACATCATTTGGGAACTAGTTCCAAATAAAAATTCTCGGGCCCTGCGCTCTGTTTTAGGCAATTTTGATGTTTGACAGCTGCTGGTGCAGAGAACTCTGGAAAGGCTCCTATATCTGACTTAATTTATTATAAGCCATATCATATGAGGTATGAAGAAGTAATCAGTAATGCCCCCAGCTACTGTTGCCAAGGAGATGTTTAATGGTGCAACACGGGAAGTGCCATGCTGCTGAGGAAATGTCAAACTCTGAGAAGGAAGAGACTTTCTGCCAAAAGCCTTCTAGAATACCTCATTTCACAGCCCCAGCAGCCCAAGGGAGAGGATTAAGACATCACAACCACAGAAGGTGCTAATGCAGGGCCCTCGGGGTGAGCTGCAGCCTTGAGGCACCTTTTGCTGGTTAAGAGGGAAAATCCCAGGGCTCAAAATCTGTTCTGAAAGCAGAACTATCAGAAGATCGACTTTAGCAATCTGGACGTGAAGCAAGAAACTCGTATCCCTGTGTAGACCAGATTGTAGGGAAACCCAAAGAAGTCTTGGCAAAGAGACTGTTTCCTTAGCCTCACTGGGAAAGGAGGGTCATGCTTGTGCTAGCACTGAGGACCGAGAACCTGAAACATGGTGCCTTCTCACTGTGCGTGCCTGCAGAGAGAGCACGCAAACTCTCTGGTATCTCTCTCTCTCTTATAAGGGTACCAGTCCTACTGGATTAGGGCTCACCCTTATGACCGCATTTAACCTTAATTACCATTACCTCCCTAACAGCTCTATCTCCAAACATGGTCACACATACGGATTTTTGAGGGGTGGGTGTGGGTGTGGCATAATTCAGTCCACAACAGTCCTTATCATCTCATCCCTGGATTGTTACAGTTCCTTGCTGCTGCTGCTGCTGCTAAGTCGCTTCAGTCGTGTCCGTCCCTGTGCAACCCCATAGACAGCAGCCCACCAGGCTCCCCCGTCCCTGGGATTCTCCAGGCAAGAACACTGGAGTGGGTTGCCATTTCCTTCTCCAGTGCATGAAAGTGAAAAGTCCAAGTGAAGTCGCTCAGTCGTGTCCGACCCTCAGCGACCCCATGGACTGCAGCCTACCGGGCTCCTCCGTCCATGGGATTTTCCAAGCAAGAGTACTGGAGTGGGGTGCCATTGCCTTCTCCGGTTATAGCTCTTTACTCATCCTCATTCCCAATTTCCTTCACCAGTCCTTCTTGAATATGCAACCAAATTCATCTCAGTAAATTAGTACTCTTACTGGAAAAAAGAAAAAAACCTCAGTGATTCCCAATGACTAGAATTCTGTGAAACTCCTCAGGCTGACATTTGGTTCCCTGGTAGGCGCAAGCCTGCCTTGGCAGCCAAAATAAAGCTCCACTCTTCCCCCACATTGCACCCCTTTTGAATAACCTACTTCATTGTTATTCATGCACTCAGTGTGTGTGCCCACCTCTAGGCCTTTGCTCACATTATTCCCTCTGGAATGGCCTCTTTCCCACGTATTATTCAACATAGTTTTGGAAGTCCTAGTTACAGCAATCAGAAAAGAAAAAAGAAAAGGAATCCAGATTGGAAAAGAAGTAAAACTCTCACTGTTTGCAGATGACTTGATACTATACATAGAAAACCCTAACGGTACTATCAGAAAATACTAGAGCTAATCAGTGAATTTAGCAAAGTCACAGGATACCAAATCAATACATAGAAATTACTTGCATTCCTATATACTAACAATGAAAAATCAGAGAAATTAAGGAATCAATCTCATTCACCATTGCAACAAAAAGAATAAAATGTCTAGAAATAAACCTACCTAAGGAGATGGATAGATATTCCATGTTCCTGAAGTGGAAGAATCAATATTGTGAAAATGACTATACTACCAAATGCAATCTACAGATTCAGTGTGATCCCTATCAAATTAGCAATGGCATTTTTCACAGAACCAGAACAAAAAATTTCATAATTAATATGGAAACACAAAAGACCCCGAATAGCCAAAGCAATCTCGAGAAAGAAGAACGGAGCTGGAGGAATCAACCTTCTTAACTTCAGACTATACTACAAAGCTGCAGTCATCAAGACAGTATGGAACTGGCACAGAAACAGAAATATAGACCAGTGGATCAATAGAAAGCCCAGAAATAAACCCATGCACCTATGGGTATCTTACTTTTGACAAAGGAGGCAAGAAGATACAATGGGACAAAGACACCCTCTTCAATAAGTGGTGCTGGGAAAACTGGACAGCTACATGTAAATGAAATCACAACATTTCAGCTTATTCAAATACTGCCCTTTCTTCCATGTGCCACACTCCTCAGTGACATCTTCTGCATCACTTCCACCCACAGTGATCTTTCTCTCTGGGCTTTCTCTCTGGAAAAGTAACACTTACTTTTCCAAAGCAAGTGTGAACACACATCTCTGAGTACGTGTCCGTATTTCTGATGGAACTGTCTGGGAGTGGGTACTGAGTGTTCCTTCTTTGTGTCCCTCCCCGGGCTGGCACGGTGGTGGGGGCTCAGTGTTCTTTTTTTAAGAAGTATTTATTGATTTTGGTTGTGCTGGGTATTCGTTGCTACGTGGACTTTTCTCTAGTTGCAGCGGGCAGGGGCTACTCTCTAGTGACAGTGCATGAGCTTCTCATTGTGGTGGCTTCCCTTGTTGCCGAGCTCAGGCTCCAGGAAATGCAGGCTTCAGTAGTTGCCACACAAGTGCACAGTAGTTGTGGCACACGGGCTTAATTGCCTGGAGGCATGTGGGATCTTTCCAGAGCAGGGATGAGTGTGTCCCCTGCATTGGCAGGTGGATTCTTAACCACTGGACCACCAGGGAAGTCCCTCAGTGTTCTTACTATGTGGGTGAGTGGATGGGTAGATGAAAAGAACAATATTCCTTTGGTAAGGTTTTTCTAGACTCACATGTAAGTGTCGACTTCTCTGAGAAAACGTCCATAGCCTCCTCCGTCTCTGTCACACCAGTGTGTTCTGAATCCCTGCACCAGCCTCACGGCTGCCAGAGAACCACGCTGTTTGTTTCTCTCTCCAGCTCTATAGCACAGACTGCTTCTGTCTGTCCCCCCCATGCCGAGTTACCGTCTGATACACGGTAGCCCCTCAGTAAAGTTAAGCTGAATGAAGGAATGACTTTAGCGTCACAGGGTGTAATGGAATCTTTTGGAGTGTGGCAAAGTGTGTGTACCAGCGGAGGAGGGCCTGGTTAGAAACCTGACCCTAACTTTTCTTTAAAAATAACCCATGAAGCCTTGAGAAAATGTCACACTAATTTAGGAACAAACTAATTTGCTTTATATATTGTATATCTTAAATCAAATAGGAGTGAATTAATAATTTGTAACCTGACTTAGAATACCCAAAACGTTCAAAGTGCTATACAAAAGTTTTCCTGAAGCCATGCAGTCTGCTATTTTTTTTTTTTTTTTAGAAAGTCAATATTTTATCATTTGGCAAACACTTATTTTACAGGCCAATGAATTTGTTTTCTAAATCTAGACTTTCACATGGGGAGTGCCTCAAAGGTGGTAGGACCCACGTTGACTTCCACTACAAATAGGAGACGTTTCAGGGTTTTCCATTTTCTGTCTTCTTTCTTCCCCTTCCAACTGTAGCATCCCCACGTTAGGAGACACTAAATTGTCTCATCTGCTCACTGTCTTCTAGATCCACCCAGGTGAATTCTGCCCCTGTGCCTTTCTTTGCGCATGCTATTCCCTTGCTTGAAAAGTCCTTCTGGTTGAGGTCCAACCAACACGCCTCCTTTTCTAGCAAGCCTTCCCCAGTTGTCATAACCACTGAAGAGAACCACCAGTACCACTCATTTTTGCTCGTATGCTTTGAATGTCAACTCATGTATTATGCTCTGTCACTTCCTGTGTGTAAGTCCCACCTCCCTGATTGTTCTAGAAGCCCCTTTGAGTAGGACTGTACCTTGTGTTTCGTTTGTGTATCCTTTTATGCCTGATTTTACTCCTGTGAGATGTATTTACCAGATTTTTGGACATGAATGTTTCATCTTTCATAGTCTAACTGTTTGAATCCAGGAGAGCTCTGAAAATGAGTAGAAGGAAGATTCTGGAGGCCCCTTTCCAGGCCTGATCCAGCTCCTCCCTATGGTGTTCTTGTTAATAGGGAGATCAGATCACCTTTGATAACAGGGATTCAGAGCCCAGTGCTCACTGGATTCCATGTTGGATGATGTTAACCTAAAAAAGTCAAATGGTGGCTGAATCCCTTCCTGCATTTCTTTTTGCATATTCTACAACCAGCTTGGCAAAACTATCCTGTGGGCCAAGTCTCCCAAATTTCATTTGGTGTGTGATGAAAGGGCCAAGAAGTGATATACTCACAGTTGAATATACAACTTAAAACTTATTTTTACTCCCTTAAAAGAGCCGTAAAGCCACTTGGTAGGAATATTTCACCATGAGGATAGTTCTCATGTCTTTCTGATTCTCACTTTCTGGTAGGCTCTGTGTGTCTCTGCGCATCTGCTATGTAAGTAGTTCCTTTGTAAATTAGAAATTTGTAAAAAAAAAAAAACACAAAAAACAGAAATTAATTTGTCTCCATCTACGTCTGATTCTTTTCCTTCTTTAATATTTTCCATCTTCTGCGTTCTGTCTGAAAGAAAAAAAAAATCACTGCAAGTCCATTAAGGAAAATATACTTAGCTAAAATATTTTTGGGGAGAGATTTGAGAAACATTACATTCATTTGTTTACATAATTTGTGTATTCAGTGAAATAGTTTTTCAGAAAAAGAAATCTGCCATGCTCCAGCTTCTTATCTATATCACTTTACATTCACTTATGAACCTCAACAAATAGACATGCATTTTCTATAGTTGTGATCCACCTACATACACTATATGTAAATATTTAACCCATACACATATAAATAGTGGTATTCTGACTGTTAGGATAGTTTGTTGAGCTATTCCTTAAGTGTTTGATATTTAGATTATCTCCATTTTTATTATCATAAACAGTGTTGCTACATTGTGAATAAATTATTTTATTCTTCTGACTTTTCTGATGCCAAAAGGAGGATTATGAGGTCAAACCATTCACTGACTTTAAAAATAAAAAACATAGACATAATCCTCTACTCAAGAGAAAACCCAACCCCCTTCCATTTTGAGGTATATGAGTTAAGAGAAGAGAAAAACAGAAAAGGGAGAACTGAGAAAAAATCATTCATTCATTCAACAGATATTTCAACAGGCCCTGTACCAGGCACTAGTCATTTCATCTATCAGTGAATAAGAAACCAAAAAAAGTCTTTGCTCTCTCTAGTAGAGCCTCTAGTCTAGTGGGAGAAGATAGACAATAAATATAATAATAAATGTGCTAACTACGTAATCAGTTGAAAAGTGATAAGTGTTATGAAAAGAAGAAAAATAGGCCAGGCGGAGTAGAATCAAGAGTGATGGGGGGACATGGAGGGGTGCAGGTTGTGATTTTAAATGAGTTGTTGGGAAGACAGCATTTGAGCAGAGATTTAAGGAAAGTGAGGACATTAGCCCTGTTCTTTTTGATGAAGGGCGTAACAGGAAGGGCTCCTGGCTGATACTGTTAGTTCTCTTGGGCAAACAGCAAGGCGGTCATTGTGGCTGGAGCAGAGACTGAGCAGGCTCAGAAAGGCAGGACAGGGGCCACAGCAGGAGGATACTTGCAGGCTCTTAGAGGACTTCAGTTTGTTTGTTTGTTTGTTTTCTAATTATTTTGGCTGCGTTGAGTCTTCATTGCCACATGTTGGCTTTCTCTAGTTGTGGGAGGTGGGGCTGCTCATTGCAGTTGCTTCTCTTGTTGCAGAGAACCAGCTCTAGAGCATGGGCTTAGTAGTTGTGGCTCACGGGCTGGGATCTTTCTGGGCCAGGGATTGAACCCGTGTCCCTTACACTGGCAGGTGGATTCTTAACCACTGGACCACCAGGGCAGTTCCAGGACTTCAGTTCTTACTCTAGTCCCCAAAGAAGGCTGTGGAAAGGCTACACTGGACTCGCCGTCTTTGAAAGGGCAAATGCGGGACTTGCCCTTGACCCCTGACTCCAGGTCTCTGGGGTGGGATCTGGAAGCTGTTGTGTTGCTGTCAGATTCCTCAGGGTGATTCTGATGTGCAGGGAGGTTGAAGACCATTCTTTCAGCTCAAAAATTCCACTATTCTGAATTAAAAACAATTTAATAAAAGAAAGCAGAGATTTCACCGCATTCCCAAAGGTTGAGATGATGTAGGAAATGGAGGCCCCGAGGTTAAGTGACTTGCCTGAGGTTACACAGCTGTAAGAGGCAGCACTGCTTCCAAGTTTGCCCTTCTTTCTCTGAGATCAAGGAACCTTCCACTGTGCCTGGCTACCTAATAAACTGTATCATTTCACTTATCAGGTGGTTAGATTTCCAATAAGCTCCACCATTAAGAATATAGTTTGAATTCAGAGCTCTGTAAGGTTGATTGGTTGATTAAATGTTTGATTATCTAAAGATTAATCCAAAACTCCTATTGTTTTAACCTTTATGAAGAGTCACTCAAAATGTATCAATCATATTCTTTTCTCCTTTAGAGGAATTCTAGAAGAGTTCTACCAATCTCGACTGGGAAGGGACCTTAATTGTTCAGAGTCTTGCAGTGCTTCTGGGTCATAATTCTGAAACCAGCTGTATCTGGTATGAGTATAAAACATACAAGCTGACCTTGTATGTAACGTTCAGCTGACCTTGGACATTTCTGAGTTTTTGAAGAAATTTCTGATTTGGTTTGCTTTTTGATTTCTTTCTTGGACATTGGCTGTAGCTAAATTTTTTCAACTTAATTCAATTTTTAAAATAATGTTGGTTTTTCTGGCCTTATTCTGTAACTTGAGCCTAAATTTTATCTGCAGTGTCTGAACTTGTAGATTTTGCTGTGATCCTGGAATGCATTGAAATTGTGACATGGGAAATGGTCCAGAAATCACTTACAGGAGCAAGAACTTGGGCCTCAGAGCTTAGCTGGGGCATGATTTCAGTTAAACCATTCCTCCACTCGCACATTTCTGCATGTTTCAGTGACCAGATTTGTGCCAGCGATGGGGGGAGGTTACACATTCCCACTGAGAACACTTGGTGGAGATTATTGGGATACTTTATTTTTTTCCTTTCACTAAGCCAGAATTGGCAGTGGAAGCTGGGTCTGAGGAAGATTGTGTGTAAAACTATTGGCTGTTCTGGGAATGGAAGGAGGAATTTGTACCTCGTGCACTCCCCCATTCCCTCTTCTGTCCCTGCAGGAGACTTGCATTCAGGGAAAGGCATGGGTCTCCGTATGAAATGGTCAGTCAAGGTACTGAAGCGGCTCAGTCCTGTTCACAAGCCACCTTGAGGTTATTTACTCTCTCAAAACTTCATCTTTTTCTTTTTTTCTTCTTCTTTTTTTCCCCCTAAATTTTCTTCTGGATGACTTGTCCCTTCATGACTCAGCTCCTAATGTTTTCCACCAGAAGACTGGTTGTAACTTCTGTTTTATCATAGCCTTCTTCCTCTCAAAGCCTCAGTGAGTAGCTGGCCCATTTCTCTTCTCTGGGAGGTTTCATCATAGTAACCACATTCCTACAGAAAACTGACAAGGTAGACACGGGGCATGAGAATTAGCATGGCTCAAAGTGTCCAGAAAGGTTGACCTTGATTAGTATCTCCATGAAGGATGATGACTGAAACGGGTGTGTATAAGAGAACCAAAAAGAAGCTTTAGGAGCGGTTATCTCCTGACTTAACACTGCGTCAGGGACTGGTATGGAGACTAGTGCTTTTGTAACTTAACTCTGATGATGTTTTCCCAGATTCTGAATGGTCCCTTGGAAGTAGAACAGTTGGCAGCCATCAGGCTTAGACCTGATCAAATGAATGACTGTCCCTGCATCTCAGTGGTGACCATTTAATGTGGCACTCTATAGTCATGGGTAGGGACAAGGAAGCCTGGAAGGGCAGTGTGGTGGAAGCGGTGGTGCCAGGAAAGGACTTACTCCTCCAGCTGGGGGAGTGCTGGTAGCAGGGAGCCCTCTGCTCAGCTGTAAGTCTTACAAGGGAATTGCCTCAGCTGAAGAGAATCACCGGGCCCAGGGCCACCCACGTGGCCTACAAGTAACTGCTGACCTATGTGAGGGTATAAAGGTGTGTCCTCCTAGACCCAATTCAGGACAACGCTGAAGCATTATCCAGCTTCAAAATTTTCCCTCCAGGGGTGCCTGTGGCTTTGAGTGAGGCTGGATCCTAGCTCAGTTTCTCCCTCTGCTCAACTTCCACCTCCCTTCCCTGCTTCCTTTTCTCTCTCCTTTCCTTCCAGATGTTGATTCCAAGAGCATGCGCTCATCAGCCTTGCGCCTGCAAAATATCATTTCAGAATCTGCTTTGGGAGGAGCCCAACCTGCACAGGAGTTTTATGAGCAATTTGCCTGTCCATTCAAAAATATAGCACAGACTTTTTTTCATGTCATCAAAAAATTTTTTAGAGACCGAGAGTTGGGAAGAGAAAACTGAGAAGAGAAACAAAAGACTTAGATTAGGTTAGTTAGACTAGGTTAGGTTAGTTCTTTCTCCTCTGTATATCTGAATTTGAGATGTGGGGTGACACCTTGCTTCTCTGTGAAGGTTAGAAGCTGTCATTTGAAGTCTTGACCCAGTCATCCCCAAATTTGATGTGATGGGGAGAGAAAGAGAGGGAAGAACCAAAGAAATTATTTCAAGCTGGATTCTTCTTTGTGCTTTGCATTAGGACTCTATGTTCTTGCTTTTGCATTTGACCTTATACACTGAGTCCTTTCTTGGACCATCCATTTCTCCTCTGTGATGCTGTGGCAGCAGACTGGAATTACTCAAAGAACCGAATAAATGGGCAGTGGTGCTTGGCAGCTCCAACCCAGACTGCACATCGGGGAGGATAAGCAGCCTTCTTCTGAAGGTATTCTTGCTCCCCTCCAAGGAACTTGTGCACGCCTCTCTGAGGGGACTGAGGGGAGGCAGTTTTGACTGCCCAGCCCGGTGTGAGGCAGAGCAGTGGACAGTCGGGGTGGGGGTGGGGTGGGGACTAGATGGAGGAGAAGCCACTGTGAAGATGTAGTGACACCCAAGAAGAGGTGAAAACTTTGGAGAAGAAAGCCCAGAACGATGCGAACAGCATTTTCTCTTCTTTCTTTGGGTTTTAGAGGAATTTGTGCATTCAAGGGCTTGGTCCTCCACCTGGTCTCTGGTTCCTTGGCGTGACCTCGGATGATGGGTGGACATCAACTGTCTACTTTACCCTTTTGAAGACTGGGTCGCCATCCAACTCAGCCTTCGGTGTACATGGGGAAGAGAGGGACTACAGAGGTATGAAGCCTCTCCTTAATGATCTGAGTCAACTGGGAGGCGTGCAAGTTAGATGGGTGGGCACGGGCTGGAGGGTCCGTATGGGGCGTCATGATGTTTGGCTCAGGGATGTTACAGTGTGTTCCTGAAAGGCCAGGGGCTTATTGGGGGTGCTCCCCAGGCTACACTACCCTTTGGGGCCGGCCCGGGGTTTGTGCCGCGAGGGGAAGAGAGGCTAGGGCACTGGGGGTGCGGCCCCCGGAACGCGTGCAGGAGGAAAGAGGCCTCTGGACAGCGGAGGGAGGGGAGGGCGCCGGGGCGTGGTGACTGCCGCCGCACCCTGGGGCCCGGGGGGAGGCGGGGCGTGCGGGGTGCCGAGCCGAGCAGCGAGCGCGCTGGGTCCAGCCTGCGAGAGTGCGGGCAGCGGCGGGCGGGGCCGAGGGGCGCACTAGCGCCCCATCGGCGGCGACTGCGAAGCGGGGGCGCCGCGGAGAAAGGCGGGCGGGAGGGAAGGAGGGAGGGACGGAGGGAGGGAGACACGCGGAGTGAAAGTCGGGAAAGAGGTGCGGGCGGTGCTGGGGCCCCGGGGCCGCGGGAGCCCGGTGTGGTCGAGCTGGGCGGCGGCGCGGGTCGAGCGGAGCCGAGGGCGCAGGGGCGGGCGGAGGCGTGGGGAGCGCGTTTGGGGCGCCGCGGCGGAGAGGGTGGCGGCCGCCGGTGCGCGCGGGGCGCTGTGTGTGCGCGCTCGCCCGCTCGAGGAGGAAGATGGCCCAGAAGGGAAAGTTGGGGTGACGCGCGCAGCCCCGGCAGGCTCGGCGGGGTGCCCCGCGGTGAGCCCGACGGAGCGGCAGCCAGACCGGCCGGGGGGCGCACGGTCGGGGCGCCGCCGCCGCCGCCGAGGCGCCCGCCCCCTCACTGCAGGTGGCCGCCGCGGCGCCGGGGCCGGGCGGCCGGGGGGCGCGGGCGGGCGCGCGGGGGAGCCCGGCCGAGGGATGGGCTGCGCCCCCAGCATCCACGTCTCGCAGAGCGGCGTGATCTACTGCCGGGACTCGGACGAGTCCAACTCACCCCGCCAGACCACCGGCGTGTCGCAGGGCCCCGCGGCCCCCCTGCACGGCCTCTTCGTCCAGACCGACGCCGCCGACGCCATCCCCCAGAGCCGCGCGTCCGGGTCCCCAGGCGCCGCCCGCGCCCGCAGGGCCCGCGGGGAGCTGGGCAGCGGCAGCAGCGCGGGCTCCGCGGGCCCCGCAGCGACCACCTGCAGGGGCCGAAGGCGCCACTGCTGCAGCAGCGCGGAGGCCGAGACCCAGACCAGCTACACCAGCGTCAAGGTAAACGCCGGGCGCCCGCGCGCGCTGCCGGGGTGGGGTGGGGGTGGGGTGGGGGCGCCGCCCGCCGCGTCCCGCGCGGGCAGGGGGCTCCGGCGGAGTTTAGTGGCCTGGTTGGTTTGGGGAGATGGTCACTAAGGAGGAGTTTACTTTTCATTCGGGAGGGGGGTGATGAGGGCCCCGGAAATGGGCGCGTTAAAGACCCCTGGAGGGGTCCTGAGGGCCGGTTTCAGGGGGCGGGGGAGCGGGTGGAGAAGGGAAGCAGGTGGGCTGGCCTGGTTCTCACCGAGAAGGAGAAGGCTGGACTGGGTCAGCTCTGGAGGAGGGGTGGGCATGGTTGGGAGCGTTCGGAGACGAGTTCCACTGAATGAAATCCGAGCTCCGGGCTGGATTTGAGTGGCTGGGAGGTGAATGGTGCAGACTCGGTGCCACGGTACTACAGTGCCCTCGTGTTCAGATTTTTACCTGGAGACACCGGCCGGGTTGCATGGAGTCTCAGCCACAGGGGCCGAGTGTGGGGATTTGTGAATGGATGAGAGCGTTTCTGTTCTCTGGAGGGATGGAGGAAGGGAATGGAGGAGGAGGACCCTAGTGGAACCTGTTGTTTACGACTTCTTTGGGTTGGCTGCGTGTCTGGAACATAAATGAAAGAACCTGGCAGGGAGTTTGGAGGGTCGGCTGCGCTGCCGTGAGGGCA
Source organism: Tragelaphus eurycerus (assembly GCA_935064755.1). Classification (NCBI taxonomy): domain Eukaryota; kingdom Metazoa; phylum Chordata; class Mammalia; order Artiodactyla; family Bovidae; genus Tragelaphus; species Tragelaphus eurycerus. The sequence continues at coordinate 8,000,531 of CAKXYN010000054.1, read as the reverse complement.
ACTGATTTCCAATGCAGTGCAGCTGCCTGAGGATGAAGATTCATTCTGCACATTCATCTTTTCAGGAGAGCGAAATTTTGAGCCACTGGAAAACATTAAGTGATTAAAGTAGTCACTGCATATTTCTTAGTGCCAGAAGAAAAATGATGATTTTTTTTTACCAGTGCCCTCCTGTGTGTTCTCAAAATACTATTAAATCCAAGAGGTTTTCCTTTGTGTAAATCTGGCCACTGGGCCTTTTATCCTTATAGCAAACAGAAGGATGGTGGCATATCCTACAGTACGGAGGGAGGGAAATGTGTCTCTCTGACTGTTAATGTAAGAGAATCAACAGTTTTACATGGTCAGTAGATTACCAGGAATTGTGTCACTGATTAAAGGCACCATTGTATCTTTACTACTTGAAAAGTTATTCAACGATTGGCCTAGTGTGAGGAGGCTCCTAGTCTTCATTGGATAAAGTCAGCTCTCAGTGGATGGGTGAAGAGAAGATGACCTGTGCTGACTTCCATGACATGGAAGAGCAAATGCTTCTTTTCATGAGCTTGCTTTAACAGCATCTGATTTTGTAACATGAAGCCTAACTGATGTTTGTTTATGAGTTAGAGAGTTTCTCTGGTAATAATAGTGTAATAGAGTATGATAATATAATCATCATTATAATACAAACACTGTTTATTGAACACCTATATACCAGGTAGACGTTTTCTGGCTTTTGAATGTTAACTGTTTACTGATAGAATATCCAAGAACTAGAGACCTGGATCCATGACAGTGCTACCTACTAATTGAACATTTGTTATAAAGGAGCATGCTGAACACTAAGGTTGTTTTTTTTTTTTTTTCCCTCCACACTGGTTCACATAAAGTTATCATTAGAAGTAATTTCAGGGGATGAAAATGTTTTATTTAGTGAAGTAATTAAATTGGACTGTTGCCAATAATGACTGTCCTTTTGCCTTCTTATTGAAAAGAAAATCTTTTGACATGAAGCAGTAGTTCAGAATGATGACAACTGATGAACTCTAGGTACTCTTTTGGTTTGCTTAAGAGGATTTTTCACCTTTCAGAGTAGCAAGAATCCCAATTTAGTACCTGGCAACTTCAGTTACTCCATGTTTGTTCAGTAGAAGAAAGAATAATGAATGAACTCATTCTCTGTGTTTTAGTACTTCTCTCAAGAGGCTACTTAGAGACCAAATGAAATAAAAACTGGAGGGGAAATGAGTCCCAATTATTAGCAGTTAGTATGAACTTGTATATATATCATTGCTACTTGGCTGAAGTGTTAAAAGGCTTGACCTGGATAGGAATTTAACTTACTTTGCTTTGTCAACCAGATCTCCAAACAAGAGCTTATTTCATTCCAACCCATTGCTGCAGATGTTGGACAAAACTGCCGGTTCAGTTTATTCAACACTAATTTGCACGTGTAGAACTCAGAAACTACAGATTTGATATTGCATGTGAGACCAGAATGATTATTTATACAAATCACATAGAATTACTGTTACAGAATTGGTTTAAAATATATAATACTATCCTTTTAGGATGTGTGACTTGGTGTTATGGTATCTTTTTCAATTTTTACCTGTTCCATGTTCTTTTGTAGATGAGGTAATTTTATAAAGACATTACTTTCTTTTTAGAAGAATCCTTCCACCTTAGGAGTTTGAGATAATTACTAGTCATGCCCCCTGCCTCCCACCGCACTCATCCTTCCTTTTCCCAAAATGCTCAGGTGGAAAAGTCAAGTGCCATTTGGTCTTGTTTACAGTGGTGGTAGGGTTGTAACAGTTTTTTTAATTTGCTCTTTGTACATCAATTATAAACCATATCTTCATTATCTCCTTGGTCTCTGGTATTCTCCAGAGTGCAGAAATGCATGCTTGATCTCTCTCTTTTCTAGCAAGAATTCATCTCATTAGGCTTTTAGAATGATGAAGCATTATGATGTAAAACATGATGTCGACAGGAACCTTCCTGAATACCTAATTTACAAAAAATGATGAGCATTAATAATTCATGTGCACTACAGTGATATCATGTGGATTTCCAATTCTGGTAAGAAGTTAGATTTGTCTTCCAATTGCTGTAAAAAATGCAGCTTCCTAGCAATTTGTCTCCCTCTTGTTTGCCTTTTTAAAAATCATGCTCTAACAGGAGAATCCTGCAGAATGCTCACTGTTGAGACTGTGCCAGATTTGCAATTCTTGTTCAGAAATCCTCAGAGGAGATGGTGGAACCTCTCCCTGGGAAGATCTGGGGATTCTTACAAGTTTTCTTTTCCTCATCCCAGCTGTTGTGCCTGGGGAGGATCCAGGATTAGGCAGCCAGTTGTAGAAGGGAGTCTTGACTGACAATTCAGTCAACTTGCAGTCATCTCTTGTGAGGCAAACTATTTTGTGGATCAGACACAGGAGGTTCTTAGTATCTAAGTGATTTTGTTCTAGTAGGCAGCCTTGCCAGTTCCCGCATCGTCCCCCATTCATTGTGCTCAGTCATTCATTCAGGCAGTATTTATACCAGGTTCTGCTGTACTGCGGATTCAGGAAATATCCATGAAGCCTGGTAAGCAAAACCTAATGAGGATGGTCAGTCTATTGCAAAAGGGTGTGCTTAAGCCAGTGATTCATTACTTTTGTATTATCTGTGTTCCATGGCTTTCCAAAGCAGTGAGGATAATCCCAAGTTGACTGTCTATAAAGGGAAAATAGATAATTTTCTGACCTTATGGTAAATAATGAGTGAGATTTTATTTCAGTTCAGTTCAGTCGCTCAGTCGTGTCTGACTCTTTGCGACCCCATGAATTGCAGCACGCCAGGCCTCCCTGCAAGGAGATCCAACCAGTCCATTCTAAAGGAGATCAGCCCTGGGATTTCTTTGGAAGGAATGATGCTAAAGCTGAAACTCCAGTACTTTGGCCACCTCATGTGAAGAGTTGACTCATTGGAAAAGACTCTGATGCTGGGAGGGATTGGGGGCAAGAGGAGAAGGGGACGACAGAGGATGAGATGGCTGGATGGCATCACTTACTCGATGGACGTGAGTTTGAGTGAACTCTGGGAGTTGGTGATGGACAGGGACGCCTGGCGTGCTGCGATTCATGGGGTCGCAAAGAGTCAGACATGACTGAGCGACTGATCTGATCTGATCTGAGGCCTCCCTGTCTATCACCATCTCCCAGAGTTCACTCAAAGTCACGTCCATCGAGTCCGTGATGCCATCCAGCCATCTCATCCTGTCGTCCCCTTCTCCTCTTGCCCCCAATCCCTCCCAGCATCAGAGTCTTTTCCAATGGGTCAACTCTTGGCATGAGGTGGCCAAAGTACTGGAGTTTCAGCTTTAGCATCATTCCCTCCAAAGAACACCCAGGACTGATCTCCTGGTTGGATCTCCCCGCAGTCCCAGGGACTCTCAAGAGTCTTCTCCAACACCACAGTTCAAAAGCATCAATTCTTCGGCTCTCAGCTTTCTTCACAGTCCAACTCTCAGCCTGCCTTTAAATGGAAGGATAGAACTATTTTTTTTTTTTTTTAAAGACTTTTGTTAAGTCAGTAGTCTCAAGCTCTAGAGTACATCAGAATCACCTGGAAGGCTTGTTGAACTACTGACTGTTGGGTTCCACTCCCAGAGTTTCTGATTTAAGAGATCCTGGGTGGGGCCCAAGAGTTTGGATTTCTAACAAGCTTCTAGGAGATACTAGTTTTGCTGATCTAGGGACCACAATTTGGGAACTACTGTTTTTAAATGAATTAAATTATCTGTGGGTCAGAAATTGAATTAGGTGTGGCCACCTCAAGTATAATGTATGGTTCCAGACTGTGTGTATTTGGAGTACTAGTCACTGCCCTGCCTTCATCTCAGTGGTGGTTGAGTCGCTAAGTTGTGTCTGAGTCTTGCAACTCCATGGACTGTAGCCTGCTAGACTCCTCTATCCATGGAATTTTCCAGGCAAGAATACTGGAGTGGGTTGCCATTTCCTTCTCCAGGGGATTTTCTAGACCTAGGGATCAAAGCCCCATCTCCTGCATCGCAGGCAGATTCTTTACTGGTGAGCCAACAGGGAAGCTGCCCTGCCTTCATCTTAGTTACTTTTGTGATATGGTCCGTCTGTCATCTCTACCTGTGAAGCCAGGCTCTGAGCCTCCAGATGTGGCTGGGAAGTCTGTAAGTGGGGAAAGGGCTGGACCATACGTAGCCCATTCTGGTTTCCTGAGGTGCAGACTCCCCTAGGATCCACTGGGGTGTGCAGGTCCTGGCGTCTTGCTTTGTCCTCTCGGTGACTCACATGCCTCTGCTCTGCTGGGGCTGTGTTCTGCACGATGGGAAATTGCAAGGCAAAGGAGCAACTTAAAATGAGCTGACGTCGGCTCTTGGAGTCCTTTTCACTGTGCTGTGTGTGTTCAGTTTTAGGAAATCCCTAGTTTATTTTCTGCTTATTTCATCACAATTTATTGCCCCCTCCCTTTGTTCCAACACATGAACTATAATCATTGAGCAAATGTTCCTGGTTTTCACTGCTTTCTTCAGTAGTTACACTCATTTTTAAGATCTGTCAGATATAAACTAGTCCCTGCTCTTTTTACAGTGGCATCATTTCTCCTGTTAAAACTGGATGGCTGCATAGATCAAAGAGCACACCTTCTTTTCAATAGAGGTGCAATAGTAATACTGCTAATACAAAGCAAAAACAGCCCTTATTTCAAGCAGTATTTATTCAGAATATTTGCTAGCTATGTTTCCTTGGTCGTGTGTGTGTGTGTATGTGTGCATGTGTGTGTGCATGCTCAATCATGTCCAGCTCTTTGCAACTCTGTGGATTATAGCCGGCCATACTTCTCTGTCCATGGAATTCTCCAGGCAAGAATACTGGAGTGGGTTGTCCTTTCCTCTTCCAGAGGATCTTCCCGAGCCAGGAATTGAACCAGTATCTCTCGGGTCGGCAGGAGGATTCTTTTACCACTGAGTCCCCTCGGAAGTCCTATTTCCTTGGTTAATTCATCATGAAAAAGTTTAATGCCTTTTCTATACTTCAGTTTTCATATCTTCAAAATAAAAACAATATATGATCTGTCTACTTGTAAAGACTTTGTGACTTAAAAAGAGTGAACTTGAAAGCACTTTGTAGAATGCTTTTAAGGGTGGAGTCCTACCGTTAATGCTGCTGCTAAGGCTGGTGATGATGAAGACAATGAGGACGGTCCATGGGTCCTTCTGTAACATCTTTTCCATGAAGTTTTATGTAATATTGAAACAACTTATTTGATAAACTAAAATTAGCTAAGTAGATCTAATAAGGAAAAAGGAGATATATCCCTGAAAAAAAAAAAAAAAAAAAAAAAAGACCTATCAGGTAACGCTCCCTTTGGACTTTGGTAAATCTGTCCTTAAATCAGAAAGTAAGAGAGCAAACTGCTCCTTTTCAGAGGTGATGCTTTTCTGCTGAATCCCACCCTGGTGGACACGAGGCAGGACATGGGCTGCAGAGTGGGCAGCTCCTGCAGGACCAACTTATGATGGGTGAAGGCCAGGAATCAGAATGGGAGGGAGGTGGGGAGGAGTCCTCTAGCACCAGGGAAGAGAGAGTTTAGGGTCTGGGAAACCAGCAGGTCGGGGGGAGGAACAGCGTCTTCCGAGCCGAGTGGGCAAGTAAATCTAAAATCCAGGGGCTCAGAAAGCGAACAGGCTGTTGAACTGGGTTGAGACTTCCGGCTGGAGAAAAAAGGGAGATGCTGGTGAGTAGTCAAAGGCTGCAAGTAAACCCTGCACCTAAGTGAGGCAAGACCAGCCAACCAGCCCTTCCTCAGACCTGAGCAGATGGTGTCTGGACAGGAAACAGGTTGTGTGTCCACAAAAGTGTAAGGAAATAATGTAATGAAGGGACTATTCAGGTGTGTTGGCAGAATGAAAGGAAATTAGCAAATGATGATGAAGCATCCTAAGACTAGAAAAAGAGCGCACTGTTACCACCGAGAAGGAGTGCAGAAGGGAATGGTTATGGGGACCTGAGAAACCAACCCTATAGGGTAGGGCAGCCCCCGAAAGCTGCGGCCTTGTGTAAGAATGCAGTGATTGGAGGCCTGTGGCTGGGCCAGGGGACCTCCGGGAATAAATACCTGTAAATACCCCTGTCATCCTCCCTTTCATTGATCTCCAGCTTGGTATCATCTTTGTCCAAACACATTTGGAAACCAGAGGGCAAGGAAGTCCACTGATTGAGGTTTTCCAGAAAAAGGGAGAATATATCCTGACCGTATCCCAGAAGGCCTTCTGTAACCAGTTCTAAAAGATGTCCAACGCCATTGGAGATACCCTGTGAAGTTCAAATTGAGACGGGTAATTTTGATAATTGTTTAAAATAATGGCATTTTTAAATGGTCACTTAGTGTTTTGTGTATTTCTCTTGTTGGATGATTAATGCTATTAAAGTATATCCACTGATCTTGTGTGCAGACTTCTAAGATACTGCTGAAAACATCTCTTCATCTTCAGTTCACTCTCCACCCTGACTCTGCTTAGACATTCTCTTAGCTCAGGGGTGGGGTGGGGGCTGCTCTAACAAAATACCATAAACAGAGTGGCTTAAAGAACAGACATTTCTGTTTTATTTATTTTGACAGCACTTTGTGGCTTGTGGGAGCTTAGTTCCCCAACCAGGGATCGTACCCGGGTCCGCATCAGTGAAATAAACAGCAGACATTTCTTTCTCCCTATTCTGGAGGCTGGGAAGGCCAAGGTCAGGGTGCTTTGTGAGCGGCTTTGCGTGGCTTTTGAACCTCCTTGTGTCACAGGGCTGAGAGCAAGCAAACTGTGGTCTCTCTCCTTCCTCTTAGAAGGACGCTAATCCTGTCATGCGGATCCCACCCTCATGATGTCATCTAAACCCAATTACCTCCAAATATCATCAGGGTTAGGGCTGCAACATAGAATTGGGGGGTGGGGTGGGATTCAGAAGTTCCACCCCTAACAGGCATGTTTCTGTCCTTTCCTCTGTCCCTTGCCCACTGACCCCTCTTCCCACAATCTCAGAGCTCAGAGGTTGGGGGTGGGGTGAATGCATTCTAAGTAAGAAGTTCCCTAAATGGAAACCAAGCTTAGCCAAATTTACTCTATTTTTTCTCAGTCTTTATTGCTCTCTATACCTTCTTTCTACAGTCTCAAAATATTAATAAGTGAGTTTATAATATGTTTTTAAGCTTATATTTTCACTCAAGAATATGCATATTTAAAACATTCAAAAATATTTCAGGTGTTACCGCATGGCACTCTGCTCAGTGTTGTTAGATGGCAGCCTGGATGGGAGGGGCGTTTGGGGGGAGTGGATACATGTCTATGTGTGGCTTAGTCCCTTCACTGGCCACCTGAAACTCTCATTGTTAATTGGCTAATACCCCAATACAAGATAAAAAGTATTTTTTTTTAAAGAATAAGTGTTACCCTACTATATGTATATAGATAATCTACAAGGACCCACTGTATAGCACAGGGAACTATACTCAATATTCTTTAATAACCTATATAGAAAATGAATCTGAAAAATAATGGATACACACACACACACACACATATAACTGAATCACTGCTATACACCTGAAACTAACACACTAGTGTAAATCAGCTATACTCCAATATAAAGCAAAAATTAAAAGTGTAAATCAATACCAATATCTTACATTGAAAGTCTGGGTAGCTATTATGTTTTAATGGAAAACACCTCTTTTTAGTAACCTGCAATATAGGTGAGTTTAGATTTGGTTGCTGCTCCTTTCCTCCTGGTTTCTCTCTTCTCCCACTGGCCAGATAAAAGCCAGTTTTTACTCAGAATTTTGCTGCTTCATTCTTTCCCATCAACGTTTTCAGCTCCTCCTGTGTGCCTCCTCAGGCAGAATCATTTGGGGGCCTGTGACTGGTTTGATGAGCATCAGGAGATGACTTTGCTCTCGGAGCATCCGTCACTGGATGAAAGCGTGTCACGGTTGGGTCTTGTTTCCAAGGTGATTCCAGTTTCCTTGTGCGGTTTGTACATTTTGCAACAAGGTGTGTAGAATAGATCTGGTAACATGAGCTATTAAATCTTGCTATTTGCAGAGCACTTTATCTATTGATACATTGTTTTACCCATGTCAGACTTTGTTTTTCTGGGCTCCAAAATCACTGCAGATGGTGACTGCAGCCATGAAATTAAAAGACGCTTGCTCCTTGGAAGGAAAGTTATGACCAACCTAGATAGCATATTCAAAAGCAGAGACATTACTTTACCAACAAAGGTTCGCCTAGTCAAGGCTATGGTCTTTCCTGTGGTCATGTATGGATGTGAGAGCTGGACTGTGAAGAAGGCTGAGCGCCGAAGAATTGATGCTTTTGAACTATGGTGTTGGAGAAGACTCTTGAGAGTCCCTTGGACTGCAAGAAGATCCAACCAGTCCATTCTGAAGGAGATCAATCCTGGAATTTCTTTAGAAGGAATGATGCTAAAGCTGAAACTCCAGTATTTTGGCCACCTCACGCGAAGAGTTGACTCATTGGAGAAGACTCTGATGCTGGGAGGGATTGAGGGCAGGAGGAGAAGGGGACGACAGAGGATGAGATGGCTGGATGGCATCACTGACTCGATGGATGCGAGTCTGAGTGACCTCCGGGAGCTGGTGATGGACAGGGAGGCCTGGCGTGCTGCAGTTCATGGGTTCGCAAAGAGTCAGACACGACTGAGCGACTGATCTGATCTGATCTGATAAAAGCACTATGAGCTACAAATTACCCTTCTTATTTTACAAAGGAGGAAAACAGGGCTGCAAGAGGCACAAGGCATCGTTCTAGATGGGGGCTGAAATTTAAATAGGAGATGTCTGAATTCAACTCCGAAGTTCTTAAGCACTGCTTCGTTGCCTCTCACACAGGCTGGAAGGCCCAAGCATGGCTGGTGCTGGAACTGCAGTCGTTTAGAAGAGAGTGGCGTGGTGGTGAGGCAGGGAAGAGCAATCAGAGGGCCTCGTGGATGAGGTTTTTCCTGTTACGGACCCACTGGCACTCCCTGTATTAGCTCAAACCAGAGCATTGCTTTGAAATGAGTGGAGAATGTAAAATGCATACAAAATTGGAGATGCTTTGGCAGAACACATTGCCCATGTTACTCGGCACTTTGTAAATATTGTACAAATACATATTGTACAAATACTAGCTGCTAATAACCTCATGGTTGCTATGATTTCTGTTTTGGTAATTAAGATAAAATTTTGCTGATTTAGATATTGTTGAAATACATTTTCTATTGGAAAATGTATCCCACTTTCAAATAGATTGATTTGACCAATGTAGGTGACTAACTGGATTTACATATAGACGTGTTACCCTGAGGCTTTGTAGGTGGTTCAGTGGTAAAGAACCCACCTGCCAGTGCAGGAGATGCAGGAGATGTGGGTTTGATCCCTGGCTGGGGAAGAGCCCCTGGGGGAGGGCATGGCAACCCACGCCAGTACTCTTGCCTGGAGAATCCCATCGACGGAAGAGCCTGGTGGGCTGCAGTCCATGGGGTGCCAAAGAGTCCGACCAGACTGAGCCCCGAGCACTGTGTTACCCTGAAGCTTTGGAAACCACTAGGTGTGGTCTCTGTCGATTGGGTTTCCAAAGGAGATGACAGAGTAGAATCTTGACAGTGAAGGGCCCAAGCTGGCATTTGGGTTCCTTGACTGTTGGACCTGCATAACCCTTCTGCCTTTAAAGGGCTGTGGTGCTATGTTGAGGTGGTTCCATGTGAAATTCTTATTTGGTATCACCTGAAGTTTTGGTCTATAATTGAGCTTAAAACCAGTTGGCAAAAGCTCTGTTGGTTTTCGTGTTGCCGCATTTCTGTATGATGTAGCCGTCAGATCAGATCAGATGTACTATAATGTTGGAAATGTGATGCTCTGTAACTCTAACACGGTTGCCTCCTAGAGGGGAAGGTATAATGGTTAGCTACAGGGATTCCGTTGCCTGTGTGAGTCACAAAAAGGAGGGAAGACCCCAAATTTTGGAAATTTTTATAGGAAGACTTTTTAGTAACATATCACGCAGGTTAATATGGATTAAAACAAAAAAAAAAGTGCCATTTTCTGATGTCAGAACCACAAATAACATTAAAGCTCTGAACCTGAAAGGTGATGACTTCAGGGTAGATGGGGCTTTTGTCCTCCTCCAGAGTTCCTGCTGAGGAAGTGTCAAGGGCAGTCACCAAATGGAGAGGAAGGTACCGGTTTATGAAGGCTGGTAAGGACCCAAGCAATGTGGCGCTAGTGGTAAAGAGCCCACCTGCCAGTGCAGGAGACATGAGAGACGCTGGTTTGATCCCTGGGTTCAGAAGGTCCTCTGGAGGAGGGAATGGCAACCCACTCCAGCATTCTTGCCTGGAAAATCCCACAGACAGAGGAGCCTGGAGGGCTACAGTCCCTGGGGTCGCAAAGAGTCAGACATGACTGAAGTGACTGAAGTGCCCACACGGTGACCTAACAGCTTAGACCTCACCCACAAGTAGTCTCTGGGTCATCTGAGGCATTTCCATTTTCAGCTCAAGAAACTGACGGAAAGTCTAGAAGCTGCGACTGTGAGCAAAGCAAAAGGCGCTCCCTTGGGTGCTGTTTCAGTAGCATCTGTAATGTTGTGAACTGAGCCGGGGCTAGAAGTTTCTTTTTTCCCCACAGTCTGATACAGACTCTGGCTACAACATCTCCTTTCCAGAGTTCTCTAGAGAGAGGGATATCCGAGACAGTGATGGCCAGATGGAGAACAGAGCAGGGGATCTGTTGTGTCCCTGTGGTCAGCCTCTCTGCCCATGCCGTCAGCCACACGTGGAGCCCAGGTGAGCTGCCACCTGGGTGAGAGCCCAGCACCTCTGCCTGCAGCGGTCAGGCCAGCTAGGAGAGTGAGGCCTGTCTGTCTCTGATCTTGGAGATTTCCTCTTCACCCTTTTGGGAGGAGCATGCTCCTCGCCCCTCACCTTCCAAGGGACCTGGCTGGGAGGAACAAGGCAAGCAGATTCTCTCCTGCTGGTTGTTGGTGGAGATTTTCAAGAAGGGAGAAAGAAGAGCACATGACTAAAATCAGTTTTGTGTGTCAAAGATGAGAACATTGAAACTGAAAAAAGAATCAGGAAATGCTTTGAATTAATGTAAAAGGGGGGCTTCCCAGATGGCTCAGTGGTAAAGAATTCACCTGCAATGCAGGAGACACAGATTTGATGCCTGGATCAGGAAGATCCCCTGGAGAAGGATGGCAGTCCACTCCAGTATTCTTGCCTGGAGAATCCCATGGACAGAGGACCCCGGTGGGCTACCGTCCGTGAGGTCGAAAAGAGTTGGGCACGACTGAGGGACTTAACAAAAACAACAGTGTAAAAGGTAACCCTCTTATATGCAGATTATACGACAAACATACTTTTGGGAAAGGGTTTTCATATAGAAACAATGTTATATGTGGCATTTAGGTTTCTAGGTTAGCCCAAAAAAAGGAATTGGCCCATTATGTGTCTAGAATATATTTACAGTGTCTTGAAAGAAACATACAGTTGAATTAGAACTAGCATTTCGTTTGTATGCATGTCCTTTGGGAGAAGTGGGTTTAATGAGAAGGCGGTGAAGCAGCTGAGGAAGAGCCTGTGAGCTCCTCTTGGGGAATCGTTTCCTAAGTGACCTTTAGGGTTCTGAGGAGGTGAGGGGCTCAGGTGGTATTTCGCCCCACGTTGGGAGGGAGAGAGCTGGGGTGCAGGACTCTCCGGGGCTTGGCCAGGACCCACTGCTGGGGACTCAGCTACTGTCACTACTCTCTTCACTGTGCTTTTTTACCTCCAGAGGCACTCAAGTGTCTCATTTCTCTTAAGCACTTATTTTCTATTTTATCTACAAGTATTTCAGTCTGTATCTTTAAAATCTAAGAATTCTTTGTTTCAAAAACTCATAAAACCTTATATACCAAAAGGTTTAATAACTACTGTCTTAGTTCCAGCTGCTATAACAAAAATACCCTAGACTGGGTGGCTTATGGACTTCCCCTCACAGTTCACGGTGCCAGAGGTCGGAAGTCCAAGGTCAGGTGCCTGCAGATTCTGTGTCTGGTGAGGAACTGCTTCCTAGTTCATAGACAGTCATTTTACCGTGTCCTCACATGGAGGGTGGAGTGAAGAAGTTCCCTGGGGTCACTTTTATAGGGACACTAATCCCATTTGTGAGGGATCTATGCTTATGATCTAATCCCTTCCCAGGGCTCCTACCTCCTAATATCACATGGGAGTTAGGATTTCAACATACGTATAAGGGAGGGGCACAAACAGTCAACAGCAGCTTTAATATCAATCACATTTTCTAATTATCTTCTTGTATTTTGCGGTTTGTTTTGGTTTCCATACAATGCCTACTCATTACAATTGGTTGGTATATCTCTTACTTCAGTTCAGTTCAGTCGCTCAGTTGTGTCCGACTCTTTGTGACCCCAAGAATCGCAGCACGCCAGGCCTCCCTGTCCATTACCAACTCCCTGAGTTCACTCAGACTCACATCCATCGAGTCAGTGATGCCATCCAGCCATCTCATCCTCTGTCGTCCCCTTCTCCTCCTGCCTCCAATCCCTCCCAGCATCAGAGTCTTCTCCAATGAGTCAACTCTTCGCATGAGGTGGCCAAAGTACTGGAGTTTCAGCTTCAGCATCATTCCTTCCAAAGAAATCCCAGGGCTGATCTCCTTTAGAATGGACTGGTTGGATCTCCTTGCAGTCCAAGGAACTCTCAAGAGTCTTCTCCAATACCACAGTTCAAAAGCATCAATTCTTCGGCGCTCAGCTTTCCTCACAGTCCAACTCTCACATCCAAACATGACCACTGGAAAAACCATAGCCTTGACTAGACGGACCTTTGTTGGCAAAGTAGTGTCTCTGCTTTTGAATATGCTATCTAGGTTGGTCATAACTTTCCTTCCAAGGAGTAAGTGTCTTTTAATCTCATGGCTGCAGTCACCATCTGCAGTGATTTTGGAGCCCAGAAAAATAAAGTCTGACACTGTTTCCACTGTTTCCCCATCTATCTCCCGTGAAGTGATGGGACCAGATGCCATGATCTTCGTTTTCTGAATGTTGAGCTTTAAGCCAACTTTTTCACTCTCCTCTTTCACTTTCATCAAGAGGCTTTTTAGTTCCTCTTCACTTTCTGCCATAAGGGTGGTGTCATTTGCATATCTGAGGTTATTGATATTTCTCCCGGCAATCTTGATTCCAGCTTGTGCTTCTTCCAGCCCAGCGTTTCTCATGACGTACTCTGCATAGAAGTTAAATAAGCAGGGTGACAATATGCAGCCTTGACGTACTCCTTTTCCTATTTGGAACCCGTCTGTTGTTCCATGTCCAGTTCTAACTGTTGCTTCCTAACCTGCATATAGGTTTCTCAAGAGGCAGGTAGGTGGTCTGATATTCCCATCTCTTTCAGAATTTTCCACAGTTTCTTGTGATCCACACAGTCAAAGGCTTTGGCATAGTCAGTAAAGCAGAAATAGATATTTTTTCTGGAACTCTCTTGATTTTTTGATGATCCAGCAGATGTTGGCAATTTGATCTCTTGTAAAACCAGCTTGAACATCTGAAAGTTCATGGTTCACGTATTGCTGAAGCCTGGCTCTTAAGTCTCCCTTAATTTATAGGTTCCTCCTCGTTGTTGTCCTCTCTTTCTCCACTTGCAGTTACTTTGTTAAGGACTGTGGGTTTGTCCTGTATCTATTCCCCAGTCTGCACTTTATTTTTTTGTATTCCTAGCAAAAAGTAACATGTTTCCCTGCCTTCTGTGTTTGCTAGAAACATGCAGTTAGATTTAGAGGTTTGATCGATTATGCTCAATTTGGGGGATTTGAAAGTGGGGTGAGAATATACTTTCAGTGATACTGTGTTCTTACAGCAGGAAATACACAATGTGGGGGAGGTTTGTTTGCTTTTTGGGGTTTGCTTTTGCTGTGATTGTCTTTTCACTTTGATGCTAAGTCTTGGTCTTCCCTGGTGGTTCAGTGATAAAGAATCTGCCTGCAGTGCAGGAGACCTGGGTTCAATTCCTGGATCAGAAAGATCCCCTGGAGAAGGAAATGGCAACCCGATCCAGTATTCTTACCTGGAGAATTACATGGCAGAGGAACCTGATGGGCTCCATGGGGTCTCAGAGAGTCAGACACGACTTAATGACTAAACCACTGTAACTAGTCTTAATGATCATTGCTTACATGCATTCCACAGTGGGCGTGTCCAATGGTGAAATTCTTGTTCCATCGTTTCCTTCACTCATTAGCTGCAACATCTCTAAGAAGAAAAACTTCCCCTCATCAGTTAGATGGTTTCCCTGGGATACAGTTTGTATGGGAAAGGCAGGTTAACTGCGTCAGTCTTCTCTCTTATTTCCAGTTTTCATAATAATGTGTTGATTTTCTTCCATTCTCCTGAAGTAACAAAGATGTTTCACTTGTTCCTGTTTGCTTAGTAATGTGATACCTTTTTAAAATCGAAGTATAGTTGATCTTCAATACCATATAAGTTAGTGAACAGTGAAAGTCACTCAGCCGTGTCCGACTCTTTACGACCCATGGACTGTGCAATCCGTGGAATTCTCCAGGCCAGAATACTGGAGCGGGTAGCCTTTCCCTTCTTCAGGGGATCTTCCCAACCCAGGGATGGAACCCAGGTCTCCTGCACTGCAGGTGGATTCTTTGCCAGCTGAGGCCCCAAGGGAAGCCCAGCATTTAAGTCACAGGTGTACAATATATTGAGTCACATTTTTAAAGGTTATTCTCCACTTACAGTTATTACAAAATATTGGCTGCATTCCCTGTGTTGGACAATATGTCCTTGTAGCTTATTTTAACACATATCCTTGATGTGTTTTAATCAGTTGCAGTTCTTAATACTTGGATGCACAAATTGTCCATTCTTGGTTGGAGGGAGCTAATGCAAGTTGGTGAGGCGCTTTTTCATGAAGAAAATAGTTCCAGCTAAGTTGACTAAGTTATGTCCTTCTTCGAAAAAACGTTCTTTGTCAGTGAGGTTCGCTGACCACCTGGGGAGGTCTTCACAGGCACCCCTAGTCATAGGCAGCCTCAGACATCACGGCAGCTGTTACAGTGGAAGAATTGAGGAAGGAGGTAAAACTTCACATAAAAGAGCTTCCTTTTCTGTTTCCTTTTTTTACAATTGAAGTTTAATTGACATATAATATTGTATTAGTTTTAAATGTACCACGTAATGATTCAATATTTGTGTACATTATGAATTGATCACCTCAAGTCTCGTAATCATCTGTCACCATACAAAGGTATTACAGTCTTATTGACTACACTCCCTGTGTGGTACATTACATCCCCTTGACATTGTTTTTTATAACCTTTTAATCCCCTTCACCTAATTTACCCACACCTGAGTCCTAAATCCAGAAATCACAGCAGTGTGGTTGTGCTCGTGGTCTTTGGTTCTCAGCTCCATTCCTGCTTTTCCATATTCTCCTTTTTATTATGTGGGGCTAGCAGCCTGCAGACTACATCTTCCAGACTCCTTTGCCAGCTGGTCTGCACTTGGATTCTGCAAGGAGGAGGTACTGGTAGGAAACACTGGGATGTGGGAGAAAGGAGGGGACAGCAGTGGTGACTGCTGCTCAGCGGCGCGGGTGGGCTTGCACTGCTGGTTCCGGCGCCACTGCTGAGTCACGTGTGGTGGTGGTGCCGCCCGGCGTGGGAGCAGTTTCTGGCCCCCGGATGCTGCCCTTTCAGTTTGTTTCTCCAGTGTATCCCCGTGTTCTTTTTGGCTCTTCTCTGCCTTCCAGTGCCTTGTTAACAATTCTCTGCACCCGTCTCCCTCTACCTAACATCTGTAGAGGAGTTTTTGTTTTTCCCACTGTGCATGGGATCTCTGGTCAGGGAAACCTAGGTCTTAAACTCATGTGCACCGCTTACACTGTTACATGGCTTAACTTCTTTCATCTTCTGTTTCTCTCTCTATCTAAGGAGGACTGTAAAAGTAACTGCCTCCCAGAGTTGTTTGAAAATGATTTTACACACACACACACACACACACACACACACACATTATTAGCTTTGAACATAACTATCAATCAATACATGTTAACAAGAAGCAAACTAGTTGTTTGTTTTTTTTTTTTTTTTGACTGTGCTGGGTCTTTTGTTGCCGTGTGTGGGTTTTCTCTAGCTGCGGAGAGCGGCTACTGTAGTTGCAGTGTGCGGGCTTCTCGTTGCAGTGGTTCCTCTTGTTGTGGGGCACAGGCTCTAGGGCACAGGCTTCAGTAGTCGTGGCTCACAGGCTCATTAGCTGTGCCTTACGAGCTCTAGAGCACGGGAGTTGCTTTGAGGTACGTGGAATCTTCCAGAACCAGGGATCGAACCTGTGTCCTCTGCATTGGCAGGTGGATTCTTATCCACTGTGCCATCAGGGAAGTCCACAGACTGATTTTTGAAGGCTTGTCATTTGAATTTTTTATTATGGAAAAGTTCAAATGTATACAAAAATAGAGTAATGCAATGAAACTTTATGCAAACATTGCCCAGCTTCGACAGTTATAAAATTAAGACTATTCTTTTACATATACCACCCACTCTCCCCCCTACTCTGGGATTATTTTAAAGCAAATCTAAAACATCATATTATTCTAAACATAACTAACTTTTAAGAGATCGTGCTCAGCTGCTTAGTCGTGTCCAACTCTGCACCCCTATGCACTGTAGCCTGCCAGGCTTCTTTGTCCATGGAATTTTCCCAGTAAGAATGCTGGAATGGGTTGCCATTTCCTTCTCCAGGGGCTCTTCCTGACCCAGGGATCAAACCCACATCTCCTGCATTGCAGACAGATTCTTTACCCTTGAGCCACTGGGGAAATTCCCAACTATAAGAAATAGACTGTTTAAAAAACAACCAAAATACTATTAGCTTGTAGAAAAATGAAAATAATTGCTTGATATCATCAAATATCAAGACAGTACTCAATTTTCCCTAATTAGCTCAAATATGTCTTAGTTTTAAAAAGTGTTGTTTGAATCATGTTTGAAATAAGAACCACCAGCTGTAGTTGGTTGATACGTTTCTTAAGTATCTTTTGATCTATAGGTACCTCCTTTTTCTTTTTTCCCCTTAAAATTTCCTTGTTAAAAAAATGGGGTCATTTGTCCGGCAGAGTTTCCCTCAGGCTGGCTTTTGTTGAGTACAGCCTTGTGGTATCATGTGCCATGTTCTTCTGGCCCTATATTCCTTGTATATTGTTAGTCAGAGTCAGAGGTATATTATTTGGTTGGATTTCGGGCTTACTTATTCAGACTTCTTTATAGTGCTGTGTATGTCCATCAGGAGGCATGTAATGCCTGGTTTTCTCTGTTTTTTTTTTTTGCTTCATGATTGATGCCTAGATCCATTTGTTCATTAGGGGTTGCAGAAGTTTGTGGGCTGTTCTTTCTACAAAACTCCTGGAATGCTTCTCTGAAGAGAAACTTCCCTCATCAACTATTTGATTATCCCGAGGTACAGTCCAAATGGGAAAAGATGGGGCAAATGCTTGAGATTTCTCTTTTCCTTGGCAGTTTTTAAGATAGTGGTTTGATTTCCTAGCCTCCTCCAAAGATAACCAGGGATGCTTTTAGTATTGTTATTACTGGTTTGTGAAATAGCAGCGGTGCCCCAGTCTGCTGCCGTTACTGTCCTTACTGAAGCTCAGTTGATCTGACTTTGGCTACTGGGATAGCCACGTTGTCTCCTTGTCATCTCCGATAGGTTGTTTGCCTGATGGTGTGACAGGATGTTCCAGTTTCGTCACGTTCATCCCCTGATCTGGAGTCAGTCATTTCTCTTAGGAACCTAATTCTTTTTATTGAAAGATGATACTTACAGACATGATCTGGGCAATGGAGTGATCATTGCTAATGGACTGATCATTGTCTCCTGGCTTTTGACGTGAACACAGCCAGAAAATAAATGTTTCTAAAGATAAAATGTGCCATGAGTTTATACTAACACTTCCAATCCAAATTTAGGGCCTTTTCTCTAACCTCATTAGTCTTAACGTTTCTATTTCTTCTTCTGATGACATCGGCCCTGGTTCTTAACAACACCAAGGTAATCCCTCATTTGCTTTGTCCCACAGCACATGGACAGCGGGCTCGGAATCACTACTGAAAGCACTTTAATATTTTTTCCCAGTAATCTTTTACATTAGAGCATATCCTGCTGGGATGAATGGGCAAATTATTGAGTTTTAAGTCTTTTGAATTGCTTCCTTTTTATAGAGCAAACTTACAGTGGAATGGTGATTAATTCAATACAGTTATATTCATTTGTTTCATTTTACTTTCGATTTGATCTTTTGAAAAATTTGATTTTGTTGTAATAATGTAAATTATTTACATTACAAAGTAAAATCTTTATAATGTGGTATATTCTGAGAAGTTTAGATTTTATCCATATCTTCTACATATTATGTCCTCCATCAAATGGTTAACTATATTTAAAATGTTTGTGGTTTTCATACCATTGGTTGAATTACACACAACCATGTTTATATTATATCCATTATATTCATTTCTTAGATAAATAGTAGCATACTAATGGAGAAAGCAATGGCATCCCACTCCAGTACTCTTGCCTGGAAAATCCCACAGATGGAGGAGCCTGGTAGGCTGCAGTCCATGGGGTCGCTAAGAGTAGGACACAACTGAGCAACTTCACTTTGACTTTTCACTTTCATGCATTGGAGAAGGAAATGGCAACCCACTCCAGTGTTCTTGCCTGGAGAATCCCAGGGATGGGGGAGCCTGTTGGACTGCCATCTCTGGGGTCGCATAGAGTTAGACACGACTGAAGCGACTTAGCAGCAGCAGCAGCAGCAGCATACTAATTCATTTTTCTTCTTTCAGTTAATATATCCTAGAGATCACTCTACCATAATTCATAGATATCCCTCATTCCTTTTTATACCTGCATAGAATTCCATTGTGTGACTGTACAACAGCTTATTCATCCGGTCCCCCATTGATAGTTTTTAAATTATTTTCATCATTTTTGCTACTAGAAGTGTTGCTGAAGAGAATGGTCTTGTGCTGATATCTTTTCATATTTGTTGTTGTTGTTCAATCGCTCAGTCATATTTGACTCTTTGCGACCGCATGAATGGTAGCATGCCAGGCCTCCCTGTCCTTCACTGTCTCCTGGAGTCTGCTCAAACTCATGTCCATTGAGTTAGTGATGCCATCCAACCATCTCAACCTCTATTTCCCCCTTCTCCTCGTGCCCTCAATCTTTTCATATTATGATTTTTTTTCAGTGCAATAGTGAAATCTTTTCCCAGAAAAGCCTTATTTATCTAATCTGGGACATTAACTTCTGTCTATTGCATAGAGATTTCACTGGGCCCTTTAGTTCTCTAGAAATTGTAAAATAGTAATATAGTTTTTGCTCAAACTCAAGGATAAAATCTCCAGCAGAGAGTTCTTTGTGAGTAAAACCTGCTTTTTTCTACTTTTACCCCAACTATGGTGTCATTTTCATGGAGGCGTGAAATCTGTGAGAAAAAATTTCTGGAGGAGGTTGGGCCTCTCCAGGGTAAATGTTGAATATGGTAGCTCTCATTTTTTCATGGCAGCAAAATGGTTTCGGAGGAGTTGACTACCTTTTTTTCACCTTCACTTCTGCCTCTCCACTTACCTTAAAATTGATTGCAGTTACTTTATCTTTAACCCTGTCAGAACTCACAGGGGGCTCAGCATCTCTATTTTAAAGAATTTCTTTGCATTTTTATGAGGACTTTGAATCTTAAGTTTTAACCATCAAGAACTAACATCAGGGTTTCTTTTTCCATTTTAGAAATTGAATGCACAAATATATATTCTTTTGTATGTTTAAAAAACATGATTCTCTTTTTGTGCTAGAATCAGATATCTGATCTACAGAAACTTTTCCTAAAGTACTTTCTTATGTTAATATCATTTGTGAATGGATCTTGTTTTTTCCCCTTATACAGATGTATCAACTTGACCAATGAACGCTGCTTAGAGTGGCTTGTGAGTTGTTGTATATGAGTGAGTGAGAAGACGTGATGCAGTTGGGGTGGGGCTGGGGAAGAAAGGAGCAGAGGCACGAGAGAGAGAGCCAATATGTGTGATGAGATTTTGGGGGTGCAGACTAGAAACTAAAAGATGGAGAAAGTGATATAAAGCGTGCGTCTGTGTCTGTGCATGTCCAAAAGAGATGCTCCTGAAGGTAGATCAGCTTCATTGTGCATCACTAAAGAAGGAAGACGTGTTGACCTGCCTCTGTTTAGGAAAGAGAAGCAAATGTGGATCACAGTTCCCTCTGTTGGCCGTCAGGTGCAGCTCGGTTGTCAAACATGGAGGCGATTTAGGATAGGTTGGTTCAACTCAACAATAGTTCATAAATATTTATTGAGACTCTAACTGAGCATCAAGGACCTGTGTTAGAGTAAAGGCACAGAGATGAATAAGAGGGTCCTTTCCCTGGAGAAGCTTATGTCCTAGTTGGGATGGAGAGTGACACGCATTACAGGCGTACCTTGGAGATGTGGGTCTAGACCCTTCAGTATGGTGACTATTGCATAAAGCAAGTGACAGGAGATTCTGGTTGTTTCCTAGTGTATATAGAAGTTATGCATACATTCTACTGTAGTCTTTTAAGTGTGCAATAGCAGTATGTCTAAAAAAAGCAATGTACATACCTTAAGAACACTTTATTGCTCAAAAAATGCTAACCATCAGTTGAGCCTTCTTTGAGTCATCATTGATGATCTCTGATCACAGATCACCATACAAATATAATAAAAAGTTTAAATGTGGCCAAGAGACATGAAGTGAGCAGATGCACTGATAGACTTGCTCTAGGCAGGGTTGCCACAAACATTCAGTTTGTAAAGAACACAGTATCTATGAGGTGCAGCAGAGCAAAGCACAATAAAATGTGGCATGCCTGCGTTAATTGCTGTGTGAAAGTACCACCCAAGAAGTGGCTTCAAACACACACACATTTGTTACTACTTTCTGTGGGTCAGAAAGCCAGGCATAGTTCATCTGGGTCCTCCACTGGCTTATTGACATGGTTTTTGGTAGGATTCAGTTCTTCAGCAGCTTTTAGGCGAGGGCCTCTGTTCCTTGCTGGCTGTGGGCAATAGGCTATAGGCTTCAGGTTCTTGCCACACGGACCTCTCTGATATGGTAGCATGCTTCCTCAGAACCAGCGAGAGTGACAGCCTGTTATTAAGATGGAGGCTCAATCTCGTGCACCTTAATTACAGTTGTGCCTGTCCATCCTCTTTGCTGTGTTCCTTTGATTAGAAGCAAGTCACTGGGCCAGCCCACAGTCAAGAGGTGGGGATTCACAGGGGTGGGAATACTAGGAGGTGGGAATTGGGGGAGCCGGTCGAGTCCACCTGCCATACTGGTGTTTTCTGTAATCTGGGGATGTTTGACAGGAAAGGTTCTGCAGAAATAAGAGGGAAGAGCATCTAACCTCACCTGAAATGGAAATGGCTTCTCAAATAATGTGATGTTGAGGGTCTGCTTGACGGACAACTGAGGATTAATAACTGGGTGTGTATAAGGTAGAGAGGAGGAGGGAATTTCACACAGAGGGAACAGTGTGCACAGACATGGGAGTGAGTGAAGTAAGATCACGTATCTGAGGACCACCATCCAATAGTTAAGTGTAAACTGTGGGTGGAAGACAGGCAGAAGAGCCAGAGATGTACAGTAAGGGCTGATTTATGGGTTTCTCCTTTACCAGGCTAAAAGCAAAGACTTTATCAAGCCATCATGGGGTGGATTTTGAGCAGGGTAGTGACATAGGGTTGTGGTTTCTTGATCTGGGCAGACTGTGGAAGTTTGATTTTGATGCCTTTTATAATAATTTAGGCTTGAGATAAAGAGGGCCTGGATTAAAGTAGTGGCAAGAGAGGAGGGAATACATTATTATTTTTTAAATTAGGAAGTGATTTAATGTTTGCATGAGGTAGAGGTGGGAGATGGAACAAACTGGAATGATGCCTGGGTTTTGGCTTAGTTTTGGCAGAACATCCTTGCTAGGAAACAGGGGAGAGAGAAATGGGAAGAAGGAAAGGATGGGTGGAAGGAAGAGGTCTAAAAGTATGTATACAGGTTTGTAAATTTAGTGACTGACTGCAGGAGAGCTTGTCTCCAAATATTCTTTACAATGTTTATGTTCTCAGTGCAATCTATGTGGCTATGTAAATTTACTTTCTAGTCAAACCATATGCCCCAGGGATAGGAGACAGAATCAAGTACAAAATTCATTCTCCTTGCAAACAGTTTGAGAAAAGGAAAGTCAGCGTTAGACTGTTAGTAAGCCTCGGCCACGGAGAGGAAGCCTCTGTCCTGTCCTATGTAGTGCCCAGAACATTGTAATTCAGCAAGTACTACAGCAGACCACTCTGTACAAAGTGTCGAGTCACCGACTCTTTTCTTCGGTTGAGTCATACCTTCATATGACATAAAATCCACCGCTTTACATTGTACAGTTTAGTGGGTTTTAATACATTCATTATGTTTTACAACTACACCAGTGTCTGATTCTAAAATATTTCCATCACACCCGGAGGAACTCGATACCCATTCAAAGTCAGTCCCAATTCCACACTTCCCCAGCTCTTAACAACCATTATTCTGATTTGTCTGTATTGTCTTATGGAGCTGCTTATTCTGGCATTCCAGGTAGAGTGGGACTCGTGTCCGTGTGTCCTTCTGTGTCTGGCTTCTTTCACTTGGTGTGATCTTGTTGTGGTTCTTTTGTACTGTAGCATATGTCCGTATTTTATCCCTCTTTATTGTGAAATAATATTCCATTGTATGGATATACCACATTTTATTCATGTATTTATTCATTGATGGACATTTGGGATGTTTCTACTTTTTGGCTATTTTGAATAACGCTGCTGTGAACACCCTGGACAGTTTTTTGTATAAACACACGTTTTCATTTCTCCTGGGTGTCTGGCAGGACTAGATTGCTGGATTACGTGGTTACTCTGACTTTGTGAGGAACCCTCAGACTGTTTTCCAATGCAGCCACGTCATTTTACATTTCTATTACCATCTATGGGGTGTGTGTCTCTCTCTACATCTTCACCAGCACTTGTTATTAACTGTCTTTTTAAACTAGAGACAGTCAGGTAGGTGTGAAGTCGATCTTGTTACAGTTTGGACTCAGGGTTGTTTTAAAGAATTGAGCAAGATACCATAGATGAAGTCTGATATGAATTTGGGTCTCAGTTCTATGCTAGATTCAGGGAGCCCTCAGAATAACTGCGTTAGTGTTCCTTGTCATTTTTTTTTTCTTTTTTTTTAATCAAGAATCTCTTTTATTGATTATCATAAACATTACAAACATCTAATATGAACAAATTGTAACATGACAGTGATTAGTTTGAACAATTAATACATTTCAGATATAATATTATACATATTTCAATGCTAATCTCCCCAATCATCCCACCCTCTCCCGGTCCCAGAGTCCAAAAGTCTGGTCTATACATCAGTGTCTCTTTTGCTGTCTTGTAAATAGGGTTATTTTTACCATCTTTCTAAATTCCATATATATGCGTTAGTATACTGTATTTGTGTTTTTGTTTCTGGCTTACTTCACTCTGTATAATAAATAGGCTCCAGTTCCATCCACCTCCTTAGAACTGATTCAAATGTATTCTTTTTAATGGCTGAGTAATACTCCATTGTGTATATATACCACAGCTTGCTTATCCATTCATCTGTGGATGGACATCTAGGTTGCTTCCACGTTCTGGCTTTTGCAAACAGTGCTGCCATGAACATTGGGGTACATGTGTCTCTTTCAATTCTGGATTTCTCAGTGTATATGCCCAGCAGTGGGATTGCTGGATCATAAGGCAGTTCTATTCCCAGTTTTTTGAGGAATCTCCATACTGTTCTCCATAGTGGCTGTACCAGTTTGCATTCCCACCAACAGTGCAAGAGGGTTCCCTTCTCTCCGCACCCTCTCCAGCATTTATTGCTTGTGGACTTTTGGATAGCAGCCATTCTGATTGGCGTGAAATGGTATCTCATAGTGGTTTTGATTTGCATTTCTCTGATAATGAGTGATGTTGAGCATCTTTTCATGTGTTTGTTAGCCATCTGTATGATTTCTTTGGAGAAATGTCTATTTAGTTCTTTGGCCCATTTTTTGATTGGGTCATTTATTTTTCTGGAATTGAGCTGTAGAAGTTGCTTGTATATTTTTGAGATTAGTTGTTTGTCAGTTGCTTCATTTGTTATTATTTTCTCCCATTCTGAAGGCTGTCTTTTCACCTTGCTTATAGTTTCCTTTGTTGTGCAGAAGCTTTTAAGTTTGATTAGGTCCCATTTGTTCATTTTTGATTTTATTTCCGATATTCTGTGAGGTGGGTCATGGAGGATCCTGCTGTGATGTAAGTCAGAGAGTGTTTTGCCTATGTTTTCCTCTAGGAGTTTTATGGTTTCTGGTCTTACATTTAGCTCTTTAATCCATTTTGAGTTTATTTTTGTGTATGGTGTTAGAAAGTGTTCTAGTTTCATTCTTTTACAAGTGTTTGACCAGTTTTCCCAGCACCACTTGTTAAAGAGATTGTCTTTAATCCATTGTATATTCTTGCCTCCTTTGTCAAAGATAAGGTGACCATATGTGCGTGGATTTATCTCTGGGCTTTGCCATTTACTTTGTTGTTTTGGGTTTGAATTTATATATCCTTTTTGTGTTTCCTGTCTAGAGAATGTCCTTTAGTATTTGCTGGAGAGCTGGTTTGTTGTTGCTGAATTCTCTCAGCTTTTGCTTGTCTGTAAAGGTTTTGATTTCTCCTTCATATTTGAATGAGATCCTTGCTGGGTACAATAATCTGGGCTGTAGGTTCTTTTCTTTCATCACTTTAAGTATGTCTTGCCATTCCCTCCTGGCTTGGAGAGTTTCTATTGAAAGATCAGCTGTTATCCTTATGGGAATTCCCTTGTGTGTTATTTGTTGTTTTTCCCTTGCTGCTTTTAATATTTGTTCTTTGTGTTTGATCTTTGTTAATTTGATTAATATGTGTCTTGGGGTGTTTCGCCTTGGGTTTATCCTATTTGGGACTCTCTGGGTTTCTTGGACTTGAGTGATTATTTCCTTCCCCATTTTAGGGAAGTTTTCAACTATTATCTCCTCTAGTATCTTCTCATGGTCTTTCTTTTTGTCTTCTTCTTCTGGGACTCCTATGATTCGAATATTGTAACGTTTAAAATTGTCCTGGAGGTCTCTGAGATTGTCCTCATTTCTTTTAATTCGTTTTTCTTTTTTCTCCTCTGATTCCTTTAATTCTGCCATTCTATCTTCTAATTCGCTAATTCTATCTTCTGCCTCTGTTATTCTACTATTTGTTGCCTCCAGAGTGTTTTGGATCTCATTTATTGCATTATTCATTATATATTGACTCTTTTTTATTTCTTCTAGGTCCTTGTTAAATCTTTCTTGCATCTTCTCAATGCTTTTCTCCAGGCTATTTATCCATGATTCCATTTTGCTTTCCAGATTTTGGATTAATTTCACTATCATTATTCGGAATTCTTTATCAGGTAGGTTCGCTATTTCTTCCTCTTTTGTTTGGTTTGGTGGGCATTTATCCTGTTCCTTTACCTGCTGGAAATTCTTCTGTCTCTTCATCTTGTTTAAATTGCTGAGTTTGTGGTGTCCTTACTGTATTCTGGCAGTCTGTGGAGTTCTCTTTATTGTGGCGTTTCTGCACTATATGTGGGTTTGTACCGGTGGCTTGTCGAGGTTTCTTGTTTATGGAAGCTTGTATCGGTGTTCTGGTGGGTGGAGCTGGATTTCTTTTCTCTGGGGTGCAGTGGAGTGTCTAGTAGTGAGTTATGAGGTGTCTATGATTTTGGGGTCGCTTTGTGTAGCCTGTGTATTGGAGCTCAGGGCTGTGTTCTTGTTTTTCTGGAGAATTTGCTTGGTATGTCTTGTCGTGGAACTTGCTGGTCTTTGTGTGATGCTTGGTTTCAGTGTAGGTATGGAGGCTTTTGATGAGCTCCTGTCAATTAATGTTTCGTGGGATCAGGGTATGGACTTAAGCCTCCTGGTTCCAGTTATCGGTCTTATTTTTACAGTAGTCTCAAAAACTTCTTCTTCTATAATGCTTTCCACAACTGGACCGCTCAGAGATGTTCACAGAGTTATACAGAGAAGGAAAAAGGGAGGAAGGAGACAGAGGTGGTCAGGAGGATAAAAGGAGGGAGTGTGAAGGAGAGAGACAGATCTAGTCAGTAATCAGTAAAGAAAAGAAAAAAGCAAAGGAAAAAAGCAAAGGACAAAAAGGAAAAAAGACAAAAAAAAACAGGGTCGCAAAAGTTATATCTAAACGTGGAGATTAAAGAAGTACTAGAGGATAAAAAAAAATAAAAATAAAAGAAACAAAACAAAACAAACAACAACAAAAAAAAAAAAGGAAAAAAATTTTTGTTTTCCTTTTTCCAATTAAAAAATAATAAAAATTAAAAAAGATATATATTAAAAAAAGAAAAAAAAGAGGAAATAATGATGGTAAAAATAGTAACAATATATATAAGAGTTTCTCTATTATTGTTGTGGGTTCAGTTCATTTTCGGCTAGTCCCTTGTTCTGGCTTAAGTTTCACAAGATCTATAGGCCCCTTTCTCTGTAGTTGGTCTGTATAGTCCTTTGTTCTGGGCCAAGGCCGGCCACTCGTGTGGTCGGCGCTGCACAATCTGGACTGCCGGCCCAAACTACTCCGATTAGGCAGCACTCCAGACAATCAGGCGAATGCAGTCTGCGCTGGGGCCCGCAGAGGGGGAGGGGCCAGCGAGGGGGTGGCTCGCACGGGAATGGTGGGCGGGTGGGGGGAGGGGGGACGGGGTGGCCCTCGTGGGACCACCGGCACAGCGGGCGGGGCACGCCTGCGCAGGAGCAGCTGCGGCCCGCGAGGGAGTGGCCGGCAGGGGAGCGTCCAGCGGGGGAGAGTCCCGCAGGAGAGCGTCCCTCGGGGGACCGGTTGGCAGGGGAGCGTCCCACGTGGGAGCGGCCCGAGGCGTCTCCCTGCCCAGCCCCGGCTCGCCAATGGCAGATGCCGGCGTTTGCGGCGATGCTTCACTGCGGAAGTTACCGCAGGGCCCGCAGTCTGTGGGTTCTAATTGCTCAGCTGTTCTCCTCCCTGTTATGATAGTCTCTGTGTTTCCCAGGTTCAGCGCAGATTCCGCAGGGAGAGTGTTTCCTGGTGTTTGGAAACTTTTCTTTTTAAGACTCCCACCAGTCCATTTTGAAGGAGATCAATCCTGGAATTTCTTTAGAAGGAATGATGCTAAAGCTGAAACTCCAGTATTTTGGCCACCTCATGCGAAGAGTTGACTCATTGGAGAAGACTCTGATGCTGGGAGGGATTGAGGGCAGGAGGAGAAGGGGACGACAGAGGATGAGATGGCTGGATGGCATCACTGACTCGATGGATGCGAGTCTGAGTGACCTCCGGCAGCTGGTGATGGACAGGGAGGCCTGGCGTGCTGCGGTTCATGGGGTCGCAAAGAGTCGGACACGACTGAGCGACTGATCTGATCTGATCTGATCCCCGGACAGAGGTCCGCCCCTCCCTCTTTGTCTCTCTCTGGCTTCTATATTCTTTCCTACCTCCTTTAGAAGGCAGTGAGTTGCTTTTCTGGGTGTCTGACGTCCTCCGCCAGCACTCCGAAGCTCTTTGTGGAATTTACTCGGTGCCCAGATGTCCCTTTGATGAATTTGTGGAGGAGAGAGCGTATTCCCCGTCCTAATCCTCCGCCATCTTAACCGGAAGTCGTTCCTTGTCATTTTTATAGGACTTCTCTGGTGGCTCAGATGGTAAGGAGTCTGCCTGCAATGCAGGGGACCCAGGGTTCAGTCCCTGGGTCAGGAAGATCTCTTGAAGAAGGGAATGGTTATCCCAGAGCTCTAGAATCACGGTGTAGCAGGCTGCATCCTGTGCATTAGAAGAAAGCTACACATTTGAGTCACTGCCCCAGTTTCAGTCTAAGAGAAGTAATTGGTAGGATTTTGAAGACAGGGAAACAACTCGGGGCTAAGTGGCAGTCTTTTGCCACTGCAGAGGGTGCCATTGAGCCCAGATCATTCAGATCTCACAGGAACACCCGAGAGGGTCAGTCACCGTTTTTACAAGTGCAGAAACTAAGGTTTGGATTTGGTTCAGAAGCTTGGTACCAGGAGGAAATCATGGGAAACATTAGAATTAAATGTCGGGCCGGGTTTCTGGTTTGGGCACAATGAGTCACACAGTGTGTGTTGGTTCTTGTTATTTGTTTTGCTAATTTAGAGGGGATGGTGGTGAAGATAATTCCCAAATGGTGGCTTATGCGAAATTCCTGGGTAGTTGTTTGGGAATGCATATTCTACCTGCTCCTGTGAATGCCAGTGCAGCTGCCTGGTGTGGAAATGCAGCAAGCTCAACAAGCCAGGCTCTGAAGACCCAGTTGAAAAGTGCTCAAGGGCAGTCTGGGGAAAACTACCCTTCTATTTTCCAGTTCTTTGTTGTTGTCATTCTGAGTCGCTAAGTTGTGTCTGACTCTTTGCCACCCCCGTGAACTGCAGCACGCCAGGCTTCCCTGTCCTTCCCCATCTCCGGGAGTTTGCTCAAACTCATGTTGATTAAATAGCTTGGCTTTGTAGATGGACATAAAGTTCCTAAGGAAACATTCTGTTTCTCTTTAAGCTGCCTTTTCCCTGGTTATTGAGGAATAAATCAGACTTATCAGACTTACACTTCAAAGGAGGGAATTTCAAATCACCTTCATTTCTAGCTTCTTTTGTATGATAATCAGAGAACAGAGGAATGATAATAATGGTAATAATGTCAAAAGAGAGCTGTGTGACAAAAGATTTTGCTCCATGTTAATTCAGAGTTGATTGCAGTTGTCAAAGTTGCATCAGTCAGGGTCCCAGGGGAAACAATTCAACCCAGATGGTTCTCATGAAGAGACTTAAATGGAGAAGCAGTGTGAGCAGAGAAGGGAAGCCCAGAGAGGTGCCCTGACTAGCAGCCATGGGAAGCCCTCACCAGCTCTAGGGCTGAAAGGGCTCCCAGGGGAAGGGCATTGCAGGCCGTAGGGCCCCTGGCAGGAGCCGTGCTCATAGTGGCACAAGGTGTTGCCCGACCAGGGCACTGAAGCAGGAAGGTGCGGGGAAGAAATGCCCCAGGCGCAGTCTCTCCTCACTCTCCCCTGTCCGGCCAATGTGAAGCCAGCTGGGAGAGGAAGCTGGTGGTGCAGGCTGCAGAGGTGAGCTTCCCGGGGTGCAGAGCAGCAGACAGGTTTGGTGGGTTGCAGTTGGAGACCAGTTTGCACAATAACCAACTACCTTACAGTCAGCACATTCTATTTTCTGTTAATTTTAGAAAGTGTTATTTTGGAGAACCTTGAGAAATAGTGCAACTATAGAAAAACGTCTGTTTCTCATTTTTAAAAAAATTCCATTTTATTTTCACATTTACTTCTGCAAAAGCTTCTTATCTTTTAGGTGGTAACTTTGTCATGAAGTCTCTTAAACGTTGCACTTTTTTCTCATTTTCCTAATACGTGGGTGCATATCATTATACTGTGGTAAGCCTAAAGCAGAGGGTGCCATGCTTTCATAATTGAAAGTTATTCTGTCGTGTCCGACTCTCTGCGACCCCTTGGACTACGTGGAATTCTCCAGGCCAGAATACTGGAGTGGGTAGCCTTTCCCTTCTCCAGGGAGATCTTCCCAACCCAGGGATTGAACCCAGGTCTCCCACTTTGCAGGGGGATTCTTTACCAGATGAGCTACAAGGGAAGCCCAAGCTTTCATAATTAGCAGAGGGTAATTTTTAAATTCCCGTTTTTCAGATGAGTGCATTGATGTTAGTGAATTATTTGAAGGTGATCACTTGTCTTCAGATGGGTCAAAGTGGAATTTAGTTGGGTGTTTTTGTAGCCCCTAACTGAGGGGAAGAAGGTGCAGTCTGTTAAAAACATCCAGATAGGCACTTATGTCTCCTTGCAGACACAGCTGGGAATTATTCTGCTTCATACACTGATGAAATATGCCTACTTGCTGTTAGCTGTAACTAAGTGACCTGGTTTCTCTGTCATCTTGTGTATAATTCTCCTAGGTCTAAGTAAAGGGCAGATAAAGGTCCATGTCTCTGGGCACCTCTGGGGTTGCTAGGAAATGATTTTCAAAGTGCTTCGTGGTGATGCAGCAGGTTGAACTTTTTTGTGAAGTGTTGTCATGGAAACCAAGTGCATCATTGCTTTGTCAGACTTATCTTGTAATGGTAAAAAATTGTAATCCAGGGTTAAGGGATTAATAATAATAATAAAATGAAATGGAAAAACCCTGTAACTTGAAGGGGAATGCTGCTGCCCGCTGCACATCTTTTGAATCAGAAGAGGTCACCAGCAGTGTCATTCCACGTTGGCAGGGGCTTGGCTGTATGAAGTGATGGGAGCTAATCAGTTTGTTTGTCTACTTGTCTTCAGAGTCAGCAAACCATGATTTCTCCCTGTGGCTTTTTACTGTAGGGTTTTCTTACCAACCGCAGCTCCCGAGCTTTCAAACGAGGTGGAAGGTAGCACACCTACACTGTGGTTGCCGGGGTCTGTTCTTTGGCTGGTTGGTTGGTTTTACATTTCCCTTCCCCTCTCCATCCCCCTTCCTCCAGGAGCATGGCAGGCTGTGGGGTGAGGGTGATAACTCCACCTGCTGTCTCTGCTAAGCACCCAGACACCCCAGGAGCAGATCCTGAAGCAGAGTCTTCTTCCCTGACCTCCCGTGGTAGTTATAAGGGCCCTTAAGGAAACGAGATCGTCCTCTTCTGCAGATAGAGGGACAGACCCTTCTAGCATCGTAGAGATGATGAATGTTGCTTATATCTTGATCACTCGCTTATTAGGGTAAAATTTCAACTGCAGGTAATTAGTCAGGATAGGAGAACTGAACTGAGAGGAGACTTTATACTGTGCCTAGTGGTTCCTCTGCCTCCATGGAGACTAAACTCCTGGGATTTCATTTCCCACTCTGCAGCTGTGTGTGTGTGTAATAGACTTTTGTTGCATTGAAATAAATCTGCTCATTTTAGACTTTTGCAGAATAGCTTTTATCAATGTTTCCACGTTTAACATGTTTGAGTTTCTTTCACTTAAGGGGGAAAAGTTTGACATGAGTCCTTAGCTTGACAATGGAAACAAGCCAGTTTAAGTAAGTATTGGGTTGGCCGCTTTATCAGTAATGGTGACATTCCCTTCAGAAGGTCAGTACTGGAAGGACATAAAGAAATGCTGGGCATGTGTTCCACCTTGTCATCAAGAGCTACAGCCAAGAGTCTGGAACTGGGAATACAGCCAGAATTATAAGATGCAAGTCGTGGGAATGTAGGGACCTCAGCAAGGGGATCCCAGTATGGCTGCTGAATGCCACCTTCCTGATTGTGCCCACCACACTGGGCAGGCCTCGGGCTCTTGCTGGCTTCTGCCTTCAGCTCCTGAAAGGTGCCTCCTGACTCCTGACAACTGTTCTGTAAAAACAACACATGCACCGAAATACCCAGCACACAGTAGG
Source organism: Tragelaphus eurycerus (assembly GCA_935064755.1). Taxonomy (NCBI): domain Eukaryota; kingdom Metazoa; phylum Chordata; class Mammalia; order Artiodactyla; family Bovidae; genus Tragelaphus; species Tragelaphus eurycerus. Next base: position 7,968,919 of record CAKXYN010000054.1, on the reverse strand, counting down.
TACTCATTAAATATATGTGTGTGTATACTATATGAATATATGAAGGAAGGAAATGATATAGAATAGATCTGGGTCTTAAATGCCCCTCAGTGAAATATTTGGTTGGCCGGAATGTCTGCTCAGGTTTTCTCACACCATCTTACAGAAAAACCTGAAAAGATCACATTTCACTGATGTGAATGTGTACTTTTTCCAAAAAAAATTTTGCAGCTCTAAAATTGGAATGCATTTTATAACTGGTAACATTTACTAATGTAATTGACAATATTTAAAATGGCAAATAAAATAATGGTGTGTCTTATAATGCATAGCTTCCTAGATTTAATAAATATGACAGCCCTTACCACATGGCACCATTCTAAGCAATTTATTTTAATTCGTTGAATCCTCAAAACAATCTTATTTAGGCTGGCAGCATTATTATTCTCCATTTAAAGATGAGGAAACTGAAACCCAGAGAGATTAAGTAATTTATTGAAGGTCACGACATCAGAAAGTGGCAAAGTCAGGATTAGAATCCAGGCCGGCCATGGAGTCTGGGCTCCTAACTGAGGTGATATAATACCAGAGAACGTCTTCAGGAAGGTGGCTTTTGAGATAAGACATGAAAGAGATGAGGGGCAAGCCCTGTGGATATCTGGAGGAAGAATGTTGCAGACAGAGGGAGTTCCCTTCATCTGGAATGTGTTTGGCATTTTCAAAGAACCACAAGCAGGTCTATATTTTTGGAAAGGGAAGGGTAGGGAAGGTGAGGTCAGAGAGATGAGGGGTGGGCACATCTTATATGAGTTTAGTCTGTCTTAAGGACTCTGGCATTTAATTGGAACAACATGGGAGTCACTAGATGGTTCTGACCAGAGGACTGATTTACTAGGATCATTCTGCCTGATGCATTGAGACTAGTCTGAAAGAGACAAGTTAGGAGCTCATTGGAGTAATTCAGGAGAGAAATGTCCATGGCTTGGATGAGAGTGGTAATGGCAAGAGGTGGTAAGAAATATTCAGATTCCAAATGTATTTTGAAGATACAGATGGCATAATTTCTGATGGATTACATTTGAGAGCATGAGATGGTGACGATGAGATTAAAAATAATAGCCAACATTTTTGTATTCTCACTAAATAATTTACACATACTAATTTAGTTAATCCCTATAACAACCCTATGAGGAAGAAAGTACTATTTTTATTCCTATCTTATAGAGGACGAAGGGCTTCCCTGGTGGCTCAGAGGTAAAAAATCCACCTGTCAGTGGATACAGGTTCTATCCCTGGGTCAGGAAGATCCCCTGGAGGAGGAAATGGCAACACACTCTAGTATTCTTGCCTAGAAAAATCCCATGGACAGCAAAGCCAGGCAGGCTACAGTCCATGGGGTCACAAAGAGTTGGACACAACTTAGTGACTAAATAACAATAAAAGATGGGGAAATTGAGGCATTGAAAGGTTAGGGAATTTGTGTACTATCACAGATTATTAGTGATGAAAATAGGATTCCATCATCAAATTAGTGATGAAAATAGGTCTGTATCCAGAGCATATTTTCAACTACTATGTTTTATTGCCACTAAGTTGGGAAAAGAAAGGAGTCATGCATGAACTAAGATTTTTTTCTAAGTAGTTGAAAACCACTGAGGTGGTGAGAAGTACTTTTTTAAAAAAGAGACGATAGTATTCAGATCAGGTTTGAAGATGTTAAGTTAGAGTTGACTTACAGATAGCTCTGTGGAGAGGTTGCAAAGGCAGAGAAATATATACAAGCTTGGAGTTCAGGGGCAGGGTCCTTCCCACTGACATGTTTGAAAGTCATCAGTACGTAGATGATGCCTAAAGCTGTGAACCTGGGTGGGATTGCTAAGAGAGTGAAAGTGGACAGAAAGAAGAGATCTGAGGACTAGACTAAGTCCAGCATTTAGAGACTGAGTTGAGGAGGAATCCAGTCTTTTGAGTTCAGTAGGACGTACTTAGCAGCAGCAGCAGTAATCCCTGGGTAGGAAGAAGAAAGGGTGGTAACCTGAAAACCCAGTGAAAAATAGTGTTTCAAAGAGGATAGAGTCAGCAACTGCGTCATGTGCTTTGATCACGTAAGATGAGGATGGATATTGGACCATTGGATTTAGAAACACGAAGGTCATTGGGGAACTTGACCAGGACCGTTTCAGCACAGTGATGGAGGCAAAAATCTGCTTAGAGCAGCTTAAAGAGTAAGGGAGAGAAATTGGAGACAGCAAATTTAGAAAACTATTTTGATAAGTTTTTCTGCAAAGCAAAGTAAAGAAATGGGATGTTTTCTAGGGAAAGTGTTCTTTAATGTCCGCTGGGTCCAGCTCTTTGGTGGTGCTCAGTTCCTCTGCATCCTTGCTGAGATTCTGCCTAGTATTTTGTTGAAAACCGAAAGAGCTGAAGCTCCCAACTCTAATTGTGGGTTTGTTTGCTTCCCCTTTTAATTCTATCGGTTTTTACTTTATGTATTTTGCAGCACTGGTATCTGGTGATTGCAAGCTTAGTATTGTTATGTCTTCTTGGCAATCAACCTTTTTATCATTATGTAATATCCCTTTTTAATCCCTGGTAACTTGCTTTGATGGGAAGTTTATTTAGACAGATGTTAATACAATCACTCTTCCTTTCTTTTGATCAGAATTGACCTGGAATTTCTCTTTCTATCCTTTTACTTTTAACCTACCAGTATCTGAAGTCCATTTCTTATAGACAGCATATGATCAGGTCATGTGTTTCTAGTCTGTTATAGCAATTTTTCTTTTTTTTTTTTTTTTTTTTGGTCAGTGTTTGTTTATATCTCATTATGTTAATTTACTTGGCAGGAAAAATAGTCTCATATCACAAATAAAATGGAAAACATGTCTCCAATACAGAAAATTCAGTAACATTAATGTAGTACAGTGAGATATTTCTAAATAAAATAGCACAGTTGGTAACCAAGATAAACTCATGCCCCTCCAGCAATGAAGGGTATCTCTGTTTGAGAGGGACCATTTTTGGAGCTACTGTTATCTCCTCCGGGGCTTCCCTAGTAGCTCAGTTGGTAAATGCAGGAGACCCCAGTTCGATTCCTGGGTCAGGAAGATCCCCTGGAGAAGGGATAGGCTACCCACTCCAGTATTCTTGGGCTTCTCTGGTGGCTCAGATGGTAAAGAATCCACCTGCAGTGCGGGAGACCTGGCTTTGTTCCCTGGGTCAGGAAGATTCCCTGGAGAAGGGAATGGCTCCCCATTCCAGTGGGGTCTCGAAGAGTTAGACATGACTGAGTGACTTTCCCTTCACTTCACTTCATTATCCTCCTTCACAGCCAGAACAGTATAGTCTTTATTTGGAGGGTACTGGCCAGGGATGATAGCTTTTGTTTATAAAGTGTATATTTTCTAATACTATTCTATTCTAACAATCTGTCTTTTAATTGATTTGTCTAAGCCATTTATATTTCATGCACTATCGACACGTCTCAGTTTGGAGCTACAGATTTATTATTTGTGTCCTGTTTGTTTCCGCTATTCTTTTATTTCCATATTGCCTCTTTTCTGCTTTCTTTGGGTTATTGAAAACTTGTTAGTATTCACTTTAAATTTACATGTTATATTTTTGACAATATTGTTCTACTTCAAGTGATAATGAAGATAACTTCATATAGGTCCTTTTATTCAACCCTTTTTCTGTTATCAGATCAGATCAGATCAGTCGCTCAGTCGTGTCTGACTCTTTGCGACCCCATGAACCGCAGCACGCCAGGCCTCCCTGTCCATCACCAGCTCCCGGAGGTCACTCAGACTCGCACCCATCGAGTCAGTGATGCCATCCAGCCATCTCATCCTCTGTCGTCCCCTTCTCCTCCTGCCCTCAACCCCTCCCAGCATCAGAGTCTTCTCCAATGAGTCAACTCTTCGCATGAGGTGGCCAAAATACTGGAGTTTCAGCTTTAGCGTCATTCCTTCTAAAGAAATTCCAGGATTGATCTCCTTCAGAATGGACTGGTTGGATCTTCTTGCAGTCCAAGGGACTCTCAAGAGTCTTCTCCAACACCACAGTTCAAAAGCATCAATTCTTCGGCGCTCAGCCTTCTTCACAGTCCAGCTCTCACATCCATACATGACCACAGGAAAGACCATAGCCTTGACTAGGCGAACCTTTGTTGGCAAAGTGATGTCTCTGCTTTTGAATATGCTATCTAGGTTGGTCATAACTTTCCTTCCAAGGAGCAAGCGTCTTTTAATTTCATGGCTGCAGTCACCATCTGCAGTGATTTTGGAGCCCAGAAAAACAAAGTCTGACACTGTTTCCACTGTTTCCCCATCTATTTCCCATGCAGTGATGGGACCAGATGCCATGATCTTCGTTTTCTGAATGTTGAGCTTTAAGCCAACCCTTTCACTCGCCACTTTCACTTTCATCAAGAGGCTTTTTAGCCCCTCTTCACTTTCTGCCATAAGAGTGGTGTCATCTGCATATCTGAGGTTATTGATATTTCTCCTGGCAATCTTGATTCCAACTTGTGTTTCTTCCAGTCCAGCATTTCTCATGATGTACTCTGCATATAAGTTAAACAAACATGGTGACAATATGCAGCCTTGACGTATTCCTTTTCCTATTTGGAACCAGTCTGTTGTTCCATGACCAGTTCTAATTGTTGCTTCCTGACCTGCATACAGATTTCTCAAGAGGCAGATCAGGTGGTCTGGTATTCCCATCTCTTTCAGAATTTTCGACCTCGCCTGCCCGCGACCGGCGCACAATTTTCTGTTATAGTTTTCTTATATATTAGGTCCACATACATCAGATGTTGTCAAATTCTCTTTCAACTGTCAAACATACTAGAACTCAGGAGAATAGTAGCTTACTATATTTGCTTAGATATTTACAATTTCTGTTGCTCTTCCTTGTTCCTGATCTTCCAGATTTCCTTCTGATATCATTGGATTTCCTTTAGAAATTTTTTTTTTTTAAATAGAAGTTCTGGTGGAAACTAATTCTTTCCTTTGCTTGAGAAAACATTAGTTCCTGATGGATATTTTCACTGAATATAGAATTCTGGGTTGTCACTTCTTCTCTTTCAGCATTCTGGAAATGTTGCTTCACTTCCTTCTGTCCTTCATGGTTTCTGTTGGGAAATCTTGTCTTTGAATCCCCTGTAAATAATGCATCATTTTCTCTGAATGCTTTTAAGAATTTTTTAGTCTTTAGGTGACTGTAGTTTAATTCCAGTGTTTCTGGACATGGATTTGTTGGGGTTTATCATGTTTAGACTCCCTGGTGGCTCAGACGGTAAAGCGTCTGCCTACAATGCAGGAGACCCAGGTTCAACCCCTGGGTCGGGAAGATCCTCTGGAGAAGGAAATGGCAACCCATTCCAGTACTCTTGCCTGGAAAATCCCATGGATGGAGGAGCATGGTAGGCTCTAGTCCACGGGGTCGCCAAGAGTCAGACACGACTTCACTTTCACTTATCCTGTTTAGAGTTTAAGTTTCTTGACTATGTAGATTTCATCAAAATGCATCAAAATTGGGACGCTCTCAGCCATTGTTTCTTCAAAGACTTTTTCTGTTTTCTCTCAAACTCCCATGACATGATGTTTGACCTTTTGTTATTGCTCCACAGTTCTCTGAGGTTCTGTTCATTTTTTATTTAGTTTTCCCTCTCTGTTCAGATTGGATCATTTGTATTGATCTGTCTTAAAGTTCACTGACTCTTTCCTTTACCTCCATTCGAATATTGAGCCTATTTAATTAGTTTTTGTACTCTGGTTGTTTTATCTTTCAATCCTAAAACTTCCATTTGGTTCTTCACTGTATCATCTGTTGTTTACTTTGACTTTGTACCTGTCTGTTCACTTCCAATGTTAACCTTGACCTCTTGGACCATATTTTATTACAGTTGTTTTCAGGTCTTTGTCAGATCATTCTAATACCCTTGTCGCTTGACGTTAGCATCTTTTGATCCTGTTTTCCCACACAAGTTGTGACTTTCTTGGTTCTAAGGAATTTTGGATTGTATTCTACAATGAAACTTTGTGTCTTGATTAAATCTTATGTCAGATCCTGATAGTTTTCTTTCAGCAGGGAATCAACCCAGCTGGGTTTCAGCTGTAAGTTCTTACTAGCCTTCTGTGGGTTGCAGTTTCAATGTAAGTTTCGTTTTTTAAGCCAGGACAGTGCTCTTTGCTTATGTCTGGTGTGTATGCCACCCAGTGGCCAGCCTGTGACCTGGGAGCGGATCTATCTCATAGTTTAGTTCTCAAAGTCTAGCTCTGCCGTTTAATGTGAGATCCACGTGTGTGTAACTTGGAAGTGACCCCAGGAGTACATAAACAAGTTTATGGTTTCTCTTTTCCAAGATCTTCCTTCTTTGCAATCTCTCGGTATTTTCTAGGTCCCCAGGGCTGCCCCTTTTGATCCTCTGTCCAGGAGTCTGAGACTTTATTTACCTCATTCTGCTATACTTTTCCTGTGACTGTGGCCACATTTGGAGCCAAACAACGATAGTTTAAAAAAGAAAAAGAATAACAGAGATTCGATCACTTTCTTCAGATCACAGCTGAAAAGGAAAGTTCTCATCCTTTAGAGTTTTTGTTTCATATGAATTGCTACTGCTACTGTCACAGGGGAGCTTGAAGGTTGGGGCGAGAGAAAGCGGGAAAAGATGGAAAAAAATGTAGACTCCTCCTCCTCCAAGTGTTAGGAGATCCCTTTCCCATTCTTTGAGCCAAAATAGGGGCTTCTTCTGGAGTTCTGGGTGAGAGCACTGATGGTTTTCAATCTGTACCAAATACAGTCCAAGGGTACCAGTAGGGGGGAAGATGGTCACGTCACTACCAATTCAAAGGTACTTTGAGTTCTGGTTGTCTTCTCCAGCCCACTTGCTACTCTTCACTTTTCAAGGTTCTCAAATAACTGCTCCATGACTTCTCACTGGTTCTATAGTTGCATTAGATTGGAGAGACAGAGTGGAGTGTGCTTAGTGCACCTTACCCAGAACTTGAGCCTCTGGATATTTTGCAGGAGGCCCGTTGGCTGTGGCCATGCTTAAATTTGGTGTTGAAACAAATTAAGGAAGGTTTTGAACCATAAGAGAGTGTTTCATTGCTGTTTGTGGTGGTAGTGAGCGAGGTGATGGGTTCTTGCTGGTGCCTTTTTCAAAGGCATTTTAGCAGCTACGGCAGCTCTGTTTTTTAAACAGTAACCTCAGAACCTATAAATGCAAAATCTGAAGTTCAAGTTGGCCAGATGCTTCTGTTTTTTTAGCAAATCAATTTAGCTTTTTCATTTCCCCAGAGGAATCACCCAAAGGCTAATGTGAATTTTACTTTAAGAACACATTATCCCACGAGACAGTTGCAGAAGGCGATTGGGAGCTGGCCTTGGCCATCAGACAGACTTGAATTCCAGCCTCGGCCTTGTCCCTTAGTCACTGTGTGACCTTGGTCAAGCTGCTGAACCTCGTTAACCTTCATTCCTTCAAGGGTAAATGGAGATGAGTAATGATAGTGCTTGCATGATACAATTGCTGTGTGATTCAGTGGGGTAATGGAGGTAATGCTCTTCATATGCTGCTTGATAAATATAAGCCGTTATTCTTACTATGATTGTTTTTGTGTCATCGGTAAAATGATGTGTCTCCTCAAATTACTTTTAATCTGTGGAAATATTAATGTATGGCATCTGCCCACTTTTCTCTTAACATCTCCACTCATACTAAGCATAATTTAAGATTATTTCTTAAGATTTAAGAGCAATACACTTTGAGCTATGGTATTTCTGCCAGTGAAATTATTTGAGTAAGTACTGTAACTTACTATCAGTGGAGTCACAGCAAGTGTGTTATCCAGTCTTCTGGACATCTCACCCAAGAGCTGCCCCTCCGATGGTGCCATAGTAGGGACTCTTCTAGAAAAGGGCCACTTTTGAAGTGATCTCCATCTCATCTGTTGATCACAAATCCTATTTGCAACTGTCTTATGTTCTCCTCTTCATTTTTACATTCAAAAGAAGTCGATGCATGTTACTGAAATGAACAACAACCTGGTCACTTCCTAGAAAGTTTTGTAACAAAACTTATCAAAATGCTGCTTGGTTATAATGACATGTTATTTAAAAGAATTTTAAAACATTTTATTCCTGCATATTTGGAAATCTGTATTTGAAAGGTAAAAGAACATTTTAATTAATTAATTTGGCTGTGCTGGGTCTCAGTTGCAGCACATGGGATCTTCAGTCTTCATTGGGGCATGCAAACTTCTAGTTGCAGTATGTAGGATCTAGTTCCCTGACCAGGGGTTGAACCCAGGCCCCTTGCATTGGGACTGCAGAGTCTTAGCCATTGGACCACCAGGGAAGTCCCCAAGGCAAAATATTTTTATTTTGTGGAAATATAAATCAAGGAGCTCTTGGACATAAGAATTAGTATTTTCTCTGCTTTCTTTCACACAGTATTGGTCTTTTGCATAAAATTTTATGTAATTGTTTGCTTAGTCTACTTCTCAGCGCCTTTCTGCTGAGTCTGCTTATCCTGATCGTGTACTGCACGCCAGTGTACACAATAGGGTCGATCCCGCGAAAGTCAAGTCATCGGATTTTTTTATTACTCTGGGCACAGGATTCGTATTCTTTGTGGCATCCCTCATTTTCACTTTGACGCATGACAATACTGTAGATGAAATTGCTGCAATCGTGTTTGGGATGCTAGCAAGTCTTGCATACGTGGCTGACTTCTCCTTTATGCTCCATGAAAAATGTAAGGAGCCCCGGCCAAGAAAAGGGGGAGGCCACTGTGAGGAGAGAGCACCTCACCGAGCCTCTGAATGCTTCAGCTTGAGGGGACGGGTGCGCAAGGGTGCCATGGGGCGCAGCAGCTCCTGTAGACCCTGGGTCCGTGTTAAACCGCTGATTTTTGAAGATCAAGGCATGATGGCAGTTTGATCAGTATTAATTGGACTGTGTATCAGTCACCATAAATAAGTCCAGAGGGCTTTAAAAAAAATTTTTTTTTGTAACAGTTGAAACTTGTGTCAGATGAAGTTTTGTTTTTGTTTGGAGGTAAGAGCAGCTGTCGGAGAAGGCAGTGGCACCCACTCCAGTACTCTTGCCTGGAAAATCCCATGGATGGAGGAGCCTGGTAGGCTGTAATCCATGGGGTTGCTAAAAGTTGGACACGACTGAGCGACTTCACTTTCACTTGCTTAGTTAATTGAAACTCAAGTACTTTTTAATAATTTTTAGTGTGATTGAAACATTTTATTTTGAATATTTTACCAAAAATATATTAATAACTAGCCTCCAGTGATGGAGAAGATGTTGGCATAATATTATGTGATCAATTGCAAAGCAGAACAACACTGGATTATGCTGTGTGTTATGCTTATTTTCTTTCTACATGGATAGAATCTGATCTACAAGCCCTCCTGTGAGCCCTGGGTTTTAATTAAAATTTAAATTGCCTTTCCAAAAAACTCTCAGTTGACTGACTAAAACAAAATGCTAAAAAAAAAGGCTTTATTTTGACTTCTGTGCTGTCACTGGAAACCTTGTTGAAACAGAAGGATCACAGACAAAATATTGATGAAAGGAGAAACCACTTAAATTTGCACTTGGATGGACTGAAGTCTAAAAGCTTCTGGCATGTTTCTCAGCTTGAGGACCCCTACAAAACGTCGTGTTCCCAGATGATAATGGAGCAGTAGCAGGGATAGACAAACATGCTTTAAAAGCCATCCAAGTAGAGGAGCATTCTGGAGACACAAGCCTGGGTTAGTATAAGAAAGAGATTTCTGAAGAGGAATGTGTTTAACCTCATCCGAGATCTTCATGGTAGATCTGAAGCCAGAGGAGTCCATGTCTGTTACAAAGGCATGTGGAAAGTTTTAAAATTACACGAGGATAAGAAATTGGGCTGTTTTCATTGAAAGTGTGAATTTTAATTTCAAAAAGATTGGCTGTTATTTTCCATGCTCAAACGATCCATTAAAGGAGAGAAAACATTGGTGCAAATCCCTTAATTACACAGAGAATTTGAGAAAAGAAAGGTGACCAAATATTAACAAAGGTGCAGAAGGAGAAGATAACAGATAGTAGCTAAACATGTTTTATCCACATCAGCATGTTTTAAAGTATGTTTCAAAGAACACTAGCTGCTTAGGGTGTTACACGGAACAAGCAAAACAGGTTGGGTTGGGGGTGGGGGGGATGGTCCATTGCAGTCTTGAATGAAGTGAAGCCCTTTGTAAGCCATTAAAGAAGCCAGCTATATTTCTGATTTGATAAAATAAGTGTGATTTAGAGATCCAGTTGATCATGTTGAAATTTTATTAGTGAGACTTCAGGGAAGACATCGGTGTTCTCTAAGTTTTCTGTTAAAATACCAGTCAGATTTCTTTTTGCTTGCTAGCTTTATCATTCTAAAAAATGTCAAGAAATTAATTGTACCTTTTTATATCAGCTATAATATGTTTATTCTAATTTTTAAAGTGGTGCCTTTTAGTGAAGATTTTCAGGGAAGTTGGTAGGAGATATTCATGGTGAACCTATAATTACAAAGCTTGAGTCTAACTTTTTGCAGGGTAAGGAGAGGTTCTCAGATCGCTTCTGTAGAATAGCTATAGAGTAAAATGTAGTATATTTGGGTAGGGTCATCTATGCTACCAAAAATAAAGATACTTTATATTTGAAGCAAATATTATACCATTAAGGAATTATCATTGAATTTTTTATGTTAAAAAAAAATCTTCACATCAACTATACTGCAATAGAAACTAATTTTTAGAAAAGAAAAAACATAATTTATATATCATATAATTTATCCATTTTAAGGGTATACTTTCATGAATTTTAGTAGATTTATACAGTTATGTAAACATCACAATCGAGTTTTAGGACATTTCTGTCACTACTAAAAGATCCCTAGTACTTGTCCCACCCCAAGACCGAGGCCAGCATCAATCCTCTTTCTGTTGTTATATTTCCCTTTTCTAGAAATTCCATATAAACCGAGTCATATAACATTTAGTTTTTCTGTCTGGTTCCCTTCACTTCACATGGTTTACAAAGTTTGTATATGCTGTAACAAGTATTAGTTTGTTCCTTTCTACAGATGAATAGTGGGCTTCTAAGAGAGTGCTAAAAGTAAAGAACCTGCCTTCCAGTGCAGGAGATGTAAGAGACGTGGGTTTGATCCCTGGGTTGGGAAGAGCCCCTGGAGAAGGGCATGGCAACCCACTCCAGTATTCTTGGCTGGAGAATCCCCATGGACAGAGGAGCCTGGCAGGCTTCTGTCCATGGGGTCTCAAAGACTCAGACACATAGAGTGCAGTCGGGAGTGTATGGTAAGTGTATATTTGACTTTTTAAGACAGTTTTGTTGTTCATTCACTCAGTTATGTCTGAGCATGCCTGCAGCACACCAGGCTTCCCTGTCCTTCACCATCTCGCAGAGCTTGCTCAAACTCATGTCCAATGAGTCAGTGATGCCATCCAACCATCTCATCCTCTGTCATCCCCTTCTTCTCCCGCCTTCAATCTTACCCAGCATCAGAGTCTTTTCTAATAAGTCAGCTCTTCCCATCAGGTGGCCAAAGTATTGGAGCTTCAGCATCAGTCTTTCCAATGAATATTCAGGATTGATTTCCTTTAGGATTAACAGGTTTGATCTCCTTGCAGTCCAAGGGACTCTCAAGAGTCTTCTCCAACACCACAGTTCAAAAGAATCAATTCTGAGGGAGGAGGGAGGAGGGAAGAGGGTTCAGGATGGGGAACACATGTATACTTGTGGTGGATCCATCTTGATGTATGGCAAAAGCAATACAATATTGTAAAGTTAAGCAAAATAAAATTTAATTAAAAAAAAAAAAAAGAATCAATTCTTTGGCTCTCAGCCTTCTTTATGGTCCAGTTCTCACATCCATACATGACTACTGGAAAAACCATAGCTTTGACTAGACAGACCTTTGTTAGCAAAGTAATCTCTCTGCTTTTTAATATGTTGTCTAGGTTGGTCATAGCTATTCTTCCAAGAAGCAAGTGTCTTTTAATTTCATGGTGCAGTCACCATCTGCAGTGATTTTGGAGTCTAAGAAAATAAACTCTGTCATTGTTTCCATTGTCTCCCCATCTATTTGCCATGAAGTGATGGGACCAGATGCTATGATCTTAGTTTTCTGAATGTTGAGTTTTAAGCCAACTTTTTCACTCTCTTCTTTCACTTTTATCAAGAGGCTCTTTAGTTCCTCTTTGCTTTCTGCCATAAGGGTGGTACATCTGCATTATGAGGTTATCGTTATTTCTCTCAGCAATCTTGATTCCAGCTTGTGCTTCATCCAGTCTGGCATTTCGTATGATGTACTCTGGATATAAGTTAAATAAGCAAGGTGACAATATACAGCCTTGACGTACTCCTTTCCCAATTTGGAGCCAGTCTGTTGTTTCATGTCTGGTTCTAACTGTTGCTTCTTGAGCTGCATCAGATTTCTCAGGAGGCAGGTCAGGTGGTATGGTATTCCTATCTCTTTAAGGATATTCCACAGTTTGTTGTGTTCCAGTGTCAAAAGCTTTGGCATAGTCAGTGAAGCAGAAGTAGATGTTTCTCTGGAACTCTCTTGCTTTTTTGATGATCCAACGAGTGCTGGCAATTTGATCTCTGGTCCCCTGCCTTTCCTAAATCCAGCTTGAACATCTGGAAGTTCTTGCTTCATGTACTGTTGGAGCCTGGCTTGGAGAATTTTGAGCATTACTTTGCCAGCGTGTGAAATGAGTGCAATTGTGCAATATTTTGAACATTCTTTGGCATTGCCTTTTTCTGGGATTGGAATGAAAGCTGACCTTTTCCAGTCCTGTAGCTACTGCTGAGTTTTCCAAATTTGCTGGCATATTGAGTGCAACACTTTCACAGCATCATCTTTGAGGATTTGAAATAGCTCAGCTGGAATTCCATCACCTCTACTAGCTTTGTTTGTGGTAATACTTCCTAAGGCTCACTTGACTTCATACTCCAGGATGTCTGGTTCCATCCTGGAGTGGTCACACCATTGTGGTTATCTGGGGTCATGAAGATCTTTTTTGTATAGTTCTTCTGTGTATTCTTGTCATCTCTTCTTAATATCTTCTGCTTCTGTTAGGTCCGTACCATTTCTGTCCTGTATTGTGCTCATCTTTGCATGAAATATTCCTTGGTATCTCAAATTTTTTTGAAGAGATTCTAGCCTTTCCCATTCTCTTCTTTTCCTTTATTTCTCTCCATTGATCACTTAGGAAAGCTTTCTTATCTCTCCTTGCTATTCTTTGGAACTCTGCATTCACATGGTTATATCTTTCTTTTTCTCCTCTGCTTTCACTTCTCTTCTTTTCGCAGCTATTTGTAAAGCCTCCTCAGACAACCATTTTGCCTTTTTGATTTCTTTTTCTTGGAGATGGTCTTGATCACCACCTCCTATACAATGTTATGAACCTCTGTCCATAGTTTTTCAGGCCCTTTGTCTATCAGATCTAATCCCTTGTATCTATTTGTCACTTCCACTGTAAGGGACTTGATTTAGGTCATACCTGAATGGCCTAGTGGTTTTCCCTACTGTCTTCAATATAAGTCTGATTTTGCAATAAGGAGTTCATGATCTGAGCTGCAGTCAGCTCCCGGTCTTGTTTTTGCTGACTGTATAGAGCTTATCCTACTTCAGCTGCAAAGAACAGAATCAGTTTGATTTCGGTATTGACCATCTTTTGATGCCCATGTGTAGAGTCATCTCTTGTGTTGTTGGAAGAGGGTGTTTGCTATGACCAGTCATTCTCTTGGCAGAACTCTGTTAGCCTTCATTTTGTACTCCAAGGCCACACTTGCCTCTTACTCCAGGTATCTCTTGACTTCCTACTTTTGCGTTCCAGTCCCCCGTGATGAAAAGGACCTCTTTTTTTTGGTCTTAGTTCTGGAAGGTCTTGTAGGTCTTCATAGAACCGTTCAGCTTCTTCAGCATTAGTGGTTAGGGCATAGTAATGTCTTTTAAGACACTACCCAATCATTTTCCAAAGTGCCTGTGACATGCTACATTCTCACCACAACCACTGTATCACTTTTTACTAGAATAAATGGTTAATGGTGAGCTTACAAGCAGGAAGCAGGGTGCAGATGAGGGCTGAAGAAGACTCTCCACCACAAGCACTATTGTGATAGCAAGGATGCTGGGGAGTCCATTTGGACCACATGAGCAAAGGGGAGGGTTGGTCTAAGGAGATCCAGGCTCCCTAGTGGCCGCAGACCAGGAAACAGTTCAGGTTGGGGAGTCTGATGGCATGTGAGGATGAGTTAGACTGGGGTTGCATGTGCTGTTGGTAGCTGACATCTGACCCGGGCTCCTGGGCACAGAAGCACTCTAGCTGTAGGCCTGGGCTGCACCATGAGACTCCAGAGTGGAAGGCTGAAAACAGATGGAGACTTACCACCCTCAGGCTTGTGTTAAGGCCTAAGTGTGGGACACTCCAACTTCAGGCAGAGAAAGAGTCAGATGCAGGGATGGAAGCCAGGTCAGGGAGGAAACATCAAAGAGCTGGACCTTGGTAGCCTCACAGGCCCCAGGGGCTGCCCTAAGTCAGCTGCAGTGAAGATGCTGCAGAGACGAGCTTCCTAGCAGAAACAAACTGGTGTAAGTGGACCAGCAGGCCTCTGATATTTTGGAGAGTCAAGCCTTTGATAGATGAACAGCAATAACAGCAACCAGTATTTATGTAGAACTCACTCCAGTACTCTTGACTGGAAAATCCTGTGGACGGAGGAGCCTGGTAGGCTGCAGTCTATGGGGTCGTTAAGAGTCGGACATGACTGAGTGACTTCCCTTTCACTTTTCACTTTCATGCACTGGAGAAGGAAATGGCAACACACTCCAGTGTTCTTGCCTGGAGAATCCCAGGGACGGGGGAGTCTGGTGGGTTGCCATCTATTGGGGTCACACAGAGTCGGACACAACTGAAGTGACTTAGCATAGCATAGCATAGTGCTTAGAACACTAACTACTGTTCAAGGTGTTTTACATAATGTGTGTACGTGCTAAGTCACTTCAGTGGTGTCTCTCCCATCACCTTTCTTTCAGTTTTTTTCTCTTTTTACTATTAAGTGAAAAATTCTTTACATTCTGTAGTGCTTTACAGTTTCCATGTTTTGCACATGATTTCATGTAATCCTGCCATAACCCTTTTCTCCCACTCCTACGTTGCCCCTCCTCCCCACCAATTTGTAGCCACCAGTTTGTCTATACCTGTGAGTCATTTTTAAAAATTTGTTTGTTGTATTTTTTTTAAATTTCACATGTAAGTGATGTCATGCAGTATTTGTCTTTCTCTGTATGACTTATTAACTTTAGGAAGGTGCCATCCAAGTCCCTCCATGTTGTTGCAAATGGAAACATTTTTTATTCTTTTTTTACGACTGAGTAGTATTCCATTATGTGTCTATGTATTCCATATCCTTATCTATTCATCTGCTGGTGGACACTTAGACTGCTTCTATCCCTTGGCAGTTTATAAATAATGCTCCTACGAACATTGGGGTGCATGTATCTTTTCGAATGAGAGTTTTTGTGTTTTTCAGACACATACCTAGGAGTGAAATTATTGGGTTGTATGGTGTTCTCTAGTTAGTGTTCTGAGAAACCTCTGTGCGTTCCCACCAATGCTGTAGGAAGGCTCCCTTTTCTCCGCATCCTCACCATCTGTTGTTTGTGTTCTTCTTGATGATAGCCATCCCAACAGGTGTGAGCCTTTGATTTGCATTTCCCTGGTGATGGCCCATTACCTATTTTCTTTCCTCCTCAATCGATATAAAAACAACAGTGTCTTTCAGGTCATTTGATGAATTTTTTTTTTTTTTTTTTACACTTGATCCACAGATCTACCTTATTGATCTAAGATGACTGATCTTATAAATACAGTAGGCATCAGGTCTGTG
This sequence comes from Tragelaphus eurycerus, assembly GCA_935064755.1. Taxonomy (NCBI): domain Eukaryota; kingdom Metazoa; phylum Chordata; class Mammalia; order Artiodactyla; family Bovidae; genus Tragelaphus; species Tragelaphus eurycerus. The sequence goes on along the minus strand of CAKXYN010000054.1, from coordinate 7,952,992 downwards.
GGCATCAGGGCCTTTGTGAGAGGCACAGCTCCTGTCAGTTAAGCTGCTTGTGGAGACCACCCAGCCTCCAAGGTCAGACAGGGGAACAGCCTGGACCACACTTAACTGCATCCATTGTAGGAATCTGCCAGCTGCAGCCGAGGACCAAATCTAACACACTGCCTGTTACCGTACAACTTATGACCTAAGAGAGATGTCTACATTCTTGAGTAGTTGAAAAACACATTTTTTTCAGAATACAAGTTTCAATGAACGTGAACAATGTTCTAATGAAGCAGCTACACTCATCCATTTGCATATTGTCTGTGGCTGATCTCACGCTATAGTAGTTGCAACATAGACCAAGTGGCCTCAAACCCCAAAATCGTCAACTCTCTGGCCCTTTACAGAAATGTTTGCCCACCCGTGGTCTGCTGGAGGAGACTGGAGAGTGATGAGCCTCTGGAGCAAAGGGACTAAGCTTTTTAATGGAGAGGGAGACAGCGGACAGTGTGATGTCCTCCCTGGTGAGAGCACCTCAGACTCTGGGTTTGATTTCCGCTCCACCAGTGATGGGTTTTGTGACCTTGGGCAAATTACTTAACCTGTCTGTGCTTCCATTTTTGTATCTATATAATGGGGATAATAATAGTTCCCACTTGATAGGTTGTTACAAGGATTATATTTATAGGCAAAACACTTAACAGTACTTTACATAGAAATAAAATGCACAAAAAAAGGTGATTAATGTTCATCCTTATGTCGTGGACATTTATTTTCTCTAGGCAAGGCACTGAGCGACTTCACTTTCACTTTTTCACTTTCATGCATTGGAGAAGGAAATGGCAACCTACTCCAGTTTTCTTGCCTGGAGAATCCCAGGGACAGGAGAGCCTGGTAGGCTGACGTCTATGGGGTCACGCGGAGTCGGACACGACTGAAGTGACTTAGCAGCAGCAGCAGCAGCAGCAGGCAAGGCACAGCTTGGCCTCTGGCCAGCACGCCATGCTCGGAATTATAAGTCTCCTTGGCCTCCTGAGACACTGTCCCCAGCACAGGCCCTGGTGGCCCACAGGCGTACCTTTTTTCTCTTTCTCCTGGGCCAGCCCTCCATGAGGCTCCGGCTGTCTTCCAGGGCCCCGCTGCCCGCCACGGTGCTGGCACTCAGACCTGAGCTGCATGCGTCTCACCCGGATCTCCCTCCACTTCCTGTCACAATGACTGCACCCCCGATGGCCCCATGGGGCCCCAGGCATGACCTTGAGTCCAGTGAGGGAGACAGAGCCGTGGTGAGTCCTGTATGTGAGCTGCCCCACGTCTGGATCACTCTCTCTTTCATGGACCAGGAACTGCATGCCTGGTTTTAGGCTAGGTGTTCTGCTCACAACATCATCATCCTCATAAAATCCCTGCAGCGTAGCACCACGCTTATCTTAGGGGAGAGTGTCATGGCACTGGGGATGAGTCCTTCTGCTGGATCAAGGCTAGAACGTGGCTTCCCTGGGGTCAGTGTTCTATGCAGATTTGATTTCCCGCAGTAAAGGTAGAAGCCCCGTCCTGACTCTGACAATGGTGGCTTCCTTATTCCCCTATCCCTGTGACATGCTGTCCAGGGACTCACGCAGGACAGTCTGAGGTTTCAGGTTGTTGCTGTTGTTCAGTTGCCTAGTCATGTCTGACTCTTTGTGACCCCATGGACTGCAGCATGCCAGGCCTCCCTGTCAGTCCCCATCTCCCAAAGTTTGCCCCAGTTCATGTCCACTGAGTCGGTGATGCCATCCAGCCATCTCATCCTCTGATGCCCTCTTCTCCTCCTGCCCTCAATCTTTCCCAGCATCAAGGTCTTTTCTAATTGATGGGAAAGACTAGAGATCTCTTCAAGAAAATTAGAAATGCCAAGGGAACATTTCATGCAAAGATGGGCTCGATAAAGGCCAGAAATGGTATGGACCTAATAGAAGCAGAAGATATTAAGAAGAGGTGGCAAGAATACACAGAAGAACTGTACAAAAAAGGTCTTCACGACTCAGATAATCACAATGGTGTGATCACTGACCTAGAGCCAGACATCCTGGAATGTGAAGTCAAGTGGGCCTTAGAAAGCATCACTACAAACAGAGCTAGTGGAGGTGATGGAATTCCAGTGGAGCTCTTTCAAATCCTGAAAGATGATGCTGTGAAAGTGCTACACTCAATATGCCAGCAAATTTGAAAAACTCAGCAGTGGCCACAGGACTGGAAAATGTCAGTTTTCATTCCAATCCCAAAGAAAGGCAATGCCAAAGAATGCTCAGACTACCGCACAATTGCACTCATCTCACACGCTAGTAAAGTAATGCTCAAAGTTCTCCAAGCCAGGCTTCAACAGTATTCATGAATTGTTAACTTGCAGATGTTGAAGCTGGATTTAGAAAAGGCAGAGGAACCAGAGATCAAATTGCCAACATCCGCTGGATCATCAAAAAAGCAAGAGAGTTCCAGAAAAACATCCATTTCTGCTTTATTGACTATGCCAAAGCCTTTGACTGTGTGTATCACAACAAACTGGAAAATTCTGAAAGAGATGAGAATACCAGAACACCCGACCTGCCTCCTGAGAAACCTGTATACAGGTCAGGAAGCAACAGTTAGAACTGGACATGGAACAACAGACTGGTTCCAAATAGGAAAAGGAGTTCGTCAAGGCTGTATATTGTCACCCTGCTTATTTAACTTCTATGCAGAGTACATCATGAGAAACACTGGGCTGGAAGAAGCACAATCTGGAATCAAGATTACTGGAAGAAATATCAGTAACCTCAGATATTCAGATGATACTACCCTTATGGCAGAGAGTGAAGAACTAAAGAGCCTCTTGATGAAAGTGAAAGAGGAGAGTGAAAAAGTTGGCTTAAAATTCAACATTCAGAAAACGAAGATCATGGCATCTGGTCCCATCACTTCATGGCAAGTAGATGGGGAAACAATGGAAACAGTGAGAGACTTTACTTTCTTGGGCTCCAAAATCACTGCAGATGGTGACTGCAGCCATGAAATTAAAAGATGCTTGCTCCTTGAAAGAGAAGTTACGACCAACCTAGACAGCATATTAAAAAGCAGAGAGATTGTTTTGCCGACAAAGGTCATCTAGTCAAGCCTATGGTTTTTCCAGTAGTCATGTATGGATGTGAGAGCTGGACTATAAAGAAAGCTCAGTGCTGAAGAATTGATGCTTTTGAACTGTGGTGTTGGAGAAGACTCTTGAGAGTCCCTTGGACTGCAAGGAAGTCCAACCAGTCCATCCTAAAGGAAATCAGTCCTGTGTGCTCATTGGAAGGACTGATGCTGAAGCTGAAACTCCAATCCTTTGGCCACCACGAAGAGCTGACTCATTTGAAAAGACCCTGATGCTGGAAAAGATTGAAGGCAGGAGGAGAAGGGGATGACAGAGGATGAGATGGTTGGATGGCATCACTGACTCAATGGACAGGAGTTTGAATAAACTCTGGGAGTTGGTAATGGACAGGGAGGCCTGGCATGCTGCAGTCCATGGGGTGGAATGAGTCGGATATGACTGAGTGACTGAACTGAACTGAGTCATGCACTTAATTCTCATAGTCCTGCTATGTTATTGTGAAAGTTAAGCAAATTTATGCTCAGAGAGTTTGAACGAGTGGTCTAAGGCCACACAGCGTTTTGAGTGGCAGAGTTGAACCCCAGCATAAGCCTGTGACTCTTTGGCAGGGCCGTTTAAACTTCAGGACACAGTTCAGGTTCTCTGACCCATGTTGGTCGTATCTATCAGGTAGTCAAAAAGAGCTCAAACAAGGTGCTGTAACGGAAAGAGGAATCTGGAGCATTTAGCACGGAGGTTTTTGTCTTTGTCCTTAATTTACCTGCCAGCGTTTTCTGAAGTAGTGGATGTCTCAGAAATGTGTGGGATGCAGCTTGCCACATTTGCAGCAGTTACTAGGCAGAGTAAGAAGAGCTGGGGAAGGTGCTGGCAGGATCCAGACTTCGCAGCAGTCAAGGCTGCTCGGTCTTAGTCATCTGAAGCATGCCGCTTTAGAAGCACTTCATTCTCCACTGATGAAAATGAGAGGAACTAAGTTTGGGGCCAAGGGAGCAAGCATTCCAGCACACAAGTCATTTGGCTGAAAAGTCTGCAAGCTTGGATTGGATTCCTGGAAAACATGAAGGTTTGTGAAAACAAAAGGATCAGGTTCAAGCCGGTGCCGGACTTGTATAAGATGCGTACAGGGGTTACTTCTGTTGGTCAGGTTATGTGCACACATCCCTGTTATATAATTACTGCTTGTCTTAGTTGCCTCTGTCTTGAAAACAGCATAAGCACAAGCAACACAGTCAAACTAATATTTAAGTGGAAAAGTGTGTACCCATGAGCTCCTTCTTTCTCGTCCAACGGGAAGGCATTATAAGAAATTCACATTTATTGTCTGCCTGGCTATGCCAGGCTCTGCCCTGGGCTCTTTAGGTGGGCTTATTGTATTTTTGTCTTCATAGCAACTTTGTGAGGTAGATACAACTTAATAAATAGAGTGGTAAAATAACTTGTTCAAGGTTTTTCTCTTTTAAAGTTGGGAATGGGAACAAGGTCACATGAGTCAGAAATCCTTGCTCACTGTTGACGGGGCTCAGTCCCTCCCCTCCCTTGTTCCCTCTCTGAGGATTCAGGGGAGAGGTGAGGGAGGTCTCCCTCCTGCTCCCGAGCTGCATGACGAGGGGGGACCTGGTGAAATGTCCGTCTTTGATGCTTAAAGAGCAAGTCATCCTGAGGTTGTGGGGTGCCTTCCCCTATTCATCAGCTTGGCTCTCTCAGTGAAAGCAGAAGAGCTTTCTTGCTCTCCCGTTTGACAGTAACCTCCACATTCCTGCCTGCCCAGCGATAATTCCATCTCCATGGTCCACAGCCTGAGTTGGGCATGGGAGGCCTCAACCTCTTTGCAGCATTCCTGTCCTGACTTCTCCAGCGGGGTCCCTGATTCCAGCTTCCCTGACACCTCCAGAAAAGAAGCCTGGTTTCCTGAACCACCAAGCCTCCTCTCCACAGGTGCAGGGAGAGGGTGCCAAGGGCTAGAGGAGACATACCATGCTTCTGCAAATAGATTTTGGCTGAACATCATGAGACGTGTTTTCTTTCTGGGTCCAGGTATAAAAGTACATAATATAGATACTCTTGATTAAGTAGCCATCTGTAGTAGCATCATTCCGCCACAATGAGAGGGTTTTGAAAATTGGGGAAGCTGTCCAACAATAGTAGCCGAAAGCATGGATTTTGGAGTCAGACTGCCGAGGTTTCTATCCCGTTTGTTTGCTGTTTAACTTGTGCCTTGACTTCTTTGTTTGTAAAATGGGATTAAGAATGTACATGTTATCCTGGTAGCTGTGGGGTTAAACAGGAGAGTGAGGGGAACTTTGAAATTTAGAGTAACTCTAAGTGTTAGTCGCTCAGTTGTGTCCAACTCCATGCGACTCCATGGGCCATAGCCTACCAGGCTCCTCTGTCCATGGAATTCTCCAGGCAAGAATAGTGGGGTGGCTTGCTGTCCCTAAAGCCACCATGAATTGTAACGTTCTGTGATTCCATACCAATTTTCTTTTATTCTAATATTTATACTTTAATGTAATCACTGATTATATTTGGGTCTAAATCTACCTTTTTTGTTTTTCTCTTTGTCCCATCTGTTTTATGTTTCATTTCTTTCTAATTTTAGGTGGATTACATTGAAAAAAACTATTTGATCCCTCCTTCTCACAAGTATGTTTCTCAGAGAAAATAGAACATGCCCCTGTAAGTTATCAAAGTCTGAAGTGAATCAGCATGGCCCATGCTTCCAAGAGTCTGGAAGGTTCATCTCCCTTTTGTCTTACATGCTGTTGTGGTCTTGTATTTCCCAATATGTAGTAAACCCCATGAGACACTGCATTCTGCAGTCAGTGTTATTTAGGTTGACCCACATGGCCCATTTTTGTTGTTCCTTCTTATATTTCTTCCATCTGGAAACTTCTTCTGCTTGAACATTCATTTCCTTTGGTTCAGGTCTTCTTTGGCAGACTGTTTTCATTTAATAATATCTTTATTATACCTTAATTCTTTTTTTAAAATTGAAGTAATACAACATTACTTCATTACATGGAACAACAGACTGGTTCCAAATTGGGAAAGGAGTACGTCAAGGCTGTATACTGTCACCCTGCTTATTTAACTTATATGCAGAGTAACATCATGTGAAATGCCAAGCTGGATGAAGCACAAGCTGGAATCAAGATTGCTGGAAGAAATATCAATAACCTCAGATATGTAGATGACACCACCCTTATGGCAGAAAGCAAAGAAGAACTAAAGAGCCTCTTGATGAAAGTGAAAGAGAGTGAAAAAGTTGGCTTTAAGCTCAACATTCAGAAAACTAAGATCATGGCATCTGGTCCCATCACTTCATGGCAAATAGATGGGGAAATGGTGGAAACAGTGGCTGACTTTATTTTTTTAGGCTCCAAAATCACTGCAGATGGTGATTGCAACCATGAAATTAAAAGACACTTAATCCTTGGAAGGAAAGCTATGACCAACCTAGATAGCATATTGAAAAGCAGATACATTACTTTGCCAACAAAGGTCCATCTAGTCAAGGCTATGGTTTTTCCAGTGGTCATGTATGGATGTGAGAGCTGGACTGTGAAGAAGGCTGAGCGCTGAAGAATTGATGCTTTTGAACTTGGAGGAGGCTGTTGAGAGTCCCTTGGATGAAGGAGAGCCAAGCAGTCCATCCTAAAGGAAATAAATCCTGAACATTCATTGAAAGGACTGATGCTGAAGCTGAAACTCCAATACTTTGGCCGCCTGATGTGAAGAACTGACTCATTGAAAAAGACCTTGATGCTGGGAAAGATCAAAGGCAGAAGGAGAAAGGGATGACAGAGGATGAGATGGTTAGATGGCATCACCGACTCAATGGACATGGGTTTGGGTGGACTCTGGGAGTTGGTGATGGACAGGGAAGACTAGCATTCTGCAGTCCATGGGGTCACAAAGAGTTGGACATGACTGAGCAACTGAACTGAATACAATATTATGTTGGTTTCAGATGTATGGCAAAGTTCAAAAAGATTCAAAATTCTTTTCCATTATAGTTGTTGCAAGATACAGACTGTAGCTATACAGTAAATCCTTTGTTGTTTATCTGTTCTGTATATGGTAGTATGCATCTGTTAAGCCTATATGCCCAACGTATCCCTCCTCCTCTTCCCCTTTGGTAACTATAGGTTTGCTTTCAGTGTCAGTGAGTCTGTTTCTGTTTTAATTAAGTTCATTTGTATCATTTTTTAGATTCCATTCCACATATGCTGCTGCTAAGTCGCTTTAGTCGTGTCCGACTCTGTGTGACCCCATAGACGGCAGCCCACCAGGCTCCCCCGTCCCTGGAATTCTCCAGGCAAGAACACTGGAGTGGGTTGCCATTTCCTTCTCCAATGCATGAAAGTGAAAAGTGAAAGGGAAGTCGCTCAGTCCTGTCCGACTCTTAGCGACCCCATGGACTGCAGCCCACCAGGCTCCTCCATCAATGGGATTTTCCAGGCAAGAGTACTGGAGTGGGGTGCCATTGCCTAAATAACATCATTTGAGGAACAAGCATGGACCTAGAGATCATCATATTAAGTGAAGTAAGTCAGAGAATGACAAATATCATATCACGTATTCCGCATATGATATTTGTCATTCTCTGACTTACTTCACTTAATATGATGATCTCTAGGTCCATCCTTGTTCCTCAGATGATGTTATTTCTTTCTTTTTATGGCTGAGTAATGTATATATGTGCCACTTCTCTATTCAGGTGTCTGAGGTCGCTTGCCCCTTTTTTCTTGAAGCGTGTTCTTGCTGCATATGAAATTCTAGTGTGGTAGTTGTTTTCTGTGAGGAGTACTGTCAGGGGGAAGGTGTCATCCCATCATCTCTGGCTTCTCTTATCGCTGCTGAGAAGTATTACTCTGAGGATTTCTTTGAAGGTCATTATAATTTTCCCTCTGGCTGGCTCTTAAGATTTTCTTTGATTTTCTGCAATTTCACTGTGCAATGCGTAGGTGTGGGTTTCTTCTTATTTATACTGCTTGAGAATTGTAAGTTCTCCTGAGTCCATGGATTGATGTCTTTTACTAGTTCTAAAATATTCTCAGCCATGACCTCCTTACATGATGCTTCTCTCTCAACTTCTCACTCATCTCCTTGAACTCCAAGTTCAAGTTCATCTTTGTGTCTCTCTCTGTGATACATTCTGCATAGTTTTTCTGACATCTTGTGATTTATTAATTCTCTGTTCAGTTATGTCTTATCAGCTGTTAAATCCTTCCACTGATTTATAGATTTTGATTCTTTTTTTTCTTTCATTCTACAATTTTTGTTTGGTTCTTTGTCAAGTCATTAAAAAACCATTTTCAATTCCCTGCTGAAAATTTAGACTTTGCTTTTAATTTCTTTGAATGTTTTAAGTACAGTTGCGTTAGAGTCCACAATTGCACATTTCAGTGTCTCTGTTTCTGATGTTGCTGTTGGTTCTCACTTAAATCATCACATGTGCCTGGTTATCCTTCACATAGCATTTCTCTCACTTCTGCCAAGGGTAGGGGGTTGTGTTGGGGACTGGCTTGATCTGAGCTTCAGGCTTGAGAGTCCCTGGATGAGTTAGTTGATGCAGACTGCTATGAGTCTGCCAAGGGTGGTTCACCCCTTCCCCCATTCATAGCCCACTGGGGCCACAGGTGAGCTGGACATGGTTCATGACATTCTCCACTTTTGGTGGCCCTTGGCTTTTATATTACTCCTCGTTTCCTCAAAACTGTTAAAATAAGAGGCTCGCTTTCACAGCTCTTTAGATTAAATCAGCAAATACTCCTGGTAGTACATCTACCCAACTGGGTTCTAATGTTCTAGAACTGGGCCTGGTAATTCCTCATAGTATTGGTCCTCCTTTGAAGGCTTTTAAGAGGATGTTTTCAGTGTTTGGTATTTTTAGTTGTCCTTGGGAAAGTTGGTCTTAATTTCCTACTATCCCATTGTTAGTTTCTGACTTTGCTACAAGTAGGTCAGTGGCCTAATTAACTTGTTGTTTCTTTGAGGAAGATACTTTTGGGAGCCCCTTTTCCACACACATTTCCTTTTTGAGGAACAGGTGGAAAGCGATTGGCATTGTATTTATTTGTTTGGAAGGGAGCTGTAGATGTAACTCTTCATCCTTCTCTCTGGCAGAGGCAGCCTTTGAGCAGTGAAAAGGTTTTGAATGATGGGAAATGGCTGCTTTGGTAGAAAAGAAGACTTTCTGATCAGTATTTCGATTGTTTTTTTCTGTTTCCATCTTCAAAAGCATTAGAGTTTGAGTAGATAATTCTCTATTTCAGCCTTTCCATTGAGGTCAGTTTTTTTTTTTCTTTTACCAAGTCTAGTCTCTCCACTTATGAATCATATCCTATTACTGAGTAAAGCATCATGTTTTTAGAGAGCAAATATCATTTAAGTGATAGAAGTGATTTTTTTCTATAAACACAGGCCAAGAAAAGGCAGCAAGTAGATTACTCAGTGTGCAAGGAGCGGAGAGCAGCAGGCTCCAGGCTCACTGGGTGAATATCTGGGTTAGAGTACCACGAGGCGCTCTTCCAAAGGTAGTTTGCATTTTCCTATATGAATATATTGGCTCAAAGTAATTATGAAGAAAACAATGTTCCAAGATTGCAAGATACCATTTGCAATCTTATCACAAATGGTACACATTTAAAGGATAAGGTATTGCAGTAGTCAGGTTCCAGTGACAAAGTATGTCCTTTACCTGGAGGCATCTCAGTTCAGTTCAGTTGCTCAGTTGTGTCTGACTCTTTGCGACCCCATGGACTGCAGCACACCAGGCCTCCCTGTCCATCACCAACTCCCAGAGCCTACTCAAACTCATATTCATTGAGCCGGTGATGCCACCCAACCATCTCATCCTCTGTCGTCCCCTTCTCCTACTCCCTTCAATCTTTCCCAGCATCAGGGTCTTTTCAAATGAGTCAGTTCTTCACATCAGATGGCCAAAGTATTGGAGTTTCAGCTTCAGCATCAGTCCTTCCAATGAATATTCAGGACTGATTTCCTTTAGGATGGACTGGTTGGATCTCCTTGCTGTCCAAGAGACTCTCATGAGTCTTCTCCAACACCACAGTTCAAAAGCATCAATTCTTTGGCACTCAGCTTTCTTTATAGTCCAATTCTCACATCCATACGTGACCACTGGAAAAACCATAGCTTTGACTAGATGATCTTTGTTGGAAAAGTCATGTCTCTGCTTTTTAATATGCTGTCTAGATTGGTCGTAACTTTTCTTCCAAGGAGCAAGCGTCTTTGAATTTCATGGCTGCAGTCACCATCTGCAGTAGTTTTGGAGCCCAAAAAAGTAAAGTCTATCACTGTTTCCATTGTTTCCCCATCTATTTGCCATGAAGTGATGGGACCAGATGCCATGATCTTCGTTTTCTGAATGTTGAATTTTAAGCCAACTTTTTCACTCTCCTCTTTCACTTTCATCAAGAGGCTCTTTAGTTCTTTGCTTTCTGCCATAAGGGTGGTGTCATCTGCATATCTGAGATTATTGATATTCCAGCAATCTTGATTCCATCCTGTGCTTCATCCAGTCTGGCATTTCACATGATGTTAATCTGCATATAAGTTAAATAAGCAGAGTGACAAAATACAGCCTTCCCAAATTGGAACTGGTTCCCAAATTGGAACCAGAACCATTGTTCTATGTCTAGTTCTAACTGTTGTTTCCTGACCTGTATACAGATTTCTCAGGAGGCAGGTTGGATGTTCTGGTATTCTCATCTCTTTAAGAATTTTCCAGTTTGTTGTGATACACACAGTCAAAGGCTTTGGCATAGTTAATAAAGCAGAAGTAGATGTTTTTCTGGAACTCTCTTGCTTCTTTGATGATCCAGCGGATGTTGGCAATTTAATCTCTGGTTCCTCTGCCTTTTCTAAAACCAGCTTGAACATCAGGAAGTTCACGGTTCACATATTGCTGAAGCCTGGCTTGGAGAATTTTGAGCATTACTTTACTAGCATGTGAGATGAGTGCAATTGTACGGTAGTTTGAGCATTGTTTGGCATTGCCTTTCTTTGGGATTGGAATGAAAACTGACCTTTTCCAGTCCTGTGGCCACTGCTGAGTTTTCCAAATTTGCTGGCATATTGAGTGTAGCACTTTCACAGCATCATCTTTGAGGATTTGAAATAGCTCAACTGGAATTCCATCACCTCCACTAGCTGTTTGTAGTGATGATTCCTAAGGCCCACTGGACTTCACATCCCAGGATGTCTGGCTCTAGGTGAGTAATCACACCATCGTGATTATCTGGGTTGTGAAGATCTTTTTCGTACAGTTCTTCTCTGTATTCTTGCCACCTCTTCTTAGTGTCTTCTGCTTCTGTTAGGTCCATACCATTTCTGGCCTTTATCGAGCCCATCTTTGCATGAAATGTTCCCTTGGTATCTCTAATTTATTTGAAGAGATCTCTAGTCTTACCCATTCTATTGTTTTCCTCTATTTCTTTGCACTGATCACTGAGGAAGCCTTTCTTATCTCTCTTTGCTATTCTTTGGAACTCTGCATTCAAAAGGGTATATCTTTCCTTTTCTCCTTTGCTTTTCACTTCTCTTCTTTTCACAGCTATTTGTAAGGTCTCCTTAGACAGCCATTTTGCTATTTTGCATATCTTTTTCTTGGGGATGGTCTTGATCACTGCCTCCTATACAGGGTCACTAACCTCAAACCATAGTTCTTCAGGCACTCTGTCTATCCGATCAAATTCCTTGAATCTATTTGTCACTTTCCCTGTAGAATCATAGGAGCTTTGATTTAGATCATACCTGAATGGTCTAGTGGTTTTCTCTACTTTCTTCAATTTAAATCTGAATTTGGCAAAAGGAATTCATGTTCTGAGCCACAGTCAGCTCCCGGTCTTGTTTTTGCTGACTGTAGAGAGCTTCTTCATCTTTAGCTGCAAAGAATATAATCAATCTGATTTCGGTACTGACCATCTCGTAATGTCCATGTGTAGAGTCTTCTCTTGTGCTCTTGGAAGATTGTGTTTGCTCTGACCAGTGCATTCTCTTGGCAAAACTCTATTAGCCTTTTTCCTGCTTCATTCTGTACTCCAAGGCCAAATTTGCTTGTTACTCCAGGTATCTCTTGAATTCCTGCTTTTGCATTTCAGTCCCCTGAAATGAAAAGGATATCTTTTTTGGATGTTAATTCTAGAAGGTCTAGTAGGTCTTCATAGAACCATTCAACTTCAGCTTCTTCAGCATTACTGATGGATCATTAATACAAGTGAGGCTGGAGAGAAAAATAATTGACTGTGAGAGGCGTTGTTTGTTATTGCTTATATATTTTTCTCAACACATTATTTTTGGGTGTTGAGAAGACATATCCTTCACGTCTTCAGATTCCAAATTACTATCTCTGAAGCCTAAGTCTTCAAAGATGATTGGCAAAAACCAGTCAAAATATTAACATTTTCATTCTTCATTCTTCTTGGAGAAATCTTCCAACAATGAGAGAAAAAAAAATTTAAAAGCTTGCTCCATGTATATATTTTATTCATTTGAAACAAATAAAGGCAGCTTACAGTTAACAGTTATATTTTAATGTTTTTCATTTGAGATCACCCTCCAAAATGGCCGGAAAGACTAGAGCAAAAGTTTTGGAGGAAAAGCTTGAGGACATCTGCTATTTTAATTGCACAGACCTGATGTGAAATTTGACGTTGAACCTTACAAGAATGGCAGTCTTGATATCATAATATCATTGGTCACACAGTACATAACAGGAAAAGAAAATATTTTCCCCTTATTTAAATTGACATATGCCAAACTCCTAAGTGGATTGATTTAATATAATTGTATTAATAAAAAGGACTCTAATGAAGTTCGAGTATTCTATATTTTGTGTGTTTTAGTTACCATCAATAGAAGTATGCCATCATATTCTTTTCATTAATGTCTCCTAAAATGTTGCCAAAAACAAGCATTGGGAATTTGTTTAGAATCAATAAGTAGAATGAGCTATACGATTCTGTCTTTACTTGAAGAATTTTATAATGTACCTTTCAGATCCTTTCCTTATCTATTGTGATTATAGCTCTAAAAGAATCCTGTTGCTTAGCAACTAGATTATATATGATGGAACTCCCTGAGGGAACTTCAAGTGTTAAGTTTTTAGAAATTGAGAGACACCTTGGACATTGTATATCTCTTAATTTTAAAAGTCAATAGGAATTGTGTTCAGGAAAGAATCACAGTGAAAAACTGTCTCAAAAGTAGATGGAAAGGATCTCAGAACTATTTGAATAAGTGCTTTCCAATTTAGAGAATTCAGTCATTAAAAAGATTGAAATAATTGCTCGGAAGAATGATAGTTTGGTGTTCTTTTGAGATTTCTGTCTCTAATGGATTTTTCACCGCCTCTTTTCTTTAGTCCTTGTATTGTTATAACAATCCCCCCCCAACCCCTACCAAAGAGCCAGGTGTGTGATAATGCACTTAGCTTCCTTCTGCCTTTTTCAGAAGGGAACTAATCTTCTACCTTTATTATTTGAGGTTTCTTGTTTTGTTTTTCTTTTGTGTCTACTTTCTACTTCTGAAATACGGTTCAATAACGGTTGGAACATTCAGTGTAACTTGAAAAGAGTCATAGCTGGAATTAATTTCTTTTCATCACTGGAAATTCTTTAGCATCGGCTGATCTCACGTGTGCCTGCCGTGTTCTGTTTCTCCTGAAACGTCTTATGTTTACATGGCTGTGACCAGCAGTCGCTGGTGACGCTGTGCAGGCAGCAGTGAGAGCCCGCTGGGTTTCTCAGTTTCTGTGTCTTCTTGGTACAGAGAAGAGAAGTTTCTTTAATAAATGGTGCCTTTGGGGGAGAGAGGGAGGCGTGGATGTGTCTTCTGATTTTGTGAATCTCTTTTGTTCTCAAAGGACCCTTAATTCCTGTTGCTTGCTTCTTTTTTCTCTTCACCATCAAGCATCCAGGGGATATGGCTCTCCAGGTCACCTCCCTTCCTCCAGAAGTGATGTCTCCAAGACCCCCGTCTTCACTCCTGCTGACTTCCCAGTCCTTTCCTCTCATTTCCCTGGTTCCCAAGCCTCAGACCTGTTTTCAGTATTTCCACATTCAGGAGGGGATGCTCCTTCTGGAGGTAGTTTTCATCTGTTCTGCTACTAGAAGCAGATGTAATGGCCAGACTCTCTTCTCTGGCAAGGTTTCTGCAACTTTCACATGTTCATTTCCTTCCCTGTGCACTAGCTTCTTGTCTGCTTCATCTCCTAGTTATGCCATAGGCAGGACAGGCTTCATGGGCTTGTCACCAGTGCATTTATAATATGGTTATATCTGGTGGGGAAAATCTCCCCTCACTGTTCTTTATTTTGCGATTTTTTGGGGGGCAATTCTGATGTCCTGTTCCATAAGAACTTTAAAATAGTTGCTTCCATTTCTCCTAAAATCTATGTTGGCATTTGGATTAGAATTTTATATGTTACTTAAAGTTTAAATATTAATTTTAAAATGTATAATTAATATTTATCAGTTTCCTTTCTGGGTTTTATAACTGTTGCTGCTATCATGTATGGAATTGGGTTTTATTTTTTAAAGGTTAAAAGGTTAAAATAGAGGAATTACTATTCATTTTTGTATCTGGATCTATTTCTTTTTCATTTTTTCTCCTGTGTTGTGATAGATTTTTTATTTGACCTTCTAGACCAAGGATCTACAAACTTCAAATTGCTCGCCAAAACCACTCCGCTGCCTGTTTCTATAAATAAATTTGTATTGGAACACAGCCAAACCCATTTATGTGTGTATTATCTATGGCTGCTCTCATGCTATGATGGCAAAGTTGGGCAATTTCAAGCGAGACCATATGGCTCACCAAGTCAAAAATATTTACTAACTTGACCTTTACAGGAAGTTTGCCAACTCCTGTTACAGACTACTTATTTTGTTCTTGGCAGTGAATATTCTCTTTCAGTTAGTTGTCAAATTTTAAAGCTTTAAAAAAATGTCAATTATATCTCAAAACTTAAAGAAAAAAATGTGTGAATAAAAGTTATTTTAAAATTTTTTAAAAGTTAAAAAAATGTAGTTTCAGTAAATATTTTTTGTTTTAGCTAAATCACTTTGAGAATATGCATCCGTCTGTTCCTTGCTGTTTTCCTTCATTTCCTCCGTTAGTGAGAGCCCGTCCAGTTTCTGTGGGTCCCCTTTCAGGACCTGCGGGGTTTCTTCGCCTGATCTGCCATAGAAGCGCTCAGCCGTGAGGCTGTAGAGGCTCCTGGGCAGTGTCAGACTTAATACCGGCTAGTCCTTGGGGCCACCCTTGGTCACAAAATGAGAAGAAACTGTACTGACCCAGATGAGCAAGGGAGGCCTTTCCTCTCCAGTCTTGACATGAATGGGTGGGTGACCAGCCTGGTCGGGCCTGTGAGGACCAAGACAAGGCCACCGTAGGGTCCAGCAGACTGTGAGCCCTCACATCGAGGGGCTGTCCATGGTACGCTGGGCAGTGCAGCCCTTTCCCTGGAACACATGCACATTTGTGCATGTATCGATGCATGCTGGCTGCCTTCTTGTGCACCCCCCACCCCCCCAAGTCATATCAGATCAGGTCAGTTGCTCAGTTGTGTCCGACTCTTTGCGACCCCATGAATCGCAGCAAGCCAGGCCTCCCTGTCCATCACCAACTCTCGGAGGTCACTGAGACTCACATCCATTGAGTCAGTGATGCCATCCAGCCATCTCATCCTCTGTCGTCCCCTTCTCCTCCTGCCCCCAATCCCTCCCAGCATCAGAGTCTTCTCCAATGAGTCAACTCTTCGCATGAGGTGGCCAAAATACTGGAGTTTCAGCTTGAGCATCATTCCTTCCAAAGAAATCCCAGGGCTGATCTCCTTCAGAATGGACTGGTTGGATCTCCTTGCAGTCCAAGGGACTCTCAAGAGTCTACTCCAACACCACAGTTCAAAAGCATCAATTCTTCGGTGCTCAGCCTTCTTCACAGTCCAACTCTGACATCCATACATGACCACAGGAAAGGCCATAGCCTTGACTAGGCGAACCTTTGTTGGCAAAATAATGTCTCTGCTTTTGAATATGCTATTTGGTTGGTCATAACTTTCCTTCCAAGGAGTAAGCGTCTTTTAATTTCATGGCTGCAGTCACCATCTGCAGTGATTTTGGAGCCCAGAAAAACAAAGTCTGACACTGTTTCCACTGTTTCCCCATCTATTTCCCATGAAGTGATGGGACTGGATGCCATGATCTTCGTTTTCTGAATGTTGAGCTTTAAGCCAACCTTTTCACTCTCCACTTTCACTTTCATCAAGAGGCTTTTTAGTTCCTCTTCACTTTCTGCCATAAGGGTGGTGTCATCTGCATATCTGAAGTTATTGATATTTCTCCCAGCAATCTTGATTCCAACTTGTGTTTCTTCCAGTCCAGCGTTTCTCATGATGTACCCTGCATAGAAGTTAAATAAACAGGGTGACAATATACAGCCTTGACGTACTCCTTTTCCTATTTGGAACCAGTCTGTTGTTCCATGTCCAGTTCTAACTGTTGCTTCCTGACCTGCATACAAATTTCTCAAGAGGCAGGTCAGGTGGTCTGGTATTCCCATCTCTTTCAGAATTTTCCACAGTTTATTGTGATCTACACAGTCAAAGGCTTTGGCATAGTCAATAAAGCAGAAATAGATGTTTTTCTGGAACTCTCTTGCTTTTTCCATGATCCAGCGGGTGTTGGCAATTTGAGCTCTGGTTTCTCTGCCTTTTCTAAAACCAGCTTGAACATCAGGAAGTTCACAGTTCACATATTGCTGAAGCCTGGCTTGGAGAATTTTGAGCATTACTTTACTAGCGTGTGAGATGAGTGCAATTGTGCGGTAGTTTGAGCATTCTTTGGCATTGCCTTTCTTTGGGATTGGAATGAGAACTGAGCTTTTCCAGTCCTGTGGCCACTGCTGAGTTTTCCAAATTTGTTGGCATATTGAGTGCAGCACTTTCACAGTATCATCTTTGAGGATTTGGAATAGCTCAACTGGAATTCCATCACCTGCACTAGCTTTGTTCATAGTGATGCTTTCTAAGGCCCACTTGACTTCACATTCCAGGATGTCTGGCTCTAGGTCAGTGATCACACCATCATGATTATCTGGGACATGAAGATCTTTTTTGTACAGTTCTTCTGGTCATGTACCGGCTTACAAAGCCAGGACCAATTCTCACCTTTTAAGAACTGCAGGCCTCGGCTGCCCTGTGCTTTCTAGGCCTCAGCAACAGGCTAGCTCTTATTTTCCCTACTTCAGAGTCATTTAGTGAGTTCACGAATAGGAAGTTGGGGATCTCCTTGTTGATTTCAAATTTGAGTATTTGCTTTTTCCTGTTGCCTGCCTGACTATGCCAGGAAGGAATAGGTGGTATAGGTGGTTATGATATAGAGCAGCTTGGGGCCTGGCGTGTCTTTGATTAGGAGTTCAGTGGTTATCGGGAGGTGGTCTATATTGCTATCAATAAATGGAGGACTGCACTTCTGTTTATTTTCTTCTGTAGATCTATGTATGCATATGCACATATACCCCCAAACCCCAGGCTCAGTGCTGATTTTAAAATAAATATTATAGTATAAGTACTGTGTACAGTCATACCAGTAGAACCCAATCATGCAGGAGAAATAAGCCCCAGAGACAGATGCTCCAGAACTCTGTTTGACAGCCCTTCATCCCATCTTCTAGAAGTTCTGTGAGAACACCTACTGGCTAGTGATGCTCGTCATTGCTGTGGTTTACAGCAAAAATGCTAGTTCAGCTGATTACTTAAACTTTCCAGGTTCCAGAGGGTTATCTTTGTACCAGGATTTGCAGATTTAGAAGGTGATCTGTATTTGTTCTTAATTACTTTTTTAAAGCTTTGGTTCAGACAAGGTACACTGTAAATTTGTGAGTGTCCTTTATCTCTACAGGAATGGTTATGTATAATTATATGCCATTTATCATCATTTAATTATTAGAGTAATCAATTTATTTTCACATCGTCAGAATAGTTTTTGCTAAAGAATCATAAACTGGAAATGATCCATGAAAGCAAAGATGGGCCATGTTTATATACCACAAAAGAAATTTGGCCCTCATGGGAGCTATTATAATGCATTGTTTAGTCTACTTATCATGCCCTGACTGCATTCAAGTGTGTGGGCAATTTCATTATGCCTTCAACATTTACTAGTGCATTACTACCCTTATTGTAATCCCATTGGATTCAATTGCGTTTCTAAAGTCCTATAGTGGTTTCTATGAGTCTGACACAGAAATGATTTCCCCCTCTTACTCTTTTTATCCATACAGTGAGTAAGCTGCTTTAGTCTTCAATCACTGAAAGAATTTTTTTCCCTCTTTGTGTCAAGGACAGAGGCAGATTATAGAGAAAGCATGCCACATTAAGATTTTCTTCAAAAAACAGAAACTAAATAAATAACTTCCAGGGTGCATCCTGAGCTCTGTAAAAGATTTGTTGCATTCTGTACCTTCTCTGCTATTTCTGTGTTCAGACATCAGCATTACCGGTGTTCAGAAAGATGATGAGGAGGTACCAAAAAGTCACTTCTAGTACACTAAATGTGTAAGCATGAAGAACCAATGACTACATTTTAGAAAATATCTCAAGCCAAAAAAGATTTGAAGCATATAGTTTTCTGAATAACCCTTATTTGATTAGAAATTCAGTTAACCAAAATATCCCGTATTTTGAGCCCCAAGTTGGTATTTTTCTTAGCTCTGTTATCAGTTTGTTCAACAACAGTTTATTGAACCTCAACTAAGTTTGAGCCATTTTTCCAGTACCAGGGTAACAGAAATGAACTGAACAGTAATGAACAAAGAATGGGATAAGGTAAATCAGCCACAAAAAAGGGAGAAATACACCAAATAAAATGAGACAGAAGGTATTTTAAAAATACTCAGTAAATCCAGAAGAAGGGAGAAAAATGGGGGAAACAACAACCAAGAAATTGATCACTTAAACCTAGTCATATCAATAATTACATTAAATGTCAGTGGTCTATAAGGCAGAAATGAAAAAGTGAGATTCAATTATTTGCTGTCAACAAGACACTCACCTTAAGTATAAAGACACAAAAACATTACTAGGAAAAGGATATAAGAAAAAATGCTCCATGGTAACACTAAGTAAAGAGCAAAGCTGAAGTGGCTATATTAGTATAAAAATTAATTTTGAAACTAAGAGTATTACCAATCATAAATATCTCAAAATCAAAAAGATGCCAATGAATCAAGAGAATATGACAATACTAAAAGAATTATGCACATCATAATAATACTTCAATATATATTAAAAGAAAAACTGATAGAACTGAAAGGAAAAATAGATAAACCCACATTTATAACCAGAGATTTTTGCCAGCTTTTTCTTAATAATAGTTTGGAGAAGAGTGTGCCAGGCAGAAGAAAAGGTATATGCAAGGGTTCTGGGGTCAGGGAGAGTTTGCAAGTGTGCTTGGAGCAGAGTGAGTTGAGGCATGGTCCTTGGTAGGCCAGAGACGCAGGCAGGGGTTCGATTGCACAGGACCTTATGGACAATGTAAGGAAGTTATGTAAGCCCAAAACAGAACTAGAGAGCAAAAATATTTGCTTCATACTGTAACTTT
Source organism: Tragelaphus eurycerus (assembly GCA_935064755.1). Classification (NCBI taxonomy): domain Eukaryota; kingdom Metazoa; phylum Chordata; class Mammalia; order Artiodactyla; family Bovidae; genus Tragelaphus; species Tragelaphus eurycerus. Next base: position 7,933,270 of record CAKXYN010000054.1, on the reverse strand, counting down.
GATTTAATATTTAATATTTTTGTGGCTCTGGTGGGCTGCCGTCTGTGGGGTCGCACAGAGTCGGACACGATTGAAGCGACTTAGCAGCAGCAGCAGCAGATATCTCCATTGCCTCAAACTGAATATAATAGATGGCAGAGAGTCCCCCACATTAAGGAATAGGCTAGACCATCAGAAAGACAGTTGTGTCTCTCCCATTACCCCTTAAGTCAAACCTGTTCTGTGAGCTCTTTCTTCTGCATCTCCAGTTTGTGTCTCAGGGATCTGTCACAGATTTTCAGTCTCATACTCAGTTGTTAAAAAGTCCATCTGATCTAAGTCAAAACTCCCATCCCCCACCTTCCAAGTCAGTGCTGCTCTGCTTCCCTCAGCTCGAGGCTGACCTTGTCCTGAAAACCCAGCTGAGAGAGGCTGTGTGGCCTTCATCTCTGAGCTTCTTGCCCCACTCTGTCCTGCACAGGCTTCCGGTTCTCGGGCCTGGGCGAAGAGAGTGAGAGGTCAAACCTGGGACACGGGGCCTGTTTGGGTTTCTAACTGCCTTGGTGTAAGTACGTTCTCTTATGGAGTGCTTTGGTTCCCTGCTGCAGGGTCCTCTGTAGATGAGCCTCTGTGGTATGGGGACTCTTACTTCAGCTTTTGGCCATTTAATACCCTGAGATATGCAGAAAAAGTTTGAATAAATAAAGCTCTCATTTACACTTCATTGTACTAATATTAAAAAAAACACAACTAATTTATTCAATAATCTTTTGAAAAGTTCTAATATAGCTATACAAATTTAAGACTTTGCGGAATTCAAAGGGTTACTTTGGAATCAGTTCATCAGGAAAATAAGAGGCCTCTCTCTCTAAGGAGCGCTTTAAAAAGTGACATTTAAGAATTAGCCACCATTTATGTAAATGCTCCTGGAAATTTTTACATACAATTTAGTGATTTGGTAAATCAGAAAATATTAAGTACCCTCAGAGATCAGTTTCCTAGGATTTGATTATTTATTGATTTCACAATAAAAAATATATTTCAGGCATTTCATTAATGATTTCCACTAAGGCTCACTTCTTAATCAGTTGTTGGTCCATCTTCCCAAAGTATGCTGTTTCTTCATCAGAGAAGTGGTAAAAAAAAAAAAAAAAAAAAAAAACACATGACTTTCCTGATACTGACTAGAGATGGAGAAACAAATTAGAAACACCTGTCAGTGGTGGGGTTGTGAAGAGACCACTGATTCTGTTTCAGAGATTGATGTATTCTAATGCTTTTAAATGTCCAGAAATAAAAATGGCCTGACATCTTTAAAACATTTAGAGAAAGTCTAATTAATGCCTTAAAGTAGTCAGAAGCCATCCTGTTAGAATTCTCTCAGGAAGGTAATAAAACTGGCCTGCAGTCTTTATGAAAAGAAGCAGCCTTACGATACACGTAGATGCAGTGGTGAGAATGTTGTCTCCATGGAGAGAGGAAAAGATCGCTCTAATCCCTTCTGATCTGCGTGTAAGCCCAAGGCCCTCTGAGAGGTGACAGTGAAAAGGTGGTTTAATATTTCTCTTTAGCATGTATTGGAAACCAAGATGAAGTTAAGCCATGATTGATAGTGCTTTGGCATGACTCTGGGAACTACACTTATTCTGCATTTTGCTCTCAGTTATGCCATTTAGTTTCTGATTAATCACTAGCATTTAAACACAGCAGTGTAATCTATGGCTGTCAACTAGAACTTCCGTCCTCTTCTATGTTCATTGCCAGATACCCTTTCTGTCTTATGAGGAGCCACCCAGGTAGTCAGCCGGTGGGTCTGCTCCACACACTGGACCTGTAATGTGCTGGGTGATGCTAGAGTTGACTCCAGTAAGGTCCCTTTCAAGGCTATGTGAGAGGGAGAAAGATGTCCTCATGCCCTCTGAATCCTGATGTTTGGCTGGGCCCTGTGCCTAACTTGGAGAAGTTTACCCCAACTTTGCTTTCAGCCACACAGAGGCTTTGCCATGTGTGGCTTTGGCAAAGTATCTTGTATTCACAGTGAAATCTTTTTTCACTGTGTAACATTTGTTAAATCCTGTGTAACATTTGATGCTGTTCCTCTGCAGGTTGTGGCTAGTCTCCAGCTTTCCATTTTTCCTTTATGCATCTCTGCTTAGGATAAAATAAGTTGGGCTACATTTTTTGTACCTGAAAAACTTTTTTTTTTTTAAATGAGAATACTGTGCCTTAAAAAGAGTAGCAGGAAATGCATATCTTTTTCACTTTATGCAGTAAACATAGTAACAATATCCTTCATGTCTATATTGTGGCCAGTTAAGATAGAAAAGTCCTGCTGGTGGAAATCAGGAGCGGGGGGCTAGTGAAAACATTTGTTGAGAAAAAAAAAAAAAGCAAGAACGACAGAAAATGAAGAGAAATAGGGGGATAGACAAAAAAAAAGTGCACACAGAGAAAAAGGGAGACAGAGGAGCCGCTGTATGTTTTTTAATATATTCTGTATTAGTAAATTGGTCATTGATTAGCTTGTTCACAATCTCTCTGTGTGGCTATTAAGCACAGTCAGTATTATTTTGCAAAAATAGAACTGAGAGAGGAAAACAAGTGTCCTTCTCCTTTTTTACCCCTACTGAAATATTACAGAAGTAATCCCTGCTGGAGACATCATGTTGGTGTTCATTTTCAAAACACATGATTATGGAGGAGTGGAAAGTAACAGGGTTGATTACATACCCCTTACACAAAAATAGATTTCAGTACTTTATACTTTTTTCTCGCTTGGGGACATTGTGTGTCTTTAGGCTTAAAATTCAACATTAAAAAAACTGTGATCATGGCATCCAGTCCCATCACTTTATGCAATATAGAAGGGGAAAAAGTGGAGGCAGTGTCAACTTTTATTTTCTTGGGCTCCAAAATCAAATCAACCATGGACAATGACCGCAGCCATGAAAAGCCGTGAAAAGATGCTTGTTCCTTGGAAGGAAAGCTATGAGAAACCTTGACGTTGCATTCAAAAGCAGAGACATCCCTTTGCCAACAAAGATCCATATTGTCAAAGATATGGTTTGTTTATTTGTCATGGATGAATGTGCAAGTTGGACCATAAAGAAGGCTGAGTGCCAAAGAATTGATGCTTTCGAATGTGGTGCTGGAGAATACTCTTGAGAGTCCCTTGGATGGCAAGGAGATCAAACCAGTCACTCCTAAAGGAAATCAACCCTGAATGTTCACTGGAAGGACTGATGATGAAGCTGAAGCTCCAATACTTTGACCACGTGATGTGAAGAGTCGACTCATTGGAAAAGACCCTGATTCTGGGAAAGATTGAAGGCAAAAGGAGAAGAGCACAGCAGAGGACGAGATGGTTGGATAGCATCACAGACTCGATGCACATGAGTTGGAGTAGACTCCAAGAGATAGTGAAGGACAGGGGAGGCTGGCGTGCTGCAGTCCGTGGAGTCCCAGAGTCAGACATGACTTAGTGACGGAACAACAGTGCAGTATGTATGTGCAAAATACATTCCGTAGCTTATGTTTAGTTTGGCGCCTTGTATTACCGTTCTTATTCCATGTCGAGAAGTAGTTGTGCCCTCTGGCTTTCTCATTCTCTCTTCAGTTGTGGGAACACACTTGTGTCAGCAACCCATCATGGCACATCCTCCAGGGGAGGCCAGATAGACTTGGAGACAAATGATTTCTCTCCCCAAATCTATTTTGCAAACCAAAAGACTGGAGGCCCCTCTCTGTTTAGAAGTGGGTGCCTGCTCCAGCCACTGAGACACTTTCAACTGATTTCATAAGAATTAGTACCTGGTCAACTTTTCCTTTCACTTGGCATGTGATCTAATATCCTTAACAGGAGACTTAACTTTTTTTCCTGATAGAGCGATAATTTTTAAAGGCTCTCCTGGAGATTGATTAGAACGGGCATGGTTGTCACTTCATGGGAATTGACCAAATTGACTCTGAGATGTGTGCTATAAACTTTCACCAAAAGAGAAGCAAGATGGAGCAAACATAAGCGAAATGATTAGTGGGTTACACACACCAGGGAGAATTTTGGCATGATTAGTGAGAAGTAAAAAAGGAGGCTAAGACTCAGTAACAGGTAGAGCAGAATACTTTTTGGTCAGAAATAGGAAATGTTTTTAGTGATTTAAGATCAAAATGAAATTTTATTCAAATGCTGATCTTGCAGTACGTTAACTCATGTATTCTAATGTTACAGTGTGCTTTTTTGGAATATATTTAAGTAAGAACCTTTGTTTCCTGGATCATGCTTAAGTGAATAGAAGCTTTTACTCTTTAGTACCCAGAACTTTATGCTCTATACTTTGCCTCTGAAATGCTCTTATAGACGCTGGTAGTTTCTAACAGAACAAATTGGATTCTTCTATGCTAAAAGAATAAATAACGGGAACCCACCATCCTGCTTCCCTTCCCCACCCATTGGAATAGGATGATTTGAAAATATAGTATATTCACATGCCTATTTAAAAGTTGAAGTGGTGGTGGTGATTTAGTTGCTAAGTCGTGTCCCATGACTTTTGTGACCCCATGGACTATAGCCTGCCAGGCTCCTCTGTTCATGGGATTCTCCAGGCAAGAATACTGGAGTGGGTTGCCATTTCCTTCTCCAGAGGATCTTCTTGACCCAGGGATTGAACCCAGGCCTCCTACATTGCAGGCAGACTCTTTACCAACTAAGCTACAAAGGAAGCACTAAAAGTTGAGGAAGTTTCACCAATTTATGTCATTGCTAAAGGTGTCCCATATATAGCCTGTGTGTCTGACTTCTTTCATTTGGCATAATGTTTTCAAGGTTCATTCATGTTATAGCACATATCAGAACTTCATTCCTTTTGAGGGGTCAAGCTTTTAAATGTATTACCCTTTTACACAAAGTAGAAGAAAATAATATAGTATTAAAACTACAAAAGTAGTTAATTGATAGAACACATATATACACAAATACATCTATTTCTGCTTTATTGACTATGCCAAAGCCTTTGACTGTGTGGCTCACAATAAACTGTGGGAAATTCTGAAAGATGGGAATACCAGACCACCTGACCTCCCTCTTGAGAAATCTGTGTGCAGGTCAGGAATCAACAGTTAGAACTGGACATGGAACAACAGACTGGTTCCAAATAGGAAAAGGAGTACGTCAAGGCTGTATATTGTCACCCTGCTTATTTAACTTCTATGCAGAGTATATCATGAGAAACGCTGGACTGGATGAAGCATAAGCTGGAATCAAGATTGCCAGGAGAAATATCAATAACCTCAGATATGCAGATGACACCACCCTTTTGGCAGAAAGTGAAGAAGAACTAAAGAGCCTCTTGATGAAAGTGAAAGAGGAAAGTGAAAAAGTTGGCTTAAAGCCCAACATTCAGAAAACTAAGATCATGGCATCCAGTCCCATCACTTCATAGCAAATAGATGGGGAAATGGTGGAAACAGTGTCAGACTTTATTTTCTGGGGCTCCCAAATCACTGCAGATGGTGATTGCAGCCATGAAATTAAAAGACACTTACTCCTTGGAAGGAAAGTTATGACCAGCCTAGACAGTATATTAAAAAGCAGAGACATTACTCTGTCATCAAAGGTCTGTCTAGTTAAGCCTATGGTTTTTCCAGTAGTCATGTATGAATGTGAGAGTTGGACTATAAAGAAAGCTGAGTGCCGAAGAATTGATGCTTTTGAACTGTGGTATTGGATAAGACTCATGAAAGTCCCATGGGCTGCAAGGAGATCCAACCAGTCCATCCTAAAGGAAATCAGTCCTGAATGTTCATTGGAAGGACTGATGCTGAAGCTGAAACTCCAGTCCTTTGGCCACCTGATGCTAAGAGCTGACTCACTGGAAAAGACCCTGATGCTGGGAAACATTGAGGGCAGGAGGAGAAGGGAAATGAGATGGTTGGATAGCATCACCGACTCAATGGACATGAGTTTGGGTAAATTCTGGGAGTTGGTGGTGGACAGGGAGGCCTGGCGTGCTTCGGATCATGGGGTCGCAAAGGGTTGTCCACGAGTGAGTGACTGAACTGAACATACAAAAAATCTGGATAGAAAGACAAGCTTGTTTACAATGAAGAAACACATGTAATTATGGTAGTTTGTATATGAAACATTAAAAAAAAGTCAGACATATGCTACATAGATACCCCTGTTTGCAGCAATATTGAAGGGGAGAAAAGAACACATATTTAGGGACAGATATGCCACAAGGTCCAGGTTTTATAGCATCAGGGCAATAAATTCACAAAACTAGATTATAGCTAGTTAATCAGTTTAAGAATTGTTCCCAAATATGTCACATTTCCAGCCTTTAGAGGATCATTCCTACAGATTTCAGCTACACCATCCGTGGGGACCAAAAGCAGCCAGTGTTACCGTAAAATGAGACTCTTGAGGCTTCTCTTTAAAGGCGTGAAATTTTACTAGGGGAAGAGTATTTTCTACTGAAATGAATCTTGACTAAACACAGGAAGACTTTTGTCCTTTATTGGCTGGTTTTGGAGTCAAGGTCATAGATGTGACTCTTTTATGTACTTTAAGAACTTCATTTCTTTTTATTGCTGACACGTGTTTCATTGTATGGATGTAACATGTATTATTTATGGACATTAGGATGCTTGCACTTTTTGGCTGCTATAAGTAATGATGATATTAACATTCACATGCAAACTTATATAATGACATGTGTTTTAGTTTCCCTTGAGTACGTCCCTAGAAAAGGAATTGCCGGGCCATGTCGTCATTCTATATTTAACTTTTTGAGGAGCTACCATAGTGTTCTGCAAAGCAGCTGTACACAGTCCCATCGTCAGCAGCAGTGTACAAGGGTTCCAATGTCTCTCCATTGTCATTAACACTTGTTTGTCTGTTTTATAGTGGGGGACAGTTTTTAGAGTGGAAATGAGCACTTACCAGTCACATCTGGTCTGAATCAGGTGTGACTTACCTTGGCCACGAAGCCTGGTTTACCCTAGCACACTGGGGAATGGGGGATGGGTGGGGGTCTGCTAAAAGTATCGTAAGAGGGGACTTGGGGGACATTTGGGGATGTGGGGTGCCAAGTGCCAGGAAACTAGATATAGTCAAACCTGGGAGAACATGACCAGGTTTATCATAATGTCCTGTGGGTGGTTATTACTGTTTAAAGTTATCAGACCTACAAGTGTTTGGAAAAAGAGTCAAGGCCCTTAAAATCATCATTTCAGGGTATGATTATGTTATCACTGTTGATAGTATTATACAACAATAGATCATTTTCGTTCAGTAAGTAAAAACAACTCACCCAGGTGAACCATAAGCCATTTGTCCAAAATCGGCTCCCAGGAGCGAATATGTAATAGGAAATCGCATCAGATTACTGTGATTTGTTACCTTACTGTGGTTTGTTACTGGGGACATTCTTCTGACATTGAAATGCATCTTTCGCATTTTAAAGAGGGCCTCTCCTGTTTGCTTGCGCGGGTCATTAGATCTTCAAGTTTCACAGATTTTTGTCCAGTGGTGCTTTTTTAATATTGTTAGTGACCAGCTGGTAGTGTTTTTGTGAGATGTCTCATGAGGGTGTCTCTGGCCCTCCACCTGTGGCTGTTGACTCACTCAAATAGCAATAACTCGTGGTACTCTCGTAGACTGAGTAGGGTGATGCCATATAGAACATCAGCTGACCCAGAAAGCACGACATGATAAATAATGGTGATTTTATGGGGCAATAAGCGCCCACTGGCCTCCAATACCGACAAAACATATTCTTCTATTTGAGATGGTCTGTTGTGTTTGCTTTTACCTACTGATGAAAATTTGTGTATCAAAATATTTTCTTCCTTATGTGTTGCCAGAAAGCTCAGAGCTGAATTATTTTGTTCAACCATAGTAACTAATTCATTAATGTCTTTAATACGACAATTTCTGAGCTTCATCCAGTGTCTTTTTAACCATATTTTTATTTATCCTAAATCTTATGGGCTTTTTTAAAAAATTGTCAGTCACTTCTGAACTTTTAAAAACTCTCCCTTGGAAAATATTACTGTCCTTTCTCTTCAGAATCGTAGGCCTCTTGAAAATCTGATGATTTGATGTAAGTGGCCTTTCTTAGTGGTGCCTTCTCTTTCGGGGATCCCTTCCATCTGGTCATCCCTTGTTTGTTCGTGCTCGGAAAGTATGAGGAGAATAGCTCTTTGGGTGTTCTTCCAGAATTTAATTTGAAAAGGCAGAATGCTGGATAAAGAGGCACTCATATCAAAATTAAATATCCTGCAGGGGAAATGGGCTGAAGTTTAAACTGCAGGCCCTTCTGAGATAATTCGCATCGTCATTGATTGAAATGTGTAGACATCAAAGTCTGTCTACTTCCCCTTCTTCTCTGGGGAACAGGTGGGAGTACCTCCTCTAAAATTGGTGCTAGAACTGCTCCTCTCTCAGGGCCTTTCAGAGAGTTCAGCGTGAACTCTGCCTTGACTGCTGCTCAGGGAATGTGGGTACAGCACCCTAGCATGGCGGGGTGGCAGGGGGCCTCAGAGGGCTTGCCACATAGCAGTATCACCCCTGAGGTGGGAGAGAGGCACAGTCAGTCCTCACTCCTTGTGCAGTCTGTATTTGCCTATGCCCTAAACCACTCCAGTACTCTTGCCTGGAAAATCCCATGGATGTAGGAGCCTGGTGGGCTGCAGTCCATGGGGTCGCTGAGAGTCAGACACGACTGAGCGACTTCACTTTCACTTTTCACTTTCATGCATTGGAGAAGGAAATGGCAACCCACTCCAGTATTCTTGCCTGGAGAATCCCAGGGACGGCGGAGCCTGGTGGGCTGCCGTCTATGGGGTCGCACAGAGTCGGACATGACTGAAGCGACTTAGCATAGCATAGCATAAAATTAATGTATAACCCCAAAATCAATACTTGCAGTGATTTTATGGTCATTCCTGGACATGGGCAGAGCAGTGAACAGTTTGGGTCATCCAGTATGCACGTCCCCAGCAGAGAGGCTGAACAAGGGAGCTCGCTGCCTTCTTGTTTCTGCTCTAGTCTCTAAACAAGTGTCCTCGTCTCACAGTCTGTTTAGTGTGATATTTCCACATTTTGGTGCTTCTCGTTGGTGATTTCACTGTTTAAGGAGCCTCTAAGCAGTGTGTGGAAGTGCTATCTGGTATTCCTAAGTGCACGGAAGCTGTGCTGTGTCATGAAGAACATACATGTGTTAGATAAGCTTCCTTCAGTCATGGGTTCCAGTGCTCTTGGCCATGTGTTCAATATTAATCAATAAATCAACATATTAAACAAGATATCTTTCAACAGAAACACAGATAAAACAAGGTTATAATATAGGTTGGTTGACAAAAATGTTGCGACCAGAGGCTCGCAGGAACCTAACCCTAGCTTTCCCCTAGGAGCAGCAGTTCAGTATTTATTAATTCAGCATTTGCAGTGACTTTATAGACCATAACTACCGTGGATGGTGAGAATCAGCTGTCTCTTTTCCTGCCCTCCTAACTTAAGTCTGGAGGACTCTGCCTTCAAGCCCTCCAGGGATGAAACATGGGGCTTATTTATTATTTTTTCTTATTTTTTATTACATTTTTTCTTTTTTTCCTCTTTTTTTCTTGGCTTTGTTTCCTCTAGAGAATTCTACTTGACAAATCACAAATATTATGTAATGCTGAATTGAGTTTTTAAAAACCTAGTTGAAGTTATCTACAAGGATTTTTGTTCCACACATTGAACCAGTGTTTAACCAGATGGAGAGCTCGGCCTTTCCTCAGGCTTCTCTCCTTAATATTTTTACAGGATATAGTAAATGTGAGAATGTGTGTGTGTTTTTGTTTTTTTTAATTTACTAGGAATTCATAATGTGGAAAAGTGCATATTTCCACAGAACTTAGAGAATGGTTTATTGGGCATTGAATTATACAACATTATAAATCTAGAGAAAATCATTAACAATAAAATGTTAAAAGATGAGGATCATATTTAGTGAACTAATTTCATGCAACAAATCATGTCATAGCCTCCAATGCAGAAGCCTTTGAATGAGCTAAAAAAATTACAGATTTCTGTAGGCCCATTTATAGCCTTAATCCTTATTTTCTTAATCTCTTTTCTCTAGAGAGTCTTCCTAAATAAGAAAGTTTGGTAGGCATTAAGTAATAATGATCGCAAAACATTGGTAAAAAATAAAACAATGTTTTTCAAAAACAACATGAATTTTTGAAAGTTAATTATGGAATCTGATTCAGTCTCTGTCCCTTAAGCCCACCTGATACGTTCTCTTGCCTTCAAATCTGCTCGTTGATCAGCTGAGTGACTCATTCACCTCTTCCTACTTCCTGGAGGTTTAGCATCAATGTTAAAAATATCAAGAAAACATCACCAGCAGGTTCAAATGAGAGTGTTGCCTCATTTTTGAGTCGTGCCTCCCCTTTCTGAGCTTCAGAGGGGCTGCCCTGGCAGATCTCACAGGGGTTAGTGAGACAGATCTCTCTTCTGGAGTCTGAAGCACACTTAGCCCTCACTGTGCCCGCCTGACTTTGAAGCCTCTGCCATGTCTCATCCCTTACTGACTCTCACATTGTTCCCTGGTCTTCAGACCAAGATCTTAATCAAGGTTTCTTACCAGCCTCTTCAGTCATCATGGTGACCCAGACCCCAGACAGTGGGCAGCTTTCTTAAGACTTCTTGTATGCTGTGAAATGATTACAAAGAGGTGGCTTACGAGAGCAATCCGAAGAGAGTTCAGGTGATGGCAGAGTCGTTAGTGAGCAAATGAATTGTCTACAAGTGAATCTGAAAATTGTTTATTTAGTTGGAGATTAGAAGGAGATGTTTCCTGGAACACATAAACAATGAGCAGATTCCTTGAAGAGATCTCCTTACAGGACAATGTGCTTCACCCACCAAATTTGTTTAGTGTTTGTCCTTAATTTTCACATTAAGGGGGAAAAAAACCTGGTGGACAAAAGGTGACAGATTGGGCCTTAGGAATGGGAGAAGTTATTCAGCTAAAGGATAGTGACCCCTGTTGACCATTGAGCAGCTTCGTTTGCTTTTGTACTTTCAGCATCTCATTTTCTCTCACACTCCCTCTTAACCCATCACTCCCACCCCTACTCTGTGCTCTTAGCACCTATTAAGCAACGGACTGACTTGATGATGTTTTCGGGCGAGAGATCCTGGAGTTCCTAAATCCCAGGCTCGACTAGCCACCTTGCTTGATGAGGCCTGTAGGGGGGTGCACGCACACAGAGGATGGTGTAGTGACTGTTGATGGCTCTGCTGTTAAATCTTGCCCTCCCCCATTCAGGGTGGGACTGGGAAGTCTTCCTCCACCAGACCATGTGGAGAACTCCTTGAACAGAAGGAAGAACCCACCTTCTCTCTGAGAGGTGCGGCAGGGCGGGCAGGATCAAGACTTTTTCTCAGAGTGACTCCAGTTGTCTGGGCATGCTTCACCTGCTACATGGGTTTGGGTGGTAGAGGAGGGGTGCTTTGGAGTCCCACAGGACATCAAAAACCTCCTGAAAACAATGCCCTTCCAAGTGTAGAGTACACGCTCATCCCTCAGCCATTTGTTCAGGAATTCAGCCAGTCCTTGGGATTAAAACTGTTCATGGAATCCTTGACATGATGACATTGTGGAAACACTGGCCAAACTCCCAGGGGAAGAGACTCCAAACTTACAGGGATGTGCTGTAACTACATTTCAGAGGTCAGATCCTGCCTTTTACCTGCTTCTCACTAAGTCACTGCAGTGATGGGCCGCCAATATCAAGAAGTAAAGGATGTAACAGTTCAACAACATCAAGAAATAAAGGATGTCACAGGCCATGGGATTTCCATTTGGAGATCAGTGGTGGAAGTGGAGAGTGTGGTGGAGTGGGATGTGGATGAGGCAAAGGCAGGTGGAGACATCTTGCAAATTTCTAGTTGCACCTGGAACAAAGAAGGTGGTGGCTTAGGGTCACGGGGGCAATTCATTTTGGAAGATGTGAAAAATGACATTTTTGAAAGCAGGTGAAAATACTAGTGAAAGAGGGAATAATAGACAGGACATGGCCAAGGAGTAGGCCAGAAAGAGTAGAATCAAGAATGGGTAGAAGGAAGTGGAAGGAAAAGTCACTGAGGCAGTAGTGGACATCCCAAAAGGTGCTCAGTCTGCCTGTGAGAGCCACCCTTTCTCGAAGGCTGACCAGATGCCAGGTGCTTCCTATACCTTTTAACCTGTACTTTCTAGTTACTTCGTGTTTTAAGATGAGAAACCTGGAGCTCAGAGCGGGTTACTCAGCTGATGTGTTGGGGAGGCGGGTGTCACTCAGTCAGTGTGACTTGCTGACTCTGCTCAGCAGGATCTTGTTACTCAAAGTGTGGTCCTCAGAACAGCAGCGTGTGAAACCCTGTTAGAAATGTCGTCTAGGGATGGCCACAGCTTTGGGCCGAACCTAACCTGCCTTTGGACACCATCCTCATGTGGTGCGTCTACAAGTGAAAATTTGAGAACCGTGGTCTGAACCTTGGCCCCCTGCTCTCCCCGAGAATGGAATGCTAGCTTGGCCCCCTGCAGAGCAGGGGGAGGGGGGAGGGCTGGGGGGAAGGGTGGAACAGCAGTCATCGGAATATGATAGGCTGTATTAAGAGAATACTGCTAAAATGTTAGGATGCCTGAGAACTCACAGGTTAAGGCTAGACTGGGTAATGGCTTCAGATAAGTCGATGTAATTGTGCTTTCTGGAGAGAATGCCCAAGTGACCTTGATTGACTCTGGTTGTTCTAATATTCTTAGCTGCCCAGTCTCCCAGGAGTGTCATGGCAGAGCTGGCTGGTTTATTATCAGAAGACTTGCTGGGAACACTATATATAAAATAGAAAACAAGAAGAATCTACTTGTAACACAGGGAGCTCTACTCAATACTCTGTAATGGCCTATATGGGAAAAGATCTTAAAAACAGAGAGGAGATATATATATGTAGAACTGATTCACTTTACTTACACCTGAAACTAATACAACTTTATAAATCAACTATACTCCAATAAAAATTAAAAAAAAAAAAAAAAAATCGCAGTGCCCCACACTCGGCCTGTTTTTCCACAGCCCGATGCCCCAGGAACATGTGGTTCCTTCACTCTCTTCTTTGCCTGACTTGTCCTTTAAACCTCCTTCTGCAAAGACTCCCTTGCCTACCCCGGCCCCCCTGTCCTTGGCCCACCACCCTTTGTATGCACCCAGTCGCCAGCTGCAAGGCTGGGGCTGGTTCGTGTCTCTGAAGGACTCACCATGGTGCCTGGCACATAAGAAGTGGTCAGTAAGCACTAGTGTCTGAGATTAGCCTTAGAGCAGGAGTGAAGGTGTAATAGTTGAGAGCAGAACCTGTGGTGGAGAGAGAGTCACTCAATATAAAGCGGGCAAACATAGCCAATGATTCCAGCCAGCACCATATTGAAGTGATGACTGAGAATTTTCTGTGCTGGGAAGGAAGTGCCAGAGGGCAAGATGGAGGCGAAGGAATGGTCTTGAATGGCTCTGCGGCTATGAGGGTAGTTATAAGGTGGGGGGAAGGAAGCCATCATTTTGAGGGAACTTGCTCATCCAAATCATTCTAGTTGTAAGAAAGCTTTGTCTTTGTTATCGCTGGTTTTACAAGTTAGAAAAAAATGTATGAAAGGGCAGAGTTTTATTTTTAGGTTATGGATATGTCTTTGTGCTATGCTGAGGCCTTTGTGATCAATGTACTGTATATACCAGCTCCCATTTTAATGTACATTTTATAGAACCTGAAGTCCAGTTTTACCATTTGTATAGTTATTTTTTGATATTTTATTAATGTGTAGTTATTTTCAGAGTTATTAAATCTTTGCTTCTATCCTTAATTCTATCTGTAATGTATTTCAAATCAGTTTCTTGACCAGGTATGTAATCACCTACTGTCTCATTCTTCCTATGGGAAAATAGGGTCAAGTTTCTTAATAATTTAGTTTTTTAAAAATTTCCTAAACATCTATTACCTGGAAAACCCTACAGACATTGCATTTTGAGGGATGCAGTCATGACCTAGAAATTATTTGTTTTTCACGGAGTTGATAGCCTGAAAGTGGCTCAGTCATGTCTGACTCTTTGCAACCCCATGGACTATCCAGTCCAGGAATTCTCTAGGCCAGAATACTGGAGTGGGTAGTAGCCTTGCCCTTCTCCAGGGGATCTTCCTAACCCAGGGATTGAACCCAGGCCTCCTGCATTTGCAGGCGGATTCTTTACCAGCTGAGCCACAAGGGAAGCCCAAGAATACTGGAGTGGGTAGCCTATCCCTTCTCCAGCGGATCTTCCTGATCCAGGAATCAAACCAGGGTCTCCTGCGTTGCAGGCAGATTCTTTACCAACTGAGCTATCAGGGAACAGCCTAGGAAGGGCGACATCACAGTTAGAAATAATTGTAAACTCACCAATGTAAGTCATATTGTAAGAGAGGGGAGACACTGTGCTCCCCGAGGGCGAACAACTCACTTTTGGCTGGAGTGGGAGTAGAGAATAAAAGCTTTAAGACGAAGGCAATGGTTCAGTTTGACCTTGAGGTTCTGTTTGATAGGCATAAATAAGGCAAAAGGCATTCTAGGTGGACAAAATATTCTCAAATGAGTTGTTTGGGTTTTCATAAGCACATTGTCATTCCAGATGGTTCCATCTCTAGATAACAGTTTCTGTTGTTTAGTCACTAAGTTGTGTCTGACTCTTGCGACTCCATGGACTGTAGCCCACTAGGCTCCTCGGTCCATGGGATTTCCCAGGCAAGGATACTGGAGTGGGTTGACATTTCCTTCTCCGAGGGATCTTCCCAAACTAGGGATTGAACCCATGTCTCCTGCATTAGGGCAGATTCTTCACCACTGAGCCACCAGGAAAGCCTGAATAATGGTTCAGATCAGATCAGATCAGATCAGTCGCTCAGTCGTGTCCGACTCTTCGCGACCCCATGAACCGCAGCACGCCAGGCCTCCCTATCCATCACCAGCTCTCGGAGGTCACCCAGACTCACATCCATCGAGTCAGTGACGCCATCCAGCCATCTCATCCTCTGTCGTCCCCTTCTCCTCCTGCCTTCAATCCCTCCCAGCATCAGAGTCTTCTCCAATGAGTCAACTCTTCGCATGAGGTGGCCAAAATACTGGAGTTTCAGCTTGAGCATCATTCCTTCCAAAGAAATCCCAGGGCTGATCTCCTTCAGAATGGACCGGTTGGATCTCCTTGCAGTCCAAGGGACTCTCAAGAGTCTTCTCCAACACCACAGTTCAAAAGCATCAATTCTTCGGCGCTCAGCCTTCTTCACAGTCGAGCTCTCACATCCATACATGACCACAGGAAAGACCATAGCCTTGACTAGACAAACCTTTGTTGGCAAAGTGATGTCTCTGCTTTTGAATATGCTATCTAGGTTGGCCATAACCTTCCTTCCAAGGAGTAAGCATCTTTTAATTTCATGGCTGCAGTCACCATCTGCAGTGATTTTGGAGCCCAGAAAAAGAAAGTCTGACACTGTTTCCACTGTTTCTCCATCTATTTCCCATGTAGTGATGGGACCAGATGCCATGATCTTCGTTTTCTGAATGTTGAGCTTTAAGCCAACCTTTTCACTCTCCACTTTCACTTTCATCAAGAGGCTTTTGAGTTCCTCTTCACTTTCTGCCATAAGGGTGGTGTCATCTGCATATCTGAGGTTATTGATATTTCTCCCAGCAATCTTGATTCCAGCTTGTGTTTCCTCCAGTCCAGCATTTCTCATGATGTACTCTGCATAGAAGTTAAATAAACAGGGTGACAATATACAGCCTTGACGTACTCCTTTTCCTATTTGGAACCAGTCTGTTGTTCCATGACCAGTTCTAACTGTTGCTTCCTGACCTGCATACAGATTTCTCAAGAGGCAGATCAGGTGGTCTGGTATTCCCATCTCTCTCAGAATTTTCCACAGTTTATTGTGATCTACACAGTCAAAGGCTTTGGCATAGTCAATAAAGCAGAAATAGATGTTTTTCTGGAACTCTCTTGCTTTTTCCATGATCCAGCGGATGTTGGCAATTTGATCTCTGGTTCCTCTGCCTTTTCTAAATCCAGCTTGAACATCAGGAAGTTCACGGTTCACATATTGCTGAAGCCTGGCTTGGAGAATTTTGAGCATTACTTTACTAGCGTGTGAGATGAGTGCAATTGTGCGGTAGTTTGAGCACTCTTTGGCATTTCCTTTCTTTGGGATTGGGATGAAAACTGACGTTTTCCAATCTTGTGGCCACTGCTGAGTTTTCCAAATTTGCTGGCATATTGAGTGCAGCACTTTCACAGCATCATCTTTCAGGATTTGGAACAGCTCCACTGGAATTCCGTCACCTCCACTAGCTTTGTTCCTAGTGATGCTTTCTAAGGCCCACTTGACTTCACATTCCAGGATGTCTGGCTCTAGGTCAGTGATCACACCATCATGATTATCTGGGTCGTGAAGCTCTTTTTTGTACAGTTCTTCTGTGTATTCTTGCCACCTCTTCTTAATATCTTCTGCTTCCGTTAGGTCCACACCATTCCTGTCCTTTATCGAGCCCATCTTTGCATGAAATGTTCCTTTGGTATCTCTGATTTTCTTGAATAGATCCTTAGTCTTTCCCATTCTGTTGTTTTCCTCTATTTCTTTGCATTGATCGCTGAAGAAGGCTTTCTTATCTCTTCTTGCTATTCTTTGGAACTCTGCATTCAGATGTTTATATCTTTCCTTTTCTCCTTTGCTTTTCGCTTCTCTTCTTTTTGCAGCTATTTGCAAGGCCTCCCCAGACAGCCATTTTGCTTTTTTGCATTTCTTTTCCATGGGGATGGTCTTGATCCCTGTCTCCCTGTACAATGTCACGAACCTCATTCCATAGTTCATCAGGCACTCTATCTATCAGATCTAGGCCCTTAAATCTATTTCTCACTTCCACTGTATAATCATAAGGGATTTGATTTAGGTCATACCTGAGTGGTCTAGTAGTTTTCCCTACTTTCTTCAATTTCAGTCGGAATTTGGCAATAAGGAGTTCATGGTCTGAGCCACAGTCAGCTCCTGGTCTTGTTTTTGCTGATTGGATAGAGCTTCTCCATCTTTGGCTGCAAAGAATATAATCGATCTGATTTCGGTGTTGACCATCTGGTGATGTCCATGTATAGAGTCTTCTCTTGTGTTGTTGGAAGAGGGTATTTGCTATGACCAGTGCATTTTCTTGGCAAAACTCTATTAGTCTTTGCCCTGCTTCATTCCGTGTTCCAAGGCCAAATTTGCCTGTTACTCCAGGTGTTTCTTGACTTCCTACTTTTGCATTCCAGTCCCCTATAATGAAAAGGACATCTTTTTTGGGTGTTAGTTCTAAAAGGTCTTGTAGGTCTTCATAGAACCGTTCAACTTCAGTTTCTTCAGCGTTACTGGTTGGGGCATAGACTTGGATTACTGTGACATTGAATGGTTTGCCTTGGAAACGAACAGAGATCATTCTGTCGTTTTTGAGATTGCATCCAAGTACTGCATTTCGGACTCTTTTTGTTGACCATGAGGCCACAACGTTTCTTCTGAGGGATTCCTGCCCACAGTAGTAGATATAATGGTCCTCTGAGTTAAATTCACCCATTCCAGTCCATTTTAGTTCCCTAATTCCTAGAATGTCAACATTTACTCTTGCCATCTCTTGTTTGACCACTTCCAATTTGCCTTGATTCATGGACCTGACATTCCAGGTTCCTATGCAATATTGTTCTTTACAGCATCGGACTTTACTTCTATCACCAGACACATCTACAGCTGGGTATTCTTTCTGCTTTGGTTCCATCCCTTCATTCTTTCTGGAGTTATTTCTCCACTGATCTCCAGTAGCATATTGGGCCCTTACTGACCTGGGGAGTTTCTCTTTCAGTATCCTATCATTTTGCCTTTTCATACTGTTCATGGGGTTCTCAAGGCAAGAATACTGAAGTGGTTTGCCATTCCCTTCTCCAGCGGACCACACCCTGTCAGATCTCTGCACCATGACCCGCCCATCCTGGGTTGAGTATCTACAAAAAGGAGGAACTACTATTTCTTGAATGCTTGCTAGTATTTAGGTACATGTGTTTTATCTCAATCCTCATGAAAACCTGATGAAGTAGGGAAGGATGACAGCCTTGATGTACTCCTTTCCCAATTTTGAACCATGTCCAGTTCTAGCTGTTGCTTCTTGACCAGCATACAAGTTTCTCAGGAGGCAGGTAAGGTGGTCTGGTATTCCCATGTCTTTAAGAATTTTCCACAGGTTGTTGTGATCCACATAGTCAAATTGGAACATAGTCAGAGGCTTTAGTGTAGTCAGTGAAGCAGAAGTAGCTGTTTTTCTGGAATTCTCTTACTTTCTTCATGATCAAGCAAATGTTGGCAATTTGAACTCTGGTTCCTCTGCCTTTTCTAAACCTAGCTTGTACATCTAGAAGTTCTCGGTTTACATACTTTTGAAGCCTATCTTGAAGGATTTTGAGCATGACCTTTCTTGCATGTGAAATGAGCCTAACTGTATAGTAACTTAAACATTCTTTGGCATTGCCCTTCTTTGGGATGAAAACTGATCTTTCCTAGTCCCGTGGCCACTGTTGCGTTTTCCAAATTTGCTGACATATTGAGTGCAGCACTTTCACAGCATCATCTTTTAGGATTTTAAATATCTCAGTTGGAATTCCGTCACGTCCGCTAGCTCTGCTCGTATTAATAAGAGTGGTTCCTAAGGCCCATTTGACTGCATACTCTGGGTGTCCGACTCTAGGTAAGTGACCACACCATCATTGTTATTCGGGTCATTAAGGCCTCTTGTATATGGTGCTGTGTATTCTTGCCATCTCTTCTTGATCTCTTCTGTTTCTGTTAGGTTCTTGCTGTTTCTCTCCTTTATTATGCCCATCCTCACATGAAATCTTCCCTTGATATCCAGTTTTCTTGATGAGGTCTCTAGTCTTTCCCATTCTGTTGTTTTCCATTACTTCTTTGCATTATTTAAGAAGACCTTCCTGTCTCCCCTTGCTATTCTCTGGAACTCTGCATTCAGTTGGGTATATCTTTCCCTATCCTCCCTTTCCTTTCTCTTCTCTTCTTTTCTCAGCTATTTGTAAGGCCTCCTCAGACTATCACTTTGCCCTTTTCATTTCTTTTTCTTTGGGATGGTTTTGGTCACTGCCTCCTCAACAGTGCTATGAACTTCCATACATAGTTCTCCAGGCACTCTATCAGATCTAATCCTTGAATCTATTTGTCACTTTCCCTGTATAATCATTAAGGATTTGATTTAGATCATACCTGAATGGTCTAGTGGTTTTCCCTACTTTCTTCAATTTAAGTCTGAATTTTGTAATAAGGAGCTCATGATCTGAGCTGCAGTCAGCTCTTAGTCTTGTTTTTGCTGACTGTATAGAGCTTCTCCACCTTCAGCTGCAAAGAATATAATCAATCTGATTTTGGTATTAACCATCTGGTTATATCCATGTGTAGAGTTGTCTCTTGGGTTCTTGGAAAAAGGTGTTTGCTACAACCAGCGTATTCTCTTGACAAAACTCTGTTAGCATTTACCCTGCTTTATTTTGTACTCCAGGACCATCAGTTCAGTTCAATTCAGTCACTCAGTTGTGTCCAACTCTTTGTGACCCCTTGAATCACAACACACCAGGCCTCCCTGTCCATCAACCAACTCCCAAAGTTCAGCCAAACTCATGTGCATCAAGTCGGTGATGCCATGCAGCCATCTCATCCTCTGTCGTCCCCTTCTCCTCTTGCCCCCAATCCTTCCCAGCATCAGGGTCTTTTCCAGTGAGTCAACTCTTTGCATGAGGTGGCCAAAGTACTGGAGTTTCAGCTTCAGCATCAGTCCTTCCAATGAACACCCAGGACTGATCTCCTTTAGGATGGACTGGTTGGATCTCCTTGCAGTTCAAGGGACTCTCAAGAGTCTTCTCCAGCACCACAGTTCAAAAGCATCAATTCTTTGGCACTCAGCTTTCTTCACAGTCCAACTCTCACATCCATACATGACTACTGGAAAAAACATAGCCTTGACTAGACGGACCTTTGTTGTCAAAGTAATATCTCTGCTTTTTAATATGCTGTCTAGAATGGTCATAATTTTCCTTCCAAGGAGTAAGCGTCTTTTAATTTCATGGCTGCAGTCACCATCTGCAGTGATTTTGGAGCCTAGAAAAATAAAGTCTGACACTGTTTCCACTGTTTCCGCATCTATTTCCCATGAAGTGATGGGACCAGACTCCAGGACCATCAGATCAGATCAGATCAGTCGCTCAGTCGTGTCCGACTCTCTGTGACCCCATGAACTGCAGCACGCCAGGCCTCCCTGTCCATCACCAACTCCCGGAGGTCACTCAGACTCACATCCATCGAGTCAGTGATGCCATCCAGCCATCTCATCTTCTGGCGTCCCCTTCTCCTCCTGCCCCCAGTCCCTCCCAGCATCAGAGTCTTCTCCAATGAGTCAACTCTTCGCATGAGGTGGCCAAAATACTGGAGTTTCAGCTTTAGCATCATTCCTTCCAAAGAAATCCCAGGGCTGATCTCCTTCAGAATGGACTGGTTGGATCTCCTTGCAGTCCAAGGGACTCTCAAGAGTCTTCTCCAACCCCACAGTTCAAAAGCGTCAATTCTTTGGTGCTCAGCCTTCTTCACAGTCCAACTCTCACATCCATACATGACCACAGGAAAGACCATAGCCTTGACTAGGCGAACCTTTGTTGGCAAAGTAATGTCTCTGCTTTTGAATATGCTATTTAGGTTGGTCATCACTTTCCTTCCAAGGAGTAAGTGTCTTTTAATTTCGTGGCTGCAGTCACCATCTGCAGTGATTTTGGAGCCCAGAAAAATAAAGTCTGACACTGTTTCCACTATTTCTCCATCTATTTCCCATGAAGTGATAGGACCAGATGCCATGATCTTCGTTTTCTGAATGTTGAGCTTTAAGCCAACCTTTTCACTCTCCACTTTCACTTTCATCAAGAGGCTTTTTAGTTCCTCTTCACTTCCTGCCATAAGGGTGGTGTCATCTGCATATCTGAGGTTATTGATATTTCTCCCAACAATCTTGATTCCAACTTGTGTTTCTTCCAGTCCAGCATTTCTCATGATGTACTCTGCATAGAAGTTAAATAAACATGGTGACAATATACAGCCTTGACGTATTCCTTTTCCTATTTGGAACCAGTCTGTTGTTCCATGACCAGTTCTAACTGTTGCTTCCTGACCTGCATACAGATTTCTCAGGAGGCAGATCAGGTGACTTCCCTGTTATTCTAATGTTCTACTTTTACATTCCCTATGATGAAAAGAACATCTTGTCTTGATATTAGTTCTAGAAGGTGTTGTAGGTCTTCATAGAACTGGTCAGCTTCAGCTTTGACATCATTGGATGGGGCATAGACTTGGATTATTGTGGTATTGAATCGTTTGCCTTGGAATTGAACCAAGATCATTTTGTGGTTTATGAGAGTGCACCCAAGTATTACATTTCAGACTGTTTTGTTGACTATGAGGGCTACTCGATTTCTTTATTTCAGATATAATGGTTATCTAAATTCAGTTCACCCATTCCTGTCCATTTTAATTTGCAGATTCCTAATATGTCGATGTTGACTCTTGCCATCTCCTGTTTGACCACTTCCAGTGTACCTTGATTTATGGGCCTAACATTCCAGGTTCCTGTGCATATTTTTCTTTACGTTCTCCTTCATGGACCACAGCCTTGTTATGGCAAAGGTCTTGCATAACTCAATGAAGCTGTGAGCCATGCTGTGCCTGTCCACCCAAGATGGAGAGGTCATAGTGAAGAGTTCTGACAAAACGTGGTCTACTGGAGGAGGAAATGGCAACCCACTCCAGTATTCTTGCCTCGAGAACTCTGTGAATAATATGAAAAGGCAAAAAGATATGACACCAGAAGATGAGCTCCCAGGTCAGAAGGTGTCCAATATGCCACTGGAAGATCGAAGGGCAGCTGACTAATAGCTCCAGAAAGAATGGATCATCTGGGCCAAAGCAGAAATGACACTTAGCTGTGGATGTGTCTGATAGTGAAAGTAAAGTCTGATGCTGTAAGGAACAGTATTATATAGGAACCTGGAATGCTGTGGCAGGTCCCCTGCTAAATGTATGGGAAACAAGTGGCACCCTGACCTTCTGGGGACATTAAGATTTCCAATTCAGCATAAATTCAGAGGATTAATTTGATTTTATCAAGTATCTTATTCTCCTCTCCTCCAATAATTAAAAAGGCACAGTGCTCAATGAGAAATAATAGATGGAAAAATAAAGATTATTTCGATGTTGGAAGATTTACAACTTAAAACATGGAAATTTCAGTATTTTAGGATTTTTTTTCTCTTTTTAAATTTATTTGGCTGCACTGGGCCTTCGTTGCGGCATGTGAAATCTGTTTCCTCAACCAGGGATTGAACTGGTGCCACAGAACCACCAGAGAAGTCCCAGTAGTTTAGGATTTTAGCAGTTGATATCCCTGAGTGCCCAAGAGCGTACCTCACCTAAGCCATACAGAGTGTGATACCAATAAAAGCCCATTCAGCATTTTAAGTAGTAGGGGTGTGGAGAGGGGAAAAGGTGAGGGTAGAGAGAGCTAGGTTTTGTTGAGAACCAAATGAAACTATGTGTTCAGAAATTCCATCTGCTGGCCTACTTTTAAACAAAATCTTTTGAAAAAACTGAGAAATACAAAAAGTAAAGTAAAACTCACCTATACTATCACCAATTTAAAAGCATATACATGTAAATGCACATACATACTTGTTTCCCGTGTGTCCCATACATACATGTCTGAAGTCGCTCTCCTTGAAGACCTACTCCTCCACCCCCACCCTGGAGGTGATCACTATTAGCAGTTTGAAATCTGTCCTTCCCGATCAATGCCTTGTACTTCCTCTTTATCCATAGTGAAGTGAAAGTGAAGTCGCTCAGTCGTACCTGACTGTTAGCAACCCCATGGACTGCAGCCCACCAGGCTCCTCCATCCATGAGATTTTCCAGGCAAGAGTACTGGAGTGGGGTGCCATTGCCTTATCCATAGTGAAAATCCATATTAATTTCCACATACAATCCCCATTTTATCTTTTTACAAAAACAGGACCATTCCTCTGTTTTTGCTTTTCTGCTATTTTCCCTTTTTAAATTTAAGGTAACTTCAGGCCCATTAATGATCTTATCTTTGACTTCTAAGAGAACATCTAGAAGTTCCTCCCACGAGGGTGCAAACGCCATTGAATTATCAGCAAATAGCCTGGGAAGGTGGTCTTCTGGTCAGTTTGAGGGCAACATTCTTCAGTCTGTGAAGCCTGGGAGTAAAAGAAAAGTATCTTGAGTGAAATACTGCCATGGCTCTACAGAAAAAGTTATGCTTCTGCTTGTAATTGCTCTCAGTGCTGCACAATTCTCCTTGGTTACTCTGTGAACTTGTAAGAACCCACCCACGGGGAAAGTCAGATCTAACACATTGTGAGAATTGTTTTGAGGATTACAAGTCTTTGTGTCCCAAATACAGAGTGCTTCCAAGATAATTTATAAAATGTTGAATTTAAGTATCTCAACAAAGAAAAAAAGAATCTAACCACACAAGACTAGACATCTTAAAAGTAATTATTATCCTGTGCACACAACCAGAAGGTACTTAAAAATGATATAAACCATAGTATGGATACCTATACTATCATCTTTTGAACTGAAGCAAGTAGCATATGCTTGTTATCCTTTGTGCTGAATTAATTATGTAAAAGAGTGAAGTTCAAAATATGAGTATAGTAACTGTATGATTAATGGCCTAAATTGCTTAAGTCGTTATCTCAAACCTCCACTTCATTTATTTGTAGAGTTCTGAAGAGCTTATCTATTACTTGGACCGTGCAGAACACATACCTGTCCATACTGGGTCAAGGCTGGCCTGGCGAGCTCCGTTGCTGAGCGCGGCTGCACAGCCATAGTTCGGAGGCTTCTGGGGCCACCCGAGCTGCTCGCCTGGGCACCGGATGTTCTCACGTTTTTCCCCATCTCAGGTTACCGCTCTGGCTCATTTTTTGGGATGACCACTGGGTCTGTGTGGCTTTGGATTTTTCCCTGCTTGTATACGCAGTTGGCTGAGTTAAGGCCCAAATTGACTGTCGCTTTTCTATAGAAAAAGTCCCTTCTGTGACCCTCTGTTCAGAACTTGGCCTATTGTCTTGCCCTTCTGAGGTCCTGGTAGGTAGGAACCCAACTTCCTGACCTCGGCCTAAGAAGAGAAGGTGCTCTCATGTTAAGTTGTCGTAACACATCTCTTAACCCAGTTTTTTCATCTCCTGTGTTCCTCTGAGATGAAAATCATGGGGCCAAGTGTCTTTGAAGACTTCTACTTGAGATCATAACAAGATGCCATCTTATTTTAGAGAGAGAAAAGCTTTTCAAATATTTGAGTGGACAGGTTGGCATATGAACACTCATACTGAAAACATAGCATAGAATCAATCTTCATTTTAGTTTCTCTCTTCCCAGCAAATACCTGCTTAATATAAATTGGTGCTTCAAACAATTCCCCATTCATACAGGATATGCAGTGCATGATATGAGGGCAGGACGCGTGTGGCTCCTGTCACTCCTGACTGGCAGTGGGCAGTGTCATGCTTTAATTGCTGTAAACATCTGAAATCAAACAGATGTACCCAAGCTTGCAAAATCATTTTAATTGCTTTCTTAAAGTGTCTTTGTTCCATCCATAATTATATTTTAATGTCACATTTTGCTAAATACTGTTGATTATGTGGAGCTCTGATGAGTGTGTATATATAAGAAGAAGAGAGACTTTAGATTCAGGAGGGTCAAAAAAATAAACTTGCTTAATTCTGAATTTCCAATTCTTTGATGATTTGATTGTAAACAGGATAATTTTTTAAATTGTGTTTACAAAATGTGGTGCATGACTTGAGGTGCGGTTGCTCTTCTCGTGTCAGTTACTTTTATTTTATTCTGTATTTTTCCGTCTTGATGTTCTCATTGTTGTATTCTTTTAATCTCTGTCCTTAGAGTTTTTTCACACCTTAGTTGTGGCTCCCATCTCCCCCTCCCCCTTTTTTTTAAGGTCAGTATTTATTGGAAACTTCAGGCCAGGTGCTAAATGTTAAGTGTTTTCCAGACATTGCTTTAACTACTTAATTATAAGAACTCTGTGATAAAGGTATTAGTATTCCATGTTTTATAACTATGCAAACTCAAGTCCAGAACTGTTAGATAACTGCAAGATTACCCTGTGGGTTAGTGATGAGAATTGAATTCAGGTCTTACTTCCAAAGCCTGCACTTGACTTACTACCCTGTACATGCTTCTCTGAGCCAACTTTGGGCTTTCTTTAATGCGAGAGTGACACTATTAGTCTCTCAGGGTTATCCGGAGGCATGAGTGAGAAAAGAGCAGCCTAGTGTCCTGTGTGCGAGTGGCGTGGCGCTACTTGAACAACGTGGGAGTAAGCTGCCCCTTTCTTGGTTGTGGGTGGCAATATCTCCCAGTGGGTGCACTCCATCCTTCCACCCACCATGCTCCCCAGCTCTGGTCGTGTGCACCAAGGAAGTGCAGGTAATTTGGAAGTGCCTAATTATGCAGGAAGGTGGTGATAAGGAAAGGTATGCCCTTGAGAGCCTTATCCCTCATGCCGTTTATCGTCTGAGAGGTGGGACCATCCCTAAGGCCACACAGGGCAGGTGATTCAGTGTTAAGCTGTGTACCAAAGAGCCCGTCACGGAGCCTGGGCATTGTGTTGTCTTATGGGCACTTGGCCTTCATCTTTCAGGCAGTTGTATGCCAGCCCTCTGCTGGAACCACCAGCTGATCACACCTGGTTGACCAGAAGCCTCCTCCCTTCCACCTGCAGTGTGGTTCTCAGGAGCCCTGTTGGTGGTAGAGGACCAATGTTGTAAGTGTATATGTGTGTGTATGTGTGTGTAATTTCCAATTTATTACAAACAAGTATTCATAAAATACAATCAAAATGGATTACTAGAAAAATTACTTTTTATAAAAGACATATAAAACCCAAACTGAAATATTTTATCAGAAGATTCAGCAGCAGTTAAGATTACATTTCCAAAAATATCAAGGCAATCCAAATTGCTCTAAGTTTCTAAGCAGTTATTCTCAATGTTCATCCTTATCTCATTGCTGCTGGAGAAGAGTTTCCAGGCTAGTACCAGCCTGCAGAGGACACTTTGAAAAGCTGGCCCAGCGCTCACCCTGACGGAGGCTGGCAGTACGTGTGTGGGTGCAGGTCCTCCTGCCAAGGCCTGGAGGGGCGCCCACTGCCGTCAGCTTGCGTGTGGAATGCTTGGGCATGGAGCAGTGCCAGTCCCTTGCTGCTGTTGTCCATCAGCACTCTGCCCTTGAGGCTCGGTCCCTGCCTCAGCTCCGTGCCAGTTTCCCCGGGTCCTAGAACTCAGCCCGGAATCCTGACTGATGTGCTGTGACACAGAGAGGGCCCTGCCAGCATTCTCCCTCCAGACCTCCATTCTTCTGTCTGGATGCGTGGTCGCTGGCAGGATTCCGAGGTAATGTATCAGTTTCTTACTGCTGCTGTAACTAATGACTACTCATTGCGTGGTTTAAAACAACAGAACTTTATTCTCTCCCCTGGTGGCTCAGATGGTAAAGAATCTCCCTGCAATGCAGAAGACCTGGGTTCAATCCCTGAGTAGGGAAGAACCCCTGGAGAAGGGAATGGCACCCACTCCAGCAATCTTGCCTGGAGAATCCCATGGACAGAGGAGCCTGGCGGGCTACAGTGTGCGGGGTTCCCAAGTCAGACACATCTGAGTGACTAACACCTTCACTTTTACTTTCACTTTTATTCTTTCAGTGTTCTAGAAGCCAGAAGTCTGAAATGAGTCTTATGGAGTAAAATCTAGGCCTTGACAAAACTGGTTTCTTCATGAAGCTGTAGGGAAGAGATCAGTCTTGCCTTTTCCAGCTTCTGTTGACTACCAGCATTCTTTAGCTTGTGGCCACATTAATCTCTGCTTTCATGTCACATTGCCTTTTTCCATGGTCACATCTGCCTGTTACGAAAACATTTGTATTTACAATTATGGCCTGTTCTGGTATCCAAAATAATCTCCCCGTCTCTAGATCCTTAACTCAGTCACAATTACAAAGACCCTTTTGCTGTGTAAGTAACACAAGTTTTGGGAAAGAGGAGCCGGACCTCTTTGGAGGACAGTATTCCGCCTACGATTTCCAGATTTGGGGATTCTGGTCATTCTCATCTGACCCACTGTAGGTGTTGCTTCTGCTGTGTGCACTCTTCTCTCTCTCTCTCTCTCACACACACACACACACACACACACACACGCACACACACGGCCGTCTACCAGGTTGAGTCATTTGTTGAGTATGAGGTTGTCAGAGTCTGGGGGCACTGGTGTGGCAGCTAATAGTTATTGCGTAATTTGCATTTTAGACACTCTGCTAAAGACTTTGTAGATTAGCCATTTAATACTCAAAATCACCCAAGGGGTACTATGGTTTCCAACTTGGAGATGAAGAAACGGCACGTTCAGGAGATTTGATAGTTGCCCAGGGCCCCCTGGCAGGTAGGTGTCCAGCCACCCGCAGTCCCGGGCAGTCTGGCCCCATGCTGCAGGTCTTACCTCCACACCAGGCTGCCCTTGGACAGAGGCAGCCCCTGAGAGGTGAACTGCAAGCACATCTCCTACCCCCAAGCACCAGTCACAGGCCAGAATTAGTGCCCCAGACTGGTTCAGCTCCCTTCCTTTCCCATCTGGCCTGTGGGATGCACCTCCCCCAGAAGCCAGGAAGAACACTTCCACTCTCTCCCAGAAGAGCTCCTGAACCAAAGTGAGTAACTGTGAGAAGAGCCCCTACTCTTCCAGGAAGCCTTTGGACAGGAATAAGTTGGCCATCGGCCAGTGCTGGTCCTGTCATGATGTGTCATTAAGCATTACTGGCTAGAAGTCAGACAGGAGAGGGCACCGGAGGACGTTCTCCCATCCTGTGCTCCTGGGAACCTGCCTTGGCTTCTGGCCGCCCTGGGACCCTCTGGGGCCTTCTGCTTCCATTTAGGAGGCGGTGCTGGCAACACTCGCTGGTACCGCAGCAACTGGGGTTTTCGGAAAGGCTGTTAGGCTGTGAGTCATCCTCCCTGACAGCACATTCTGAGTTCTGGTGGTGCAATGTACAGCCAACTTAGGAAAACTTAGAAATCGGGAACCCTGCCTGGTAGCCAGAGGCAGAAGCCACATGTGGCAGAGAGCCAAGCTCCCTCAGATGGCTTCCCGGGTCAGCCTGTCCTGAATCCCCAATCAGTGGAACCATAAAATGCCAAGCAAAGGGATATGTCACAAGAATTAGGACCTAAACTGCAGGCCGACCTTAGAAAGTGCTCAGTGAGGGCTCCTTTGTGAGAGGTGCATGCCCCAGGGCTGTCCACGCTGGGCCTGCAGCATCAGGAATCCACAGGTGAATCCTACCTTCTCCCAGACGAGGAGTTTATGAAATTCCATGGAATTTAAGTGTTTTCATATCAGTGTGGATAGATTATTGATTAGAATACAAGTTATTTGTGTATCTTCTATGTTATGTAAGTAAGAACTGAAGTGGTTATTATTTTTTAATTTATTTTTTGAATTGAAGGATAATTGCTTTGCAGATTTTTGTTGATTTCTGTCAAACCTCAACATGAATTGATTTTACTGACTTCTTCATTCATTTTTGGCTGCCCTGGGTTTCTGTTGCCGCTTGCTTCCGCAGGCGTTCTCTAGCTGCCGCAGAGTTTACTCTCTAGTTGGGGTGTGCCGGCTGCTCACTGCGAGGGCTCCTCTCGTGGAGCACAGGCTCTAGGTATGCAGGCTTAGCTGCCCTTCAGCATGTGGACTCTTCCTGCAACAGGGATCGAACCCGTGTCCACTGCATTGGCAGGTGGACTCCCAACCACTGGACCACCAGGGAAGTCTGGAAATAGTTTATATTTAAATAGAGTTTATTTTTAGTTTAGATTCATAGCAAAACTAAGTAGAAAGTACAGAGGGTTTCCATATACCAACCCCCCCACATCTCCACACATGCACAGCCACCCTCCATCAGACTCCTCCGCAAGAGTGGTGTGTTTGTTGAACATTGATGAACCTGTACTGATACATCATTGTCACCCAAAGTCCACAGCTGGCATGAAGGTTCAGTCTTGGTGGAGTACATTCGATGGACTTAGACAAGCTATCATGCCCTATATCCACCATTATAATATCAGCTGTTGCCCTAAAAATCCTCTTCTCTACCTGCTCATTCTCCTTCACTAACCCCTGGTAACTACTGATCTTCTTACTGTCTCCATTGTTTTATCTTTTCCATAGTCCTGTAGTTAGGAATATATAGTATGGAGCCTTTTCAGATTGGTTTCCTTCACATACTGATATGCATTTAAGGTTCTTCCTTGTATCTTCATGGCTTGAGAGTTCATGTCTTTTTTTTTTTTTAAACCACTGAATAATGTTTCATTGTTTAGATGCACCACAGATTATTCATGCCTTTACCTCCTGAAGGATGTCTTGGTTGCCTTCAAGTTTTGGCAGTTGTGAACAAAGCTGTTCTAAAGGTTCAGGTCATACTTTTCTATAAACGTACAGCTCCTTTGCTGTTACTTAGTCGCTAAGTCGTGTCTGACTCTTTGTGACCCCATGGACTGTAACCCACCAGGCTCCTCTGTCCATGGAATTTCCCAGGCGAGAACACTGGAGCAGGCTGCCATTTCCTTCTTCAGGGGATCTTCCTGACCCAGGGACCGAACATGCACTGGCAGGGGCGGGGGGTCTTTACCACTGAACCGCCAGGGAAACCCCTTTCAACTCCTTTGGTGCTGCTGCTGCTAAGTCACTTCAGTCATGTCCGACTCTGTGTGACCCCATAGACGGCAGCCCACCAGGTTCCCCCGTCCCTGGGATTCTCCAGGCACGAACACTGGAGTGGGTTGCCATTTCCTTCTCCAATGCATGAAAGTGAAAAGTCAAAGTGAAGTCTCTCAGTCATGTCTGACTCTTAGCGACCTCATGGACTGCAACCTACCAGGCTCCTCTGTCCATGGGATTTTCCAGGCAAGAGTATTGGAGTGGAATGCCATTGCCTTCTCTGTTCAACTCCTTTAAGTCAGTGTAAAAACCATGATTGCTATAAAAGTTTCAATTGCTTTGTAAGAAACCACCAAACTGTCTTTCACAGGGGCTCTATCATTTTGCATTCTCACCATCAGTGACAGTTGATGTTACTCCACAGCCTAATCAGCATTTCACATTGATCATATTTTATATCTACAGCATTCTAATGGATGCGTGTATGTAATTGTTTCAATTAGCAATTTCCTAATGTCATATGATATGGAGCATATTTTCATGGACTTACTTGCCATCTATCTATCTATTTTGGTGAGATGTCCGCTAGTCTTTTGCCCATTTTTAATCAGATTGTTTTTTATATTGTTGAGTTTTAAGAGTTATTTTTATATTTTGATTAACAGTTCTATATCAAACGTGTCTTTTGCAGATATTTTCTCCCAGGCCTCTCTTCTCATTCTCTTGATATAGTCTTTTGCAGAGTAGATGTTTTTCATCTCATTGAAGCCCAGCATATCAATTACTCCTTTCATGGGTTGTGACTTTGGTGTTCCATCTAAAAAGTCATCTAACCAATTTTATTTTCTAGGAGTTTTGTAGTTTTGCATTTTACATTCAGGTCTAGGTTTTGTTTTTATAAACTTTTAAATTGAAGAACAATATCCAGGCAGAGTTTGAAAATCATAACTATACCGTGTGATGAATTATCACAAAGTAGACATTTTTGTAACTATCACACAGGTGAAGAAATAGAACCAGTACCCCCAGAAACCCTTCTTAATCATTACTCTCTGTTACTATTTTGACTTATAAAATCATGCAATAGCGTTGCTCGTTTTTTAATCTTATGTAAATGAAATCATAAAGCATATGTTATTTTTTGTCTGTTTTCTTTTGCTTAATGTTATATTTCAGAAATGAATTCATGTTGTATTTTGCTGTGTTTAACACATTTTCATTGCTGCATAGTATTCCATTGCATGATTATACCACTGTTCAATCTATTGGTAATGAACATTTGGGATGTTACCATTTACGACTATTATAAATAATGCTACTATGAACTTTCTTGTACATTTCTTTTGATTCACATATGGGCACATTCCCGTTGGGCATTTGCCTGTGAATAGAAAAGTAATGTCACCATATTTCCAATTTGTGCCTAACTATCCCAGTATATGCCTAGTCTTCCAGTGAAAGTCGCTCAGTCATGTCCAACTCTTTGCGACCCCATGGACTATACCATCCATGGAATTCTCCAGGCCAGAATCCTGAAGTAGGTAGCTGTTCCCTTCTCCAAGTCTTCCAGAGTAATAACTAATTATGTCCTCTTTCCTTCTAAGAATCATCCCAATTTGGGCAATAAAAAATATGTCTTTGGATGAGTAGAAGTTTAATGTAGTCTAAGAAATCTTTCCCTACCCCCAAGGTCATGAAGATAGTCTCCTTTATTATCCTTTAAAACCCTTACTATTTTATCTTTGATATTTATTCTTTATGTTAACCCAGATGAAGTAACCTTTCACATTTACTATATCTGATACTCTCTATTCACTCAACAGCCATGTTTCCTTCTGTTATTATTTCTTTAATCCTGAAATAGTTATGTTAGACTGCAGGTCTGTGGGCAAGAATTGTCTTAATTTTCCTTTGTTCAGAAATGTCTAACTTTAACATGGTTGCTTCTCTGTCCACAGTGTCTCATGACAATGCAGTAGACTTTTGAGTCATTGTCCCACTGTGTGTAATGTGTTGTTTTTCTCTGGCTACTTTCTTCTTAGGGTTTCAGCAGATTGTTTATACAGAGTAACTTTCTTCGTCTCTATCTCATTTGTGATTTTGACTTCTTAAACTGGTAAACATATGGCTTTCAGAAAATTTGGAAAATTGTATTTTTTCCAAATATTTTCATGTCCCATTCTTTATCTCTTTTCTCTACCTGGAACTCTAATTATCAATATATTAGACCTTTCTGATATTGCCCATAGATCCCTAGGTCTCTGTTTATTTTTTTCAACCTTTTCCTCTTTTATTCAGGTTGGATAACTTCTATTGATGTACTTTCATGTTCATGAACTTTCTTCTGAAACCTCTCTTCTGATATTAATCCCATCCAGTGAATACTTCAGATATTCTATGTTTCAGTTCTAATATTTTCACTTGTTCTTTTTTACCTTTTTTATTTTGGGCTGAGATTTCTTCTCTTTTCATTTGTTATGTGCATATTTTTCTTTATCTCATTAAGTATAGTTATAAGAGCAGCTTTAAAGTCTTATCTGATAATTTCAATATCTGGGTTATCTCTGGGTTGCCATTGTTTATATCATGGACATTGAGAATGATATGTTGAGGAGACTCTGAATTCTGTTTTAGTCTGAAGAATGTTGACTTTTTGGTTTATTTTGGCAGGCAGTTTATTTTTTTTTTATTTAATTTAATTTTATTTTTTAACTTTACAATATTGTATTGGTTTTGCCATATATGAAAATGAATCCACCACAGGTATACATGTGTTCCCCATCCTGAACCCTCCTCCCACCTCCCTCCCTATACCATCCCTCTGGGTCGTCCCAGTGCACCAGGCCCAAGCATCCAGTATCGTGCATCAAACCTGGACTGGCAACTCTTTTCATATATGATATTATACATGTTTCAATGCTATTCTCCCAAATCATCCCACCCTCTCCCTCTCCCACAGAGTCCAAAAGACTGTTCTATACATCAGTGTCTCTTTTGCTGTCTTGTATACAGGGTTATTGTTACCATCTTTCTAAATTCCATATATATGCATTAGTATACTGTATTTGTGTTTTTCTTTCTGGCTTACTTCACTCTGTATAATAGGCTCCAGTTCCATCCACCTCATTAGAACTGATTCAAATGCATTCTTTTTAATGGCTGAGTAATACTCCATTGTGTATATGTACCACAGCTTTCTTATCCATTCATCTGCTGATGGACATCTAGGTTGCTTCCATGTCCTGGCTATTATAAACAGTGCTGCGATGAACATTGGGGTACATGTGTCTCTTTCAATTCTGGTTTCCTCAGTGTGATTGCTGGATCATAAGGCAGTTCTATTTTCAGTTTTTTTAAGGAATCTCCACACTGTTCTCCATAGTGGCTGTACTAGTTTGCCTTCCCACCAACAGTGTAAGAGGGTTCCCTTTGCTCCACACCCTCTCCAGCATTTATTGCTTGTAGACTTTTGGATCGCAGCCATTCTGACTGGTGTGAAATGGTAGCTCATTGTAGTTTTGATTTGCATTTCTCTGATAATGAGTGATGTTGAGCATCTTTTCATGTGTTTGTTAGCCATCTGTATGTCTTCTTTGGAGAAATGTCTATTGAGTTCTTTGGCCCATTTTTTGATTGGGTCATTTATTTTTCTGGAATTGAGCTGTAGGAGTTGCTTGTATATTTTTGAGATTAGTTGTTTGTCAGTTGCTTCATTTGCTATTATTTTCTCCCATTTTGAAGTCTGTCTTTTCCCCTTGCTTATAGTTTCCTTTGTTGTGCAGAAGCTTTTAAGTTTAATTAGGTCCCATTTGTTTATTTTTGCTTTTATTTCCAATATTCTGGGAGGTGGGTCATAGAGGATCCTGCTGTGATGTATGTCAGAGAGTGTTTTACCTATGTTCTCCTCTTGACAAACCATTAGCCAGACTCATCAAGAAACAAAGGGAGAAAAATCAAATCCATAAAATTAGAAATGAAAATGGAGAGATTACAACAGACAACACAGAAATACAAAGGATCATAAGAGACTCCTATCAGCAATTATATGCCAATAAAATGGACAACGTGGAAGAAATGGACAAATTCTTAGAAAAGTACAACTTTCCAAAACTGGACCAGGAAGAAATAGAAAATCTTAACAGACCCATCACAAGCACGGAAATTGAAACTGTAATCAGAAATCTTCCAGCAAACAAAAGCCCAGGTCCAGACGGCTTCACAGCTGAATTCTACCAAAAATTTAGAGAAGAGCTAACACCTATCCTACTCAAACTCTTCCAGAAAATTGCAGAGGAAGGTAAACTTTCAAACTCATTCTATGAGGCCACCATCACCCTAATACCAAAACCTGACAAAGATGCCACAAAAAAAGAAAACTACAGACCAATATCACTGATGAACATAAATGCAAAAATCCTTAACAAAATTCTAGCAATCAGAATCCAACAACACATTAAAAAGATCACACACCATGACCAAGGGGGCTTTATCCCAGGAATGCAAGGATTCTTCAATATCTGCAAATCAATCAATGTAATACACCACATTAACAAATTGAAAAATAAAAACCATATGATTATCTCAATAGATGCAGAGAAAGCCTTTGACAAAATTCAACATCCATTTATGATTAAAAACTCTCCAGAAAGCAGGAATAGAAGGAACATACCTCAACATAATAAAAGCTATATATGACAAACCCATAGCAAGCATTATCCTCAATGGTGAAAAATTGAAAGCATTTCCTCTAAAGTCAGGAACAAGACAAGGGTGCCCACTTTCACCATTACTATTCAACATGGTTTTGGAAGCAATCAGAGCAGAAAAAGAAATAAAAGGAATCCAAATTGGAAAAGAAGAAGTAAAACTCTCACTGTTTGCAGATGACATGATCCTCTACATAGAAAACCCTAAAGACTCTACCAGAAAATTACTAGAACTGATCAATGAATATAGTAAAGTTGCAGGATATAAAATCAATACATAGAAATCCCTTGCATTCCTATACACTAATAATGAGAAAATAGAGACATTAAGGAAACAATTCCATTCGCCATTGCAACGAAAAGAATAAAATACTTAGGAATATATCTACCTAAAGAAACTAAAGACCTATATATAGAAAACTATAAAACACTGGTGAAAGAAATCAAAGAGGACACTAATAGATGGAGAAATATACCATGTTCATGGATTGGAACAATCAATATAGTGAAAATGAGTATACTACCCAAAGCAATCTATAGATTCAATGCAATCCCTATCAAGCTACCAACGGTATTCTTCACAGAGCTAGAAAAAATAATTTCACAGTTTATATGGAAATACAAAAAACCTCGAATAGCCAAAGCAATCTTGAGAAAGAAAAATGGAACTGGAGGAATCAACCTGCCTGACTTCAGGCTCTACTACAAAGCCACAGTCATCAAGACAGTATGGTATGGGCACAAAGACAGAAATATAGATCGATGGAAGAAAATAGAAAGCCCAGAGATAAATCCACACACATATTGCAGGCAGTTTAATTTGATTAGACTCAAAGTGTAAACACTGTGTCCTCTAAGGTGTATAGAAGCTCAAATCTGAATTAAACTTTTTTATCTTTAGCTGGACTCCTTGGAGTTTTCCCTGTTCTTTTGTGGTTCAAGAGTCAGCCAGAGCTTTGGGAAGAGTTTAGAATCCCCCTTTTCTGGTTCCCTCTTGCTGAAATTCTCCTTTCGCTGCCTAGCAACACTCATTGCCTCAAGCTCCATCTTCTGGTTCCTTAGACAAGATTGGTGGTCAACTGTTTGTCAAAGTTTTATCCTCTTGTTATTTCCCTACTAATTTTATTCTCCTGTTGTCATGTATTTTAACACTCTCTATTTTTAAATTCAAGAAGATGTTGTCATTGTTATCTAAACACAAAATTGATTTGGACTTACATGTATCTTTTTTTTTCCAATCTGTGAGCTTCCATCTGAGATCATTTGTCTTTGAATGACTAAAGGTCTCCTATTAGTATTTCCTCCACTGAAAAATTCTCTCAGTTTTTGTTTGTCTGAAACATCTATTTTATTATTATTTTTGTAGAATTATAGGTTGTCGTGTATTTTATTTCAGCACTTTGAAGAGATCATTTCACTGTATTCCACCTCGCATTATTTCTGCTGAGAAGTTTGCTGTCGGTCTTGACTATTGCTCCGCTAAAGCAATGTGTCTTTTTCTTTGGCTATTTTTAAACATTTTCACTTTGCATTTTGCTTTCAACATTTCTTTTATAGTGTGAGTACATGTGATTTTCTTTGTATATTTTTCTTCTTAGGGTTCATAGTGCTTCTTGAATTTGTGATTTGATTCACTTCTTCACTATTGAAAAATTCTCAGCCATTTCCTCTTCAAATATCATTTCTGCTCCATTCTCTTTCCAGCCCCACTGGGATTGAAATTACATATATGTGACACCTTTTCTCTGTGTTTCAGAAATGGCTCGTATACACCATACATTTTCCCATCCTTTTGTCTCTCTGTACTTTGACCTGGATCTTTTCTTCTGACGTGTATTTTAGTTCTTTCTCCATTGTGTTTCATATTCTTATAAACCTGCTCATTTGTGACTATTTTTAATTATTATATTTTTAGTACATTAATGAAAAATGAAGTTTTCCATTTCTTTTTTTATAATTTTTAATTCTTTACCAAAATTTTACATCTTGTCTTTTTATTCTTTGTGAACATATTAACCATGGTTATCTTAAAGTCTGTGTATGATAACTCCATTATCTGGATTTTCTATGTGTATACTTAATTATTGTCTCCCTTTAGTCAATCTTATTTTCATTGTAACCCAGTTATTTTTTATTGTATGTGGGACATTATATTTGAGCAGTTTTAGAGATAAATTGTGGGGAAGGCAATGGCACCCCACCCCAGTACTTTTGCCTGGAGAATCCCATGGACGGAGGATCCTGGTAGGCTCCAGTCCATGGGGTCGCTGAGAGTCGGACACGACTGAGCGACTTCACTTTCACTTTTCACTTTCATGCATTGGAGAAGGAAATGGCAGCCCACTCCAGTATTCTTGCCTGGAGAATCCCAGGGACGGTGGAGCCTGGTGGGCTGCTGTCTATGGGGTCGCACAGAGTCGGACACGACTGAAGCGACTTAGCAGCAGCAGCAGCAGAGATAAATTGAGACTCTAGATGATGGCATATTCCTTCATATAGAATATTCTTTTGCTTTTAATTTGTAGCTGGACAAGGGAGGGATGATAATACTTTAGTCAGTGATAGAGATGATTCAAAGCAAGATTTCATTCCATGGGAAGGCTATTCTGTTTCCAGGTCAATCCTATTTTTGTACGTTGTAGCTCACTGAAACGTCATAGGTTGCTGCTCAACTGGAAACCTAAGGTGTTTACCATGATCCTTCCTCCCTAGTGAGCCCCAAGCTTCCAATTTTGTCCTTCCCCTTCTGTGAGATGTACAGAAGCTCTGCTCAGCTTGTCATCTGCTGCTCTTGAATTGTCGGCCTTGAGAGGCTGTGGGCACTGAAAGCCATGTTCTTGCTTCTCACCTTTCTTTCTCTCCCATATCTTAACTGACAACGTCTCATTGCCTTGTGATCACGCTAATACTTTCTAATGGATGTTTTTTAAAAAGTATTCTTCCCAAATTTCCTAGTTATTCTTATAAAAGGGTTGATTCAAAAAAACCTGTGGTTCACAGAGGATAAAATAAGTTGCTCAGGGACATACAGGCCCTGGAAGTGAGACTGTCCTTGAAATATTTTTAAATAGGAGACACAAGACCAAAGAAATTTGGGGTTTCAAGCAGCCTGTATCTCCAACCATCATCAATAGGGTATGTCTGTGGATAAGTATTAGAAGCTATGTGTTTACCTGCCATGTTACAAAACTGCTTATGCAGAATAATAGTGTGTCTGTCCACGATCACACAGCTTGTTAATGTATAAGTTGGGACAGAATATAGATCTTTGATCTTCAGTCAGTTTTCTCTTATTGCACCTTAATGCCTTCTATTATTTTTTATTATTACTCAAGGACCCAGACCTCTGTCTCTGCTTTAGTAATACATCATAGTGGTCCAGGAAGATCCTTCTAGTTTATGGAAGTTGTCCTTGATTTACCTAACCATATACAAGAGTCTAGAGAAGGAAATGGCAGCCCACTCCAGTGTTCTTGCCTGGAAAATCCCATGGACAGAGGGGCCTGGCAGGCTACAGTCCATGGGGTTGCCAAAAAGTTAGACACGAGTTAGCAGCATACAAGAGTGATCTCTTACCCCTTCCTCCTACTCTCCCTCACTGCTTTAGTCTCTCACATTGCCACTTTTATCTTGTCTTTGACTAACAGGTAAGTCCACACTGAAAGACACTTCTTGTAATCGAGTGGCTACAGAGACAGCTTAATTAGTTTGGTCTCCTTTCATGGCTAAATATATTATGTTAGATTCTGAAGGAGGCTTTGGAGAATAAGGTATAGAGGAAAATGATAAAGTGAGGCCTTTGAGGAATTTGTAAACTCTTGATTGCCCTCTTTATTTAAAAATAACTCACAATCTCGGAATTCCTAACAAAGGCTTTTAACTTTTGTGGTTTAGCTGCCTTTCTCTCAAGCACATGGTATATATTTACAGGTCCTTATGTTAAATTATAAGCAGAATTGTGAGGTAGGGAATAGGAGATAAAGTTAACCACAAGTTAATGTATTCCAACATCTCTTTAAAAGGCTTGCAAATGTGGTATTCTATGCTTCTGTTTTTGATGGGAGAGCATTTTGGTGGTTACCAAGAAACAGTGGGGGCAGGGTGGAAGTATCATTAGCCTAGTAACTTGAAGACTTTGATTTTATTCCACTGTGACATCTTATTTGAGTACAACCTTGAATATGCAGATGACACCACCCTTATGGCAGAAAGTGAAGAGGGGCTAAAAAGCCTCTTGATGAAAGTGAAAGTGGAGAGTGAAAAGGTTGGCTTAAAGTTCAACATTCAGAAAACGAAGATCATGGCATCTGGTCCCATCACTGCATGGGAAATAGATGGGGAAACAGTGGAAACAGTGTCAGACTTTGTTTTTCTGGGCTCCAAGATCACTGCAGATGGTGACTGCAGCCATGAAATTAAAAGACGCTTACTCCTTGGAAGGAAAGTTATGACCAACCTAGATAGCATATTCAAAAGCAGAGACATTACTTTACCAACAAAGGTTCGCCTAGTCAAGGCTATGGTCTTTCCTGTGGTCATGTATGGATGTGAGAGCTGGACTGTGAAGAAGGCTGAGCGCCGAAGAATTGATGCTTTTGAACTGTGGTGTTGGAGAAGACTCTTGAGAGTCCCTTGGACTGCAAGAAGATCCAACCAGTCCATTCTGAAGGAGATCAATCCTGGAATTTCTTTAGAAGGAATGATGCTAAAGCTGAAACTCCAGTATTTTGGCCACCTCATACGAAGAGTTGACTCATTGGAGAAGACTCTGATGCTGGGAGGGATTGAGGGCAGGAGGAGAAGGGGACGACAGAGG
This sequence comes from Tragelaphus eurycerus, assembly GCA_935064755.1. Lineage (NCBI taxonomy): Eukaryota > Metazoa > Chordata > Mammalia > Artiodactyla > Bovidae > Tragelaphus > Tragelaphus eurycerus. The sequence continues at coordinate 7,893,853 of CAKXYN010000054.1, read as the reverse complement.
ATGAGATGGCTGGATGGCATCACTGACTCGATGGATGCGAGTCTGAGTGACCTCCGGGAGCTGGTGATGGACAGGGAGGCCTGGCGTGCTGCGGTTCATGGGGTCGCAAAGAGTCGGACACGACTGAGCGACTGATCTGATCTGATCTTGAATATAGCAGTACCCTCTTAGTCCTTACTTGGTGATCTATAAAATGAAAGGGTTAAAGATAACCCCTTGGAAGCATTCCAGTTCCCAAATTGTTGGAAATCATCCTTCACCATGAGGTCAATGGTTTGAAGACTTTGTTGTAATAATGAAAGTGAAAAGGTAAAGCAGTTCTTGGTTTTCTGTGATACTATGGGGGAGAAAGGTGGTAAAGTTACCTGATACAGAAGTTAACATTTGTGTCTTCATGTAAGTATGTCAGATATTTTAGGACTATATTTTGATGCAAGCTAAAGAAAGAGCTTATGTTATGATGATCCAGCTTATTAAGTTAGATTACAGATGTTTGGTTTCTGGTTTACTGTGGGGATTAGTAAGGATTTTTCCAAAAGAATGAATGAGAGATCAGCATAATAATATGGATCATTTATCAACTGCCTGATGTGCCAGCATCAGCCCTCCCCAAGGGGCATGTCTTATTACCCCTTAGTTATACATGGGGAAAAGGAATTCCAGATTTGGTTTTACATTCAAAACCGAATCAACATTGGCAGCTTTTGCTTTCCAGCAGCCTGAATTTTGTGCAAAGGAGCAGAGTAATCTTCCTTTTACCAAGGGCTTTTTCGGCTATTTAATGATGTATTAAATTAATATCAAATATCTGTGAGTCTTGGTTGTGGCAGATGGGTTTGGGTGTTGGGTGCTGGATGCATCCTGTTACAGCTGGTCATTTACTGTTTCTCTGACTGGTTGGATGGAGTTGCCATTTGTCTCCTGGGCCCTCTTGCCCCCAACAGTTTATGGTGATGGTGACAAAATTATTACATGATAAATACAGGCATACCTCTGAGATATTGTGGATTCCTGTCCAGATCACTGCAATAAAGCAAATACCGCAATAATGGGAGTTAACTCGAATTTGTTTCTTTCCCAGTGCCTATTAAAGTTATGATTACTGTAGTCTGTTAAGTTTGCAATAGCATTATGACTTTAAAAACAAAGTATATAACTTATTCAAAAATACTTTATTGCTAAAAACAAAAAAGTAGTAATCATTATCTGACAATGCACAGGGTTGGCACAAACCTTCAATTTGTAAAAAAAATGAAGCAAATCAGTATCTGAGAAGCACAGTAAAGTGCAATAAAATGAGGTATGCCTGTATTGTGGTAGATACATAAGCAGAATAAAGGGAACAGCAATTTAAAGAGTCTTAAATACATTCCAAGTTTTTAATCATTTAAGGTACCCACACCCAGGAAGGCGCTAGTGGTAAAGAACCCATCTGCTAATGCAGGAGACAAAAGAGACACAGGTTCAATCCCTGGGCTGGGAAGATCCCTTAGAGGAGGGCATGACAACCCACTCCAGTGTTCTCGTCTGGAGAATCCCCTGGGCAGAGGAGCCTGGAGGGCTACAGTTGCATGTGGTCTCAAGAGTTGGACATGACTTAGTGACTAAACCACCACCAGGATATTTATAGTAATTAATATATTGATTGGCTGAGAGGAGATGACACTTTTGTAATAGTGTCTTCCCATCCAGGAAGGCATATATCATTCCGTTTATTTCAGTCTTCTTTGATGACTCTCGGGTAGTCTGATATGTGAGAGCACAGGTTCTGAAGTCAAGGAGTTCAAGTTCACATTGAGCCATGTATTAACTTGCATGGTAACGAGCAATTGTTTTTCCCAGTGACTGTAATATCTTGGGTGGTCAGCAGTTGTTGAAGAAATGTTTCTTTTGACAGCCAGGGAGAATTAAACGTGAGAGAGGGGCAGAGGGTGAGGCAGTGAGGACAGAGAGAGAGAACTGCCTTTTCTCAGCATTCCTAGCGAAATCCCATGATAGAACTCTGATTGGACCAGAGTAAGTCACTTGACTGCCTCTAACCAGTCACCATAGCCAAGGAAGCCAAACGCTTCTGTTGCTACTGCTGCTAAGTCACGTCAGTCGTGTCCGACTCTGTGCAGCCCCATAGACAGCAGCCCACCAGGCTCCCCCGTCCCTGGGATTCTCCAGGCAAGAACACTGGAGTGGCTTGCCATTTCCTTCTCCAATGCAGGAAAGTGAAAAGTGAAAGTGAAGTCGCTCAGTCATGTCTGACTCTTAGTCGTGTCCGACTCTTAGCGACCCCATGGACTGCAGCCTACCAGGCTCCTCAGTCCATGGGATTTTCCAGGCAAGAGTACAAATGCTTAGCCATATTCATATAAATTCACATTATGTTTTTTTTTAGAACTACTTACCTCCCCAAACAGGAGTCAGTGGCCCCTGGGAAGAAAGAAGGAGTGGGTGGAAGTGGATGTTGCAGAGGCTGTCAAAAGAAACTTTAAAAAGGAATGTTGGACTTGACCAAAATGCCATCTAGGCATCTCTTGAGATGACCATGTATTGATTTTATCTTATTGGTGATGGTGGGTTATATAAATAGATACCCTAATATTAAGGGTGCTTCCCTTAATAAAGAACCTGCCCACCAGGGCAGGAGATGCAAGAGATGCGAGTTTGATCTCTGGGTTGGAAAGATCCCCTGGAGGGGAGGGCATGGCAACCCACTCCAGTATTCTTGCCTAGAGAATCCCATGGACAGAGGAGCCTGGTGGGCTACAGTCCATAGGATCGCAAGGAGTCAGACACGACTGAAGCAACTTAGCACAGCACAGTGTTAGGGTAGAACAAAACCTGCTTAGCTATGCCCTGTGGAAGGACCAGAGGTTCTGGGAGAACCCGCTTGTTTTCCTTTTGCTTCTCTGTTTCCGTCTTTGGCACTGATGTGGCTTTCTCTGTCTCTCCTCGGCCCTCTGATACTGGTATCTTCAGAGTTCTGTCTCTGGCCTCCTGCTCCGAGTGGTCACATGGAAGGTCTCCTCTGAGCTTCCTACTCGTGTATGCCACAGCCTGACCAGCTGCATGGCCCAGAGACAGCTCCAGCTCCCCATGCCCAGCACAAAGCTCAGCAGCCCTCAAAGCCTGCTCAGCGTCTTGTATTCTTGACAGCTCCAGTCAGTCACTCACACCGAAGTCCTTGAACTTCCTCTTGACCCTCCCTTAAAACACGTCTCAGTTGATTTTACAGTCTGTCTTAGCCTTGCATCCATCCCCTCTGTCCCCCACAGTGCCTCTAGTGCAGGCACTCGTCCCCTCTTGTCTGCACGAGTCATTCTCAGACTTGAGTGAGCATCACAGCCACCTGGAGAGCCAGCCAGTCCACGCATTGCTGGGCCCACCCCCAGAGTTTCTGACTGCACAGGTCTGGAATGGCCTGAGGGCGTCCATTTCTAGTAAGTCCAGATGAGGCTGCTGCTGGTGGTTCAGGAACCACACTTGGAGAGCCACCGGGCTGGGTCATTGCAGCAGCTGCTTTCTGGTTTCCGGTCCTCTGGCCTTGATGCCCTTACTCTATCCACACTTCAGCCAGAAAAAAACTAATGTTAATTGCTCAGTCATGTCCACCAGGTCTTTGTGATCCCATGGACTGTAGCCCACCAGGCTTCTCTGTCCATGGAATTCTCCAGGCAGAAGTACTGGAGTGGGTAGCCATTCCCTTCTCCAGGGGATCTCCCCAACCCAGGGATCAAACCTGGGTCGCCTGCATTACAGGCAGATTCTTTACCATCTGAGCTACCAGGGAAGCAGCTAAATACTAATCCAGCAGTGCTACCCAAAGGGGTAGTAAGTCCAAGTTGCTCACCATGGCAAGGCTGTGAGCTGACTCCTTCCTCCCTAGTCAGACTCACCATCCCTACCCACAGACCCACAATGCCTGTGGTTGCCCATGGGAAGTCCGTTCTTTGCCATTCCTTTTGATCCTCCATAGCCCTGAAATTTTCACCCGTCGCATCCTCACGCCACCTTTTTCACTGAGCTCTCCTGTGATTTCCTGGAATTCTGCCTGAATTCCCAGCAGGAGCTTAATGCATCTTTCCTGAGTTCCCATAGCACCCCGCAGGTACCTCTGGCTTATTTCTTATCACCATTATTGAATTGTTTGCCTAGTGCTGTGCTCTCAGATGAAGGTACTTAATGCCTTGAGTACAAAGAGGTAAGAGCCCCAGGGCAGAAGGCGCAAGTGGGCAGAGCTTCAGAGCAAGAACAGGAAGGGGGCCTTGCGCTTCCTTTCCTCTGTTGGACAGGAGTGTGTTCTTCAGCCTGCTCTCCAGCCAAAAGAAGAGGAAGATGTGTGGGAATCCAAGATAGGCTGTGAGTTTGAACCACCTTTTTAAAGAAATGTACTTTGAGTAGAAAATGGTCTTTGGAGACTTATCTTTTGCTGTGCTTGGGAGTTTTCTGGTTTTTCCTCCCCCAGAGAACACATTCATTTTCTGCCCATTTCTGACTCTCTGGGTTTCTGGGAGGAGGAGGAGAGTGCTGCCTTGGATGCCCTTCCTCAGCTCAGCCACACGCCCATGAAGAGGTCACCCCCACCCTCACAATGTTCCCCTGTCGTCCTCTCTAAATCTTAAGAAGTACTGCTTTTTAAAAAGAAGTAAGGCTGTGGGTGTTGGCATCTTGACTTCTGATGGAAGTCAGTGTGGAGCCACAGGGACTGCCCCTGCCCTAGACGTGTGCACCTTCATTAGATAAAGAGAGGAGCGAAGGGCTGGGGGTGGAGGCTAGGGGTGCTTTCAAGATTTGCTCTGCTGGACTCGGGGTCAACTGTCCATGTGCTGAGCTCCTAAAAATGTTGAGTTTCTCATCATATAGTGCTTTACCTACAATGTGAACTGTGCATATGATGAATAACTATTTGGAAATCATTGTTTTTTGCCAACGAAGTAAAATTCCTTTCCGAACAAAAGTGGACATTTTGTGGGTGGCTTCTCAAGAGTTTGTTACCTTTAATGGGATTTGTTGAAGTGGGATAAGCTTTTAAATGGGAGTCAGCACTCCACGCGGAAAAGGCAATGGCACCCCACTCCAGTACTCTTGGCTGGAAAATCCCATGGACAGAGGAGCCTGGTAGGCTGCAGTCTATGGGGTCGCAAAGAGTCGGACACGACTGAGCAACTTCACTTTCACTTTTCACTTTCATGCATTGGAGAAGGAAATGGCAACCCACTCCAGTGTTCTTGCCTGGAGAATCCCAGGGATGGTGGAGCCTATGGGGTTGCACAGAGTCGGACACAAGTGAAGTGACTTAGCAGCAGCAGCAGCACTCCACGCAGACCCATCACCCCCAACAACCATGCAGCCCGTGGACTGAGGGTCTGACCGTGACAGTTCATCAAGCACAGGGGCCCCGACATACCAGAGTCAGGAGAATGGGCATGATTTGGTTCTGGTGTGGTGCCAGTGGTGGCTGAAAATCCAGTTTTGTTTCATGGGCCCCCGGGGGCCTAGTGTGAGATTTTCCTGGAGCCAAGGAGGGAGGCTCCTGGTTCTTTAAGGTGGTTCTAGGTTTTCAATGATGAAACTGAGGACAGAGGCAGCCTGCATAATTGAAATCCATAGGATATCTCTGAAACTCATATTTAGCAGATGGTTTCTGTTTTCTTGCCATCAAATCTATTTACCAGAACCGCTGACCACGTAGCGGAACTGACTGATTTGAATTCCGTCTCTCCCCAGTTTCCCCCTCCTTCATTTAATGTTAAGGAGAAGGCATATAGCGGGATGGAAGGGCCTCAGAAAGGCTTGGATTTTTCCACAGGCTGAGTAATTGCCTTCTGAACAGTCAGAGATCAACGGTTTTCTGCTTGTCCTCTATTTTACACATGTGATTTTAAATGCTTGAAGTCATCTGGCTGTTTCTATTATCAGGAATATCTCTAATAAAAGGAAGGAAGTTGCTTGAGGGATGTCACGTTTTGTGGTTGCCTTAAAATTCCTCTATTCTCCAAGTCAGGCCCTGAATCTGACCTTTAGAATCTGGGAATGGTGTTCTGTTGACACACAGGCTGGGCCTGTGATGCTGCAGCTGAATTGCTAGCTTAGTAAGAAGTCTGGTGCCTTGATTCTTGCACGGCATGTATGATGCAAAGCCTTTTGATGTAAATATGATATTGAAGTGTAATTAGGATTTTTTCCCTCTAAGCTCAATTCTCTCTAAGGCTTCATTGTGCTATGCTAGCCGCCTTCCTGTCCTCACCATTTCATGAATTGTATTGTAGACCTTTCTCTACACGCCCCACCCAGCTTTTAACACGTAGTCTGTTTCAAACTGAGTTCTGATGGCTGTAGATGAAATGACTTAATTATTTAATTTCTCTCTTTCATCTGGTATTTCTGGGGAATGCAGTGGTTTCTCCATCAGACTATGCTGGCCACATTTTCCATGGGTTGTATCTCCTGGCTTTTGGGATGCCTTCTGCCCGTATTTTTAACTTTCTCTGAAGCACCGTTCCAGTGCTAGCCAGAGGGTGGTTCTGTCCTTTGTCACTGCGGTGTTTTCCAGGCATGGTGGGATATGTCCTCCTCTCTCCCCTTGCCAGGAAGGCTCACTGAGTGTAGTAGCAATTCTTCTTAAGAGAAGCCTTGTCAGAAACAGAGACAGTGGAGAATGGACAGGGCAGGGATGGGGGTGGCGGAATTGTAAGACCCAGGGCTGGGGAGCCCATCACTGTGTCTAGATATAGATCACATCAGATCAGATCAGTCGCTCAGTCGTGTCTGACTCTTTGCGACCCCATGAATCGCAGCACGCCAGGCCTCCCTGTCCATCACCAACTCCCACAGTTCACTCAGACTCACGTCCATCGAGTCAGTGATGCCATCCAGCCATCTCATCCTCTGTCGTCCCCTTCTCCTCCTGCCCCCAATCCCTCCCAGCATCAGAGTCTTTTCCAATGAGTCAACTCTTCCCATGAGGTGGCCAAAGTACTGGAGTTTCAGCTTTAGCATCATTCCTTCCAAAGAAATCCCAGGGCTGATCTCCTTCAGAATGGACTGGTTGGATCTCCTTGCAGTCCAAGGGACTCTCAAGAGTCTTCTCCAACACCACAGTTCAAAAGCATCAATTCTTTGGCGCTCAGCCTTCTTCACAGTCCAACTCTCACAACCATATATGACCACAAGAAAAACCATAGCCTTGACTAGACTAACCTAGATAAACATGTAAATAAGACCATAACCTTCCTTCCACAAAAGGCGGGTATGGGCGTTAATCTCAAATCCAGCCCTCAAGTGAGCTGACTAACCTGTCTGGAGTTTGCATTTCTCTAGCTTTAAGGAAATGAGATTGCTGTGCCTGTTACAGGGGATGATATCCATCGCGAGTGGGCCCTCAATTCCCTCTTGTCTTACTAGGGCACAGAGCAGTTATTTACCTTGAGCAAGGTCCCCCGAGTTCCAGACCCATTTCCTAGCATTGCATTTTACCAAGTTTCAGGAAAACTCTATCCATATTCTGAGGAATTTTAAATACAGCATCTTATTTTCCCAAATAAAGACTTTACTAGGGGAAAAAAGTATATGTGTTCTTATTTGCATAGTGACTACTTGCTCAGTTAACCCCCAAATAGGTTTTTCCCATAAAATTAAATGTATTTTAAATTTATTTTTTGGTATTTAAGATAGCAACAAACCAGAAAGTGTAATTCAGTAAACACCTATGTCCTCAGTATTCACTGCTTTAAAAAAAAATTAATGATGAATAATACTTGAGGTCTCTGAATATACCCCTTCTTCACTAGCAGGCCCACTTTTCAACTGGGAATTTAGAAGCATTTCTTTGTCCTGTTACAGTCTTAAGCTTATACTCAGTATTGTTTTAAATATTTTAAAAGCTTAAGCAGGATTCTGTGGTCTGTATTCTTCTACGACATTTTTTTACATGATAGCTGTGAGATTCCTTCGTTTTGAAAGGGTGGCTTTAGTTGTTTAATTTTCACTGTCATATAATTTCCAATGTATGAATATTTCTCAACAGAAGCTTTTTGGTGATGGATATTAATGAATGTGGATTAGGCTGTTTCCAAAAATTGGTTCTAAATCTGCTCCAAATGTTCTTATAAATGTCCTTCATCAAGCTTAGAGATCCATTCATGTAGTAGGTGGGTGATGGGTCACACATTCGCTTCACCTTTACTAGAAATCTCCAGAATGTTTTTCAGAGTGGCTGAACCGTTTTACTCTCCCGGCAACAATGTATGAGCTCCCATGGGTCTCCTTCTTGCCCGTGCTCCACAGTGTTTCACTTCTTAATTCTACTGTTCTGTTGACCAAAACAACAGCTGATTGTGACATGGTTCAGTTCAGTTCAGTGCAGTCACTCAGTCGTGTCCAACTCTTTGCGACCCCAGGAACTGCAGCACGCCAGGCCTCCCTGTCCATCACCAACTCCAGGAGTCCACACAAACCCATGTCCATCGAGTCAGTGATGCCCTCCAGCCATCTCATCCTCTGTTGTCCCCTCCTCCTCCTGCCCCCAATCCCTCCCAGCATCAGAGTTTTATCTCATTGTAATTTGAAATTTTTCTTTTCCTGATTACTAAATGTTGAGCGTCTCTTCATACTTGTATTTCCTGTTTTGTGCCTTTCTGTTTCAAATCTTTTGCCCAACTTTCTTTCTGTTTGTGTGTTTATCGCTTTTAAGGATTTTGTTATGTTCTGGTTACTAATACTTGTTGGTTTCCTATACTGTAGATGTCATTTCTCAAACTAGCACCTATCTTTTTTTCTGTTTTATTAAAGTGTTTTTTGCTTTTACTTTTGGTGAATAGGAGGTTTAAATTTTAAAGCCAGATGGATCTTTTCTTTTATGGCTGTATATTTTGATAGTAGACATTTATATGTCTGCATTTTTGTGATAAAACCTTATACTGCCAAATTAATATTCCAAACAGCAGAGCATAAAATACAAAGTTGGTAGATCTGTCACCGACTGTGAATATCTCATGACTATGAGTAATCTTCCATATATATAACGTGTGTGTGTGTAACAAAAAAAGACTATGACATTTTTTATTTTGATTCTAATTTAGGGATACCGTTGGTGTTTAGTCACTAAGTCGTGTCCGACCGTTTACAGCCCTGTGGACCGTAGCCCACCAGGATCCCCTGTCCGTGGGATTTCCCAGGCAAGAATACTGGAGTGGGCTGCCGTTTCCTTCTCCAGGGGATCTTTCTGACCCAGAGATCGAACCCACATCTGCTGCTTGACAAGTGGATTCTTTACCACTGAGCCACCAGGGATACTATTAGGGTGGCAGAATCATCAAATGTGAAGGACTGTATCTTCCTCTTACCTAAGTGGTCATCTTGTATCTGGAAAAAACCCTGTGGGTGTCTGGGTTCAAGCATGATGACTGAGTCTGGGTAGGCTTTGGTGCCTTCCGCCAACTAAGTACTCTATTGATATCTGTTGCATAATGAATATGTAAGAGCATCTGAAGTTAACAACAGATGTGTCTGCTTGGAAGAATAGACTAGTGGTTCTCAAATCTGGTTGCCATTGAGATTAATGCACGGGCCCCATCCTTAGAGATGCTAAGTCTCTTGGTTTGAAGTAGGACCCAGGCACTAATATATTTTAAAAGTTCTTCAGTTACTTCTAATAGGAAGTCCAGGTTGAGAGCTTCAGCTCAGAGAACTGGAGGCAGAAAGGGCAGGGGAGGAATGAGACCACCTACTGGGCTCAGAAAGGTCCACGAGGCAGTGGAACGTGGCTCGAATCAAAGCACAGTGAAGGCTGGAGGTCGGTGTGAGGTCAGGCTGATCATCAGGGCCTGTGGCTGAAAAGAGACAGAAGGAGCAAAGAAGCATTCTGCATGTTTGGAGGACAGTGGGCCAGGGAAGGGAGGTACGACAAGCCAGGGGTTCCCAGTCTGGGGCAGGGCTGGACTTGTGGACCCTGCAGCACTGGTGCCTTTCTGACCAGAAGCCAGAGGGCAGCCCTCGGTTCATTTAAAAGGCACAAGTCAAATACAACCTTTGGCTTCCCATAGGTCAGAGGAGTAAAAAAAGACATTTGGCCTGGGAATAGAGTGAACTCAGGGGTTCCCTTTCAGTTCAGTTCAGTTCACTTGCTCAGTTGTATCAGACTCTTTGCGACCCCATGGACTGCAGCACCCCAGGCCTCCCTGTCCATCGCCAACTCCCTGAGTTTACTCAAACTCATGTCCATTGAGTCGGTGATGCCATCCAACCATCTCAACCTGTTGTCCCCTTCTCCTCCTGCCTTCAGTCTTTTCCAGCATCAGTCTTTTCCAATGAGTCAGTTCTTCGCATCAGGTGGCCAAAGTATTGGAGCTTCAGCTTCAACATCAGTCCTTCCAATGAATATTCAGGGTTGACTTCCTTTAGGGTGGACTAGTTGGATCTCCTTGCAGTCCAAGGGATTCTCAAGAGTCTTCTCCAACACCATAGTTCAAACGCATCAATTCTGTGGCACTCAGCCTTCTTTATAATCCAACTCTCACATTCATACATGACTACTGGAAAAACCGTATCTTTGACTAGATGGACTTTTGTTGGCAAAGTAATGTCTCTGCTTTTTAATATGCTGTCTAGGCTGGTCATAACTTTTCTTCCAAGGGGTAAGCATCTTTCAATTTCATGCCTGTAGTCACCATCTGCAGTGATTTTGGAGCCCAGAAAAAATAAAGGGGACCCCTTTAGAGATGTAAATGCTATTTTAAAATTAGAGCCAACAGGGCAGCAGGCAGAATTGATTAAGGGCAGTGAAAAATAAAATGATCTTCACGATGAAGTCCCCTCTTTGTGAAATGAAGTTGGTTTGGCCCTGAGCTGTGTGTGTGTATGCACCTGTGCATGAACACTCAGTCCTCCAGGTGGCGGGGAGGATGGGATTCCCAAGGAGTTGTTGAAGTGGGGAGGATTCAAGCTCTGAGCTTGTTTTGGAAGACAGAAGCGATGGGAAGATCCGTACCCGCCCGAGACGGACACACAACACATTGCTTTTGCTTCTTTATCCCGGCGGCAGCCCTGTTAGCAGCAGCGCAGGCTCCTAGGGTGTGAGCAGGGAATCACCAGGTGCTGGATCCATCTGCAAAACTGGAACAGAGTCCAGAAACCCATAAGAGAAATATGGGGAGTGCAGTCAGAACTGAGGCTTCACAATTTGGAGCACAGTCAAAGAGCAGCACACTGGGAGTCAGGAAAAGTGGAGTCTCAGTCCTGACTCCGTTACTTCAGATCTATGTGGTCTTAGGCAGTTTAGTTCAGTTCCACTCATTTATTGAGCACCAGCCTTGACTGAGCACTTTCTAGATGCTGGGGACAAAACTGTGGGAAAAAAACAATGTCTGTGTCCCTCAAGACACTCATAACCTTTCCCAGGAGAAAGATATTTAAACGAGTAGTAAGGTTAGTGCCCTGAAGCACAGGAGGAGCTGAGCAGAGAGCGTTGAGTCCTGCAGGGGTGCAGCTGGGCCTCGATGGCCTCTGGGGAGTGGGGGGCACGTGAGCGGCCCCTGAGCAGGCGTCAGCTGAGCAGATGTGAGAAGAAGGCCTTTCCAGGTCAGCCACTTGGCCTGAATTCTCTCCTCCTCCTTGTTGGAGGGGAGCTCTAAAACCAGAATCCAAGTTCTTTAACGCAATTCCTGAAGCTACCGAGAACTGTGGATGATGCCTGGGGCAGAGAGTGTGCTATGGTGAAGGCTGGGCCACGTGAATGGCTTTGATTTCTTCCCAGCCTCAGTCTCTCATCTGTTTGCCCTGCACTGGCTGGTTTTCTTCTTGGGCGTTCCCTCTCCTTTGAGATGAGTCCAAGCCGTGCAGGGACTGGGGGTAATTTTTTTTTTCTTGATCATGGTGGTGCATTTTCCCCACTTGTTTTCACTGCTGTAATTCCTACTCATAGCAGTGTCTTTGTGTTTGCGAAATCTCTGTTCTTGACTATCCAGAAAGTGGGAAAACCAAACTTTTCTTTTTTCCTCCCAATTCATAAATCTGATCCTGGTAATTCTCCACTCAAAAGCCTGCTGTGTGGTTGGTGCCTACAGAATCAAAAGGGATTTCCTTTCCAAAATCCTTTTAAGGATCTGACCCCAACATAGCCTTCCCTGTCATGCTCTGTAATCCAGTTTCTCTAGACCCGTGTCGTCTTCCCCACAGGCATCTTTGCATTCTTGCTTCTGTGGGTGCTTTCCTTGTTGCCCATGTCTGGAATTTCCTCTCCCAACCCTGGTCTCTTCTTCTTCCCATCCATGACCCACTTGTTTTCATGAAGCCTTCTTCGATCTTTGTTGTTGTCGTTCAGTTGCTCAATCATGTCCAAGTCTTTACGACCCCATGGACTGCAGCAGGTCAGGCTCCCCTGTCGCTCACTAACTCCCGGAGCTTGCTCAAACTCATCTCCATTAAGTCAGTGATGCCACCCAACCACCTCATCCTCTGTCATCCCCTTCTCCTGCCCTCAATCTTTCCCAGCACCAGAGTCTTTGGTCTCCCCACCTTCAAAGCCAGAAAGATGATCTCGTTCCTCTCAACCTCAAAGCCTGAGGCGAAATGTCTACCAATCAGAATTCTGTACCTCACTGAACTTTCCAACAAAAGCCAATGATAGAAAGGGGCACATCAGCCAAGTCTGAAAGAGTATCTCTCTCACAGACCCTCTCGGAATGAAAAGGTATACTCCCAGTTGCATATAACCTAGGTTACTGGCTTGATTTCAGCCAAAGTGAAAGTATTTACACCATGGTGGTTGGTTTAGTTGCTAAGTCGTTTCCGACTCTTGCGACCCCATGGACTGTAGCCCACCAGGCTCCTCTGTCCATGGGATTTTCCAGGCAAGAATACTGGAGTGGATTGCCATTTCCATAGAATCAGCAAATGCTACAAAATAGGACTTTTCTTTTTTCCTGAAGAGCCAACTCATCTGAGTGTGAACTGGTGACCCTGCTACGTGTCTACATGTATGTGTGTAAGTGTGCACTCACATCTGTGCACATGTGTATTTGACACACTGTTAATATTGGACCCTTAGGAGTGCACCATCGGCCAGCAGAGCTTCCTCGTGAGGCTGAGGGGAGAGCTCGTGGCCGAGGTGGCTAGGAAGTGTGTCTCTCCTCTCCTCCTCCTCTCCTCTCCAGAGCTGGAATTGTAATACCCATGACCTCAACTCCTTGCTTCTGTGTCCTTGGCAAATGTGGTGACTTCCTGGAATCCGAGCTAATATGCTAATTGAGGATCTGCAGTCACTTACAGTCCAATCTCCGACGTAGAGAATCTTGGCTCAGCTACACAGACCTCAGCTACAGAAGCGGAGGCCTCCAGGCTGGTGCCAAGGGCAACCTGTGTTCCTAGGGAGGTGGCCCAGGGACATGGGGCTGGGGGTGGGGCTGGATGGAGATGGGAGAGAGAGGCCTTGGAGGGGGCTCGGCAACGCTGCCAGGCTCGGCCTCAGGTGCCAGCCTCCAGCCGACCTGGGTCAGGTTGAGGTTACCATGCTGGATGCAGGCAGGGAACTCTTGTGGCTCTGGAGAAAGCTGGAGGGCCTTTCCTATCTGACAGCAGGAAAAAGATCTTCTAGGTTGAGGGTTGCTCAGTGGCCACCGCCTGCCTCCTGCCAAGGTCGCTCACACAAAAGGGCTCAGCTCAGGGCTGGGGGCCATGGGGCTCCCACAGTCATCACGTGCTTTCCTGGCAGAGTTGAGGATGGCCCATTCAATGACCTCATGCACATCTTGGTTCCTTCAGAGTATGTAGGCGTGTGTCCGTTTAGGGGGCAGTCTCTGCTCTTCTCTCAATCCCTTAGCCTTCCAACGTGAGTCATTTTTTACTTTATTCCTTTTAAACTCTTGTTGATTTCTCACTTTATCTTCCGTCCCTGGGCGTCCCTCGTCAGGGCCAGTTTTGCTGGAGCAACCACAGGAGGCCTTGTTGGGGGGGCGGGTTAGGGGTGGGGGTGCCTGTGTGTGGTAGAGACAGTCTACCCAGCAGACATCACAGAGAGCGCAGAGGTAGCTTAGGTTATCAGTCAGATCCATCTGTCTGTACCAAGTTGGTTTCGCTTCTTAATCATTAACTTTTTAGTAGAATTCTGGCAGTTGCACTATTTTTGAAGAGGCATGTGTGTTTCAGACCAAAAACAAGCAAAAGTGCTCTTAGGGTGAAGCTGCATGGGGGCCAGAGTTCCAGTGATAGAGGAAGCCTGGTGATGCTCCTCTCCCAGTGGAATTCGGGGGCTGCACACGTGTGCTGAGCACGGGTATCAGTATAGATGCCTTGCAGGATGTAGCTTTGCTTCAGTTCAGTTCAGTCACTCAACCATGTCTGACTCTTTGCGACCCCATGGACTGCAGAATGTTGGCAGTTCATGGTCAGGTGTTGGAGAAGATTCACACCATGCCCACTGAAAGTTAAAGGGTGAGAAAGGGAAGTATTTAGTCTTCAAAGTCTAATTTAAAGAAAGTTTTACCTTTATAATTTACCTGATAAAGCCTTCTCTGACCCTCGGGTCCCTGTGGTGTCTCTGGTCCTGTGAACTCTGAAGGTGTCCCATCCGACTCATGGGGGCCAACCTAGTGTGTTGATTGCAGGAAAAGCTGCTAAGCAGAGGCAGAATGACTGCAGCCTCTTAGAGAAAAACAAATCTGAATCCATGGAGGTGAGGCAGAACCTTCAGTCCACTAGTTTAAAATGAAGATACGTATCTGGTCTCTGCTTGCAGCCAAAGGCAATTAGATGGTGTGGGCCAGTGAACACCTAAGCTCATTCCTGGAGTCGTGGGGCAGAGTTCAGCTTCTTGTGGTCATGGTGTGGGGTTGCTCAGTTTATTTGAGGAAGTACAACTGAAATGAATAATTTAGTCATGATCAACACAGATAAGAGTGAGCTGTTTATTCCTTATATTAAAACATGAAGATAAAAAATAAGATTGGGAATAAATATGGAAAAGCTGTTAAAACCATCGAAGTGCTTTAGCTTCCACATATGAGAGAAGTTTTTACTCTTTAGAAATTTCAGAGGAGTAACAACCTGGCATCATGTGCAGCATAGTAGGTGCTCAGTAAATAATCAGAGTTTTTTCTCCCATAGAGTAAAGAATAATAAGTGCTTATTGTAAAAAGCCATACACTTAAAAGAAAAATAACCTGAAATCCCACCACTTAGCATTTGGGGATATATCCTCTCAGACATTTCAAGGCATATAAATGTATGTGTACTTTTACAAAATCAGCTGTATTGTACAGCATGTTTTAGCAACTGTCTCCGTGTCATTAAATTGGATCCTTTTATTTAGTGGCAAAGGAACATGATATAATATCCAGTGTCAGGAAGAATGTGTCAATTCCTGTAGCTTGTGACTGAACACATCTCACGTGCTTTTTTCTTTTATTTTTTAGCAGGTTTCTTCTGCGGAGGTACGCATCGGGCCCATGAGATTGACACAGGATCCTATCCAGGTACACCTCTGTTCCTCTTAGAGGCTCGGTTTGCAGAGCAAGTAGTTATAGGAGCCCCATCTCAGGGGCTCGCCTCATCTACAGCAGATGCCACCCTTGCTCTGAGATGCACACCCAGGCATCCATACATGGGGGAGGGTGTGTGTGTGTGTCTGTGTGTGTGTCGGTATGCAAACGCTTGTTTTTATTAATGTCATACTTGACATATCAGATTGTTTCCTTGAATAAAACACTGCCCCATTTGGAGTATAATATAATAGGTAAATTGATTGCATGGTGGGTTGTAGGGAACTACAATGCTTCACCAAAAAACATGTCTATTCTACATGCCACTCCTGCAGCTGGACAGAGAAGGAGCCATGAGCGGCAAAGGGCAGGCTTTGCCATGAGCCGCAGCTGGATGGGAACCCTGGTTCTGCCCTTTCCAGCTGTGTGACCTTGGATGTGTTGCTTCACTTCTCTACCCAGTAAAGAAGTCTGTAAAGTGGAGATGGTGATGCCTACCTCTTAGGAAATTATGAGCTTCCTAAGTTCAATAAAGTGCTTGGGACACTGCCTGGCAGCGGAAGGTGCTCAGGGGTGGTAGCTGTTGTCCTGTGTGTCTTGGGCCAGGCAGCCTACTGGGCTCTTAGACAGCAAGGCTACCATCTACAGGGAGAGAAGGGCCAGCACCTGCGCACTAACTTCCCTCTAACTGTGACAGCGACTGTGTCCTCCCCACAGCCCCTCCAGCTTCACGGGCGCCCTGTGGGAAACAGGCCTGAGAGGGGTGTGTTAAGTCCTCATCTGTGTCTGCATCTCCCTGGTAAGGCCTACGTGGGCCACCTTTCTCCTTGTGAAGCTGTCGCTTTTTAGCACCAGTTTGTTCTGCACTTCGGACAAGTAAAGATGCAGGAAACACGTAAACAAACCAATTAACATGTAGATGAAAGTGAAAAACCAACCAGAGAAATGTGCTGTTTGATTTATGAGCAATTGGAAAAGAAAATAATTTAGTGTTTCTTGGAAAAGGAAATGCAAATCTGGGGCAGGGGGAGTGAAACAAGACATTTAAGCTTGGGAAAATTGGATGAAACAAATTTAGGAGCAGAGAGAGAGGGAGTGAGAATTTATTAAAATAAACATAAGCCCCAACTATTTATATAGAATACAAACAAGTGGAAAATTCCAGTATTCATCCTAGGGGCATGGGACTTTGTAGTCCATTTTGAATAAAGGCAGTGACAAAGGTTCTGGTGTCAGTATTTATTCCCAAAGTAATATCCAGGCTCTTTCTTGGAATTTTTGTGGTTTCAGATCAGTTAATTTAATTTACCTTCATTTTCTACCCTGTGCTGTACTGGCAAAGAATGCTCATGATAAGGACATCTCATTCTTTTAAAATACTGTTATTTTTGTTATGTTTGTTAAAATGTAAAGTGTTTCAAATATTCATAAAAGTACATGTGTATCCTCATACCTACTTTTATCAAATATGCAAATTTTATCAAGTATGATAAGTTTATTTTATCAAGGATGTCCTATTTGTTTGAGCTCATTTTAGAAACAAGAGATTACAGATACTTTATAAACTCTATTTTTTCCCTTTGCCCTCCTCTCTCTTCCTTAAAAGTAACCACTATTTGGAGATTGATTATGATAGGTATTTGTATATTTCTTCTGCATATCTATGTATCCATTAACACTTTGTTTTGAATACCTTAAATTTTATTTGAAAAGCATCAGGCAGTAGTCATCATTTTGAAATTTTTCTTCATCATTTAGTGTGATACCTAAGAATCTATCGCCTAATCTAAGGTAACAAAGATTTACTCCTTTGTTTTCTTCCGAGAGTTTTATAATTTTCCCTCTTATAGTTAGCTCTATGATCCATTTTTACTTAATGTTTGTGTATGGTGTGAGGTAGGGCTTCATTCTTTTGCATATGGATGTCTGGTTGTGCTGCAGCATTTGTTAAAAAGAATATTCCTTCCGCCATGGAGTTGTCTTGGTACCTTTTCCTAAAATCATATGGCTTTAATTGTGAGGGTTTATTTCTGGATTCTCACGTCTATTTCATTGATATATGTCTGTACACACTGCCTTGATTTCTGTAGCTTTGAAGTATGAATCCCCTTTCTTATTTTTTAAGATTGTTTTTGCTGAGTCCCTTGCATCTTCATACCATTTTCAAGACCAGCTTGTTAATTTGGGGAGGGGAGGACCAGCTGGGATTTTGATAGTGATTGCAATAAATCTGTAGATCAGTTTGGGGACTAATGCTATATTAACCATTTTGTCTTCTAATCCATTAATATGTTTTTCCATTTATTTAGATTTTCTTTAATTTTTTCATCACTGTCTTGTAGTTTTTAGTGAATGTGTTTCCTATTCCTGTTACATTTATTCCTGAAATATTTTATTTACTTGGTACTATGGCAAGTGGAATTGTTTCCTTACTTTCATTTTGAGTTGTTCATTGCTAATGTATAGAAACAAAATTTACTTTTGTATATTGATCTTGTACCTTGCAATCTTGCTGAACTTACTAGCTTTTACATTTTTATGAGTTTTTTAAGATTTTCTATATACAAAATCACATCATTACTACTTTCTTCCCAATCTGAATGCCTTTTACTATTTGCCTAATGTCCTCTTGAACCTTCAAAATAAGTGTATATAGTTTTATAAGATATATCCAGATCTGTGTTTAGTTTTGTAAGATATATCCAGATCTTTTCTTAAAGCTGTACCATTTTACACTCCTATAAGCAATGTGAGTTCTGATTACTCCAAATCCTTGGTAATATATGTTTCAGTTTTCTAATTTTAGCTCATCTACTAGGTGAGTAGTACTGACTTTTGGTAACTTAATTTGCATTTCTCCGTGACTAATAATGTTGGGCCAGTTTTTAATTTGCTGCTTGGCCATTTGAAAAATCTTCTATGAATGTTTGGTTAAGTCTTCGGCTCCTTTTTAGTTGGGTTGACTTTTTTAAAATTACTGCATTGTGGGAATTCTTTACGTATTCTTGTCCAAGTCCTCTGTCAGATTTTGAGAATATTTTCTTCTAAACCGTGGCTCTTCTTTTCATTTTCATAAATTTAGATTTTGAACAAAAATATTAGTTTTGATGTAGCCTAATTTCTCACTCCTTTTATGATTCTGTGTTCTAAGAATCTTTAATACCAGGTTGAAGATTACTTGTTTTCTTCTGGAAACGTTATTGTTAAATTTTCATTTAGATCTATAACTCAAGTTCACTTTTATGTATGGCGTAGTAAAGAGGTTAAGGCCCTTTCCCTCTCCATATTGACCAGATGGTGGTGGTGGTTTAGTTGCTAAGTCATGTCCAACTCTTGGGACCTAATGGACTGTAGCCCTCCAGGCTCCTCTGTCCAGGGGATTCTCCAGGCAAGAATACTGGAGTGACTAGCCATTTCCTCCTCCAGGGAATCTTCCCAACCCAGGAATCAAACCTGGGTGTCCTGCATTGCAGACAAATTCTTTACTGACTGAGCCACCTGGGAAGCCCCATTATTCTAGCTCTATTTGTTGAAATGACTATTTCTTGCTCCACTAAATTATCACTTGATGCCTTTGTTACTGATTCTTTGATACTTGTTGCAACTTGTTTGGCAGCCAGTAAGTAATGTAGCCAGTTATTAAATTTTCCTCACAAAACTTTTAAGAAGATATATATATATCTTTTAAGAAGATCTATTCCTGTTTCTGGAAGACAGGCTTCTGTATCTGTGAAATTAATTCACCTTTATTAATGATGCTATTCAAACCACTTCTATCTTAACTTTTTGTGTTCCATCAGTTCCTATTGTAATGGATATGTCCATAGTTTTTTAAATATTTTCTGATGTTTCAAATCTGCCATGTTAATCTGTATCCAAGTTCTAGATTTGTGTATGTTCTTGGTAACTCTTGTTTTATATATTGTCCCTCTTTAAACTTCTACCTTAATTTATATTTTATTTATTGGTAATATGGTTGGACCAGCTTTCTTTAGTTAATATTTCCTGATATATCTTTTTCTATCTTTTCACTGTCAGTTTTATTTATAACTTTATGTTAAATATCCCTTTTATGCGGAACACATAGTTTTATTTTTCTAAAACCTATTCTGATAAACTAACTTTAATAAGTAAGTTTAATCTGGTTACATTGAGTGTGCTTACTGATATAATTAGTCTTCTTTTGTATTTTCTATTTTATTACCCTTTTCCCCTTGTTTCTACTTTTTGTTAAAATGGTTTTCAGAATTACCTTTTTCTGTCTCTGTTTTAGAAGGTTTAAGTTAGGCTCCTACTTTAGCTGTTTTCCTTAAATTATTTTTAATATGTTTGCTTAGCAGTCAAATTTTGTAACAAAGTCTATATTTCTGTCCTCTGAAGTATGATGTAGTCCTTTGCAGTATTTAAATATTCTATAATAGCCTCAGTTGTCTGTAATTTTTGACTGACATTTGGTATATTAAAGCACAATAAAACATTTTAAATTTGTGCTCATAAGCTAAGAAATATAGTAACTAATAAAATCAATGCTGTGACTCCATCAGCCAGCGTAAGAGGTGGGATGTTTTCAGTGGTACCATGTACCTGCCTGGTTCCTGTCCCATGAGTTTGGGCCCTGTGACAGCAGCTAAAAGTAGTCAAGAGTCCCTCTCTGAATGAGGGGTGGAATAATTAAGAACACTCTTTTTTAAAAAATAAGCTCAACTTAGAACCAAAGATGCCTTTACTCCTGGATCTCATTCAAGCATAATTTTAGGCACTGATCCATCCAGTTCGAGTCCATATGCTCAAGACTCCACAGCAGGTGTTGTCGGAAGGGAGCCACAGAAAGACCCCTGACCGCCCAGGGAGTCTGGCTGGTTTTTTTATTATCTTTTACATTCTCACTGGAAGGGCAGGGATATCTAATCAAGTGTTCTTGTGCTTCTGATACTGTCATTGCAACCGTCTTAGAAAGGGCCTAGAACCTTAGTTTTTACATTTTATTTTTTGGAGAAAAAAAATACCTGCTCTGTAATTTCACTGCCTTGCTGAAAATGTTAACTGTGTCAGCCGGAGCCCATAGGACTTGGGAGCAACTTACTTGACAAGCATATTCCAGGATGTGGTTGCTTTGGAGGGTGCTTTTCTGAGGTCACTGGGGGGATTTGCTCCCATGTGGTGGCCAGGCAGTGTGATGTGGGCTGATGGAGCGCTGTTGGGGTGGAGTGGGTGGATGTGCCTTGCCAAGTTGTAGAGGACAGCTCTCCTGGGTGAGTGCCTGTGACTCACGGCAGGGCATATTTTCCAGTCTTAGCAAAAAAGAAAAGTAGGGGGAATATTATGAGGCAATAGATTTTTATCAACTGGTGCCATCTGGAAACCAAGAGGCCCTTCCTTCATCAATGCCTGGAGCGTATTCACTTTCCATTGTGTGGAATTATTTCTGCTTAGGCTGTTGCCGCCCCCACCCCTCAGACTGAGCCTTCCAGCTCGCCTTGGAAGCAGATCCTGACTGCTGTGACCTGAGCACTCTCCCAGCAAGACAGCAGTTTCCTTTAAAACTTATACTTCCATATTGTGTGGACATGGATTTTATTTTTTTCCCCCTGGAACAATTATATATTGGAGACTTTATCTGGCAATCCTTTGGCCTTGTGGGAAGCTGATCTTGACACATTAAGTGATGGAGTGATGGAAATGTTCAGATTCAGTAGCTCCCTGTGGTCAGCGTCTTCTCTCCTGTCTGTCCTGATTGCTGGCACCAAGTCGTGTTCTCTACCCAACCAGTTTCATGGAACCACAGAGTGGTTAGGGATTTTAGATGTTAGGGTCCAATATTTTAGGGGTAAAAACAGAGCATGTTACTTATGATTATATAAGCTTGAGGGTCAGGTCAACCACAGTTCAGATCTTGTTAGCTGCTGACTTGGGTGTGTGTCTTAACCATTCCAGACCTCAGTTCCCACATCTGTAAGTGGGGATGATGCCTACCTCCAGAGAAAGATTTGTGAAAGGGTTACTAAATGAAGCAGTGTATTTAAAGTCCTTTTATTATCATGGCTGACCCTTAAATTCTCTTCAAACTATAGCTACTTGAAAAAGCCCTCACTTTGCATAGTTCCAGTATACACAAATTTCAGAGTTTAGTCAACATCAGATAACCAAAAAGATGTATTAAACAAGTTATATGAGCATCACGTTCCTAGGGACATTTAAGGAAAGCTCCCAAACTATTGTCTCCAAATAAATCGACCCCACCTGTGATCACATTGGCCAGTTGTTCAGTGACCACTTACACACGTGGTCTACTCTTAGGAGCTCCTTGTTCCCTGGCTTTTGCTTAAAGCCAAACCAAGTATTCTGAAAATTAGATGTTTAATTGTGAACATTGACAATCCATTTGGAGACATGTAGGAAGCAACAGTTAGAACTGGACATGGAACAACAGACTGGTTCCAAATAGGAAAAGGAGTACATCAAGGCTGTATATTGTCACCCTGCTTATTTAACTTCTATGCAGAGTACATCATGAGAAGCGCTGGACTGGAAGAAACACAAGCTGGAGTCAAGATTGTTGGGAGAAATATCAATAACCTCAGATATGCAGATGACACCACCCTTATGGCAGAAAGTGAAGAGGAACTAAAACGCCTCTTGATGAAAGTGAAAGTAGAGAGTGAAAAAGTTGGCTTAAAGCCCAGCATTCAGAAAATGAAGATCATGGCATCCGGTCCCATCACTTCATGGGAAATAGATGGGGAAATAGTGTCTGACTTTATTTTCTTGGGCTCCAAAATCACTGCAGATGGTGACTGCAGCCATGAAATTAAAAGATGCTTACTCCTTGGAAGGAAAGTTATGACCAACCTAGATAGCATATTCAAAAGCAGAGACATTACTTTGTCAACAAAGGTTCGTCTAGTCAAGGCTATGGTTTTTCCTGTGGTCATGTATGGATGTGAGAGCTGGACTGTGAAGAAGGCTGAGCGCCGAAGAATTGATGCTTTTGAACTGTGGTGTTGGAGAAGACTCTTGAGAGTCCCTTGGACTGCAAGGAGATCCAACCAGTCCATTCTGAAGGAGATCAGCCCTGGGATTTCTTTGGAAGGACTGATGCTAAAGCTGAAACTCCAGTATTTTGGCCACCTCATGTAAAGAGTTGACTCATTGGAAAAGACTCTGATGCTGGGAGGGATTGGGGGCAGGAGGAGAAGGGGACGACAGAGGATGAGATGGCTGGATGGCATCACTGACTCGATGGGTGTGAGTCTGAGTGAACTCCGAGAGTTGGTGATGGACAGGGAGGCCTGGCGTGCTGCAATTCATGGGGTTGCAAAGAGTCGGACATGACTGAGCGACTGAACTGAACTGAGGCATATCCTTTCTAGAAAGAACACTAATAATGATGAACATGTATACTGTCTGCAAGTTAAAGAAAAGTTAGAGTTTTTTTTTTTTTTTTTCATCTTTTTTGTGATTATATAGTTTCATTCTCATTTAACTGTGAAAGACAGCTTTTTGCTATCCTCAGAAAGATAGTTTTTCAGACCTTCTTGATAAAACATGTCAAAGGAATGGTTATACTACTTCCAACACAGCCCAGGGACATCAGAAAGATTACTGAAGGAGGAGCTGGGGATTACAGGTCTAGCTCTGTGACTGCTTTGACCAGGGAAGTTGCTGCCCTCATCTGTTGAATGGGTGATGGTGGGTTACCCCCAGGGTCCCTTCCTGCCCTGAAAACTCCTGAGAGTCATAGTCCCTGTTCCTGTCATTGCCTCTAGGACACCCCCCAGGTCACCTGTAGTCTGGCTGCTCCCCCTCTGCAACCCCTTACACCAGACCCCCCATACCTATTCTCTGGACCCTGCCCTGGGTTAGCCATTGCTTCATCAATCTGGCTTGGGTTGAAAGATGATTTAAACTTTGCAATTCCAAAAAATGTAGGTAGAAATAGAGGGAGGCCCAGCCTGACGTTCTGAGGTTTTCACTGCTACATTTGAAAAGCCATACCCCAATGGCACAGCAGATGAAAAATCGGCCTGCAATGCAGGAGACACAAGAGACGTGGGTTCAGTCCCAGGGTCAGGAAGATCCCCTGGAGGAAGGCATGGCAACCCACTTCAGTGTTCTTGCCTGGAGAGTCTCCATGGATAGAGGAGCCTGGCGGGGTACAGTCCATGGGGTCACAAAGAGTCAGACACGACTGAGCACACAGAACACACAAGTAGGCTTCACTTTGCACAGTTTCAGTATACACAAACTAGGTTTAACTAATGCCTGGTCACAAAGATTGCAGTCACATTGGTGTTTGAACTGTGATAATTGCATCAAGTTGCTACAAACTTTTCTGATAGTTCTTCAGTCCACAAGTCATTACAGAAATTACAAACGAAGGCAATGGCACCCCACCCCAGTACTCTTGCCTGGAAAATCCCATGGATGGAGGAACCTGGTAGGCTTGTCCATGGGGTCGCTAAGAGTCTGACACAACTGAGCGACTTCACTTTCACTTTTCACTTTCATGAATTGGAGAAGGAAATGGCAACCCACTCCAGTATTCTTGCCTGGAGAATCCCAGGGACAGAGGAGCCTAGTGGGCTGCCGTCTATGGGGTCGCACAGAGTCGGACACAACTGAAGCGACTTAGCAGCAGCAGCAACAGCAGCAGTGTGATCAGAGACAGATGTGCAGCCTGGACGGTGCCCATCTCGAGGCTTGTTTCACAGTCTCTGTTAGAGCAAAGTGTGCCTCTTTATTTCTCTGTGATAACCTACATGACATTACACAAAAGTTGATGATTGCAAGAGGAAGTTAGCCGCCCAAAATGAAAGCATAGTAAAGAAATGGAAGGTAATAATGCTAGACGTGAACGGCAGTGTAAATGGAGTTAGAGGAGAAAGCTGGCTGGCAGGGCTCACACTGCTGCCAGTGAGATATTCCAGGGTGTATCCAGGGGAAGTTAGTCTCAACACAAGTTTATTGAGCTAAGTGAAGAAAGTGGTTGTGACGAAAAGGATGAAATATCACCAATGAAGTGATGCCAACAGAAAACGGCACATTAATTAAAGGAACTCTGGGGACATTTCATGACATTGAAAGGACAGAGGATAAAATGTTGGAAGTTTATCCAAACTTAGGAGTTTATAATTCACCAAGGCATAAAGAAACTCATATAACTTATACAGCTGGAAGAAGGCAAGCACTGTTCAAACTACTCAGTAAGCTGAAAAACTTCTGAGTCTCAGTTTCTAATGTTTCAAAGAAAGTGCACTGAATAAGTGTTAATTTTACATTTTTCATTTCCCTGTACATTTATAACCAATAATAAAGTTTTTGTATGTTTTGACAGAATTTCTAAATGTCATAGAGCAGTAGCTGTGACCATTCTTCATTCAGTTTGCTTCGCGTGGCCGTTTGTATGGCCTGGCGCTACCATCCAGAGTGGGCGCTGCCTGGGTATGTGTTCCGATCCTGGACAAACCCAACTTGGCCAAGACCTGCTCCAGAGGAAGACGTTTCCTCCTTGTCCCAGGCTTCACCACAGGGCTGCTTTCAGTCTTCTTCTCTTTTGCTGTGTTTGCAGTAGCACAGTGAGGTTGGTGTAACAAAACTGCTTCCTTCTTCCCACTCTGCTGCGCATGGCTTCCTTCCCTGGATGCCGTGCCCACGCTCTGGCTAGGTCACTGGCTGGTAGCGCATCGCTCGTGCTTATCTGCTTACCGGAACGTGTCCCCTGCTTGGTCCTGGGGATAGACTCTGGTTGTCTCTGTGAGCTTCTTACTCCCAGTTCTTATATCTTATGCGATAGATCAACAAAAATATTCTTCAAAGGAACGTTCCACATGCTATTTAGAGCAGGTCAGAGTGACTTTACTTTTACTCTATAAATAAAAAGCAATATGCTTCTTTTAATTTTCATTTTTTGGCCACACTTTGTGGCATGTGGGATCTTAGCTCCCTGGTCAGGGATTGAACCTGCGCCCTCTGCATTGGAAGGTGGAGGATCGCCAGGGAAGTCCCAAGTTCGGCTATATGCTTTCGTTAATTATTTTGTAAAAATCATTTTGATCATAAAAATCATTTAATAATCATCCCTTTAAAAATCACTTTAAGGGATTTGCCTCAATGAATGGTCGGTAAACATTTCCACATTGACATGTTTAACAAGAAACTAAATGCTGATACATAAAATGATAAGATTGAAGACGGACTATATCACATAAGGTTTTTTAGGGGTTGAATTCTTTGGTTTGGAGTAACAGTTGCCTTTCACAAAACAGTAAATGAATAAGAAATGTATTCATATATTTTTTCCTCCCAGAATCCAAGGAAGAGTTGAAAGCCATGGTTTTGAAAAGGTGGCAGTGAGCCATTTCTGAGTATTTTGACAGAAGGAATTTGAGGTTCTTCCTTCCATCTGTCTATATTAATGACCCATGGGTCCTAATTCTCAGCCTCTGTGTCTCTGTTCAAATTTCAAATTCCCAAAAACAACATTATTAGCCCAGCTGTGGCCTAGGAGATAGGGGCAGAGAGTATAACTTTGGTTACTTGCGTATGCTGTCTTCCTGGAGAGGATAGAATTTTCCAGATAGGCAGACCTTAATAACAATGTCATGGCTATAGTACTTTAAAATACATGTATATATGGCTGGATGGCATCACTGACTTGATGGATGTGAGTCTCAGTGACCTCCGGGAGTTGGTGATGGACAGGGAGGCCTGGCGTGCTGCGATTCATGGGGTTGCAAAGAGTCGGACACAACTGAGCGACTGATCTGATCTGATCTATTTTTTTAATTGCCATAGATTTTCACTTTGCTTAGGAATTGAATCATTGAAAAGTAGTCTTTCTGAATTAATCTTTTATAAAGGGAAAGAATTTTGAACAGTACCTAGAGAGATTTTTCTAGTGAGTACTTTTATGAATATTCTTGTTTCAGTATGTAGACTTTAATTTTTAATCAGGCAGGGTGAAGCCAACAGAGTAGGAGCGACTGTCATTGAAAGATAGTTTATTCCTCACAGTTCCCGAGAGGAGGGGGCAGGCCATGTGGGACCACAGAGGGAGGAACTGAGGTCGATTGGAGGCAGGGAGTGTGAGGGCCAGAGTGTGGGCAGGAGCTGTGATTACGCTCTCTGTGCGAAGCGGTGAGGCAGGGATGGTAGGGTAGGCAGGTTTGACTGGTTGAATCACTCATGAGACGTGTTGGGCAGAAGGACTGTCCCTAGTTGCCCGGTACCTGGCCCTGGAGTGATTTAGGACAGGTGGATAGTGGTCCAGAGGGTTAGCGAGTGGTAGAGGTGGTAGGAGCGGACTCTGGATTGGTTTGCATACGGAAAATGCATTCCTAGGCAAGTCCTTGGCTTTCTCTAGGCATCGGAGACTTGGCTAGCCCTCAGGGACATCTTTCCAGAGTCAGCAAGGCTCCAGACATCAAAGCATTAGAAATGCAGACGTTAACCTGGCTAAGACTATGCACTCCCAACACAGGGGGCTCAGGCTTGATCTCTGGTCAGGGAACTAGATCCCGCATGCCACGACTAAGAGTTCACATGCCGCCACTTAAGATCCTGAGTGCCGCAACTAAGACCCAACACAGCCAAATAAATTTAAAAAAAAAATTTTAAGGCGTGATTAATACAAGTCCCTACATGTTCAGTTGGTTTGTAAGTTTCCATGTGAAATCCAGCATAACTTCCCAAAGTGGCTACAAGGCATTACACAACGGAGCCCTCTGCCGTGACCTCCACTTCCCGTCCCGTCCACTTCTCTTTGGCCCTCTCCTCTGTCACACTGGCTTCCTTGCAGTTCTTGAACGCATCAGCCCTGCATCCCACTGAAGGGACCAGTGGATCTGTTTCCTCTTTGTGGGATGGTTTATCTTTAGTGATCATTTTGACTTTTCCATTTTCTTTGGGTACCTGCTCATATGTCACTTCCTCAGTGGGGCTTACCCTAAGCACCCTACTTAATACTGCTCCCAGCAGCCTCTACTGTTTCACATAGCACTTACCACCTTCAGCATTCCATATCATTTATTTATTATTCCTGTTGTTTGAGGTCAAGAGGTCATATTTATTTTGTTAGCATACTCTAAGCAATAAAAAATCATGTCTACACCTAGTAGGTGCTCAAGAATATTTGAATAATGACATTATTTTTCCAAAAGTGGAGCACTCCAGTCTTTTAAGGACACGTAAGACATCAGAGATTAGTGCCTGTATCAATGGCCAGTATGGGAATACAGTTAGGCTCTTATTGCATAAGTCAA
The DNA here is from genome assembly GCA_935064755.1 of Tragelaphus eurycerus. NCBI lineage: Eukaryota > Metazoa > Chordata > Mammalia > Artiodactyla > Bovidae > Tragelaphus > Tragelaphus eurycerus. Next base: position 7,866,129 of record CAKXYN010000054.1, on the reverse strand, counting down.
ATGTTGTTGTTTAGTTGCTAAGTCATGTTTGACTCTCTTGTGACCCCGTAGACTATAGACAGTCAGTCTCCTCTGTCCATGAGATTTCCCGGGCAAGAATATTGGAGTGGGTAGCCATTTCCTTCTCTGGGGGATCTTCCTGACCCAGGGGTCAAACTCATGTCTCGTGCATTACAGGTGGACTCTTTACCACTGAGCCACCAGGGAAGCATTAGTCAAATATTGAGGCATAAATGTAGAAAGGAAATATAAAACGTTGAGATTCTTGCTTAGCAATCATTATTCAGCCAGGCCAATGGGGCAAGAGGTTCTGTCACCTTCCCTGACGTTTAGCCTTTGCATATTGAGTTTCTCATGATAATACCACAGCTACATCAAGTTAAAGGCCAGTGACTTTTTGTACAAACCAATTTATTCTACCTGATTTTTTTCACTGTAGCTCCATTGTTAACAGTTCCATTTGAAGGCTTTCTTTTCGCTATCAAGATCCGGAAGGCTGTGTCCCTCACTTCTCTTGGAAGAGCTGCCTCCCACTTCTTTCCAGGAGTAGGTCTATAGCGAAGGTTCTGGGGGATAGCCTGGCCTGAGGACTGACAGACCCTTGCCCACAGTGAGCCATGAAGAAGGGTGGCTGCCTCATGTGTTACTGACATGTGATTTCAAGCCCTGTGCTAAAAGAAAATATCAAAATCATGCTGAAAAACATGATTTCTCTTCTGGAATCATGGTATTTGAGAAAACAGGAAATGATTCAAGCAGTGTAGAACAACTGACATTTATGATGCATTCAGGTGTTAAATGATAAAGGATTATTGAAGAGGCCTAGGTATAAAATGGTATTGTGGTTTTCTCTTTTTAGAAAAGAGTTTTTTTTCTTTAATAGATGCATACAGGTAAAATATGTGGGATTTGCAGCAAACTAATACAGGAGTTGGAAAGTGGGTAGGGAAAGCATTGAGGCCACATTGGCCAGGAGTGGCTTACTGCTGAAACTGGGTGATGGGTCCATGAGAGTCATTATACTGGTATTTTCGTTATTCTGTATATTTTCAGTTTTCATTTAGTGAAGGATTTTTTTAAATGTAGTGGTAATTATTGACCAATTTCTCTTCTTTCTGATTTTAAGTGAAACACATTCACCCTTTCATCATGAAGATTGGTATTGACTATGGGCTTAAAGGACCAGAAACTTCCCTTCTGTTCGTAATTGTTTAAATGAGAACTGAATGGTGAAGAATGTTAAATGCTTATCAGTATCCTGAGATTATTAATATATGTACTTCTTATTCGGTCTGTTGCCTCAACATAGTCTTACTCCAGTTGATAGTAAAAGTCCTCTTGCATTTTATAGAAACCCTGTGCGCAGTCATCCAGTCACTCGGGTACCAAGTGCTGCCCGGGAGAGGGTCACAGCAGGAGCAAGTCAGGCAGATCTTCCCTGCCTCGAACTCAGTTCTAGTGGGGAAGAGAGACCATAAACAAACAAATGAACAAGCTCAGGTGCTGGTGTGGCCATCTCTGGTGTTGTGGCCCCCAGGGGATCTGGATTTCAGAGCCCAGGGAATGATGAGGGCATGTGGGTGGTGGTAAGCACTGCCGTCTTCTTTCCAGGGAGTGGGGCTGCACTTTCCCATGAAGAAAAAAAGGCCTGCTTCCTCACCTTAGCTCCAGTAGCTTCACATTGCATGATTGTTCTTTCCAGATTCAGCAAGTGCTGGGCATTGCAATTAGTTTTTGAGGATGTTTTGAGTTCCCATCCTTTTCGGGTCTGGATAAAGATTTACGTGCTAAGTTTGGAGAGGCGGCCTCTAGGTACCTCAGGCAAACCCCAACTGCCTGACCCCAAATACATGTACATGTGAACCACAGGCTAACCTATGCTGATGAGCCTGTTACCATTTTACTGATCCGTCCATTTGGAGACAGAGCCACTTAGGAAATTATAAATGGGTAGCAACCACCAACAGTGGTGGGGCTTGTCTTCTGTGCTCACTCAGGCCTCCCAGCTAGCTTACATGGCAGTTTTTAGCATAGCTGATATTGGAGAAGCTGTAGGCCGGAGATGCTCTGCCTTGTTCAGACACCCAGGAAGCAGGGGACCAGCTGGGATTTGAACCCAGGGGGCTTCTCTTCAGAGGCTGCATCCTCAACCCGTATCATGTAGGTCTGCTTCCAATCGTCTCTAAGGATGATGACTTCTGTCAAGATCCTCTTTTCTGTGTGTTTCAGGTTTTGCTCATCTTTGCAAAGGAAGATAGTCAGAGTGATGGATTCTGGTGGGCCTGTGACAGAGCCGGTTACAGCTGCAATATTGCTCGGACTCCAGAGTCAGCCCTGGAATGCTTTCTGGATAAACATCATGAGATTATCGTAATCGATCACAGACAGACTCGAAACTTCGATGCAGAAGCAGTGTGCAGGTACCATATTTATGTTAATATATTAGCAAATGTCCACCTAACAGCTTAAAATGAAATTCACATATACATGTCTTTAGTTCCAGCCCAAATGTCTCTAAAATATGTGTTGTTGTTTCTAAGCAGTATATATAGATTTCTACAATGAAAGCTATAGCTCCTCCTATGGCCTTTTCTATTTTTCCACATTTGCATTCCAAAGAATTTAGAGGTGTGAGCTGGGCTCCTCTGAAAACTTTAGGGCGTTTTTTCTCTTGAGTATTGTTCATGTTGCACTTAAAAAAAAAATGAGATTCACACAGTTCTTATTACACAGATATGGTTTGGATTTAAACCAGATATTTTAATCCTAATTATTCTGTCCCAAAATGAACATCAGAAATGTGTGAAATAGACCATTTCTGCCTGCCTGACAACAGATGGGTGGATTTTACAGCAGTCGGGGAGGAAAGGCAGCCACTTTCCAGCAGCAGAAGAATCTCCCAAGGATCCAAAGCTCCTGCTTGTTTACAGAAATGCTTGTACTCTGGGGAGGAAACGCTTGTCTCTTCATAAATAAATGCAGTCATCAGAGTTAGCTCTGGATGAACCCGTCCATTTGGCACAAGTGGAATGCTTTGAAGCTCAATGGGAAGAGGTCACTAATTAAATGCGGGACCAGGACAGACTCCAGTTACAAACAGAATGGGAATTGTCTAGAATATTAGCAAGTGAAATGAAAGGCAGGGAAATGGCTTCTTAGACCTGTTGGTACCCTGACGAGAAATGAGTGCATTTAAGAGAAGCTTCTCCTCATAGGCATCACCTTACTATTCTTTGACTATTTTCAGTTTCCCAAAGAAGAAACTTTCTTAAGGAACCTGTTTTAAAATGTCTTACAGGTCTCAAATAATCCTATCTTCCTGCATAGAAACATTTGCCTGTTTAACTATATAATAAAGTATATCACAAAATATTTGCATATTTTTAGTATGAAGGGAAGAAAGAGTTGTTCAGCCATGTCCAACTGTTTGTGACCCCATGGACTTTAGCTTGGCAGGCTCCTCAGTCCATGAAATTCTTCAGGCAAGAATACTGGAGTGGGTTGCCATTCTCTCCTGCAGGGAATCTTCCCGATTCAGGGATCAAACTCGGGTTTCCTGCATTGCAGGCAGACTCCCTACTGTCTGAGTTACCAGGGAAGCCACCAGGGAAGTAATAAGAAATAGATATGTACATGTGTGGAGATATATATATATATATATATATATATATATGTTGTGTGTGTAAAATGATTGTCAGGCTAGAATTGAGTCTCTTATAGCTAAATACATCTGCATTTTCTTGATCTCCACTTACGGTTACATGATTTTTTTAGTAGAATAGCACAATCCTTTGTACATATATAGAATGATATAAGACAGGCTTCAGCTATAAAAAGAAGAAATGAATAGGAAGAATTCTTTTAATTCAGGCAAAGGCACAATTTAGTAGATAAACTTTATAATCTTCCTTGAATATACAGGAAGGTGGTTTTGTTTCCTGTTGAGGGAACTTCTTATCTTAGCTGCACAGAAAAACATTGAAGCATCTGTGCAGTTCGAAAGCCAGGTTACGTCTCTGCTGGTGCGTTTCCAGTTACTGGTCATGTTGATGGAAAGATTCCTGAATGCTGGATTGTGAGCACGTCCTCCCTAAAATGAGAGGAGATCCGTTCCCAGCAGATGTGCATTATTCATTGTCATCGGCAGTCCAGGACCCCTGGCTTTTGAGCTGGATTGGACCTTAGCGTGCTTCTTTGGACCTCGGCCTCACCAGTCCCCGGACTCCCCTTGGTCCTCTCAAGCAGAAAGAGATGTGGGTCCCTTTGGCCACACCTGTTCTGAGTGAGCATGAGCTCCAGCTCAGTTATAACATGTTTCCTCTTGCCTAAGCCCCACCCCTTAGAATGCAGCCCAGCAGACACCCAGACACCTTGAGAGGGTGGAAGAGGCTGAAGGAAAGTGAGGAGGTGCGCAGCAGCTCCCTGGAGATGAGCACACACCTCTGAGATGCTGTCCATTGGTTTCATTAGGTGCTCCTGGTATTTCTGCTGAGAATTCAGTAGAAGGCTCCTAAGTAGGAGATAAGTGTAGTTTCACATGACCAGTCCGTGGTAGGGACAGGGCTTCCCAGGTGGCGCTAGTGGTAAAGAACCTGTCTGCCAATGCAGGAGATGGAAGAGATGTGGTTTTGATCCCTGGGTCAAGAAGATCCCCTGGAGGAGGGCATGGCAACCCACTCCAGTATTCTTGCCAGGAGAATTCCATGGACAGAGGAGCCTGGCGGGCTACAGTCCAGGTGGTCGCCAAGTCGAACATGACTGAAGGGGCATAGCACACACGCACAGGAAGTAATCTGCTGTCCACAGTGAGTTCAGGCCTCTCTTCAAAGGAGCTCATTCAAATACCATTTATCCACAGGGAGACCTGTACTTCCCAGAAAGACAGCAGCTGGCCATTGTCTTGAGCCTTCTCCTCACATGGAGTGAGGTCTCAAGGAACAGACCATGGGAAGGTACATTTTTAGAGGAAGGTGAGGACATTTAGTCACAAGGGTGAAGCAGTATGAGCTGGCTGTCCCTGGGGGAGCACTGGTGTACCCACATTAAAATGGAGAGGAGCAGAAGTGCCAAGAGCTGGAAAGAAATGAATATAAGCTGCTTCACAGATTCCTCAGGGGCAGCCTTGAGCTTTCACTTCTCAGAGTGGATGGTTCCCTCGTGAGGGATCTTGAAATACGGAGAAGCCAGACCATGGAGATGGATCGAAACAGACATGCTTATTGTACGAAGGTTCCAATATGTGGCCCTTTCTTAAGAATTCATTGACTCATGACCCCTGACCAGGCAGGGGTCTAAACTAGAATCTAAACTGTAGCATAGCATAGTTTCCAGGAAGATTCTTGGACTTCAGAATTCTTCTGTATTTTAACCCTGTTAAATTCCTACTACTATTACTACTACTATTAAGTCGCTTCAGTTGTGTCTGACTCTGTGTGACCCCATAGACAGAAGCCCACCAGGTTCCCCCATCCCTGGGATTCTCCAGGCAAGAATACTGGAGTGGGTTGCCATTTCCTTCTCCAATGGATGAAAGTGAAACGTGAAAAGGAAGTCGCTCAGTTGTGTCCGACCCTCAGCGACCCCATGGACTGCAGCCTACCAAGCTCCTCTGCCCATGGGATTTTCCAGGCAAGAGTACTGGAGTGGGGTGCCGTTGCCTTGGTACGACAGACATCATTATAGTAACAGTTACTAACTACATTGATCGTTTCTCAGCCCTAGTTGATGACTCAGCTGTTTAAAGTATTTGAACAAAAATAATAGTACAACCAAAAAATTGTAGTGGTCCTTTGTACAGTTTTTAAAAGACCTTCACCTGCACCTGTGTATCCAGCTGCCTTCTTTTAAGATCAACTTTCTGAACTCTCTATTATTTTAAAAGAACAGGTCCAACTTAATTAGCTCCCCAAGTACAAACTGATAACTAGAGAATTGTCAGACTGCCAGTTTTCTTGCAGAGTGGAATTTCAATCAGAAAACATGGAATTTAAGTGGAATTTGCCAGTTTTTGAAGTAGAACATTGGCAGAAATGACCTACTGGAGAATTGCCCGGGAATTTCGTTTAGATATGTATGCGGGGTGCTTTTTTTTTGTTTGCTTTTTGGGTTTGTTTTTTTTTTTTTTTTAGTAAAACAAAGATCGTCCTGATCCATAAGATCATCTTCCTGTGTTGTCTTCCATGTGTTTTCAGACTCCTTCTTTACAGGGACGTTTGATTTTCTTCCGTTTTCCCTGTGAAGAAGCCCCACAGTCAGTCAGTCACCAGAACGAGGCCACATCGCCTGGTCTGACGTGGCGCTTTCTCCTTTCAGGTCAATCCGGGCTACGAACCCCTCGGAGCACGCAGTGATCCTCGCCGTGGTCTCACAAGCGTAAGCTCACCCCCAGCCCCGCGCTGGGAGCGCTGCTGTTCCTCCTGAAACCTTCTCTGACATAACACGTTCTCCGAGCTAGCGAAGCCAGGGGAGAGGTCTTTGGCCTGACACCAGCAACCTTCAACCTCACTTGGGATTTTCCTTGTTTTGCAAGTTTCTAGAAATATGTAGGCCTTTCTCTTTATCCTCTCTAATTTCTGTTAGCACCTCAGGAAAAGAATGATTACTCACTGTATGCCAGAAATGAGTGGAAAATCTCAGGAGGAGGAGGTCTGAACAGCACGTTGTTCCAGCTTACCTTTTTTCTTTGAAGAAAAGAGATAGGGAAATGCTTGTTTTTTCACTTAAGAAAAAATAAATTATACCATGAGAACTGGCACCCAAGCCACTGCCAGAAAAAGGATGTGCAGTCTCTGTTAGGACCGTTATGTGGCTAGAAGCAGGACGAAGGGATAAATGCCAGTGCTGGAAGGGAAAAAGAGGGCTTGAGCTGTAGGTCGGAGACTGTGGCATGAGAAACCCGTGCTGCGTGTAGGACGTGGCCCACACTTAGAATGAGAGGCCGGGAAGGAGAAAAGCTGCGTGTACAGCCGGTATGATGAGACCCTTTGCCATACCAAAACGTGTTGTAGCCACTTAATGGCCATCACTAGCTTTGGAGAGCATAAGACCTTAATCTGAGCCCAGGACTGACTAGACTTGGCCCCGTTCTGAGAGTTGGCAGAGAATCTGCCCTGGAAGAGCCAACAGGCCAGCAGCTCAGAGTGTCAGTCTCCCTCAGACGGGCCCTACCCAGGGGGAGATTTAAAATATACACTCCAAGGCCATATTGGGACAGTAAGAAATCCTGGCTTCCAAGTCTTGCTCTATCCAAAGACTCCTCCTGACCTGCGACTCCTTGAGTGTCTTGTTAGGAGCTGTGCCTCTTCACTTTGACACCTACCACAGGGTCTGAGGCAAGGAACGTAAAGAAGCTGTCCCACTGGCCTCAGCATCTTGTGGTAACAGGATCCCGAGGGAAAGAGTGAGGGGACTAGCCTTCTCCAGCCTCCTTGCTTGTATTTTATCTCCTGGGGACTGGGAACTCTTAACAGGGTCTTAGAGCCTTGATATGGGTACCAGACCACACAGCATCTGCCCAAGCCTGGCTGATTCCATGGGCCCAAAAACAAAACATTCATTTTTTTCCTGCTCATACAGCAAAAATGTGTACTTGTCCTTGACAAGTAGTGGTTTGTTGTGTCTCGTTATGAGTTTTCACTTTTTTCCCTGTTTTTTAAAGTATTTCATTTATAGAGGAAGTTAATAATGCTTCCCAGGTGGCAGGTAGTGGTAAAGAACCCACCTGGCAATGCAGGAGACGTAAGAAATGTAGGTTCAATCCCTGGGTCAGGAAGATTCCCCTGGAGGAGGAAATGGCGACCAACTACAGTACTCTTGGCTGGGATGTCCCATGGACAGAGGAGCCTGGCAGGTTATATAGTCCATGGGGTCACAAAGAGTCATACACGACTGAAGTGACTCAGGACGCACAGTAATAAAATTAATGCTTCTTGTGCCACCGGCTTGTGAAGTAGGACGTGATTCATACTTCTGGAGCCCGTTTTGTGCCCTACTTATTTATTGACCAGAGAGGGTAGAACCTTGAGTTCCTGAAGACGGGGGAAGAAGAGCTTTTCCCTGTCAGGTGGGATTCAGCCACAGGTGACCAGGCAGATATGCCCTGGAATTTCTGGGCAGGAGAGCTGTCTGCTTCTCCGGCCAATCCCTAGTGTCCCGTTTTTCATCCCCGTTTCTACGGCATGTGCTCCATGTCACTTGCGGGCTGTGTTGGGGACACCATCTCTTATAAAGATGGCAGCAGAGCTTCAGCACGACTTCGTGATCAGCTGACCCCATCCCCACCTTGTACTTAAACTGTAACTCTGAGACCTGGATGCAGGCTCAGTGCAGGAAGCCGCCCCGGGAAATGAGAGCCAGTTGAGTTTTGTCTCCTTCCCCCTCACTTGGCTCTCCTGATGGCTCTCCTCTCCTGTTGGCTCTGGGGCTCTGCGGCCTCTGATGCCAGTTGTCCTCCTGAGAGTTGGGCCCAGCTAGGTCTAGGGGTGGGCGTTGTGCTTCCAGAATGTCTGTGGGTGTCAAAGGGCACAGTGCTCTGCGGGGCGAGCATTGCACATATGTCGTCCCTTGACATGCTGCTCCTGTACACTGGCTCCAACTCTGAGGGGGCCTCTCGTGCGTACCTGTGCTACCGTTCCCACCCACACTGCTGGAGTTCCCTCTACTGTCGCTGCTGTTTTTGCATCCAGAGGCGGATATGGGAGTCTGGCTTCCTGTAAGACAGGTGCCCGCTGCAGGCGTGTGCTGGCCAGGAAGCCACTCTGGGAGCCAGCTCCCTGCTTCCTCCTCACCGTCTCAGCATTTCAGTGTGAGGAGCCCTGGGTGTATCTGTTGAGTGATCACGTTTTCTGCTCTGTGGCAGATCCGGCAACTATGAAGAGGCCTCTGTGCTCCCCCCTTCTGCACGCGGGCTTCAACAGGGTACGTAAAGGACGACCTGGCACCTCCCGCGGGTGCGGCTGTGCGTCTTGTCACAGACATTCGGCCCCAGGACTGGGAGGGAAAGCTGTCCTTGTGGGGGGTGACAAGCGTCTGCTGGCCTTTTTCTCTCATAACTTCATTTATCTTAGCAATGGATATGTAATAGCTAAAAATTTGTCTTACTATATCAGGTCAAAACTCCGTAGTCCCAGAGTAATCCCACTTAAACCAGTTAGCATGGGTGTATGTGATTATCAGTAGTCCCTAGATTGGTGCACAGGGTTCCATGGTCTTCAGGGCCCAGCCAGAGCTTACACTCCAGACACAGGCCCCTGATTCCAACAGCATCTGAGAAACTCCTCATTGAAACCATACTTGTCAGCAAAGAAGAATTCTGAGTGATGGCGCCATGAATAACCCTGATATTCAATTTGAAGATGAAGACTGCTTACTCAAGCAAACTTAACAAGCTCCAGAGGCTTACCAGTAGCTCAGGGGAGGGGCAGTCTGAAGGTTTGATTGGAGGTGAGCCCTTGTGCGTGCAAATGGAAGGCCACGTGATGGAATCAGTTGAGAGGGAAGAAAAAGGGGTGAAGAAAGAGCATCAAAATATGGCTGCTTAAAGGGAATATATTTCATAAGATTAAGGTATTACAGATCCTTACAGAGAAATTGTGGAGGACCTCACTTTATATACAACTTGATTTTTTTTTTAATAACAAGCATCTATTTCTTCTATTAGAAAATAAAAGATTACCCTTTGGAAAAAAAAATAGAGTAGAGATCCACAGCTGACTTAGGCAGCTTGAGGGCTGCTGCTTTAAACCAAAAACAACAGCAAAGAAAAATTCTGTGACAACTACATGAATAACACTGATGCTCAACTAGAAGATGAAGACTGATTAAGGAGACTTACCACCAAACTAGGTAACTAGGTTTACCTGGTGTCTTAGAGTCCCATGATTGGGGTAGTCTGAATGATGCATCCTTTTCCTGCAAAAATAGGAGACTGCCAGAGCTTTGTGAATTATGAGAAGTCCTTTGGGTGCTTTAAGCAATGGGTATTTCACTCTCCTAGGTTCAGAAAGAGACTCCCTCTTTTGTCGTCAATCCCAGAGAAGCAGAAATTGCCCATGGGATGCCATTCTTTTGGGCTTCAGTGTGCTGCTGTGGGGGAGTAATGGTGCTATGTAAAACACCAAAGGGGTTGCCATGGTTCACACGTGTCAGGGTAGAGTGGTTCTGGTCAGCCCCGTCACTCACCCTTGACACCTGCCTCCTGTCCGTCATCACACCTTCAAAGGCTGGCACTCGCTTCTACACGCTCTTCTCGTGTGCGGCTCCGTCTTAATGAGATGGTGCTTCTGAGCTTCCGAATGGAGAGTTGCACGAGGACAATCATCTTAAGAAGTCGTGTTGTGGGAACGTCTTTACTTATTTTCTGAGAAATGACTGGTGTTCATAAATCTGCTGTGGAACGTTGACCACCTCTGCACCCCAGCCCATCTCTGCTCTTCATGTCTGAGGCAGGACCTCTCAGAATATGAGCATGAAGGTCCTCTCCATTACCCAGGAGCAGGTTGGGGAAGGCACAACACACCATGGGTACAGCGATGAGCCCCTGTTGCCATGTGTGCTGTTGAGTGTCCTTTTGAAATTCAGCTTTTAGTACACTGATCCTGCTTCCAACCAACTGTGATGTTCCACACCATCAGTGTGGAGACTGGTGGTGTTTGGAGTGGTGCGTCTTGTCTGGAGGGCTGAGATTGCCTGTCTACTCAGAGAAAAGCTCAGGAGAAACACCTATCCGCTTTGGGTGCAAATGCTACTGAGTAAATTTAGGAGGGTTGATACAATTGTTCCTTTTTATTCTTTTTGTAACCTGTCTGTGCTGCTCTGGGAGGTTTCACTTCTCTATCTAGATACAGTACTGCCTTCTTCAGGCACCCATGGTGAATGAAGCCCTTTGTGAAAGCATGAAAAACAGTAGCCGTCAGGGGCCACCTGGTACTCTTTAGTCCTGGGCCTGATCAAGGCCATTTGCCAGCCAGGTCAGGGTGCCCCCAAGTAGTTGGGGCTCTTTCCCAGAGAAGCACACCACACCTGGCAGGTTTTCCATCCCGAGTTATCATGGCACAGAATCGGCTGAGGCTGCTCCCCAGGTGGCCGGTCTCCTTTTTGGGCAAAATCCTGTCTCTGGCAACTTTCTACCCAAGCACCCTTCCAAATATGCCAGCTATTCTCCTTGCCTTCTGTGAAGTTATTTCCCACCTCTGAGTTTTATTTTGCTTATGTTAAATCATCTGCTGAAACTCAGCTCCGTGTTACTAGCAAGTTGGCCAGTGCTTCAGTTGATGGGTCTTGAATGGGGACCCGGGAACATGCCGTGCCATCAAGTACCCCGCAGCAGCTCTGCTTGAAGCCTCGGTAGCTCTGTGTGAGCGAGTGGCCAGCTGCATGGCGCTTGGTCTACTCTGGGCCTTTTAGAAAGAGCATCTCAGCAGAGGGCCATTGCAGCTGGTTTTTGTATCAACCTTTATGTACCACTTTTTTACTTGGGATGATGTTGACATGACATCATTCCAAGTGGAATCATTCCAAGGGACGTCATTACGAGTTTGTTCAGCAGGTGTTCAGGGGGCACGGGCTCTGTGTGAGGCACTCTGCTTGGCGTGTCAAGGATGCAGTGACCAGACAGTTCCTCCCTGCGGAGGTGTCTTATGGAGGAAGAATTGGGGAACTAAGACTTACTATTTGTCAGACTCCATTCTAGGTGACTGACCTGATCCTCATCTACAGATGAGAGGTTTGGTATTTTCTCTATTTTTGTGGAAGAGGAAACAGATTCAAAATGACTAGCTTGCAGAACTCATACTCAAAACAAGTCAATGTGCAAATCTGTGGTGTTTAACTGCCAACTCCTTGCCTGGTCCACCAAAGTCATATTTTCCCAAACTGTTTCAAGGAATGCTAGTGTCCAAAGGTCTTACGAGGCATCCTTGACAAAAGGCTGCTGTGGTCAAGTAAGTGTGAAAAATCAGTGAAGACTCTGCTTCTCCTCCTCCTGTCCTGAGAACGTACAGTGCCTGTTGGCAGTGTCACACCTGAGCATGTGGAGAAATACTGTGCTAAAGACACATGCCTACGTTTCTGGAAGCAGGGCCCGGGAATCTGCACGTTAACCAAACATCCATGTTATTCTTAGCATGTTGAAGTTTGAGGAGCACTGTTCTTGGTTCACTCAGTTTATTTCAGATTTTTGCATTAACTAACTATAGTCTTAAAATTCCCCAAAGATTTTCCTACTGCCTTTAGTCTATAAAACACTCACTGAGTGTCACTTACGTGCAAACAAGGGACTCCAGTGTTTAGAAACTGTCACCCACAGGAAGGCTGACTTTACCACACCGAAAGTTCTTAGGAGACCTAAAGGAAAATAAGAATCAAAACAAATTACTACTTGGCTATGAAAGTGAAAATGTAACATTTTATATTTTATATTTATAAGCATATACATATGCTTATACATATGCAATATAGCTATATACACAGAGATATAATAAAAGTCTAAGGTAAATAAACCAAAATTAATGATATCTCTAGCCTTATATTAACAGGGATTTGGAGATTTTTCTACATTTTATACACTTTAAAATTAATGTTATTAAAAAGAAATGTAACTGTTTATCTCATCCTTTTCAAGAACTTATTTTATTATGATCATTTTTTGTGCTGTATGAAGCATCATCTGATACTTCTCAGAGCTCGGATACAGACTGACATGTAATTTCCAGCTGCCCAGAAGCTCAACCAAAACTTCACCATGTTTGACTTTGCTTTGCAAATAGAAAGTATTTCCCTCCGTGTGTCTTCATGGTTCCCCTTCTGTTCTTAGCCCTTCCCAGCTTCTTCCTGGGATTGTGGCACCAGAGGCACAGGGGGAGTCGGGGTTTTGCCGGTGATCCCCAGGGAGGTGCCGTCCACGCTAGATATGTAGAAGCGTGTGTGTGTGTGTGTGCGTGCGCACATGCATGTGTGTGAAAGAGACAGACGCGGGAGAGGGAGCAGTGTGAGGCACTCAAATGAGGAAAGAAGCAAAGACCTCCCCTTCCGTCCAAGAGACATCACTCACGGTGCACACACGGTAAAGGCGTCCAGGCTCAGGTTTCAGAAGACTTGCCTTCGTGCAGCAGCAGCCCAGATGCTTCAGTAATTAGCAAGGTTGGGGAGGTAGTCTAACCCTTGCGTGTTTATTTTCCTGTGAATGTTCATAATGAACTTTTCCCCATCTTTGTTATAGTTAACTGTACAATATTATCTGCTTTCTTGTTTCATATACATTTAAACAAGCATTTCAAACACCCTGACAGCTGTTTTATTTCATCTCGTCTTACTTACTAGTTGTCTTATATAACAGAGTTACCTGAGGTTGGAGAAACAAGCCTTTTTTAACTGTTTAAGAAGTATTTGTCTTATGTATTATCTTTGCTTTTTTCCCCCAGAGATTTATGGAGAACAGCAGCATAATCGCTTGCTACAATGAACTGATTCAAATAGAACATGGGGAAGTTCTCTCACAGTTCAAATTAAGGTATGTAGTGAAATAGGATGAACACGAGGTTAACTGTTCTGTAGCCAAGCTTGTCTATCCTGAGGCTGAGGGTCACAGCAGAACCCCAGAGATTCTGAAGCTATTGAGCAAGTGATGGTAGCTGCTAAAACAGAGAGTCTAAACTAGGAGCCCTTTGGTATAATGAAATAAATTGGAAGCGTTTCTTCTTTTGACAGTATTTTCTACTATTTACAGCAGTTTTAAAATTATACCCTAGGAAAAGTACTGTTTAACTTCTGTACAATTATATGGAGATTATTTAGTACTTGCAACATGTATAAATTCCTACTTGGATTGGTATAGATAGGGGCAGACCCAGGGGTATCTTTATTAACTCTGGTAATTGCTACCTATTTGTGATAGCAGTTGCCTGAGACCTGCTTGTGGCCTCAGTATGCACGAGATATCTTCGAGAGTGTTTTGAAGTCTCTGTGTGCTTGTCTGGCGCTCTTAGCTTCTCTGTGGTGCTCACTTCTGAGATAAATGGATTCTCTCAGTGTCTAGGTGGTAGGATGCTCTGCTTCTGGGGCTTCTTGAAACAGCTGAGTTCTAGCCCATGCCTGCTTTTGCTCAGGCTCTGCTCTGGCACACTCTCAGGACCCTGATTTCTTCAGCCTGTCCCTATGAGCAGAGAGAGCAGGGGAAAGAAGAGGCTCAGGGCAGCTTGCAGCCCCTGGGAGGCCAGTCTCAAGGGGCTGCAGGCTACAGGATGCTAGAAGGGCCCTGGCTCCTCTCTCCAGCAGACTGAGGGGTCACCTGGCTTTCAGTGTGTGCGTGCATGCCAAGTTGCTTCAGTCATGTCTGACTCCGTGCAACCATATGGACTGCAGCCTGCCAGGCTTTCAGACCCAGCGAAAAATAAATAAGACAGCATATCTTTGAAATGGCTGTATTTCTTAACTTGATTACTGAATTTGCTTTCAAAGAGAACAAAACCCTTTCTAAACTTAACTTTTCTGCGCCATCCTCTGTCCCTTGAAAGAAAAATGGATGGGCATGAACCCACAGAGACAGGCTCTTCTGTGGTTCACCCTGCTCAGGGAAGTCAACTGTTTGGTGGCTAGACAGCTCTAACAAGTGTGGGGTAAACACTCCCTTTTGCAGTCTTAAGCAATTGAGAATCTCAAACCAGTTGGGAGTTCTTTGGTAAGGAAAATAAGTCCCTTGGTTTCTTTGTATCCATATATTTATTAGCTTCCGGGAACTTCATAGAATTTCTTAGGGAAACCACATTGCCTTTACTACAGCAATTTACGATTTTTAATTGTACTTTAATTGTTTTTATTCCTGGGGGTCTCTTCTGTTTTTATGGAGAGTGAAAAAGACTTTGTACTTTTATTTTAGATGTTTTCACAATAAATAGGATTAGGAAAAGAGAGATTTCATTTTGATTTAATTCTTCAACAGTGTATGATCCACCACAAAAGTGAACTGCCGATGCCTTACTGCTTTGATCGGTAATTCCCTCATTTTATTTTAAAAGACTGCCTGAGTTTTCCTAGACAGCATGAAGTATGATGGCACAGGTCAGAGGGCAGAGGTACCTCGTCAAGGAGGAGTGGGGAGAAGGCAGGTCTGGCAATTTGAAATAAACATCTGCAGGCAGCACTGGAGATGAAAAGGAAAGGGCTTTAGATTATCGTGCTGATGAAACCTGCTCAGAGCCAGGGGACTGAGAACTTCTCAAGGACTCACAGATTCAGAACTCGGCAAGGTTCTAAGCACCTAACGCTGTGCAAGTCCCATAACTTCTCACCCGTCAGTGGCTGGAGCTGGTTTGCAGAGTTGGGCTCATTGTAAAGGTCATAGTGAAATGCCTTGGGTTCTTAGTCCAAATCTGCCTCACGCTGGTGAACGGACCTGGCCCAGCAGCTGCGGTCCCAGGAAGGTGGGTTTACTCAGAACCCTGACCCCCTCATCTTCTGCACCAGCTTCAGCTTGGCTGATAGGAAGCCTCCCTTCCCAGCCACAAGCACTCGGGAGCAGCCCCTACAAGTGGGAAGGGAGGCAAGTTCTCTGCAAGAGAAGACAGAGGAGCAAGGACTAAGTGGTCAGGTTCTTCTGATGCTGTTTGGCTGTACCTCAACTATCTTCAGCTCCCTTCTTGTTTTTGGAGAAGTAGTAGTGGGGTGTGTGGTTTGATTCTCCCTAGGCCTAGTGGATGAGAGAGACAGTGACCCTCCATGGTCTCTCCAGCTCCTTAGGGTACTTCAGGACATCTAAACCATCTACCTGTAGGGGCTGACAGGCAACTCTGTGACTTGCTGTTGATAGGGGAAATGAGGCTCTGTGTTATACAATGCCAGAATAATTATAGTCTAATTATATAATACTTTTCCCTGCAATTCCACCCCCAGCTGCAGCTAAATATGTGACATTACTAGCATTCAGCAAGGACACGCTGTACTGCATGGATAATGCTGGATGTTGAAGGCAGACGCTTCTGTCCAGTCTTCGTGGATGGTGACCATATTTACTTAACCAAGAAAAAAGATCATGTAATCAAACATAAGATACCTAATCTAGAAATTCCATTATATGAGAATAACTTTAAAAGATAGAACAGAATTGTACTTCTGTGTACATGAGGTGGATCGCTTTATTGAACAGAAGAATTCATGAAAGGGGAAATGGCTAGGGAGACAAGGGAGAATTGATGACCATTTATCACTTATGTTCTTGTGCTTCTTTATCATGAAAAGAACTATGTTAATCAAAGTATCAGTAGGATTTGGCTATTTACTGGGAGTTTAAGCTGATGTATGTGCTAAGTGATATACATTACTTCAGTCATGTCCAACCCTATGGGCTGTGAGTTTACACCAATGAAGGATGAGCTATTGTTTCGTCATTAGGCAATCTGATCCCCGTTATCTAAGGCTTACACCTGGATCAGTTTATTTTACTCAAGTCTCAAGACAGTAGCAGTCCTCCATTTTAGAAAGAATCAATTCCTGATGCGCAAACCTCGGTATTGTGTGGAACACTACACCTCTCGTTACCAACCGATGTTTATAGAGCACTTTATCCTCACGTGGGCTCTGTGTGACAGTCGTGTTACAGGAGTGGAAACCAAGCTGTGATGGCTTAAAGTAAGCAGCCTGTGCTGCATCGCTGCCCAGGATGTGCTGGCTGCTGGCGCATCCATGACTCCCTCCCTGCCACTTCCACACTCCTGCTGGGATGTGAGTTTGTGTCCAGAACCTGCGCCCTTTCATGCCACCACCTTGCACAATCCATCCTACCCTGGTTCTACAGCCTCGGTGTGTGTGTCTCAGAACGGTGTGCATGTTTTGTTGGAGTAGATTCTAGAGTCCCTTTGTTAGGAACAGAAGAGATCGTGTAACCCAACCACCCCAGCACAACTGACAGAGGAAACACGGAGAGCCAGAGAGACTCTGGCATGGTCGCGAGTGCCTGATATGCAGGTGCCAGTGCTGGAGCGGAATCCAGGCACCCTGTGTTAAGTCAGATGCACTCTGCACACCGTCGTAGCACTGTAGACTTCGTCTACAGTGTAGACTACAGTGTAGTGTAGACTTAGTCCCTGTAGACTTTCTGCCTGGTGTTGTTCAGTCGCTCAGTCGTGTCAGACTCTTTATGACCCCATGGACTGCAGCACGCCAGGCTTCCGTGTCCTTCACCATCTCCCAGAGTTTGCTCAAACCCATGTCCATTGACTCGGTGATGCCACCCAACCGTCTCGTCCTCTGTTGTCCCCTTCTCCTCCTGCCCTCACTCTTTCCCAGCATCAGGGTCTTTTCCCATGCGTCAGCTCTTTGCCTCAGGTGGCCAAAGTATTGGAGCTTCAGCATCAGTCCTTCCAATGAATATTCAGGGTTGATTTCCTTTAGGACTGACTTGTTGGATCTCCTTGCAGTCCAGGGGACTCTCAAGGGTCTCCTCCAACATCACAGTTTGAAAGCATCGGTTCTTTAGCACTCAGCCTTCTTTATGTTCCATCCATGGTCTCATATCCATACACAACTAATGGAAAAATCATAGCTTTGATAAAAGGGCCTTTGCAGGCAAAGTAATGTCTCTGCTTTTTAATACAGTGTCTAGATTTATCATAGCTTTGTGATATTTACCCGCTTCATGTGGATCTTCATGGACAACTAAGATGATGAAGGGGAAATGGTTACATTACCAGCACTTCTTGGCTTTTCACAACAATATTCTGTTTCTCTGGAGCTTTTTCTAATTTTTCAACTTCTCAACCTAAAGACTACAAAAATACATTCGCATTGCTGTGTTATATGGCTCGTAAGAACAGAAAAATTAAGCTAAATTTCTTCTACGTGAAGAATATTAATAATTAATGCAGGAAATTTAATTCTCAAACTCTAGGAACATGATTCAAAGTAATTACTTCATTTTGCTACAGGTTTATTTAAACAGAACCATCAGCCAAATTGATTTAAACCTAGATTTACACATGGCAGTCCCATACCATTCATCGCCGGGGACAGTAATCTGCTGGTCCTGCCAGTATCCTTTCACTTTAACTGTTGATAAAGATCTGCTGTGTTCCGTGGGGCGTGATACTCACCCGAGAGTGTATGCTTTGTAGTGAACATCCGATAGATCCATTTTGGCAGCTGGAGCTAAGATCTTGTACGAAAGCAGCCTCTTGAATTGACAAAAACAGTCATACTCGGAGGTAGCTGTTTATATACTTAATTGAGCCACACAGGTCCTTTAAGAAAATACTTGGGTGCGAGGGGAATGTATCATCTGATCAGACATGTTAGCACTTCATTATCCAGCTCCCAAAGCTAAGGAACTAGCCCACACAGACTTGCTTTTCCGTGTGGGACTGCTGGAAACGGCTCGCTTTGCTGTGGGGCTGGGCTGGGTGCTGGACCCAAAGGCCTGAGCACACTGCGATGAGACTAGCTCTTGCTTGCTTCTTCATAAGACGTGGGGCAGTAATGACTTTGGTAACAATTTTAAAGTCCTCCTTGATTCTTTTTCACGTTTTAAATGATCATGTTTACAAATACAGCATTGCTAACAGGACGGTATACAGCTCATATTAGGTAGACTGTAGCAACCTACTTTATTTTTTGTTTTACTTGAAGTATAGCTGCTGTACCATATGTTACAATATGTGCTGTGCTTAGTTGCTCAGTCATGTCCAACTCTTTGTGATCCCATGGACTGTAGCCCACTGGGCTCCTCTGTCCATGGGATTCTCCAGGCCATGTCCTCCTCCAGGGGACCTTTCCAACCCAGGAGTCGAACCCAGATCTCCCGCACTGCAGGCAGATTCTTTACCATCTGAGCTACCAGGGAAGCCCGAGAATACTGGAGTGGGTAGCCTCTCCTTTCTCCAGGAGATCTTCCTGACCCAGGAATCAAACTGGGGTCTCCTGCATTGCAGGTGGATTCTTTACCAACCGAGCTACCAGGGAAGCCCCTATGTTACAATATCAGATCAGACCAGTCGCTCAGTCGTGTCCGACTCTTTGCAACCCCATAAATCGCAGCATGCCAGGCCTCCCTGTCCATCACCAACTCCCGCAGTTCACTCAGACTTACGTCCATCGAGTCAGTGATGCCATCCAGCCATCTCATCCTCTGTCGTCCCCTTCTCCTCCTGCCCCCAATCCCTCCCCGCATCAGAGTCTTTGCCAGTGAGTCAACTCTTCGCATGAGGTGGCCAAAGTACTGGAGTTTCAGCTTTAGCATCATTCCTTCCGAAGAATAGTGATTCATAATTTTGAAAGATTATGCTCCATTTATAGTTATAATAAAACATTATACTATATATCTCTATAGCTTATTTTATACCTAATAGTTTGAATCTCTTTCTCCCCTCTCCCCAGTGGTAACCACTAGTTTGTACTCTATATCTGGGAATTTGCTTTTTATTATATTCACTGGTTTGTTGAATTTTTTAGATTCTATATGTAAGTGATATCGTATAGTGTTTGTCTTTTTCTGACTTATCTCACTTGGCATAACACCCGCCAAGTCCATCCATGTTGCTGCAAATGGCAAAATTGTGTTCTTTTTGTGGCTGAGTAATATTCCATTGTATATCTCCACCACATCTTTATCCATTCATCTGTCAGTGGGTACTTACGCTGCTTCCATGTCTTGGTTTTGTGAATAATGCTGTTACGAATATTGGGGCATATGTATGTTTTTGAATTAGTGTGTTTGTTTTTTATGGATGTATACCCAGGAGTGGAATTGCTGGGTCAGAAGGCATTGGCACCCCACTCCAGTACTCTTGCCTGGAAAATCCCATGGATGGAGGAGCCTGGTAGGCTGCAGTCCATGGGGTCACTAAGAGTCAGACACGACTGAGTGACTTCACTTTCTCTTTTCACTTTCATACATTGGAGAAGGAAATGGCAACCCACTCCAGTGTTCTTGCCTGGAGAATCCCAGGGATGGGGAAGCCTGGTGGGCTACCGTCTATGGGGTCACACAGAGTCGGCTGAAGTGACTTAGTATAGCATAGCATGATAGTCCTATGTCATATGGTAGTTCTGTTTCCAGTTTTTTGAGAAACATAGTTTGGAGCAATTTGAATAAGAAAACGCCTTACCCTATTGGGCATCTTGGTTGAGTGGGGTTTATGTTCTCCTCTGCTCGCCTCCATCACGATTACTTACTGTACTTACCCTCCCACACTGGCATCTTCATCTCTGCAGTGACAGGAACACCACCCGTCAATGGAGTAAACTCCTTCATTTTCCATGCAGGTTTTCTTGCTACTGTTGAAAGCAATTCTTGGTTTGATGTTTCAGATACACTCATGAGAAAGTATAGGTTATGATTAACTTTTCTTCTCACTAACAGCCTTTGAAAGCTTTAGAGAACAAAGAATTATTCTGAGATCTTGCAAATAATATTAAGTACTATGTCTTGAAATCTTAAATTGTCCCAAGTACTTTGAGACATAACTCACATAAACTATGTTGAGTCTTACAACAAAATGTAAAGAATCTGCCGGCAATGTAGGAGACTCAAGTTCGATCCCTGGTTTGGGAAGATCCCCTGGAGGAGGGCCTGGCAACCCACTCCAGTATTCTTGCCTGGAGAATACCATGGACGAAGGAGCTCAGCGGGCTACAGTCCCTGGGGTCACAAAGAATCAGACATGACTGGTCAACTAACACTTCACTTCATTTTATAAATGAGGAAACTGGGACCCAGCAAAGAGAAAACATTGCCCAGGGTCCCATAACTGGCAAAATACCGAACCGAGTTTCACTCAGTTTTTTTCCTACTCTCTGCCTTGTAAACAGATCAAAGTAAAATGGCAAAGTTAGATGCTTTTTGAGAGAAAAAATGAATAATGTTTTAAGAGTTTATGAGAAGAAACATCTGTCTAGTAAATTAACATTTTTTATGGGGGTAATGTGTAAGAAAGCCTTCACTGGACTTGTTTAAACAGCCAGCATGAATAAGGAAGCTCTGGAAACTAGGCACATCCTTCCTGAGTTAGATGGTAAGTAGCTTATTGTATGTGGAGTTGCTCTAGATTGTAAGGTAGCTAGAATGTTACGTGAGAAACTGAAATGATTTAAAATATTCCAGATATACAAGGAAGGTCATCAAGAATAGTGCCCATCTGGAGACCTGTAAAATGAACCAGGCAAGAGGAATTCTGCCCTCTTTGCCTTTCATCAGATGGTGGGTATAGTTGAAAGCAAAGTACCATAAAGGCTTCTTAACTAAAGGTCATCAAAGTAAGAAAAGAAAAAAAAAAGTTTCTGTGTCTGTTGCAAAAGGCCAGAATACCTCAGATCCAATATGGGCTTAATTAGGTTTTCCAAGCTGACTTCTCCATGACAGTGCTGTGAATGGAATAGCAGAATGTCATTGGTGTAGAACACAGGTGCCTCTGAGACCGGCTTCTGCATGTCTCTTTCCTTGCGTCAGTATGAAGGTTTCATCCAGCACACACACAGGTCATTCCATGATCCATGACAATTGGCTGGATAACTTTCTTCTCTTTGTGTGATATACGTAGAAGTTTCTGCTATTGTTTGTTTATTTCACTTGAAAGGTTAGGTTTCCTTTTTTTTCCCTCCAAAACAGAATATCAAAAGGTACTTGGTTTTAATGAATCTGAGGAACTGTCTACTTTGATAAGTTAACAGATGAAATGCTCATGGTTTTCTTGCAGAACTAACATGAATATTTTGCAACTTTCAGGGCCTGTAATTCAGTGTTTACAGCATTAGACCACTGTCACGAAGCCATAGAAATCACAAGCGATGACCACGTGATCCAGGTACGGGGGCACTTTTTATCTTTAGACATCAAAAGAGAGCCTTTCAAGTCTGAGCCACCCTTTCTGAGCACTTTGCTCTAATTCTCACATTTCAGCACATTTTCTTTGGAGAAAGGAACATCAAAGTATACAAAGAAAACTAATACTCTTCGGCTGAGAATTAGATACTCAGCAGGAATAAAAATTAGTTCAGATCAGAACCTGCGATTTCTCTGACAGAGATGGGGTAAATTCTTTAGACTTTGAGGAAAGACATTGTTTATACCAAAGTATGTCAGAACTGTAAATATTTATAAATACCTTGGGAACAGAATATTATCAGTGGTCCTCACTGATTTGCCTACAGTTGGTATTCCAGTTATAAAGTATTCTTACATAATATAGGGGCTTCCCAGGTGGTACTAGTGGTACAGAATCCGCCTGCAATGCAGGCTACGGGGGTTTGATCCCTCGACTGGGAAGATCCCCGGGAGGAGGGGCATGGCAACCCACTCCAGTATTCTCACCTGGAGCATTCCATGGATAGAGGAGCCTGGTGGGCTACAGTCCATGGGGCCCCAAAAAGTCAGACACGACTGAAGTGACTTGGCATGTATGGTTAGATAATATTAAAGTTGCCTTCCTAAGGAAATGTGTTTGGCAGACAAACGTTTGTGGAAATAAAGTTGTTTTATTATTTTTGGAAGGTAGGCAATCCCGTGGACAAGGAGTCTGGCAAGCTATAATAAATCCATGGGATCACAAAGAGTCAGACACGATAGAGCAACTAACACGACAAGACATTTACACTTAGAAAATATTCTAAAGCGTAGACTCTGCACTGACGGGCACTGGCCTGCCCGCCCTTGGTCTGCATCGTGGCGCTGAGTGTGAGAGGCTCGCTGCCCTTGGCAGAGATAAAGTCTGTCCAGCACAGTGCCCATGACAGCCTCTCACATGCTTTCCTGTGAAACAGCCCGCTGCCCACACAGACGCCCCGCTCCCACCTGGGATCGGTGACAGCAGTTACCCACTGTGTGTGGGCCCGGTCACCCACACGCTCGTGGAGTTACCTTGTTTCCCTTCAGGAACCCCATCAAAGAGACATACAGTAATACAGTTGGGGAAACCAAGGCCCAGGAAGGCCAAGGAATTCCTCCAAGGAAAACCCCGGTAATAAATACTGGAACCAAAACATCCACCCGTGTCTTTCTGACTCTGGAGTCTTCCCACACGGTTCCCTGTTTGGCTGCGTTTTTGGACTTTGTTTTCCATGACCTGGGTCTAAAGGCTTCCTCATGATGCTGCCTGTCACTGGCCCACCTGCCCATGGATCAGCCCTGAACTACAGAGAAATCAGACATGTTTCTGTTATAGACCGGGCACAGATCCACTTCCACCTGGACTCGAACAGTCAGTTCTGTTCATGAAACACATTTGTTTTGCACCTCCCTCTTTTTTTCTTTCTTTACAAAAGAAAAACAGAAGTTTCTTCATATATACTTGCGTACCAAGGAGATATCCAGGGAAAAGGCATGAACTCACACCTCCAGGGAAGCCGGGGGTGGTTTTAGTGATGGGGGAAGGGGGCTGTCTGCTCTCTACCAGCTGTAATCTTGCAGGCAGTCCTTTCACAGACAGACGAATCCTTCCTTCTCCAGTTAGCTCCTGATGGTCAGGAAAGCTGCATCTCTGGGAGAGGTGGTAGGCCCATGGTATCACAAACTATGAATCACCGGCAGCCTATACCTCAAGCAGGAAGGAGCAGAGGCGGGGGACGGTGGGTGCCTGGTTAGGGGAATCCTCGTGTTAAAAGGGAAACTGTGCTGATTGCAGAGTTCCCCTTGGGGCACCCTCTCAGGCCCCTTTTTAAGCCTGCCAGCATCCTCAACATAAAACTCAAGCACAAGGAGGAAGTTGAAGAGAGGATATTATGTATAAGGGGGAAATTTAAAAGGCCTTTGTGTCATAGATTTTAAAGGTGTCATCATGAGTGAGTTACATCATACATGTATTCAGTACCAGAGTCCTTCTCGGGGCAGCTCCGCTTCTCAGGGCATGTGTCTCTTAGTGTAGGTGGCAGAAGCACTTGGCATTCATAAATATTCTCTCTCTCCCTTTCCATCCACTGAAACTGTTTGCTTCAAAGCGCCACTTAAGTGGCGCTTACCATGTGCCAGACGCAGTACTTAGCATTTTGCACATGCTCGTTTATTTCTTAAAACAGTTCTATGAACCATGTACTATTATCTGAGCCGTTTTACAGATGAGGAAACTGAGGTCCAGGGAAGATCAGTAAACTGCCCATAGTGCTAGTGATGGACAGAGCCAGGATGTGAACTTGAGTGCCTTGACTCCACAGTCCATGTCCTGGAGTACCTGTTGCATTGTGAGGTCGCCTGGCACGAATGAAGACCTATAACTTCTACCTGTATTTACAGCCTAGTAGCAAAAGCAGAGTAAACACACAAGAAAGTATGAGCATTTGGCCAACAAATAAGGAGAATAATACATTCTCAAGTATTATCCATTCCTCAGCTATTTACTGAACAGTGCTGAATATCCAAAGACAAATCTGAAGTAACCTTTGCCCTTGAGGATTTTCATGTCTAGTCGGGGAGAGAGAAAGAAAAGAATTTAGGTCCAGTGTAATAAGGCATCAGAAGCCTGCACAGGTTGGGGTGGGAGTCGTCAGAAAGGCACAGGCTTCAACTGGGTAGGGGCTCAAGGACAGCGTGCTGGAGTGGAGTGGAAATCGGAGCTGATGGGACCAGGAGGTGGGGAAGGGCCTCTAGGCAGAGAGCAGGTGGGCAGAGTCCCACAGGTTGGGAGACAAGCCTAGGCCACCTAGCCGCAGTCAGGGCTGGGCTGGGGGACTGTGAGCCCGACCTGATGAGCAGGGGTCCTGCTGCCCACCCAGGTGACCACCACGGGAAAGTGATAGAAGGTCAGTGAAGACAGTGTCACCGCCCCTTCCTCTTCAGTGACCCCTGGAAGGCCCGAGAGCCACCTCCCAGCCCCTCCTCCTCCCAGGGCGGACGGTGCTAGTAGAAGCCGGCTTCCCCAGGGAGAAGCCCCCTGTGTCCCCGCATCACCGTGTTCCCTGCTGCTGTCATCCCCGTGGTGGGCAAAAGTGATTCCATGTGCAAGACCGTTTCTGAAGCAGCACGTGGATGTCAGTTACACCCAAAGAAATCCATGACCTAGATGCAGTGGGCTCACATTCTGCCCACGGTCCTGTTGCTTGTCCCCTCCACTCAGCTGCTCATCTAGTGATTCTGTTCTTAGAAGAAATGGGAGGCTGTGGACAGGAGCTGGGAGGCCGCCAAGGTGATAGCTCTAAATTCCAGGGCCCTGGACAGACTTTTGGAAAGAAGCTTCTGAGTCTGCCCATCCCAACATGTGCTCGGTGGGGACGATGCCTCAGGCCTGCAGTGTGCCCAGCCGCGAAAGGACTCCCTCCCGCCCAAGGTTTTTAACTGAATTTATGCTTCAGTTAGACCAGAAGTGGCCCCAAGGCATAGCACTAGTTAATAGACGGTGGCAATTATCTATTAATATTATCTAGACACGAGAGATCCAATTGCTTCGTTGTAGAAATGTGACTAATAGAAGCCACGACCTGTTGAGCGGAGTTCTAGTTAGTTTTTTTTTAAAGGCTTTTTTCTGATGTGGACCATTTTCAAGTCTTTATTGGATTTGTCACCATATTGCTTCTGTTATATGTTTTGGTTTTTTGGCTGTAAGGCATGTGGGATTGAACCCGCATCCCCTGCATTGGAAGGGAAAGTCTTAACCACTGGGTCAACAGGGACATCCCTCTAGTTAATTTTTCTGTGTTCTATTTTTTCTGCGTTTTTCCTTATTTCATGGGCAGTGGCTGATGGATAAGGCCCATTGCAAGCTGGCACTGGTAACTAAAGGTTTCTTGCTGTTTTTACTGCTGAAGAATTTATTCCAGTTTCCAGAGGGCCTGGGGTGCTGGGATGGCAGTTGAATGAGCGCATTGCTGGTCAGGAGGGAGCCCACCCGCTGGGGCTGGGGGACTCGTCTGACCGTATCCGAGAACGCTGGCCTGGGGCACGTTTTCTGTGCCCTGCAAGTGTTCTGCAGGCACACAGCAACCTGTCCTGACGCATGTCCACTTCCCATTCGCAGTATGTCAACCCAGCCTTCGAGAGGATGATGGGCTACCACAAAGGCGAACTGCTGGGGAAAGAACTCGCAGAGCTGCCCAAAAGCGACAAGAACCGGGCGGACCTTCTCGACACCATCAACACCTGCATCAAGAAGGGCAAGGTGGGTGAAACCAGACCCATCTGCAGACCCCACCCAACTAAGATGTCATCTCTTTCACATGGGCTTCTTCAATAATGTTTCAATTAAGTGAAAAATCTCTTACGTGTGTAAGATGAGTTAAAATCTAAGTTAATTTTCGATAGCAGGCAAATCTGGTGCTTATCATGATGATGTAGAATCTGAAGATTTTGTACAAGGAAATTTCTTCCTTCGTGTGATTATGTCTCACCTGTGATGGCTGGAAATTCATACCTATCTCCAAGCAGAGTTCCTCCCAGGGTTTAGTTTATCCAGTGTTTGAAGGACTAGGATTTCGTATCATCAGTATTTACATGTTTCATAGGCCCACTTTTCAAGCAGTTTTTTTTCTATTCTCTTTACTCATCACAGTTGAGTAGAAACGTACAACTTCCTCCTCTCTGACTCGGTGTCTGTCTGGCAGCCTCCTCTGCATCCCAGCAGATGAAGGCAGTGGTGTGGATACAGTGGGCATCTCCCTCAAGCCCTTCCTTCCAGACTGCTGCCCTTGGAGCTGGAACTGCCTGGGCATTTTCTTAGAAGCATTCAGATGCTTTCTCTGATGTGAAGGAGTTCAATAGCTTTGCATTTATTCACTGGGGGACCATTTTATGGGAATACAGTAAGTTTGGATTATATATGATGGCCAGAATTAATAGAAGAATATTAGGGGAGTGAGACCAAAAAGGAAGCAGGAAAACTTTGCTGGAAGAGTGCTGCCACACCCCTGGTGGCCCCAGCCTGAGTACCAGTTGGCCCTCCCATGTGAGTGTTTGGGTGAGAAGAGGCGGCAGAGCATCTCCCATCCTGATTCAGCCACTTCCTCCCAGAAGCAGTGGAGGTGCCACAGGCTCCCCCTGGAGGCCTCCAGGCTCTTCATCCCTCCCAGTTGCCTAGGGTCTGGATGCAGGAGGAACCTCACACTCCCCTTTGCCTCATCCATGGAACCTACCAGGAGCCAGGCTAAGCCCAAAGAAGACTTGACTGGAGGCCCCAGAGGATAGTAGAAGGGGCGTGGAGATAGATTTATAACCATGTTTTCTACTTCCTCGTGTGGGCAGATTAGTTTGCATCTCTGAGCCTCAGTGGACAGATCTGCAAATGAAGGATGATGAATACCAGGCTCGCAGGTTGTCATAAAGACCTCAAGAGAGACCTTAAAAGAATTCCTTGACCTGGTGCCGCCACACCCACGGGGCTGAGAGCCCAGAGCCTGGAAGGGGCAGCCTGGCGGTGGCTGGGCTCGATCCTTGTGGGCCTTGTGCCCTGTGGGTCTGAGTCTTGTGTAGTCAGCACCATGGTGGGCGAAGCTAGAGAGTGGTGTTCTGTGGGGTGTAGGAAAAGCGCCTGGGAATTTCACTGCTGAACGTGATGAAAGCCTCTGTAGGAGCCGCTGAGTACCTGGACGGAAGGATCTTGAGAGCTCTCTTTGTCCCTGTAGGAATGGCAGGGGGTCTACTATGCCAGACGGAAATCCGGAGATAGCATCCAGCAGCACGTGAAGATCACGCCAGTGATCGGCCAAGGAGGGTGAGCGCCCACTCTTAACCTCTGCTGTTTGAGGGGCCCCTGTGGGCATCGGGTTTGTATATGAGAAGTGCAAGTGGGTTAAACCCACCAGTACAACAGGATTGGGTATGTACATAATGCGTGCCGGAGGCGGCCACCGAACAAATCACCCCTCTTCTCCTGCCTGTGGGCCTTCTGAAGCCTCAGCCCAACTGTCCACCTCCGCCTGGTTGTCTGTGATTGTCCCCTCGCCCCAAGGGGCCAATTTCTAGACCTTCCCTTGTCATCACTGCAACTACAGAACTTCGGGGCTCCCTGCCTCAGCCCCGCCTGGGAGCCGAGCTCCTCTCCTTGGGGTACCGGCTCTGTGATGATTCTCTCCAGGTCTCGGGGCTCATTCACGAGGGGAGAGAGCACGAGGGTCATGCTTGAGAGAAAGGTGTCTGACCAGAAGCTGAGGCAGCTGATTCCATGTAACCTCGGCTTACCAGAGGAGCCTATTCATTTGCAGGGAAACAAAATATGCAATTCCTTTTCCTTCTCCCAGTTGTTTTGTGAGAAGGTTTATGGAGCCAAACAGGACCCCTAACAGTACCCCACCCAGGAGCCTTTGTAAAGGAACCTGGAGTCAACCAACCAGCCTCTAAGTATAGGTGTACAAGGTACACACGCCGTTGGGTGACATTTTGGAAAAAGAGCAGTTACGGTGTGAATAACCAGGAAGGAGAGCCCTGTCTGTGACTTACTGTGTGTGTGTTACTCACTCAGTCATGTCCGACTCTTTGCGACATGGACTGTAGCCCACCAGACATCTCTGTCCAAGGAACTCTGTAGACCAGAATACTGGAGTGGGTTGCCATTTCCTCCTGCAGGGGATCCTCCTGACCCAGGGATGGACCCCAGGTTCCAGCATTGCGGGCAGATTCTTTACCATCTGAGCCACTGGGGAAGGTTGGAAGGCATTCTGTAGCCAGCGAAGTGTCTGTAGGGTGCTTCTCCTCCGATTTCACTTACTGGTTAGTTTTGGAACTGTTCCTGCTCAGTTCCGAGACCACTGTCCCATGTTTCCTACCGCTCCGCTTCACTCCAGGTGGTGGGGGACCAGCATGCCCTGAGGGAGGGTCACGAGCTTGCAGAGAAAGGCCCCCGAGGGGCCCCCTTCCCCCACCGAGCATGCAGGCTTCCGCGGGGCCGTTCCCAGCAGCAGTCAGAACTCAGGGCCATGCCAGCCATCGTGTCATTGTTGCAGACTTCATCCGGGGACTGTGTTTTCAACCTAAGATGCACTTGTGTGTTATGTGTGACCAGAATTATTAGCTTACAAAGCAGAGGAGACCATGTTACCGTTTGGTGATTTCTGTCAGGATGAGTTTTTCTGATCTTTCTGATTTTACGGGTGAGAGCAAGAGGTTCTGTTGTCCAGAGGCAATGTTATTTCCCCACCACCACCAATATTTCCCCCTAGTGAACTATCAGAAGGAAGTCTTATTAAGGGTAGGGACATTTCACCTCTTCCTACTTAGTGAAGCTCAATACAGAATAACCAGCATATTCGATTCTCTCTTCAGAGTCCTCCAGAGAAAACTGAACCAAAGAGACAAACAGAGACACAGAGAAGAGGCTCCTTACTGTGGAACCTAACGTGGCCCTGTGAAATTCTAGCTGCGCTCGAGAAAAGTCTGCCTGGAGCTGACTTTTGTGTAGCGCCAAGGCACCTGTTGTCTTTTCTGTCTCCCTGTGGTGATGGCCAAGACCACAGGCTGTCTCGGGGTTCTGTCCATGACCTGAAAAAAGAGGACTTCTCTCTGCCCTGAGAAGTGCCATCATGTACGATGACCAGGCTGTGAAAGAATGTGGAATATTAAATACAAAAATAGCAATCATGGACTTTGGTCAGTGTTCAAATGAGTGCCTTCTGTATAAGCTATAAAAGTGCTCGTGTCTGCAGAATTAAAACCCATTTCGTTTGGAGTAGCATTTCACCCTGTCACTAAGGCTGTTTAGGAGCCAGCCCTCAGGAGTCAGTTAGAAATGAAGTATCCATTAAGAGAGTGTTTCTGAGCCAGCTATGATTAAAAAGAGAGCCCAGTTTTTGAAGAGAGGTGTAGACTGTGTGTAAAAAAAAAAAAAAAAAAAAATGCATCTTTTATAGATTGTGTTTTATTGGAATTTAAAACCTGCCCAAGAATGGACCCTGGAGTTTTACTTGAAGAAGATTCTGTTGATGTTTTCGTTTGCTGACTTGTTGAATTGTCTCATGTCTGACTCACTAATCATGGATTATTTATGTTATTAGGAAAATCAGGCATTTTGTCTCCCTCAAGAAACTGTGTTGCTCCACTGACAAAAACAAGCAGGTAAGGCCTTCCGTCTGCTTCATGTGCTTTGTCGGTGTGACCGTGCATCCATCACCCTCTCACCACTGTGTCCGTCACCCTCTCACCACTGCTCTCTGTCTTTTTCCATATCTATGGTAGTTGCCAATTTAGAGGCTTTAGGGCAAAATGAGGCCCTTAGACAAATAGTAAAAGAAAAGATTCTCCAGCAAGCCTATGCACTCTATTAGTAGTGCTACATAGGTTATGATTTAGCTTGTGACTGAACAGCGCAAGACCAATATATTTAATGAGATCATAAAATGTTTTTTCTTCCAAATAAAAGCTGCTCTAATTTTCTACCTTAATTTCTTACATGAAAAGTATATATTAATTTGAGCATTTCACCTCTATAAATTCATGTCAAAAACAGAAGTTACTTCCAATTAGGTACTGCGATTTTCTTTAAGCATTATGTCATGCAGAACAGTCAGAGAAGGCAATGGCACCCCACTCCAGTACTCTTGTCTGGAAAATCCTATGGATGGAGGAGCCTGGTAGGCTGCAGTCCATGAGGTTGTGAAGAGTCGGACACGACTGAGCAACTTCCCTTTCACTTTTCACTTTTATGCATTGGAGAAGGAAATGGCAAGCCACTCCAGTGTTCTTGCTTGGAGAATCCCAGGGATGGGGGAGCCTGGTGGGCTTCCGTCTATGGGGTCACACAGAGTTGGACATGACTGAAGTGACTTGGCGGCGGCGGCAGCATGCAGAACAATATATTTGAGTGTTTTCTGAAGTAACAGAATTTTAATAAGTTGCTGTATTTAGGAACTTTATTTAGGTAGTTTTATCATAGAGAACAGCAATGGTGTGTCATTTTTTCTTTTTGATTTATACTTTAGTACTGGATTGTGTGTATTTTCACTTTATGCTTTAAAGTTTGTTGATTAAAAGCTATTCAACAAACATAATTACCAATGGTCTATTTTTTAATAAAAATTTATTTAGATATACTCTATGTGCAATATTCTGTAAATTTCAGTACAACATAGTGATTCACAATTTTTTAAAGGTGATAGTCCATGTATGGTTATTATAAAATATTACCTGTAAGCCCTGTGCTATATATCCATGTAGCCTCATAGTTTATGGCTCTTAATTCCCTGCCTGATTTTCCTCTCCTCGCTTCCTTTCTCCCACTGGTAACCACTAGTTCTCTATACCTGAGTCTTTCTTTTTTGTTTGTTCATTTTATTTTTTATATTCCACATATAAGTGATATCATACCGTCTTTCTCTGCCTTATTTCACTTCACATAATACCCTCCAAGTCCATCCATGTTGTTGCAAATGGCAAGATTCCATTCTTTTTATGGCTGAATAGTATTCCATTGTGTGTGTTTGTGTGTGTGTGATCTACTTTTAAAACCTTTCAAACATGGCCTTTGACTTAGATGAAGATTTTAACCAAAGGGACAGTGTCTGTCAAGGATATGAAGGGCTTCAGGGCATAATCCCTTTCGGGTAACATGTTGGAGACTTGGGAGGTGACTGGAATCAGGAGGAAGCCTGGCCAGGCACGGAGGTAAACTAGGGAACTGCAGACTGAAGATTCCTGGGCTCTTCCCAGTGAAAAGGTGGCTTCCGAGGACACAGGCTGAGTACAGTGAGCTTCCAGCTGGTATGTAAACCCTTGGGAGGTATCCATGCCCATGCGTCTTTAGAAACTAATGATTTGGTATTTGTATATATTGTGAAGTGATCACCACAGTAAGTCTAGTTAACATCTATCACCATACATGGTTACAAGTTTTTTCTTTTAATGAGAATGTTGAATGCCAACTCTTAGCAAATTTCAAATATGCAACGTGGCATTACTAACCATAACCCACGTTATACACCACATCCTCAGCACTTGTTATAACTGGAAGCTTGTACTTTTTGACCTCCTGCATCCCTTTCACCCACCCCACCCCTACCTCTGGCAACTACCAAACTATCATCTGTATGAGTGAGTTTTTGTTTTAGACTCTACATATAAATAACATATTGTATCTGTCTTTCTCCACCTGACTTGCTTCACTTACATGGTGCCCTCAAGGTCTATCCATGTTGTTTTAATTGGCAAGATTTCCTTCTTTCTTATGGCTGAATAATATTTCATTGTGTGTATAGAAACCACATTTTCTTTATCCACTCAGCCATCCACAGACACTTGGGTTGTTTCCACATCTTAGCGATTATAAATAATGCTGCAGTAAACATGGTGTATATATATCTTTTAGAGCTAGTGATTTTATTTCCTTTGGATAAATACCCAGGAGTGGCATTTCTGGATCATATGGTAGTCCCATTTTTTATTTTTTAAGAATTCCTCTGCTATTTCCCATACTGACTGCACCCGTTTACATTCCCCCCAGCTGTGCACAAGGATTCCCTTTCCTTGACATCCTGGACAGCTCCTGTTATTTGTTTTTATTTACTTTTTGGTAATAGCCATTTTAATGAGTATGAGTTTATATCTCATTATGGTTTTGATCTGTATTTCCCTGATAATTAGTGATGTTGAAAACCTATTTATGTACCTGAAAGTCTTCTTTAGAAAAATGTCTGTTTAAACCCTCCACGCATTTTTTTAATTGGATTGTTTGTTTGCTATTGCTATTGAATTGTATGATTTCTTTATATTTTTTAGATACTAACTCCCTTATCAGCTATGTGATTTACAAATATTTTCTCCCATTTGGTATGATATCTTTTCGTTTTGTTGATGACTTTGTGTGGTCCCAATTATTTATTTGGGGGGTCTTTTTTCACCCTTGCTTTTGCTGTCAAAAAAATCACTGCCAAGACCAGTGTCAAGGAGCTTATCTCCTATGGTTTCTTCTAGGAGTTTCATGATTTCAGGTCTTATGTTCAAAACTGTAATCAATTGTGAGTAGATTTTTGTGTATGGTGTGAGATAGTGGTTCAGCTTCATTCTTTCCCACGTGGGTATTTAATTTCCAACATCATTTACTAAAGAGACTATTCTTTCCTCTTTGTATACTCTTGGCTTCTTTGTCATAAATTAGTTGACCATAAATATATATGTGGGTTGTATCTGGACTCTCTGGTGATCTACGTCAATAGGGATGTTGATCTATGTGTTGTTCTTATGCCAGCACCATCCTGTCCTGACTGCTATGACTTTGAAGCATAGTTTGGAATAACAAAGTGTGATACCTCCACCTCTGTTCTTCTTTCTTAAGAATATTAGAAAAGCATTCCAGAATAACAAAAGCAACCATGCACTTTTTGGTAAGATTTAGTTCGACATAAAAATGTCTCCATCAGCACGGTTTCATCTGGAATCAAGCGGTTTTCACGAAACAAGTTATTGACTGGGGGATTTTTGTAGAAACTGATACCGGTGGTGTTACTACGTCTCCAGTCAGTTACGTGTTAATACCATAAGTCCATGCAGAGAAGCAAGTCCTTGGAGACCTCTGAGGACGGAGGGGAACTGACTTTCACAGGTTAAAAGAAAAAAATTCAGCCGCCAAGCTTAGACATTGCAGGCGGAAGGATGAGGTCTACGTGAGAGGTGAAATGGGTGCAGGGAGAACCAACCATAGGACATCCTGGTGGCTGTTTAGAGACACTGGTGAACCCAGGCAGGGCAAGCCAGCGTCGGGGCTGTGACACCACAGTGCAGGACACAGGCCCATTGGGCACGTTCACGCCTTGTCAGAAATGAGTCAAGTCAGCCCACATCCAGAACCAGGCGCGGCCTCCGCCACTAGCCAGGCCTGGCTCCTTCTCCTTTGCCACTTTCTCCTCGAGTGACTGCGACCCTGTCTCCTGTTACATTCTCCCTGCAGCTCCATGTCCCCAAATTCTGCCAGCCATCCATGGTCCAGCCCCAGAAACACCAAGTTCCAGCTCCGTCTTCAGGCCCCTGAAGTGCCTTCGTTGCTGTGTATCACGCCCACCCTTACGATGCTACCCGTGTGCCTCCCTACCCTCTTCTCTCCAGCAGGGTCCTTGGGCTGTGCTTGTGTGCCTGTGCTGCCTGGCACTTAGTGGGTTCCCAAGCTGTCGGTGAGCTGGGATGGACGTGAATGTCCTGGTTCTGGCTTCTTGCCACCTGTAAGCTCTTCCTGCCTCCCGGGGTGGAGGTGAGCCCTTCGCACAGGACTTAGGGATGCAGAAGAAGAGGGGCCACCTCCTCTTTTCTGAGGCTCGAAATAGACATGTCTTTACTGCCATAAATTAGCTGCTGTTCTGAGAAGGGTGAAAACGCGGGGCTCAGATGTCCTGAGCCATTGACGTCACCTAATGGTGCTGCACTGGCCTGGAGAGACACTTTAGACTTTCCCATAACAAAGGATTTTTATATCTCTGGCCAGCCATGGTGTTTTTCCTCCTCATCAAAGGAGGCTGCAGTGAATAGCGATGGGTCTGTGACAGGAAGGCTCCCTGGGGGGTGGGAGCAGCCCGTCTACAGGCAGCTCCAGTAGCACTGCTTTCTGGGGTTTAGCCCTGACGTCAGAATCCACCCATGGGTCTGCATTTTAACAAAGGATGAAATTGGAAGCCAGGCTGCTGTCTGCTGGTGGTGCTTGACATCAGCAAAGATCTTTTTTTCCTGGATCTTTCCTAGAAGCACAGCCCACCTAATCAGCATTTCCTGAAAAGATTCTCTTGTTCCTGTAAATCTTGGCCAAAAAGCTGGAAATGCCCCGGGAGGTTTGTCTGCTGTCAACATCAGCTCCCCCTGCAGCACTCTCACACTTTCTCCCCAGATTAAGTATTAATATTAACCAGCTGTTCCGTCTGGTTCCAGGGACACAGTCTCTGCTCTGGAAGCCATGGGGTCCACAGACAGATAAACAGGACATGTTTCTAGAGCACAGTGTGGGGAGGTGTGAACCGCGTGCTGGAGAAGCACAAAACACAGGACAGACTGAGGCTGGCTAGGATTTTTTCAGTGTCCTCTAGGACAGAGGGCTACAAGGTACGGGCCAAACATGGCCTGCTTTGTAAATAAAGTTTTATTGGCTCACAGACTCACTCTTGGTTACATAGCACCCGTGGCTGCTTTTATTCAACAGCAGGGTCAAGCGGGTACAGTGGAGGCCATGTGCCCAGCAAACCCTAAAATAAGTGCTCTCTGGCCCTTTACAGAAAAAATTTGCCTGCCTCATTTCTAAAAGGTGATTTTCTTTCTTGGATCTCCTACTTTCTGAGTCAGGGACCATCTGCCAGTCCCCTGGAAGGGCCCCCTCCATGCCTGTGGGATTTCAGGGGTCTGCAAAGCACAGTCCAGGGGTCAGACATGTATAGCAGAAGGAGGCTTCCGGGATCCCAGCTTTACACCAGCTCTTCCTAAGCAGGCCTGGTCAAAGCAGAGGGGGTGTCAACATTGCCTCCCCCATAGCGCCTACCCCCAGCCCAGTTTCAGCGCACCCCACATTCTCATTCCTGCAAGCCTTGGCCATTAGAATACAGGGAGCATCGGTCAGTTCAGTCGCTCAGTGGTGTCTGAGTGAGTGTCTCTTTGCAACCCCACGGACTGCAGCACGCCAGGCCTCCCTGTCCATCACCAACTCCTAGAGTTTACCCAAACTCATGTCCATTGAGTCGATGATGCCATCCAACCATCTCATCCTTTGTCATCCCCTTCTCCTCCCGCCTTCA
Source organism: Tragelaphus eurycerus (assembly GCA_935064755.1). Lineage (NCBI taxonomy): Eukaryota > Metazoa > Chordata > Mammalia > Artiodactyla > Bovidae > Tragelaphus > Tragelaphus eurycerus. Next base: position 7,830,540 of record CAKXYN010000054.1, on the reverse strand, counting down.
ATCTTTCCCAGCATCAGGGTCTTTTCCAATGAGTCAGCTATTTGCCTCAGGTGGCCAACGTATTGGAGTTTCAGCTTCAGCATCAGTCCTTCCAATGAATATTCAGGATTGATCTCCTTTAGGATGGACTGGTTTGATCTCCTTGCAGTCCAAGGGACTCTCAAGCATCTTCTCCAACACCACAGTTCAAAAGCATCAATTCTTTGGCGTTAAGCATTCTTTAGAGTCCAACTCTCACATCCATACATGATTACTGGGAAAACCATAGCTTTGACTAGACAGACCTTTGTTGGCAAGGTAATGTCTCTGCTTTTTAATAAGCTGTCTAGGTTGGTCATAACTTTTCTTCCAAGGAGCAGGTGTCTTTTAATTTCATGGTTGCAGTCACCATCTGCATTGATTTTGGAGCCAAAAAAATTAAGTCGGTCACTCTTTCCACTGTCTCTCCATCTATTTGCCGTGAAGTGATGGGACCAGATGCCACAATCTTAGTTTTCTGAATGTTGAGTTTTAAGTCAACTTTTTCACTCTCCTCTTTCAGTTTCATCAAGAGGCTCTGTACTTGTTCTTCACTTTCTGCCTTAAGGGTGCTATCATATGCATATCTTAGGTTACTGATATTTCTACCAGCAATTTTGGTACCAGCTTGTGCTTCATCTAGTCCAGCGTTTCTCATGATGTGCTCTGCATATAAGTTAAATAAGCAGGGTGACAATATACAGCCTTGACATATTCTTTTCCTAATTAGGAGCCAGTCTGTTGTTCCATGTCTGGTTCTAACTGTTGCTTCTTGACCTGCATACAGATTTCTCAGGAGGCAGGTCAGGTGGTCTGATATTCCCATTTCTTTCAGAATTTTCCACAGTTTGTTGTGATCCACACAGTCAAAGGCTTTGGCATAGTTAATGAGGCAGAAGTAGATGTTTTTCTGGAACTCTCTTGCTTTTTTGATGATACAATGGATGTTGGCAATTTGATCTCTGGTTCCTCTTTTCTAAATACAGCTTGAACATCAGGAAGTTCACAGTTCATGTATTGTTGAAGCCTGGCTTGGTGAATATTGAGCATTACTAGCGTGTGAGATGAAAGCAGTTATATGGTAGTTTGAGTGTTCTTTGGTTTTGCCTTTCTTTGGGATTGGAATGAAAATTGAACTTTTCCAGTCCTGTGGCCACTGCTGAGTTTTCCAAAGTTGCTGGCATATTTTAGGATTTGAAATAGCTCAACTTGAATTCCATCACCTCCACTAGCTTTGTTCATAGTGATGATTCCTAAGGCCCACTTAACTTCGCATTCCAAGATGTCTGGCTCTAGGTGAGTGATCACACCATCGTGGTTATCTGGGTTGTGAAGATCTTTTTTGTGTAGTTCTGTGTATTCTTGCTGGGGACCATAGTGCTCTCAAACACCAGGCATCCATAGCAGGCTTGGAGCCCTGGGGCGAGTGCAGGGCTGCAGCTGATGAGGCCCATCAGGCTGCGTCACTTGGTCTCTGTTCTCATGGAGGAGGGGGACACGCAGCCATAGCAAAGCCTCTGGGAGAGGCACGTGTCTTGTGTCCAATAAGAGGAAGTGGTTTTGTTGTGAAGTCAGAAAGCACAGCCCACCCAGTGAGCAGCTCCTGAAAAGACTCCCTTGTTCCACGGGGTAGTGGCAGGAGAAGATCATGGCCGGCCTCGGAGGAGGCGGTCTGCTTTCTGACTAACATTACAGGACATAGGCTGCTTGAGGGCAGACTGAGACCAGTTTGACCTGGATTTTGCACAGGGCTTTCCAGAGCTGCACAAGAGAAGTTCCTGCCTTCGGAATTTTCACTGAGCACCTCCTCACCCTCGTGACAGGAAGGTTGTTTCAGCCCTGGAAAACAGGAAGGACATAATCTCTGAATGCAGGAGAGCTATTTAACGTGAATCCATTTGGCTTAGTGGAATCTTTGTTTCTGTCAGTGAAAACGTGTGCGATCATCACAGACTAACATCAGTATGGGGACAGGCGTGTGGAAGTGCCTGCTTTAAGAGCACTTTCACACACATGACTTATTTTGGGGATGGTAGAGGCAGAAACAGGGACTGAATTGGCCAGGTTTGCAGTTATGAAACCTTGCTTTGAGATAAGCTTTTCAGGGTTCATACTACCATGCCATGTTATACAAGAGACTTGAATATCTGTAGATTTTGATATTTGTGGAGGTGGAGGATGACTGGGGGGTGGGTCCCATGGATGCCGAGGGATGACTGTATTTTGTTTTATAGTAAACTATTTAATCTTGAAATTGTTGTAAAGATTAAGGGAGAATAGAACTTTGCTGTAATAATAATGCATAATACCAAGCCTGTCATAATTGCCTAAAACAAGATACAAAGGATGTAGAGTGCCAGGGAGTGAGAAAAAGGAATGGAACAGATGTTTAGTTTTGTGAAGACTTTGAGTGAGGAAGGAGAAATGGAGCCCTGAAGGCAGAAGCAGTGGAACATTTTAAGGTATCATATTAGGCTCAATATGGGAAAGAATTATTAGAATTGAAGTGGAATTGGTAGCCTTTGTGGGTAGTGAGTTCACTACCATGGGAGGCAATCAAATAGAAGTACACTGAGCCTTCAGTGGGAAAAGCTGTCGAGGAAGGTCACGCATTGGCCAGAGATTAGACTAGAGCAGTGGTTCTCTACATGTGGTTCCCAGGAGCAGTAGTGGCCCCAGGAATTTGTCAGACTTACAGAGCTCAACTACAGAATCGGAAGTGCAGTGGGTGGGCCCGGGCAGCCTGTTTGTTTGTTTGTTTGTGGCTCTGCTGGCTCTTCACTACTGCGTGTGGGCCTTCTCTAGTTGCGGTGAGTAAGGGCTACTCTCTGTAGCTCAAGTGTGTGAACTTTACTGCGGTGTCTTCTCTTGTTGAGGAACACGGGTTCTAGGCGTGCAGGCTTCAGTGGTTATGTCATCTGGGCTTCATTCTCCCGCGGCACGTGGGGTCTTCCTGGTCCAGGGATCGGAAGCCGTGTTCCCTGTACTGGCAGGCAAATTCTTAACCACTGGGGAAGCCCCTGCCAATCTGTTCAATAAACCTTCCAGATGCTTCTGACTCACTCTGAAGTTTAAGCGCTACTGGCTAAGAGGAATGGTTTCAAGATTCTGTTATGTGAATTCCAATCACAGGTTGATGAGCAGAGGCTGTTCTGGACTTGATAGAGTCAGGATCCTAGTTTTCACTTCTGGCCCTCCAGCTTTCCCCTTCTGAGCTTGAGGCCCCTGACCCAGGCGCCTCAGAATCCTGTGTGGCAGATGACCTCCAGCATGCTCCGTGTTTGCCCGGCTTATGCCCTAGACCTGTGCGTCCCAGACTGAACTGCAGCTCGTCTAATGGTGATATTCTCCAAGTGTGAACCGTTATGAGATTCTAGGAACTTAGTATGAAAAAAGAACATAGATTAGCTCATTAAAGATATCTCAGTCGCATGTTGATTCCATGTTGAAATGATAACATCTTGTACATACTGTGCTTAAAATATTAAACTAATTTCACCTGTTTATTTTTTAATTGAGCTACTAGAAAACGTAAAATTGTATATGTGACCTGCATGTGTGGCTCTCACGATATTTTTGTTGGAGGTCTGGCCCTTCCCTCCCCTGCTGAATCGTACCCCAGAGCCAGCTCCCCACGCCCTCTCACAGGCGATAGAGGGGCCCACGTAGCTGTGCACACAGTCCAGCTCCTGCCAGAGTCAGTGCAGACTCACCGAGCCTCCCAGGAATGCTTTCCCGTGATGTGACGGGTGCTGAAGCAGACTTCCAGAAACACTTTTGTTTGGAATGATGTAAGGGTCACCTTTCGTTGGTTCTGAACTGCTGCAGAAATCTAGCTGTCACTTTCCAAAGCTGTGGGGTAGACAGTGGGCAGCAAGGGGCCCCCTTTCCCCCAGCCCACTGCCCCCACGGCCCTGGAGTTCCCACCCTCAGGCCGGCTTCTCTGGGTGTGCCTCGCCTCTTGCCCTAACCTCTAGTCTCCCCGCATCCTGCCCCTCCAGGCAGGCGGCCCGGCTGAGAGACGTCTGCATGACTTGGGTGCTTACCCCCAGTGTGCGCGGAACAGGGGCTTAATGCTCAGACAGCCTTACCCACCGCCTTCTCTGTAAGATGGGAAGAGTGTGGCGGGTGCAGGGACCCAGGAGGGAAAGGTGGGGAGAGTCACTTGCTCGTTTCTAGTCACTGCTGCTCTCTGGTGATAAAACACGTTTTCAATGCATCCTCAATCCCCACTACTTGAGATGTGTCGCAGGGGGGTTTTTGTTTTCTATTTCCTGTGTTAACATAGAAAAGGTATCCATGGAAACAAGGTGGGGAGAATTTTTTAATAACACCATTATACTTTGCATCCTAAAAATACACTCAAGTTTCTGCTCTGTTGAGGACCTTAGCATCCAACTAATTCTACTTGGGTTTTATTAGTGTTGATTTTATCCTCACTTTCTATACGGTTGCCTTTGGTGGCAAATATATCCGAGATGCACTTCTCCTGCCCATGAGAACACAGAATCACAGAGTTGTTGGGAAGTTTGCTGGCCCATTTCTCTCCCCCAGATGTGTAATCTGTGTCCTCTCTAAGTGAGCACTGTCTGGATTGTCTGTGTCACCCATTTTTGAATGATGCAGACCCTTTGCAGCTTCCTTCAACCCAGGTTCTCTCCCCTCCGAGAATCTTCCTGAACCCGCCCGTCTCCTCTGTCCCCCCGGGGAGGGTGATGGCGACGCTGTGTTTCTGTACCATCCACATGCTTTGGGTCAGTTCTCACCTTGGGGCACTGTGTGTGCCCAGTAGGTATCAGGAAAGTATTTTGAGAGCTAACTTTTACTCCCTAGTACAGCGACATTCAGAAGGCATAAGAAATCAAAGGGACAGCCTTGTCTAGTCCCAAGTTATTATTACATGTAGAGTTTTGATCTGTACACACATCACATGCTGCTGTGAAGACTATCTGCTGTGTTTTCCCATGGCGCATATCCAAGTGTGACTTCTTAAAAGGAAGTGGGAGAAGAAGGACACTGCCGTTGAAAACACAGCTCACGTTATCCCTGAACGTGGCTGCTCACGTTGAGAGATGTCCTTTATGCCATCAGCGCGTCACCACGGTACTGCGTCCGTGCAGGTGCACTTGACTCACAGGAGGTGCCCCAAATATTTGTCCATAGATTTAGTAAAGTGACTAAGTAAACAAAATTTTTCCGTTTGGCTTTAGTACATATTTACACGGAGCTATTTAAAGAAAGGCCTCTGGTGTTGCCAAACCACAGCTTTTCCTGAGAAACCACATTGGAGCAACCAAAACCCTGAGCAGAGAGGGGTGCGTATCTGTAGGGTATCTGAGGGTGAGACAACCTGGAGCTCCCAACAGGGAACAGGACAGGATGCTGAGGATGCAGCCGTGGGTCATGTGTGTGGGAAAGCATTGGCTCGCAGGAAAGAGTGGGGGCCTCAGGCCTGGCGCTGGGCACAGCAAGCTTCATGAGACACCAAAGGCTGAAGCTGAGAGAGTCACCTGGCTGACAAGGGGGAGGAGTGACCGAGAATATTCTGGGTGCGTGTACCTGCACTGAGCACCGTGGGAAAGGAGGCTGCCTCATTTCAGGTAGACACAGGTGCTCCATCCCTTGTGGGCAGCAGGGCAGCAGGCCCGGGGCTGTGTGCCCTCCACTGGAATGGGGCACCTTTGCCCTGGCTGCTCCTTATCCAGTTCTCTTTCATAAATACAACAGGAGGTATTTATGGGTCTTCCCAGGTAGCGCCAGTGCAGGAGAGATAAGAGACTTAGGTTTGATCCCTGGGTGGGGAAGATCCCCTGGAGGAGGGCACAGCAGCCCACAGGGCCAGCATTCTTGCCTGGAGAGTCCTGTGGACAGAGGAGCCTGGCGGGCTGCAGTCCGTGGGGTCGCACAGAGTCAGACATGACTGAAGCGACTTAGCACGAGCGAGCGAGCTGGTGGTGTAGACAGCCAGGAGGCAGAGGATGGGAAAAACAGAGGGGGAGGAGCTCCTAAGGCCAAGCTGGGAATCGCGTTTCCCTCTGTGTGAGACCCCACACCCGCTCACCTGTAACAGCCCGCCCCATTCTGTGGGGCCTCAGTACCAAGGCCTAAACTGGAAGACAGATTCATCTTGCTGATGAATGGTAAACAGACATAGCTAAGCTATTTCCTAAACATTAATGTTGCCTCTTGATCTCTGACACATTTAAGACAACTAGGATTGAAAGAGGAAATTCTCTGTTGGTCTTTGAGAAGAAGGGCTTTCCTCTCAAAGGTTAACTAAAATTCGCAAGGCTGCATTTTTGGATGATTGGTGTCATTCACACTAATGATAGATATATATTATCTAAGTGAGCAATATTTGCTCACTGTGGAGACTTAAAATAATTCAGCACAAGAGGTTTTTGCCTTACCTTAGACCTGACTTCCCTCTAGGACACGACTGAGCGACTGAACTGAGACCTGATATAGGTTAAAGTTTTACTTAACCTGTTTTTATGCAATTTATGAGTATTAGCAATTGATAGGAAATTGTTCTTTTTCCAGAGCAACAGTTGGTGGTTGCCTCTATAGGAATCACTTCACTTTACACTGAGAACTTTTCAGTTTGGGACACGTGCTCAGCCTAAGCTGGGCATTCAGCCCTCTAGTCAGTAAGCGGCAACGGCCTTCCGGCACTGTGGCCTATAGAAGAGACAGGACGGCTGAGAATGCAGTCACCACGCTCTACCCCATATCCGCTGAAATCCTTAGCTCACGGGACCACCCCTTCCACTCAGGCCCACCACCCCCAACCTGGGAATCAACTCAGAGCACCTTTGCTTTCGCCAGCTCCCTGCATTCGTGAAGCCACTAGTTCTGAAGGCTGTATCTTCCTCGCAGCTCTCGGCTTCACGCCCCCTTCTGCCCCGCGGCCCCACTCATCCCTTCGCATGGCGGCCTCTGGCTGTCTTGCAGGAGCGCCCTGGCCACTCTCTCTGTCTCCCCTTAGTGGTATGCAGGGACCACCTCGTACAGGCTCATGAGAGCTGACCGTTTAATTTTCTGGAGTTCTGTGAGTCATTATTAAAATTAAATTATAGAATCATGCTGTTAAATAAATTTTTAAAACAGGTAATAAGTACTCAAAAATCTACACCTTATTGGGTGTTACTACATTTTACTATTATCTGTGCTCTTGAGGTTACTTACGTTTCTTTTACCTGCCTGGGGGAAGTGCATAGACAGTAGCTCACAGCTCCCCAACCCGTGTTCAGTGATATCATGTTCATAGCTTCAAACAGCAATGGTGGTGATATTTTTAGACCAAGGAGATCAGTAAATGCTATAAATCAGGACTTTAAAAAAAAGAAAAAGCACAGTTTATTATTTTAAGTACTCTTCTTAATATTATTGTGATGAAAACAGAGAACTCCCCCTCCCTCCAGAGAATGTTTTAATTTGTATTTAAGTATTTGTTAACTACTCATGTCTTTAAAATCTTTCTACAGCATCATACACCCTTGGAAAATTCTGAACAGAGAAATTCATTGCAGGAAAAATGCTCAGGAAAGACACGGTTCATATGGATAAAAATAAAAAAACTTTATGTATGTGACTTAGTCTAGATCACAGTTTTATCTGCATTGGCTCAGGTTTTTTAAAACTGAGACATTACTGACAAATAACACTGTATTAGTTTTAAGTGAACAGCATAATGATTTGATAGACATACATTGCAAAATTATCGACACAGTAAGTTACCATCATCACTACCCAGTTAGAGATTTTTTTCTTTTGATGAAAAAATTTAAGATCTACTCTCAGCAAATTTCAAATACACAATACAGTATTATTAATGTATACATGTATCCTCAGAACTTGTTTACCTCATAACTAAAAGCTGGTATCTTTGGATCACCTTCACTCATTTCACCCACCTCTTAACCCCTGCCTCTGGCAACCGCCAGTCTGCTCTCTGCAACTATGAGATCAGGCTTTTTGTTTTTAGATCTCACATATAAGGGATGTCATAGTATTTGTCCTCCTCTGAATTATTTCACCTATCATAATGCTTCAAGGTCCAGTTATTGCAAATGGCAGAATTTCCTTCTTTATTATCAGATCAGATCAGATCAGTCGCTCAGTCGTGTCTGACTCTTTGTGACCCCATGAACTGCAGCACGCCAGGCCTCCTTATCCATCACCAGCTCTCGGAGGTCACTCAGACTCACATCCATCGAGTCAGTGATGCCATCCAGCCATCTCATCCTCTGTCGTCCCCTTCTCCTCCTGCCCCCAATCCCTCCCAGCATCAGATTCTTCTCCAATGAGTCAACTCTCCGCATGAGGTGGCCAAAATACTGGAGTTTCAGCTTTAGCATCATTCCTTCCAAAGAAATCCCAGGGCTGATCTCCTTCAGAATGGACCGGTTGGATCTCCTTGCAGTCCAAGGGACTCTCAAGAGTCTTCTCCAACACCACAGTTCAAAAGCATCAATTCTTCGGCCCTCAGCCTTCTTCACCCCTCAGCCTTCTTCACAGTCCAGCTCTCACATCCATACCTGACCACAGGAAAGACCATAGCCTTGACTAGGCGAACCTTTGTTGGCAAAGTGATGTCTCTGCTTTTGAATATGCTATCTAGGTTGGTCATAACTTTCCTTCCAAGGAGTAAGCGTCTTTTAATTAAGCTGAGTAATATTCCATTGTATATATAAATGCAGGAGATCCCGGTTTGACTCCTGGATCGGGAAGATCCCCTGGAGAAGGGATAGACTACCCACTCTAGTATTCTTGGGCTCCCATGGATTGTCTGTATTCATTCCTAGATTTTCTTTATTCCTTCATTCACTAGGGGACACAGAGGTTGTTTCCACGTCTTACCTGTTGTAAATAATCCCACAGTGAACATGGAGGTGCAGCTATCTTTGCAAGACAGTGATTTCATTTCCTCAGAATCAATGCCCTGAAGTGGGATTCTGGATCATATGATAGTCTCATTTTTAGTATCTTGAGGACTCTTCATACTGCTTTCCAAAGTGATTGTACCAATTTGCATTCTCACCAACCATGCACAAGGGTTCCCTTTTCTCCATATCCTTGCCAACACCTGATATTTCTTATCTTTTTGATAATAACCATTCGAACAGATATGAGTTGATATCTTGCTGTGGCTTTGATTTGCATTTACCTGATGATTAGTGTTATTGAGCATCTATTTGTATACCTGTTGGCCATCTATATATCTTTTTTACTTAAATATCTAGAGAGATCCTCTGCCCATTTTTTAATTGGATGATTTTTTTTGCTATTAAGTTATATGTGTTTTTATTTTTGTATATTAGCCCTTTATCAGATCTGCAGTGTTTGCTCCCATGCAGTAGGTTGCCTTTCCATTTGGTTGATGGTTTCCTTTGCTGTGCAGAAGCTTTTAGTGTGATGCAGTCCATCTTGTCTATTTATGCTTTTGTTGCTTTTGCTTTGGTGTCAGATTTTTTACAAATGATCACCAAAGCCAGTGTTAAGGAGCTTACTTCCTATGTTTTCTTCTAGGAGTTTCGTGGCTTCAGGACTTAAATTCAAGTCCTCAGTCCATTCCAAGTTGATTTTTTGTGGAATGTAAAATGGTGGTCAGTTTTTATTCTTTCGAATGTTGTTGTTCAGCATCCTTGTATCTTATGTATTTATTAGCAAATTATTTTAGTTACAGTTATTTGTATGACTTTTGTCTTTTCTAAATGACAGTCTACCACCTTTACAACATTAGATTGTTTTTTTGTATATTACTCTCAACAGTGAGACTTATACTTTATGTTCCTACTAATTAGTTCTCTTTTGTTTCACCTTAAAGAAGTATCTGTAACATTTCTTCTAGGGCCAGTTTGTGCTGTGCTCTGCTGAGTCATTCAGTTGTGTGTGACTCTCTGCAACCCCAAGGACTGTAGCCCACCAGGCACCTCTGTCTGTGAGGATTCTCTGGGCAAGAATACTGAATGGGTTGCCATGCCCTCCTCCAGCAAATCTTCCCAACCCAGGATCGAACCCAGGTCTCCCACATTGCAGGCGGATTCTTTACCATCTGAGCCATCTGGGAAGCCTAAGAATACTGGATGGGTAGCCTATCTCTTCTCCAGGGGATCTTCCCAACCCAGGAATCAAACCAGGGTCTCCTGCATTGCAGACAGGTTCTTTACCAGCTGAGCTACCAGGGAAGCTCAGAGCCAATCTAGTTGTTACGAGCTCCTTCAGTGTTTCCTTATGTGTAAAACTCTTTATCTCCTTCAATTCTAAAGAATTCTGGTTGACGGTCTTTGTTTTGTTTTGTTTTTTTCAGCACTTTGAATATATCATACCATTCCTTTTTGGCCTGCAAAGTTTCTGCTGAAAAATATGCTCACCGTCATATGGAAGTGACCTTGTGCATAACAGATTGTTTTTTTCTTGCTGCTTTTAAGATTGAGCCCTTGTCTTTGACTTTTGAGGATTTAATTATAATGTATGTTGGTGTGGGTCTGTTTGGATTCATCTTATTTGAAACTTTTGCAGCTTCGTGGATCTGGATATCTGTTTCCTTCCCTAGGTTAGTGAAGTTTTCAGCCATTATCTCTTAACTAAGCTTTCTATCCCTTTCTCTCTTCTCTTCCTGGAATTTCTGTAATGCAAATATTGGTTGTGCCCTTCACTCTTTTTCATTCCCTTTTTCTTTTTGCTGCTCGGAGTGGGCCCACTGCCCTGTCTTTTGCGTTCACTGATCCTTTCTTCTGCTTCGTCTAGTCTGCTGTTGAAACTCCTCTTTTGGAGTTTTCACTTGCACTTATTATATCGTTCAGCTCTGGGATTTATGCTTGGTACTTATTTATATTCTCTCTTTATTGAAATTCTCGCTTTGTTCAGGCATTGTTCTCCTGACCTCAGTAAACACACTTATGACTGTTATTTTGAAATCTTCGTTAGGTAAGTTACTTATCTCTACTTACTTAAGGCCTTTTTCTGAGGCTTTTTATCTTGTTCTTTCATTTGGAACATGTTTCTCTGTGTCTTCACTTTACTTGATTCTCTGTATTGGTTTCTGTGTGTTAGAAAAAACAGCTGGATGAAAGTTAATGCTCTGCCCTGCCCGAGCTCTTGGTTGGCCCTCATGTCTGTGTGATTATCTAGGCAGCCTGCTTTGAGTTAGTGGTTTCTAGAGTTGAAGGTGTGCCAAGACCTATCAGTGTCTCAGTCGAGAGGATCTAGTCAGAACCAGATGGAGGCTGATTGGAAATGGGACCCTCAGGCAGGAGCTCTTGAAGTTGGAGATGGACATGGCAAGCCACTCCAGTACTCTTGCCTGGAGAATCCCTTGGACAGAGGAGCCTGGTGGGCCACAGCTCATGGGGTCGCGAAGAGTTGGACATGACTGAATGACTAAATCACCATCGCTCTTACAGGTGAGACTGGGCGTTTCTCTGTGCTGCCTCTGTGTGGTGCCCTTGGGGGACAGCCTGTTAAGAACTATTTTTCCATTTGTTGCAGTCCTGTGGAACCTCTGAAAGAAGCCCTGCTGGCTACCAGAGCCAGGCAATCAAGGGGTGTCTCCTGGCTGACAGCCGCAAAAACCAAGGTGCCATGTATTTGCACAAGCTCCTTTTGGAGATTGTTGGTGTTCAGTCACTCTGCTGCTGCTGCTGCTGCTAAGTCGCTTCAGTCGTGTCCAACACTTTCAGACCCCATGGATTGCAGAATGCCAGGCTTCCCTGTCCTTCACCATCTCCTGGAGTTTGCTCAACCTCAAGTCCATTGAGTCAGTGATGCCATCCAACCATCTCATCCTCTGTCGCCCTCTTCTCTTGCCTTCAGTCTTTATCAGCATCAGAGTCTTTTCCTATGAGTTGGCTCTTCACTTCAGGTGGCCAAAGTATTGGAGCTTCAGTATCAGTTCTTCCAATGAATATTCAGGACTGATTTCCTTTAGTATTGACTGGTTTGATCTCCTTGCAGTCCAAGGGACTCTCAAGAGTCTTCCCCCACACCCCAGTTCGAAAACATCAATTCTTTGGCTCTCAGCCTTGTTTATGGTCCAACTCTCACATATGTACATGACTACTGGAAAATCTGTAGCTTTGACTAGATGGACCTTTGTCAGCAAAGTGATGTTTCTGCTTTTTAATGGGCTGTCTAGGTTTGTCACAGCTTTCCTTCCAAGGAGCAATCATCTTTTAACTTCAGGGAGATGCCGGCAGCATGAAGCAGAAGAAGAGTGCAAAAATAGCCTCTGCTGGCCTCCCAGTCTCTGGATAGTATTGCAGTTGGTCCCAAGATGTGTGTTAAATTTGAAGCCTGCCCTTTAGATCAAAGCTTTGAGATAAACAAATAGACCTCTTTCACAGAAAGACTGAGTGAATGTCTATTTGCTGTCTGCTCTGGGCCCTGGGGTTTAGCCATGATGAGTTCGCATGGGCCCTTTAAGAACCGTTAGTTTCCCATAGCCTTGCAGGTCTCATGGATGCAAGCACTATTGGCTTTCAAAGCTAGACATTTGGGGTCCCATATCTCAGGTGGAAGTGGCCAGCTGTGGCATCCAAATTCTTTGCTTCTCAGGAGAAGCTGGGGGTTTCCACTTGATTCTGTGTTGCTGTGCTGGGGGTAGGGTTTGTGATGGTTGCTCAACTTCTACCCACAACTTCAGTGTGCGATTTTTCTCATTCACTTGTACAGGAGTTGCTCAGCTCGTTTCCAGATTTTTTCCAGAGGGAATTGTCTCCTATTTAGTTGTAGATTCGGTGTGTCCATGAGTTGAAGACCCTCCTCTGTCACCATCTTGAACCTAAAAATTTCCAGGATTTATTTTGCGGTTGATTTTCTAGATATGAGAAAGTGGTGGAGAGAATGTTAATCATGCAGATTAAATTTAAATAGGCATCAAGTCTGTAGCAGTTTCATTGTGAATAGTGCAAAAAATTAAAGAAAGATATCCCTCCAGTATTAAAAAAATATGTGAATCAATGAAGAAGTCTCTTGCATCATTGCTGAGCAAGTGGGGCTCCTGTGCAGCTGGTGTCTTGCTTCCATCTTACTGCTCAGTGTACATCAAAGTATCAGCTCACGTTCAGGTTGAAAATCCACTCATTAATCAGTTGCAACCATACTTAGGCCACTCAGACAAGAGCTCAGAGAAAAGTCAACAGAAGTATTTTGTGAGAATCAGTTGACTATAGGGAATTTATGGTAAAAAGTATTTTATATTCTAGTATTATTTGGAAACTCTGTGCTACACATCTTTTTAGAAAGTTGGCATTTTTTTTTTCCTTAAAGGACCAGGTGGTAAATATTTTAGATCCTACAGTCTCAGTTGCCTCTGCCCATCTCACATCTGCTCTTATGATAGGAAGGCAGCCATAGGTGATGTGTAAGTGAGTGGTCAAGGCTTTGCTATAATATTATATCTAGAAAACCAGATGGCTAACTGGCCCCGGGCCACACTTTTCTTTTGTCTGCTCTCCATCAGTAGAAGGTGTGATAAAGGGAGCTATGGATATGTATGCATTTTTCATCCAGTTGTTAAGTCTTTACCCACACACATAGATCATCATCCCATCCAGTCCATAGTCCTCATTCTAAAGTGTTCCTCAGTGGCTCCTCATGGTCTCAAAAGCAACCATCAGGCATCTTTCTAGAGCAAACAAAGTCCTCTGTGCTCCTGCACACTCCCCACCACTTTCACTGCACTTCGTTCCAGCCACACCAGGCTCTGCTGCTGCAAGTTGCTTCAGTCGTGTCCGACTCTGTGCGACCCCATAGACGGAAGCCCACCAGGCTCCCCCGTCCCTGGGATTCTCCAGGCAAGAACACTGGAGTGGGTTGCCATTTCCTTCTCCAATGCATGAAAGTGAAAAGAGAAAGTGAAGTCACTCAGTCGTGTCCGACTCTTAGCGACCCCATGGACTGCAGCCCACCAGGCTCCTCCATCCATGGAATTTTCCAGGCAAGAGTACTGGAGTGGAGTGCCATTGCCTTCTCCGACACCAGGCTCTACTAGTTCCCTAAACACACCAGCTTTTTCACGTGTCCGGGCATCGCTCCTACACGCTCCCCCGCCTACTCTTCCTTCCACCTGGGGACTCTTGCTTGCCTGACCCAGGTCAGGTTTCCCCCTGCACTGTTTGCCTGGCTACCCTCTCCTCCTCTCTCCTACTGAGTGCATTTAGCTCTTCTGAAAACCCCCTGGAGGAAGGGAATGGTCACCCACTCTGCCAGTCTATCCTGTAGATTGGCAGGCTACAGTCCATGGGGTCACAAAGAGCTGGACACAACTGAGCAACTAACATTTTGGCTTCCCTTTTCACACTAGACCCTGCTCATCGAGGGCAGCTCATGTCCCAGCATCCTGCCTCCCTGTCTCCTGCTGATGCTCCTGAACTCATGCAATACATTCTTTGTTGATAATTTTATTACTAATGAACTGATTTGGCTGCATCAGGTCATAGTTGCAGCACGTGGGATCTCTGTTGTCTCATGCAGGCTCTTTCACTGTGGCGCACAGCCTCTGGTGCAAGGCTTCGGTAGTTGCAGCATCCGGGCTTAGTTGCTCCACAGCGTGTGGGAACTCAGGTCCCTGACCAGGGCTGGAACCTGTATTCCCTGTGTCTCAAGGTGAATTCTTAACCACTGGACCTCCAGGGATGTCCTTCAGTCATAACTTCCGATCAGTGGAGCTTGTCAAGGATCTTATGTTTTTAAGAGTCACAATAAGGTGTATCATGTATTGAAGACTTTGTATTCCTTACTCTGCTGGCATTTTTCATACATTAACTCCTATAATCCTCACTGCAGCTCCAGGAGGGTAGATATAATGACCCCCATTTTACAGATGAGGAAACTGAGGCCTGGAATGGTTGCACGTAGATGCTACGTGACAGAACCAGAATGCACATCTTAGAGTAGTTACCAGTAAGGTAATAAAATAAATACAAGTGTATATTACGGGCAGTTACACAAGAGAAGGGTTTCCCTCATAGCTCAGTTGGTAAAAGAATCCACCTGCAAGGCAGGAGACCTGGGTTCGATTCCTGGGTCAGGAAGATCCTTTGGGGAAGAAATGGCAACCCACTCCAGTATTCTTGCCTGGAGAATCCCATGGACAGAGGAGCCTGGCAGGCTACAGTCCATGGGGTTGCAAGAGTTGGACATGACTTAGCAACTAAATCACCACCACCACCATACAAGAGAAAGGCTACTCTTACTGGGTAAGCTGGGGGGCAGCTTCATGGAGGAGGTGTTGACTGAGGTGGGATAGAATTCATCCTTGGGGAGAAGCAGCCCATCCAGGAGCAGAAAGATAACCAGAGGCAGGAGAAGTAGGAATGGTGTGGCTTGGCCCTGCCCTCCTGTGTGATGTAGACCAGAGGAAATGCGGCTGAGAGTCAGGCTGGGGCTCTCTCAGCTCCCCACCGCCTTTGCCTGTCTGTACCCTCCTCTGACAGTCCGTACCCCGCCCCCAGGCATACCAGGGTCTCGGGACATCCTGGTGGGTGTTTAGATCAAAGTAAAGCACGTCATGTGCTCCATGCCCTAATCCAACCTCCACATACCAATGAAATCAAGTTTATGCGTGCAATTGATGTGCCATGAAAGTAAGTTACATCAGGGCATTTTGGGGGCCCATGTAGAATAAGAAGGTAAGGTAGCAAAGTGTCCACAGAAGAGCCTGGAACTTCTTGAGAAAAGCTGGAACCTGGTATGTTCGCTGCTTGTGAGGGCTATTGAAGCGCCAGGACCAGGTACTCGTTAGGTGTGCGGTAATGCCCTTTGAGTGTTGTCAGAGCTAAGCGGTGCTTCAGAATTCATCTTCCCATCATATTTGGACATATGCCACCAGTCGAAGCTTAATACCCCAACCACAGTGCCTCCAAGTCCTTTGCCTAAAAGATCATTTGTTTCAGCTACAGTCAGAGTGGACTTTTGTCTCTGAGGATTTTATTCCAGCTTGTGGACCTTCACAGATTTGATGTCTCTTTTAAATAATTTCTAAGAAGAAAATTCCAGTAAGTATGCTCTCTTCCAATACCACTGCTAGAAAAAGGAGCAAGAAAGAGGAAGCTTTTTTCCATTATAATGGTAAATGGCATGTTTTCCATTATACTTGCTCTGCCCTATTTTGGAGAAATCTGACTACTGCAGAAATCTAACTCTGGTTTGCTGAAGGCTGAGTTTCTGGTTGTGGTTTCAGAGCCCAGCTCCAGGGCACTGAAGAAAGCCTCTTCTTCATCTTCATGTCCGCCCCATTCTTCAGTTTAGAATCACAGTGTAACTAACGTGCGTGCATGTACAACTCTTTGTGACCCCATGGACTGTATATAGGCCACTGGGCTCCTCTGTTCATGGAATTTTCCAGGCAGGAATACTGCAGCAGGTTGCCATTTCCTCCTCCAGGGGATCTCCTGACCCAGGGATCGAACCTGCATCTCCTGCCTGGGGAGGCAGATGCTTTAGACCACCGCACCACCTGGGAAGCCCATCACGGTGTAAGGAGTAGGGTAAATAATACTTTTCCTTATTAGTCAAGAAAGGTGATTGTGGGCAGAGAACTGAACAGGTATGACTTGCCTGAACAGGTACTCAGGGGCAAGAAGGAAGGAAATGAACAGCCCATCTCAGCCCAGTGCCATTTATTCCACGGGTGCTGGTTGAATTGCTGTATCCTGAGCATGAATGAGAACTACGGGACAATGCAGAGAAACCACAGGTGCAGCCTGCTCTCTGATGCCTTTGAGTCTAGGAGAGATTGGTCGGCAGGTTTCAGAGCATTACAACTATCAAAGTGGATTTAAGGGCCTAGGCACACAGCGTTGACTCAAGTTACAAACGGAGAGGAAGGTAGGTTGAGGGCAGGCAGGGGATAATCCATATGGAACACAGGACCACGGATGTCCCTACAGGAGGAATATTACAGCCACCCACTAGCATGAGTGAACAGCTGCATCTGTGAGCACTCATGCTAAGTGGTGAAGAAGGTGGTCAGGTTAGACTAATGCAGTGGTTCTGGGTCTTGGCTGCATGTTGGAACTACCTAGAGAGTTACTGAGAAAAAAAAAAGATTCAGTGGAGCCTGAGCCCCCAGGGCTCTGACAGAAGGGGCTGGGGTATAAACTGGGCATGGGGTTTCTAAGAGCTCCACAGCAGACTCTAATGTACTTGTCAAGGTTGAGAACCACCAGGCTACAGAGTGGCTTGGATCTGGTGTGACGGGTTAGGTTTGTCTAGGGAACTTTTCTGCGGGACGTTTTATAAGGGGAGAGCAGTGTGGATTGCGGAGAAGGCAGTGGCACCCTACTCCAGTACTCTTGCCTGGATAATTCCAAGGATGGAGGAGCCTGGTAGGCTGCAATCCATGGGGTTGCAAAGAGTCAGACACAAATGAGCCACTTCATATTCACTTTTCACTTTCATGCGTTGGAGAAGGAAATGGCTACCCTCTCCAGTGTTCTTGCCTGGAGAATCCCAGGGATGGTGGAGCCTGGTGGGCTGCCGTCTATGGGGTCGCACAGAGTCGGACACGACTGAAGCGACTTAGCAGCAGCAGCAGCGGTGTGGTTTGACCAGAGCACTGTGGAGAGGTCAGCGAACACAAGGATGGCCTGTGTAATTCACACAGGGGAGGCCAGGCCACCGTGCAGCTGCCAAGGGTGAGGCCAAGCCGTCCTCATCTTTGTGTGTCTCCCCCGGGCCTGGGCACCCAGAAAATGTCTGTGGAATGGGTGTTTGCAGCCTGCAGGAGCAAAGCCTTGAGGTTTGGGCGGCAGTGGAGGTTTCTGCGGGGACTCGTCCATAGGCGGCGTCTGGACTGGGAGGCCCAGGGCACAGCACCGACGTTGAGTTCCAGTAAGGGGGCAGGAAGGGCTTCTCAGACAGGCACTGGCCCTAGAGAAGGCGGGTGGAGGAAGCGCTGTCTCTGCTGGCTCCAGAGGCTGTGGAGGTGGAGACCCTGCCTGTCTTCTCAGAGGGGGCTGGCACGCAGGGCGGGGGCGGGGCACCCCCAGAACTGATGGATGGTGTTCCCCGTACTTGTCCCCTGACCTCAGATTGGTTCCAGGCACAGGAGCTGGTGTATCCTCAGGGGCTGCCCCAAAGGCACCTGACCTCCTGATCACAGGGAGACTTGGGGACACATGCAACAGAAATTAGTTCCACGATCTGCGTCCCAGGCCCTGTTATATGTTAACTGGCTGTATCCTTCTTGTGCATTTCTCTTCCACACGAACACTTCGTGGCTAGATCTGGTTGGGAAAGTAATGGTGTACATGGGATTCTATTTCTGTTTCCATTTAAATGGAAGAAATTCATCCAGTACCCTTTAGGCCATGACAGTGACTTCTTTTTAAGTGTTTTCAATAGATCATCCACCTTATGGCTCTCCAGGGCGGAAAGGCCAGGTCTCGTTTCCCTGCCACCGTGGTCCCCCTGGTGGGGCTGCCCCCTTTAGCCACAGAAGCACAAACGTGTGTAAGCGCCCGCGTCGAAGCGTGCGGCCCGGCTCCTGTCCTGGGATCGCGCAGTGGATCGCGCGGTGCTGCGGAGGGACGGTGCTTCCCTGGAGGAAGCCAGGACCGTGCTGCAGGGCCGGCCTGGGAGCTCAGAGCCTCGGAGCTGACCTGAGGGCTGACCCGTGCCCACTGGCCAGGCTCCAGGGGGGAGGGAGCCTTTCCTCTTCAGAGGAGATCAGCCCTCACCGTGGTCGCGGCTTTTCCTCTGGGCCTGAGAACCGCGGGGCCCGTGCTTGGGGCCGCGCTGCTGCAGACGCAGCGCCTTCCCGCCGGCTGACCGGAGGCGGGGCGGGGGCGGACCTGGGCCGGCCCCTATATGCGCTGCCTTGTCTTACCTTTGGATAAATCAGTGTGCGCTCAGGGGGAGTTGTTTGAGTGGTTGTTCCAAAGTTGTTTTCTGGCGGCCATTAAAATAGAACATCTTTACAAAACCTAGCCAGAACTCGTGGGGGCTTCAGGATTCAAGGATTTGCTCATAACTGAGGGTGTCAGGCACAAAGCAGGACTGAGGCTGGGGGAGACCTAGGGGTCCAGGCCCGTGGGGGCCTCTCCACTCATCAGCTTTCCTTGCAGCTGGAGAGTAAACTGATAGGGGGAAAAGACCTTTCAAAATGTGGGTTTGAGACAATACTGACTGCTATTTGTGAACTTACAAAGAGTCGTGTTAGTTGCTCAGTCATATCTGACTGTTTGTGATCCCCACGGAGTATAGCCCACCAAGCTCCTCTGTCCATGGGGATTCTTCAGGCAAGAAAACTGGAGTGGTGCCACACCCTCCTTCAGGGGATCTTCCCAATCCAGGGATCAAACCCAGGTCTCCTGCATTGCAGGCGATTCTTTAGCATCTGAGCCAGTACGAAAGCCCACAAAGAATTTCAGTTCAGTCGCTCAGTCACGTCCGACTCTCTGCAACCCCATGGACTGTAGCACGCCAGGCCTCCCTGTCCATCACCAACTCCTGGAGTTTACTCAGACTCATGTCCATTGAGTCGGTGATGCCATCCAACCATCTCATCCTCTGTCGTCCCCTCTCCTTCTGCCCTCAATCTTTCCCAGCATCAGGGTCTTTTCCAGTGAGTCAGTTCTTCGCATCAGGTGGCCAAAGTATTGGAGTTTCAGCTTCAGCATCAGTCCTTCCAATGAATATTCAGGATTGATTTCCTTTAGGATGGACTGGTTTGATCTCCTTGCAGTCCAAGGAGTCTTCTCTAACACCACAATTCAAAAGCACAAAGAACAGGGGGTGTTGAAATTTGGTTTCCTGAGGAAACACAGTATCTTTCCTAAAAAGGGAACGGAAAAAAGGAAAGGAAAACCACTGGTCTGGGTTTGTTCAGAACAAATCTCGTCCTTCTGCAGCTGAAGGTGAGCCAGAGTCCTGATGCACTCTCCGGGGTGAGGTCTGCATTCCTCCTGGTTCAGGGGTACAGAGAGAGGGCGTCACCCCTCGAGGAGGGCACTGTGAAGCAGGGCTTTGGCTTCTGTGGCTGATGTAATCTCTGGCCCAGAGCACACTTTCCAGCTAGTCTGGCTGGCAGTACCCTGACCTTTAATTCTGGAAATACCAGTTGTAGCCTGGAGAAGTTTGCACTTTGCTGAGGCTGTAACTACGCTGAGTCGAAGACATAGGTGAGTCATCTGTGCGTCTTCTAATCCGTGTGCTGGCTCCCATGGCTGTCCCACTAGAATGCGACTGTCATCTCCAACCCATCAGCAGGAGCCAGTGAAGATGGCCTGGCCTTTGTGACCAGTCTTCCCCCACGGGAGGATAGGGTTCCTCCAGTATGAAGATAAATTGATTCCCAAGAGAACTCGACCTTCAGCATCCCATTTTCAGTAGCGGCATTTAGAGAAGCAAGTGCAGCTTCAGCATGGTCTTTCAGATCCAACTCTCTTCTTCCTCCAGGAGAACACTCCCTTTCTCCATAGTTCCTGAGCGGAAGCTAGTCCTTCTCTCCCAGTCCATCCTGCACCAGAAGATGAATCTGGGAAGATGCCAAATTCATCTTCCCAGGACACCATTCAGCTCATTCATTTCTACCTTAAAATTTTCCACTGGCTCTCTGTGGCCTGTAAGGTCTGCCACGGTGACATAAGTTCCAGAACTTGGCCCCTGTCTCTCCTGTGACACACTCTCCCCCTGGAGCCTACACTCTAGAAAGCTCAGCTTTGGGGCACCTTCCTTCACTCTGGTTCCAAAGTCTCGGTTACATATTATGAGGCAGATACAGGATTCCAGTTGTCCTGCAGCACGGCCCCTTCAGAGTGACCTCTGGACTGTGAGGGCCGTGGCTGTACTTCCTGGTGCATCACACAGGCCTTGTCCAGGCTCTCTTCTCCTCCACTTGTCACCCCAAGCAGCTTTCAGCTTCTTCTCCATGTTGACTGCCCCTTCCCTGAAGGGCTTTATGCAGTGCAAGGTAGGTGGTGGACACATTCATATTAAATTGCTGTGGTTGTTTAGTTGCGACATTGTGTCCAACTCTCTGCACGGGGGAAGGGGTGAGGGACAAGGGGGCAGGGACTGTAGCCCACCAGGCTCCTCTGTCCATGGAATTTTCCAGGCAAAAATACTGGAGTGGTTTCCCTTTCCTTCTCCAAGAGATCTTCCTAGATCAGGGATTGAACCCGTGTCTCCTGCATTGACAGATTCATTACCACTGAGCCACCAGAGAAACCCTCAGATTAAATTAGGTTATCTGAATTTATTCATACTTAAGTTATCAGCATTATATCTTACAAGTTAATCACCGAAAAGGGACTTGATGAGCTACCCAGAAGAAAAAAGACACCCTCTTCTACTTTTATTAAGTCAAATAGACAATACTCAGATATAGGAAAACAGAGAAATAAAAGAATATGGATAGACTTCATCTTAAAGATGCATGGAAAAGAAAAGACGAATGAAAGAGTTGTTTTGAGCCAAGAATTATCCATATTTTCTGCCAAATGAGATATTGTGTGGGTGAGATAGAAAGGAAAACAAAGAGATTCCCATGTGGTCCTGTGGTAAAGAATCCGCCTGCCAATGTAAGGGCCCATCCCTAGTCCGGGAAGATTCCACACGCCCCAGGGCAGCTAAGCCTGAGCGCTGCAACTGCGGAGCCCACACTCTGCAACAAGAGAAGCCGCCACAAAGAGAAGCTTGTGCACTGCAGGAAGAGTAGTCCCCTCAGTGCGACTAGGGAAAGCCCACGCCCAGCACTGAAAACCGAAATACATAAATAATTTTTAAAGAGGAAAGAAAGCAAAGAAACAGCTCCAAATGAGTGGCTATTATCTTGGAATACTGACCTAAGCAAACTTTGATATGATTTATGTCAGAGAATGGTTTGCCTATGCTCTCTTATAGGAGTTCTATGGTGTCTTGTCTTATGTTTAAATCTTTAAGGCTTTTGAGTTTATTTTTGTACATTGCATGAGGATGGTTCTAACTACATTGATTTACATGCACTGACCAACTTTTCCAATACCACTTGCTGAAGAGATTGTCTTTTTCCCATTTTATATTCTTACCTTCATTGTTGAAGATTAATTGGCTGTAAATGTGTAGGTTTATTTCTGGGCTCTATTCTGTTTCACTGATCCATATGTCTGTCTTGGTATCATTAACACTGTTTTGATTACTGTAGCTTTGTGATATTGTCTGAAGTCTGGGAGAGTTATGCTACTCGCTTTGTTTTTTCCCTTAAGGATTGCTTTGGAAGTTCTGGATCTTTTATTTATTTTGGGATTATTTGTTCTAGTTTTATGAAGAATGTCATGGGTGTTTTGATTGCTGCTGCTGCTGCTAAGTCACTTCAGTCATGTCCGACTCTGCGTGACCCCATAGACGTCAGCCCACCAGGCTCTCCTGCCCCTGGGATCACATTAAATTCGTAGATTGCTTTGGGTAGAATTGCCATTTTAACAATATTAAGCAATACCTTTAATAATATCTTCCAATCCAAGAGCATGGGATATCTTAACATTTTTGAATCATCTTCAGTTTCCTTTATTAATGTTTTATAGTTCTCAGCATACGTCTTGTACCTCCTTGGTCAGTTTAGTCTTAGGTATTTTTTTTTTTGGTGCTATTTTAAAAGGTATTATGTTTCTACATTTCTTTTCTGATATGTCATTGATAGTGTAAAGAAATGCAACTGATTGTGCATGCTGATCTTGTATCCTGCTACTTTGCTGAATCCACTTATTAGCTGTAGTAGTTTTTGTCTGGAGTCCTCAGGATTTTCTAGGTATGGTATCATCTCATCTGCATGTAGGGGAAGTTCTTCCTCTTCCTTGAAGCTGCTGCTGCTGCTGCTGCTAAGTTGCTTCAGTCGTGTCCGACTCTGTGCGACCCCATAGACGGAAGCCCACCAGGCTCCCCCGTCCCTGGGATTCTCCAAGCAAGAACACTGGAGTGGGTTGCCATTTCCTTTTCCAATGCATGAAAGTGAAAAGAGAAAGTGAAGTTGCTCAGTTGTGTCTGACTCTTAGCGACCCCGTGGACTATAGCCTACCAGGCTCCTCCATCCATGGGATTTTCCAGGCAAGAGTACTGGAGTGGGGTGCCGTTGCCTTCTCCTTTCCTTGAAGCAGTCATGTGTAATACTTGGTATCATCATGGTAGTCACTGCCATAAAATGGAATGCCATAATGGCTAGTCATAATGGAAGATACCAGTAAAACATATCAGGGCAGGAAAAACCCCACGGTGTTAGCAAATCTAGACACTACAGCTGTTGGTTGAAAGTTAGGAGACTGGGACCCGCCTGAGGCTTTCTCCCTGATAAACCCAGAAGGCTTGGAAAAACATTAGAGGACAGATGAATTGAATAGGAGAGTCCAGGCTATTTAGCATCAAGTTTTGAAATGCTCCACACTGAAATTTTAACCCCTCAGCATCACACCATTTGTGAAATGCCATCTTGACACTCAAACCAGCTTCCTAAAACTATCTGTTTTGTTTTCTGTCGCATTCCCAGTGTCTAGAACGTTGCCTGACACATAGTACACACTCATCAAACACGGAATGAATAAGTTCATCGTGACAGCATTTGTTTTTTGTCCCCTATTAGTAAAGCCCTTGAGAGCAGGTCCTAAACATCTTTGTCTCACAGAACCAATAACTGATTCTTCAGCTGAAGTTAGAAGAAGGGGTATCCATTAGAGATGCCCTTTTTTCCCTCCCAGGGGTGACTTTTCACAAAATGTAAGCACAGATTCTGATGAACAGCATTTTCAGAACCTCGGGACACAGTGAGAAAGCTGTTTCACCTTTCTGTCCTCTCATTATTGCTTATTTTTCCTTTTATGCTGTCCCCGCCTCTGGGTAGCTTCCAAAGGGCCTGATTTATTAAGCAAGGGGCCTGTTGGTGGCGTCTATCTTTTGCTAATCACAGTGCCAGCAAAGCTTGGGTGTCATTAAGCAGTTTAATGACTGTCCAGTGCTGGAGTAACAGGAGTGGGGAAAATGTTAGAGTGTTGCAGTTCCATCCCTCTCCTGACAAAATGTAGCAGTCATCTGAGTTCACACAACAGAATATTTAGCAACAGTGCCATCAGTCATGGACAGTTCCTTGAGAGCAAGAAGCTTTAAGCACAATGAAATATTTTCTGGGATGATTTATCTGTAAGTTTCTCTTTGTCCCTAGCAGTGAGGGGACAGAGGCTAGAGAAATGATGGCATGAAAGTGAAAAACACACGTGTGCTTCTTATGTGTCTGCCTTAAGGGAAACGATTTCCATAAACTAAGATCAGCCCTGGCATAGTGAGCTGCTGGCACTGCAGCCAGATTCTCAGGAAACAGGATACCTCTCTGCAAGAGCAGGCAGAGGGATCCAGCCTTATCTGGGCATCCACTACTTGCCAGGCCGATGGGTCTCAAAGTAGGGCCACTGACTCAGCAGCCTCAGCCTCACAGAACTTGGATTTCAAGCAAGTTCTGGGGCCCTGACCTCGACCTACTGACATCATGGGGGCGGGCACAGCTGTGTGGTTTCCCAGGCTTCTGTGGGACTGCAACGTAACAGACCAGCCTGAGAGCTAGTGGGCCAGACCTTTTGTACACGTTATCTCTTTTGATCCTCTTAGATCCTAAAAGGCAGGCATTGGTCCCGTTTACCCATAAGGAAACTGAGACTCAGTGAAGCTCATAAGTTGACACAGCTGTGAGTGGAGATTTTTTAAAAAATCTGTCTGCGAGCCTGTGATTTTTCCACTTGAATCAGTGTTTCTCAAACTGTAGTTATCATCAGTTCACTTAGAGACGACACGTTAGAATGCAGATTCCATTCAGCGTCAGCCTGAGAGCAGAGTTCACAAGCTCCAGGGTGCTCCTGTCTGCTGGTGCACAGAGCGCTCTGAAGAGGGTGGCCTCAGGAACTGCTGTGCGGTCCCCAGACTTGCGGCCCCCGGCTCACCGGGGAAGTTGTTAGAGACCCAGTTCTGGGGGGAGGTTTGAGAATCACTATCCTGTTTCCATATTAGAAAACCCAGTGTTGTCCAGGTGTGCAGCAAGCTGGTGCTTACACTGTAGGTATTTGGTAGCAATTAAAGGAGAAACTGGACAAGGGGAAAGAGACAAGCCCTCTAAGCCTGAACGGTGGCTTGGAGAAACTGGACAAGGGGAAAGAGACAAGCCATCTAAGCCTGAACGGTGGCTTGCATTAAGTGTTTCCCCGTGAGATAAGCACACAGAAGTGGTTATCACTGGGCTACATAATGAGAGTCCTTCTCTGTGTAAAGGTTCCTCAAGTGCATGTTGAAGGTAGGGCCAGGGGCTACTAGGGCTGAAGTAAAAGAAATTTTGACCAAGGGATACCAGTGATATCTGAACATGCTAGATCAGACATTGCACAGAAGAGTGTTTAAATTTTCCCAAGAAAACTGCCTTCCAGAACTGGAGATATTTATTTCTACATTTGTCTCGAATATAGCAAATGACCTGAAAAAAAAAAAAAAAAAAGCTTGAGATCTTTCTTTTTAATCTTCTGCAATCTTAAATATTTGTATGTATTTTCATTTATATCAAGCCAATGCATGTAGCTTTGATATAAGTAGCATTTTCAATTACCATCAAGATAAAAGAGGAGAGAGAATGTCATGTTGAGTCTGTTATACTCATGAAATTACCTGAAGTGAAGAGATCTGACACCAGGCGTCAAGGGTGGCATCCATGCAACTTCTGTCTTGGTGCTGTAGTATCTTGAGAAACCAGACTCAGCGCATGAAAACAATGGCAACAACTCAGCCCTGACTTTGGGAGCTTATGTAAAGGTAACCATTGAGGCCGGGGACCCAGCATGTGGCATGAATTTTCTTTCAGTGTTTTTGGGTTCTTTGTTTGGTATTTGTTTTGCTATTTGGGAAGTTTGAGAAGTGTATCTTTAAGTGGTTGTTTTTTTTTTTTTTTTTAATAGAGCAGACAGAAAGGATATTTGATCTCTACATCAGATATTCATACCTTCCAAAGAAAAACTCATCAAAGTATTTTCAGTAAAGAAAGATGATCAAAGAGGTTCTGTATTATACCACTTACTCTGTCACTTTGGCTGCATGTGAATGAGAGAGGGTCTCGAATGACTCCGTTCCCATAATCACATCTCTCATCCGGCATTCAGCCTCCACTATTACTGCGGTCTTGTCAAATACATCAACGCATTTGGTTTTGTCATGAAGTCACTGATCGAGAATGTTCACTCACAGACTGCTTACACTGAGTATTTAAGAGAATAGTACTTTTCTTCATCTTAACCAGGTTTGTACAGTTTTTCATAATATTTGGGTTAGGGGAAAGATGCAGAAAACAAGCAAATAATGTAAAGCCTGAGGTTGCTGTGCTGCTGCTGCTGCTAAGTCACGTCAGTCGTGTCCGACTCTGTGTGACCCCATAGACAGAAGCCCACCAGGCTCCCCCATCCCTGGATTCTCCAGGCAAGAACACTGGAGTGGGTTGCCATTTCCTTCTCCAATGCATGAAAGTGAAAAGGGACAGTGAAGTCGCTCAGTCGTGTCCAACTCCTAGCAACCCCATGGACTGCAGCCTACCAGGCTCCTCCATCCATGGGAGTCTCCAGGCAAGAGTACTGGAGTGGGGTCCCATCGCCTTCTCCAAGCCTGAGGTTGAAAACTCATCAAAGCCAGCCCTCTTCTGTATGATCAAGAAATCTTTAAAAGTCACTCATTGTTCCTTTATGAATGAATGTCTAGTAGCTACCAATCTTATAACTGCATAGACTATGACGGGAAACACAGCAGTGAATCAGAGGGGCAGCAAGTTCCGGGATTGAGGTGCACCCAGGAGTGTGACTGCTCGCCATCCTGCCAGTTCTTCTACTGTTACAGATTTGGTGCCATTGGAGCACATTTACTGGGGAAATTCCTTATCAGTACACTACCGTGCAAAGAAATAGAGGAAAACATTTGAATGGGGAAGACTAGGGGCCTCTCCAAGACAATTAGAGCTATCAAGGGAACATTTCATGCAAAGATGGGCTCAATAAAGGACAGAAATGGTATGGACCTAACAGAAGCAGAAGGTATTAAGAAGAGGTGGCAAGAATACACAGAAGAACTATACAAAAGAGATCTTCACGACCCAGATAATCACAATGGTGTGATCACTCACCTAGAGCCAGACATCCTGGAGTGTAAGGTCAAACGGATCTTAGGAAGCATCACTGTGAACAAAGCTAGTGGAGGTGATGGAATTCCAGCTGAGCTATTTCAAATCCTCAAAGATGATGCTGTGAAAGTGCTGCACTCAATATGCCAGCAAATCTGGAAAACTCAGCAGTGGCCACAGGACTGGAAAATGTCAGTTTTCATTCCAATCCCAAAGAAGGACAATGCCAAAGAATGTTCAATTGCACAATTGCACTCATCTCACATGCTAGCAAAATAATGCTCAAAATCCTCCAAGCTAGGCTTCAACAGTATGTGAACCGACAACTTCCAGATGTTCAAGCTGGATTTAGAAAGGCAGAGGAACCAGAGATCAAATTGCCAACATCCGCTGGATCATCAAAAAAGCAACAGAGTTCCAGAAAAACATCTATTTCTGCTTTATTGACTATGCCAAAGACTTTGATTATGGATTACAACGAATTGTGGGAAATTCTTAAAGAAATGGAAATAGCAGACCACCTTACCTGCCTCCTGAGAAACGTGTATGCAGGTCAAGAAGCAACAGTTAGAACCAGACATGGGACAACAGACTGGTTCAAAATTGGGAAAGGGTTACACCAAGGCTGTACATAGTCACTGTGCTTATTTAACTTCTATGCAGAGTACATCATGAGAAACGCTGGGCTGGAAGAAACACAAACTGGAATCAAGATTGCAGGGAGAAATATCAATAACCTCAGATATGCAGATGACACCACCCTCATGGCAGAAAGTGAAGAGGAACTAAAGAGCCTCTTGATGAAAGTGAAAGAGAAGATTGAAAAAGCTGGCTTAAAACAACATTCAAAAAATGAAGATCATGGCATCTGGTCCCATCACTTCGTGGCAAATAGATGGGGAAACAATGGAAACATTGAGAGATTTTATTTTCTTGGGCTCCAATATCACTGCAGACGGTGACTACAGCCATGAAATTAAGACATTTGCTCCTTGGAAGAAAAGTTATGACAAATCTAGGCAGCATATTAAAAAACAGAGACATTACTGACAAAGGTCCATCTAGTCAAAGCTATGGTTTTTCTAGCAGTCATGTATGGATGTGAGAGTTAGACCATAAAGAAAGTTGAGTGCTGAAGAATTGATGCTTTTGAATGGTGGTGTTGGAGAAGACTCTTGAGAGTCGCTTGGACTGCAAGGCAATCCAACAGGTCCATCCTAAAGGAGGTCAGCTGAATACTCATTGAAAGGACTGATGCTGAAGCTGAAGCTCCAATACTTTGGCCACCTGATGCGAAGAACTGACTCATTGGAAAAGACCCTGGTGCTGGGAAAGATTGAACGCAAGAGGAGAAAGGGTGGACAGAGGATGAGATGGTTAGATGGCATCACCGACTCGATGGACATGAGTTTGAGCAAGCTCTGGGAGTTGGTTATGGACAGGGAAGCCACGCCGTGCTGCAGTCCATGGGGTCACAAAGAGTCAGACATGACTGAGCAACTGAACTGAACCATACTGTGAAGCATTTTAGAGATGTCAGTATTAAGTATAAACAACAAAAACCAGTACGATGGGCAAATCATTAATAGTGTTTTCACCACAAGCTATAAGGTAAAGAACCTGAGTAATCTCACTCTTGTGTGCACTGATATTTAGTGTGCTTCTGCACGCAGTTACTGTGTTAGCACTCAGTACTAGGGTAGTCAAGTATACAAGGGTAATCAAGTGAGACACAGCTTCTGCTATAAGTGGGACTTGTAGTTGTGAAGGATAACAGACAGTGAAATAAGCACAGAATTATGAACTGTATAAAATGCAATAACTGTATAAAATGCAATAAAGGCAAAGCCCACTGACAACATGTGAAACTAGAACCTAACCTCACGAGGGACTGGGATGGGCAGGAAATACCTGGGAAGGCTTCCCTGAGAAACCACCCTCAGCTCAGATTTGGAGGACAGATGGGCAAAAGGAAGAGAGTGGACTGGGAAGCTTCCGGGCTTGTATATGTGTGGTAGCAAAGAGCATGGGAAGAACAGAGAGATGGGGATGGCAGTGCAGCCCACAAACTGGGAGCCCAGGGCAGAGTGGCAGGGGTCAAGGGTGCCTCTGGGGAACTGCAGAGCCAGGCCACACTGCAGCCTCTCATAGCCGGGTCGTCACATGGGGCTGACCCCAAGGCCAGGTGGGAAGTATGAGTTTTAAGCAGGAAAGTGGCAGGATTAGATGCACAGTTTTGCAGGATCCTGATTGAAAAGTTGAAAATGGATTGAGTTGGGACGGTTATTGCCGAGGTCAGAGTTCAGATGAGAACTGATGGTAGCCTGTACTCTGACCATGGAGTGAAGTGGGTAATCCCAGAAAGGTTTAGAAATGAGATTTTATAAAATTTGATGATGGACTAGATGTGAGGATGAGAGAAAAGGAAGCATCAAGGATGACTGCCCCCCCACACACACACACACACCCAGCTCACATACTCGGAAATCTGGTGGGTTTAACTACAATCCTTGTATAACCCTGTCATTCCATGGCGACAAAAGCAGATTAGACATTTCTACCCAAGGTCTGTTCACACTCTCCCAAGGTGATTCTCAAATGCGTACTGAAGGAGGTATCTAGTATTTCTTTGCTTAGTAGCTTGATATTGTAGTCATCCTGGCCTTGATTCATTTTAACTGCTAAAAATCTTGTGATTGTTCATTTTTTTAAAAAGTTATTTTGGAGTTTTCCTCCCAGAAGAGATATCAGGATTTAGGTTCATTTATAACTCCATGATGGAGAAGGTGATGGCACCCTACTCCAGTACTCTTGCCTGGAAAATCCCATGGATGGAGGAGCCTGGAAGGCTGCAGTCCATGGGGCCGCTAAGAGTCAGACACGACCGAGCTACTTCACTTTCACTTTTCACTTTCATGCATTGGAGAAGGAAATGGCAACCCACTCCAGTGTTCTTGCCTGGAGAATCCCAGGGACAGTGGGGCCTGATGGGCTGCCGTCTGTGGGGTCGCACAGAGTCGGACACAACTGATGTGACTTAGCAGCAGCATAACTCCATGATGCACAAAATCAATCAATAAAATTATTAAAATCAATGTATTAAATAGTTACCTAGGTAAATCTTATGCTTCTAAGATTGGCAGCTGCTGTCTACAATTCCATAGCTATGGTTTGAAGTGGAGCATCCTTTTCATGCCCAGGTTCATGGCAGAGTCTCCAGGACGGGGACATGTCACTCACCCCGCTCAGTTTCAGGCTGTTCTCAATTTTCTTCATCTTATTTATTTTCACTGATTTTTAAGTTGTTTCGAACTTCCAATTTTTAGCTATTAATCCATAGTCTCAGTTGAATAGGGGGGGGGGGGGGGGGGGGGAGGGGGGGAACGGGGGGGCGGGGGGGGCCAGCCACGAAGGATAATCATCATCATCATCATCATCAGTTGAATATAATTTTCTCAATATTTTGTTATGAAATTTTTCGAACACAGAAGAGAAAAATTGTAAGTAAATACACATATACCTACCACCTAGGTTCTGTAATTAACACTTTGCTCAATCATCTATCTATATATCTAGTCAGTCCATCTATCCCTCCCTCAATTCATCCATCAGTCCATCATGTTCTTTTGATAGATTTCAAATTAAGTTGCAGACATCAGGACATTTCACCCCTTGGTAGTTTGGCATGCATATTATTAATTTGAATTTAATATGTGATTGAGAGTTTTTTCATTTCTTAGTAAAGGTCATTGGAGAAGGAAATGGCAACCCACTCCAGTGTTCTTGCCTGGAGAATCCCAGGGATGGGGGAGCCTGGTGGGCTGCCATTCATGGGGTCGCACAGAGTTGGACACGACTGAAGCGACTTAGCAGCAGCAGCAGCAAAGGTTACATACAGTGAAATGTACAAACCCTAAGTATAACAGTCCTTGTATTTTGACAAATGTATATGCCTCTGTAACGCAGACCCCATCAAGATTTTAAACCTGCCTGCCCCAGACATTCTCTTACGCCCACTTCCCAGTTATCCCTGCCTCCACTCCCTTCCTTCCCACCCCCGGAGGTAACACTGTTCTGACTTCTGTGACCATAGATTAGTTTTGCTTGTTCCAGAGCTTCCTGAAGCGTCTCTTCTTTTGTGTTGGCTTCTTTCATTCATCATCAATGTTTTGAGACTCATTTATGTTGTACGTGGGCCTCCCAGGTGGCTCAGTGGTAAAGAATCCACCTGCCACCTGCAGTTCAGGAACCACAGGATATGCGGGTTTGATTCCTGGGTTGGGAAGATCCCCTGGAGAAGGAAATGACAACCTGCTCCAGTATTCTGGCCTGGGAAATTCCATGGACAGAGGAGCCTGGCGGGCTACAGTCCAGGGGGGTCACAAAGAGTCAGACACGTGACTCAGCACGCATGTATGTTGTATGTATCAGTATTTTTTTTCCTTTTTATTTCTACCACAGTTTATTTCTCTTGTTAACAGACTTGTGAGCTGCTTTCCATTTGGATTCCTTTGAACATTCTTAGACAAGTCTTTTTGTCAATATATGTCCTCATTTATCTTGGGTAGATAACTCAGGAGTAGAACTGAACACAGAGGAGCTGGGTCACAGGGTAGGCATACATTTAATTTTATAAGAAACTGCCAGACCTTTTTCATAGTGACTGTACAACTTTATACACCCTCTAGTATGTAAGAGTTGCAGTTGTTGCACATACTTGGCAGAATTTCTTTTTTTAAGCATTCTGGTGGATGTGTAGAGAAAATATCTTTTTACAGTTTTATTTATTTAGATACTTATTTACTTGGCTGCGTTGGGTCTGAGTTGGGGCACACAGGCTCCAGAGGATGCAGGCTCAGTAACTGCCGGATGCAGGCTCTCTAGGTGAGTCATGTGGGCTTCAGTCGGCTGAGCTGCCCTGCAGCATTTGGGATCTTAGTTCCCAAATTGCATTGCAAGGTGGATTCCTAACCCCTGGACCACCAGGGAAGTCCCAAGAACATCCCTGTTAAATGGTTATTCTTTAAGAGGAAAACAATCAAATGACCTTGACACGCATGCACACACACATCTAGAACCTGCAGAGCCAAGCATGTGTCTGTACACAGAGCATTTAGCACAAGGACAGCAACACTTGCAGGAACCTATTGTATGTTAGGTAACTAAAACATTGGAATTATGAATTTTTTCCCCCAAAATAGGCTGTAAGCCTCCGAGGCCTTGCTATTAATAAGAAATTCCAGTTCTGAGCTCTGGCAGGCGCGGCACCGGCCAGGCCAGCAGCATTCCTACTGCAGCGCCTTAGTGCTGAAGCCTGTGGGACACAGGATGTCAGAATTCTTAGTCATTTACAGATGCATTTCCATCGCAAGAGGGGGAACAGAACACCATACTCTGGAGAGACTGGCTGTCATGTGGCCTTTGAAATAGGATTCTTTGCTTTGCTTTAGCTTGCATGTGACAAAGCCTGTCCATAGCAGAGTCCTGTCTTCTCCAGAGTTACAAAGGGAATTACATTCAAACGGATGTGCCCTTCACCGAACCAGAGCACTGTGTCCTCAGAGCCAGTTTAACAAGCCTGAACCCCAGGCTGCCCTTCTGGGCCTAACCGTAGAGAGCAATGTGACAAAGAGGAAGTGGCTTTAGATCTAGAGAGAGCTGGGTTTGGAATTGAGATCTGCCAAGTGCTGGCTGCGTGGTTCAGGGAAATCCCTCGACTTCTCCATCGTGAGAAGCAATGACGACCCTCTCTCCCTTGCGTGGACATTGTAATGACCAGGTTGCCGGTGTCGAACTGCTAGCCCTGTGCAAACACGTAAGAGAAGGCTGCTGTAGTCATGGGAGGAGCGGCCCCCCCTCTCTCCTGCCCACAGTCCGCAGGCCCACGAGCCTCATCTGACTGCCCACCAGTGAATGCCTAACCACACGGCCGCTCACTTTCTGTGTTTCCTCTGTGCTCAGGCCCTTTAGTCACGTCAGACCCTTTGCAACCCCCTGGACTACAGCCGGCCAGGCTCCTCTGTCCATGAGATTTCCCAGACAAAATTACTGGACTAGGTTGTCATTTCCTCCTCCAGGGGATCTTCACGACCCAGGGATCGAACCCACGTCTCCTGCATTGCAGGTGGACTCACTACCACTGAGCCACCAAGGAGGCCTGTTTTCTCAGTGAGTGACTGAGAATTATGAGGAAATAATTGTAGTGGACACATTCATACCAAGCTATAAATGATGGGTGGGTTTAGCCTTCCAAGAAAATTGTAATTCTGTAAGATTTTTTTCATTCAAGTGAACCTTTGGTTGTAAAAGGAGGTATCTGGGAGAGGCACATGGATTGTGAGTCAGAAGCTTCAGTAAAAACCTAGCCCTGTTGAGGTGTGAGGGGCCAGCCGCCGCCAGGCACAGTCCTGACCACAGAGGACTGGCCTGGTCAGAGTCTTGGCCTGACACGGCACTCAGACGCTCTGCTCGTG
Source organism: Tragelaphus eurycerus (assembly GCA_935064755.1). Classification (NCBI taxonomy): domain Eukaryota; kingdom Metazoa; phylum Chordata; class Mammalia; order Artiodactyla; family Bovidae; genus Tragelaphus; species Tragelaphus eurycerus. The sequence continues at coordinate 7,796,940 of CAKXYN010000054.1, read as the reverse complement.
AAGCCAGCGGATGTCGGCCGGTTGAGGAGCGTTTCCACTCTCGCCGCTGTCCGTACCGTGGAGCCTGTCATCCTAAAGGCAGGGCTGGCCTGGGCCTCGCTTGGACCCTGGGCTTCCTCGAGTTCCATTAGACTGAATCCAAAGTCTGTGCTGCCCTCCCGGGAGGGCCACAGTCCAGTAAGTGGGCCTGGGGAAGTCAGTGAAAGACAAGAAAGGGTTTTTGGTGTGTGATCTGGGGAGCCACGGGACTTTGGTCCTTAAGGAAAGGTGGACTGTGATTCAGAGAGAAAAGCTTTCATTTAATGCTGACTTGCTTTTGAGCTAAAAAGTTGACTGAGAAAAAGCTGTACTCATTTGATATATCAGAAATTCATATTGCACTCAGTAGCTTTGAGCAAATGGTCTTCATTTGTAAAGACAAAACAAAACAGGGACTTCTCTGGTGGTCCAGTGGCTAAGACTCTGCACTCCTAATGCAAAGGGCCCGGGGTCCTATTCCTGGTTGGGGAATTAGATCCCACATGCTCCGACTAAAACCCAATGAAGCCAAATAAAATGTAAGAAGAACAAGAAAAAAACAGAAGAAATTTAAAAATCCCATAATTGTGGGATAAATGAGTCAGAGCTCTTCGGTCACCTGAGAGACCAGGACCTCACACAGGCTGGCCGTGAAACCTTCTGTAGGTGCATGGAGTGAACTGTGCTGAACGGTTCATACAAAACCCCCTATATTAACACTTCAGTTTTACACGATTGTTTTTCAGTGGGTCAGTCAAGCTGGAACATTTTACCTGTATCTGATATATTAATATATGGGACTTCTGGCTGTTACAGCTGACATTGCTAAACCATACTGTCTTCCTCCATAAACAGTCCTACACACTCGTCTGTCTTGCTTTTCGGGTTAACTTACTCCATTCATTCAGTGCCTACAAACGTATGGTGGTTTTAGAAACCAGAAATAGGTGGATTTAGCGGCAAAGCAGCCTGGTTATAATCATGACAGCTAGATGTGCCCCAGAATCAATGTCTGAGTTATCAACAGGAGAAATGCAGAACCCCCCAAAGAAAGCATATTTATTATTTCTACTGTTAATGACTTCACTTAGCGTTTGACAGGTATTTACCAAGCATTAGCACAAAAAATTGATGCTGAGAAAGAAATAGGTGCCAAACTGAATCTCAAGTTAAGACCTTGTGAAGAAACGTTTAGTAAATTGACTCTGTGTATAATGATGTGTGTTGGAAGGGCTTTTTCGAAAGGTTTTTTTGAATTCTAGGCTTAAATCCGGACTGCTTTTATATTACAGGAAAAATGTACATGTCTGAGATAAAAACAGGGTATATATGATAGCCTGATAAAAATATTTAATCTTGTTTTAAATTTTTTTGTCTTTCTGCATTTCTGTAGACTGTCAAAAATGAGAGCAGCAGACTGGAGATGTAGATGTCTTGCTTAGCAAGAGCATGCCTTGGCTGTCTTCCTGTGCTCAGACGCAGGCGTTCTATAAGTGTCTGGATGTAATAGAGAATTTGTAGTGTTACCACCTGTGTGCATCTTTCATCTGTTCATATTATCTGTGCAACGTCTTCCTTTCTTGAACTCGTCAGAGTTTTTAATGAAATTGGTTGGAAATGTAACTAATACCATATTTTAAATCTCTTTTTCTTGCTTTACCAAACTTCTGAACAACTTTAGATTCTCAAGATTCATCGTGATTCAGGAGACAATTCTCAGACAGGTGAGAATACTGCAATTTCACTCTTACACGGTTGGGTGGGATTTGTGGGCTCAAGTCTATGGATCAGTCTGAAGAAGCCTGGATTGACAGTTTCACCACCCCGGAAACTTGAACTGCTGATACCTCAGTGCTGATGATGAAAGGTTTGAGAGCCAGGTTAAAAGCAGGATCCCTTAAAAGGCTTTGAATCTTCATTCATGGCAACCATTTCTCCTGAATGCCTTCCCCATCCTGGCTTCTTTTGCTGCCTAGAAACCACAGAGGGCAGATAAACTCAAAACAGAGCGTGGCCTGGAGGTCCAGAGAGTGCACTGTCATCAGACCACAGTCAGGCTCCCCTTCTCTGCAGCAGTCAGTGAAACGTGAATAGGCCCTCCTGGGACTCAAGGGCAGCGAGTCACCATTTCTGTTGCCCATACCCACACGTCATCCCTTGAGCAAGACTCACTGACTCCTGGTTTCCTCTCCCATGAAAAGAGGGGGCTGAACTAATGACCTCTACATCGGAAAGGTTTGGAATTCTTTGATCATTAGGGGAAGAATCAGTCTGCCACCAACAATGTACAGCTCTCATTCCTGTACAGAGAGCACCTTCTCCCCACTGCTGGGGGCTTCCCAGCCACTTAGGCGTACTTACATAGCGGGCCCTGGCCTACTTCAGTTCAGTTCAGTTCAATTGCTCAGTCGTGTCCGACTCTTTGCGACCCCATGAATTACAGCACGCCAGGCCTCCCTGTCCATCACCAACTCCCGGAGTTCACCCAAACTCATGTGCATCGAATCATTGATGCCATCCAGCCATCTCATCCTCTGTCGTCCCCTTCTCCTCCTGCCCCCAATCCCTCCCAGCATCAGAGTCTTTTCCAATGAGTCAACTCCGCATGAGGTGGCCAAAGTACTGGACTTTCAGTTTTAGCATCATTCCTTCCAAAGAACACTCAGGACTGATCTCCTTTAGAATGGACTGGTTGGATCTCCTTGCAGTCCAAGGGACTCTCAAGAGCCTTCTCCAAGACCACAGGTCAAAAGCATCAATTCTTCAGCGCTCAGCTTTCTTCACAGTCCAACTCTCACATCCATTCATAACTACTGGAAAAACCATAGCCTTGACCAGACGGACCTTTGTTGGCAAAGTAATGTCTCTGCTTATCAATATGCTGTCTAGGTTGGTCATAACTTTCCTTCCAAGGAGTAAGCGTCTTTTAATTTCATGGCTGCAGTCACCATCTGCAGTGATTTTTGGAGCCCAGAAAAATAAAGTCTCACACTGTTTCCACTGTTTCCCCATCTATTTCCCATGAAGTGATGGGACCGGATGCCATGATCTTCGTTTTCTGAATGTTGAGCTTTAAGCCAACTTTTTCACTCTCCTCTTTCACTTTCATCAGGAGACTTTTTAGTTCCCCTTCACTCTCTGCCGTTCCTTCCCTCCGTTCTGGAGTGGACCGTATTTTCACCTATTCAGCAAGATTTCATCTGATCTGACCTTCAGTTTCTTCATTTGTCAAATGAATTAACTGGTATCTTTCTCCTCTTCCCTCCACACTGTTTTTTTCACAGATGGTTTAGTTTATTTCCTTAACCTAGTGAGAGTATTGTTTTAACTAACCTACCAGCTAAAAACTGTTACAAGCATTTCATGTCTTTTATGGCGCCCAATATTGCCTTGCATATAATAGACACTCAACAAATACAGAACACTGATGATAAATGGAACCATCCCATCTTGGAAAGCAGAAGTTCTGCCACTTATTAGCCCTTTGACCTTGAGCTACCCACATATTTTCTCCAAGTTTAAATTTCCTCATCAGTAAAATGGAGATTGTACTTTAGCTTGCAGAACTGTTGTAATGATTATATATTTACTATCATTAATTAAATAGTAAAGCACAATGTCTGATGCATAGTAAGTACTCAGTATATGGTAGCTGTTTTTTTGGTTTTTTTTTTTTGAATTGATGACACTATATCCTTTTTGCCATTGAGTATGGCAGTTTGAATCTCTCATCCTTCGTTCCTCTGTCTTTTTAAATTTAAATTCCACAACATCTGTTGATAGAAGGAATAAATGAATTTTTTGATTTAAATGGCCTTTATTGAAGAAATAATTTCTGCAAACCCTTGATCTTTTTTGTTGTTAAAGATTTTCTTAATTTTAGCTGAAATGAAGTCTGAAAGAATAAGCATTTCCCATCTTTGAATAATTCTAATGAATGATTTAGAATTCAACCAGCCAGCCTGGGCTGTATATAGTCTGTCTAGTTTAGCTTTATTTGGAAACTGCACTTTGAGAAACTCTTGTGCTCTTTAATCCTGAATTTAATCTTAAATATTTAATAAGCCAGGTTTAATTTGTTATCTGATAAACAAATGTCAGGGGTGTATGTGATTATTAAGCTCCAGAAGAGGCTCAAAACCAGTGTCTTGCAAACGACCATCAGTTTCTCAGGTTTGAAAGATGCAATATGATCCTAACAATATCACTTGAAGTACTGCCTCCTCTAGATCCCTTTTAAAGAAATACTGAAGCTCAAATCCAAGGCCAGGAAAATTATTAAGACAGGATCTGAAAGAAAAATACACGAAGGGATAGTCAAATGTTTCAAGTTAGGTGATTTAAGGTAAGATCCTGGGCTTTGTTGTTCAGAGTAACTTGGTAATACTTCTTCCTTCCACTCTGGGCATCCCATGTAGCGCTAGAGGCAAAGAACCCACCTGCCAGTGCAGGAGACTTAAGAGACCTGGGTTCAATCCCTGGGTTGGGAAGATCCCCTAGAGGAGGGCAGGGCAACCCAGTCCAGTATTCTTGCCTGGAGAATCCCATGGACGGAGGAGTCTGGTGGGCTACGGTCTTATAGGATCGCAAAGAGTCGGACACAACTGAAGGGACTTAGCACACACGCACCTTCCACTTTAAGCTATATAAATATAATTCAGATTTAGTTATTACTGATTTAAACTTTTAAAACTTGAATCAGATTTTTTAAAGTGCTATCTATAGTTGCTGATTTAACCTGTTTAAAATTGAATCAGATATTTAAGAACATTAAATAGTTAAAAAGGTGACCTAGAGATGTATCGAAGACATAATACAAAGTGATAATAAGTAGTAAAATAATGTAACATGATCCCATGTGTGCTTGAAAAGAAGATATACCTGCAGATGAACACATGATTCATAATAATGGACAACATGAGCTGTATACTTACTACATAGCAGGCACTGGCTGTCCCAAGTGCTATATATGAATTAACTTGTTTACATCTCACAACAATCTGTGAATGAGATGCTGTAATCATCCCCGTTTCGTGGATTCCGAGACACAGAAGGAACATTCCCAAGGTTACACTGCTTTCAGATGGCGCAGTGGAGATTGGGATTTCAGAAGGAACATCCCCAAGATTACATGGCTTTTAGACGGCGTAGTGGAGATTGGAATTTCAGCAGTTTGGCTCTGGAACTGGTTCTGTTAATTACTGTGTTCTCTTGTACTTTTTTGGTGTCACTAGACAATTCTGTAAAAAGCACTGCATCTCTTCTTCTCTCTTGAAATATGGTCACTTATTGGTGTCTGAGAAAAGCATTTCCCCTGCTGAAACCTGCACATCTGCACAGCGAGGAAAAACTCGGTGTTATGGCTCAGTTTTTCTCCTTGCTCATGGGTTACTCATACAAGCAGCAGATGCCCTGAAAATGTATCTTTCTGAAGCCCCTCTGACATGTTCTCCCTTTGGTCCTCATTGGTATCATCGGTAGCACTGTTTAATTAGATTTCACAGGAACGTGACAGCACGTTTTGAGTGTTAAATTCAAAGTCTGCAAAGACACAGATTTTTTATTTTTTTCCACCAGAAAACAGGAATGAAAGTGAAAGTTTAATTGTTGGAAATTGTTGGGATTATAAAATTGCTTTTCCCTTTCTTCATTCCCGGGATCTGTGTCATTTGATGAAAGCATATTCTCAGGAGAACTTAGAAAACCGTCTAGAGGTCTGACTTTTTCAGAGGGACCTAAGATTGGTCCAAATTGATTTCTCAAATAAATTCAGCTCTCTATGGATTTGACTAGCAGTTTATTTCCTCAGATATCCCCACAGAAGCCTTTCCCATCCTTTGTCCTTCAGGTCAAAAAGAACTCCTCAAAATTCTCCCCAAGTTTTAATGTCTATTTTCAAGAAGATATTTATTAATGGAAGTAAATAACCCTTAATAATAAGTTGCACTGCAGTGTCATATGGTACCGCAGGAAAAGGGCATCTTTTTACAATTAATATTACTGATAATACTGTGTGTGCTGAGGATTTAAAGACATAGTGGTTTGATATTTCTTAAAAAATATTTTTACAGTGCTTAAAAAGTAACCTTGTTTTCTTTGGAGAATGAGAGAAAAAATATGTGTAGACTTTGCTGTGAATAAGCTGTAAACTAACCACTCTCCATTACTAATCTGAAATCCTTAGAGTCTCATTCATTCAGATACAAGAACAGGAGGAAAGAGTCCATTGATGTGAAATCAATATCATCTCGAGGCAGTGATGGTAAGAAGTTCATATTTCCTTGACTTTAAAGTGTAGGAAATGACATAGGAAAATATTCAAGAATTCGTCAGCGTATAAACTAAATCCCAAAGAGTAGGATTATGACTAAACTGGCTTTTTTTCCTGTAGGCAGAAAAATTTTAGGCCTTTTTACTCTTTTTTACTTTTTATAATCTTTGTCTTCCCTGTGAAATGACGCTAGGCTTGTTGCTTTATGTCCTAATGTGTGTTAGGACACATAACCTCTGGAGCGGCTCAGTCTCCATAGCTGGGTCCCTCTTAGCGGCTATCCTTCAGGTCACAGTGGGAAAGCTGAGCATGAGGGAAGCGGCTGCACTAATACGGACCAAAGAAATACGATGCATAATTCATAAAGGAAGATGGCTAAAGCACACAGCATGCAAGAGATCGGGACCAAAAATGAAATGACCAAAATGGACTGACATTTTCCCCAGTGGGTTGAGGGTGTAGACAGATGGGGAGGATATCCATTTTGTGGAGAGGATAATGGATGAGGGAATTTCAGCTGGACTAGCTCAGTTTTTATAGATGAGAGCTAGACCCACCAAAGGTTCTTGGTGTTAAGACCCTGAAGACTCAGAATGAGGGGGTGCTCATTCTCCTGCCGACCCCGACCCTAGTCACGGATCACACCTTCCTTCCTACACTGCAGTTATTTGGCTACTTGATCTGTGGCTGAAGGCTGAAAGTGACGGACCTGCCCAAGTTGGGCTTTACTGATTTAGGGAAAGTGAGTCCTGGGGCATCGTCAGGTTCTTGGGATGAGGTTTCTGGATCCTATCAACCCTCTCTGAAATCCCTATGTGGGCCTGAGACTCATAAACCCTTCCTGTCATCAAAGCTCTAGGCCGGAGCAGCCTTTCCAGTCCCTGGCAAGTGGTGGCTGAGCTCTCAGCAGTTTGAGATTAAGAGATGGGTGAATTCATTGCTTTGTGGGGTGCAATGGAGGACAGTAGTCCTGTGAGAATCAGGCCCCCGGTCCATGAAGGCCCCCTTTGTTGCACTGAAACCCAGCTGAGCCACCAGCAACAGATTCAGCTTTCTTGCCTTCTCTCCAGCACCAAGTCTGCAGAACCGTCGCTACCCATCCATGGCGCGGATCCACTCTATGACCATCGAGGCTCCCATCACGAAGGTGAGTGGCAGCTGCGGCCTCTGCTCTGCAGCCAGGGCCACCAAGCCCTCGCTGTATTCTGGAGATAAAGTGATGAATGGCATACTACCAATATCATGGAGTTTATAGTAAAGGAAACACAAACAAACACATTCTAAATACATAGTTATAAATGGCAATCGCTGTCATAAAAGAAAACAACAGATGTCTATGAGGAAGAATTAGGTTAGGGCCCTGTTTTGGTTGGGTGAAAGGGGTGGTCAAGGAGTGTCTCTGTAGAGGAAGTAACATTTGCAGTAAGACCTGAAGGATGCAAAAATGTTAGAAGAGAATTCTAGCAGGCACAGGAGAGGATGAGCACTGAGGTGGGAGGAGGAGGGAACGGAGCAACTGAGGACTGGAAAGAAAGCAGCGTGACTGGGGCTTGGTGAGCAGAGGGGATCACGGCACTGTGATGTGCAGGGCTCGGTGCATTCTGAGCAGTGAGCCATAGGAAGGGTATGTTTTAGTTGATGTGCAGCAGAAACCATGGAAGAGTTTAAAGGAGGGAAGCGACATGACCTGGTGTGTTTATTGAAAAGAACACCCAGCTGCCATGCAGAGAATGGACTGGAGATGATGAGTGAAAGAGAAGAAGCCACTTTCGGACCTATTCCAGAATTCTAAGCCAGGAATGGTGTCAGCTGTACTAGAATTACAGCAGTCGAGGTGGAGAGAAATGAGTAGATCAAGAAATATTTGGGAGTAACTTCAGTTTCTCTTGGTGATGAATTATACTGTCAGGTAGGACGAGAGTTGAGGGAAAGTGATATGTCAACCAGGGCCTCCCAGGTTTTTGGTTTGAGCACAAGATTAATAGAAGTGTTGTTTTTTTTTTTTTTTTTTCACAGCAGTGTAGAAACCACAGGAGTGCAGCTCTTGTCTTTTTATTTCATTTTATGTTTACTTGCTTGCTTTGGGAAGAGGGGAGCAAGGTCATGACTTTAGTTTTTGACGTGTAAATAAGATAATCCAGTAGACAGTCAGGCAGGGAACTGAATATATAAATCTGAAGGTCAAAATGGAGTTCAGGGCTGGGGTGTAATTTTGAGGGTCCTCGGCATGTGGGTCGTATGTGTCCAGAGTCGTGGAAAGGAAAGAGCTCGTCTCTGAGAGAACTGTAGAGAGAGAGGGGGACCTAGCATTAATCTCCGAGGGACTGCAGCCTGTAGCAGAGAGCTGGAGGAGACAGATCAGCAGAGGAGCCTGAGAAGATGTAGCTTCCGAAGTAAGAGAAACACCAGAGAGGGTGGCGAGAGAAGCTTGCCCCAGTACGACGAGGTGCTGCCATGAAGACATGGGGCATTTTGAACAATAAGATGTGTTATCGTCTAATTTCTTTTAGATTCTGGGCTCATGAGTGACTTTTGGGAAGCAGAACCCTAATGTCCTCAAATTTATTCTTTCTCTCTCTTCCCTTCCTTAGGTTATAAATATAATCAATGCAGCCCAAGAAAACAGTCCTGTTACCGTGGCAGAAGCCTTGGACAGAGTTTTAGAAATTTTACGAACTACGGAACTGTACTCCCCTCAGTTGGGTACCAAAGATGAAGATCCCCACACCAGTGATCTCGTGGGAGGGCTGATGACTGTGAGTGATGAGAAAGAACCGGAAATGCAGGGCAGATGACATTAAATGTACTCCCGAGTACATGTAACAGATAAACTATTACCGGCAGGTGTAGAAATACCTGCTGTATGAGCTAATTAGAAGCAGTGGCAGGAACACAGATGAATAATTTGTCCTTCAGAATTCGTGTCACAGTAAGGAGTAAATGGACAGTGATTGAAGGCTAGCTATCACAACGGGGCCCTTGTGGACTTCTTCCCCTTGACCTGGTACAGTTATCCACTGAGACCTTGGCTTCCTCGTACCTCAGGCTCTTTATATAATGAAAGGGCTGGTACTTAGATGACAGCACTAGTTTCCATAACCTTACCTGTAGGATCCTTTCTTTAAATAAAAACTTTACGTAGCGCTCCCTTTATAGTCGATAAAAAAACAGTGGAGCCGCTGCGGCTCAGCACAGGGAGGAGGGGAGGGCCGCCCCTTGCCCTCACTCCAGTACCGCCGTCTAACCACTGGAAGGGGCTGATTCCTAAGGACCTTGTCCTGGCCTCTTGGTGTCGCTGTGATCTGTCGGTCTATAATCATCATCTATCAGCAAGTGAAGAAAAATGAGAAAATTCAAATTATTCATTTGTGCTTCATATTGGAGACTGAAGCTGGAAGAATGCTTTGGGAGAACAAAGACTGAGGCACCGAAGAGTTTTACTTTGCAGTTTTCCGTCCAGCCCTGCCACCAGATGTGGAACGGTGACTGGCTTTCTGGCCCATTGTCCTTGTTCTTACCAGAGGTCCCTGATGCCCCCGTGACTGGAGTAACCTCCTGCGCCTTCCAAGGCCCTGGGTTGGCCTTGGTCACCCATCCTAGTGCAGTGTCGACTCTATTTCTAAAGAACACACACACCACGCCGGAATGTTATTCAGCCAGTAACAAAGAATAATACCATTTGCAGCAACATGGATGGACGTGCGGATTATCAAGCTGAGTGAAGTGAGTCAGACAGAGGAAGACAAATGCCATATGGTATCCCTCCTATGTGAGATTTAAAATAATGGTACAAATGAACTTATTTATGAAATAGAAATAGACTCACAGATATAGAAAACAAATTTCTGGTCACTAAAGGGGAAAGGGGTGGTAGAGGAGATAAATTAGAAGATTAGGGTTAGCAGATACAAACTACTATATATAAAACAGATAAGCAACAAGAACCTACTGAAGAGCACAGGGAACTATAGTCAATATCTTATTATAACCTATAATATAAAAGAAACTGAAAAAGAATACACACACACACACACACATATACGTATAACCACTTTGCCACGCGCCTGAACTATCACACCATCGAGGGTCAACAATACTTCCATTGAAAAAACAAAGGAAGACTGGCCAGGGTCTGTGGGGAGGCTGGCCCGTGCAGCGCTGCTGTGGGAAGATTCGGATTCCCAGAACAAGTTACCAGCTATCCTTTGCCCTGCCAGACCATGGGCTTCCTCTCCAGGTCAGGCAGTGAGGAACCAGTGCAAGGTTCCATCTATTCTTATGAAGCGTTAGGAAAGAGAAGAGGCAAAGGCAAATTAGAAGCAGAAAGAAAACATGAAAACGACGACAGAGGCGCCCCTCGCAGTGCCCGCCCTAGAGGTGGGAGAGTTACGGCCATCATGCCTCACCTGTTTATCTGGTTCTGAAAGTTTAAGCTCTTGGCCTGAAGATTCTAAGTGTGACTTCAGGAGGAGCCCTTCATTAACACTTTAAACCTTAGCACATACTTTCGCAGGATGACAAATAAGCGATTATAAATGACTTTTAAGCAAAGATGTAAATAATTGGGTACTCAGGTAGAAGGTAGAGGATAGGAACCGACACTGAAGAACATCTGGGGACTGAAGTTCAAGAGCCTGTTCAGTGGTGGGACACGGGCATTCCGTCCACTCCCCCGTGCTGTCCTTCCCGAGACCTCAAGTCCAGAAACTTCCTTTGAAGGCTAAGAGCAAAGCTCATGTTATAAGATGGAAACTATAACTGGAAGAAAGTTAATTTAGATGTTAGTCAAAACTTAACCCAACCTTGAAAAGCTTTGGGGCTTCCACAGTGGCTCAGTAGTAAAGACTCTGCTTAGCAGTATAGGAGATGTGGGTTTGATCCCTGGGTCAGGAAGATCCCCTGGAGGAGGGTATGACAACCTATTCCAGTATTCTTGTCTGGAGAATCTCACGGACAGAGGAACCTGGCAGGCTACAGTCTACAGGGTCACAAAGAGTCGATAGAACTGAGCAACTGAGCACTCATACCCCAAATGTGGCCCCTGGATTTGGCTCCCCAGGATGTAAGTCTAAGAACACCAAAGTAACAGTCCCTAGGGCTTCCCTGATAGCTCAGCTGGTAAAGAATCCGCCTGTGATTGCTGGGTTGGGAAGGTCCCCTGGAAAGGGGGTAGGCTATGCACTCCAGTATTCTTGGGCTTCCCTTGTGGCTCAGCTGATAAAGTATCCACTTGCAACGCAGGAGACCTGGGTCTGATCCCTGGGTTCAGAAGATCCCCTGGAGAAAGGAACGGCTACCCACTCCAGTATTCTGGCCTAGAGAATTCCATGGACTGTGTAGTCCTTGGGGTCACAAAGAGTTGGACACAACTGAGCGACTTTCACTTTCATGAGGGTGACTGGAGTCCTTTCAAATTAACATGCACCCAAAATAAGATTACTTCTGTGATTTCATCGATGTGGCTTCAAAATGTCACAAAAGAAAGATGGCATGAGAACAGAGCCAGCTCACAGCTCAGGGGAGAGAGCTGAATGCAGTCATAGCCACTTAATGCTTGGTTCTCCATCTCCTGCAGGTAATAGCCACGAAAAGGAGAGTATCCCCTGTTTTGTAGCTTTTCTGATCCAATTTTGAGCTTCAACTTGGAGTTGCAGATTGAGTTATTCAGGCTTCAAATCCCTTTGGCTAATTAAAGAACTGAGAGAATAGTGATAATGGCATAGAAAGCATGCTTCTCACAGCATCTGTCTTTATTCCAGGACGGCTTGAGAAGGTTGTCGGGAAACGAGTACGTGTTCACGAAGAGTAAGTTGTCCTCTCTCCACATGTAACCGGTAACCTGTCTCTGGCCTTCTGGCTCCTGTGGTGTTGTGATTATTGTTTGGGGAGGGTGTTCGTGATACTTCCTGTTGGTCTCATTGGAGTTTAAACATCTCTCTGGTCTACATTTGAAACCAGGTCTCCTAATATATATTACTTCTCTGTGCACTGTCAGAGTAAGAATCACAAATCTGTCTATATTTAAACAGTTAATTGAGTTAAGCTGAATTATTTTTCTATTGGGGGATCTTGAAGTTCAGAAGTATAAGAGAACCCTGAGGTGAAAATCTCCCTACCCCTGGAAGTTCAAGACTTTGTTTCTAGCAGCACCCATGAAGATGACAGATGCTCAGCAGCATTCACGAGCCCCCAGTTACCCACCCTTCTTGCCCCATCTGTTTGCTCAGACGTGCACCAGAGTCATAGTCACCTTGCGATGCCAGTAACCATCAATGATGTCCCCCCTTCCATCGCCCAATTACTTGACAACGAGGAAAGCTGGGAGTTCAACATCTTTGAACTGGAAGCTGTGACGCACAAAAGGTACGTGGTTTCTCCGGCTGCCGGCAGTGGGGCGTTGATGGACACACTCTAGACTTTCACATCTGGAAGCTGTGAGGGAGATGTGAGTCCTTGCCACAGGTGACCACCCAGGCTCTGCTTTTCATGCCATGCTGGAGGAGTTTCAATCATGCGCAGAGGCCATGGTCCCTGGAGTGAGCTCCCTATGGAGCAGGGAGTATTAGCGGGTAAGATCTGGGATCAGCCTGGTGACGACCCAGGATGAAAAAATCCTGAGTGTCTTCTTCAGATCTAGCCAGGTCATCCTTTCTGCAGTGAGCCAAGAGTCTCAGCATTCTCAGCCCCGGACTTGCTAAAGTTCCAGCTCACAGCATGGGTTTGGGGGCGCTGTAGCCTTTTTCTTGGATTCACCCTATAGGCAGGAGAAAGACCCAGTAACTCAGAAAGTCCTCTCCTGTTACAGAGGTTCATTTCTTCAGGGGTGTTGGATATGAATGATACTCACCTGTAAATAAGTAACTGACTCTGACATGACTCTGCTGAGCCCACACAAGCCATACCTCTTGTCCCCAGGCTCAGTAACTTCCTCAGGGAACACAGAAATGTGGAGCTTACATGGAAGCAGAGAGAGAGAGCTGTAAGAGGCCTTTCTTGGTTGTAGAGCCACTGAAGGGCAGATGACTTAGAGACAGTCTAGAAGGCATTTGGATTAGCCACCACGAGGCACCTAGTTTTAAAGATGTGACGGGTGAGGAGGAGAGGCTCTATCACCTTCTAATTTGTAGAGGACGATTTTTATGCCCCTGTGCTTGTGGAGTAAGCATTAGAGGGAGGTGAACCAATTGCCCAGTATCTTCAAAGAAAGCAGTTTCTGGAGCAGTTAATACAATGAATCAGAGTGTACGTTCCTGTTTTTCAGGCCATTGGTTTACCTGGGCTTGAAAGTTTTTTCCCCGGTTTGGAGTATGTGAATTTCTACACTGTTCTGAAACTACTCTTCGGGCCTGGCTCCAGGTGATTGAAGCCAACTACCACTCTTCCAACGCTTACCACAACTCTACCCACGCCGCTGACGTCCTGCACGCCACAGCCTTCTTCCTCGGCAAGGAGAGAGTGAAGGTAGAATTTTGATAGCGCGATCTAGTTAACCTGCACAGCTTCTGGAGGGCTCACTGAGAACTCGGCCTTCATAAGTATATTAAGCAAACAGCTATTTTGGACCCCATTTGACAGAGTCTTTGAGCTACCAAAGTGACTGATCCTTTCAGTGTTGTAAAGACACGGCCTATTCTTTTAGTCCTCCCCTCCCCCAAATGCTTAAAATAATCATTTATGCCGCCGTGGGGACTCCTTTACATGTCTGGCTGATCCATAAACCCATTCTCCAAACGTTCACTAGGAGCCCTTCATGATACCAGCTTAGAGGACAGAACTTAATTATTATAGCAAATGGTTACTAGGTCTAGAGATTAAAATTTAAGATCAGAACTTTTTCAATGGTATGTTATAGTCCAGATGGCTATGAACCGTTCAGCATCCTTCTGATTTATATACGTATGTGTGTGTTCTGTGTAGGTGTGAATTGTGTACATCTGTATGCTAATGATTTCTATACTTCTGGAAGAGTTCCAAGTCTCTAGGTCTGAGAAGTCAGCACTGTTGTTTAAGGTGCTGGTGTGCAGGGCTGGTGTGCTGGTGTGCTGTGTACACCCCACGTGTGGCTGCGAGAGATCCCCGGCTCCCCTCTGTCCCAAGTCTCATCACTTTCAGTGAGGCTTGTAATGCTTTGCTGCTGCAATTAGAAGTGAAGCTCAGAAAGTACATACGCCTGGGACAAGTGCTGTGGAGACAGGCTGACGTCAGCCTGCAGAGGCTCACCGTGCAGTCGCTCTCCTACTGAGTCTTAGACTTGAGGTGCTCAGGGAGCAGAGTGGTAGCTGGACAGGCAAGAGGCGCAGAAAAGGCACCGGCACGGGGAGGGGCGGTGTTGCCTTCTCAGTGTTGCCAAAGACTGACCCTGGCGTTTATTTTCATCACCAGCAAGAAAGCAAATAGGGTGGTTCCAGGATGATGCTTTTGTAAGATTTTTATCTCTTTTAAAAAGGTGGCATCACAGGTGATAACAGCCTGTTTCTATGGCACTGTTTTTGGCTGCCTCGGCTTCTCCTTGCGGTGCGCAAGCTTTCCCTAAGCGCAGCACTCATGGGCTTCTGCGGTCACAACACGCAGGCTTCTCTTTCTGTGAAGAGCTAAAACACTTTGAGATTCCTCTCCAGTTTCACATCCCTCCATTTTCCACCACATGAGAGACGATACAGCAGAGTTCGCACATAGTCAGACCAGGACAGGAGCTTGGGCCTTAACACTGAGACCAAACTGACCTGTAGGCACTGCAGCCCTGAGTTCAAGATGAAGTCCTCTTAAACAGAATCACTCTAGGAAAAATATAGATTAAATGCCTGATCAATTAGGGAATGCTTAGTCACTTTATTATCTCCTTTACTCTCCCTCCCCTAAAATAAGAAATTATCTTTAAATTATTTGTTCTGCTAGAGCATTCGGAGTCTAATTAAATTCTCAAGTAGCAATACAAATAAGTCTAAAACTTGATACACTATGCTTGTAATCCAAAAGACATTTTCTAAGAGGCCAAAGAATCAGATAATTTAGAGTAGCAAGGAACCCTGGAGAGGTGCGCTGGAAGGGACTCCTGAGCTCAAAGCTTTCGTAGCAGCCCAAGATCACTGGTTAGTCCACGGTGAAGCTCTTCCTGGGGCCTCTTGCACCAGACCTGCTTCCACTGCTCTAAAGAGTCAGAAAAATGTTCTTACCAAATCCCCATGTCATCTGTCATCCCTAACTTCTTTAGAAGGCTGAAGCTCTTAATGTCACTGACAGCTCCACGTCCTCAGCCAGAACATGTGCAGAGCCCACGTTTTCCTTCAGCGCCTTACAGACCCTGCCCCCTCCCCTCTCTTACCTGTTCCCAGGACCCCACTCTTAGTGGAGAGGTCAGGATAGCCAGCAGTCTTTTGTGATGTCTGCGTGTGACTGTTTATCCTAGTAAAGGAGCTGTTCGCAAAGGCTAATCTAGGATGGAGTCCATTCTGACCCTGCTGGCTGAAGACAACCCTGCAGAAATGTCTGCATTCCTCCTCCCGTGGGTTTGGCGGGGGGTTTCTTCCACAGACAGTCGTCCCTGCCGTGGGACGAGCCTTGCTCCTCCCATCTGCTAGTGAGCAGCCTGGCCTTCTTTCCCTGCCTCCTTTGCATTTCGTAGCAGACACTGCCTTAAAGACAGTGCCCAGCAAAACTCAGGGCGTGGCCCTGATAGCACTGTAAAGGGCAGGGTCTGAATCAGTGCAAGCTGCAAGGGCGTGTCTCCTCTAATGCTATTTGTTGTCTACTCTGGTCACTTGAGTCTATGTCATTGAAGAATGTAAAAATAAATCGGCCCTGTACTTCAAGCAAGATAGAGCACACTCCAAAGTTTGGGCCTCTCGGGCCTCACTGCCCAGGGAGAATCAGTGAGCGTGGAGGCCAAGCAGGGGCAGCCCGGGCCCTTGTCTGCCCCTGCGGGTTACCATGGCCTCTCTCAACCAGCATCAAAAGGGGGCTAGGCGTGTTTGCTTGCCCTGAGCATCATAGCATCAGTCTCTGGGAAGAACCAAGAAGCATGGCCTTGACTGCTCTGCCCGCTTGAGAAGCTGGTTCATGTGGACTGAGGCCAAGCCAGGACTGTCTCCCAGCTCCAGGAGGTCAGTCTGAAAATGGAAATGTCTTCCTTCTGGAAGGGACAGTTTTCAGAAAAGTTTGCAGGGCTGAGCTTCAGAATCACTGTTTCTTACCTGTTCGCACCTGAGAAGCAGCTAGCAGAGTTTTCCTCCAACAGCCTAGGAAAGCAACTCGGGAAAACCAAAAATGATGCCCAGCCCACCCCCAAGCCTGAGCCTCATCTTGGGAACCACTTTCCCTCTCACTCACCACCCTTCAGTCACAATAATGCTCTAAGTTCCCTCTTCAGAAATCACTTTGTCTCACATCAGAAGCATCATAGACTGATCTTTCTGCCTGGATTTCTCTCCCTTGCCATTTTTTGCGTGGCTGACTCCTGCTTATCCTTCAGTTTCCAGCATAAAAATCGCCCCCTCAGAGAGCCCATTCTTGCCCACCCTCTGCATCTGCATCATCCAAAGTAGCCAGTAGCCACATTTAATTAAAATAAAATGAGATATTCTATTCCCTGGGTGCACTGGCACATCTCAGATGTCCAGCAGCCGGGAGGGATGAGGGGTTACTGTATTAGAGAGCCCACGTGCAGACTTCTCCATCACCACAGAAAGCTGAATGGATAGCACTGCCCTAAACGAGATCAGGCCTCATGGCTACACTCACAAAGCACCCGCACGTACCTCCGTAGCCCACCTTCCACTAAGTTCCTTACGCCTTCCCCAGTAACGGGCCAGCTGCATTAGCACAGACACTATGCCAGAGTAATCCACCACCACAACTCCTGCAGCCTGCAAGACAGCTGGCGCCCAGCAAGCCTCCAATAAGTGGTGGCTGAAGGAAAGAATTCATGAAGTACAATGTCTTCTACAACAGCAGGCCATCAGATAACTTCTTCCTCAAGCTGTGAGCTGAGAAAACCTTTGTGTCTCCTGATGCTCTGGGTTGTGTTCTTTAATTATATCATGAGTCATTAAGAAGAGGGGTCCCTCTATCTGCCTTTGCCACCTGCTGGCCCAGAGCCGAATTGTGTTTCTTTATGTGAGAGCCCCCTTAGCGTCAGTTTTCCTGGGAAAATTCTTCTTGCCCTCGATCCTATGTTACTTGGCTCTACTCCTTTTATCTTTGTGTGGAGAGTTTTATCTGTTGTCGTATCTGTGCTGTATACTGCCACGCTCTCAGAATCTTTTCAGAAGTAGGCAAGTAAAGTAACACTTGTGATCCTAGGCCACTTTCTTCTCGGTCCGCTTCTGGAAGAGAGTCATGGCACTAGGCCACGGTGCACGCATTCCTGTTTGTCACTTTCCTGCAGAACAAATAGAGTAAATGGACTCTGGAGGAAGAATTCAGGCATCCATTATAACCGCGACTCAGGTTTCTGTTTCCCTCCAGATAATCCACGGTTCAGCAAGGTGACGTGATGTATCCTAGGTGGCCTCTTAACTTCTAGGAAGTCAGAGAAGGAGCCCCTGGCGTATGCCCTCCTGGGAGACAGGGATGAGTGTAGGTCTCCATTATCCGGTGGGTAACACTCAACCTTGCCTCCCCCGGGCCCCAGGGAAGCCTCGATCAGCTGGACGAGGTGGCCGCCCTGATCGCTGCCACAGTCCACGACGTGGACCACCCGGGAAGGACCAACTCTTTCCTGTGCAACGCGGGCAGTGAGCTCGCTGTGCTCTATAATGACACCGCTGTCTTGGAGAGTCACCACACAGCCCTGGCCTTCCAGCTCACGGTCAAGGACAGCAAATGCAACATTTTCAAGAATATCGACAGGTTTGTGTGCTCAGGCTCTTGTGATTGGGTTTGTAAAATGTAAGGCAGAAACTCAGTTTTCCCTGACTTCTCCAAGTACTTAGCTTCCTCTTGGTGGGGAAGAGGAAATAATAATAGTTTTCCCATTGTATCAGACAGTAAAACAATAGCCTTGCCCTTCGCATCTTAACTGTCCTTTTTAGAGTGTTTTCATCTTTTTAAACTCCATTTGGTCTTCAGTGAGTTCATGAAAATGCTTAATATGCTGCAAAGATTTCTACAGATTATTGTTACTAATAAATGTAACAGATATTTCTACTCTCTCAAAAGGACATCCTGTCTTTGGTGTAACTCGAGGAAATGTATGCTTCCCCATCTTGCCCCAGCTCAGTTTTTGGCCACTTAAAATCCTAACTCATGAGGAGACCATGTTCCCCGGTGCCAGCAGAGCTCCTGGAGTCCACGGGGTGGGGGGCGGGCGGCTTTCCCCCTCATTGTTGTACCCTCTCCTCTGGTGAGTTGGCCATATGTGAACAGATAGGAGACATTCTTCTCGCCCTACACAGCCCTGCAGTCAGACTGAATATTTCCAACACAGTACCAGCCAGGCTGAAGAGAAGACCCCCCAAGAGGGCAGTACAAGGAGAGCGCAGAGCTCGCTCAGGCCTCAGTCATCACTTGTCACCATGAATCCGAACCGATCACCTTGGTCTCTAGAAACCTGAGAAAATCTCGTTATTATGATATGAAAATATTCAGTTATTCTACCTTCAGCTGAGGGCTTTGTCAGTATCAGGTACTGTTTTTAAAACTTTCAGAGGAGGAATTGTTGCCGATAGCCAGTTTTATTCAGTTCTTCATTCTGGCTCCTGGACTTAGAAAAGGATGACAGGAACTGGGCAGTGACCTTGAGCAGGGTTGCTGCCCCTCCCATTACCACTTCTGTGTAACTGTAATGTAGATAATTGCTCATTAATCGGAAAACTCTTCCAATGCCATCATCAAAAGAAATGACAAGACTTCTCTGTAATAAGAATCGGTGTGCACCGAATGCCTGGGGACAGCTGCGCCAGCCTCACAGGGAAGGAACTCGTCATGTCCTTCTGCCTTGCTGTTCTCATGTTGCCAAGGGCGGACAGAGGGGCACCACCTTATAAAATAAGTGCCCACGTGACAGGTGGTGCCTCTTTTAATACTCACCAATGATATGAGGGTCAGCTGTCTTTGGGAAGGTGGTAGTGCCACCATGTCCTGGCTTGGTAGGAAGATGAGCAGGTAGACCCTTTGGTGGTCTTCACTCATGTCTTCAGAGGCCCTAGCTTCCTCCTGGACTGTGGGAAGTGTGGGGGAGTGGCAGAACAGTTCTAATTCGGGGGCATGATTTGAATAAAGGCCCTTTGTCTTCTGGGCATTTCAGGAACCATTATCGAACACTGCGCCAAGCTATTATCGACATGGTTTTAGCAACAGAGATGACAAAACACTTTGAACATGTGAACAAATTTGTGAACAGCATCAACAAGCCAATGGCAGCTGAGGTAAGCATTTCACGTGTAATAATACACATCAGAGTGTGTTTCCATTATACCCTATACCCTGGCCTCAAAGCACGTTCTCTCCATCTTGAATACAAGATGGTTGCTTACTTGGAGTTGGTAAGGAAGGGCTGAAAGTGCTGGCCACTTGTTTTCCCTGGGGACAAGAACAGATTGACAGTGTCCATAGCAACTCTGAACTCCCTGAAAGAAGAGCCCCGAAATAAAGCCAGGGGTGACAAAAGGAAGTAGGCCCACAGACGACGATGGGAGGAGCCTGCAGACAGCAGAGACTGGAATAAACAGTGGCGTTTTAGAGGATTCAAACCCTTCTAGTTCTCTGTTCTTTGGGCTCTTGGGAGACCTCAAAATTAGATGCTTTAAAGAACTATATTTCTGTTGATCTTCATTAAATGCCCAGCAGTATCTGAAGACTGTAGACAGTTAAATTGGGAGTGACTGGTTGAAAACAAAACCACAAGGTGGGTGGTGATAGGAACACTAACTTTTAAGCTCTATGTGTTTGTAGTGCTTGAATATGTCTGCACATCATATAAACTTGGGAATGCCTCCTTCCTCACGTCTCATGCCTGAGGTGGCCCAGGTGACCGCCGTCTAGTATCTAGCCAGTTGACTCTCGTGGGCTTCACCACTGTATTGAACCAGCCCTCGTCTGCTTTCCAGATTGACAGCAGCGACTGCGAGTGCAGCCCTCCCGGGAAGAACTTCCCCGAGAACCAGACCCTGATCAAACGCATGATGATCAAGTGTGCAGACGTAGCCAACCCCTGCCGCCCCCTGGACCTGTGCATTGAATGGGCTGGGAGGATCTCTGAGGAGTACTTTGCGCAGGTGGGCTGCCTCTCTGGGGAAGCGGCATGAGTGAACAAGTAAATGACTCTTCCTCAGAAAGAAATGGCTCACCCCTGCCTGGAATAGAATTCTGGTCCCTCAAGAGACTCACTGGTATGGCTGGTCGCTACTCAAAGTCTCTCTAGGGGAAAGGAGAGAAACTGAGCCTTTGGGATTCTCTTTTTTCATGGAATAACTACTTTTTACTGAAAAGAATGACTGACAAACTGTTTGGCTGTCTGTACCGGTCATGCATGCAATTCTGAACTTAAAAATGGTTCTTTCCCATTCCCCATTCACATACTTTGAGAATATTAAGTTCTTTAATGTAATTTCCCTGTGTAGGTGTCCTTTTCCCATAAAGGAAACGTTCACACGACAATGTGACCTAAAAATCGAGTTACAAATGAGGTTTCTGGTCAGCCGGTCTCTGGCTCAGTACACCACCAGTAAATGTGGATTTTAACTTCAGTCCTGTGAATTATGACCGTATACATTATAAACTTCAATGTGCAAAATACTCAATTTACACATATCGTCAGAATTGCATGCATGACCGGTACAGACAGCCAAACAGTTTGTCAGTCATTCTTTTCAGTAAAAAGTAGTTATTCCATGAAAAAGAGAATCTAGTTCAGCTCAACTGCCTACCTGCTTTCCCTCCAGACAACCATCACAGCCTTGGACGTGCAGCCCAAGGGCTTTGTTTGTACTACAGTTTGTCACACAGAATATTTTAAAAAGGCATTTTCAAAGTTCAAGTTTAGTAAGATTAATAATTCTTACTGCTTTAATTTAGACATTCTTAAGTGAAACTGACTTTGTTTTTAAACTGCAAGCATATAACAGTGAATAATACAATGTCTGGTGATACAGCTTGGTTCCAGTGCTTCAATTCGTGCTGAGACGTCTGCAGCTTTAAACCCACCAGTGCTTCTGTGCCCTCAGTGTAAACTCCACTTAGTATTTAGTAGTATTACTTTGAAAGTTGTCGACCTTGCAATCATGAAAACAGATCTTAGAAAAAAGGCTATGAATCCTGAAATCAGTGCTTTGGTGGGGTGGGGGAGCAGGTAGCTATAAGATAGTATCTAACACATTTAAGAGTCAGAAGACCTGAATCCAGTCACTGCAGCTCATCGGGTAGTTATATAAGCCCTGGGAAATGCTGAGCCTATTTCTTGATCGATACAACGGGATTATGACCCCTTTCTGACAGGGTGGTTCTGACAAACTCGATGCTACTGTGACAGCTCCTCATGTGCCCTACAGCCCTGTGTATTATTTCTTACAGACGGATGAAGAGAAGAGACAGGGGCTACCCGTAGTGATGCCAGTGTTTGACCGGAATACCTGTAGCATCCCCAAGTCCCAAATCTCCTTTATTGACTACTTCATAACAGACATGTTTGATGCTTGGGATGGTAAGATGGTTCATGTTTTGTTACCCACAAACAGAGTATCTTGTTATGCTTTATGATTACCTTTAATGACAGAGGCCAGGCCTAAAGGTGTTAAATGTTACTTTTTAAAAAAAATGTCAGCAGTTTGTGGCCAGATATGGTGGAGGTCGGAAAAGGCAATGGCAACCCACTCCAGTACTCTTGGCTGGAGAATCCCATGGACGGAGGAGCCTGGTGGACTGCAGTCCATGGGGTCGCTAGGAGTCAGACACGAGTGAGCAACTTCACTTTAACTTTTCACTTTCATGCATTGGAGAAGGCAATGGCAACCCACTCCAGTGTTCTTGCCTGGAGAATCCCATGGACAGGGGAGCCTGGTGGGCTGCTGTCTATGGGGTCGCACAGAGTCAGACATGATTGAAGCGACTTAGCAACAGCAGCAGCAGCAGCACGGTGGGGGTAACATGAACACTTTGTGCATCCTCAGCACAGACCATGTGTATGGAAGACTCAATGGATGTCCGATAACTGGATAAACAACTGTTTAACTCTTCAAAGGACATATTTCCAAAGCTTAAAGGAGTTTTATTGTATCATTGGAGGAAATTCTAGAGAACACAAAATATAAGTCTACTCTGAATCACAGATTCTTTCGGTAATGTCACCTGATAAACAGCTTTTCACTGATTTAATTTTTTTTTATTTTTATGTTGGATTATAGTTGATTTACAATGTGTTACTTTCAGGTATACAGCTAGGTGATTCAGTTACATATATACATATATCCATTCTTTTTCAGATCCTTAACCCATATAGGTTATAGAATATTATCTACTGTTGAGTAGAATTCCGTGCTGTACAGTAGGTTCTTATTGATTATTCTCTACATAGTAATGTGTAGATAGTAATCTCAAACTCCTAATTTATCCCTCCCTCCACATTTCCCCTCTGGTAACCATACGTTTGTTTCTAAAGTCTCTGAGCTTATTTGTTTTATAAATAAGTTCATTTTCATACTTTTTTTTTTTTTTTAGATTCCACATATATTTCTCTGACTTACTTTGTTTACTGTGATAGTCTCTAGCTCCATCCATGTTGCTGCAAATGGCATTATTTCATTGCTTCATGGCTAAGTGACATTCAGTTCAGTTCACTTGCTCAGTCCTGTACAACTCTTTGCAACCCCATGAGCTGCAGCACGCCAGGCCTCCCCATCCATCACCAACTCCCATAGCCTACTCAAACGCATGTCCATTGAGTCGGTGATGCCAACCAACCATTTTCTCCTCTGTCGTTCCCTTCTCCTACCGCCTTCAATCTTTCCCAGCATCAGGGTCTTTTCCAATGAGTCAGTTCTTTGCATCAGATAGCCAAAGTATTGGAGTTTCAGCTTCAGCATCAGTCCTTCCAATGAACATTCAGGACTGATTTCCTTTAGGATGGACTGGTTGGATCTCCTTGCAGTCCGAGGGACTCTCAAGACTCTTCTCCAACACCACAGTTCAAAAGCATCAATTCTTCGGCACTCAGCTGTCTAGGTTGGTCATAACTTTTCTTCCAAGGAGATCAGATCAGATCAGATCAGATCAGTTGCTCCGTCATGTCCAACTCTTTGCGACCCCATGAATCACAGCACGCCAGGCCTCCCTGTCCATCACCAACTCCCAGAATTCACTGAGACTCACATCCATCGAGTCAATGATGCCATCCAGCCATCTCATCCTCTGTCGTCCCCTTCTCCTCTTGCCTCCAATCCCTCCCAGCATCAGAGTCTTTTCTCCAATGAGTCAACTCTTCGCATGAGGCATCTTTTAATTTCATGGCTGTAGTCACCATCTGCAGTGATTTTGGAGCCCCCCAAAATTAAGTCTGTCACTGTTTCCACTGTTTCCCCATTTACTTGCCATAAAGAGATGGGACCAGATGCCATGATCTTAGTTTTCTGAATGTGGGGTTTTAAGCCATCTTTTTCACTCTCCTCTTTCACTTTCATCAAGAGGCTCTTTAGTTCTTCTTCACTTTCTGCCGTAAGTGTGGGGTCATCTGCATATCTGAGGTTATTGATATTTTTCCAGGCAATCTTGATTCCAGCTTGTGCTTCATCCAGCCCAGTGTTTCTCATGATGTACTCTGCATATAAGTTAAATAAGCACAGTGACTATATACAGCCTTGACGTACTCCTTTCCTGATTGATGGAACCAGTTTGTTGGTCCATGTCCAGTTCTAACTGTTGCTTCCTGACCTGCATACAGATTTCTCAAACGGCAGGTCAGGTGGTCTGGTATTCCCATCTCTTGGAAGAATTTTCCACAGTTTGTTCTGATCCACAGTCAAAGGCTTCGGCATAGTCAATAAAGCAGAAGTAGATGATTTTCTGGAACTCTCTTACTTTTTCGATGATCCAACAGATGTTGGCAATTTGATCTCTGATTCCTCTGCCTTTTCTAAATCCACCTTGAACATCTGGAAGTTCACAGTTCACATACTGTTGAAGCCTGACTTGGAGAATTTTGAGCATTACTTTACTAGCGTGTGAGATGAGTGCAATTGTGCGGTAGTTTGAGCATTCTTTGGCATTGCCTTTCTTAGGGATTGGAATGAAAACTGACCTTTTCTAGTCCTGTGGCCACTGCTGAGTTTTCCACATTTGCTGGCATATTGAGTGCAGCACTTTCACAGCATCATCTTTGAGGATTTGGAATAGCTCAACTGGAATTCCATCACCTCCACTAGCTTTGTTCGTAGTGATGCTTTCTAAGGCCCACTGGACTTCACATTCCAGGATGTCTGGCTCTAGGTGAGTGATCACACCATCGTGATTATCTTGGTCACGAAGATCTTTTTTGTATAGTTCTTCTGTGTATTCTTGCCGCCTCTTCTTGATATCTTCTGCTTCTGTTCAATCCATACCATTTCTGTCCTTTATCGAGCCCATCTTTGCATGAAATGTTCCCTTGGTATCTCTAATTTTCTTGAAGAGATCTCTGGTCTTTCCCATCCTATTGTTTTCCTCTATTTTTTTGCACTGATCACCAAGGAAGGCTTTCTTACCTCTCCTTGCTATTCTTCGGAACTCTCCATTTAGATGGGTGTATCTTTCCTCTTTTGCCTTTCTCTTCTTTTCACTATTTGTAAGGCCTCATCAGACAACCATTTTGTCTTTTTGCATTTCTTTTTTCTTGGGGATGGTCTTGATCCCTGCCTCCTGTACAATGTCATTAACCTCCATCCATAGTTCTTCAGGCACTATCTATCAGATCTAATCCCTTAAATCTATTTGTCAATTCCACTGCATATTCGTAAGGGATTTGATTTAGGTCATACCCAAATGGTCTAGTGGTTTTCCCGACTTTCTTCAATTTAAGTCTGAATTTGGCAATAAGGAGTTCATGATCTGAGCCACAGTCAGCTCCCCATCTTATTTTTGCTGAGGCATGCTGCAGTTCATGGGGTCGCAAAGAGTCGGACATGACTGAGCGACTGATCTGATCTGTTCTGATAGAGCTTCTCCATCTTTGGCTTCAAAGAATATAATCAATCTGATTTCAGTATCGACCATCTGGTGATGTCCCTGTGTAGAGTCTTCTCTTGTGTTGGAAGAGGGTGTTTGCCATGACCAGTGCATTCTCTTGGCAAAACTCTATTAGCCTTTACCCTGCTTCATTCTGTACTCCAAGGCCAAATTTGCCTGTTAGTCCAGTATTTCTTGACTTCTTACTTTTGCATTCCAGTCCCCTATAATGAAAAGGACATCTTTTTTTAGGTGTTAGTTCTAAAAGGTCTAGGTCTTCATAGAACCATTCAACTGCTTATTTAGCATTTCTGGTCAGGGTGTAGACCGGGATTACTGTGATATTGAATGGTTTGCCTTGGAAACGAACAGAGATCATTCTGTCGTTTTTGAGATTGCATCCAAGTACTGCATTTTTTTTGGACTCTTTTGTTGACTATGATTGCTACTCCATTTCTTTTAAGGGATTCTTGCCCACAGTAGTAGATATAATGGTCATCTGAGTTAAATTCACCAATTGTGTATATCTACATCTTCTTCATTAATCTGTCAGTGGACATTTAGGTTGCTTTCATGTCTTGGCTATTGTAAAGTGTACTACAATGAACACTGGGGTGCATGTTATCTTTTTGAATCGTGGCTTTCTCTGAATATATGCCCAGTAGTGGGATTGTTGGGTCATATGGTAATTCTCCGAGAAGGCAATGGCACTGCACTCCAGTACTCTTGCCTGGAAAATCCCATGGACGGAGGAGCCTGGTGGGCTGCAGTCCATGGGGTCACTAAGAGTTGGTCATGACTGAGCAACTTCTCTTTAACTTTTCACTTTCATACATTGGAGAAGGAAATGGCAACACACTCCAGTTCTCTTGCCTGGAGAATCCCAGGGACAGGGGAGCCTGGTGGGCTGCTGTCTATGGGGTCACACAGAGTCGGACACAACTGAAATGACTTAGCAGCATGGTAATTCTACTTTAAGTTTTCTGAAACTCCACATTGTTCTCCATAGTGGCTGCACCAATTTACATTCCCACCAACAGTGTAGGAAGATTCCTTCCTCTTCACTGTCTTCAGCATTTATTATTCATAGACTTTTTGATGGCTGTTCTGACTGGTGTGAGGGCGATACCTCATTGTAGCTTTGATTTGCATTTCTCATTTAGTGATGTTGAGCTTTTTGGCCATCTGTATGTCTTCTATGAAAACATATCTATTTCAGTCCATTTTTTGAGTGGGTTGTTTCATTTAGAGCTGCATGAGCTCTTGGTATATTTCAGACTGATCCCTGTTAGTCACTTCATTTGCAAATATTTTCTCCCATTCTGCAGGTTGTCTTTTCGGTTTGTCTATGGATTCCTTTGCTGCGCAAAAGCTTATAAGTTTAACTCAGTCCCATTTATGTCTGTTTTTTTCATTACTCTAGGTAGGAGGTAGATCCAAGAAAATATTGGTGTGACTTGTGGCAACTAGTGTTCTGCCTATGTTTTCCTCTAGGAATTTTATAGTATCTGACTTTACATTTAGGTGTTTAATCCATTTTGAGTTTATTTTTGTGTATTGTGTTAGAGAACATTCTAATTGAGTTCTTTTACACTGTCAGTTTTCTTAGCACCACTTATTGTAGACACTTTTCTCCATCATATATTCTTGTTTCCTTTGTTGTAAATTAATTGATGATAAGTGTGTGGGTTTATTTCTGGGCTTTCCATTCTTTTGCATTGATCTCCATTTCTGTTTTTGTGCCAGGACCAAATTGTTTTGATGATTGTAGCTTTGTAGTATAGTCTGAAGTCAGAGAGTCTGATTCCTCCAGCTCTGTTTTTCTTTCTCTGGGTTGCTTTGGCTATTGGGGGTCTTTTGTGTTTCCATACAAATTTTAAAATATTTTTCCTAGTTATGTGAAAAATGTTACTGATATTTTGATAGAGATAGGGATTGCCTTAGGGTAGATAGTCATTTTCACAGTATTGATTCTTCCAGTCCAGGAACATGGTATCTTTCCAGCTATCTGTGTCATCTTCAGTTTCTTTCATCAGTGTCTTATAGTTTTCAGAGTATAGGTCTTTTGCTTCTTTAGGTAGGTTTATTCCAAGGTATTTTATTCTTTTTGATGTGATTAAAATAGGACTGTTTCCTTAATTTCTCTTTCTGGTCTTTTGTTAGCAATTTTTAGTTAAAAGGACCTGTTCCTATTATAGAAACCAGTAATTAGTGATTTATCCTTCTCACACTTGTGTATTCACCTTAGGCCTAACCTAGGGCACCTCACCTCCAATTCTGACCCTAAATTTGTCCCAGAGAGCTCAACCTTATAAATGCTCCTAGAATATAACAAGCGTCTTTTTATTCTTTATGTCCTTGCAGCCTTTGCACACCTGCCAACGCTGATGCAACATTTGGCTGATAACTACAAACACTGGAAGACGTTAGATGACCTAAAGTGCAAAAGTCTGAGGCTTCCATCTGACAGTTAAAGCCAGGACAGAGGAGGTGACCTCTGGATCTGCAAAGGGCACTGTGAATCACAGTAGTGTAAGAGGCGTTCCTTCATAATGAAAATGACAGGTATAGGTTAAGGAGCTAATGTTTAATATCTGACCTTGAATCATTGAACTTCCCCAAATTTCATTTTTAGAAAACTATGTTCTGTGAAGAAAAATATTAATATATGTTCTTTTGAACAATCACTTAGTGACAGAACAAACACATGGCAAAACCCATTGCCCTGCTGTAATCCTGTGTGCTCTCATCAAACCACGCAGCTGAGTCACTGTAACTGGCAGGACACGCGCAGCAAAGACTTGGCGCCCACATGCCCACCATCTGTGGATGATGGACCATGAAGCTTTGCTAGTACTTAGCTCATCCTTTACCATCAAAGTCTCTATCACTGTTTGGCTTGACTATTTTCCTCAAGAGCATCAATCTAAAAGATGCCTAAGAATATCTAATTTTTAAAAACCTATATAAAATGAGCAAAACAACTGGGACCAAACTGCTGACAAACTAGTTAGTTTCAGAGCCTCCATGGCT
The DNA here is from genome assembly GCA_935064755.1 of Tragelaphus eurycerus. Classification (NCBI taxonomy): domain Eukaryota; kingdom Metazoa; phylum Chordata; class Mammalia; order Artiodactyla; family Bovidae; genus Tragelaphus; species Tragelaphus eurycerus. Next base: position 7,768,490 of record CAKXYN010000054.1, on the reverse strand, counting down.
AGGTGGTTCTTCTGACTAATGGTGTGACACTCAAATTAGAATACAGCCTTGGCCTAGCGAGTGCCTTCTTTAGACTGGTATCAGCAGCCTGCATAGCCCTCTCCCAAAAAAGGGATTCATCCTAACAGAAAGCCATCCATGAAGGGGAAGGAAATGACATCTTGTTTGAGGGTAATCCAAGAGCTTTATTTCTGGTTTACAGAGGCAGTCACAAGGCACTACAGTGAGTATTATATACAAGCCATTAATCTGACTACCCTTGGACAAGCTTGTTTTTTAAAAAAATTTATATACATTTGCTGTTTAAAATTTTTTATTAGAGCAATCTAAATTTTCTGGGTTTAAGTCCATGGAGTATGCCATGTTACCAAGGAGAGAGAGAAAGTTTCAAGGTTCAGATGTTTTTAACCTATCTATATTTACAATCATGCTATTTTGCTTTAATGATGTAAAAAAAAAAAAAAAGACTGCAAGATGTGTAAATATATCAGAAAATAGGCATATGGGAAAGCAGTAAATACTATTTTAAGCTATTAATTGTATGCTAAAAGCTTCTAAAGCACAAGTGCATATTTTTATACAGCTCTTTTCACAACTTTCTGTGATCTACATCAAGTTAGTCTTGAGATTTTCCTTTCTCTTTTACCAGCCAACCCTTCTGTGTATTATAAATATTAGAGATTTAGTAAACAAAATCTTTGTTCTTCTTTTAAATTCTCTGTACTCCATGCTGCATTCCTAAGAGGTATAAACAGAGATTAAATTAACTGAACCAGTAGTTACTTCTTTTCAAATGAAAATCTGAATGCAGCATACTTGGAACTAGTACATGGGGGAAAAAATGACTTAATCACTACAAAATGTGCCAATGCTTTTTTCTATGTTTTGTACCAAAAAATGCAAACATATATGACAATTCCATGCAAAGAAAGAAATGTACCTAAATTATTTTTGTTAGATGCTAAGAGAACTTGCTTGGTCAGGAGAGCAGCTAGCTAGCTTTGTATTGTAATGCTGCATTATGTAAATGTGATGAAAATGTTTTTGTGAAGTACTTGTAACTAAATTCCTACAGCCATTTTTCATTCCTAACAGCTGTTTTTATTTTAACTCTTTGGCCTAAATTTTTCATAATTTCAAATTTTCGGTTAAGTCTTCTTTATTTCATGAGTCACACACTTTGTTTTCAGAACACATTAAATTCAGGATGTCAGAATCCCATTTTAAGGAGCTAAATAATTTGCCTAAGCTTCAGAAGCTTGCTTGAGACAACAATCTTTTCCTGACCATCTCGCTTTTGGTTACATTTGGTAAGTGACATTCATCGGATATCTGACATTTTTCTATATGAACATTATAGCTGACTCAGTTTCAAATTAATTTTATATTAACACTGCCAGGTACTAAAGCTTTAGCATACCTCTTCTCTTTACCAGTGTAATTTACTATGGTGTAATCTTTCACTGAGTTGGTAATTAAATACTGCATTCCTAGAAATAGTTTATAAGAAATAGTCTTTTAGATGGTATATGTATCAGATAGATATAAAATTATTGTCTCTTATTTACTAATCAGTAAATAAGCTATTTACTAAAATATTCTCTGTTGAGGGGAGCCTTATTAATTTAGGAAAATAAAATCTCATTTAGAGAGAGGTCATATTACTGCTACTACTACTGAACCAAAAGTTGTAAAACACTGTTGCCTGGACCAAAATAACACTATAATTTAATTAGGCTATTTTTTTTACTTCCAATTTAAGATTTTAAAATGATGCTTGCCTTCAGAGTTAGGATGCCTCATCTATTCAATCCGAAGCCACTCAACTTGAAAAAGATAAATACAGTGTCCCTGAAGTTTAGGCTCTTATGTGAATAAGCCAGAAAATGAAGTGATAAAGGTATTTTTAAGTAGAAATGACAAGGCCCAGTGTACAGTATTATATCTGGTGTTGCAAATATAATAGCACTGAAAGCTAAGCTAGGGAAGTGGAAAAAATGCATATACTATATATTGATGTCAGTTATAGTATTCTTCTAATCTGAAAGTTCAACTGTTAGCAGTAGTCTCCATACAACTAGTGAACAGCCATCAAGCATGAGTCCCTGCTAGATTCTCCCATCTCACTGTTTTCTCCCATCTCTGACCTTAGGGCATTCATGAAATCAAAACCATCAAGTTTCTCTAAATTTTAATAACAGGGGGACTCATAGTGGTACTTACTTATGCTATTTGCTCCCCAAACTTACCTAGGATTTCTAACATTCTTTGTGAATAGATTTGTTTAATCCAGAACAAATCAGGAAAAGCAGTTAAGAATCTATGAATTGCTTTATAATTCATTGAATATCTTATACAATTCAAAAAGAGTTTATAAACTCATGACCTAATAATGTAGACCCTCCAAAGAAAAACCTAATTAGTAATAGGGCAAAGTCCATCTATGGAGAAAAATTAAAAGCCTAAAAATGACTGATCAATAATCTGATGCACTCAGATCAAAATGCATGTTGGCTTGGTTAGGAATCCTACCCATGTGCCAACTTCAGGGTGAGATTAGAGGTGCCTCTGTTTAACACTCAATTATGCCATAATAACAATCTTGGCTAAAAGGCAGTGCTAATTTTTCTATTATAAAATGGAGGTTATGTAAATTTTATATATCTCCATAATCTTTTTTCATTGTGAATTAATAATTGTGAACATTACTTGGTTTTGCTCAAGGGGTGATCATATAAGCCCTTCTCTCTCATATTTTTTTTTTAAGCTGTTCACTGATAATGGGAATTGAGCTAACTAACTAGAAGGGCTTACCTGACTGGGCTTCAGCTTCCTCCTTTAAAAGCATTATGGCCCTCATCTGGCATAGATGACCATAGCTCATCCAGACTATGCAGGTAGTTAATAACAGAAGCAACTGTCAAAGGTAAAGCTGGTTAAAAATTTTTTTACAAAGATTCCATTAGGGTCTGTGAATTGTTAGGGGTGTGTGTGATGAATAAACCCAGAAAGTATTCTTTGAGAAGTATCAGTCCTAAAACATCAGCCCCCTTGTAGTTACTTCAATAGGATTCTTTCATCAGCAGTTTAACTCCACAGTTAAAACCACCCATTTCTTCATGAATGGGACACTTTTTAACTTTTATCCTTTAGTACCAAAAGGGAGAAAGAGTACTCTAAGGCTGATGGGGTGATGAAGCTGATTTAATCTCAGGTAATTGCAAGCAACTATGTAAAGTAAAGCCTGTCTCAAGCATTTCATATTTGAGCCAATGGTAAGATCAATCAGGCACTTTGGTAACACTTTACTGATCTAGCTCTCATCACTAACATATATGAGGGGCAGCCGCTGGTCTTGTACCAAATGGGTGTTCAGGCTAGAGGGAAGAAATACACCCTAATAAGATTCCTACTGATTTGAGTTTATAGGGATTTTAGCAGCTAGAATTAAAAATGAATGATTTAAACAAATGGTGGTGTCACTAAAAGTTGGCACCAAAAATTTTTTTAAAAGCTGATGTTAGAACAGTGAGATTCAGGTTTGTTTCATGGCATAGTGGTAGTTACTAAAGACCAGGGGAATTTGTAGGAGAAAGGATATTTATCACAAGAATTCTTAAACAGGTTCTAAAGGAAACCAAAGAATAAAAAAAATACTATTACTTCTATTTCTACCTCCTTCCAGGGTCTAGATTCAAATTAAGACACTTAAAACACAGCATTCACCACTTCAACAACAGACAGTTACTATGGAATCTTCATTTCCTCCAGGGAAGCATCAGTTTTTCTAGATAGCTCAAGGTTTAAATTCAAGATGTGCTACATCCTATCTATTCTTCAGTGGAGTTTTCATTTTTCTCATAAAATACCTTCCGTAATTATCATGTATATTTATTTCCATTAAAGCAGGTTCCTTAAATAAGTATTTAAAAGAACGACAGGTGGTCACATAGTTAAAATATTAGTTTTGGATAACAAAGTCAGGTATTTCAAAATCCAGAAAGGCTAAATGAAAGAAACTACATGTAAAACTTTAAAAATCTAATTCCTGGTGATGAATTTAGTTAGAGGCAATATAGTAACACTAAAGACAGAGGTTCTGAGTACTATTCTTTTCATTAAGCATAAGATTATACAATTTCTGGTGTAAAATTTAAAGCATAAAAAATTTATCTCTGTGAGGATACTGTAGTATAATTTAAATCTGCTTCGTCAGACAGGTGTGCTGAAGTCTGAACACTTCACTTTCTGAAAAGTCACTGCTGAAATCAGACCCATTCCTACAATGGTTTCAGGTAACTTATGAGGAAAGTCAAATGAAAAACTTGTGCCATATTCTTTGGTGGATGTACTGATACCTCAGAAGCAAACCTGTTGCTGGTTTGCAGACACTCCTAAAAATTAAACAAAATTAAATAATCAATATGGTAATGGTTTTCAGAGCATTACCCTATATTTGATGTTCAAGACTCATGTACAGGTATTTAAATTCCTTAACCTAGACAGACAGATACAAGTCACCATTCTCCTCTAATTTTTGAAATAACTTTAAACTGCGCAATCCAGATTCTCGTTCTCCATTTTTCCAGAGAATAATGAGGTGATCAGCAGAACAAGTCACTAGTCCATGGTCTTCGAAGTACAGAAACATCTGTAGAAAAAATTAATTACTGATTATAGGAAATTCAAGGAGAAGAGAAGCGGCCAATACCAAGTCGACTAACATAGGTCCTTGCCGAAATGCATACCATGGAGAGGTCTTTGGATCTGACTATGAAACTCCATATCTTTCATGAGAAATTTAAGTGTGGGTGATAGTCACATACAAATAACAAATGCCAGACCCATATCTAATATTTTAATAATCAGAACTCTGTAAACACTACTCAACTACAGAACTATAAATAACAGCTTTTTTTAATTCCCAAAGTGTCATCTAAATTTTACCATTATCTAATTCTTCAAGTATTGGTTTTAAGATTTTTTTTCAGCAGAAGTCCTGACAAACCTGCTTCATTTAATCATTTCTGCTGGCCTTCTTATTAATGTAAAAATGGCCACAATAAAATATCTGAATTCCAAGTTCTCCAAGATAAACAGTAGCTTTAGCTCTCTATATAAACAGAGAATAATCAATCCTTAAACATTTACTGAGTGTTATCTATATGCTTATAATCCCTATCTTCAAGAAGCTTCTAATTCAGCTGTGAAAACTGAATCTTAGTTGAAATAGTAAGGGTATCAGTTAAAGATGATGTAATTAGGTACTAAGTAGTATACCTCAGGATATGATTTGCCACAGAAAAAGGAGGCATAGATCAATACTGAATGAAACCGTCTGAGAGAGCTAACAAAACGTTAAACTCTCCAAATAAAAGTAAGGTCATGCCCAGTCAAAGGACAGGCTGGAAGTTAAAGAGCAAGAAAATGGAGTGCTGATGAGAAGGCAGCACGCATCCTATGGGGAGAGCTGGGATGAGAGAGGAGATAAACAAAACTGCAAAGACGAGCTCCTCGAGGGAAGGAGTGAAATAAAAGAAACAGGCTGTGAGCTTTCTGAGGAATAACTTATACATTTCTGAACATAACAGGAAACAGTCTGAGCTGATGATGCAGTAGTGAAAGGGGAGGAACTATCAGAGCAAAATCCCTCAGGAGACGGACAAGTGAGAATTCAGTACACACAGGTATATAGGACTAGGCTGAGAGTCAGGACAAACATTTTTTAAAAAAAGAGAAAATTTAATAAAGAGCCAAGGTTTTCTCAATGAAGCCAGAGATACTTTAAAAAAATAATTAAATGTCAACACTTCTACTTGGGCAAATTTCTAAGACTCTGACACTTCTGCTGCTGCTAAGTCACTTCAGTCTTGTCCGACTCTATATGATCCCATAGATGGCAGCCCACTAGGCTCCCCTGTCCCTGGGATTCTCCAGGCAAGAACACTGGAGTGGGTTGCCATTTCCTTCTCCAATGCATGAAAGTGAAAAGTGAAAGTGAAGTCACTCCGTCGTGTCTGACTCTCAGTGACCCCATGGACTGCAGCGTACCAGGCTCCTCCGTCCATGGGATTTTCCAGGCAAGACTACTGGAGTGGGGTGCCATTGCCTTCTCCCTGACACTTCTATATAATGCCAAATATGCCGCACCATTTAAAAACCTTCAATAGTTTTTTTAAAACCCACTCTTTAAAAAAGTTTAAAGGCCAAACTGCTTAGCCACACATTCAATAATCTGACCCCAAACTACTTTATCTCCTACTGTGTCCATTGACTGGAACACAGACCTCCAGGCTAGGCAACCTGCTCCTTGCCACCAAGTAGATTCTGTACATTCCATCTGCACAACTCCCAAAGTTAAAAAACAGAATGAAAACTGGGCTGCCTGTTACAAGAAGGCAAAAATTAGTAAGACATGAGCACCCAACCTCAGGGAGCTTATGGCCACAAGACTGTATTAATCCTCTGAAGCATCAAGGTTCAGCTCAAGGCCCATCCATTATCTTCCACCAACCATTTTATTCTAACTCCTGAGTATCTGGGTCCATCATAAGCAACCTAGATTAACAGCTTATTAAGTCTACCTATATTGTTCCTGTCTACTGAAATATAAGCTCCACAACAGCAAGGATTTTATTTCATATCCCTTTGTAAACTCTAAGGTCCAGTATAGTGCCTGAAATACAGGAAATGCTCAATAATAAGGTGTTGTTGTGTTGCTGCTCTTAAGAATAAATGCACTTTCAAATGAAAAATTAATTTGTTCCTCCCTGGCTATGAAACAGAAGCATAATTTAAGAAATTCATTACTCAGGGCTGTGGTGATACTGTTACCAGTTGCAATTATCTCTTTACCTCGACTGATCTTTTTCCTTCTTCATTACAGGCAATGGTGCTGATAGTAAATATTAATGCATTTGAATTTATAAAAAGTTAGAACTGGATGCACCCTATAATTCTGAACTCCACAATGATAATCAAGACACTGGGTTTTACTAAAGCTAACTAATTATTCTTCAAAACGAAGTAAAACAGACTTCTATTCATGAATTTGGTAATGCTCCCTGGAATTAGATTCTGTAAGGTTTTACCTCTACATATATAAGCACACCTCTCCACACCTCTGTATTATCTACTGTTTAACAGTATTTACTACTCTTATATATTCAACACTGTCCTTATTGTCAGCTGTCTACCTACATCTCATACGTAAAGTTAATTAAGCCAATTTTTAGAAGCAAGACCTTCCTCCTTCAAATCATTTCTCTGTATAGGGAGATCTTTACTGCACATACTAAAACCTATCCCACTCCATGTTTTGAATCAGCAAAAACTTACTGATAAGAGAAGGTTTAGGTCTTTATGAGACCAAATGAATGAACAGCAGTGAGATGCAAAAAGCAAGCCCCCCTGGACACTTCTATGCTTATTAAAAACAATACCTCCACAGATGATGAGTGTCCAATTAAATCGCCAATAAGCTCTAGTGAACAGGAAGTGGCATTTTCTTGTTGCTTTTTAACAGGATGGCTGGCTTGTTTATTTACTCTTCCAAATCCCCACATGTTAAAAAAACCTAGAAAAACACAACCATTTTAGTCATTCTCAAAATTAGTATGCTCTTAACAGGCTTCCCTTATGGCTCAGCTGGTAAAGAATCCACCTGCAAGGCCGGAGACCTGGGTTCGATCCCTGGGTTGGGAAGATCCCCTGGGAAAAGGAACAACTACCCACTCCAATATTCTAGCCTGGAAAATTCCATGGACCGTATAGTCCAGGGAGTCGCAAACAGTTGGACACGGCTGAGTGACTTTCACTTTCCTTAACAATAATAATGTAAGATCAGAAAAACAAAACTTAAATGCAAAGGTGTTTCTCACTTATTTTCATCAAGGACTAAGTGAGCAGATGAAACCAGGCACTATGCTAGGGTTTTTTTAATATGTTACTTCATTTCCTCTTAGCTCCCCACATTTGTTGCTCAGCTCTTCTTATTGCCCCTACTCATGCACTGCTGAAGGTGTGTTAACATGAGAAAAAGGCAATGGAAGTCAAAGTGGAGAGAAATGAAAGGGCTGAATGGCAATGTGGGGGCAGGAAGGTCACAACTTAAGGACAGACAAAAAGCAACATATGTCACAATACCCTATGACTTCAAACAACTAGAAGAAACTCCAAGGCTACTGGCATTTGATTTCTTATGCGACAGTTGCTAATTAACCAGGATTTTGTTTTTCAAATCAAGCACCAGAAAATCAACAGCTCAAGAGATTAACAACATAAATACAAAAGTGTTTGTTTATAAATTGAGTTCAATGTTAATGCTTCAAGGCTGAAGAACTTTGATGCCTGATGGTACACATTATGTTTATATACCAGACATAATTACAATACATTGATAAATAACTAATTAGGCCATTTGGTCAGTCAGGCAAGAATACTGAAGTGGGTAGCCACTTGAGTATCCTCCAGGAGATCTTTCCAACCCAGGAATCAAACCTGGGTCTTCTGCATTGCAGGCAGAGTCTTTACAGTCTGAGCCACCAGGGAAGCCCATTTGATCAGTCAGATCAGGCAGCTTCCCCTCAAAGAATCCTAGCTGACTTGAAATAAACAGGCGGTCCTGCAGTAGATATTAACATGTGAATCCCCCATCCTGATTCCCAAATGCTTCATGTAAACATGCTTATTTGGAGCACACTGTGTATTAGTCCTGTGGTTACACATGACTGCCTTTCGTCTGTCTTTCATATGAGAAAAAAGCAAGACTACCTTTTTGAGAGAAGATACGTACCCGTTGGCACCGGCTCCACTGAAAGCTGCTGTTTTTCCCGTAGCTCCCAAATGCGTACACTGCCATCTTCTGAGCATGAGATAACCTGCCTGTCAGGAGAGAGAGAGCACCACAGAGAGCAAGTGCTCGCAGTGCAGGGAAAACCGTCAGTGCAGCCTTCATCTGCTTTCATCCAGCTCTTGCAGGAGCTGATTGAAAGAATCACACTTTAACATGGCTTTACAATACAAAGTAAAACACTCCTCAGGAAAGGAGCATTATAGTGTGAGACTAGCTCAAATGTTACAAACATGTATCGCTTCCATTTTAAAAAATGCATGCAGGAAAACAGGTTATGAATTATACTCTCACAATATCCTGAGAAGCCCCATTCCTTTCTCTCCCCTCTCACTCTGAAAGTATCCTGCAGAGTAAATACTGCTGTGCTGTGCTTAGCTGCTCAGTCGTGTCCAACTCTCTGCAACCCCACAGACTGTAGCCCACCAGGTTCCTCTGTCCATGGGATTCTCCAGGCCTGAATACTGGAGTGGGTCACCATGCCCTCCTCAAGGGGATCTTCTCAACCCAGGGATCCAACCCAGGCCTCCCACATTGCAGGCAGATTCCTTGTCGTCTGAGCCACCAGGGAAGCCCAAGAACACTGGAGTGGGAATAGCCTGTCCCTTCTCCAGAGGAACTTTCCAACCCAGGAATCGAACCAGGGTCTCCTGCATTGCAGGCAGATTCTTTACCAGCTGAGCCACCAGGGAAGCCCTGAAAATACTACCATTTCCTTCATATAATTCATCCCTAGAAGCTCAATGGCCACATCTGCCCTGAGAGGAAAGCCCTCAGTTAGTAGCCTAGGACAACAAGGAGACCACCATTTAATTCTGGCCGTAAGCAACACCACCAAAAAAGGTGGCTTTGTGGAAAATATTAGAACATAGTGCCCCAAAGTCTTCTAACTATTAAAATAAATACCAAATTTTAAATTCTCTCTTCTTACAATGAAATTCAGAATAATTTGTTTGAACCCTACTGTTTGTAAATTTTGTAATATACCGCCACAAACTCTTCTGTTAGAGACAGCCATAGGGTATTCTCCATTTTCAAAAGAACCTGTTGGTCAAGCAACAGAGCCAGGTGACTCTGCCCCCTGAGCAGTTACACTGGCGGCCCTGGGAACTACATGTTTCTTCTACCTGTTACAGAGCAGATGGACACTCGTACCTGTTTGGGAGTTTGGCAACGTGCAGGACACTGGAGTCATGTGCGGTTTTCTGGCAGGCAATCACACGCTTCATTTGAAGGTTATACACATATAAACCCCTTCCAACTGCAACAAATACATTCTGGGGGAGAGAAAAGTTCAGAAATGCACATAAAACTAACACCACTACCCAGAGTAACAGATTTCCAGCCTTGGTGTGAGATCACAAAGTCATTGTCACCTTCCCTATTCCTAGCCTTCAGCCCAAATTACTGTACTGCCCTCTAAAGTCCAAAAATATCAAAGCACAAAGGAAAGCTCAGCATTTAGAAGGTCAAAGGACACAACTGCTGACACAGAGCGAACTCTATGTATTACACCCCGCAGCATCCCTGCCTGCCTTACTGAAACGTGACAGCTAGGGCAGGGGCTTGTGGCTGGCAGACTGGTGCAGTGGAGGTAGAGCTGCTGGGGTCCAACCCGGGTTTTCATTCACATAATGCTGTATGGGAAACAACTTAGCTGCTTCTGCCTGAAAAATGTGAGCAAAATGACTTGGGCTCCACATCTTAAGCATCACAAGAACTATGAAGTATACAAAACAGCATACGCTCGAGTGGCGGAGAGATATGTATAGTGGTTTCACAAAGACATTTTTTCCAGTTCTACTACATTTCCATTTCTCCTTTCTACTAAAACAGCTTTAATCTTTTGAAAGTACTTTCACCAGTATTTATCTTACTTCAGCTTCACAACATCTCATTAATGTAGGATAAACGCTATTTTGCAGAATAACAAGTCAAAATAAAATATTAAAGTCACACAAAAAATTAAGACATGAAAGGTGGTACTGGAATTCAGGTCATGTTACTCCAGTTCCTTATTCTTGCCTCATACTATACCACATAGCTTCTGACCCTATTTTGCAAATCACTAGACTTCTGCTGGCTCTTGTCTAAGAATCATTTATTCTTACTCAGTAGGTATGCCAGTGAGACAGACCTTTCAAAAATCCTTTTTCCTTCCTGTTCTCAATAGAGAACACTTCTCATGCAGTCTCAAAGGCTATAATGCCAACTCAGACCTATAGCACCTCAACCAAACATGCCTCCAAGGCTTACCAGACTCTAAATCTGCAATGACTCCCTTGACCCTCAGGACTGATGTTCTGCACACAGCAGTGCTAGCTAAGGACCAGTGCCATGCACAAAAATAAAAATAGCTGGCCAGCTTGCTAAAATCTAGAGCCCTGGAAAACATTCAATGCAAAGAAACCCCAGAAACTAGTTTATATGGACCAAGAAATCTGTGCAGAGTTCAAATGCTTTATCAAAACCCACAAAATTATCAATAAAACTAGAGAATTAATAAGCTTTGGGGCAGTATACTCAACAAAATCACCCTATCAATCACTTGTCATTAACAATAACTGACCCTCTTGTAGAAAGAAAAAAAACTCTTATAAAAAAAGAAAATGAGGGAAAACTGAGTAATGTTTTATTAAGCATTTAATAAATATCAATCAAAATTTTAAGATGAAAGAGAATGCAAAATGAAAAAATTTTAAGCATTAATTTTTACAACAATGAGAAAAAGGTATCAAATATATAATTTTTAGGGCTACAACTCTTAGAAATCTAGTTTCTATCTTTCCTGAGACTATTGTTTTTACCATATATATTTACTCTTTTTTCCCCCAAAGTAAAGTTAGAATATAAAGAAACTTAATCTTTAGGTACAACAATGTTCTTTACCTATTCTTACTCTATTTTGGTTTGGTTTTTAAAGTAAGAGAGGGTCAAAGAAAGCCAAAAAAAAAAAAAAAAAATAGTGGACCACACTCTCCCCATCTAGAACACTATTACTCATTTTTAAAATAAAAATAAAAAAACATACAATTGTAAGATGTTAAACAGTATAGGGAGGCACAAAATAAAGTGAGGTAACAGCCTCCTCCAAACCCCTTTCCTCAAAGTTTACAACGCAAACATTTCTTGTGATTAGATTTAGAAAAATAACCCCATTTTAAACATATTTTCTGAGCTCCTAAAGCTAAAAGAAGAGATGTTCAGATCAGAGCCAAGATTCAGAAGTCCATTGGTTCTAATCTCTTACTGCAAAAAAAGATGTAAAGTGCTTCAAGAGCAACTGGCCTGAAGGACTGAAATCTGTAATTCTCACACAATCACCTTGCCCCAGGACGCTAGAAGACTTTTAGACGCTAGAATGCCTTTTAGAAAGGCATTCCTGAAGTTTTTAATTCCCTTTATTTCTCCAGGAAATGCACCGGAATCTTCAAAAGGATCCTTTCTCAAAGTGTTCCTTAAAACAAATTTAAGCATTATCCTCAGATCCTAGGATATTTAATACAGCTCAAAACTTCAATGGGTTCTAAAATCTGTGGCCATTTAATCACCTCCTTGCCTCAAAGATAAGAGGCAAGGAGGTGGTAAAAGATTAAAATGCTTTCTTTAAAGCAAATGATGTAATCTTCGAAATACATCAAAACATTTTAAAGTACAACTTGGACGCAAGGAATGACACCTTTCTATATCATGGATTAAATTTTCCCAATTAGAAACTGAGTTTAGTAAAAGATGTTAAGATTATAGAATTTTTTCTCAACTTTTTTTTACCTCTTCATCCCATGTGAGATGATGAATAGAAATGTCATTTGGCTTTTGACAGAGTTTTATTTCCCGCTGAGCATCCAGCTGCGGAGATGGGTCCCAGAAGTTGCGTTCGCAGGCCTGCATGGTCCAGCCCAGGGCGTCCCAGACGATGAGTTCCCCAACATGGGAGCCAGATACAAAACTCACATCTAGGCAGAGTTCATATGTCTCTTTATTGATCATTTACCTAGGCTACAGTAAAAATGAATGAACTGCCTAGCAGTGCTGCTCTATAAAATCACAGTATTAACAACAGGGAGGTAACTTGACAAGCCAAACAGGAAGATTAACAGAACAGAAAGACCAGAAATAGACTTGTTTACTCACACATTTAGTAAATGATAGTAACTGCTTTTCAATTCAATGAAGAAAGAAATAAGTCATGCTGAAATACTTGGTTAAGTATTTGGGGAACAAAGACAAAAGAATTTTACCTTGGATCATATACAGTTAAGAAAAAGTCACACTTCTGTTTCTCCTGTACTCCCACACTCACAACATGCCTGACACCAGACGTGTGGGGGTCTTCCCCACAGCAGGCAATTATGCAACACCAGCCGAGTGCCCCTACAATTTAACTCAGCTTTGGCCATATCTACCTGGAAATAATGTCAGTTCCCACAGGTTAAGGACTCAGTCCTGCAGGACTTCTCTCACTTCAGATACTAATTGCAAATCCAGGCTGTTACCTGTGTTTCTAACTGGCTGTAAGCTGAAGAGTCCCACATCCCCTCCTCAGGTTCAATTAATATGCTAGAGCAGCTCACAAAACTCGGGAAAACAATCTACCTGCTGTTCACCACTTTATCATACAGGGTATGCCAAAAGACAGATGAACCTCCAGAGGGAGGACACGCACAGGGCAAGGGGTGTGGGAGGCGTCTCAGAGCACCCAGGCTCTCTCCAGGCAGGCCACTCGTGTTCAGCAACCCAGAAGCTCTCTGAACCCCACACTGTGGGAATTTTTATTGGGAACTTCATCACACACACATGATCTATCTAATGACTATCTAAAGATATCTGAAACCAATTGGGGACTGAATAAATGAATAAGACAGCCACAAAATGAAACAGTAATGCTGTTAACCAAAAACTAAGTTGTAAAAATATGTCATGTTAATACAGAAATATACTCATGACATGCTGTGACAGAAAGCACACCATACGTATACATGCCCAGAAAGACACCTAGGACATGAACCTGTACTTAATACTAAATGAAGGATTTTCATTTTCATTGTTACATTTTTTATGTTTCTATTTCCTCATTTTTCTATTATGACTATGTATTACTTGCACAAGTTTTTAAAATGTTTAATGAAAATGAAATTAGTGGGCTAAGATACTTCACAAATTATATATTTAAGGAGAATGTACAACTGCTAAGACTGAAAACTATTAATAAAGAAATGTGATTTAATTCCTTTATATTTAGAGGAAGGTGGAGCGGAGCAGCGCACTGTGAGTCTAGAAACTCAAGTTTTAATTTTGACTCAGCCTGTTACTGGCCATGTGGTTGGCCTTTAGAAAATCATTTAATCTTTTTCTATCTTGGATTTCTTAGGCATTAAATAAGATGATTGTAGAAATAAAATTAATTAATAAATGTGTAGCCATTTTAAAGACATTGAATGTTATCTTTTGAGTCCCTGGTATTATTTCATATTAATAGTATTAAAACATCCAGTTACTTGTAATTTAGGAATACATGGATGAGTACTTATGATTTAATTATGTCATTTATCAAATAAACCAGGACAGAAATCTCTAATAACTAGATGAACAATCTCTTCAAAATAAAGAATTATCAGCAATCATACAGGTAAATAGTATTTTTCCTTGGTTCCAATTCCAGTTTCCATAGTTTATTAACAGACTCTCTGGAATTCAGTCTGTGAAGAATTAAGTTCATATCTCATGTGTGGAGAGAAAACAGGCTTCTAGGTCTACTAGTGGGAAAGTTAAGACAGCAGTAATCTTTCCATGAACTTCTTTTCCATCCCTTACACTCCTCTTTTCAATCTCACTCCAACTACAAAAGAACTAGAGACATTAACAAGTGAAGATTCTTCTTGACTCCAACCCTGCATGTGTCACCATACCGGCGCTAACCTACTGAGACCACACAGCTGCCTGCTCTGATCTCCTCCAAGTGTCTGTAATTCATCTAGGCAATAGAAGCAATGTACTTGAGCCCAGTTATAATTCTTCGCTAGAAACGAAATGCTGACACGGACCCGAGTCAGTGCAGTTTACTGTTGTGTAAATTATCCCAAACTGGTCATTCAAAATGTTTCACACCAAAGAGCCTCAGTGATTATTGTATGTGGATGGACTCTGATCCTTAGGCAAGTATCAGAAGTCACTGAGTATGAAAATCTCCCCTGAAACCTGTCTACCCATCCCTCAGAAGTACTAATACTACCATATCATGCTATCAGTATAAAACAAGGAATAAAATAAAGCAGCAGCACCTAAAACCTTCTGCCAGAAGAGATAAGCAAGGTCACCTTGTATGTTGGTCTTAGACAATCTCTGCAGAGGCATTCAGAGCTCTTGGGCAAACCCAGTATTCATTATCCACATTTGTGGGAGTTCTGCTCTAAAGAAATGTTCTGCTAAGGTTGTCCTAGCACGAACTCACTGAACGTGCACTTTCCCTGTGAGTTATAAACCCAGTAACTGGCCACATTTTGACTGGTAATTGGTGGGGATAAAGGGCTGAGGATGGAACTGGGAACTGTACAACATAATCACTTCAGGATGGCTAAATCTGCAGCATGGCAGACACATCTCTTATGAGAGACCGTCACAATATCATTCTCAAATTTTGCCAGACTACTCATCCATATGACTCCTACATATGCTTTCGGCTTGCTAGCATTCTGTAATTTTATAGTCATGGAATTTATAAAGTAAAAAGTAGTAGGGGTTTTCTGTAATTTCCATTAACAAATTATTTTTTGCCTTAGCTTTCCCTTTTCCTTTTCTTAAGATGTTGGCAAAGACCTGACAAGAGCATTCTTACTTAAACTGTTCCGAGTATCTCTGCACATCACAGAGATGTACAGAGAAGTGCCATGGAGCTGAGGCTCCCTCGGTTCATCATGGAAATACGCCAGGTCCTTGGTCCCAGTACTTCTCTGAACCGGTACAACTAGGCGTGCCCACTGCGGCGGCCAGGACACCGCTGGGCTCCTCAACAGCCCCAGCCGTGGGGCTGCTGGCTGTGCCGGAGGGACTTCCAAGTAAGAACCGGCCTTCTGGGCTGCCACCACGGCTAAAGGAAAAACAGTCCCCAGAAAAAGACAAGAGGGGTGCTCCTTGCATTGTTATTCCTATCATACAGATAATCTAGTCCTCAGAAAGACTTGCAGCTGGGTTGAACAAGTAAATAGCTATTAGAGAGGAGGTTTCTGGCGTGGGAGGGCTTCTCACTGATGTAACTGAAAATGTGACTGAACGGCCCACAGATGGAGACTACACTTGGGACTGTTTGTGGCCCTTTCCCTTTGCCTCATGTTTCTACCGACTATTGCTCAGAAAGAGCCAGCCTAGGTCGGGGGGTGCAATGCACTGCCCTACAACATATCCACAGCATCCTTACAGGACCCTCTTACAGTCTCCTCCAGACTATCAAACTGGAGCCACCCAAGAGTCCTTGCATCTGACCTCAGAGCCCGGACCACCCAGGGGAGCTCTGATGATATAAGCTATCAGTTTATTTGAAAGTGAAGTAGCTAAATCCCAGGATTTGTGGTTTGTGATCCTATCCTGTCATCTGATATCAGGTTCACCTCACCGGAGATACTCATTAAAATCATGATAAAGCCAAATACAAAGTCTGGCAAACCAAACACACAGCCATGAGGAAGGGCAGGTACGATCCATTTCTGCAGACCTTGAGTTTGGTGTTATTCTCTGGTTCTTCAATGATGGGCTGAATCCAGCTCATTCTACTGTAAATAGAGTGGTATATAATTTTGTCCTGTGTGACCTTTAAAAGAGAAAAGAGCCAGGACCCTTTGCCCCCAAAGCCAAAATGCCACCAAGTTTTAGTACTGACAGCCTACGACAGTCATCACACAGCTGCCAAGTAACCCTTGAGCTAAGTATGCTGTCTCCTCTACCACCCCTTTTCTCTGCCCAACTCCATCCTTCCCCCCGTGCCTAAATCTAAGACCTACCAATCTATGAAACTCAATGAATTCTACTGGTTTAAACCTCAGAAAATAAGACTGCCACTCTTTACTTATTAATAGCATCATTTTCATGATGTTAATTCTAGAATCCTACGACAAAACAAGACTAAAGTTCAAAACAGGTTAACAAGTAAAAAATTTTACATGATATAAACATGGACACAATGAGCTTACCATTGACATTAACCAGTGAGAGAATACTATCTTGGTGATCAAGGAGGCGCTTAACTTCAAGAATATCCCATCCTGGTGATCCCTCTGTGGCTGCTACCAACCTGAAAATTACTAAATGAAAAGACCCATATAATTTTACTGAAATAGTCAAAGAAGATAAAGTTCCATTTCTGCTCAAAAAACTAATATTTCACTAAGTGACAAATACCTAAAATACTGAAAAAACCCATCTCCAAAGACAGTCTTGTTCATGCTACTTTATTTCTTTCAAATCCTTGAGATGTTTGCAATGATCTACTAAAATCCCAAGTGTGACCTCAGAACTCTGTTCCTTTTATTAAAACTCTTCTAAACCCCCACCAACCATTAAGTCCCATCCTCCTTAAGCCTTCAGTGCATGACCAGCTCTCCCACCTTATTCTCTCCTTAGCCAACACTGGTCCAGATCCCTGAATCACCCCCAACCATTAGCCTTCTCTCCTCATGCCAGGCCAGTAAATACTGCTGCAAAATAAGCTATAAATTTGTGCTTAACCTCAAATCAGTGAAGACTTCAGCAGTTTTTATTTATTTACTTTTCTTGATATCTAAGCTTACACCATTAAATTACAAATTCTCTGAGAGGATATGCCTTATAATTTTTGTGTGTCATACAGTTCTTTTGGACTATAGTGTTGCTTTACTCAACTGAGTTTAACAAACAGTTTTATATAAACTTGTACTAATCCTAACATTAATCAGTATAGAAAACTCAAAATCAAATCAACTGGAAAGATTCAATAAACATTTACTGAACGCTTATGATGCTCCAGGAACTTAGATATTATATGTGACTGCTGCTGCTGCTAAGTCGCTTCAGTCGTGTCCGACTCTATGCGACCCCAGAGACGGAAGCTCACCAGGCTCCCCTGTCCCTGGGATTCTCCAGGCAAGAACACTGGAGTGGGCTGCCATTTCCTTCTCCAATGCATGAAAGCGAAAAGTGAAAGTGAAGTCGGTCAGTCATGTCCGACTCTTAGCGACCCCATGGACTGGAGCCTACCAGGCTCCTCCGTCCATGGGATTTTCCAGGCAAAAGTACTGGGGTGGGGTGCCATTGCCTTCCCCTATATGTGACTAGGTTCCAGTTACTGCCCTGAAATACTCATCGAGAGTGGGAGTGAGACTTACAAACAAGCTCAGAATCAATGTAGTCAGTACTACAATCGGCCCCAGCACCAAGTGCTGTGGCTGCTCACAGCTTAGAAAAACTAGTATCTCAGAGGTCATATTCCTCCCAAGTGATGGCTTATTACTAAGTTTCTCTTCTTTCTCACACTTCTCTCTGGAAAACAGGTCACATCACATTTCCTTCTATGTTTCTGGGCACATTTTACCAAATGACAAACCTCTACAAAGGTTATTTAATACTGATAGCCATTCACATTGAAACTGTGGCTGTCACATGAAGGTCTTAGAAACTGTGGTTGTCTATCAGAAAGGGGACTCTTTCTGATACCTAGCAAAGTAGAGCGAAAATTCTCCTTTAGTTGGAATACTACCAAATGAGGCTGAGATTGACATTACAGAATAACAAGCAGGTACTCTACTGTTTAATCCAACTAACAGGGAGAACAAACTGAAACAATGACCAAAAAACTACAAAGTATTAAACATAATGTGAAACTTAAGTTCATAAATATATTCTCTATACTCAAGTATTCACGAGGGTCACATATGTAATAACTTCAAGGAAATAAACATGAATTAGAAGATAAAATAAAAGCAACAGTCAATTCTAAAAAAGGGTTAACAGAAAAATCTTGAACTTTGGAACCAGGATAAGTACTCAGAGTGATGATAGTCCTGCCCAGCTAATAAAAGCCTCAAAGGAACTACAGGCAGTGCACACAGAAATTTTATTTCCTGTTGAGAAGGTTCACATTAGAAAAAGAGAAATTGGTATGGAACACTTAAAACCAAGGACAGGGGCACAAGCTTGTCTTAGAAAAGATAGTACATTTAGAGGAATAAAACTTATTTTTCATATGGAAAATGGCACTACATATTTACTTTATGAAAAAGTTAAAGTGAAAGTCACTCAGTGGTGTCCAACTCTTTGCAACCCCATGGACTGTAGCCCACCAGGATCCTCTGTCCATGGAGTTCTCCAGGCCAGAATACTGGAGTGGGTAGGCATTCCCTTTTGCAGGCGATCTTCCCAACTCAGGGATAGAACCCAAGTCTCCCACATTGCAGGAGGATTTTTTAGCGTCTGAACCACCAGGGAAGCCCTACTTTGAGGCTAAGTAAAATGGAAACCCTCATTTTTAAGAATATTTGTATTTTTTATAAATTATTTTGAATAAAACCAACTTTAATTTCTTCCCTTTTTCAGATAATATTCTAATTTCTGTTGAGGCATCAGTGTTTATTACTATTTTATTGAATTCACTAATTCATTCAACAAAAATCTCTTTATCTGTTAAGAGAAAGATGAAGAAAAACGTTTCAGTCACCAAGGCACTAATATTCTGAAGGGGTGGGGCAAAGAGAGACCATAAAGCAAACATAAGTTTTTAAAGTAGTAAGTTAAATGGTAGACATGAGATTATGAGAATACACAGGTAAAACCTCTGGGAGGGCAGGCATAAGGTAAGCAAGTCTTCATCCTTGAAAAAGAAATACTAGAGCTGTGCTCTTAAAGAGTCAGTAGTAATGAGCCAGATTAAAGAGGACAATGAATTATGTGGTCAAGTCCAATATGGGTGACATGAGAAAGGGAGGCAGAGGTGAGAACCACCTCGGGCTGGGGGGTTCCAGGAAATGTGGAGTAGCCAGCAGTGACACAAGACTCAGTGGAAGCAGGGGGAAATAGTCAAGTCCAATACAGGTGACAAGAGAAAGGACGGTGGTGAGAACCACCTCAGGCTGGGAGCTCCGGGAAATGCAAATTAGCCACCAGTGAGACAAGCCTCAAGGGAAGGGGGAGATCACGGAAGGCATGATTTGATATGCTGAAAGGCCTGGACTTCATTGTGTAGGCATGATTACATTCATCCTTATGGCAAAGATTTCATTCATCTTGAGCAAAAATGAGAAAAAAAATAAGGCCACATAAGTTTTTTTTTTTTTAATAAATCTAAATGTATTCCATTTAAAGTTCTATACTTTTTTCCTGAGGTCATGTTCTTCATATTTTGTTGTTAAAAAGTTATTTTTACAAAATGAGAGTGGTAAATGGTAGCTCATTTTGTTTCCAGTTTGGAGTTTTCAATGTTTTCATTGAAAACATTGTTTAGAAGCACTAAAACAGAGAAGGGAATGGCCAAACCTAACCAGCCAACCAAGCAGGCTATATCATGGTGAATTAATTTCACTGGTATCCAAACTTTGATATGGATTCAAACAGTCACAATATTTGTGCAACAATTTGCAAGTATCTTAAATATATGCAAACAGTCACATATTAGAAATGTAAGGGCTTCCCTGATGGCTCAGCAGGTAGGGAGCCCACCCGCAATGCAGGAGGCAGAGGAGGTGCAGGTTCGATCTCTGGGTCAGGAAGATCCCCTGTAAAGGGAAGTGGCAACCTGCTCCAGTATTCTTGCCTGGAGAGCCCTTATAGACCATGGACGGAGGAGCCTGGCGGGCTACTGCCCAGGGCGGTTGCAAAGTGTTGGACATGACTAAGCATGCAGGCACGCTGAACAGGCATATACTTAAAGAGATTTTATTTTACTTGCTACTAACTCTATCACGGGGTGATTATATTTGGACACTCTGCGCATGCATGCTCTATCATGTCTGCTCTATCATATGTAATGTAGAGCGTCCAAAGGGCTTCCCAGGTGGCTCAGTGGTAAAGAATCCGCCTGCCAATGCAAGACACGCAGGAGGCCCAGGCTGGATCCCTGGGTCCGAAAGATCCCCTATAGAAGAAAATGGCAATCCATTCCAGTATACCTGCCTGGAGAACCGCACAGACAGAGGAGGGTCACATAAGAGTCAGACATGATAGAGATTTAGACATCTTACTAGGGGAAGGCAGTGGCACCCCACCCCAGTACTTTTGTCTGGAAAATCCCATGGACGGAGGATCCTGGTAGGCTCCAGTCCATGGGGTCGCTGAGAGTCGGACACGACTGAGCGACTTCACTTTCACTTTTCACTTTCATGCATTGGAGAAGGAAATAGCAACCTACTCCAGTGTTCTTGCCTGGAGAATCCCAGGGACGGGGGAGCCTGGTGAGCTTCCATCTATGGGGTCGCACAGAGTCGGACACGACTGAAGCGACTTAGCAGCAGCAGCAGCAGACATCTTACTAATACTGCATCATTATCTGAATACAGTAATCTTTCGTAAATATTTATACTTTCAATGTGTTCTCCAGACAACGGCAATGGTTAAAATATAGTTTGAGCATTGTTAAGTACACATTCAAAAAAATAAAGTAGAGGAATGAAAATAAGTCAAGAGACTATTGCAACAGACCAACCAGGCAAAAGAGAAGAGTACCTGAACAGAGCAACACAAGTGAGATGGAAAGAAGTGAATCAAAATATTTAGAGCAGCTGCCCTCAAACAATGGCCCCAGACCGACCACCTCAGCACTCCCAGTACATGTTAGAATGCAGACGCTCAGGCCCCACTCCAGAACTAGTGAACTAGAAACTCTGGGAGTAAGGCCCAGTACTTTGTGTTCTTAACAAGTCCTTCAGGTCATCCTCATGCACACTACATTTTGAGAATCACTGAGAGTAAAACCAGCAAAACAAAAGTGATTAGCAACAAGAGGAAAAAAGCAGGGCATCTTTCCAGCACAATAAAGAACAAGAGGAAAAAAGCGAGGCATCTTTCATGCACAATAAAGAACATGGGAAAACTGAATTTCTGCAAGGAAGAAAAAAGGAAAAAAAAAACTTAAAACACTAAACTTTATCTTTAAGCATTGGGTCTAAAAAGTTACTTCTCAGACATGACTACACAGGGAAAGTTCAGTTGAAGAAAGAAAAACTTGACTGCAAAGCAGCAGAGCCTGCAGATAGCAGCTTACAATTGGTAAACCATTATTAGCTCATTTCTCACTGGCATTTGCAAACATGCCAACTGATGATCACAGTAAATTTCAAGACTGGTCTCTAGAAGTAGCAGCACAAGTAATATCAAATGCCCTCTGGGCTTCATTAGACAAATTCAAGAAAAAAGCAGATTTTAAAAAGCAACTCCATCACTTCTCAGCACACAATTTTTATCCATAAGGTAATGAGCATAATAGGTTTGGTTTTTTTTTAAACTGCAGACTCCTGGCAGTAAATGAGTGAGCCCACAGTCAACAGTAAGAGACTGGCCTTCAAATGGCATGTTTATAATCAGTTAGTACATCTACCACATTCCTCTCGTTCT
Organism: Tragelaphus eurycerus; assembly: GCA_935064755.1. NCBI lineage: Eukaryota > Metazoa > Chordata > Mammalia > Artiodactyla > Bovidae > Tragelaphus > Tragelaphus eurycerus. The sequence continues at coordinate 7,746,070 of CAKXYN010000054.1, read as the reverse complement.
CCCTCCTTCTGCCATCCCACTCCTCTGAGGGAAATGGTGCAAACTCCACCCTCCAAGAAAATGGGTCCCACTCTGGTTTCCACAGCTCCTGTCTTACTGAACTCCCATAATAACCCTCTTCCAAACCCAGCTCATTTTTAGTTTTCAGAATGTTGGTGTTGTTTTATGTAGCTCAAGTTTTTGCTGAGTGAGTGAGTGTGGGTCATCAACAGAGAGGACTGTGGGATGTAAATGGCCCTCTCCAGCATCAGAGGAGTGGGGTTACCTTGCCCACTTGCCTATGCTAGAACAAGTGTGGTACAAAAGCCGACCTAACATCTTGAAAATGTCTCAGGTTCCATATCACTTCAATAATTCCAGGAGGTCAAGACTGGGGCAGGGAAAGATGTCCTTTAAATAAAAAGTCGAATTAGCCTTTCCAAAATGTTTACATAAAGCTAGTTTAAAATTTTAAAAAAGAAGAAATGAAGGGGGAGAAAATCATACTCACTCAGTTCTTTGCCAACTGCAGCCACAACACAGTTCTTAGGTATTTCAATCAAAGCACTGATCCCTTCAAACACATATAAAATAAAAGTTAAATTATTTTCTTAATAGATTAGACCAAAAACATTTTCAGATTTGTATTAGTCATTTCTTCAAAGGGGATGGTAACAATAAAGCTCACACAATTCACTACATCACACTTGCATGTGAAAACGACTTTGTGAAAAGTCAGTAAGATCTCTCGAAGGCTTTATTGATTTATTAAGGGTAGAAAATTCTCTTTGAATATTTGTACTATTGTGGCAAACTTATTTACCAGGAACCCCTTAAGATAATCATCATTGCCATTTACAAGATGGCTAGCTCAAATGGAATACAAAATTGGCATTTTTCCTCAATGTAAATTTAAGAAGCCTGGGTGAACTCCCTGGCAGCAAATAAATGAGCCAACAGTCAACAACTAAGAAAGTGGCCTTCAAATAGTATGTTTATTATCAATCAGTACATTTACAAAATTCCTTGTATTACTAGAATAATCAGATTCAACATTCCATCACATTTCACTTATTAAGCATACAGTGCTAAATACATTTTTTATAGCTGAATCATGAAATGATTTTAAGATAACTATAACTTCTGTAAGATATGTTATAATTATCACTTTTGTCAGCAAAAATTAAAGAACTCATGTGTTAGATTTAGAATTACCATATGTGTTGGCATAAAACTTGTTTATTAAAGTTAACTTTTCCCTTAAAAAATATCTGTAATTTTTATATAGTAATACATAACACATATGCTAATTGGGAAAATATTCTCATCTGCTTTACCTTCCCACTTGGGGAGTATTTCTGGCCAACATCTTTCTTCCACATAGGTTTTACCAATGTGTTTTATATTTTTCCATGGTCAAGGACAGGGCATTGATGTAGAGGAGGAGAAACAGGAGCAGCAGTGTACAGGATAAAGAAGTAGGAGAGAGAGGAGAGCAGGGGAAAGGAGAACAGCAGAGAATTCCAGATGCAGAAAACAGCTTGTCAAAAAAATGATTATTTATGAAATAAAATTACTGTAAACTCAATAATCCAGAAGTAGCAACTTAATACACAGAATCACAGATCATATTGTTGGAAAGGGCATGGATGTCCTGTTTTCTAGTCCAAGGCTCCTTCCATTTTATCATAGTAAGATTATTTTTGCTTATTTCCAAATACATAATAACTGTCCCTAAAAGCCCTGCCAGTCCATAAATCAAGCAAGGCTTAGTAAAAGGAGTTTCATAAAATAAGAATCTAATCGCACTGCTAACTATCTGGCATCCGGTAATTTGGAAAATCCAAACCTCGAAAAACTCACCAGTGGCAACTTAAGGTCTTTTAAAAGCTTTCCAATTGATTTTCTCAAAGGTTTACTGCTATCTCTTACTGATAAACAGGGCAATACTGTAACTACTTAAAGTACACTACTCAAAGCTAATTTGCAAAGGGAAGGGGAATTGTAATAACAGGTGATTATTTCCATTAATATGCAAAAGGTCCTTTTTAGCTCTGATTTCAGTATTTTAAAACATGTGTGTGTGCGTGCTAAGTCACTTCATTCGTGTCTGGCTCTTTGCAACCCTATGGACTGTAGCCTGCCTGGCCCTTCTGTCCACGGGATTCTCCAGGCAAGAGTACTGGAGTGGGTTGCCACGCCCTCCTCCAGGGGATACTCCTGCCCCAGGGATTGACCGTACACTCTTATGTCTCCTGCACTGGCAGGCAAGTTCTTTACCACTACAAACAAGATTACTAGTGATCAAGTGGTGAACTAAGAAGTTAAACTATAAATCCTAGAAAGGTAGGGATTTAGTTTTATTAAGACATTATATTATTTTTCTAGTATTTTATAATACCCATGTGGAGACAAGCTAGTTCCAATAAAGAAGTGTAAATTCAACTCAAAGGGCTCCTACTACTCTAAGACAACAATAATATGCTTTAATAACACAGGCATTCCTTGGAGATATTTTGGGTTTGGTTCCTGACCACCGAAATAAAGCAATTATCACAGTAAAGCAATTATCACACAAATTTTTTAATTTCCCACTGCATGTAATAGTAGTGAAAAAGCTGGCTTTAAACTCAACATTCAAAAAACTAAGATCATGGCATCCGGTCCCATCACTTGATGGGAAATAAATGCGGAAACAATGGAAATAGTGACAGCCTACTTTCTTGGGCTCCAAAATCTCTCCAGATGGTGAGTGCAGCCATGAAATTAAAAAATGCTTGCTCCTTATTAGAAAAGCTGTGACCAACCTAGACAGCATATTAAAAAGCAGAGACATTACTTTTCTGACAAAGATTCATCTAGTCAAAACTATGGTTTTTCCAGTAGTCATGTATGGATGTGAGAGTTGGACTATAAAGAGAGCTGAGCACTGAAGAATTGATGCTTTTGAACTGTGGTGCTGGAGAACACTCTTGAGAGTCCCTTGGACTGCAAGGAGATCAAACCAGTCCATCCTAAAGGAAACCAGTACTGAATACTCATTGGAAGGACAGATGCTAAAGCTTAAACTCCAATACTTTGGCCACATGACGTGAAGAACTGACTCATTGGAAAAGATCCTGATGCTGGGAAAGATTGAAGGCAGGAAGAAAAGTGGGTGACAGAGGATGAGATGGCTGGATGGCATCACTGACTCAATGGACATGAGTTTGAGCAGGCTCCAATGGACAGGGAAGCCTAGCATGCTGCAGTGCCTGGGGTTGCAAGGAGTCGGACATGACTGAGTGACTGAACTGAACTGATAATAGTTGTTAACATTATACTATCATCTATTAAATGTGCAATAGTATTATGTCTAAAAGACAATGTATGTACCTTAATTGTAAAACGTTTTATTGCTAAAAAAATATTAACAATTAGCTGAGCCTTCAGGTAGTCATTATTTTTGCTGTTGGAGGGTGTGAAATATTTCAAGAATTACCACAATATGACAGAAACACAAAGTGAACAAATGCTTCCAGGAAAATGGTGCCAAAAGACTTGCATGATGTAGAGTTGCCACAATTTGTAAAAAAAAAAGCGCATCATCTGCAAAGCCAAATAAAGCAAAGTGTGATAAAACAAGCTATGCCTGTATTTTTTCTAGGATGACCATGGATTCAATTCATTACTTTTAGAAACAAAAATAGTTAATAGTGGATCACATGATTTTAAGGTTACTGTCATTTAAATTTACTCATTTACACTTAAATATTTTTATTTTGAATAAATTTTTATTCTTTAAGTTCCTTGATACCGATGTTAAGTCAAAACTGATTTTTTTCTGAGAAAACAGAATTCTGTTTTTACATTTGCACATGAATGAAATTTCCTTAGTAAAACCAACTGTAAAATGAGGGCATCCTCAGGACTCTATGCAAAGTCTGATGACCCTACAAAGGAAGAAAATACTTTTGTAAAGTCATAAAGATCTGCTTCCAGGTGTCAACAGGCTCATCAAACTCAGTTTAGGACATGGTCCAGGAACATATAAGAAAAGGCTGTTCTTGTTCACTTTTGAGAAATTCTGTTAGAAGGGGTGAAGAAGCCAAAAGAGGGGAAATCTTTTCCTTCCAATTTGAAATGGAAATACATCTCACACAACCCTTCACCTGAATTGGAAAATATGACTAGATCTTATATTCAGAATTAAGAAGAAAAGCTCCTATATTACTGTTGCATTCATGGAAAGTCTCTTTGAAGATTCACTGTGTCTTTATTTTAGTGTCTATCATGGTTCACAAGTACCTTGATTTGTTTTTACCTGTATCAGAAAGGTGACTCGTCTTACACAGAAGATCTAATTTTCGGTTCCACACACACAGATCATTCCCACCAGAGAGCCAAACATCTAGTCTCTGAAGAACAGCTAAACACTGTAAAATTCATGCAAAATATTTATCAGTTTAGAAATTCAAGCATTCAGTGGTTTTACAATATGCCCACAAGTTGATACCCTTTCCCTTCAAGAGATCAGTAATCTTCAAAGTAAATGAGGAAACACTATTTCATTTTACTAGTATCTTTCCCCAAGCCTGCTGAAATTACTGAAAAACAGTAGCACTTTCTGAGACCATCTAAGGTAATTTCTTCTATAGCAATGCAAGTAACCAAGTTTGTTTCTCCAACCTGTAGCAGACTTTCTATCAATAATAAGCCCCAATTAGTATGTTTATAAAATGAACCTAAGAGTAGCCAGCCACCGATTAGCCATAAAAGATTTTGTTCTGGAAATAAGTAACTACTACTAAACTATGATTTTACAGAAAACAGATAGTGAGGCACAAATAGCTCCATGTTTCAAGTTTAAAGCTAAAACAAAGAACAACAAAAAAAGACTAGCTACTGCCGTATCACTTGGAAAGTAGTATCCCTTCCTAGAATTACCTACTAGAAACACACTGATGCTGCTGCTGCTAAGTCACTCAGTCGTGTCCAACTCTTTGCACCCCATGGACTGCAGCTACCAGGCTCCTCCGTCCATGGGATTTTCCAGGCAAGAGTACTGGAGTGGGGTGCCATTGCCTTCTCCAACTAGAAACATAGTAGGTACTACATTTTTCCTTATCTTACTATAGAAAGTCACCTCTTGCTCTAATTTAAAATTCAAACATTCTAGCATTTAATATACATATTCCCCAAAATCTAGTCTTAGAAGAATCAAATAGCTGTAGGTATGTGCTGAAGAAATAATTTTTAAAACCTACAAAGATAATTTCATCTAAATCATTAGATAACTTTTTCTGAAATAAAAAGATTATTACCATAAAGTATCTGATTAAGATTTTACCTTTACAGTAGACTGGAAGCATGACACTTTCTGAACTTGTCTACCAGTATCACAATCCCATTCCTAAATTTAGGTTAAGAAATAATTTCTAAGCAGAATTTCAAAAAATTATGAGATAACTTTTCTAATAATTAAATTACAAATACTACACATTTTATATAGAAAATATATAAAGCATAAAGTACTTTGCATTTATACTACTACAAAAATCAACTTAGCATAGCAAGCTTATAATCTAAAATAAGTTTAATGTAAATTTTACTATAAAACCATTTGAAAATAACAACAAAATGAATGGTCTGACTATCAAATCTTTATAAGCATGAAATATTGCAACTATGAAAAATTTAACTTTTACTCTCCAAAACAGTCTACCATAATCTAATAAACACTGAACATAAAATATTCATACTAAAAACTATCATATCCATTAATTAACATTAACTGAAAGCCCCCTCAATGGGCCTGGCATGATTTTACTAGTTATCTTAATTCAAAGAAGACAGTAACCAAATACCTATATCCTATATTTAAAATAATTTCAAGACCTCTCATAAAAGGTCCAAGATTAGTTTGACTTAGGGAGCATAACGATTTTCAAATTTTTCATACCATTTCCTATGGTAAGATACACATTTTATATGAGAACGTATTTACGTATAAATGTATATACACACACATATATAGACTTTTAAGATTATAATTTGACCAAAAAAAAAAATGTACCCTCAGCACTTAGTTAATGAAGTTAGTTAATAGCAAACACCCAAGCATGGTAAATTTAAAATTCATCTGAATAAATGGAACTACTAACAAAGCAACCTGAAATTATTTTTAACAAGAAGAGTCATTCAGCAAAGGAAATTACTCTATACTAGCACTCACCATTAAAGTTTATACTGATATTGTCCCAGTTACCCATGTCTATGTTGTAATAGTAATTTTAACAATTATCTCTAAATAGTATTCTAGTACTTTAGAAGCAGTCTAATAAAAAGAATTTTATATTCTATTTTTGCAGAGATTATACTGATACTGAAAACAAACAAAAAAGAGCTTTAGTCCATAAAATAACATGTGCCTCAACAGAACAAAGGTAGTAAAGCTGCTGTGACCTAAACATACTAAAGTGCATTTTATGGCCCTGATTATGCAACACTGTAATCACCACAGTGTATCATTTCATCTCCACCTAAATCTTTTTGTGAATTTCTACCACCTATTGGCAATCTGTCTAAAAATCACTTCAGCTGACAAGCTTATTTAAAGTGTGTCAAAAAGTATGTCTCAGTTCTATAGAAGCCTACGAAAACACCTACACCTTTGGGCTTACTCCAAAACTCAACTTCACTAACACCTGAAGTTATTTAAATAGAATTCTCAGATAAGCACAGACTTTTTAAAGCTATTCTATAACACTTTTAAAAAAAAAAAGCAATGAAAGATTAGCTATAGCCTTCATAGATTAAATTCCTCATACAAATATAAAAATTCTAACTTTAAGAAAAATATTTTATGAAAGCAGTATCACATAGTGATTCAGAGCGCTGACTCTGCAGTCAGACTACTGCCTTTGGCCCTATACAGGCTGCATGAACTTGGGCCATTTACTTAACCTCTCTGTGCCTCTCTTTTCTTATTTATAAATGAAAATAATAAAAATACTTATTATAAGGGTTAAATGGGTTAATAAATGCAAAACAGAACAATGCCTGGCACATACATGCAATTTATAAAACTTTACTATGGCTGTTACATCTTAAATTTTCAACTAAAAGGAGGGAAGGTAATTTACATTTTTTAATTGTTTTAAAATACCAAATATATAAAACACTGCTGCTGCTGCTAAGTCACTTGAGTCGTGTCCGACTCTGTATGACTCCATAGACGGCAGCCCACTAGGCTCCCCTCTTCCTGGGATTCTCCAGGGAAGAACACTGGAGTGGGTTGCCATTTCCTTCTCCAATGCATCAAAGTGAGAAGTGAAAGGGAAGTCGCTCAGTCATGTCTGACTCTTCGCAACCCCATGGACTGCTGCAGCCCACCAGGCTCCTCCGTCCGTGGGATTCCCCAGGCAAGAGTATTGGAATGGGGTGCCATTGCCTTCTCCATATAAAATACTGCTACTACTGCTGCTGCTAAGTTGCTTCAGTTGTGTCTGACTCTGTGCGACCCCATGGACTGCAGTCTATCAGGCCTCTCCGTCCATGGGATTCTCCAGGCAAGAACACTGGAGTGGGTTGCCATTTCCTTCTCCAATGCATTAAAGTGGAAAGTGAAAGTGAAGTCACTCAGTCGTGTCTGACTCTTAGCAACCCCATGGACTGCAGCCTACCAGGCTCCTCCATCCATGGGATTTTCTGGGCAACAATACTGGAGTGGGGTGCCATTGCCTTCTCCATATAAAATACTAACCACATGCTAATTCACTTTTCTGCCAGACTTGGATTGTCATAAGGTTCTTATGGGTTGGGACCATTAAGTTTCTTTTGCTGTACAATAAGCATATAAGAAAATATGAATTATTCTCTGGTTCAACTCATCTTTGTTTCTCTAAATTGAAAAGCAAACTGAGATGATAAATATTTTTAAGCCTACATTCTTCCATTTCTTCCATCTCTTGTAATTTTATATAAAGCTGGGAAGAACAGCTTTAGTTATGGAGTTTCCATCAACAATAAGTCTTAACTTGCTACTTCCAATCTAATTTTTTTCAGACACCTAATACTTTCGAAGGCAATGGCACCCCACTCCAGTACTCTTGCCTGGAAAATCCCATGGATGGAGGAGCCTGGCAGGCTGTAGTCCATGGGGTCGCTAAGAGTCAGACACAACTGAGTAACTTCACTTTCACTTTTCACTTGCATGCATTGGAGAAGGAAATGGCAACCCACTCCAGTGTTCTTGCTTGGAATATCCCAGGGACGGGGGAGCCTTGGTGGGCTGCCGTCTATGGGGTCACACAGAGTCGGACACAACTGAAGCGACTTAGCGGCAGCAGCAGCAGCAATACTTTCAAGAAGCATCTTATGAAGGCTAGAACAAAACCATTTTTGCTAAATTATGAATGTATAGACAGGTCTCAAGAGGATAACGTCTAATAATATATGTACTGGTCCCTTGGATCACCACAGCTATTTCACTTGGTTCTAGATTTAAGGATATAATAACTGTTCTATCAGCAGAGGCTGTCAAGATCAGTTGATTTTTTTCTTCACAAGTTTCCAAACAAGGCAATGTAATAATAGCTGTTATCTTTTGAGTGTGTCCATTGAGTTCCAAAAGTTTTTCTCCTGTCTGAAATATCAATAAAAACATTAATAGTACTTTATATTTTATAACTTAATCTTAAATGACAACATTAAGCAAAACCACCAGGTAGAAAATACATACATCCCATCTGAAATTACTTAGAGTTTATAATTTAAGCAATAGAATCTAAACAGATGCTAAAAGAGTAGGCTTAAATAATTTTAATTATTTTCTAATAGAAAATAGCAGATTGTTATAGGAAAATTTATGGAATACTCTTTCCATTTGGTTTTAAGATTATAATTGTGTAAATTAAGGATAAAATATCAGTAACTTGGCAGGAAAAATATAGGGAGTCTTCATTATCCAAATATTTATTATCTCCATCTTATAACATTGCAGACGAAAATAAAAGTCAGCAAACAGTAACAATTGGATGTAGATACCCAATGATATATCAACCACTCATAAAGTCAGTATTGACTCTATTTCTATTTAACATCAACGGCTATTCCCATCCATTCAATGTCTTCATCCATCAGTCTCTCACTGACTTCCCAAGTAGTAAATACAGAAATGCAAAGAAAATGTAACATAAATTTCAAATCTCTCCAAGGTTGCAGGATTTCATGATGTATGTGATGAGCGTAATGTTAAACTGTGTCCATCACAGGCAAAGCCATTGAACAATGAGGATCTGATGGAGTCAGAATAGATAACAATCCAAACAAGGGTGAGAAGATAAATGCTTCCCAAGAGAATACTTTGAGAATCCAAGGATTAGGAAGAAAGGACCTAGAGAAATTTGGTAAAGCGTTATTTTTTAAAAATAAACTTTTTATTACACTACTGTGCAATGTAATAAACATGTGAAGAATATTATGTGAATTAATGTGAAACATGTGAAGAATATTATGCTGTCACACAATTTAGAAAAATTCAGAAAAAACTGTCAATTTGGAAAAAACTGTCTCTCACAAAAATCAACACCTGATTCATTTTCAGAATCAGTACATAGCTGCTAACTTAAATTTTGCTTAATTAAAATAAGACATTTATTTCCATAATTTAGCATTTGTTTCTCAGGAAAAATCTTAAATAAAAGACTCTATTATAAAACATTGGTCCTCATTGTACATGGATTCATCCTAGGCAGCCCTTTTCAAACATTAATTCGGCTCAGTCTACTGATATGCAGTCTTATCTCCAGGTAATGTTTATGAATGCATACTCAACTATAGAGTCATGTCTGTGTTATATAATCCACATAGAATCAATACACACCTGGGCATTCCACACAACTACAGTTCCATCATCACCAGCAGATGCAAATCTGGTTAGAGAAAAAAGGTTAAGAAAAAAAAAAAAATCACTGATGACATTTAAAAGTGCTAAAATTACTAAGACTAATCAGACATTAGGGACTTCCCTGGTGGTCCAGTAGATAAGACTCCTTGCTCCCAATGCAGGATCCCTGGGTTCAGTCCCTGGTTGGGCAACTAGACCCCACGTTCCAGAACTAAGAGTTTGCATGCCACAACGAAGGCCTGACACAGTCAAATAAATAAGAATAAAATTTTAAAAAAAAGAATTATCAGACTTTAATCATAGCATTCTGACTTACTAATATCCATGCACATTAAGTTCTTTAAGCCAACTTAATAAATCTTTATAGAATACTTACTAATTTTTGTGTCCAGTAGTGCAAATCCAAAGATGAATAAGACCATTCAGAGAATTATAATAACTGCTAGACTAAGAATCGGGGAAGGTAATGGCAATCCACCCCAGTACTCTTGCCTGGAAAATCCCATAGATGGAGGAGCCTGGTAGGCTCCAGTCCATGGGGTCGCTAAGAGTCAGACACGACTGAGCGACTTCACTTTCACTTTTCACTTTCATGCATTCGAGAAGGAAATGGCAACCCACTCCAGTGTTCTTGCCTGGAGAATCCCAGGGACAGAGGAGCCTGGTGGGCTGCTGTCTATGGGATCGCACAGAGTTGGACACGACTGAAGCGACTTAGCAGCAGCAGCAGCAGCAGACTAAGAATAAGGGAGATCTATAAATGACTCTGATGCTGGGAGGGATTGGGGGCAAGAAGAGAAGGGGACGACAGAGGATGAGATGGCTGGATGGCATCTCTGACTCGATGGACGTGAGTCTGAGTGACCTCCAGGAGTTGGTGATGGACAGGGAGGCCTGGCGTGCTGCGATTCATGGGGTCGCAAAGAGTCAGACACGACTGAGCGACTGATCTGATTTGATCCGATAAATGATCTTTAAAGTCCTTCCTTTAAAATTATATGATTAAATGGTGAAGTGACATGAATCCAAGCTGAGGAAAAGCTACAGTTACAGGAAGTGATATTCCAGGAGTAGACCAAAGGAATCATATCTTTAGATTCCTTATTTTCTAGGTAAAGGTATTTAGATATTTTAACTCTACTATATTTAAAGCCTGTATCTCTCCTTTGTTCCTCAGTTCTGTGGTATTTCCACATAAATATCCCATCTCCCTTTCGTGTCCTTTGGTTTGGAAAGTTTGGTTTCTGTTTTTTTTTTTTTTTTTAATGAATATTCTTGAAAAAGGTAAAGGTAAGTTTGCTTCTTGGCATAAAAAAAGAATTGTAATGAACTAAATTATAGCTTTTCTCTACTCTTTACCATCCATTCACTACAGATCAAAAAACAACCATCTATATTTTGTAGAGTAGAAGATAACCATGATACAAACACTATCAAGAAAAATAATCTGTACAGGATTATTCATCACAATGCCTGAATTATAATAAAATCAAGATAGCATTGTTCTCCGGAGAAGGCAGCGGCACCCCACTCCAGTACTCTTGCCTGGAAACTCCCATGGATGGAGGAGCCTGGCGGGCTACAGTCCATGAGATTGCTAAGAGTTAGATACGACTGAGCGACTTCACTTTCACTTTTCACTTTCATGCATTGGAGAATGAAATGGCAACCCACTCCAGTGTTCTTGCCTGGAGAATCCCAGGGACGGGGGAGCCTGGTGGGCTTCCGTCTATGGGGTCACACAGAGTCGGACTGAAGCGACTTAGCAGCATCAGCAGCAAGCATTGTTCTCAAGTAGTGTCCCAACACAGTGGTATACAGCAGTCACATTGTAACCATGTCAACTAATTTGTTAATAATGTACTACACAAGTGTGTAAATAACTCATAGTGAATCAAAATCGATTCCAAGTTGTTCTCCTAATATCACTTTTTATTCACTTGAATTCAAAGTTTGCTTTCCTGAATGGGAGAGAAGGAAGTGGTATTATTGAGAGCCAGCTATGAACTGCATCTGGTTATGGTTAATACCATTAATAAGTGGTACTCCACAAGCAGCTATGGTGTTTAGAAAATGTGTACTTCCATGAAAGTTTGTTAGTGTGTTTTCACAAAAATCTGGGCATGCCTTAAACATCTTCATTAAAGTAAACATTGTGAGCTGTGTGTGCGCCACTGGGAGAAAAGTAGAGAACTGATACTTGAGGACACAAAAACTCTTAATACTTTGGCCCTGAGAGTCTCTGTTCTATTGAATTTTACCCTATAGAGATCCACATAATCTCCCTACTTCAGTCATGTAACACTTCCCTTAACAGTCCAAACTGAGCATCAAGTTCAAATTTCTCACGCTCAGTTTCAAAGCCTCCTATATAGCTACTGTCCTCACTGGTTCTGACAGTTCCCACACTCAGTAGCTGCTGCGGAATCTTTTGATTACATCTTCTACTGCAGGAGCTAAGAGATTATCCAAGAGATGGGAAATTGGCCTAATAGAGTCTGACAGAGTCCATTAGTAATTTTTAATAAAGAACTACTTATCTTTTTAACAGAAAGGACCTTTTAAAATGTCTTAACTAGATAGAAACCATACAAAGAATTATTTTTAAACCCATACATAACATTTATTCTGTTTTCAAAATGAAATATATAAAAGATATGGAGACTAAAAAGAAAACAATTTTATATTTAAAAACAATTTCTTATGCTTAATTACACAGACTGTCTGAATCAGAATATGAAGCAATGCATTAAATATCAAAAATACTGCTGGATGTCAATCTTTAACAGCTTATGTTTCTAGGGATATTGATTTCTTTTTACTTGTACCATGATGAAGGGGAGGGCAGAACTCAAGGTCTAAAGATTTCTTTGGTATAAAATATCAATTTCTATTGATTCTTGAAACTCTTATAATTGCTTTTCTCCCTTTTAGAAGAGTACAGGTTTAAAATATACTTTTTTCTAGCCCTGATTTTTAACTTCTCATTATTGCTTTATCAAGTCTGAATCTCATGACTTCACAATGAGAGATGATTGAACAGTTGAGAGTTTAGAAATGAGATCTCATCTCAAACTGTAATTCAATCAGTGGTGAACAAAAGTTAGATCTAAACAGTGCTCAACAGTAATGCGTGAATCCACAGCCCATTGTTTTCCTTTTATCATTCAGAGGCCAATTATCCAGTTTGTGTATTATTCAGGCTTTTCAATTCTCATATTCTATTGCCTTTTCTTTTTTTTTTTTTTTTTTGCTGTTTCAGTATTTATTATTACCTGCTCTAAAGAGGAAACATGAAGCTTTAAAATGCAAACCAGTTTGACTTTGCTCCATACCAGTACCAGCGATATAACAACGAATAAAGGGAACGAAGATCATTCACAGATGACAATTATCCATTCTCCTAGCACGGATAACCGAAAACTGGCAGCACTGTATCAGCTTATCTTAAATCAGTTTATCCTCATCAGTCGAGCACACATTCTGCTGCTGCTGCTGCTGCTAAGTCACTTCAGTAGTGTCCAACTCTGTGCGACCTCATAGACGGCAGCCCGGCAGACTCTGCCGTCCCTGGGATTCTCCAGGCAAGAACACTGGAGTGGGTTGCCATTTCCTTCTCGAATGCATGAAAGTGAAAAGTGAAAGTGAAGTCGCTCAGTCGCGTCCGACTCCATGGACTGCAGCCTACCTGGCTGCTCCATCCATGGGATTTTCTAGGCAAGAGTACTAGAGTGGCTTGCCATTGCCTTCTCTGAAGCACACACTCTAGCCATCTCCAAATGAGAAATGCAACTTCAATCTAAGAATCCCTAACAGTAAGATACACTATAACTATGAAAAGAAGTAAGGAACAATAAAAGAAGTAATTAAATGCCAATAATGTTTAATATAGTCAATGGAAGAAAAAATAGGGGCTATACTGCCATATAATAATACACACAAAAAAATTTTTCAACCTCTAAATTAATAGAACCCAAAGATTCAAGTCTAAAGATTTTAAGAGAAATCCTTTATTGATACACGCAAAATAGTAAGATTTCATATCATGTGTTAGGGAAATGCCAAAATCAATTATATGTGGTTCTTATTTCAAGATCTTAAAATTCAGTGATTGTTTAAAAATGTACTAAAGAAATATAAGACATCAATTGTAAGACATACTATTATTTTATGTACTATTAAGGAAAAATGCTATTACTTATAAATGAAAGACACCAATTATATGATGTACCCAAATTTTAGAGATGTTATAGTACCAAAAATAGGCTTTTTAAAATCAATGAAATTTAGTACTTATCATACTTATTTATCTTTCCAAAATGGCACTTTCCAGTCCAACACATTTCTGATTACCTCTACAACGTTTAAAGGACTAAAGAAATAGTCCATGTTTCTTGGCATGAAGAAAGGGCTGGAAAATTCTGAAAGAGAGATGGGAATACCAGAGCACGTGACCTGCCTCTTGAGAAACCTATATGCAGGTCAGGAAGCAACAGTTCGAACTGGACATGGAACAACAGACTGGTTCCAAATAGGAAAAGGACTATGTCAACAGTCAACGCTGTATACTGTCACGCTGCTTATTTAACTTATATGCAGCACACATCATGAGAAATGCTGGACTGGAGGAAGCACAAGCTGGAATCAAGATTGCCAGAAGAAATATCAATAACCTCAGATATGCAGATGACACCACCTTTATGGCAGAAAGTAAAGGAGAACTTAAAAAGCCTCTTGATGAAAGTGAAAGTGGAGACTGAGAAAGCTAGCTGAAAGCTCAACATTCAGAAAACGAAGATCATGGCATCTGGTCCCATCACTACATGGGAAATAGATGGGGAAACAGTGGAAACAGTGTCAGACTTTATTTTTATGGGCTTCAAAATCACTGCAGATGGTGACTGCCGCCATGAAATTAAAAGACGCTTACTCCTTGGAAGGAAAGTGATGACCAACCTAGATAGCATATTCAAAAGCAGAGACATTACTTTGCCAACAAAGGTTCGCCTAGTCAAGGCTATGGTCTTTCCTGTGGTCATGTATGGATGTGAGAGCTGGACTGTGAAGAAGGCTGAGCGCCGAAGAATTGATGCTTTTGAACTGTGGTGTTGGAGAAGACTCTTGAGAGTCCCTTGGACTGCAAGGAGATCCAACCAGTCCATTCTTGAAGGAGATCAATCCTGGAATTTCTTTAGAAGGAATCGATGCTAAAGCTGAAACTCCAGTATTTTGGCCACCTCATGCGAAGAGTTGACCCATTGGAGAAGACTCTGATGCTGGGAGGGATTGAGGGCAGGAGGAGAAGGGGACGACAGAGGATGAGATGGCTGGATGGCATCACTGACTCGATGGATGAGAGTCTGAGTGACCTCTGGGAGCTGGTGATGGACAGGGAGGCCTGGCGTGCTGCGGTTCATGGGGTTGCAAAGAGTCGGACACGACTGAGCGACTGATCTGATCTGATCTGATCCATCCCTCTTCTCATTATGAGAATTAAATTTATTGTGAAAGTCAATGATTTATGCTGGGCTGGATGAAGCACAAGCTGGAATCTAGATTGCCGGGAGAAATATCAATAACCTCAGCTATGCAGATGACACCACCCTTATGGCACAAAGTGAAGAGGAACTAAAAAGCCTCTTGATGAAAGTGAAAGTGGAGAGTGAAAAAGTTGGCTTAAAGCTCAACATTCAGAAAACGAAGATCATGGCATCTGGTCCCATCACTTCATGGGAAATAGATGGGGAAACAGTGGAAATAGTGGCTGACTTTATTTTTCTGGGCTCCCAAATCACTGTAGATGGTGACTGCAACCATGAAATTAAAGGACGCTTACTCCTTGGAAGGAAAGTTATGACCAACCTAGACAGCATATTAAAAAGCAGAGACATTACTTTGCCAACAAAGGTCCATCTAGTCAAGGCTATGGTTTTTCCAGTGGTCATGTATGGATGTGAGAGTTGAACTATAAAGAAAGCTGAGTGCCAAAGAATTGGTGGTGTTGGAGAAGACTCTTTAGAGTCCCTTGGACTGCAAGGAGATCCAACCAGTCCATCCTCAAGGAAATCAGTCCTAGGTGTTCATTGGAAGGACTAATGTTGAAGCTGAAACTTCAATACTTTGGCCACCTGATGCAAAGAGCTGACTCATTTGAAAAGACCCTAATGCTGGGAAAGATTGAGGGAAGGAGAAGAAGGGGACGACAGAAGAAGAGATGGTTGGATGGCATCACCAACTCGATGGACATGGGTGTGGGTAGACTCTGGGAGTTGATGATGGACAGTGAGGCCTGGCATGCTGCGGTTCATGGGGTCGCAAAGAGTCGGACACTCCTGAGCGACAGAACTGAACAATGATTTACTTATTCTAGAAATGTTTATTAAGCTTTAACTATACATTAAGCATTAACTTTATGTATTTATATGCTTGATCCTGAAAGTAAAGATCAATGTGCTAAGCTCCTGTCTTTGAAGGGCTCACAGTCTGCAGTATGATGGAATGCTACAGGGCCAAATTATTAGTCCACTGAGAATTCTGTAATGCTTATTTCAATTTATAAGAATCAGTTCCTGTAAACACCTTCCTTTGGATAGCTCAGCAAAAGTATTCCCATTCTTGCCAACTGTGGGCTGAAAGTACAGCAAAAGTTCACAAAGATTTGTATAAAATAAAGTATTACTGCAAGTAATTCCTATGGCCATCACTTAAGTGCTTATTTAATAGTTCTTATTCAGGATAATTTATTTTAATTAAATCAAAGGTGCTACAGATTCAAATATAACCTTAAAGGACATAAAAAAAAGATAAGCCATAAACCTAAACATGAACTTTCTTGTATTCATATTTACATAACCACAAAGTTCTGGAAAAATAAACATAGAGTATTATTATGACAATGCAGAAGTCCCTTTCCACCAAATCCACAAGTACTTTCTAATCATAATGCAACTAAAATAGTATATAGTTTTTATAATAAAGTTTAAAATGCTAATATCAGAAACCAGACAAAAATAAAAAATAACAAAATTTTCATTTAAAATAGACTTTTACTTACCTTGACACTAGAATTACTTGAAGAAAATTAGAGAAGTTTGTAGACAGAAACTTGTAAGAGAAGCTGAAGGCAACTTCAAAGCATTTTCAGGAACCATAGATATTTATGTTGCTGACTCATGATCTACTCTAGCATCAAAAAATTTTTCCCTTGACTAAGTAACACGTGAGTCTGAGTGAACTCCAGGAGCTGGTGATGGACAGGGAGGCCTGGCATGCTGCGATTCATGGGGTCACAAAGAGTCAGACACGACTGAGCGACTGAACTGAAGTAACAGAGAGTCGGACACAACTGAGCAACTAAGCACAAGCACACGTATTTAACACAATTCTAATATAAACGTCTCACCAATAGCATAAAGATGGAAAAGTCTTTAGTTCTCACAGTTATTTGCAAAGGTAAAATCTTTAAGCTTTCACCTCCCCCAAATCACAAAGTTAAACTACATCAAGTTTATATTAGAATACAAAAACAATCTGTGTGACTTAAACTGGTGGGAAACTACATCTCTCTGAGCTCAAATACCTGTGAAGGAACTTCTGCTGCTACTGCTAAATCGCTTCAGTCGTGTCCGACTCTGTGCGACCCCACAGACGGCAGCCCACCAGGCTCCACTGTCCCTGGGTTTCTCCAGGCAAGAACACTGGAGTGGGTTGCCAGTTCCTTCTCCAGTGCGTGCAAGTGAGAAGTGAAAGTGAAGTCGCTCAGTCGTGTCTGACTCTTCGCAGCCCTAAGGACTGCAGCCTACCAGGCTCCACTGCCTTCTCTGGAAGGAACTTCTACTACAGAAATACCCTTGGCCTCTCTGTCCCACTGAGTAATAAATAAGTTTAAAGAACTCATTGAGTATGCTCAGATCAGACCATCCTGGGTTCTCTGAGATTTGTCTGTTCATAGCGAGGGAACAAGGAGGGCATGTTCTTGCCTGAAGAATCCCATGGACAAAGGAGCCTGGAGGGCTACAGTCCATGCAGTCACTAAGAGTCGGACACGGCTGAGCGACTAAGCACAGCACAGCACAGCAAGGGAACAGTTTGGTTTGCTCTTACTTTTGAGGTAAACTTACATCGGAGTGGGAAGCTTGTGAATGTCCAGCTGTACCAGCAATTCAGTGAATAAGTCTATATAACTCAGGGTGAAAATTAGGAAACCCACTGTGGTTGTATATCAAAGCTACATCCTTTAATCCACCTTTTTGCTAGCTGGGTTGCTAGCTGGTAATCCAGCTATTAAGCTGATGGGTTCATGTCTATGTGTGTGATTCCTACTTCTAATAATACCCAAGAAAAAATATCTGAAACAAAAATAGCTTTTAAACTGGAGGGGTTTTCCTTCTATATCAAATATATATCATTTTAAACTGTTCATTATGAAGAATTTAAATACATATAAAAGTGAGAACAGTATAACAAAAATCTCCAGGTACTCATCACATGTCTTTAATAATTATCAACTTATGACCAATATTGTTTCATCTGTACCACAGTCAATACCCACCCCCCTGCAGATTATTTTGATGCAAATCCCGTATTTCATTTCATCAATAAATACGTCGATACATATTTACATCACAAATAAGTTAACATTTAATTCCTCAACATCATCACAATGTAATCAAATTTGTCTCACAATGTTTTTTAAGTATATCAGAAGTAAGATCTAGTGAAAAGTGAAAGTTAGACAGTCAGGTCCAACTGCTTGCAACCCCATGGACGATACAGTCCACGAATAAGGTTCATATACTGCAAGTGATCGATATGTCTCTAAAATCTCTCTTATTTTATTGATTCTTTCTTCATATAGTTTTCTCCTTGTAATTAAGCATTTGTCTTCAGACTTCTCACAGTCTGGATTTTGTTAGCTACCTTCTGTGTTATCATTTGATACGCATCTGTGTCCCTTGTGTTTCTAGTAAACTGAGACATCTAGAGACTTAGTCATATTTAAATTTGACTATTTGGTAAGACTACTTCATCAGATCAGATCAGATCAGATCAGTCGCTCAGTCGTGTCCGACTCTTTGCGACCCCATGAACCGCAGCACGCCAGGCCTCCCTGTCCATCACCAACTCCCGGAGGTCACTCAGACTCACATCCATGGAGTCAGTGATGCCATTCAGCCATCTCATCCTCTGTCGTCCCCTTCTCCTCTTGCCCCCAATCCCTCCCAGCATCAGAGTCTTCTCCAATGAATCAACTCTTCACATGAGGTGGCCAAAGTATGGAGTTTCAGCTTTAGCATTATTCCTTCTAAAGAAATCCCAGGGCTGATCTCCTTCAGAATGGACTGGTTGGATCTCCTTGCACTCCAAGGGACTCTCAAGAGTCTTCTCCAACACCACAGTTCAAAAGCATCAATTCTTCGGTGCTCAGCCTTCTTCACAGTCCAGATCTCACATCCATACATGACCACTGAAAAAACATAGCCTTGACCAGATGAACCTTTGTTGGCAAAGTGATGTCTCTGCTTTTGAATATGCTATCTAGGTTGGTCATAACTTTCCTTCCAAGGAGTAAGCGTCTTTTAATTTCATGGCTGCAGTCACCATCTGCAGTGATTTTGGAGCCCAGAAAAACAAAGTCTGACACTGTTTCCACTGTTTCCCCATCTATTTCCCATGCAGTGATGGGACCAGATGCCATGATCTTTGTTTTCTGAATGATGAGCTTTAAGCCAGCTTTTTCACTCTCCACTTTCACTTTCATCAAGACGCTTTTTAGTTCCTCTTCACTTTCTGCCATAAGGGTGGTGTTATCTGCATATCTGAGGTTATTGATATTTCTCCCAGCAATCTTGATTCCAACTTATGTTTCTTCCAGACCAGCGTTTCTCATGATGTACTCTGCATATAAGTTAAATAAACAGGATGACAATATACAGCCTTGACGTACTCCTTTTCCTATTTGGAACCAGTCTGTTGTTCCATGTCCAGTTCGAACTGTTGCTTCCTGACCTGCATATAGGTTTCTCAAGAGGCAGGTCAGGTGGTCTGGTATTCCCATCTTTCCCAGAATTTTCCCCAGTTTATTGTGATCTACACAGTCAAAGGCTTTGGCATAGTCAATAAAGCAGAAATAGATGTTTTTCTGGAACTCTCTTGCTTTTTTCATGATCCAGCGGATATTGGCAATTTGATTTCTGGTTCCTCTGCCTTTTCTAAAACCAGCTTGAACATCAGGAAGTTCATGGTTCACATATTGCTGAAGCCTGGCTTGGAGAATTTTGAGCATTACTTTACTACTTCATAAGGAGTTTATATTCCCCAACAGGAAATACAATTTCTGGCCATCTTTTGTGTGTGTGTGTGTGTTTGTGATGTTAACAGTTATCAATAAGCATTGCCCAAATTTGTTATTCTATTAGAGACCGCAAAATAACAGTCCAATTCTACGACTCTTCCTAGTTTGAACCCTATAAAGAAAATGTCCTCTCATCAAACATTACTGATCTCAAGATGGAGTGTGTATAGAAAGGCAGTACAGATCTTGACTTGCAGATACCCCTTCAAGACAGGACTAGCTGCCCAGTTATGAGGAATGTGGTTAATCTGCCTTCAGCTATTGACTTTAGAGTCCATTTCAGCTTTCAAGCTGAAGTTAATCTATCTCTTTGGAGAAGAAAATGGCAACCCACTCCAGTATTCTTGCCTGGAGAATCCCATGGACAGAGGAGCCCAGCAGGCAATGGTCCATGGGGTCGCAGAGAGTCGGACACGACTGAAGTGACTAAGCATGCATGCAAACTCTCTCAGGCGGCACCCAGTCCCTGGGACAGAAGCAAGGTGGTGGAAGCCAGGGCACATTTCTGGATGACCCTCAGCCAGTGTCCAAGCAATGCAGGTTAGACAGTCCTAGTTATTTCCCTAAAGCAGGACCATCTAAAGAGCATTCTCTCCTCCAGAGCTCCATACTGGGCTTACAGAGACTTGGTCAAATCTCCATCACAGTTTGAGATGGCTCCCCTAGTCCAATCCTGCTTCTTCCCTTATCCTTTTTCATGCTTAACTCCATTTTATTGTCTACTTCCCAGGGAACTGAGGTATTAGGAGGATCTAAATGGTCTTGACTAATGATCTCTAGTCTCTAAATGTTATTCTTAGTTTTAGAAAGAAGCTAAGAATATCTTTCTAAAGATATTCTTAGCTTTAGAATATTTTCTTAAAGATATAACATATTGTTCACTGTTAGTGAATTACCAAACTGTACTGTTTGTCTAGATCCCTGTGAATATACAGCTTCACAGTCATCCTAGGGGTACACTCTGGCCTCCAGCCTGGCATTTCATGGGTCATCTGATTCTTTTCCAGTCATGATCACCATCCTACATAACCTTGTCTGTTTCCTGGAGAAGCAAGGGATGGTCAAATGAGCAACAGAGAAAACTATTCTTAAAATGTGTTATGAACTCAGTTTAGTTTAATGTGTCAAATGCTAGAGTATTAAATGCAATTTTAGCACAGTCCATTTTTTGGAAGACTCTTGCTGAGGCTTAGCCTTCTTTAGTGATCTCCCAATCAATATGACCCTCACTTCATGTTCAAAAAATACTAAAGAAGAAAAGAAAAGGCAGCTGTCTGTTAGGTTATACAGGATTTATTTGGTACCTTCAAAAACCAATCTGAGAAAATTTTCCACTCACTGGTTTTAGCTGAGCCAACGAGAAAACAAGAAAATCCTTCTGCAAAATTCTCAATAAAATGATATTATCTAAAGACCTGAAGTGTGAAACCCGGATTACAACAGCTGACCAAAAATCCAGAATGTGATGTCCATAAAAACTAAATAAAAACATAAAAGGAATAATGATATGCTATTTAAATACTGGAAAGGTATTTCTGTAATTTGACAATGCATAAATAATGAACATATGTAATGGGAAAACTATATCTGGACTATCTAAACTATTACATTAAGAATGAAAACATTGTGCTCTTCTGTTTATAAGAGTTACATCATTTGCATATTTTTATGTACTTACCAATAATGATTCTTTCAGGTTTTTTAAAAGTACACTACAGAATTAAATTTTTTCAAACAAAAGAGATCAGGTTCACCTGATTGCAAAAGCCAAAAACGTTGGCCTTTTTAAAAAAATCTATTCAAGACATTTAGATTCACTGTGGTATACAATAAACATGACCAACAATCTCCCTCCCTCTATCTACCACCCAATAGGATTTAGTTGCTTCTCCCATCAAGAGATAGAGTTCATTTATCAACTTACTGAATTCATGCCAGCTTCTGACTTGCTTTAACCAATGAAATAGCAGCAAACATACTGAAAACAGACTTGAAGAGTTTTACACTGGGGCTTGCCCTTTTACCAGTATTTAAATTCCATTCCTATTGAAATAGCACTCGAGCAACCACATGGAGAGATCGCCAGTCATCCCAGCTGAGACCACTGTGAACCTGCCAACCCCAACCAATCCACCAGGTGACCACATAAGCATACATGAACCTAAACAAGATCAGCTGATCCTGACACAGACAACAGAACCCGTCAAGCTGAGCCTACCAAAATGTCACCCCACAAAATAGTGAAATAAATTGTTTGCTTTTGTTGCTGTTGTTCAGTTGCTCAGTCATGCCCAATTTTTACGACCCCATGGACTGGAGCAAACCTGGCTTCCCTGTCCTTCACCATCTCCTAGAGTTTGTTCAAACCCATGTTCATTGAGTCGGTGATGCCATCCAACCATCTGAACCCCTGCCACCCACTTCTCCTGCCCTCAATCTTTCCCAGCATCTGAGTCTTTTCTAATGAGTTGGCTCTTCACATCAGGTGGAGCTTCAGCATCAGTTCTTCTAATGAGTATTCAGGGTTGAGTTCCTTTAGGATGGACTGGTTTGACCTCCTTGCAGTCCAAGTGACTCTCAAGAGTCTTCTCCAACACCACAGTTCAAAAGCATAAATTCTTTGGCACTCAGTCTTCTTTATGGTTCAACTCTCACATCCATACATGACTACAGGAAAAACCATAGCTTTGACCATATAGACCTTTGTTGGCAAAATGATGTTTCTGCTTTTTAGTACACTGTCTAGGTTTGTCATAGCTTTTCTTCCAAGGAGCACACATCTTTTAATTTCGTGGCTGTAGTCACTGCTTGGGCTGATATTTGACAATGGCAAAAGATAACTGATATTTTCTTCTATCAGATCAGATGCTCAGTCATGTCCGACTCTTTACGACCCCATGAATTGCAGCATGCCAGGCCTCCCTGTCCATCACCAACTCCTGGAGTTCACTCAGACTCACGTCCATCGAGTCAGTGATGCCATCCAGCCATCTCATCCTCTGTCGTCTCTTTCTCCTCTTGCCCCCAATCCCTCCCAGCATCAGAGTCTTTTCCAATGAGTCAACTCTTTCCATTAGGTGGATAATGTGCTGGAGTTTCAGCTTTAGCATCATTCCTTCCAAAGAAATCCCAGGGCTGATCTCCTTCAGAATGGACTGGCTGGATCTCCTTGCAGTCCAAGGGACCCTTAAGAGTCTTCTCCAACACCACAGTTCAAAAGCATCAATTCTTCGGTGCTCAGCTTTCTTCACAGTCCAACTCTCACATCCATACATGACCACAGAAAAAACCATAGCCTTGACTAGATGGACCTTTGTTGGCAAAGTGATGTCTCTGCTTTTGAATATGCTATCTAGGTTGGTCATAACTTTCCTTCCAAGAAGTAAGTAAGCATCTTTTCATTTCATGGCTGCAGTCACCATCTGTACTATTGACAAAACATTTACTACATCACTGAATAACTGAAGTATATACAAGTGTTAAAGAACCTGCCTGCCAACGCAGGAGACATAAGAGACGCAGGTTCGATCCCTGGGTCAGAAAGATCCCCTGATAAGGGCATGACAACGCACTCCAGTATTCTTGCCTGGAGAATCCCATAGACTGAGGAGCCTGGCAGGCTACAGTCCACAGGGACACAGAGTCAGGCACAACTAAAGAGACTTAGCCTTCACACAAGCACCACACTGGGAAAATGCAATCAAATATCAGCATCTGTACAATGATCATTATTCTACGAGATGGCCTTTTATTCAAATTCTTCAAACTATGTAATAAGAATAGTCAAGAAGACATTTTGAAGGATAGCTGCTGCTGCTGCTGCTAAATCACTTCAGTCATGTCCAACTCTGTGCGACCCCATAGACAGCAGCCCACCAGGCTCCCTCATCCCTGGGATTCTCCAGGCAAGAACACTGGAGTGGGTTGCCAATTCCTTCTCCAATGCATGAAAGTGAAGTGAAAGTGAAGTTGCTCTTAGCAACCCCATGGACTCCAGCACACCAGGCTCCTCTGTCCGTGGGATTTTCCAAGCAAGAGTACTGGAGTCGGGTGCCATTGCCTTCTCTGGTTGAAGGACAGCAATCAATGTGAAATCTTAAAAATCTGAGGAGCATATGTTCATACAATAATTTGGCTGGACTTGTCCTTGGTTTCTAAAAGAGATCTGGGTCCCTCAGACCTCACCTGAGTTTATGCTAATGAGATGACTCATGGTGGACCCTTAGACAATGTAAGGATGGGGACTGGCCATGTGGGAAATATGAACCATGTAATTAGAGGTTTGGGACTTTGAGCCATGGGATATCATCCTGACCTCCCAACCTGGGGGCTCAGGGAGGGGACGACAGGTAGAGAAGGACTGGAAACTGAGTTCAGTCATGTGGCAAATAAGTGAAATAATCAGTCCCATGTAATAAAACCCCAATAAAATTCCGGACACCCAGAGTTTGAGGGAGCTTCCTCACTGGTGATGCACACTGATACACTGAAAGGGGGATGTGTCCTGAGGACACAGAAACCTTGTATTTGGTGTCCTTCTAGACCTGACTCCGTATCTCTTCATTTGGCTAGCCCCGACCATATCCTTTATAATAAGACAGATGGCTAACAAACACATGAAAAGATGTTCCACATCACTCATTATCAGGGAAATGCAAATCAAAACCACAATGAGGTACCATCTCACGACAATAAATGCTGGAGAAGGTATGGAGAAAAGGGAATCCTCTTACACTGTTGGAATGCAACAGTGGGAATGCAAACTAGTACAGCCACTATGGAGAACAGGGTGGAGATTCCTTAAAAAACTGGATATAGAAATGCTGTACAATTCAGCAATCCCACTGCTGGGCATACACACCGAGCAAACAGAATTGAAAGAGACACGAGTACCCCAATGTTCATCACAGCACTGTTTACAATAGCCAGGACATGGAAGCAACCTAGATGTCCATCAGCAGACGAACAGATAAGAAAGCTGTGGTACATATACACAATGGAATATTACTCAGCTACTAAAAAGAACGCATTTGAATCAGTTCTAATGAGGTGGATGAAACTGGAGCATATTATACAGAGTGAAGTAAGTCAGAAGGAAAAACACCAATACAGTATATTAACGCATATATATGGAATTCAGAAGGATGGTAACAATGACCCTATATGTGAGTCAGCAAAAGGGACACAGATATTCTCTATGGGAGAAGGCGAGGGTGGGATGATTTGAGAGAATAGCATTGAAACATGTATATTACATATATGAAATAGATCACCAGTCCAAATTCAATGCATGAATTCGATGCAAACAGGGCACTCAGAGCTGGTGAACTGGGACAACCCTGAGGGATGGGATGGGGAGGGAGTTGGGAGGGGGGTTCAGGATGGGGGACACATGTACACCCATGGTTGATTCATGTCAATGTATGGCAAAAAACTACTACAACACTGTAATTAGCCTCCAATTTAATTAATTTTTAAAACACTGTAATCATAAATATAGTGCTTTCCTGAGTTCTGTTAGTCATTCTAGAGAATTATCAAACCTGAGGGGGTAGTGAGAATTTGTAGCTAACTGGCCAAAAGTGCAGGTGGCCTGGGAACCCCAGAGATTGCAGCTGTGACTGCAGTGAAGGGACTGTTAAATAGGACTGTCCTCTTAACCTTTAAAATTCAACACAACTCCAGGTATTGCCAGAACTGCACTGCATGTGGGACAATCAACTAAACACCAAAGACGTAAGAAAAGCAGAGAAGACGAGGTTGAAGGACATCAGCAATGATACTGAGAATTGGAAATAATCACAGTAGCAGTCACCCACTGAGTTCAAAATGGATGAAAAATAATAAAGGTGGTATCAAAGACAAAAGAGAAAGTTAAGAGATGATAGTGGAGTAGTTGACAGAGATAAGAGACGTGGGGTTAGGGATTCAGGATGGCATGCAACACGTACACTTAATAGTTGAGGGAGTCATTCATTCATTTAACAATTATTAGTTACCCGCTACATGTAAGGCACCATGCCAGGTACTAAAGATACTGTGGAGAATAAGGAAAAAAAAATGTCCCTCACTCTCATCTAGAGAGAAAGATAAATATTATACAGTTACACAATTACTTGTGTAATCATTATTTGTGATAGAGGCTACAAAGGATAAGCATAGAGTTGAACAGAGGCTTAATAAAACAGATCTACAGATCAATAACAAGCTAAATCCACAGTCCTAAGACCTATACACCTTCTCTATCTGCAAATATACTAAACACAACATTACACATGTTAGCAAGGAAGTACAGAATAAGGTACATTTTCCCATGCACCTAGTCAATTAATCTATGACAAAGGATGCAAGACTACACAATGTTGGAAAGAGTTTCTTCAACAAATGGTGCTGGGGAAACTGGACAGCCACATGTAAAAGAATGAAATTAGACCATTTCTTAACTCCACACACAAAAATAAGCACAAAATGGATTAAAGACCTAAATGTAAGATCGGACATTATAAAACTCTTAAGAGGCAAACTTAGGTAAAATACTCTCTGACATAAATCACAGCAAAATCATTTTTAACCCATCTCTCAGAATAATGGAAATAAAAGCAAAAATAAACAAATGGGACCTACTTAAACTCAAAAGCTTTTTCACAGCAGTGAAACAATAAACAAAACAAAAAGACAACCCACAGACTGAGGGAAAATATTTGCAAATGATGTGACTGATAAGGGACTGGTCTCCAAAATTTACAAACAGCTTATGACACTTAATAGCATCAAAACAAACAACCCACTCAAAAAACAGGCAGAAGACCTGAACAGACATTTCTCTATTGAGGACAAATAGATGGCCTTTAGGCACGTGAAAAGATGTTCAAAACTGCAAGGAATGCAGATCAAAACGACAGTGAGATATCCCCTCACACTGGTCAGACAGACCATCATCAAAAACCTACAAACAACAAACGCTGGATAAGTGGAGAGAAGGGAACCCTCCTGTGACGTCGGTGGGGATGTAAATTGGTATAGGGCCTTATGGAGAACAGTATGGAGGCTCCTCACAAAACTAAAAACGGAGCTGCCAAATGAGCCTGCATCCACTCCTGGGGGTATATCCAGAGAAAAACACGGCCTGAAGAGAGACACGCACCCCAGTGTTCACTGCGGCACTGTTTACAACGGCCAAGACATGGAAACAACATAAATGTCCACTGACAGAGGAATGGATAAAGAAAGAAATATATACATGTGTGTATATACA
The DNA here is from genome assembly GCA_935064755.1 of Tragelaphus eurycerus. Taxonomy (NCBI): domain Eukaryota; kingdom Metazoa; phylum Chordata; class Mammalia; order Artiodactyla; family Bovidae; genus Tragelaphus; species Tragelaphus eurycerus. The sequence goes on along the minus strand of CAKXYN010000054.1, from coordinate 7,718,593 downwards.
TATATATACACACAGAGAGAGAAGTGGGGGGAATATTACTCAGCCATTAACAAGGATGGACTACGGCCATGTGCAGCGCCATGGATGGACCTAGAGAGTGTCATACCGAGTGAAGTAGAGGAGATACATCATATGACATCCCTTACAGGTGGAATCTAAAAAGAAACGACACAAATAAACTTATAAAACAGAAAGAGACTCACAGACTTAGAAAATGAACCCATAGTTGCTGGGGGGAAGAGACAGTTAAGGACTTCAGGAAGGTCATGTACACACTGCTATATTTAAAATGGATAACAACAAAAACCTACTGAATAGCACATGGAACTCTGCTCAATGTTATGTGCCAACCAGGATGGAAGGGGGTGTGGGGGAGAGTTGATACGTGGATATGTATGGGTGTGTATGGCTGAGTCCCTTCACTGTTCGCCTGAAACTGTCACAGCATTGCTAACTAGCTAGAACCCAATACAAAATGTTTTTGGTGTTTAAAAAAAAAAAAAAAAGAATAAGGTACATTTTGAATAACAAAAAATTCAGATTAAATACTTTCCCTAATCTTCTACTGAAAATAGTACATTCCTGGGAGGTACCTGATATTTAAACATTTTGTGTGTATGTGGGTGTGTGTGTGTGCGTGTGTGTGTGTGTCTGCACACACGTGCGCTCACTCATGACTGACCCTGTGATCCCCTGTGACCCCCTGGACTATAGACCACCAGGCTCCTCTGTCCATGGAATTTTCCAGGCAAGAATACTGGAGTGGGTAGCCATTTCCTTCTCCGGGGATCTCCCGACCCAGGGATCAAACCTGCATCTCTTGGGTCTCCTCCTGCAGTGGCAGGCGGACTGTTTACCACTGTGCCACCTGGGTTGGTTCTCAAATTTAGATTCACATAGAGTTAAAACTCCCACCAACATTTTAAAGTCACACATTTCCTTTAAACCAATAAGAGTATTTTGTTGAGTACTCAAAAACAATAACAAAAAAGAAACCCAAAACTTTTAACAAGCAAAAATAAGCACCAAATCACCACAACTGATACCCTAACTTCTGATCAAAAAGACTTCAGACACATATTTCATCAAGCCACTGAGGTTAATTTCTACTAAATGCTATTACTGATCAGTTCCAAAATTTTTAGAAAAGCTGGATTAATTCTGAATTTGTTTTTAATGTAAAATTCCAAAAAAAACTCTTTCCAAACAGTAGTCAATTGGGTAACCAGAGCTGCTTACCTGGAGTCATCTAACTGTACCAGATACCGGACAATGTCATGATGAGCTTTCAGTACAAGCAGCTCAGTGTAGGGGTTCCGGGCTTGTTCTTCACCTACTGTCTGTAAAGGAGATTTCTTGTAATGGGGGAAACAGAAAAAAACATAAAATGATTTATAATAAAAGATCATATTGGAGTAAAACTATATGGTATAATCTAAGAATACAAGATTTTAGAAACTGTAATATATGATATCCTAATACTATATATTATTTCCCCTAATCTAAAGCTGAAACTCCAGTACTTTGGCCACCTCATGCGAAGAGTTGACTCATTGGAGAAGACTCTGATGCTGGGAGGGATTGGGGGCAGGAGGAGAAGGGGACGACAGAGGATGAGATGGCTGGATGGCATCACTGACTCGATGGATGTGAGTCTGAGTGACCTCTGAGAGCTGGTGATGGACAGGGAGGCCTGGCGTGCTGCAGTTCATGGGGTTGCAAAGAGTCGGACACGACTGAGCGACTGATCTGATCTGATCTGAATATTAAGTAACTGCCAATTTAACATAAAACATTTCTCTTAGCACAAATCCACATCATAAATTTAAATATTTTCAGGTCAAAATAAATTTTAAAGGATGCATTTTGTTTTATGGAAATTATACCTCAATAAACCTGATCTAAAAAACTAATGGGCCAAACCAACACAATATTTTTAAATGGGTGTTTCTCAAAATTTGGCAGAAATACAACTTTAAGTCAAAGGGGTAAAATGTAACATAGACTAAAACAGTGCCTACACCATTACAGGCACTTGACATGTGTACTGAATGAACAAAGGAAAAATGAAATAATTCATAGTCAATGAATTCAATAAATTCAACTTTGAACAATATTTACACAGTATGATGCTTAGTCCTAAGACTTACACACCTTCATTTCTATTTGAAAATATATGAGTGGCAGTCCATATGCCAGACACTGTATAAAGGCACATATGGCTTATAACTCACTGAATAATTCTGTAAGGTAGATCTTAACAATTCCATTCCGATAGTCAAATCCAGTATTATTTCATGATAAAACTTGTTTCCTTAACCTCTAAATTGTAGCTTCTCCAACATGACAATACTGACATTTTGGACCAGGTAATTCTTTTGTTGAGGATTTTCCTGTGCATTTCAGAATGCTGAACACCATTCCTGGCTTGTACACACTACATGTCAATAGAAATCCAACCTTCCCCTGAACCCCTCAATAGTGACAATGAAAAATGTCTCTGGACATTGCCAAATAACCAGCAAAACCATCCCAGTAGGCAAGCACTGCTTTAAACTAGAAGCCTAGATACAAAGTTCCTGCATAATGAACGAAGAATCACTGGTTCGGATAATGTACAAATTCACAGCAGTTATAAAACACAAGTACTTTTACATGAAGAAATATACAATTTAACACTCATTAATGTTTTAAAAAAATTAACTCAAAGCAGTAATTTTTTCATTTATCCCATCACCCTTCTAGCAGTGGTTTTGACGAGAAAAAGCAAATGCAATAAGTTTGAAAACTGTACACTACTTTCGCCAAATGAAAGCTTGCTAAACATGGCAGAATTAATCAAATTCTATGATCAAAAAAAGAACTGGGCTAGTAAGGAACTGTCATATATATCACACACGAACTAGTCAATTTTCCACAATTCTTTCACAATCTTTAGAATTTAAGCCTATCTGTAATAAACCTAATTTTAAATAAGAAATACTTTTTAAGACAACGATAATAAGCCTCAACTATAAAAATATGAGGAAGTTAAAATGGAGAAGACTGCTTACAATGCAAGTTTTTCTTAACAATCAAAATATTCCCTATAAAAAAGAGAGAGAATTCAACATGAATCCTATTCTTGAATAGCATTTGAAATAAATTCCAGACCTCAATACTTTCCAGGTTCCAAAATTACTTTATTCTCAACATTTAAGTCTATTCAGCTATTCAGGCTCATTAAGAAAGTGTGATTATGGAACTGAAAATAATTTGAATATAATTTTAACTTTTAAGCAAATTATTGATTTTTAAAATAATCACATCTTTTTTGGTTTTATAGAATTAATGAAATTAATTTCATACTCCCTGAGCACGCATCAGTTGATGTTGGGAAGTGACAAAATATCAAACAAACCAAAAGTGTAAATCTGCAGTCACACCGTCTTACTCTCTACTAAATTGGATGCTTTTAAATTAGAATGAGACTGCTTTAAGTAGGCAGAAGACTAGTTGGGCGTCCTCGATTCTGTCGTTGGACTCCATCAGTTTCCGTCTCCACACCTCCTGGAAGTGGGGTCTACCTAGCAGGGAAAGGGCCCCCCACCCTCGCCGACCTCGCCCTCGGAACCCGCAGGCCCCGCCTCCGCCGGGTGTCCCACATCCAGATGCGAGCCGGGCTCAGAGAGCAGGCACAGTTCCGGCAGGCTAGGCCGCTGCAACGGCAGGCAGGGTCCACCCGGCGATTTACCTCGGCCAGTCCCTGTGGTTCTCGGCCTCCCCCGATCAGCCATCGCAACATCCGGGCAGCGACGGCGTCCCGCGGGCCCTGGCCCAGGTCAACCCCAACTCAGCGCAAGCCTGGCCTCTTCCTGGTCCGGATAGAAGCACAGCGCACCCTCTGATACCTGCCGGATCAGGTCTGCCCGAAAGACCTGTGAGCGCAAAGCGGAGCCTACCCCAGAGGGAAGACTTTTGTCCCCAAAGAGTTGCCGTACTCAGCTGCTAGAGGTTTGCTTTAGCGTAGCCACCAGGGGAGCAGCTGCCCAAAGCTAGGGTGTCCGCGGAGGTTCAGAGGCGTACGCTACACCCAGTGAGCACGCGCGGGACGTCGCCCGGTTTGCGCGCCCAGATTGGGTCGTTAGTGCGGCCCCTAGTGGACGTGCTTGGCGCTGCAGCTAGAGCCGGCAGAGCAAGTTCATGCCGAGAAGAACTACTACCCTCCTTTTTTAGATGGCTTGTGCATCTTTTACTTGGCTTGGGTGGGGATCAGGAAATCTTTCCCTCTCCCCGCGGTTTCCTAAAGAGCTGCCTGTAGAAGGTGTACTTCTCTAAACCCTTTCATCTGGACTAATCCAGTGGCATATGCGTACACCAGAATTTAAGGAATACGCTTCTGATTTAGAAAGCACTGGTCCAGACTCCTCCTTTGCTTTCTTTTAGGGCAGCTGAGAAAGAATTTTATAAGAGTATACTAGAGAAACCTCAGGAAAGCAGAAAGAGTGGGAAGTACTAAGCCTTCCTCTCTCCACCTATACAACAAATGTACTTGACAGAAACTGTTTGAACTATTCAATAGACTCTCAAGAGTCTTGTCCAACACCACAGTTCAAAAGCATCAATTCCTTGCCTCTCAGCTTTCTTTATGGTCCAACTCTCACATGCATATATGACTTCTAGAAAAACCATAGCTTTGACTAGATGAACCTTTGTTGCAAAGTAATGTCTCTGCTTTTTAATATGCTATCTAGGTTGGTCATAACTTTTCTTCCAAAGAGCAGTTCAGTTCAGTTGCTCAGTCATGTCCAACTCTTTGCGACCCCATGAATTGCAGCACGCCAGGCCTCCCTGTCCATCACCAACTGCCGGAGTTCACTTAGACTCACGTCCATCAAGTCCAAAGAGTAAGCGTCTTTTAATTTCATGGCTGCAGTAACCATCTGCAGTGATTCTGGAGCCCAAGAAAATAAAATAAGGTCACTGTTTCCATTGTTTCCCCATCTATTTGCCATGAAGTGATGGGACTGGATGCCACGATCTTGGTTTTTTGAACGTTGAGTTTCAAGCCACCTTTTTAACTCTCCTCTTTCACTTTCATTTTGATGAAAGTGAGTTATTCACATGAGTTATTTTAGGACAAGAAGTCCTCCTAAGGAACATGGAACTAACAAGCCACCACCAACTAGAAGCATTTGGGAAAGGTCAAAAGGAGACATGTCCTACTGACCTCCCAGAATCCTCTTCACTGGCGTTCATCTTGGTTGAGCAAAGAGTGTGCCACCAGGAAGGACCCTAGGACAGAATAATTGGCCAGAGACAGCCCAGAAACTAATCCCATCACCAGAAAACCAGGGACCCCGAGCCACATGGCAGAGCAGTCCTCTTGGGTTCCTTTACCCTCCTGCTCTCCACAAGGCACCCCTTTCCCAATAAAGTCTCTTGCTTTGTCAGCACATATGTCTCTTCGGACAATTCATTTCTGAGTGTCAGACAAGAGTCCACTCTTAGGCCCTAGAAGCGGTCCCCCTTCCAGCAATAATTATCTGATAAAGAGTATAAATTCAGAATATAAACTTTCAAAACATAATAGAGGTCCAATTTGGGGTAAGACAGATTAAATACACAACTCCTTTTCTTTCCACGTAAACACTACAAAACCTGGATAGTGCAGCTGTATGAGAACCAAGAAAGAATGGTGGAAAAAAGAATTCAAAACAACACCAACTCAGCATTTCTCTTTCCTCCAGTAACCCACGGACAGAGGAGCCTAGCAGGCTAGTCCATGGGGTTGCAAAGAGTCAGGCACAACTTAGCGATTAAACAACCACCACTCTCCCAGCCTATATACAGTGCAGCCTCAAATCTAGAAGTAAGCACAGTCCTATAGACAGAGGAAAATGCAGGAAAAGCCCTCTATTTACGGCTAGAACAGTCAGAATAGGAATCTTTAAAGTTCAGAGAAAACTGGAGCATCTGATTTCTAATTAGAGATCCAAAAGAGAGATCCCCAAAGAACCAGAAAACACTAAAAACATAGTGGGAAGAGGAAAGACCACAGGGAATTTTATATTAATTCCTGAGGTCACTCCTCTCACCTGAATATGCATGGTTCTAACTAGCATACCAAAGACACTGAGAACTTAGCTAACATAAAATTTTACTCAGACCCAAGGCTAATTACTGGGTGGTACAGTGAGGACAAATTCAAATACCACTGCTAACACTTTAAAATTGAACCAAGATTGGAACCACCATCACATAAGGTTGGAACTAGCCAGGTTAATCGCTTACTAAAATAAAAATACCAACATTCTCAAGGGGACTTAAAACAGGTTCTTCGTGTAATACATACAAAGGTGTGAAATTCAATCTGAAATTACTTGGGATATGAAGAAAGACAAAAAACTCACACAGGAAAATATAATTAAAGATGCCAATGACAAGATGATACAAATGCTGGAATTATCTGACATGACTTCAAAGAGCTATTATGCTGCTGCTGCTGCTGCTGCTAAGTCGCTTCAGTCATGTCCGACTCTGTGCGACCCCATAGACGGCAGCCCACCAGGCTCCCCCGTCCCTGGGATTCTCCAGGCAAGAATACTGGAGTGGGTTGCCATTTCCTTCTCCAATGCATGAAAGTGAAAAGTGAAAGTGAAGTCACTCAGTCGTGTCCGACTCTCAGCGACCCCATGGACTGCAGCCTACCAGGCTCTTCCATCCATGGGATTTTCCAGGCAAGAGTACTGGGGTGGGGTGCCATCGCCTTCTCCCTCAAAGAGCTATTATCAGATCAGATCAGATCAGTCCCTCAGTCATGTCCGACTCTTTGCGACCCCATGAACTGCAGCACGCCAGGCCTCCCTATCCATCACCAGCTCTCGGAGGTCACTCAGACTCACATTCATCGAGTCAGTGATGCCATTCAGCCATCTCATCCTCTGTCGTCCCCTTTTCCTCCTGCCCCCAATCCCTCTCAGCATCAGAGTCTTCTCCAATGAGTCAACTCTTTGCATGAGGTGCCCAAAATACTGGAGTTTCAGCTTTAGCATCATTCCTTCCAAAGAAATCCCAGGGCTGATCTCCTTCAGAATGGACTGGTTGGATCTCCTTGCAGTCCAAGGGACTCTCAAGAGTCTTCTCCAACACCACAGTTCAAAAGCATCAATTCTTCGGTGCTCAGCCTTCTTCACAGTCCAGATCTCACATCCATACATGACCACAGGAAAGACCATAGCCTTGACTAGGCGAACCTTTGTTGACAAAGTGATGTCTCTGCTTTTGAATATGCTATCTAGGTTGGTCATAACTTTCCTTCCAAGGAGTAAGTGTCTTTTAATTTCATGGCTGCAGTCACCATCTGCAGTGATTTGGGAGCCCAGAAAAATAAAGTCTGACACTGTTTCCACTGTTTCTCCATCTCTTATAAAACTGCTCAAATGGCAACTGTGACACTCTTGAAACAAATGTTAAAATGGAAAGTAAGGGATCAGCAAGGGCTTCCCAGGTTGCCCAGTGGTAGAGACTCCACCTTCCAACAATGCAGAAGCGGATCCATGGGTTGGGAAGATCCCCTGAAGAAGGAAATGGCAACCCACTCCAGTATTCTTGCCTGGAAAATCTCATGGACAAAGCCTGACAGGGTACACCCTATGGGGTAACAAAATGGTCAGACACTACTTAGCAACTAAATAACAACAAAAGTATCAGTAACGAAATACAATATATAAAATGGAAGAACCAAATGAAAATTTCAGAATTAAAAAAACTAATCAAAATTTAAAACTCATTGGATGAATTGAAAAGCAGAAGAGAGAAAAAAGTCAGTGAACTTGAATGTATAAAATCAATAAACCAAAATTTGGGGGCTTAAAAAGATTATTAAAATATCAATCCCAAAGAAGGGCAATGCCAAAGAATGTTCAAAGTACCCCACAGTTGGATTCATTTCATATGCTAGCAAGGTAATGCTCAAAATCCTTCAAGCTAGGCTTCAACTGTACATGAACCGAGAAATTCTGGATGTACAAGCTGGATTTAGAAAAGGCAGAGGAACCAGAGATCAAATCGTTAACATTTGTTTCATCATAGAAAAAGCAAGGGAATTCCAGAAAAACACCTACTTCTGTTTCATTGACTATGCTAAAGCCTTTGGCTGTGTGGATCATAACAAAATGTGGAAAACAAAGAGATAGGAATACCAGACTATCCTACCTATCTCCTGAGAAACCTGTATGTAGATCAAGAAGCAACAGTTAGAAGAACCTTACATGGAACAACTGACTGGTTCAGTTGTTGAACTGAAGAAAATTGAGAAGGGAGTACAAGGCTGTATACTATGTTTATTTAACTTATGCAGAGCACATCACTGCAAAATGCCAGGCTGGATGAGTTACAAGCTGGAATCAAGACTGCCAAGAGAAATATCAACAACCTCAGATATGCAGATGCTACCACTCTAATGGCAGAAAACAAAGAGGAACTAAAGAGCCTCTTTATGAGGGTGAAAGAGGAGAGTGAAAAAGCCTGCTTAAAAACTAAGATCATGGCATCTGGTCCCATCACTTCATTGCAAATAGAGGGGGAAAAGTGGAAGCAGTAACAGATTTCCTCTTCTTGGGCTCCAAAATCACTGTGGATGGTGACTACAGTCATGAAATTAGAAGACAGTTGCTTCTTGGAAGGAAAGCTATGACAAACCTAGACACATATTAAAAAGCAAAGACATCACTTTGCTGACAAAAGGTCTGCAGAGTCAAAGCTATGATCTTTCCAGCAGTCATATATGGATGTGAGAGTTGAACCATAAAAGAGGCAGAATGCCGAAGAACTGACACCTTTGAACTGTGGTTCTGGATAAGATTCTTGAGAGTACCCTGGACAGCAAGGAAATCAAACCAGTCCATCCTAAAGGAAATCAACCCTGAATACTCACTGGAAGGACTGATGCTGAAGCTCCAATACTTTGACCATCTGATGCGAACAGCTGACTCACTGGAAAAGACTCTGATGCTGGGAAAGGCAGAAGGAGAAGAGGGCGGCAGAGGATGAGATGGCTAGATGGCATCACCGACTCAATGAACATAAACTTGGGCAAACTCTGGGAGATGGTGAGGGACAGAGAGGCCTGGCGTGCTGTAGTCCATGGGGTCGCAAAGAGTCAAACACAACTTGGCAACTGAACAACAACAACAAATTGGATAATCTGGAATAAAAAGGAAACATCCTAGAAACATACAACCTACCAAGACTGAATCATGAAGAAACAGAAAATATGAACAGTCCAATGAGTAAAGAGAATTAGTCATCAAAAACTTCCCAACAAAGAAAAGCCCAGAACCAAATTCTACCAGGGTCAAAGAAGAATTGATAGTGGATCTTCCCTGGTGGTCTAGTGGTTAAGAACCTGCCTTCCAATGCAAGAGATCCAGGTTTGACCCTGGTCAGGGCACTAAGGTCCCCCACGCTGCTGGTAACTACTGAGCCCGTGCACCTCAACTAGAGTGCCCATGCACCCTTCAGTCCGTCTCTCAAAACCAGAGAGAAGCGTTAAGCACCACGATGAAGATCCTGGGTGCTACAACTCAAATCCAACACAGTCAAAAGAGAGAAAGAAAAAAGGAAAGAATTGATAACCACCCTTTTCAAACTCTTCCAAAAAACTAAAGGCAAGAGAAAAATCCCTAACTCATTGGATGAGGCCAGAATTACCCTGACACCAAAGCCAGATACAGTCATTGCAAGAAAACTACAGTCCTGCATCCCTGAGCACCACAGATGTAAAAGTTCTCATCAAAAGATTAACAAACCAAATCCAACAGCACAATAAAAGAAACACACACCATGATCAAGTGGGAATTTTTCTAAGAATGGTTCAACATTCATAAGTCAATAAATGTGATATGCCATATTAATAGAATGAATGATAAAAATCAAACAATCATCTCAATAGATGCAGAAAAGCACCTGACATAATTTAACATTCTTTCATGATAAAAACTCTCAACAGTATTACAAAGTCCTAGCCAGAGCAACTAGGTAAGGAAAAAATAAAATACATCCAAATTGGAAAGAAAAATAAAACCGTCAATACTCACAGACAACATGAAAACGCTAAAAACACCACCAAAAATTATTAGAAATGATAAATGAATACAGTCAAGCTGTAGGAAACAAAATCAAAACACAAAAATCTGTTGTGTTTCTCTATACTTAATGAGTTAGTACAAAGAGAAATTAAGAAACAATCCTATTTACAATCATAACAAAAAGAATAAAAGACCTAGTGATAAAATTTACCCAGAGGTGAAAGACCAATATACTGAAAACTATAAGACACCATTAAAAGAAACCGAAGACAAAAATATATGGAACGGCATTCTGTGCTCATGGTTTGGAAGAATTAGCATTGTTAAAAAGTGTCCACATTACCTAAAGCAATCTATAGATAGCAATTCCTATAAAATCCTAAAGACCTTTTTCACGGAAATAGAATAAAAAATTATAAAATGTATATGGAACCACAAAAGACTCTGAATAGCCAAAGTAATCCTGAAATAAAGAGCAAAGCTGAGGTATCACATGCCTTGATTTGCATTTAAATTTCCTTCCCTGGTGGTCCAGTGGCTAAGACTCCATGCTCCCAATCTAGCGGGCCAGAGTTTGATTCCTGGTCAGGGATTTAGACCCCACATGCCCCAACTAACACCTGGTGCAGCCAAATAAATAAATAAGTTAATGTTTTTAAAAGTAAAAATAAACAAATGGGATCTAATCAAAGGTATAAGCTTTTTCACAGCAAAGGAAACATGAACAAAACTGAAAGGACAACCTATGGGAGAAAATATTTGCAAATGATGCAACTGACAAGGTATAAATATCCAAAATAAATAAACAGCTCTTACAACTCAATATCAGAAATAAATATAAAACCCAATCAAAAAATAGGCAGAAGACCCAAGTAGACATTTGTCCAAAGAAGGCATTGTTGTTGATTTTCAGTCGTGAAGTCCAGTCTGACTGCAACCCCATGGACTATAGCACACCAGGCTTCCCTCTCCCAAACTATCTGCCAGAGTTTGCTCAAACTCATGTTCATTGAATCAGTGATGCTACCTAACCATCTCATCCTCTGCCGCCCCCTTCTCCTTTTGCCCTCAATCCTTTCTAGCATCAGAGTCTTTTCCAGTGAGTTGGCTCTTCACATCAGGTGGCCAAAGTACTGGAGCTTCAGCTTCCACATCACTCCTTCCAATGAATATTCAGGGTTGATTTCCTTTAGGATTGATTGGTTTGATATCCATGCAGTCCAAGGGACTCTCAAGAGTCTTCTTCAGCACAATTCAAAAGCATCAGTTCCTTGGTGCTTACCCTTCTAGGGGCTCAACGTCACTAATGATTCAGTTCAGTCACTCAGTCATGTCCGACTCTGCAACCCCATAAATCACAGCATGCCAGGCCTCCCTGTCCATCATCAACTCCTGGAGTTCACTCAAACTCATGTCCATCGAGTCGGTGATGCCATCCAGCCATCTCATCCTCTGTCGTCCCCTTCTCCTCCTGCCCCCAATCCCTCCCAGCATCAGGGTCTTTTCCAATGAGTCAACTCTTCACACGAGGTAGCCTAATATTGGAGTTTCAGCTTCACCATCAGTCCTTCCAATGAACACCCAGGACTGATCTCCTTTAGGATGGACTGGCTGGATCTCCTTGTAGCCCAAGGCACTCTCAAGAGTCTTCTCCAACACCACAGTTCAAAAGCATCAATTCTTCGGCACTCAGCTTTCTTCACAGTCCAACTCTCACATCCATACATGACCACAGGAAAAACCATAGCCTTGACTAGACGGACCTTTGTTGGCAAAGTAATGTCTCTGCTTTTGAATATGCTATCATATGCATATTTTGAATATGCATATGAATATTCATATGAATATTCTTTTGAATATGCTTGGTCATATTCTTTTGAATATGCTTGGTCATAACTTTCCTTCCAAGGAGTAAGCGTCTTTTAATTTCATGGCTGCAGTCACCATTTGCAGTGACTTTGGAGCCCCCCAAAATAAAGTCTGACACTGTTTCCACTGTTTCCCCATCTATTTGCCATGAAGTGATGGGACCAGATGCCACGATCTTCGTTTTATGAATGTTGAGCTTTAAGCCAACTTTTTCACTCTCCTCTTTCACTTTGATCAAGAGGCTTTTTAGTTCCTCTTCACTTTCTGCCATGAGGGTGCTGTCATCTGCATAACTGAGGTTATTGATATTTCTCCCAGCAATCTTGATTCCAGCTTGTGCTTCTTCCAGCCCAGCGTTTCTCATGATATACTCTGCATAGAAGTTAAATAATTATACCAATGCAAATTAAAACTACAATAAGGTGCATATCGGTCAGAATGGTTGTCATCAAAAAGTCTACAAATAATAAATGCTGGATAGTGTAGAGAAAAGGGAACCTTTGTACACTTTTGATTCTTTTTTAGAAATTATATCTCTTTACTGGTATTCTCTAATGAGACAATGTCATCACAATATCTTTTACTTCTTTAAGAATCATATCTTTATTTCTTTCAGCGTACTTATAAAGGCTGCTCTGAACTCTGTTAGATCCTATAGCTGGACTCCTTCACAGATAGTTTCTTTTACTTGCTTTTTTCCCCATGTATAGGTCACACTTTCCTATTTCTTTAGGTGCCACAACTTTTTTGTTGAACACTGAGCTTTCTGGGTAATATACTGTAGCAATATTGGCTACTTATATCCCTTCCTCTCTGAAGGTGTTTATTTTTGTTGTTGTTTGGTTGTGTATTAATTTGGCTAAACTAAATGGGTTTAGTGGGTTGGCTAAACTAAATTACTAAACTAAGAGACTAATGTCTAAACTGACAAACCAGTGATTATACCCTTGTTCCACATACACACACACCAGTATAAACACTCTTCTCTTCCTCATCAAAGCGTACAGCCTTCCGGATGGGATAGTCACCATGGACTGACTGGTTTTAGAAGGACTCTCTCTGCTTCATTCCTTAATCTTTAATCTTTCTGCCCCACTTTTCATATTATACCCAGCTATCAGTCTCCACTGCCGTCCCTCCTCGGTCATGGGGTAGCTCCTCTCGGCCGCACTCTTAGTGCGCCGGGCCGCCAGCGAGGCGCTCTTAGTGCGCCGGTCGCGGGTAGGTGAGGCGCTCTTAGTGTCAGGAAGGGCGGCGGTGAGGAGATACCCCTCCCTCCAAGGTCAGGAAGGGCGGCAGTAAGGAGAGACCCCTCGTCCAAGGTAAGGTGCGATGGCTGTGCTTTGCTGGAGCAGCCAGGAAGAGATATCCCACGCCCAAGGTAAGAGAAACCCAAGTAAGAGGGTGGGTCTTGCGGGAGGGCATCAGAGGGCAAATACACTGAAACCAAACTCACAGAAAACTAGTCAATCTAATTACACCAGGACCACAGCCTTGTCTAACTCAATGAAATTAAGCCATGCCCGTGGGGCAACCCAGGATGGGTGGGTCATGGTGGAGAGATCTGACAGGGTGTGCTCCTCTGAAGAAGGGAATGGCAAACCACTTCAGTATTCTTGCCTTGAGAACCCCATGAACAGTATGAAAAGGCAGAATGATAGGATACTGAAAGAGAAACTCCCCAGGTCAGTAGGGGCCCAATATGCTACTGGAGATCAGTGGAGAAATAACTCCACAAAGAATGAAGGGATGGAGCCAAAGCAAAAAGAATACCCAGCTGTGGATGTGTCTGGTGATAGAAGGAAAATTCGATGCTGTAAAGAGCAATATTGCATAGGAACCTGGAATGTCAGGTCCATGAATCAAGGCAAATTGGAAGTGGTCAAACGAGATGGCCAGAGTGAATGTCGACATTCTAGGAATTAGCGAACTAAAATGGACTGGAATGGGTGAATTTAACTCAGAGGACCATTAAATCTACTACTGTGGGCAGGAATCCCTCAGAAGAAATGGAGTGGCCATCATGGTCAACAAAAGAGTCCGAAATGCAGTACTTGGATGCAATCTCAAAAACGACAGAATGATCTCTGTTCGTTTCCAAGGCAAACCATTCAATGTCACAGTAATCCAAGTCTATGCCCCAACCAGTAACGCTGAAGAAGCTGAAGTTGAACAGTTCTACGAAGATCTACAAGACCTTTTAGAACTAACACCCAAAAAGGATGTCCTTTTCATTATAGGGGACTGGAATGCAAAAGTAGGAAGTCAAGAAACACCTGGAGTAACAGACAAATTTGGCCTTGGAATACGGAATGAAGCAGGGCAAAGACTAACAGAGTTTTGCCAAGAAAATGCACTGGTCATAGCAAATACCCTCTTCCAACAACACAAGAGAAGACTCTATACATGGACATCACCAGATGGTCAACACTGAAATCAGATTGATTATATTCTTTGCAGCCAAAGATGGAGAAGCTCTATACAATCAGCAAAAACAAGACCAGGAGCTGACTGTGGCTCGGACCATGAACTCCTTATTGCCAAATTCAGACCAAAATTGAAGAAAGTAGGGAAAACCACTACACCATTCAGGTATGACCTAAATCAAATCGCTTATGACTATACAGTGGAAGTGAGAAATAGATTTAAGGGCCTAGATCTGATAGATAGAGTGCCTGATGAACTATGGAATGAGGTTCATGACATTGTACAGGAGACAGGGATCAAGACCATCCCCATGGAAAAGAAATGCAAAAAAGCAAAATGGCTGTCTGGGGAGGCCTTGCAAATAGCTGTGAAAAGAAGAGAAGCGAAAAGCAAAGGAGAAAAGGAAAGATATAAACATCTGGATGCAGAGTTCCAAAGAATAGCAAGAAGAGATAAGAAAGCCTTCTTCAGCGATCAATGCAAAGAAATAGAGGAAAACAACAGAATGGGAAAGACTAGGGATCTATTCAAGAAAATCAGAGATACAAAAGGAACATTTCATGCAAAAATGGGCTCGATAAAGGACAGAAATGGTATGGACCTAACAGAAGCAGAAGATATTAAGAAGAGGTGGCAAGAATATACAGAAGAACTGTACAAAAAAGAGCTTCACGACCCAGATAATCATGATGGTATGATCACTGACCTAGAGCCAGACATCCTGGAATGTGAAGTCAAATGGGCCTTAGAAAGCATCACTACGAACAAAGCTAGTGGAGGTGATGGAATTCCAGTGGAGCTATTCCAAATCCTGAAAGATGATGCTGTGAAAGTGCTGCACTCAATATGCCAGCAAATTTGGAAAACTCAGCAGTGGCCACAAGATTGGAAAAGGTCAGTTTTCATCCCAATCCCAAAGAAAGGCAATGCCAAAGAATGCTCAAACTACCGCACAATTGCACTCATCTCACACGCGAGTAAAGTAATGCTCAAAATTCTCCAAGCCAGGCTTCAGCAATATGTGAACCATGAACTTCCTGATGTTCAAGCTGGTTTTAGAAAAGGCAGAGGAACCAGATATCAAATTGCCAACATCCGCTGGATCATGGAAAAAGCAAGAGAGTTCCAGAAAAACATCTATTTCTGCTTTATTGACTATGCCAAAGCCTTTGACTGTGTGGATCACAATCAACTGTGGAAAATTCTGAAAGAGATGGGAATACCAGACCACCTGATCTGCCTCTTGAGAAATCTGTATGCAGGTCAGGAAGCAACAGTTAGAACTGGTCATGGAACAACAGACTGGTTCCAAATAGGAAAAGGAGTATGTCAAGGCTGTATATTGTCACCATGTTTATTTAACTTATATGCAGAGTACATCATGAGAAATGCTGGACTGGAAGAAACACAAGTTGGAATCAAGATTGCTGGGAGAAATATCAATAACCTCAGATATGTAGATGACACCACCCTTATGGCAGAAAGTGAAGAGGAATTAAAAAGCCTCTTGATGAAAGTGAAAGTGGAGAGTGAAAAGGTTGGCTTAAAGCTCAACATTCAGAAAACGAAGATCATGGCATCCGGTCCCATCACTACATGGGAAATAGATGAAGAAACAGTAGAAACAGTGTCAGACTTTATTTTTCTGGGCTCCAAGATCACTGCAGATGGTGACTGCAGCCATGAAATTAAAAGACGCTTACTCCTTGGAAGGAAAGTGATGACCAACCTAGATAGCATATTCAAAAGCAGAGACATCACTTTGCCAACAAAGGTTTGCCTAGTCAAGGCTATGGTCTTTCCTGTGGTTTGTATGGATGTGAGAGCTGGACTGTGAAGAAGGCTGAGCGCCGAAGAATTGATGCTTTTGAACTGTGGTGTTGGAGAAGACTTTTGAGAGTCCCTTGGACTGCAAGGAGATCCAACCAGTCCATTCTGAAGGAGATCAGCCCTGGGATTTCTTTGGAAGGAATGATGCTCAAGCTGAAACTCCAGTATTTTGGCCACCTCATGCGAAGAGTTGACTCATTGGAGAAGACTCTGATGCTGGGAGGGATTGGGGGCAGGAGGAAAAGGGGACGACAGAGGATGAGATGGCTGGATGGCATCACTGACTCGATGGATGTGAGTCTGAGTGACCTCCGGGAGTTGGTGATGGACAGGGAGGCCTGGCGTGCTGCAGTTCATGGGGTCGCAAAGAGTCAGACACGACTGAGCGACTGATCTGATCTGATCTGATCTTATCAGTCTCCACTACTTGTTGGCTAATTGTTGCTCTGGGTTAGAAACTGCTCCAAAATCTGATCCAATAAAGTTCAGGAATGGATACTTTTTGAGCCCAGTGTTCATAGTTTATTTTGTTCTTTTCCCAGAAGGGCTCCTCTTCTTTTTTGGAGGAGAGGCCACACCTTGTGGCATATACGATCTTTGTTCCCCAACCAGGGATCAAACTTGCATCACCTGCAGTAGAAGCACAGAGTCTTAACCACTGGACCACCAAGAAAGTCCCAGAAGGGCTCTTCTTAACTGACCCTTCCCTTAGTTCTTTCTCTTGAACTGGCCTATGATTTACTTTGCTGCTCTCAATATAATTTTCTAATTGAACAAACCTATAAGATAGAAATTCCATTTTATTCCTGGAGACCTTCCTCCTCAAGACTTCTGACTTCCTACTCCAATCTGAACTGATTGCTAAGGCCCGATGCACAACTGTGCAGCACAGGACAGCTGGGGTTATCCTGTGCCATCTACTTGGGAATTCCCTTTGTTTCAGAGATCCCCAAAGTTCTACTCCCACATACATACCAAGAGAAATTAGAACATGTCCACACAGAAACTTGTAACATGCACGTTTATAGCAGCCTTATTCATAAGAGCCCAAAGGAGGAAACAACTTACATATCCATCAACGGAAAAATGGATAAACAAAATGTGATATATACATGAAAATAAAATATTCAGCCATAAAAGGAAATTAAGTACTGATACATGCTGCAACATGAGTGATCCTTGAAAACAGTATGCTAAGTTAAAGAAGCTAGTCACAGAAAACTACATACCATATGATTTCATTCATATGAAAGTCCAGAATAGGGAAATTTATAGACACAGAAATTTGGGTAGTGATTGCTTAGGGCTGGGGGAAAGGGGTCAGAGCAATGGTAACTGAAGGATACAAGGTTTATTCTTGAAATGACAAAAACGTTGTACAGCTGCTAACAGCTGCACATATCTGTAAAGATATTAAAACATCAAACTGTACACTTTAAATGGGTTAACTCTACGTGATTTATAAAACTATTTTAAAATTCAAGTCATTAAGACATATATTGGCAACCTGAAGCTGTCACTGAATTTTGGTCCTCTGCCAACATATGAAAGTGAGTCTTTACTAGAACCTCTTGAGAAACTTCCTCTTCATGTCTTGTTGCCTGAGATTGGGTGTCCTCTCCCTTTCTAACCCAGACACTAGTATGGAACTGGCATCCCCAGACTGGATCACGATTTACCCCATGGGAAGCGGGTCAATTCCTAAATTAAGGTTCTGCCAACAATAGTGAAGAGGAGAATGGCTGTGGCATAGGACATCAATAATGTTTGCCACACACTTAATTTTAGCATTTTCAGGTTTCAATCCCTTTCCACTACCCTAATTGTTCCTCATAACCACTTACAAAGTTGGTAGAAGAAATAGCTTCATTTTACAGATAACAGAACTGAGTCTCAAAGATGTTAATCATGGTTATTTACACTGTCTGTCTGTTAAATGATGGAGCCAAGATTCAAAGCCAGGTTTTTGTGACTCAAGACTTTAAATTAGAATTTTAAAAACCACACCCCTACTAATTAGGATAAAGTATTACTTATAACTTTTAGACCTTCCCTTCGAAAGATCCTTTAAATCACAATTCTTATTTAAAGCTCCCTCCTACTTTCCCCTCCAACAAACACAACCAGTTCATTTTCTCCAGCTGACCTCTTTTCAACACACTCGATTGCACCAATATATCCTGTGCTCCCATTCGAACAAGGAATCATCCAGCTAAAGATTTTGCATTTCCACTAAAGAGTCTGTTGTATACTTCAAGGAATTCAGTAGAATGCAGCAGAATTTTAAATTGAGTTCTCAGTCTCTATCTCTAATGGCTTTTCATTCATAATTATAGTATTTGTAATGAGTGCATTGATGATGACAGAAATCCACCGTAACATATTCCATTGTCTGCATTAGCTTCAGACTCTTATTTAATGCCTTATTAATCAACCACAGTCATTCAATAGTGTATCATATTAAATTCCTGAACAACGCAAGCAAAGAATTTTTATCTTCTCTCCATGTAAACTGTCGAGAATTCTTTTAACAATATGAATCTGTTCAAATATCCATCCCCAGTTCGATTACATCTGCAGTTCTATTAGCAAAAGTCAGCTTAGGTTAGTTCACTGTCAGTAGCTAGAAAGTTGCAAGAATAGATGAGCTTAATTGCTTTATTGTTACTATTACTGTAACTGTTTGGAATTCTAGTACATAACACTTCTGAGATATTAAATCTCCATTTAGGTCACCAAGAAGCATTACTTAAGTTTGACTTCTTACCCAGAAGTCACCCTAATTATTAATACTGCAGATAAGCACATTTAAGACACTTCATAAGTCAGTAATAAATAATGTGTATTATATTTATTTTACCACCTATTCCATTTTCACCATCCTTAGGGGTTTAAGCAGTTAGTTAATAAACGAATACAATATTCCATTGTGCACACACACCCAGTAATTATTAGTAAAGAACAGCAGTATTATGCCTTTAGCTAGACTAAAGGGGGAAAAACTAAAATGAATTTATAATTTTGCTAGCTTACTTGTTTATCTAGAACAGTGATTCCCAACTTTGCTGCACATCAAAATTACCTGAAGAGTTTTTCAAATATGTTGACACTGGTATTCCACCCAGAATCTGATGTAACTGGCCTAGGGAGCAAATTGGGTATCAGATTTTTAAAACATTTCCCAGATGACTGTAACACAAACCCAAAGTTTAGAAAAGCCAAGGCTTGTAACTGTGTGTATTTCTGCTTGTCTGTGTGAGTACGCATGTTAGAAGCTGTTACGACAAGAAGGGTAACAAGTAGGAGTCCATGGGACATAAAATTTGGGTGGAGATCTCAACATTCCTAGTAGCAGAACGATTTTTTAAACTCTGCAAACAGAAATCAGTAATCAATAGATAAATGCATTATTATATTGAACACTCACATTCCTACTAGATGCCAACCCGTTTCTAACCCTCAGGGAATCTCAAGTAGCAATGGAAATTTTCTGATTCAGATCGAATAAAAAAGCTTATGATTTTTTCCTATTTTATTTTTTCCTGCAGCCTAAAGGCCTAATTTAAATAATTATTTTCTTCCATAGATGCTGGCTAAAACACTTAGGTCTTTGGAGTACTTTGAGTACACATGGAATTATTCCACTTCTATATTCTTGGAGTGAGTAACTACATGTGAACTACATGGCACACGTACTTTTCTAGATTTTTTTCTGTTAACCCCTGTTTAGGGAGTTCTTATGAAAATTCCTGAGTCTAATTGACAGAATTCACTGTTTCATTCCTGCTTGGCACTCTACAGATCTGTGCACCTGCCAGTGACAACCTGAATTCTTCAGTGGCATTGCCTTTCTTATGTGGCTAATGGTCAGCATTCACCATATAACTAAATTAGCTCTTAAAATCTGTAATGCAACTTCCTCCTTCTTTCAAGGTTAGAAAATAACAGCAGAAAAATTCATAGCTGTCTGGATACACTGCCATAGCCACAGATCCTGATCCTGCCCTTTTTTCCAATTAGCAAAATGTTTCCTTGGGAACTAAATTACTATTCCCCATTCATCCATCTGCCTCCTTCCTCCTTGCATGCAGTGAAGGTATAAAATGTATTTTGCAAACAGTTATAGAGATATCATAAAGAAGTTGCCCAGTTTTTCCAAACCAGGCATTTAAAAGGGCTACTGATTTTCCTTCTTTTGTAAAAACTTAAACATACCTTAACAGAACAACTTCCAAAAACTGTTCATCATTTCCACATACTATTTGACAGATTTTACATATGGCTTTTAAATGTTTATGAGCCCAATTAGTCTAGCTCCCTTAATTATGAAAGACCCTCAGAATGATAGAAAACCTTCCTCTTCCTCTTAAACTGAGAGCAGTCAAGTTTTTACACCCTCTGCACATGCCCACAGAAGTCTCTTTTCATCAAGGATTGCTTCATCAAACATTTGTTTTCTTTATTTTGTCCTACAAAAACTTTCACTGTTTTCTTTCTTGTACCGTTAAGAGTCAAAGCTTCCCTATGTTGTTGTGCTATTAGTTTTATATGTTAACATAATGGAGAAATAGAGTCTCTCTTAAAAATTTCATAGAAGTATAGCACAATGTAGAAAATTGAGAAAATTTATGAGGGGAAAAAAATCACTTATAACCCTACCACTATTTAAATCATTCTTAGTATTTTGATGTATCCCTTCCAGTATTTTTTCTGTACATTACTGCAAATAATCACATTGTGGATTCATTTCTATGTCCTGAGTTTTCCAGTTACTACAATCCATGCATTTTCCATGGTATTACTATATAATGTTTCTATCCATTCTCCTGATTAACTTCTGCTCATTCTGCAAATCTCATTTCAAGCTTATATCTTTAACGATACCTATCTTGACATCTCAGTCTATGTAAGGTTGCCTTGTTATTTGCTTTCATAGAACCATGTTCCTTTCCTACATAGCACTAACTATAGTGTAATTCTTTTTTTTTTTTTTTTTTTAATTTTTTGGCTGTGCCACACTCAGCATACATAATGTGGGACTTTAATTGCCAATCAGGGCTCAAACCCATGTCCCCTGCAGTGGGAACTCAGTCTTAACCACTGGACCACCAGGGAAGTCCCCACAGTATAATTATGTCATCTGTTTCCCACAAGACTATAAGCTCCAAGAGAACCAAAACCATGTCTGTCTGCTTTTGTCCATCTGTAGGTATAAAACCTACAAAAATTCCTGAAATGTAGCAGACACCCACATCCAACAAATATTTATTGACATGGCACTGTGTGCCAACAAATATAGTATGTTGAATAAGTAATCCTCATTTTCAATGGTCATTTGACAATTGTCTGATATATACTATCACACATTATTTAACACACATTATTCCTATTGATGGACATTTAGATTTTTCCAAAGTGTCACCACTATTAATAATGCCTCACTGAGTATCTTTGTGTGCATAACATTTTCAATATCTACAATTATTTCCCTAAAACTGTTTCCCAGGATACTCTTGTGGCACTTAACACCTATTTCCAAAATGTTTTCCAATTTGTGTTGCCACAAGCAATAAATCAGTGTAGCAGTTCCCTTTTTTAATGTTTTTGTTATATTATTAAGAGATACAAGACACTTCATTGTTTTAATTTACACTTGTAGTTTTAGGTTGAATGTTTCTCTTACGTTTATTATTTGCATTTCTTTACTCAATTGTAACAGTCCTTTTTCTAACAATATTATGATGATGGTATCACAAGGATGGACAACACTAGTGCAATAACATACTGATATATTATTTAAAAATTAATTTGAAAATATGAATATACCTTTAGTTACTTGAATCAATAAATGAATCTGCATTTTACATGACAATTTTATTTTTTGTTGTGTGTTCAGTCACTAAGTCATATCTGACTCTTTGTGATCCCAAGGACAGGCTTCCCTGTCCTTCACTATTTCACAGAGTTAGCTCAAATTCATGTCCATTGAGTCAGTGATTAGCTGTAAGGTATAGAAAACCCAAAATAATTGCATCATAGTAGAAGTTGACTTCTCTCCCAGGTAAGTGGCCTAGAGCTGTACAGCACTCCACAGACCCTGGCTCGTTCCATATAGATCTACTCGTCGTGTCCTCTACCTGACAGCCCAAGAGAGCAGCATCTTTGTTCCAGAGGGCGACAGACGAAGGGATGAAGAAGAGGCAAATGGCGTATGCCACTTAAGAATGTCTCTTCAGAACGTTTTCCAGAAGTTGCCACGAGGTATTTCCATTTACAACCCATAGGCTAGAACTTAAGTCACAGAAATATAGACTCTATTTGGGGTAGTCAAATGCTCAGTTAAAACTGTATTTCTACTAGTGGTTGCCAATGGGGAAGAGGAGGCGGGGAGAGGGTTGGATTGAGAGTTTGGGATTAGCAAATGCAAACTGGTATATATAGAATGGATGAACAACAAAGTCCTACTGTGCAGCACAGAGAACTATATTCAATATTCTTGATAAACCATATGGAAAAGAATATGAAAAAATTACATATATGTAAAACTGAGTCATTTTGTTGTACAGCAATAACTAATATTGTAATTCAACTATATTTCAATACAAATAATTTTTTAAATTCCATCTCTGTTGACAAAGATAAACACTGAAGAACTACAACTAGCTTTTGTCACAGTCACAGTAATGTAATACAGTTCAAATAACAGATAATTTACAGATGTTCATTTTTATATATTACAAATCTCATCAATTCTAACTAGAGCTTCTGGCAGATACAATCATGACCAGTTGACCAAAAAACAGGTAAGATTTCATCACAAGTTTATTCTCCTGGTTTTAAAGGGCCCTGCAGCAGCTAGACTTCTTTGAGTCCTCTTAACATGTGCATAAAATAGTCACAGAATCAGGCTGCAAACAATGGATCAAATATGTCATCTCACAAATCCAGCCACTGTCTATTTCAACTTTTTTCTTTTCCCTTATGATATATTAATATATTTTCTGTTGAGAAAATTAGAAAACTCCAGAATTGACTTATTCTCATTTATTGAACATCTACTATATATCAAGCTAATAGGTAATTAGCAAAAAGAAAAAAAGATGCGAAAAAAATGACAAATAGAATAATGAGATTTAAATTAAATTGCTTATAGCAACACAGATTTGAAAATCATACAAATGGGAAAGATAAGAGTTAAAACAAAAGTCACTCTTGAAATTGTAAAAAGAAAATTAATAAACAAACAAAAATACTATAAATAAAACACTACCAGCTCGTATGTGTTTTTATCTCATGCTACCTCCTGATAGCACAGAGGGTCTGTCTTTTTCTTAATAATATTCAGCAAACTAGCATTCAGTTAGGACTGCTAACGGACCGATGCAAATGACCTCTCAAAAATGGGTCTTGCACTACAACCACTTCTCAAATGCTACCCTTACTCTAAGGTGGCTCTGTTGGTGTGACTAAGCCAAAAAAGCAACATATTTTCACTGCCATAGATGCATATTAGTATATGCTTTTTGGTTAAGCTTGTTCTTATTTGGTTTCACCTTGCAATCCTATTGCAAATTATAATGTAAAATTTTAGACATTTGATGTTGTACATATCCTACCTTTTGAGAGGAAAACAAAACATTGCCTAGCTACAGGAAAGAAATATCTTGATAAGGTAAGATATCTGAGCTGTTTTTCTTCCTGTATAATTACTGTAAATCAGTGAACGGGGAAAAATGAATGGTAATTATAGTTCTGAAGAACAAATGGGGGTAACTGTAGGATTCTGTTTTAGTGAACTGTGATGTCCCTAAAAGCCCCCAGATGGCATTATAGCCTTGTTTTTCCTAAGTCATTCGTTTTCATATGGCACAGATCAGAAACAAACAAGAAATTCCCTTTACTCACTCCTATGATAAACATGGATATGAAAAATACAATTTTCTTAATCTGTTCACTTCTTCACTTTGAGTAGGTTCTCTTAATTCTGAAGTAGTTATGAATTTGATTTATGTTTTGATTAAGAGAAAGCATTTTTCAAATAAAATAGTTCAAAAACCAAAACTTCCAGAAAGAACAAAATGTAAATTTTCAGAGATACCATTTTATCTCTAAAATCCAATAATATGTTTAAATAAATATATATGCACAGAATAAATCCGATCTCAAATGAATAATTTCAGTGAGAAAGAGAACTTTATCAGCACTGTCACTAATTCTATGTGACTACTGAAAAATTGTTAATTCTCTTAGACTCAGTTTCTCTTCAAAGCAAGATCACTCACTTTTCTTAAACTGCAAACACCTTTGAGATCTCTAGTAAAATGCTAGGAGTAGTGTGAATAGCATGTTTTCAGCTAATACTAAATAATGGAATTTGTGTATTCAATAAATGCAGCATTGGGCATGTGACCAATGTAATTCAAGAGTAAATTACTGCATGAATACTAAACTGAAAATAATTTTTATTAAAATGTGCTTCCCAGTATTTACATTCAGAAAGATAAACTTGTTAAAGTTGCATTTCTATGCACCTGAATACATAAGCTTTTAACACTACAACCTTCTGGAAGTTATTCTGAAAGTAGGTAATACAAAATTTATCAAACTATACTTGACCACAAACATCATCATCAATTCTACAGTATCACTTTCTAAGGACATTAATTTTTATACATATTTACTAAATAATCAACGTAATAATTAAGTTGAAGGTTTAGGTTGCAATTTAATTTCAATGTTCTTTCCAAATTTAATCTACCCACTGTTGTATCAAACTATCCCTAACTTCAAACATCATGTCACTTATCTGTGGAATCCAAAAAAACAAACACAAATGAATTTACTTACAAAACAGAAACAGTCTCACAGACATAGAAAACAAACTTATGGTTACCAAAGCAGAAAGGAATGGGAGGGATAAATTAGGAATTGGGGATTATCAGGTACATCCTATTATATATAAAATAAGCGACAAAGACCTGCTAGGAACACCAGGAACCATATTGAATACATTGAAATAACCTATACAGGAAAAAATGTGGAAAAGGATATTTATTTACTTATACAAATATATACACACACATACATATATATGGGACTTTCTCTGGTGGCTCAGACAGTAAAGAATCTGCCTGCAATGCAGAAGACTCGAGTTCAATCCCTGGGTTGGGAAGATCCCCTGGAGAAAGGAATGACTACTTACTCCAGTATTCTTGCCTGGGAGAATTCCACAGACAGAGGAGCCTGGAAAGCTAAAGTCCATGGGATTGCAAAGAGTTGGACATGACTGAGCAACTAACACACACATACATATTTATATATATATATCACTTTGTTGTATACCTAAAACACTGCAAACAAACTATATTTCAATAAAAAAGAAAAAATTACCTCTAACTTAATGTATTATGAAATTCAAACAGATCAGATCAGATCAGATCAGTCGCTCAGTCGTGTCCGACTCTTTGCGACCCCATGAACTGCAGCACGCCAGGCCTCCCTGTCCATCACCAGCTCCCAGAGGTCACTCAGACTCACATCCATCAAGTCAGTGATGCCATCCAGCCATCTCATCCTCTGTCGTCCCCTTCTCCTCCTGCCCTCAATCCCTCCCAGCATCCGAGTCTTCTCCAATGAGTCAACTCTTCGCATGAGGTGGCCAAAATACTGGAGTTTCAGCTTGAGCATCATTCCTTCCAAAGAAATCCCAGAGTTGATCTCCTTCAGAATGGACTGGTTGGATCTTCTTGCAGTCCAAGGGACTCTCAAGAGTCTTCTCCAACACCACAGTTCAAAAGCATCAATTCTTCGGCGCTCAGACTTCTTCACAGTCCAGCTCTCACATCCATACATGACCACAGGAAAGACCATAGCCTTGACTAGGCGAACCTTTGTTGGCAAAGTAATGTCTCTGCTTTTGAATATGCTATCTACGTTGGTCATCACTTTCCTTCCAAGGAGTAAGCGTCTTTTAATTTCATGGCGACAGTCACCATCTGCAGTGATTTTGGAGCCCAGAAAAATAAATTCTGACACTGTTTCCACTGTTTCTCCATCTATTTCCCATGTAGTGATGGGACCAGATGCCATGATCTTCATTTTCTGAATGTTGAGCCTTAAGCCAACCTTTTCACTCTCCACTTTCACTTTCATCAAGAGGCTTTTTAGCCCCTCTTCACTTTCTGCCATAAGAGTGGTGTCATCTGCATATCTGAGGTTATTGATATTTCTCCCAGCAATCTTGATTCCAACTTCTGTTTCTTCCAGTCCAGCATTTCTCATGATGTACTCTGCATATAAGTTAAATAAACATGGTGACAATATACAGCCTTGACGTACTCCTTTTCCTATTTGGAACCAGTCTGTTGTTCCATGACCAGTTCAAACAAAATTTTATTTATTGAGAAGTAACTATTTAAGATTCAACTTGAAAATAGATTCCTGTGAAAACATAACAGATTTTCAAATTTTTTCTAAAGCAATATTGATAGAAACAGTCTAGTCTGCATCTAGATTAGGTAATTTAAAAGATTTTTTGATCTTTAATTTTCATCTTTATGTGAATTTGCATTTTTATGTTAAATGTAAAGTCCATGCCAAAGTTTTTCCAATTCTAGGCATGCACTTAAATTTTTTTCACAGGTATACTTAAAAATTTCATGGTAACAAAAAGCATGAAATCTTTTCTGCCATCTAACACACACAGATACACAAAAGAAAGCTATTATATTCAAAATTCCAAAAGTTTAAGACTCTGATTATTCCCAGCCAATATTAAAGAACATCATTCTTTCAGTGTAATATACTTCAATATGCATTACCAGTACATTAAAATTTTGTTTTTTTAGTAAGCTAAAGAAAAACAACTTTAAAAATTTAGGTCTCTAAATTGCTTTCCTTCAAATCAAGTACAGTGTTGCTTTCAGAGGCCTCATGCATAGCCTCCCTGGGAAAAACTGCATAATTGGAAAACTAACAGATAAGAAAACAGGGATAATTATCTATCTTTCCCTTTTGGTGTAAGACCACTCTCTGACTGGGTTCCAGGCCCTTTTGATTAAATAAATTTAGATTTGTTAAATTAGAAACCACAGTTATAACTTGAAAAATATTTATTTTAAGAATAAATGTGTTTAAATACTATCTTTGTGATCTCATTAGATGCATTATTCTAGAGTCCAAATGATTCTATGATGGAATTGACAATGGCACTTTTGTCTAAAGATCTTTAACTGCTCTTCCAGCATTAACCTCTTAATTTTCACACTTTCTCTGTGAGACAGTTAGATATAAGTATGGTTACCTTAATTTTCTACATGAAAAAGTCAAATCTCCAGAAATGAATTTCCTAAAAATTATACATGCAATGCAAACAGATGAAACTGAGCTCAAAACCCAGAAACTCAACTGAATAAGCAGGAAGTGTTTTAAACACTAGTACACACAGAATGATTTTACAAGATGGCAGAGTAGAAGGACCTACACACATCTTCTCCTGAAAGAACTCCAAACTGCAACTGGTTGCTGAACAATCATTGGCAGGAGAATGTTCGATCCCACCAAAAAAAGATACCCCACGTCCAAGGGCAGAGCAGAAGCCCCAACAAGATGGTAGGAGGGGGCGAAATCACATTTAGAATCAAACCCCATACCTGCTAGAAACGCTTGGAGGGCTCAAACAAAACCTTGTGCACACCAGGAACCAGGGACCCCACCAGAGACTAAGCCAGACCTGCCTCTGAGTGTTCAGGCGTCTTCTGCAGAAGCATGGGCCAGTAGTGGCCTGCTGCGGGGACGAGGCTCTGGAAGCAGCAGACTTGGGAGGCATGGCATGATACATAAGTCCTCTTGGAGGAGGTGGCCATTAGCCCCACCATAGAGCCGCTAAGCAGACAAACCCACAAACTGGAGAACAGTTATACCAAACAAGTTTTCACACTGTCACAAAAGTTCTAGGGCACACAACAGATTTTCCAACCTGGAAATCCACCAAAGGGACTGAGAACCCCCCAGGGAACTTGACACTGAAGGCCAATGGGATATGATTACAGAATTTCCGTAGGACAGGGGAAACAGACACTTGGAGGGCAAAAACAAAACCTTGTGCACACCAGGACCCAGAAGAAAGGCACAGTGACCCCACAAGAGACTGAGCCAGACCTGTCTAAGAGTGTCCAGGAGTCCCTGGCAGAGGTGTGGGTCGGCAGTGGCCTGCTACAGGCTTGGGGCACTGAATCTCCTGGGAGCCGCAGCATGCTGGCATAAGGCCTTTTGAAGGCGGTCCCTATTACAGCTATTATCCCACTATAGTTTGGCCTCAGGATAAAATACAGGGAGGGAACACAGGCCATCCATCAGCAGAAAATTCACTTCAGTTCAGTTGTTCAGATGTGTCAGACTCTTTACAACCCCATGGACTGTAGTACTCCAGGGTTCCCTGTCCATCACCAACACCCAGAGCTTATACAAACTTAAGTCTATTGAGTCAGTAATACCATCCTACCGTCTCATCCTCTGTCGCAGCTTCTCCTCTTGCCCTCAATCTTTCCCAGCATCAAGTTCTTATCCAGTGAGTCAGTTCTTTTCACCCGGTGGCCAAAGTACTGGAGCTTCAGCATCAGTCCTTCCAATAACTATTCTGGACTGATTTCCTTTAGGATAGACTGGTTGGATCTCCTTGTGATCCAAGTGACTCTCAAGAGTTCTCCAACACCATCATTCAAAGTACCAATTCTTTGGCACTCAGCTTTCTTTATGGTCCATCTCTCACATCCATATCTTACTACTGGAAAAACCACAGCTTTGACTAGATGGACATTTGTCAGTCAAGTAATGTCTCTACTTTTTGATAGGCTGTCTGGGTTTGTCATAGTTTTTCTTCCAAGGAACAAGTATCTTTTAATTTCATGGTTGCAGTCATGATCTGCATGGAGCCCAAGAAAATAAAATCTGTCATTGTTTCCACATCAATTTGCCTGAAGTGATGGGACCAGATGCCATGATCTCAGTTTTTTGAATGTTGAGTTTTTAAGCCAGCTTTTTCACTCTCCTCTTTCAATTCCATCAAGAGGCTCTTTAGCTCCTCTTTGCTTTCTGCCATAAGGGTGATGTCATCTGCATATCTAAGGTTATGGAAATTTCTCCCGGAATTCTTGATTCCAGCTTGTGCTTCCTCCAGCCCAGCGTTTCTCATGATGTACTCTGCATATAAGTTAAATAAGCGAGATGACAATATACAGCCTTGACATACTCCTTTCCCAATTTAGAACCAGTGCGTTGTTCCATGTCTATTTCTAACTGTTGCTTCTTGACCTGCATACAGAGGTCCATAGGTCCACTGGAGAAGGGAATGGCAAACTACTTCAGTATTCTTGCTGTGAGAACCCTATAAACAACATGAAAAAAACAAAAAGATATGACACTGAAAGATGAACTCCCTTGGTCTGTAGGTGCCTAATATGCTACTGGAGAACAGCAAAGAAACCGCTCCAGAAGGAATGAAGAGGCTGAGCCAAAGTGGAAACAACACTCAGGTGTGGATGTGTCTGGCAGTGAAAGTAAAAGTCTGATGCTATAAAGAACAATATTGCATAGGAACCTGGAATGTTAGGTCCATGAATCAAGGTAAATTGAAAGTGGTCAAACAGGAGATGGCAAGAGTGAACATCAACATTTTAGGAATCAGTGAACTAAAATGGACCAGAATGGGTAAATTTAATTCAAATGACCATTAAATCTACTACTGTGGACAAGAATCTCTTAGAAGAAATGGTGTAGCCCTGATAGTCAACAAAAGAGTCCAGAAATCCAGTACTTGGATGCAATCTCAAAAACAACAGAATGATCTCTGTTCATTTCCAAGGCAAACCATTCAATATCACAGTAATCCAAGTCTACGCCCCAACCACTAAAGCC
Source organism: Tragelaphus eurycerus (assembly GCA_935064755.1). NCBI lineage: Eukaryota > Metazoa > Chordata > Mammalia > Artiodactyla > Bovidae > Tragelaphus > Tragelaphus eurycerus. Next base: position 7,688,483 of record CAKXYN010000054.1, on the reverse strand, counting down.
AAAGAATCTTAAGTTGAACTGTTCTATGAAGACTTTATTTTTCCGGGCTCCAAAATCACTGCAGATGGTGACTGCAGCCATGAAATTAAAAGACGCTTACTCCTTGGAAGGAAAGTTATGACCAACCTAGATAGCATATTCAAAAGCAGAGACATTACTGTGCCAACAAAGGTTCGCCTAGTCAAGGCTATGGTCTTTCCTGTGGTCACGTATGGATGTGAGAGCTGGACTGTGAAGAAGGCTGAGCGCGGAAGAATTGATGCCTTTGAACTGTGGTGTTGGAGAAGACTCTTGAGAGTGCCTTGGACTGCAAGGAGATCCAACCAGTCCATTCTGAAGATCAGCCCTGGGATTTCTTTGGAAGGAATGATGCTAATGCTGAAACTCCAGTATTTTGGCCACCTCATGCGAAGAGTTGACTCATTGGAGAAGACTCTGATGCTGGGAGGGATTGCGGGCAGGAGGAGAAGGGGACGACAGAGGATGAGATGGCTGGATGGCATCACTGACTCGATGGATGTGAGTCTGAGCGACCTCTGGGAGTTGGTGATGGACAGGGAGGCCTGGCGTGCTGCAGTTCATGGGGTCGCAAAGAGTCGGACACGACTGAGCGACTGATCTGATCTGATGAAGACCTAAAAGACCTTCTAAACCAACACTTAAAAAAGATGTCCTTTTCATCATAGGGGTCTGGAATGCAAAAGTAAGAAGTCAAGAGACACCCGGAGTAAGAGGCAAGTTTGCTTTTGGAGTACAAAATGAAGCAGGGCAAAGACTGACAGAGTTTTGCTAAGAGAATGCACTTGAAACAACACCCTCTTCCAACAACACAAGAGATGACTCTACACATGGATATCACCAGATGGACAACACCAAAATCAGACTGATTATATTCTTTGCAGCCAAAGATGGAGAAGCTCTATACAGTCAGCAAAAACAAGATGAGCAGCTGAGGAGCTGACTGTGGCTCAGATCATGAACTCCTTATTGCAAAATTCAAACAAACTGAAGAAAGTAGAGAAAGTCACTGGGCTATTCAGGTATGACTTAAATCAAATCCCTTACAATTACACAATGGAAGTGACAAACAGATTCAAGGGATTAGATCTGATAGATAGGGTGTCTGAAGAACTATGGACTGGGGTTTGTAACACTGTACAGGAGGCAGTGATCAAGACCATCCAAAAGAAAAAGAAATGCAAAAAGGCAAAATAGTTATTTGAGGAGGCCTTACAAATAGCTGATTAAAGAAGAGACGCGAAAGGATAAGGGAGAAAAGGAAAGATATACCCATCTGAATGCAGCCTTCCAAAGACTAGCAGGGAGAGATAAGAAATCCTTCCTCAGTGATCAGTGCAAACAAATAGAGGAAAACAATAGAATCAGAAATACTAGAGATCTCTTCAAGAAAATTAGAGATACCAAGATAAACAAGGTCCGATGCTGTCAAGAGCAATATTGCATAGGAACCTGGAATGTCAGGTCCATGAATCAAGGCAAATTGGAAGTGGTCAAACAGGAGATGGCAAGAGTGAACGTCAACATTCTAGGAATCAGCAAACTAAAATGGACTGGAATGGGTGAATTTAACTCAGATGACCATTGTATCTACTACTGCTAGCAGGAATCCCTTAGAAGAAATGGAGTAGCCATCACGGTCAACAGAAGAGTCCGAAATGCAGTACTTGGACGCAATCTCAAAAACGACAGGATGACCTCTGTTCGTTGTTCCAAGGCAAACCATTCAATATCACAGTAATCCAAGTCTATGCCCCAACTAGGAACGCTGAAGAAGCTGAAGTCGAACGGTTCTATGAAGACCTACAAGATCTTTTAGAACTAACACCCAAAAAAGATGTCCTTTTCATTATAGGGGACTGGAATGCAAAAGTAGGAAGTCAAGAAACACCTGGAGTAACAGGCAAATCTGGCCTTGGAATATGGAATGAAGCAGAGCAAATAGAGTTTTTCCAAGAAAATGCACTGGTCATAGCAAACACCCTCTTCCAACAACACAAGAGAAGACTCTCCACATGGACATCATCAGATGGTCAACACTAAAATCAGATTGATTATATTCTTTGCAGCCAAAGATGGAGAAGCTCTATACAGTCAGAAAAAACAAGACCAGGAGCTAACTGTGGCTCAGATCATGAACTCCTTATTGCCAAATTCAGACCGAAATTGAAGAAAGTAGGGAAAACCACTAGACCATTCAGGTATGACCTAAATCAAATTCCTTATCATTATACAGTGGAAGTGAGAAATAGATTTAAGGGACTAGATCTGATAGAGTGCCTGATGAACTATGGACTGAAGTTTGTGACAGTGTACAGGAGACAGGGATCAAGACCATCCCCATGGGAAAGAAACACAAAAAAACAAAATGGCTGCCTGAGGAGGCCTTACAAATAGCTGTGAAAAGAAGAGAAGCGAAAAGCAAAGGAGAAAAGGAAAGATATAAGCATCTGAATTCTGATTAGCAAGAAGAGATAAGAAAGCCTTCCTCAGAGATCAATGCAAAGAAATAGAAGAAAACAACAGAATGGGAAAGACTAGAGATCTCTTTAAGAAAATTAGAGATACCAAGGGAATATTTCATGCAAAGATGGGCTCAATAAAGGACAGAAATGGTATGGACCTAACAGAAGCAGAAGATTTTAAGAAGAGGTGGCAGGAATACACAGAAGAACTATACAAAAAAGATCTTCATGACCCAGATAATCACGATGGTGTGATCACTCACCTAGAGCCAGACATCCTGGAATGTGAAGTCAAGTGGGCCTTAGAAAGCATCACTACGAACAAAGCTAGTGGAGGTGATGGAATTCCAGTTGAGCTATTCCAAGTCCTGAAAGATGATGCTGTGAAAGTGCTGCACTCAATATGCCAGCAAATTTGGAAAACTCAGCAGTGGCCACAGGACTGGAAGAGGTCAGTTTTCATCCCAATCCCAAAGAAAGGCAATGCCAAAGAATTCTCAAACTACCGCACAATTGGACTCATCTCACACGCTAGTAAAGTAATGCTCAAAATTCTCCAAGCCAGGCTTCAGCAATATGTGAACCGTGAACTTCCTGATGTTCAAGCTGGTTTTAGAAAAGGCAGAGGAACCAGAGACCAAATTGCCAGCATCCGCTGGATCATGGAAAAGGCAAAAGAGTTCCAGAAAAACATCCATTTCTGCTTTATTGACTATGTCAAAGCCTTTGACTATATGGATCACAATAAACTGTGGAAAATTCTGAAAGAGATGGGAATACCAGACCACCTGACCTGCCTCTTGAGAAACCTGTATGCACATCAGGAAGCAACAGTTAGAACTGGACATGGAACACCAGACTGGTTCCAATAGGAAAAGGAGTACGTCAAGGCTGTATATTGTGACCCTGCTTATTTAACTTATATGCAGAGTACATCATGAGAAACGCTGGACTGGAAGAAGCACAAGCTGGAATCAAGTTTGCTGGGAGAAATATCAATAACCTCAGATACTCAGATGACACCACCCTTATGGCAGAAAGTGAAGAGGGGCTAAAAGCCTCTTGATGAAAGTGAAAGTGGAGAGTGAAAAGTTGGCTTAAAGCTCAACATTCAGAAAATGAAGATCATGGCATCTGGTCCCATCACTTCATGGGAAATAGATGGGGAAACAGTGGAAACAGTGTCAGACTTTATTTTTTTGGGCTCCAAAGTCACTGCAGATGGTGACTGCAGCCACGAAATTAAGAGATGCTTACTCCTTAGAAGGAAAGTTATGACCAACGTAGATAGCATATTCAAAAGCAGAGACATTACTTTGCCAACAAAGGTCCGTCTAGTCAAGGCTATGGTTTTTCCAGTGGTCATGTATGGATGTGAGAGTTGGACTGTGAAGAAAGCTGAGCACCGAAGAATTGATGCTTTTGAACTGTGGTGTTGGAGAAGACTCTTGAGAGTCCCTTGGACTGCAAGGAGATCCAACCAGTCCATTCTAAAGGAGATCAGCCCTGGGATTTCTTTGGAAGGAATGATGCTAAAGCTGACTCCAGTACTTTGGCCACCTCATGCGAAGAGTTGACTCATTGGAAAAGACTCTGATGCTGGGAGGGATTGGGGGCAGGAGGAAAAGGGGACAACAGAGGATGAGATGGCTGGATGGCATCACTGACTCGATGGACGTGAGTCTGAGTGAACTCCAGGAGTTGGTGATGGACAGGGAGGCCTGGCGTGCTGCGATTCATGGGGTCACAAAGAGTCAGACACGACTGAGCGACTGAACTGAACTGAAGGGAACACTTCCTGCAAAAATAGGCTCAATAAAGCACAGAAATGGTACGGATCTAAGAGAAGCAGAAGATATTAAGAAGAGGTGGCAGAAGTACACCTTGCCACCTTGCCAGTACAAGAAGTACTATACAAAAAGACCTTATTGACCTAGATAACCATGATATGTGATCACTCACCTGGAGCCAAACATTCTGGAGTCCAAAGTCAAGTAGGCCTTACAAAGCACCTCTATAAACAAAGCTAGTGGAGGTAATGGAATTCCAGCTGAGCTATATCAAATCCTAAAAGATGATGTTGTGAAAGCACTGCACTCAATATGCCAGCAAATTTGGAAAACTCAGCAGTGGCCACAGGACTGCAAAAGGTCAGTTTTCGTTCTAATCCCAAAGAAATGTAATGCCAAAGAATATTCAAATTAATGCACAATTGCACTCATTTCACATGCTAGCAAAATAATGCTCAAAATTCTCCAAGCTAGGCTTCAAGTACATGACTGAGAACTTCTAGATGTTCAAGCTGGATTTAGAAAAGACAGAGGAACCAGAGATCAAATTGCCAACACCCGCAGGAACATAGAGAGAGCAAGAAATTCCAGAAAAACATCTACTACTACTTCACTGACTACACTAAAGCCTTTGACAGTGTGGATCACAACAAACTATGGAAAATTCTTAAAGAGATGGCAATACCAGAGCACCTGACCTGCCTCCTGCAAAGCCTGTGTGCAGGTTAAGAAGCAACAGTTAAAAATGGACATGGAACAACGGACTGGTTCCAAATTAGGAAAGGAGTACATCAAGGCTGTATATTGTTACCCTACTTATTTGACTTATATGCAGAGTACATCATCCAAAATGCTGGACTGGATGAGGCACAAGCTGGAATCAAGATTGCTGGGAGAAATATCAATAACCCCAGATATGCAGATGACATCACCTTTATGGCAGAAAGTAAAGAGGAACTAAAGAGCCTCTTGATGAAGGTGAAAGAAGAGAATAAAAAACCTGGCTTAAAACTCAACATACAAGAAACTAAGATCATGGCATCTGATCCCATCACTTCAGGCAAATAGATGAGGAAACAATGGAAACAATGACAAACTGTTTTTTGGGCTAAAAAAATCACTGCAGATGGTGACTGCAGCCATGAAATTAAAAGACGCTTGCTCCTTGAAAGAAAAGCTATGACCAACCTAGACAGCATATTAAAAAGCAAAGACATTACTTTGCCAACAAAGGTCCATATAGTCAAAGCCATGGCTTTTCCAGTAGTCATGTATGGTCCAGAGTTGGACCATAAAGAAGGCTGAGCACTGAGGAACTGATGCTTTGAACTGTGGTGTTGGAGAAGACTCTTGAGAGTCCCTTGGACTGCAAGGAAATCAAGACAGTCAGTCCTAAAGGAAATCACTCCTGAATATTCACTGGAAGGACTGATGCTGAAGCTGAAGCCTCAATACTTTGGCTACCTGATGTGAAGAGCTGACTCATTGGAAAAGACCCTGATGCTGGGAAAGACTGAAGGCAGGAGGAGAAGGGGACAAGAGAGGATGAGATGGTGTGCTCTAGGAGATGGTGAATGACAGGGAAGCCTGGTGTGCTGCAGTCCTGGGGTCGCAAAGAGTCGGACACGACTGAGTGACTGAACTGAACTGAGCAAAGGGTAATCATTTTGACTAGAAGGAAGCCACTAGAGATTTTGAAAGTGTAATTTCAGTTAAAGACTAAAAAGGAAGGTGTGATGTGTGGTGAGGAAACGAAGGTAACAGTTCAGAGCCCTCATGTGAGAAAGAATATAAACAACTGCAGTAGTCAGTTAAGAAAAGGAAAATTAGAAATGTACATAATGGTAAATAACTCATGCATTTGAAAAATAAAATGGAATAACATTCTCTATTTTTTAGAATCATCTAAATAACATTTCTCTCTTTAAACACAAATTTTACATTTATCAAGTACTTGAAAAACATATTATTCTGCTTTATAACTTTTATGAGGAGAAACAACTAATTTCACAGATGTAGTAAAGGCAAAGGTTTAAATTCTTTCTTCATTACTATTACTACTCCTACTTCAATTCAGTTTAGTCACTCAGTCGTGTCCGACTCTTTGCGACCCCATGAATCGCAGCACACCAGGCCTCCCTGTCCATCACCAACTCCTGGAGGTCACTCAAACTCACGTCCATCGAGTCAGTGATGCCATCCAGCCATCTCATCCTCTGTCGTCCCCTTCTCCTCCTGCCCCCAATCCCTCCCAGCATCAGAGTCTTTTCCAATGAGTCCTTCGCATGAGGTGGCCAAAGTACTGGGGTCAGCTTTAGCATCATTCCTTCCAAAGAAATCCCAGGGCTGATCTCCTTCAGAATGGACTGGCTGGATCTCCTTGCAGTCCAAGGCACTCTCAAGAGTCTTCTCCAACACCACAGTTCAAAAGCATCAATTCTTCGGTGCTCAGCTTTCTTCACAGTCCAACTCTCACATCCATACATGACCACTGGAAAAACCATAGCCTTGACTAGAGGGGAGTTCCTCTTTTAGTATCCTATCATTTTGCCTTTTCATACTGTTCATGGGGTTCTCAGGCAAAAATACTGAAGTGGTTTGCCTTTCCCTTCTCCAGTGGACCACATTCTGTCAGACCTCTCCACCATGACCTCTCCACCGTCCATCTTGGGTGGCCCCACGTGGCATGGCTTTGTTTCACTGAGTTAGACAAGGCTGTGGTCCGTGTGATCAGATGGGCTAGTTTTCTGTGATACTCCTACTTAGTAAGCCTGTATTGATTACCTACTGTATTCAGAAAGTTATACTAGTGCCATGCTTATTATAGTGCCTAGCATCATTCAGTGCTTAATAACTTTTTTTCAAACTGCACTAAATTAGGAATATTTAAATTTAGTTTCACTGTAAGCCCTTTAGGCTTCCCAGGTGGCTCTGTGGTAAAGAACTTGTCTGCCAATGCAAGAGACACAGGAGATGTGGGTTGGACCCCTGAATCAGGAAGTTCCTCTAGAGGAGAAAATGGCAACCCACTCCAGTATTCTTGCCTGTGAAATCCCATGGACAGAGGAGCCTGGCAGGCCACAGTCCATGTGGTCACAAAAGAGTCAGACACAACTTAGCAAGTAAACAACATAAGCCCTCGGCAGTACCAGGCTCTTGATTCAACAGTCTTCTAAATGGTAAAAAAAAAGATTTAAATATACCTGCATATATACCAAAAAAGAAAAAACAACTGATTATAAAGAATAAAGATCAAATTACAGTTCAATAAAAATTATGAACATTAAATATTGACTCCACTGGCTCAGTAAATGTCCAATCATTTGAAACCTAAGAAAATAAGAGGGAAAAAAAGACCTGAATCAACTAAGAATTTGAATTATACAGTCCTTTTGTTAAAGAGTAACAAGGCATCTAATTATCTGAGGAACTGACAACTTTTTCAAATTATTTGCTATTTCAAAAATTATATATCGTATGATTTTCATAAATGTGTTTCCCTACACTTCTTATAAATTATATTTCACAGTTCAAACCAGCAGGGTGCCTGTACTGATACTCAAGGACAAAACAGGTTATTTCTAAAGAGAATATGAACATTTTAAAATAAATAATTCATTTTTCCATATTACTATTCTAGGATTTTCATATAGTGCAATTGAGGCATTTTCTACCAAAGTACCACAAAAAGAATAAAACGTTTACCCAGGAATTGGGGTAGGAAGGGCATTAATAGCCCAAAAGGCTCTCCACAATCTCATGATGTATCTTAGAATTATGTTAGTTGAACATCCTATCTGACAATACATTCATGATTTTTAATATAAAACAGTGCTCTAAATCATTTAAGAATTACACTGTTGTTGTTCAGTCACTAAGTTGTGTCTGACTCTGCAACCCCATGGACCTCTGTCCTCCACTATCTCCCAGAGTTTGTTCAAGTTGAAATCCGTTGAGTCAGTGACACTATCTCATCCTTTGCTGCTCCCTTTTCCTTTGGACTTTAATCTTTCCCAGAATCAGGGTCTTTTCCAATGAGTCAGCTTTTCACATCAGGTAGCCAAAGTACTGGAGCTTCAGCTTTAGCAACAGTCCTTCCAGTGAATATTTAGGATTGATTTCCTTTAGGATTGACTGGTTTGCTCTTCTTTGCAGTTCAAGGGACATTTAAGGACATTACAATTCCTTAAAATATTTGAATAAAATCAACCCCCCAGGAAGATATACCACAAATCCAATGGCTTTCCAACTTACTGGCCTCTCAGCCTGTTTTATAACTATAGCTATAGTTTAGAAGGGGACAAGATGGTTGGATAGTATCACCGACTCAATGGACGTGAGTTTTGAGCAACGTCTGGTAGATGGTGGACAGGGAAGCCACGCATGCTACAGTCCATGTGGTCACAGTCGAACAAGACTTAGCGACTGAAAAACAATAGGAGTTTAGGTAATGAGGGGAGAACATAATGTTTTCTGATCAAATGAATTTTTCAAGAGACAACATGCTGCTGGGGATTACTGGTGAGGATAGGGTAAGGAGGTAACAAAGAGATGAGTGGAACAATGGAAATGCACTCCATTCGGGAGAGCCAAAACTTTCTAAATTTAATAGTAAAGAAGGATTTATATTCTTTTCATTATGCCCCATGAAGTTAAATTAAATGCCACTGAAGTATTTTAGTTAGTTTTCATTCATTCATCTATTCCTTCATTCAACAAATATGTACTGCGGCCCTTTACATGCCACACTGTGTCCCAGATACTCAAGAGACAAAAACAAAATAGAAAATCCCTACTTTGAGAATCTCAGTCTTGGGGGAAGTAAACAGAGTAAGAGCTATAAAAATAATCTACACATAGTGAGCACAGAAAGACCAACTCTACCTGGGGGAGCTGCACCAAAAAAGAAAGCATCAAATTTTTAACAACACAAGCTGAGGTGTTCTACTGACTTGGGGTTTAGGGAAGATCCAGATCTCTGGTCACTTAGCATTCTTCCTTCACTTGAAGAAGTTCCTTAAAACCACCAGAATTCTAAGGGCTCAATCTGAAACCTAGTATCTTGTATATATTCCCAATTCTAGTAAATAAAAAGTTCTTCCAACAAGCCCAGTAGAAATGTAGCACACTGAGAACCACAGATGAACTGAAAAGGACTTTTGGCCAATGTCTCATCTTAAAAACAAAAACACCCTGAGGCCCAGACTGGTAAAGCACTGGGTGAAATAGGGTGGGGCTCACTAGTAGTAGCTTGAAGCCAGTGCTCATTCCACTACAACAATTGCCAGCTCTATCTTTAGTACCCTCTGGTTCGTTTTCTAGACACTAGTCATTTTTAACCCAGGTTCGATCCCTGGGTGGGGAAGATCCCCTGGAGAAGGGAATGGCAACACTCTCCAGTATTCTTGGCTGGAGAATTCCAGGGATAGAGGAGCCTTGTGGGCTACAGTTCATGGAGTTGCAAAAAGTCAGACACAACTGAGCAACTAACACGGAGACAGAAAGAGTCATTTTTAAAGTCTTATATATAAAAATTTTATCATCACGAAAATACTTAAACTTTTTTTGAAAATATTTGTATTTTTAATATTAAGATGATACAGTGGTTTTTCAGGAATGTATTTTTTCTTTTTAAAAATTTTATTATAATTTTCAAACATATATTAGAAAAAATAGTACAATTACTCTCATAAAACCTACTGATCAAATACAATATCTTTTAACATTTTGGTACATGTGCTTTACCTCTTTTTTTCTTTTTATTTGTTACCACAAAATTCTAAAGTAAACTCCTGACATTATGTCTAAGTCATTTGAACCCCAAATACTTCTATGTCAATATCAGAAAAATAAGGACAATTTCTTACACAACTGTAATATGGTCATACCTACAGAATTAACAATGATTCCTTAATAACATCTAATAGCCAACCAATATTTAAATTTCCTTAATTACCTCAAAAAATGTGTTTTTTACAGTTATTCTGCCTAAAATATTTATTTCTACTTTACTACAAAACAGTATTCAACATTTGGATTTGACAATCCTATTTCTCTTGCTTTTCACAAACTTACATTCTGAACTTGTACTTCACTTACAAGGGTCTTATACATAGGTCATTAACTTCAGGTACCACCTTTCCAACCCTTATCCCAGTCTCAATATATTTTTAATACTTCAATAATTACTTCAGCTATCCTTCTGCTTTTTCAGCCCACTAACATAAACTATGACTCTAGTTACTCTACTGTTACTTTCTCTAGTCTATCAAAATTACAATAAAACTCCATTAAAAAGGTCCTTTTAATATCATAGGTAAAATTCCATTACAGATATATATATCGATGGCACAGTGTGAGTCATATAACTGTAATTATAATTCAATAAACCTAGATTTTCCCTACCTGTCAAGGAAAAAAATAAAGACTGAGTTGCTTACATCTGTATACCTGATATGATTCCCTTCTTGGTCATATTTTCAAATGCATATATAACATTTTCTAAAATTGAGCATGTGTGCAGCAAAACAAATCTCAACAAATTCCAAAGAACTGAAATCATACAGAGTATGACTGAAATCATACAGAGATGTTCTCTGACCACACTGCAGATAAGTAAATGTCAATATTTTAAAAGATAACTTGAAAATTCCCAAGTACCTGGGTGATAGAACAAATCTATCTCTGGAAAAAGAGGCAAGGGAACCCTAAATCAGAGACCTAAAGTGAAAGGATCAAAATGCCCCATTGCTCACCACTTCATTTCTGGAAGCAGCTCCAACTCTGGACCCAAGTAAGTCCCAGTAATTTCAGACAGACTGGCCCAATGGTGTCCCAAGAGGAAGATTCTGGACTTCTGCCTAGTATTGCTAAGGAATATATAAGAGGAGTCAAGTAATTAAAGAAATAGAAAAGATATAACCACATTTGTATTTCTGGCTGGAGAAGTGGGTCTTTCAGGTTAGATCTAGTTCATTAAGCAATCCAAGATTTAAAAATATGCTACTCAGGTAGAGGATGTAAATTCAGATTCTTATTTAGAACTTACTAGTCATATGGTTCCTATTTCAAATACATTATACATTAAACACATAAGGTAAGGAGGTGGAGAATTGTCTAAGGAGGAGGCCTTACAAATAGCTGAGAAAAGAAGAGGCAAAGAAGAAAACGAAAGATATAACCATCTGAATGCAGACTTCCAAAGAATAGCAAGGAGAGACAAGAAAGCCTTCCTCAGTGAACAATACAAAGAAATAGAGGAAAACAATAGAATGGGAAAGATTAAAGATCTCTTCAAGAAAACTAGAGATACCAAGGAAACATTTCATGCAAAGATGGGAACAATAAAGGAAAAAATGGTATGGACCTAACAAAAGCAGAAGATATTAAGAAGAGGTGGCAAGAATACACAGAAGAACTATACAAAAAAGATAACCACATTTGTATTTCTGGCTGGAGAAATACAAATATGTACAAATATGATGGTGTGATCACTTACCTAGAGCCACACATTTTGGAGTGCGAAGTCAAGTAGGCCGTAGGAAGCATCACTATGAACAAAGCTAGTGGAGATGATGGAATTTAGCTGAGTTATTTCAAATCCTCAAAGATGATGCTGTTAAAGTGCTGCATTCAATATACCAGCAAATTTGGAAAACTCAGCAATGGCCACAGGACTGGAAAAGGTCAGTTTTCATTCCAATCCCAAAGAAAGGCAATGCCAAAGTATAAATTTTTTGGTGTTCCATCTTATTTTGGAGAACACAATAGCAACCCACTTCAGTACTCTTGCCTGGGAAATGCCATGGATGGAGGAGCCTGGTAGACTACAGTCCATGGGGTTGCACAGAGTCGGGCACGACTGAGCAACTTCCCTTTCACTTTTCACTTTCATGCACTGGAGAAGGAAATGGCAACCCACTCCAGAATTCTTGCCTGGAGAATCCCAGGGACGGAGGAGCCTGGTGGGCTGCTGTCTATGGGGTTGCACAGAGTACGACACAACTGATGCAACTTAGCAGCAGCAGCAGCCTTCTTTATAGTCCAATTCTCATATCCATACATGAGTACTAGAAAAACCATAGCTTTGACTAGACGGACCTTTCTCGGCAAAGTAATGTCTCTGCTTTTTAATAAGTTGTCTAGGTTGGTCATAACTTTTCCTCCAAGAAGCAAGCATCTTTTAATTTCAAGGCTGCAGTCATCATCTGCAGTGATTTTGTAGACCCCCAAAAATAAAGCCTCTGTTTCCATTCTTTCCCCATCTATTTCCCATGAAGTGATGGGACCAGATGCCATGATCTTAGTTTTCTGAATGTTGAGATTTTTTTTTTATGATTCCAAATTATTTCCATATCCTGAAATTATGGCATTAATAGTAGTATTTAAGAATATCTTTATCTTGAATTTATTCTAACTTTTTCACTCTCCTCTTTCACTTTCATCAAGAGGCTCTTTAGTTCTTCACTTTCTGCCATAAGGGTGGTATCATCTGCATATCTGAGGTTATTGCTATTTCTCCCAGCAATCTTGATTTCAACTTGTGCTTCATCCGGCCTGGCATTTCTCATGATGTACTCTGCATATAAGTTAAATAAGCAAGGTGATAATATACAGCTTTGACATACTCCTTTCCCAATTTGGAACCAGTCCATTGTTCCATGACCAGTTCTAACTGTTGCTTCTTGACCTGCATACAGATTTCTCAGGAGGCAGATCAGGTGGTCTGATACTCCCATCTCTTGAAGAATTTTCCACAGTTTATTGTGATTCACAGTCAAAGGCTTTTTTAGCATAGTCAATGAACCAGAATTAGATGTTTTCTGGAATTCTCTTGCTTTTTCTATGACCTATGAACTGTGGTGTTGGAGAAAATTCTTGAGAGTCCCTTGGACTGCTAGGAGATCAAACCAGTGAATCCTAAAGGAAATCAACCCTGAATATTCATTGGCAGGACTGATGCTGAAGCTCCAATACTTTGGCCACCTGATGCAAACAGCCTGCTCATTAGAAAAGACCCTGATGCTGGAAAAGATTGAAGGCAGGAGAAGAAGGGGATGATAGAGGATGAGATGGTTGGATGGCATCACCAACTCAATGGACATGAATTTGAGCAAACTCTGGGAGATGGTGAAGCACAGGAAGCCTGGTGTGCTACAGTCCATGGGGTCACAAAGAGTTGGACACGACTGAGCGACTGAACGCGACAACAACAAGAAGGATGTGAAGAAGTATAAGGCATAGGTCCTGCCCTCAGGAATCAAAGTCTAAAAACAATAAATGATGTACAGTGGTGGTGGTAATGGTTTTCATTGTGTTTACTCTCCTAGACAAAAGGGAATGTTTTTATTGTATTTATAAAATATCCACAAATTAAGACAAAATCATTTTGTAGTTATATTAGATGAGTCTCTGAAGACAGTAATTAAACTTAAACTGTATCTGGGACTTTAACAATTTAGGGCAAATATCAGAGCTATTAATGGATCCAGTGGTTTGAGTTTGCTGTTTTTGCCTTTTTATTCTAAGAGAGTCATGATTAGTTTTAGATGGATAAACTCTTGAGTCCGGTCATTCCTGTCTTGCTAAACTTCCTTTGGTCTCAGTTGGAGCCAACTAAGAGTTGCCCCCCTTCTGTTTCCTGTTCACTGTAGTGAGGAATTTTCTCTCTTAATTGTCGGGGGCCAGATTCTCCCACTCCACCTTCCCCTTCTGCACAGGACACCTCATGCGTGTGAAACATGCATGGAAGTGGGGAGAAAGGTGCTATACTCATGCAAAGGGTGGTTATTATTATTGATGTTTCTCATAAACACTGAGATTTAGAATGTCAAAAGTAATATCAGACCCTAAGGTAACAACAAAGCTTTTTTCTCTTGGAAATCTATTGCATTGTTTGCTTTGATGTCAGTTATGTCTGCAACGTGTAAACACCTCCACGTAGGCACAGCTCAGAGGCAGGGATGACTAGTCCAGAGGGCTAATAATAAAGACTTTATCTTCTGCCACATCCCACCAGTCAAGTAGTTCTCACAGTGGTTACCCAAGTCACAAAAATACTAGGAAGTTCAACTCCATAAGTGACAAGAAAAGGAAAAAAGTTAGCCTAGCTTCAACAGTTTGTCCTAGACTCACATAAAGTGTCTTTATTCATTTGTCTACTTTTTACCAGTCACTAGGATTAATGAATATTTGGCAGATGACAAGACCAAACAGTCTCTGCTTTTGGATTAGAGTATTATGCTATAGGCCTCAATATCAGAAATCTAAATTATGAAAGTGAGAATAAATGAAGCCCACATGCTAGGATCTGCATGCTCAGCTTATGTAAGACCGGCTTAGTTCTACTGAGAAATGGGCCAGTGAATATGTTTTTGGTTTCATCTGCCCTCATAAGGATAAATAAGTTCACAGTCAAAGTTTTTGTCCAAGGATTTCACCATCACAATGAACCTGGATCAGCGAGATCTGAGCCAGAAAAAGTTGAAGGTGATTAGTCTAATCGGTCTCCCATTCCATGGAATATACTAAAGAATGACATACTGTTTTGTTGGCTCAGTGCAAATATCCTCATCTACTATATACACATATAATATTATGATAGCATAAGAGGAAAATTATATATAGGACTTAGGTTCAAAAGGGCAAGCCCTTTCACAAGTGTCCTGATGATTAATCCAGTCTTTTCACTTCATCATTTATTGAGAGCCTATCTGTGCACCCTGTTGTACTAGGTACTGACAATAACACTATAAATACCTCCCTTGCTCTCAAAGAGCTTAGAAAGTAATGAGAGAGAGATGTAAATGAAGCAAAATGAAATAATGACTCTAAAAGATGCATAAGCAAGTGAAAAAAAAATATGAAATTTACATGGAGATACTAGAGAAGCTTCCATGGAAAATACAGCAGTTGAACTAAAAATAACATTTCTGAAGTCAGAGAAGCGAAGAAAAGGGGGATTATAAACAAAGTCAAAAAAGCTTAAGAGTTACATAGAAGAATTATATTGTAAAAGAGAAAGAAAGAACTTTAAGTCCCAAGATTAAGGCTTTAGTTCCTGCCTCATCTCTGACTCTCTACAGAAGCTGAGTTGATAAGAAAAATAGGATTAGGGTATACCTAACAGAGGAGCTATTCAAAATCTTTAATATCCTGTATGGACACTGATCAATCAAAATGAATGTCAGCTATAATAATCAGTATAGACATTTTGTTGAATACCAACCAATCTTATCTATATCTTCTTCTTTCTGTCATCCTCCTCTAGAATGTACGTTCTATGACAGCAACCACTTTCGATCACTGTTATTCTAAAAATGTACCAGGGAACTGTTTTAAGCAGCTATGGGAAGACATGAAGACACAGAAATGATCATCAAGAAGGAAGACATTTATACTTGCAGATCCCTAAAACAGAAGAGTTTCTAAAATACGCCAGTAACATAATAATAATAGCAGCAACAAGAACAATGATAATATTCAGAACATCCTCAGAAACCCAGTTTAGATCCAAGAAGACTCTAAAATGGTACCTAACACTCCTTCAAAAAGAATATTTATGATAGTCTAATTTTCTCCTCCCAGGAAGAAAACAAGAGTAGGTTCTCTTCTTCTAAATAACTAGGCCTTTTCACAGAGAATCCAGTTCACCAGCTAAAAGACAGGTAAAAAATGAACAACCTGGAAGACTGTCTCTTCAGTTCAGTTCAATTGCTCAGTCATGTCTGACTCTGCGACCCCATGGACTGCAGCACGCCAGGCCTCCCTGTCCATCACCAACTCCCTGAGTTTACTTAAACTCATGTTCATTAAGTCCGTGATGCCATCCAACCATCTCATCCTCTGTCATCCCCTTCTCCTCCCACCTTCAATCTTTCCCAGCATCAGGGTCTTTTGCAATGAGTCAGTTCTTCACATCAGGTGGCCAAAGTATTATAGTTTCAGCTTCAGTATCAGTCCTACCAATGAATATTCAGGACTGATTTCCTTTTGAATGGACTGGTTGGATCTCCTTGCCGTCCAAGGGACTCTCAAGAGTCTTCTCCAACACCACGGTTCAAAAACATCAATTCTTCGGCACTCAGCTTTCTTTATAGTCGAACTCTCACATCCATACGCGACCACTGGGAAAACCATAGCTTTGACTAAACGGAACTTTGCTGGCAAAGTAATGTCTCTGCTTTTGAATATGCTATCTAGGTTGGTCATAGCTTTTCTTCCAAGGAGCAAGAGTCTTTTAATTTCATGGCTATAGTCACCATCTGCAGTGATTCTGGAGCCCCCCAAAATAAAATCTGTCACTGGTTCCATTGTTTTCCCATCTATTTGCCATGAAGTGATGGGACCAGATGCCATGATCTTAGTTTTCTGAATGTTGAGTTTTAAGCCAACTCTTTCACTCTCTTCTTTCACTTTCATTAAGAGGCTCTTTAGTTCTTCTCTTTCTGCCATAAGGGTGGTGTCATCTGCATATCTGAGATTATTGATATTTCTCTTGGCAATCTTGATGCCAGCTTGTGCTTCATTCAGCCTGGCATTTCACATGATGTACTCTGCATGTAAGTTAAATAAGCAGGGTGACAATATACAGCCTTGACGAACTCCTTTTCCTATTTGGAACCAGTGTGTTGTTCCATGTCCAGTTCTAATTGTTGCTTCCTGACCTGCATACAGATTTCTCAGGAGACAGGTCAGGTGGTCTGGTATTCCCATCTCTTTAAGAATTTTCCACAGTTTGTTGTGATCCACACAGTCAAAGACTTTGGCATAGTCAATAAAGCAGAAGTAGTCATTTTTCTGGAACTCTCTCACTTTTTCAATGATCCAACAGATGTTGGCAATTTGATCTTTGGTTCCTCTGCCTTTTCTAAAACCAACTTGAACATCTGGAAGTTCGTGGTTCACAGACTGTTGAAGCCTGGCTTGGAGAATTTTGAGCATTACTTTAATAGAGTGTGAGATGAGTGCAATTGTGTGGTAGTTTGAGCATTCTTTGGCATTGCCTGGAGAAGAGAATGGCAAACCACTTCAGTATTCTTGCCTTGAGAACCCCATGAACAATACGAAAAGGCAAAAAGATAGGACATTAAAAGATGAACTCCCCAGGTCGGTAGGTGCCCAGTATGCTACCAGAGATCAGCAGAGAAATAACTCCAGAAAGAATGAAGAGACAGAGCCGGAGCAAAAACAGCATCCAGTTGTGGATGTGACTGGTGATGGAAGTAAAGTCCAATGCTGTAAAGAGCAATATTGCATAGGAACCTGGAATGTTAGGTCCATGAATCAAGCCAAGTTGGAAGTGGTCAAACAGGAGATGGCAAGAGTGAACATCAACATTTTAGGAATTAGCAAACTAAAATGGACTGGAATGGGTGAATTTAACTCAGACGACCATTATCTCTACTACTGTGGGCAAGAATATCTTAGAAGAAATGGAGTAGCCATGATAGTCAACAAG
This sequence comes from Tragelaphus eurycerus, assembly GCA_935064755.1. Taxonomy (NCBI): domain Eukaryota; kingdom Metazoa; phylum Chordata; class Mammalia; order Artiodactyla; family Bovidae; genus Tragelaphus; species Tragelaphus eurycerus. Next base: position 7,670,751 of record CAKXYN010000054.1, on the reverse strand, counting down.
AGTCTGAAATGCAGTACTTGGATGCAGTCTCAAAAATGACAGAATCATCTCTGTTCATTTCCAAGGCAAACCATTCAATATCACCGTAATCCAAGTCTATGCCCTGACCAGGAATGCTGAAGAAGCTGAAATTGAACAGTGCTATGAAGACCTACAAGATCTTATAGAACTAACACCCAAAAAAGATGTCCTCTTCATTATACAGGACTGGAATGCAAAAGCAGGAAGTCAAGAAATACCTGAAGTAACAGGCAAATTTGGCCTTGAAGTATAGAATGAAGAAGAGCAAAGGCTAATAGAGTTTTGCCAAGAGAGTGCACTGCTCATAGCAAACACCCTCTTCCAACAACACAAGACAAGACTGTCTCCTAGCCTCCACTAATCTGGTGAGGAAAAAAATGGGAAATTGCCCAGCTAAGAGGGAAATGGTTATGGTCTCTCATCACTCCTGACAGCATTCTCCATCTAGAGTCAAAAGAAAGAGGTTTGGGGCGGGGGGGGGGGGAGGAGGGGGGGGGAAGGGAGGGAAGGAGCAGGGGGGTGGGGGAGGAGGGGAGAGGAGAAATGGTGCATGTCCCTGTAACAGCTGGAAGGGGTCCACGAAATGAGTCTAGCTTTTGGTCATTCTGTCGATATGTCTCAGCAGGTACAGCAGCAGCAGCACCAAGATCTCGAACTGGTCTTGTCACCTCAGCTGCTTCAAGGAAACGAGCAAACAAACTCTTAAATCTCAACTCTTAGAACTTTTCAAGAGTGGCTAGACATTTAGAGTCCATGTTGTCTGGGTCCAAATAAGCCAATAATGCCTGTTAAATATACTGCTAACAGCTAACTGACACTCTGAAATTTCAAACACGGTTTTGAGTTTACATTCAAACTGCTGCATTATAATCAAGTTCTATAAACCTGTCTCACATTTAAGGCCTATGTTGTTGCTATTCAGTCACTTGGTCATCTCCAACTCTTTGTGACCCCATGGACTGCAGCACACCAGACTTCCCTGTCCCTCACCACCTCCTGGAGCTTGCTCACACTCATGTCCATTGAGTCAGTGATGCTATCCAACCATCTTATTCTCTGTCGCCCTCTTCTCCTCAAGGCAAATGGGCTTCAGCTAATGAAGGAGACAGCTTGACAACTAAAAGGAAAAAATATTGTTACACCATGGCGGACACAAGGGGAGTTGAAGTCCTAGAAAAAAATTGTTTCAAGACCTCTACTAGTAAAGTTCCTGAGGTTATCACTACAATAACAATCTTTATAAATCTTTGGTTATACTCTACACTTGAGGAATACAGTATCTCAAGTTAACATATCTATATGAGACATTTTAAAAATTTTTTATTGAAGTGTAGTTAATTGACAATGTTTAATGTGTACAGAAAAATTATTCAGTAACACATAAATATATAGATCTAGTTATGTACTCTTTTCAGATTCTTTTACATTAGAAGGTAAAAGATATTGAACATAGTTTCCTGTGCTATACAATTGGTCCTTGCCAGTTATCTATTTTGTATATGCTAGTGTGTATCTGTTAATACTAAATCCCTAATTTATCCCTCTCTCACTTTCCCCTTTAGTAACCATAATTGATTTTTTTGTATCTGTGAGTCTACTTCTATTTTGTAAATAAGTTCATTTGTATCATTTTTTTAGATTCCATATATGTGATATCATATGATATTTGTCTTTCTTCACTTAGTGAAGACTTACTTTGACTTGCTTCACTTAGTACGATAATCTCTAGGTCCATCCATGTTGCTGCAAATGGCAGTATTTTGTTCTTTTTCATGCCTGAGTAACAGTCCATTGTATACTATATATCATACCTTCTTTATCCATGCATCTGTTGATGGACATTCAGGTGCTTCCATGTCTTGACTATTATGAACAGTGCTGCTATGAACACTGGAGTGTGTACATCTTTTCAAATTAGAGTTTTCTCCAGATATATGCCCAGTAGAGGGATTATAGGATTGTATGGTAACTCCACTTTCAGTTTTTTTTAAGGCACCTCCATACTGTTCTTCACACCAGCTGCACCAATTTACATTCCCAACACCTGTGTAGGAGGGTCCTCTTTTCTCTACACCCTCTCTAGCATTTATTATTTACAGACTTTGTGATGATGGTCATTCTTATTGGTGTGAGGTGATACCACAATGTGGTTTTGATTTAATTTCTCCAGTAATTAGTGATGCTGAGTATCTTTTCATGTGACTGTTGGCCATCTGTATGTCTTTTAATAATTAAAGATTTCTATATTACCCAGAGATCCTACTTCTAAGAATATTCTTACAAGAAAAAATGGGGGGGGGGGAGTAAAAAACTCATATCAGCAAAGTTCATGACCATCATATTTATAACAATAACAAAAAAACTCAAAACACTGAAACCAATCTTAATCCTAACTAAAATAAAAATAATATATCAATTCAATGGAATATAATCCAGCTATTATGACTCAGTAGTTACCAGCTTCACGTCATAATAATACTCTGATAATACAAAGAAAACAGCAACTTGATAGGACTCTTTGCAAGGAACATCTCATATTTTATGATGAAAAATCGTGTGGGATTTCCCTCGTGGTGCAGTGGTTAAGATTCCAAGCTTCCACTGCAGGCAGCACAGGTTTGATCCCTAGTCAGGGAACTAAGATCCCGCATGCCATGCAGTGCATCAAAAAAAAAAAAAAAAGCAAAAATGGGAGAGTGATATCAAATGCTATTTGGCTTAATAATTACTTGTGTGACTTCATCTATAGAGGATATCTCAGTCCCACTCAATGTCAATATCACACACAGATGCTACTGCTGTTTAGTTGCTAAGTCGTGTCTGACTTGCTGTGACCCCATGGACTGTAGCCCGCCAGGATCCCCTGTCCATGGGATTTCCCAGGCAAGAATCCTGGAGTGGGTTGCCATTTCCTGCTCCAGGAGATCTTCATGACTCAAGGATCAAACCTGCATCTCCTGCATTGGCAAGTGGATTTCTTTATCACTGAGCTGCCAGGAAAGCCTCATCACACATAGATACTTTGGTTCAAAATTAACAAAGGGCAGGTAACTAAATAAACTATGTTAGGTACACAAATGATTTTAAATCATTGTGAACACTATTAAGGATGACTAGAACCTTCACTTTGCTGCTGCTAAGTCACTTCAGTCGTGTCCAACTCTGTGCGACCCTATAGATGGCAGCCCACCAGGCTCCCCTGTCCCTGGGAACCTTCACTTTAATTACCTTCAAAATAAATATGAACTTTAATTTCCAGAAGTATGGTGGACTAGTTACCCACCATAATGACCTGACTCATCTCCTAATATAAACATTAAAATTCTATGTGAAGTATTAAAACCTCCTTTTTAAAGGAATCAATGACCTTGTAAAATATTAAAGAATATTCAGAAGTCAAAAACTAAGTAAACGTGGGGATCAAGAGATCCCCACTAAATCTACTAAATCCACACTAAACTCTACTCTTCTTTTGGGAGTACAATCAGCCCTCCTATCTTCAGGCTCACATCCACAGATCCAACCAAACTCTGATCAAAAATATTCAGGAAAAAAAAATTTCAGGGAGTTCAAAAAAGCAAAACTTGAATTTGCCAAATATCACAACTATTTACATAGTATTTACACTGTATTTCCAACTATTCATATAGCATGCACATTGTATTAGGTATTACAAATAATCTGGAGATGATTTAAAGTATATAGGAGAATGTGAGTAGGTTATAAGTAAATACTACACCATATAATATAAGGGGCCTGAACATTCATTGATTTTGGTATCCTCAAGAGGGTCCTAAAACCAATTCCCTGAGGATATCAAAGGATGGTTCTATATGCCTAGTTAAATGACCTTGAGCTGAGATTTTCATGGCCTCCTAGGAGTTGAGAGAGAGAAGAAAGAGATCAGGGCCTGCTCAAGATATAATAAATGATTCCTCCAATAAAGATGAGACCATAAAGCACTATACTTCCTGTGTAAATATATCATATAAAAATAATCCCAATCCCCTTCCTCCATCCCTCCAAAGAGAACTGCAAGGAAAATCTCCCTACCTTAAGGCAGAATAAATGAAAGTGGAAAATATTTTTTAAAACCCAGGTACTAATATCTACAACAACTTTCTCATGGCATGCATCCTGAATTCATGCTACCTAAGTGATCAGAAAAACTTCAAACCAAGAAATTAGAGAGGTTCCAGACATACAACAAAAGCAAATATAAATCCTCTTTGCAGCAACCACCTTCAAGATAGACCTTAAAGAATTCCTAGTCTTCTAAGAAACACCAACTCCCAGTCACCAAAATTCACAAAACACATAAGAAAACAAGGTAGTGTAAGAACCAGCAAATATAACCAAGAGCAGTATCAACTGTATGAAAACTAGGTATCAATATCAATCACAGAATATAAATATTTTAATATCTTTAATGAAGTAGGAAATTAAAATGAGAAAAAAACAAAAAATAAGTTACAACTAAACATCTGAAAAATAAACAAATATATAATAATTGAAATTTCAAATTCAATGAGTAAGTTCTATAGCAGATTAAAAAGAACTAAAAAGACAGATAGTGAGCAAGAGATATATTTCAATAATCTGTCCAGAATGCTGCAGAATCACATGTCTAGATAAAGAAATAAAAATATAAAAGAAAGGTTAAGAGGTATGGAATACAGAGTGAGAAAATCTTACATATATGAAATCTTTACGTTATGAAATCATAATGTAGAATAAGTTACATTCAAAACTATATTCTTCATTTCAGTCACTCAGTCACGTCCGACTCTCTGCAACCCCATGGACTGCAGCACACCAGGCCTCCCTGTCCATCACCAACTCCTGGAGCTTGCTCTAAAACTCATGTCCATTGAACCAGTGACGCCATCCAACCATCTCATCCTCTGTCGTCCCCTTCTCCTCCCACCTTCGATCTTTCCCAGCATCAGGGTTTTTTCCAATGAGTCAATTCTTCTCATCAGGTGGCCAAAGTATTGGAGTTTCAGCTTCAGCATAAGTCCTGCCAATGAATATTCAGGACTGATTTCCTTTAGAATGGACTGGTTGGATCTCCTTGCAGTCCAAGAGACTCTCAAGAGTCTTCTCTAACATCACAGTTCAAAAGCATCAATTCTTTGATGCTCAGTTTTCTTTATAGTCCAACTCTCACATCCATACATGACTACTGGAAAAAACATAGCCTCGACTAGACAGACCTTTGTCAGCAAACTAATATCTCTGCATTTTAATATGCTATCTAGGTTGGTCATAGCTTTTCTTCCAAGGAGCAGCATCTTTTAATTTCATGGCTGGAGTCACCATCTGCAGTGACTTTGGAAGCCCAAGAAAGTAAAGTCTGTCATTCTTTCCATTGCTTTCCCACCTATCTGCCATGAAGTGATGGGACCGAATGCCATGATTTTCATTTCTTGAATGTTGAGATTTAAGCCAGCTTTGTTTCACTCTCCTCTTCACTTTCATCAAGAGGCTACTGAGTTCCTCTTCGCTTTTTGTCATAAGGGTGGTATCAACTGTATGTCTGAGGTTATTGATATTTCTCCTGGCAATCAACTTGTGCTTCATCCAGCCTGGCATTTCACATGATATATTATGTATGTAAGTTAAATAAGCAGGGTGACAGTATACAGCCTTGACGTACTCCTTTCCCAAGTTGGAACTAATGTGTTGCTCCATGTCCGGTTCTAACTGCTGCTTCTTGACCTGCATACAGATTTTTCAGGAGGCAGGTAAGGTGGTCTGGTATTCTCATCTCTTGAAGAATTTTCCACAGTTTGTTGCAACCCATACTCTAAGAGGCCTGAGCATAGTCAATAAAGCAAAAGTAGATGGTTTTCTGGAACTCTCTTGCTTTTTCGATGATCCAGTGGATGTTGGCAATTTGATATCTGGTTCCTCTGCCTTTTCTAAATCCAGCTTGAACATCTGCAAGTTCTCAATTCACGTACTGTTGAAGCCTTTCTTGGAGAATTTTGAGCATTACTTTGCTAGAGTGTGAGATGAGTGCAATTGTGTGTAGTTTGAATATTCTTTGCCATTTCCTTTCTTTGGGATTGGAATGAAAACTGACCTTTTCCAGTCCTGAGTCCTGTGGCCACTGCTGAGTTTTCCAAATTTGCTGGCATATTGAGTGCAGCACTTTTGCAGCATCATCTCTGAGGATTTTAAATAGCTCAACTGAAGTTCCATCACCACCTCCCAAGAGCTTTGTTCGTAGTGATGATTCCTAAGGCCCACTGACTTTGGACTCCAAGATGTCTGGCTCTAGGCAAGTGATCACACCATCGTGGTTATCTGGGTCATTAGGTCTTTTTTTGTATAGTTCTTTTGGGTATTCTTGCCTCTTCTTCTTAATATCTTCTGCTTCTGTTAGGTCCATACCATTTCTGTCCTTTATTGTGCCCATTTTTGCATGAAATGTTCCCTTCATATCTCTGATTTTTTTGAAGAGATCTCTAGTCTTCCCCATTCTATGGTTTTCCTCTGTTTCTTTGCATTGATCACTGAGGAAGGCTTTCTTCAGAGAGAAAAACATTCTTCAGATAGAGAAAAATAATATCAAATGGAAGTCTTACATGAAAAGAAAATGGTAGATATGTGACCAAGTAAGCATCAATACTTATAAAATAGCAATATTAATGATTTTTGGAGCTAAGCAAAAACAAAAAGTTATAATGTATAACAACAACAGCATATAAATCAAAGCATGCAAGCCAGGAGTGCTGTGAACAGACTTAAAATAAGGACTCTGTATGTTTAAGAAGAGGGGTAAAGACAATAATTATAATGTTAGATTTTGATAAGTTAGAATTCAAAAGCTAATTCTAGAATAACCAAAATTAAAATAACAGAATACACCATTTCTAATTAATAGGGAGAGATTAAATGAGAAAAAATATGCAATAAATTCAAAGGAGGACAAGAAAGAAACATAGATTGAGCTCAACCCAGTGCTCTGTGACAACCTCAAGGGGTGGGACGGGTAGGTCAGGAGGGAGGCTACATATGTATACCTGTGCCTGATTAATACTGACATACGGCAGAAACTAATACAATATGGTAAAGCAATTATTCTTCAATTTAAAAAAAAGAAAAAACATTTTAAAAATATAGAAAAGGCAAGACCAATAAAAAAATCACTAAAAAATTAAGGTAAATATAAATAGATCAGTTCTTTAAATAAATATGAAAGAACACATAAGGATAAATTATACTAACAATGAACATGCCAATACTGAAATTAAAAACACAATCATTTTATAATCACTTCAAGGAAAATTATATGCCTACATATATACTTAACATATACAGGATCTATATGCTAAAATTACAAAATACTGATTTTTAAAAAGTCAAAGAAAACTAGAGAGAGAAAGAATGTTCATCAGTTGGACGACTCATTATAGTCAGCACGTAAAATCTCTCAAATTGGTCTATCAGCTCAGTTCAATCGCTCAGTCGTGTCCGACTCTTTGCGACCCCATGGACTGCAGCATGACAGGCCTCCTTGTCCATCACCAACTCCCAGAGTTTACTCAAACTCATGTCCATTGAGTCAGTGATGCCATCCAACCATCTCATCTTCTGTTGTTCCCTTCTTCTCCCGCCTTCCATCTTTCCTAGCATCAGGGTCTTTTCAAATGAGTCAGCTCTTCGCATCAGGTGGTCAAAGTACTGGAGTTTCAGTTTTAACATCAGTCCTTCCAATGAATATTCAGGACTGATTTCCTTTAGGATCAGTCTATAGTTTATTGCAATTCATACCATAACACAAGATTTTTTTCATAGCAAGATTATTCTAAACTCTATATGGAAAGGCTCAGGTCCTAAAAGAACTAAAACAATCATGCCGAAAAAAGAAAGAGAATGAAGATGTGGCAGAAAGTACTCTGTCTCTGCTGCTGCTGCTAAGTTGCTTCATTCATGTCCGACTTTGTGTAACCCATAGACGGCACCCCACCAGGCTCCCTCGTCCCTGGGATTCTCCAGGCAAGAACACTGGAGTGGGTTGCCATTTCCTTTTCCAATGCATGAAAGTGAAAAGTGAAAGTGAAGTCGCTCAGTCGTGTCCAACTCTTCATGACTCCATGGACTGCAGCCTACTGGGCTCTGCTGTCCATGGGATTTTCCAGGCAAGAGTACTGGAGAGGGGTGCCATCACCTTCTCCACTCTGTCTCTACTAAGGCTTATTATATGGCAAAGTAATCAAGACAGTGTGATATGAGCAGAGAAAGAAATACATAAATCAATGGAACAGAATAAAAGGCTCAGAAACAGATCCTCACAAATATGCCAAAGGAACAGAATAAAAGGCTCACAAACAGACCCTTACAAATATGCCATACTGACTTTTGACAGTGCAAAATCAGTTCAATAAAAGAAGGATCAGAGATCAGATCAGTCGCTCAGTGGTGTCCGACTCTTTGCGACCCCATGAACCGCAGCACGCCAGGCCTCCCTGTCCATCACCAGCTCCCAGAGGTCACTCAGACTCACACCCATCAAGTCAGTGATGCCATCCAGCCATCTCATCCTCTGTCGTCCCCTTCTCCTCCTGCCCTCAATCCCTCCCAGCATCAGAGTCTTCTCCAATGAGTCAACTCTTCGCATGAGGTGCCCAAAATACTGGAGTTTCAGCTTTAGCATCATTCCTTCTAAAGAAATCCCAGGGCTGATCTCCTTCAGAATGGACTGGTTGGATCTCCTTGCAGTCCAAGGGACTCTCAAGAGTCTTCTCCAACACCACAGTTCAAAAGCATCAATTCTTCGGCGCTCAGCCTTCTTCACAGTCCAGCTCTCACATCCATACATGACCACAGGAAAGACCATAGCCTTGACTAGGCGAACCTTTGTTGGTAAAGTAATGTCTCCGCTTTTGAATATGCTATCTAGGTTGGTCATAACTTTCCTTCCAAGGAGTAAGTGTCTTTTAATTTCATGGCTGCAGTCACCATCTGGTCTTTCTAAAAAATCTGCCAGAACAACTGCACATCCATAGGCTAAACAAAGATAGAACCTCAGCCTAAGTTTCCGGATAAGGCAATGGCACCCTACTCCAGGACTCTTGCCTGGAAAATCCCATGGACGGAGGAGCCTCGTGGGCTGCAGTCCATGGGGTCGCTAAGAGTCGGACACGACTGAGCGACTGAGCGACTTCACTTTCCACTTTCATGCACTGGAGAAGGAAATGGCAACCCACTCCAGTGTTCTTGCCTGGAGAATCCCAGAGGCGGGAGAGCCTGGTGGGCTGCCATCTATGGGGTCGCACAGAGTTGGACACGACTGAAGTGACTTAGCAGTAGCAGCCTAAGTTCCACATTATACAAAAGTTGGCTAAAAATGGATCACAGACTTCAATAAAATGAAGTAGTCCTCATAGTCAACAAAAGTCCAAAATACAGTACTTGGGTGCGATCTCAAAAACAACAGAATGATCTCTGTTCATTTCAGAGGCAACTCATTCAAAATAGCAGTAATCGAAGTATATGCCCCAACCACCAAGGCCAAAGAAGCTAGGTTGAACAGTTCTATGATGACCTACAAGACCTTCTAGAACTAAAACCAAAAAACAAGATGTTCTTTTCATCATAGGGGACTGGAATGCAAAAGTAGGAAGTCAAGAGACACCTGGAAATAGGAAAGTTTGGCCTGGGAGTACAAAATGAAGCAGGGCAAAGGCTAACAGAGTTTTGCCAAGAGAACACTCTGGTCACAACAAACACCCTCTTTCAACAACACAAGAGCTACTCTACACATGGACACCACCAGTTGGTCAATATCAAAAACAGATTGATTATATTCTTTTCAGCTGAATATGGAGAAGCTCTATACAGTCAGCAAAAACAAGAAGGGGAGTTGACTGTGGCTCAGATCATGAACTCCTTATTGCAAAATTCAGACTCAGATTGAAAAAAGTAGGCAAAACCACTAGACCATTCAGGTATGATCTAAATCAAATCACTTATAATTACACAGTGGAAGTGACATAGATTCAAGGGATTAGAGATGATAGAGAGCCTGAAGAATTACGGACAGAGGTTCATAACGTTGTCTACGAGGCAGTGATCAAGACCATCCCCAAGAAAAAGAAATCAAAAAGGCAAAATGGTTATTTGAGGAGGCCTTACAAATAGATGAGAAAAGAAGAGAAGCGAAAGGCAAAGGAGAAAAGGAAAGATATACCCATTTGAATGCAGAGTTCCAAAGAATGGCAAGGAGAGATAAGAAAGTCTTCTTCAGCAATCAATGCAAAGAAATAGGGGGAAACAACAGAATGGGAAAGACTAGAGATCACTTCAAGAAAATTAGAGACATGAAGGGAACATTTCATGCAAAGATGAGCACAATAAAGGACAGAAACAGGTGGAACTAACAGAAGCATAAGATATTAAGAAGAGGTGACAAGAACACACAGAACTATACAAAAAAAGATCCTAATGACCCAGATAACCACGATGGTGTGATCACTCATCTAGAACCAGACATCCTGGAATGTGAAGTCAAGTGGGCCTTAGAAAGCATCACTACAAACAAAGCTAGTGGAGGTGATGGAATTCCAGTGGAGCTATTTCAAATCCTGAAAGATGATGCTGTGAAAGTGCTGCACTCAATATGCCAGCAAATTTGGAAAACTCAGCAGTGGCCAGAGGACTGGAAAAGGTCAGTTTTCATTCCAATCCCAAAGAAACGCAATGCAAAAGAATGCTCAAACTGCTGCACAGTTGCACTCATCTCACACGCTAGTAAAGTAAGGCTCAAAATTCTCCAAGCCAGGCTTCAACAGTACATGAACTGTGAACTTCCAGATGTTCAAGCTGGTTTTAGAAAAGGCAGAGGAACCAGAAACCAAATTGCCAACATCCACTGGATCATCGAAAAAGCAAGAGAGTTCCAGAAAAACATCTATTTCTGCTTTATTGACTATGCCAAAGCCTTTGACTGTGTGGATCACAATCAACTGGGGAAAATTCTTAAAGAGATGGGAATACCAGACCACCTGACCTGCCTCTTGAGAAACCTGTATGCACGTCAGGAAGCAACAGTTAGAACTGGACATGGAACAACAGACTGGTTCTAAATAGGAAAAGTTATATGTCAAGGCTGTATATTGTCACCCTGCTTATTTAACTTATATGCAGAGTACATCATGAGGAACGCTGCACTGGAAGAAGCACAAGCTGGAATCAAGATTGCTGGGAGAAATATCAATAACCTCAGATATGCAGATGACACCACCCTTATGGCACAAAGCAAAGAGAAACTAAAGAGCCACTTGATGAAGGTGAAAGAGGATAGTGAAAAAACTGACTTAAAACTCAACATTCAAAAACGAAGATCATGGCATCTGGTCCCATCACTTCATGGCAAATAGATGGGGAAACAATGGAAAGAATGACAGATTTTATTTTCTTGGGCTAAAAAATCATTGCAGATGGTAACTGCAGCCATGAAATTAAAAGACACTTGCTCCTTGGAAGAAAAGCTATGGCCAACCTAGACAACATTTTAAAAAGCAGAGACATCACTTTGCCAACAAAGATCTATCCAGTCAATGCTCTAGTTTTTCCAGTAGTCATGTAAGGATATGAGAGTTGGACTACAAAGAAAGCTGAGTGCTGAAGAATTGATGCTTTTGAACTGTGGTGTTGGAGAAGACTCTTGAGAGTCCCTTGACTGTAAGGAGATCCAACCAGTCCATCGTAAAGTCCTGAACAGTCATTGGAAGGACTGATGCTAAAAATGAAACTCCAATACTCTGGCCACCTAATGTGAAGAGTTGACTCATTTGAAAAGACCCTGATGCTGGGAAAGATTGAAGTCAGGAGCAGAAGGGGATGCTGCTAAGTCACTTCAGTCGTGCCCGACTCTGTGCGACCCCATAGATGGCAGCCCACCAGGCTCCCCCGTCCCTGGGATTCTCCAGGCAAGATCACTGGAGGGTTGCCATTTCCTTCTCCAATGCGTGAAAGTGAAAAGTGAAAGTGAAGTCGCTCAGTAGCGTCCGACTCCATGGACTGCAGCCTACTTGGCTGCTCCATCCATGGGATTTTCTAGGCAAGAGTACTGGAGTGGGGTGCCATTGTCTTCTCCAAGAAGGGGATGACAGAGGATGAAATGGTTGGATGGCATCTTTGACTCAATGGACATGAGTTAGAGCAAGCTCTGGGAGTTGGTGATGGACAGGGAAGGCTGGTGTGCTCCAGGCCTTGGGGTCACAAAGAGTCGGACACGACTGAGTGACTGAAGTGAACCCTTATAGGAAAGCATGTTAAGAGAAAATTATCAGAATCTGGGGCTAAACTAATGACTCTCAGACATAACACTAAATACACCATCCATTTTAAAAAACTGATAAATTGGGCCTACTGAAATTAGAAATTTTGCTCTATGAAAGCCAATATGAAAAATATGAAAAGACAAACTACAGGCCAAAAGAAAATATTTGCAAACCAAATACCTAACAAAGGACAAGCATCTAGTCTATATAAACCACTCTTACAATTCAACAGTAAGAAACAAACAGTCCAGTTAGAAAATGAGCAAAAGATAACAGACATTTAACTGAAGAGGATATACAGATAAAAGCTGAATGTCTGCAAGTATGTCCATCATCACTGACATTAGAAAAACTTATATTAACACCAAAATGAAATATTACTACATACATATCATAACCATTAATATTTTAAAAATCAACACCAAATGCTGGCAAGGATGCAGAGAGAATGGTGCATGCATATAAGACTGCTGAAAATGTGAAATGGTACAACCACTCTAGAAACAGTTTTTTCAAGAAAAAACTAAACACGGGACAAGCATGCAACCCACTAACTGGACTTCTGGACATTTATGCCACAGAAATGAACATAATTTTCACTCAATGATCTGAATGTAAATGCTTATAGTAGCTTTATTTGCAATTGCTAGAAAACTGAAATCACTGGGTGAATGATTAAATACACTGTGATTTTTTTTTATATAGCATGAAATACAACTAAGCAATCAAAATGAACATACTATTGATATATACACAGCTTAGATGAGTCTCTAGAGAACTGTGTGGAATTTTAAAAAGTCAACCCTCGAAAGATACAGAGTGATTCCATTTATGTAAATTTTTTGAATTTTAGAAATGGAGGGCAGATTAGTGATTATCAAATGGTAGAAAGTGACAAGAGAAGGGAGAAAGATGGTGAAGTTATAAAAGATAAGAGGAAGGATCCTTGTGGTGTTGGAAATATTGAGTATCTTCTATAGTAATAGTGGATACACAATAGAACTTACACACATCAATATGATTAAAACAGAAAGTCTGAATAAATCAGTGGCTAACATTAATCTCTTGGCTGTAATATTTTATCATAGTTTTGCAGAAGGTTATCATTGGGAGAAAATGGACAAAGTGTTCGCATGACCTCTCTGTATTATTTCTTACAACCGTATATGAATCTACAAGTATCTAAAAAAAGACATTACAATAGCATCAAGAAATATGAGACTAAAAACAAGCATATGGATCAATGGTACAGAATAGAGAGGCCAGAAATAAACCCACACATCTATGGCCAGTTAATCTTCCACAAAGAAGGGAAGAATATACAATGGACAAAGACAATCTCTTCAGCAAGTGGTGCTGGCCAGGTTGGACAGCTGCATGTAAATCAATGAAGTTAGAATACACCCTCACTTCATACTCAAAAATAAGCTCAAAATAACATAAAGACTTAAATATAAGACAGGACATCATAAAACTCCTAAAAGAGTCTATGCAGAACATTCTCTGACATAAATTATACCAATGTTTTCTTAGGTCAGTATACCAAGGAAATAGAAATAAAAGCAAAAACAAGCAAATGGGACTTAAGCAAACTTACAAGCTTTTGTACAGCAAAAGAAACCATAAACAAAACGAAAAGACAGCCTACAAAATGGGATAATTTGCAAATGATGTGACTGACAAGGGATTAATCTCCAAAATATAGACATCTCATACAACTCAGTAACAAACAACCCAATTGAAAAATCGGCAGAAAACCTAAACATTCCTCCAAGGAAGACATGCAAATAGCCAACAGAAACATGGGAAAATGTTCTTCATCATTAATTATCAGAGCAATGAAAAGCAAAACTACAATAAGAAACCACCTCACATGAGTCAGATGGCCATCATCAAAAAGTATACAAATAACAAACGATGGAGAGGGTGTGGAGAAAAAGAACTCTCCTACAATGCTGACGGGAATGTAAACTGGTACAGCCACTATGGAAAACAGTACGGAGATGCTTCAAAAAACTAAAAATAAAGTTGCCATCAGATCAGATCAGATCAGTCGCTCAGTTGTGTCCGACTCTTTGCGACCCCATGAACCGCAGCACGCCAGGCCTCCCTGTCCATCACCAACTCCCGAAAGTCACTCAGACTCACGTCCATTGAGTCAGTGATGCCATCCAGCCATCTCATCCTCTGTCATCCCCTTCTCCTCCTGCCCCCCAATCCCTCCCAGCATCAGAGTCTTTTCCAATGAGTCAACTCTTCACATGAGGTGGCCAAAGTACTGGAGTTTCAGCTTTAGCATCATTCCTTCCAAAGAAATCCCAGGGCTGATCTCCTTCAGAATGGACTGGTTGGATCTCCTTGCAGTCCAAGGCACTCTCAAGAGTCTTCTCCAACACCACACTTCAAAAGCATCAATTCTTCGGCGCTCAGCTTTCTTCACAGTCCAACTCTCACATCCATACATGACCACTGGAAAAACCATAGCCTTGACTAGACGGACCTTTGTTGGCAAAGTAACGTTTCTGCTTTTCAATATGCTATCTAGGTTGGTCATAACTTTCCTTCCAAGGAGTAAGCATCTTTTAATTTCATGGCTGCAAGTCACCACCTACAGTGATTTTGGAGCCCAGAAAAATAAAGTCTGACACTGTTTCCCCATCTATTTGCCATGAAGTGATGGGACCAGATGCCATGATCTTCGTTTTCTGAATGTTGAGCTTTAAGCCAATTTTTTCACTCTCCACTTTCACTTTCATCAAGAGGCTTTTTAGTTCCTCTTCACTTTCTGCCTTAAGGCAGAGTCATCTGCCTATCTAAGGTTATTGATATTTCTCCCAGCAATCTTGATTCCAGCTTGTGTTTCTTGCAGTCCAGCGTTTCTCATGCTGTACTCTGCATATAAGTTAAGTAAGCAGGGTGACAGTATACAGCCTTGACGAACTCCTTTTCCTATTTGGAACCAGTCTGTTGTTCCATGTCCACTTCTAACTGTTGCTTCCTGACCTGCATACAAATTTCTCAAGAGGCAGGTCAGGTGGTCTGGTATTCCCATCTCTTTCAGAATTTTCCACAGTTTATTGTGATCCACACAGTCAAAGGCTTTGGCATAGTCAATAAAGCAGAAATAGATGTTTTTCTGGAACTCTCTTGCTTTTTTGATGATCCAGCAGATGTTGGCAATTTGATCTCTGGTTCCTCTGCCTTTTCTAAAACCAGCTTGAACATCAGGAAGTTCACAGTTCACATATTGCTGAAGCCTGGCTTGGAGAATTTTGAGCACTACTTTACTAGCGTGTGAGATGAGTGCAATTGTGAGGCAGTTTGAGCATATCATCCAGCAATCTGACTCCAGGGCATATATCCAGACACAACTATAAAGTGATACACACACCTCTATGTTCACAGAAGCACTATTCACAATAGCCAAAACATGGAAACAACCTAAATATCCACAGAAAGATGGAGAGAGAAAGAAAATGCATTATATATACACAATGCAACACTACTTTGTCATAAAAAAATGAAATAATGCCATTTTCAACAGTATGGGTGGACCTAGAGATTATCATACTGAGAAAGACAAGCACTGTATGATGTCACTTATGTGTAGAATCTGAAGAGTGACATAAACGACCTTATCTATGAAACAGAAACAGGCTCACGGACACGGAGAACAGAGACTTGTGATCGCCACGGGGAAGTGCGGTGGGCAGGGGTAGATGGGGAGTTTGGGATCAGCAGATGCAAACTGTTATATATAGAGTGGATAAATAACTCAGTCTTACTGTAGCACAGGCAACTATATTCAGTATCTGTGATGAATCATAATGGAAAAGAATACTGTAAAAGAATGTGCCTGGACACATAATCACTTGGCTGTACAGCAGAAAGTAACACAACATTGTAAATCAACTACACTTCAATAAAATTTTAAAAAAGATATATAAATAACTAGAAATAACTCTAAAAAATATATAAACAATATGTAAGATTCTTAGAGAAATTTAAAAATTTTGTTGACACTAAAGAACTACTACATAAATTGAGCTGTATCTTATAATGGATCAGAAGACTTAAGTTCATAATGTTATAAAGACTCAAAGCTATTCCAGTCAAAATCATAAGATTTCCTTGTGGAAAAAGGCTGAGTCTAAAATTTAAATTCTAAAATTTGTATAAAAAGAACCAAGACTTTTTAAGGAGGAAAAACAAAATGAGGAGATTTGCCTTACCAGATATGAGATGCAATATTACAAAGCTAGGACAATTAAGACAGTGGTACTGGCAACACTAACAAAAAACCCAGAAGAGTAAAATAGCCCAGAAACAGACCTGATTTTTGACAGAAATTGCACAGCACACTATAGGGGGGAAAAACTTTCATTTATCAGAAAATTCCACAGAAAGAGTAAATAGATGAAGCACACACTGGGAGAGTTATTTGTAATACCCACTAAAATGATCAAAAAGAGTTGTACCCAGAATAATATAAAGAATCACTATAAGTCAATAAGAAAAAGAGATAAAATCCAATAGAAAAATAGAAAACTTGAACAAAGCATTTCACAAAGAAGCACAAGTAGCCACAAGCAACAAAAAGACAAAAGGTGCTCATAATGAGGTAATATTTCACATCTGCCAAGTTGGCAAATATTTTAAATTCTGACAATATTATGTTATGTTTAGGCACTAGAACACATGTAGTAGTGGTGAAAACGGTGAAAGTGAAGTCGCTCAGTCGTGTCTGACTCTCTGTGATCCCATGGACTGTAGCCTACCAAGCTTCTCCATCCATGGGATTTTCCAGGCAAGAGTGCTGGACATTTCCTTCTCCAGGGGATCTTTCTGACCCAGGGATTGAACCCGAGTCTCCCACACTGCAGGCAGATGCTTTACTGTCTAAGCCATCAGGGAAGAAGCCCAGTAGTACTGGTGGTAGTATAAATTAGCATAATCATTTTGGAAAATAATTTGGCATTACCTAGTAGAATGGGAGGTATGTAATTACACTTTATGTACCTTAAGAAATTCGTCCACATACACACCATGTAAAGGAATATTCATAGTACAGTAGCACTACTCATAATAAAAAATAGCAAACAACCCAAATACTTACGAACAGTAGAATGAACAAACTGTAGTATATTGTATAAAACTACATGACAATGAAAAGTAATCACTCATAGGAGAAATAATAAAGTCACAAAACAGTATGTACAGTAAAAATTTCTTTATATAAAGACAAAAAGCTGGCAGAATTAATATATTGCATAGAAGAAAAAGTACGTTAGAACCGTAAATAAAAGCAAGCAATGAAAGCTCCAAGTCAGTATAAACGGTTACCCTAAATAGAGAGGAAAGGGATGGGTACACAGGGTGCTACAAATGTTTTTTAAAAGAAAAAAAATAGAAGTGGACATGTATGTAATCATCAAAATTTTATTCTTCAGATATTGATATATTTTAAGTTAAAAAACCTTTTATAAAGAAAATACCATAGATCCTGAATTCTTTTTGTTTAGGGGAGGAAAATTTAACGTGGCTACATTTTAAGGGGATAATGAGCTATTTCTCATCAGTGAGTGTAAAACCAAGAAGAGAAAAAAGTAACAAAATGGAAAACGGAAAATTCTTACATAAGGGCTGAGCAACAGCAGATAGCCCACCTTTCCCAGGGAGTCTGGTTATACAAACAGCCTATGAAAGCAGAGCAGATTGGTACACTCACCAGAAAAGTCTTGCTGACCTGGGCTGTGTTCCCCAGAGGATGGGAACCCCCTTACTTTCACATCATTAGCCTTCTTAGGATGGGCTGAAGTTGCTTCAAATTTGAAAATTACCTTGGATCACAAGCTGAGGTTTTTAATTTGTTTATACTGATGATTAAGCATCCTGAGATGGGACTACTAGACCACCTGACCTGCCTCTTGAGAAACCTGTATGCAGGTCAGGAAGCAACAATTAGAACTGGACATGGAACAATAGACTGGTTCCAAATAGGAAAAGGAGTACGTCAACACTGTATATTGTCACCCTGCTTATATAACTTACATGCGAGTACATCATGATTAACGCTGGGCTGGAGGAAGCACAAGCTGGAATCAAGATTGCCAGGAGAAATATCAATAACTTCAGATATGCAGATGATACCACCCTTATGGCAGAAAGTGAAGAAGAACTGAAGGGCCTCTTGATGAAAGTGAAAGTGGAGAGTGAAAAAGTTGGCTTAAGGCTCAACATTCAGAAAACGAAGATCATGGCATCTGGTCCCATCACTTCATGCCAAACAGATGGGGAAATAGTGGAAACAATGGCTGACTTTATTTTGGGGGGGCTCCAAAATCACTGCAGATGGTGACTTGCAGCCATGAAATTAAAAGATGCTTACTCCTTGGAAGGAAAGTTATGACCAGCCTAGACAGCATATTAAAAAGCAGAGACATTATTTTGCCAACAAAGGTCCATCTAGTCAAGGCTATGATTTTTCCAGTGGTCATGTATGGATGTAAGAGCTGGACTATAAAGAAAGCTGAGTGCTGATGAATTGATGCTTTTGAAGTGTGGTGTTGGAGAAGACTCTTGAGAGTCCCTTGGACTGCAAGGAGATCAAACCAGTCCATCCTAAAGGAGATTAGTCCTGGGTATTCACAGGAAGGACTGATGTTGAAGCTGAAACTCCAATACTTGGGCCACCTGATGCAAACAACTGACTCATTTGAAAGGACTCTGATGCTGGGAAAGATTGAGGGCAGGAGGAGAAGGGGACAACAGAGGATGAGATGGTTGGATGGCATAATTGACTCAATGGACATGGGTTTGGGTGGAGTCCGGAAGTTGGTGATGGACAGAGAGGCCTGGCGTGCTGCGGTTCTTGGGTTTGCAAAGAGTCGGACATAACTGAGAGACTGAATTGAACTGAGGTACAATTATTAATCATCTACATAGAGAGATAAATTTATTTTAACAAAAATGGTCTTTGGCATGGCTCTACTATTTATACTATTGCAGTGAGTTTGTTCCACAAACCTGTTTTCTAACACATTGAATCTAAGGATTGTTTGTCAGTCCCATAAACTCAGCAATAAACTGCCTGGTGAATTAATACGGAAGACATGAACTGCTACATAAATTATGAACACATGATAACTTTCCTCCTTTCAAAATAGTGAAGTCACTGAAAAAAATATTTTCTGTATTTTCCAAATTATCTACTACGCTGTAAGAAAAAACTTCATTTTTAAAGTTTAACAAGAATTAGGGCTAAAGCTCCCTAGGGAGTCAAATATTTATCAAATATGTTTATATTGCTTTTTGTAAAAGCTCTGGGAAAACGATTATTACTCTCTTGGAAGGACTCAGGAATAAATTACAGAGAACATGCGCTGAGTTGTTACGTACTGTAATTAAAGTAGTGGTGTGCTAGTAAATGGTTAGCAACCAGTTCTATGGTTGGGGGAAGGAAAGGGGGAAGGGTCTTGATTTTGCCAGCATTTGCCAGTTTCTCTGGTGTAAATACTCCCACTACAGCCAATTACAAGCTACCAATATGAAGTTACTAAGTGTGGAGTTGGGAAGAAATACCCAGTAGCATATCACTGTCTAATATTTTCGCCATACATATGTAATAGATAGATGTAAATAACCTTAAGCACATCAGATCAGATCAGATCAGATCAGTCGCTCAGTCGTGTCCGACTCTTCGCGACCCCATGAACTGTAGCACGCCAGGCCTTCCTATCCATCACCAGCTCTCAGAGGTCACTCAGACTCACATTCATCGAGTCAGTGATGCCATCCAGCCATCTCATCCTCTGTCGTCCCCTTCTCCTCCTGCCCCCAATCCCTCCCAGCATCAGAGTCTTCTCCAATGAGTCAACTCTTCGCATGAGGTGGCCAAAATACTGGAGTTTCACATAGATAACAATAAAATGTACCACAATAATTAGGAAGTGATGTTTCAGCATTTACTGCCTTTGTTTTCAGTATAATTTATTTTAATGTAAGTTTATGTGATTTTAATTTTAACAACAGGCTGGCAAAATTCCTGACAATTCGTTGCAACTTATCACTTAGGAAGTTGCACTCAGTAATGTCCAAAAACTGGTACAATCAGTAAATGATGTGAACATGACTGTATACACATTCCCATCCATTTAAGACCTGTACATGAGAAAGAGTCACAACAGTCTCCTTCAAAGTAACTTCTCAGCAAAATACACACACAATTCAAAAACAGCAATGTTAATGGACTGTTTTACAGA
Organism: Tragelaphus eurycerus; assembly: GCA_935064755.1. NCBI lineage: Eukaryota > Metazoa > Chordata > Mammalia > Artiodactyla > Bovidae > Tragelaphus > Tragelaphus eurycerus. The sequence goes on along the minus strand of CAKXYN010000054.1, from coordinate 7,650,173 downwards.
TAGCAGCCTTAATTTTCAGAATTTACCCTTTAGTCCAGCCAGATCAGACAGAGCACTGTAACAGAATTTCTGAATTTTTAATAGTCATGCAGCAGGCCTGAAAAACTCCAGTAATATTCCCACTGTCTAGTCAGTGAATGAGACACAAGGTAGGAAAGGAAAAGGGGGTGGGGGGTGGGGAGAGAGACTCCCAAAGGATCCCTTCCACAATTAATTATGCAAATCACAAGTAAATTAGACACTAAAAATTTAAGATTGATTGAAAGGCTTGCTCAAATTGCTTTAACTGTGATTCATAAACCAATCACGCAAATTCATGTGTTAGGTTGTGCAAAAGAAAAAAAAATTGGAGAGATGTAGAATGGAATAAGATTACCTTAATTTAAATGTAAAAGACATGGTTGCTGATGTATGAGTCTCTCACACTGTTAGCACTAGCCCATCAGATGTTAACAAAATCTGATATGCAACAGTTTTACATATCCCCTCCTGGGAGAAAGATCAACTTGTGATCTGCTTTATAAATCAGCTACAGTGTTAGTGTTAGGCTACTGTAGCTAAATGGCTTTTAGATATGCTTCCTGTTTTAAGCTACCATATTTACAAATGAAAGCTTTTTCAAACCATGGCTTTTAATATAATTTGCATATTTAGTAATACATTGATTAAAATTAAACACGGATTATTGCAATTTATTTCAGAAACAGATGGGATGCATTAAGTGAAAAGCCAGAGCTTTTAAACAGAACAGACTCACTGGTTGACTACTGATGAGTGATGAATACAAAAACTTTTTAAATTGGCAAAAAGGGGAAAAAAGCCCTTTGCACCCATTTTGTTTCAAGGCTTTCCTGACAAGTGATGCCATGAAATTAGTAATCAAGTTAATTTAAAATGAATAATGTATATCAAAGGTATGCATCAGCCTAATGAAAGCAGATTTCTCAAAATTAAAAAAAAAAACACTTCCACAAACTTTGAATCTTTCTCATACGCAGTGTTTGTGTCCTCAGATTTTCCTAATTAAATATGGGTTTGATAGGGTTCACCAGCAGATGGCATTCTTCCATTACATACACTTCTGCTGGACTATTTTGATTTTACAGTTTCATGAAACTTCACCACCTAGTATAAATTAACCATGAATTCACTCAATGGTAGAGTTGGTTGGGCCCAGTAACTTGTTTTCAAAATAGCATATTCCCAAATTAGTCTTGGTCACTGTGAACCTGATTAGATTATAAAGAGTATTTCATTTTTTTCTCTGATCTCTGTATCCGTTGCTTTGTTGAATATCATTCACGAAATCTAATTTGTTAAGATAACATATATCTCTCTAATGTTAACCCCTCATCAGTTTTTTCTTCAAAGGTAGAAGAACTAAACTTTCTCCTTGCCCTACTCCAAAGCAGTGGATATAATTCAATCAGATCACATTAATAAGCTAGTTCCATTATGAAAGTAATGTTTGGATATAGGCTTTTCATTTTTGTAAAGCATAGGCATTTTCCAAGTTAATTTAGTAAAATCTGGCCTAGTTTGCTTGGCTATCCAATTCTTATTAATCTAGGCAATTATTTCTCAGAATACCATTAAAAAAAAAAAACCAAGTAGGTAGAGAATTTATAATTTTAAATACTTTTCTTCTTGGATTTTTTTTTTTTTTTTGAACTAGAGGTGAAAAAGGAATTTGACTCATAACATTTAAATAATATTTGTATTATTAAAAACGTTCACTGGACAGTACAGAAATCCTATTAACATGCAACTCAAATTCAGCTGAACTGGATTGCTGAAGGTAAAGTTAGACTAAAATCAGATTAGTCCTATTATTTCCTATCTAATAAATGCTAATAATAAACTCTCAGGATAAGCAAAACTGGATAATTTAACACAAAAACTGCTTCTCTCATACTGGATCAATGGCATATATTTTAAGAAAGCATATGAAAACTAGTTTTATATAAAGTTTCTGATGACTTTGTTTCATTAAAGCATTCATGAATAGCAAAAACAAAAAAGAATTTTTTGATCAAAATCCTAATTACAGTAACATCATGCTGGAAGGTTTTATTTTGCTTTGTTTTAAAATGTAAACTATTATCAAAAATCACCTCCAGCTTTTTCAAAGTTTGATTAAATACTCAAAAGTACTTAAAAGGTCAGTTCCCAGTTTCAGAGCTATGGATTACTCTAACATGAAGTCTCTGTCACCTATTGTGAGTTGTGAAAATCCCCCTGTATCCAGTGTGTTTTGTTTGGATTGAGATGGCATGCAGTTGATGGCTGTGACCTTCATGGTGGCTTAGATCCCTGGCTGGCACTGATTTTTGATTTAGTGCCGATCTGCTGCGCTTGTCACAGGCTGCAAGGTGCTTTCCATGCACTAATGAAACAGCTCAAGGGCAGAGGGGCCCTGTAAATGTCTCTCTCTCACCAACCACGGACTAAATGGAGAAGTGAGTTTTCTACATGTGAATGACAGACTCTGAGATTACATGCAGGAGGTAACGCAAAGTTTTAAAACCTGCTCTGACTTCATTAAATAACAAGCATTTGCAAAACGCGAACTCTAAGGTTATTCTGCGTGCTAATGAATATATATCTGCACTGTTAAAATGGAATATTTAACACAAATACTGATAATATATCTTCATTTGATGGCAGGGAACTAACAATCAGTTGGTGTGTCCTTTGGTTCAACTATAGTTGCTAATAAATTCTGCTACTTAATGATGTCTTCAACAAAAAATTGCATATGTCCAAATCTTTTCCTTCTAAGAGCACACAAAATGGTATGATAATTGTCACAGGAATAGATAATTTAGAGACAAAATATAACATTTTGGCCTATGTGTCTTTTTGCCTAGGCATCTTGAACGAATGAAGCCGTTTCATATAAGCAGTTTATAAACACACACACAAACACAGGTGAATTCTGCCATCTAAATCTACAGGTTACTTGTGCTGGCTTAGATGAGAGTAATTCAAGCCAAGAGACTAGTAGACATTAGTCATACATCTGTAAGTTACCAAATCCTATTCATCCTTCAAGACTCAAGTGAGCAATTTCTGACTCTCCCAAGAAGTAATTTTTCTTTCCTTAAACTTCTTACTGGTATTGGATTGTGAATTTTTTCTTACTGTTACTATTGCTCCTTACCATGTATAATAGATATCTCTCATTTCCTGCCATAGACTATAAGCTCCTTAAGAGCAAGTCCCACTTCTATTTTATTTTTTTATACCCATCACTTTACCTGGCCCTGTGCCTGACATAAGTGCTCGTCATGTTTTTACTGAATGAATGAGTTATAAATACATGACCACAGCATGGTAGCAGTCTCTAGTTTGAGGAGATGTTAAAGCTATCAGACTTTATTATTAACACTAATGCCTGCTTGACTTCCTCAATCTGCACTTTTTCAGTCACCACACATGGGCGAATGGCCCCTCTAACATTCGGCAATCTTACTTTGATAGTTCTGATTTCCGACTCTGACTTTCATTAGCAAAACCACATGCTAGACTTTATTCTCATCTAAGATAGATCCACAGCCAAGCTCACCAAACCAACACTCCTCTGCATATACTATTCAGATTCCTTATATGTATAATATCCCTAGATTCCCTCACTGACCACATGGTAATTCAAATGATATAAACTTCATCCATTTCCAACAAATCCTTAAAAAGCGTTTCAAGAGAAATTACCTTCTTCCTATATTCAGCTACCCTCTCTGAACTTTTGACACATTATCAATCCTTTACTGAATACCTACTATACACCAAGCAGTAAAGTTAATTAGGATATAATACTATGCACCCTTACAAGGTACTAGGCAGTGTGTCATGAAATACTTGGAAGTCACTAAAAAAAAAAAGTGGTAATCTTACTGGGTGGGGAAATTACGAAATTCAAAACATTATTTTTGTATTATGATAAACACAGATCGAGTGAGGAATAGAATGCAAAATTTACATGAATTTTTAAACCATAGAATTCAAGAAGCCTCTACTTTTAGTAGACTACTTCTGATCCTCCTGGATATTCACATTTCTTCTGCCATTCAAGACAATGCAGTGAAAATTTGCAATAAATTATATGAAAGAACACTATTTTTAGAATAAGGAAGTCTTGATTATTGCTTTACAGTAATTAGAGGAGAATCCCAATTACTCCTCTTTCTAATTATGTTTCACTGGGCAAGTTAGTCAATCACTATGTACCAAACTGTTGTCATCTATAAGATGTATGGAAAGAGTAACATGGAAACTTACATTACCATATGCAAAATAGATAGCCAACGGGAATTTGGGGAATTTGCCGTTTGGCTCAGGAAACTCCAACAGGGCCTCTGTATCAACCTAGAGGGGTGGGATGGGGCGGAAGATGGGAGGGAGCTTCAAAAGGGAGGGGATATATGTACACCTATGGCTGATTCCGGAGAAGGCAATGGCACCCCACTCCAGTACTCTTGCCTGGAAAATCCCATGGACGGAGGAGCCTGGTAGGCTGCAGTCCATGGGGTCACTAAGAGTCAGACATGACTGAGCAACTTCATTTTCTCTTTTCACTTTCATGCATTGGAGAAGGAAATGGCAACCCACTCCAGTGTTCTTGCCTGGAGAATCCCAGGGATGGTGGAGCCTGGTGGGCTGCCGTCTATGGGGTCACACAGAGTCGGACACGACTGAAGTGACTTAGCATAACATAGCATAGCATGGCTGATTCATGTTGAGGTTTGACAGAAAACAGCAGAATTCTATAAAGCAATTATCCTTCAATAAAAAATAAATTAATTTTAAAAAGCAGCAAGAGAAAAGCAACTTTAAAAAAACATATATATGCATAACACTTTCTGAGGCAATTGTAAAGATTAAATAAGTTATACAAGTTGATACATGTAAGTGCAAAGACAGAACCTACTACCTAATAAGTGACATTTTTCTCCTTCCCATTTCCTTCCTTTGGGAAATTTACTCAATACCCTAAAAGAGACCTACCGAATCCTAATGCTCTTGTTTCACAAGTCTGCCACTTCAAATCTTTGCACTTGAACCACTGGACAAACAGTATGATAATTTAACAATCAAATTGCATTCTTTCACAATACATTAATATTCTGTGTGTTGTTGCTCAGTTGTGTCCAACTCTGTGTGATCCCATGGACTGCGGCACACCAGGCTTCCCTGTCCATCACCAACTCCCAGAGTTTGCTTAAACTCATTTCCACTGGGTCGGTGATGCCATGCAATCCTCTCATCTTCTGTCACCTCTTTCTCCTCCTGCCCTCAATCCTGTGCGTAGAACAGCCCATTGATATTTCCTGGATAATGCACAGATGGTCTACATAAGTTCTGTCACCACTTTTTAAACTTTCAGACTCCTTCAGTTCAATCATCTCACATTCTAAATGGACTAACTTCTTTGTCTCCCTCGCTGGCTGAAATCATTTTACTGTCTCTCTCCAGTGGATAGGTATCATATCCAGGTTGTACTCTTTAATACTTGCCCTCTTCTCTTTCTGCACTTATTCCCCTAATGGGGGCACGCTCCAATGGCTTCAGCCACCAACACTATGCCAGTGACCTGAAATCTTTGTCTCCAGTCTTGCCCGTCAACTTGTGCTCTGGGCTTCAGGTTCTACCTGGCTCCAGGATAATGCACTGTTAAATGAACTTGAGCTCAACTGGCTCACAACTTGTCTCAGCATGCCTTCCTTCAAACTACCTTTCTTCCTCAGAATGGAAACTATCACCAGTTTCTTTTCTAAGACATCATCCACATCTGAATAGTCCTTTCAACTCTCACTGCCATGACTCTAGTCCAGGGTCTCATACCTAGAGGGTTTCAACATAAAACTCAGATTTAGATGAGGAAATAAAGACAGAGAGGTTGAGGAAATAAAGGCAGAGGTTACATAACTCAGCACCCTTACACAGTTCACAAGTGGAAGAGCTGAAAGTCAAACCTTGGCCATCTTTTCAAAGCTTGAGCTCTTAACCAACAGAATGATAGAATATTAGCACCAGATGGGGCTTTAGTGGCCATCCAGCTCTGCCTAGTATTAAGAAGATATTATTCTATTTATTAATCTTTATATTTGTTTATTTAAAGGCATCTGTTTCCTATTCACTTTCCTGCATGTCCCTTAAGTCTCTCTGAGCTCTCTGTATACCCTTATTACATAACTCTTCAGATGACTCTAAATGTATACTTATTCGTTGCAGTGATGAGTACCTAACAAAATCTATGGTAAATAAAAATCTCCACTGAATCAAACTGTCCATTTTGAAGGGTATTAAAGCAGGCCATGACATGTATTTCATTAGAGGGTTTCCTTTTCAGCATTTTTGGACTTTTGCTTTTTTTTTTTTTTTTGTAAGGAAAGCATTTGTTAAATCAGCATGTTGGGGTTGTGTGTGTATGTGCTTGGTTGGCGGGGAAGGCAATGGCACCCCACCCCAGTACTTTTGCCTGGAAAATCCCATGGACAGAGGATCCTGGTAGGCTCCAGTCCATGGGGTCGCTAAGAGTCGGACACGACTGAGCGACTTCACTTTCACTTTTCACTTTCATGCATTGGAGAAGGAAATGGCAACCCACTCCAGTGTTCTTGCCTGGAGAATCCCAGGGACGGGGGAGCCTGGTGGGCTTCCGTCGATGGGGTCGCACAGAGTCGGACACGACTGAAGCGACTTAGCAGTAGCAGCAGCAGTGCTTGGTTGGCAGTGGGGCAGGGGACACAGGGGCTTAAATAAAATGCTTTTGGAAGCAGATGTCAAAGTTTGTTTATGTCAGGGTAGTAAGTGACTTGTTTTCTATGCTGCTTTTATGTTGTGTACTACTTCTGACACACAGACCTGTTATATCTCAGGATGTGTGAACTGACTGCACCCAGTTCGCAGGTCTAGGCCTGGGGGTCTAGTATTCCTGGCGGTCAGCATGATCTGATGGCACAAGTCACTGGGGTTAAATGGCTCTCCATGTGATGGAATAAGACACTTCTGTCAGCTCACGTCAATGGGAAAATATAAATTCCAACATTCAGAAGAGAGTGCAAAATGATAGTACATGAACCAGACTTGGTATTTTGGGCCACATATGTTGAAACTTTGAGCCCTATTAAAATCCTAAAAAACAAATGGGGTGGAGAGACATTGTCCATTGCTCTCACTTACACCAACATTGGCTTCCACATACTTATTGGTGGCTCTACTAAAACAAGTCATAAGCTCCAGATTTTCCATGCTTTCAAGTTTGAGAATAGCATGAATAATTGAAATCCATAGATAATACCACAATTTCATTTTAGTCAAGGTTTTAAGTCATCTCTCCTCAACGAAGCTTTTATATTAGCTAACAAACGCAACTGACTGGCCTGCATTTCAGGTTTCAGTCTTTTCTGTACACCTTCTAGAGTTCTTGGGTAGGTGTTAATGAGCCACTGGAAAGGAGACTTGCACTCCAACCTTGTCCACTATGACCAACTGACTACTGTCTAAGCCAGATGGCTGCCTGATGCTGGGACTGAAAAAGCACTACCATTTTCATTCTCACAGAGCTGCTTAACCCATAAACCTCGAGACACTGAAGAATTAATGTAAACTTCTCATTTCAAATTGCAGTCCAAATATTTCATGAATGCAACTATTTTTAATCACTTGTAAGTAGTACCTTTACAGACTAATTATATACTAAAGTAAATGTGATACAGATACCCTAAAGCACCTATCAAGAAAAAATATTCAAAGCTTGGAACTACTGTTATTTTGAATCACCTAATAATTTTGTTTAAAAAGAAGAAAAAAAGATTCCCTAAATTCCCTTCTGAGAGTCTGACACAATAGATTTGGGCCCAAGAATCTGCATTTTAATAAACACCTCACCACAACCATCACCCTAGTGATTTATGTATGGAGGGTTCATGGACCACACTTTGAAAATCACTGCACAGGACATAAAAAAAGAGTTGGTTCCATAAGAAAGAGGATTTTTTTTTTTTTTTGGTTGCTTTTCTGGTCCTACAACCCCCAAGTGAGTTGAGTCAAGATCAGCTATGCTGACTTACAGGCCATGTTAAAGATCCAATACACACTTCCTCTAAAGCAAGAGGTCATAAAAGTATTCAGTTACTGGGTGTATGAAGGTTTAAGGTGTAGCCTCCAGGGCTGCTTAAGGGCAAGATCAGGCTTACAGATAATGAAATGTACAAGACAGTGATACTGTCCAGCCAGAATATGATCCTGCCATCATGGTCTGATCCAGGCAGAAAAGGCAGCTGCTGAGGCCAAAGCGTGACAAGGGCTATTTTTGCCTGACATTGAAGAATTTATTCAAGAACAGTTCCCCCCGGCACCAGGATTTCCACTGTACAGCTCCAAAGGTTGCTTAGTCCTTGGTTGACCTACTGGCTAAACTTTCTCAAATGTCTAAAATAAAGCGAATCACTCCTCCAAGAATTATAGTTTATATAACTCTGCTAGCTGGGGACAAAACTTCTGGCCCCAATTTCCTCTGGTCCATATAATTTGAAGAGTGGTCACTTGGTAGTAACTGTGAATAACCCAAATATTAACAGCTCCTTGTACTGGTATTATGATTTGTGAGAGAAGATGACTTCCCCTGACATTCCCATAGTTCACAAGGGTCTCTGTGAGGATTAAACAATACCCATGAAAGCAGTCTGCATACTTTCGAATGCCATGAAAACACTAAAAATTATTAAATAGTACGTAGCAGAAAAGATTCAAACCATAAATGTTCAAGGAAGGTTATTCTAACACAGAAGTCAACCAACACACTGGGCTTTCCTAGAAAAGCTCCTCCGTGTGTGTCTGGCTGCCTCACACCTAATCCGGGAATACAGACAGTATATGTTATGTGTCCTAGACTTCTGTGGACTGTGGCAGAAAAACCCTGAGCAAGAAAATAAAATTGTTTTGTCTTCATTTCAGCAGAGATAGACTGTGATGTCACGGAGTGTTTCCAGAGAGAGGAGTCTCCTCAGACCTCCCCGCGTCGCTGTGCTCTGCCTTTCTCTGCTGTTTTCCTCCTATCTGAGCACTTTTGACATGTTGTGGATTATGGTCTCAGGTTCTTTCATCAATTTAACATTAAAATTCCTGTGAAATATTAATGAAATAATGTTTAAAAAAAAGAAAAATGTTCCTACAATACTGCAACATTTTAATGCCTCATTAAAATCATTAGCAATGCTAATACTAAAGAACTTACTTCATCTTTCAAGGAGCCAAAAAATAAATCATAATGAAATGTTTGTTAGTGTTACATCTGGAGAAGTAAATTATACAATGCTTTTCTATATGGGCTTTACATATTCTAAAGATGGCGTGCTAAGGTCACACTATTAAGTATATGCAACTAGTTTTTTCTATGGAAAACTCACAGTGTATTATTTTATAATATTCATTAACACTATGAATATTGTTTGTGTTTTTAATTTATGAGAAAAATATATGGTGTGCCTATCAACCAGCCAGCGCTCTCATGGAACTCTGGTTGCAAACAATGACATGCTTCACTGACCTGAATGACTTACAAAAGCTATTTATATTCAGTACTCTCATTTATGCTTCCTTTAAAAATGAATAAGAGACATATATTAATAGCAAGAAACTGGTAGGATGATTGCATCACTACCCATCTCCAGACTTATTGCAACACTTCATTCTCCATCAGTTGAACTGACATGGGAATGTAAATGTCATATATAATAGTCATATAAAATTTTAGTACATGAGTGACTTAGGCAAGTATAACAGTTTCCTTCTTTTGTTGACCAACTTTTATTTGGAAAGTAAAGGGGTTTAATGACATGGCAAAGTTCTGGCTAGCTTGTCACTGAAGGAAATCTTATACCATTGAGTGGGGTATGCAGCAGCAGGTTTTCTTAAATAAATCTACATATCCTCAGGGTGGGGGGAGTGTGTTGCACCATACAATATAGCCTCATTATGAGGGCAGATCCAGAAAATCTTGGGAACTTCTTTTCTACCTCAGAATAATCCAGTGTGTAGTAACGTTAGAGACAAAGATACAAAATAAATAAATAAATAAAATAAACACCACCCATAAAAGTGCTCCCATATCTCCTTAGAAAAAAATAAGCAGTAGGAATCTAGCCAAATCCACTTTCAGCCACAGCTATTTAGTACTGTATTCCATTAGAAATTAACACTTGCTAACAGCATGATTTTCACCTGGGCCTGATTTTTCTCAGGCTCTCCATCATAGGCTATAATGTTTGAATGTTTCTTCAGGGGTAAATATTATCTATGGATTTATATATTTTCTCATGAAAAAGAAAGCATGCAAACACCTATTATTATTTACTGTTAATGATTATCATTGTCACTCTAATCATTATATGACTAAAAGATGATTGTTCTCATTCAATGGGGAGCACTAGGGACTGCTGCTTACGCAAGAAACCAAAATAACTATTAATATTTGCAAGAAACAACACTTGTCAAGTAGGGGGGAGAGGAGAGATTATGCTTTATTATGTCATATAGTATGTACTAAATCACAGATGTTGCTAATTTCACATTAGTATATCCAACCCATAGGGCTGAAATGTTATATAAGCTTAGCTAAGTAATTTTTTAAAGAAAATATAATCCTAAATTCTTAAAATCCAAGGACTTAAAGGCACAATTTCCAAATCAGAAAACCTAGTTCAGCACTTTTAATTCAAAGTATAATTTATTTCAGATAAATAGGTAAGGGTTTTTAAAAATCACATATTTAAAACATAAGCAAGCTTTAAAAATGATAAAATCATTCATTAAAAATTTCAGCTACATCTCCCTTAGCCATCCATCTCTTCAGAGAGCAAGTTAATTGTTCCAATCTAGTAAGCAACAAAGAAATAGTCGACAAAGGGTGAAATATGATCATCAATGGTAAGTTCTGAATTTACCCTATTTATCTTGAATGTAAGCTCTCATGACCCACTAAAACTCAGTTCACAGTGTTTTATGAAAAATAATGGCTGAAATTGAATGTCTTAATTTACATTTAATGCAATTAAGAATGGTTTAAATCATGACTGATGAACAGCACACACAGATGTCAGTCAGTTTCATCAGAATAAATTGAAGTCAGTGTCAATGAATGCTCCACTGATAAATCCCACTTTACATAAAATTAATAAAAAATAAGGAAATATAGTCCTTAACTAATTGCAAAATGGTCTTGAATTCCCCTGAATTTTGGGAGAGAAACATAACCGAGAAAACCACAGCATTGTTTGGAAAAGGGTTTCATTTTTTTTAATTGTCAGTGACTCTATCCCCGAAAAGTCCTAAGGAGTTACAGGATACAAAATTCTATAATGAATTATGCAAATATTTGTGGTAAGAGGCCAGAAGAAGGAGAGGAAAGGGAGGAAGAAGAAGAGAAGGAAGAGGAAGGGGAGGAGGAAGGAGAAACGGCAGTAACATTTGTGTGAAATTAATGCATTTGGCAGCACCTGTTTCAGACGGCGGCACGTACACATTTCCTCAGTCAGTCTAAAGCGCAACACTGGGTTCACATCTCACTTTGTAAGGCTTCTCCAAGTTTTTGCTGTAACCAATGCTCTCTTTCAGTGTTTTCATATCAAGCTAGGAAGACAGTGGACACAACTGCTGGCTGAATTCCTGGTCTGCAGACAGAACTCTTCCTCCATGGCAGACTCTAAAGCTTTGTGGGTTGCAGCAGATGTTACTGCTTTTGAAGTTAATAGAAACTTTATGGACCATTTTTCACTCTCTCTTCCAGGAGCAAATGTCAACCGTCATTTTTATCAAAACCTGAATTCTTGGCTCAAGTACTAATTGCTGTTAATGTGTTTAAATCCCAACTCTCAGTGAAGAGGGGAGGGAATGTTCTTCTGTTGGAAAAAAACTGGGTTAATATTTGCATTCTTAGGACCTGAATAAGTGAGAAAAACGGTTCGCTTCTGGGTCACACAATTCTGCAAGCAACCATGGGAGGTCCAAGACCAGGTTCTTCTAGGCTTACTGAGTTAGTAAATTAAGGATTAAATGGATGTTGAAATTTCAAAAAAATATGGAAAATTGTTGAGGAAGACAGGCTTAAAACTGAATGAGAAGGTTCACTTTATAATGCTATCTTAATAATAACAGCAACCACTATTCCTATTACTGTCTGTACAGCACTTTAAAACTAACAATAACAATGCACTTCCATTGTGAGAAATACTGTTTCTTAATGTTATTCTACCTATTTCACAGATAAGTACTCAGAAATTAAGAGACACAGCTAGGAAGCAGTAATGCTGAAATATGAATCCAGATCTTTTGACTCTACATCTCATATTCAAAAAAATTCTGACATGTATCTGCTCTAGCTATATGAATTAATAGTAATTTGAAAAGCTCTCAAGAGTATTCAGTATTTAAATGGACAACAGGCAAATGAAAAGGTATTCAACATCACTAAGCAGAAGGGAAATGCAAGTGAAAACCACAATGACGTATCAGCTCATATCTGTTAAAATCGCTGACACTAAAATGGTAAGAGATAAAAAGGACTGGTGAGGATGAAGAAAAATGAAAACTTTTGCACAATGTAAGTAGGAATGTAAATTGGTATTGCCACTATGGAAACAGTATGGAAGTTTCTCAAAAAATTAAAAAATGGAACTACCTTTTTGTTTAGCAATTCCACTTTTGGATATATATCTGATGGAAATTAAATCATTATCTCAAAGATACATCTACAGTATTATGCACAGCAGCCAAGACATGGAAACAACTAAGTGGTGACAAATGAGTGTAGAAAGAATATGTGGTTTATATATATATATATAATGGAAAATTATTCAGCCACAAAAAGAAGGAAGCCCTGCCATTTGTAACCACATAGATGAAACTTGAGGGCATTATGCTAACTGAAATAAGTTGACAGAGAAAGACAAATACTGTATGATCTCATTCATATGTGGAATCTAAAAAATTCAAACGCATAGAAACCAAGAGTAGACTAATAGTTATGAGGGGCAGGAAGACAGGGGAGAAGGGTGAAGTGGTCAAAGGGTACACACGTCCAGGAAGAATGAGTTCTGAGACATAATATGCAGCACATTGACTGTAATTAACAATACTGTGTTGTATATGTGAAATTTACTAAGTAAATCTTAACATTTCTTACCACAAAAACGATAATTATGTGAGATGATGAATCTGTTAACTAATCTTACTGTGTTAATCATTTTTCAATATATACATATATTAAATCAACATTCTATACACCTTAAACTTACACAATGTTAAATGTCAATTATATCTCAATGAAGAGGGGAAATTTTTATATGAAGGAGTATTCAGTGATTGCTGGTTTACATGAGCTATAACCATTAAAAATGTTAGTTCAAGGAAGTTTTATTTTCTTGTTTTATGGTACAAACCTTTAATCTGATTTGGAACTCTTAACATATAATAAATACATTGAGTAATTGTAGATATTTCCCACTGACAATTTTTACCTAACCATTTCCTAATTTCGTGACATAGTTTGAGGGTAAATGAAGGCCAGTCTTAACGAAAGTGAAGAAATAGGTAGTCAATTATCAAAAGTACAGAAAATTTGGCCTGTCAAGAAACATCTTCCCTGCTATTCTGACACTTTACATTTCAGAAACATTTATTTGCAGCAAGGCAAATTTTCTCAAAATAGTCAATTTTTTTAAAAAAATTCATCAAGCGAGTTGCTTGGCACTTAATTTGACCAAAATCTATCTGCTGGCAATTGAGTTTTTCAGTGACCATCAAGTATTTGATCCTCATTGCATGTCTCTTTCATTAGTTCAATCCAGCCCCAAAAGTGATGTCTAAAAACAGGAGTCTCTGTGTATACAAAGAAGTGAGCAGTCTCTTTATATTTCCTACGCCTCTCTTCCTCTTTACTAGTCTTCCTCTCCTATCCCAATCAAACCAAAACAGCACGTGGCGTTGCAGCTGCTCCTGAAGCCACAGAGACGCGGTTCCAATGTCACTGCCCTCAAGCTTACAATCCAAGGTCCTTTCTTATCCAGGATAGAACTGTTTCTACCACTTTGCCCAGCTACCTGCAAGGCTTAGGGATTTCTAGAAAGTAGTGGGATCTCAAACGACTAAACCAGGCACAAGTCAAGTGCTGGACTTCTCCTTATCTACTCCAAGATTCTCCTAATTTAATGGGTTCTTCAGAACATTACCAGAACATTCATAAGCCCCACTCAATATATAAATTACAGGTTATTCAACTTTATCCCAATTCTCTAAACTTGCAGAAGGGGCTTACATAAGAATCAAATATACAACTTAATAAAAATTGATAACTGGTAGATTTTCCTCCACCAACTCCTCACAGTGCCTCTGCAGGCTGAGGAATTGTTCTGCAAGAAGTCACAGAATTTCCAGCTCTAGCTAATGCCCATCCAGCGCTGAATCCAAAGCTCAGAGGTGCATCTCAGCAGCTTTATAGGAACCAGGAAGATTCAGAGTGGCGAAAAGTTTAAAAGACACTGACCTCAGAAATCTGCTTTAGAACCAGCTGTGGTTTAGGCAGTATCACACACACTATCCACCCTTCCCCTTTCTAATACCTCTGCCTTAGCTCTCTGAACAACACTGAACAGTTGTGAGAGGACACTATAACCTATGTTATTTGACTCAGATTTCATATCTAGCACCACAGGGCAATTTTTCTAAGAGTGATAACCAAGGCCTCATTACCCCTTGCTTCTCCCATCTACCCACCCATCACACCCCAAGTAAGAGCCATTTTCTAACAAAGATCCTTTTCAATTAACATTCCTATGTGCATGTGATTGTGTTTGGCAAACTGGTTTCTGACTCTATCTCTTTCTCCATTCCAAACTCCTAGAGACACGGCAGGTGTAGCAGAGCCAGAAGTCAAGAAAGGAGGAGATCAGATACTACAAATATTCAGCGTGGGTGACATATAAGCCAATAAACACTGTGCAGGTTTTTTATGTATATTTTTTCATTTGACTTTAAGGGATCATTACTCAATGTTATTTCTCATATTGAAGAATCTAAGGCTAATGCTTTGACTTGATTTTAAAGACTGAATTTTTTTCTGCTGGTATAAATAGTATGGACACAGTAAAAGTACTTGAGAGGGCCTAATGAACCATTTCTTACACCCCATTACCTTTAGTCTGATATGACGGAGAGTGCAGGCACTAATTATCCTCTCTTTCACAGACACAGACATAGATCTACAGTAGCTTTTAAAACACAATTTCCCACACAACTCAACACTTCCTTGCATAATACATTCTTATATTTTTCTTGTTACACTTTAAATGAGGAAGGCCAAGTTCTCATCTTCCTACAGCTTTTCTAACAGCAAACAGCCTATACAGTTATTGATACTTCTTCATTTCCAGAGCCCAAACATAAATTATGCACAACTGGAAATAAGAACTTTTTTTTAAATTACAAAAATAAAATTTTATAAAGGTCTCTGTCCATGGAATAAAGGTCTAAAATGCATTTAGGAGATTAAAAAATAAAGATAATTATTTCCTACTAGGATATAAGAATGATTTTATTAATTTACTATTAATTTACTAACTTATGTAAGTACTATATTAATACACTTAAGTATAGTAAGTATATACTGTAATATAATGTCTGATACAATGAACGTATTTTCTCCCAACCACTCTAACTTGTGAAAGAAATAACTATAGTTTCTGAAAGGAAACGAGTCAAAGAATAAGCTACGACACCTATCAGATTTGATGCAGTGGGAAACAGAAACTTCACAATGAGGTAATTTAGAGACTTACAAAATATATTTGGATGTAGATGGTTCTTTAAGATAGTATGTACATTTATGAAGGTGATATGTAAACAGCAAACATTTGATTTCAGCATGTACGCATCCTTCCATATTAGACATTGAGTAATTTGTGAAAAAATTTAATGGTAGAAGGGAAAAGTCTTTTATCATATAGCAGAAACTAAAAAGCAAATTAAAGTGTGGGAGAATGCGGCACACTTTTAAAGTGTGGGAGAGCAGAGACCTCAGTTGGTATGCCATGGCACATCAAACGAGGTATAAGTGTGTGTTCAGGTGTGCTCAAGTCCTTAGGGCAGTCCGGCAGGAACTGCTGGTACCAGCTGTGAAAAGTTGTTCACACAAGTGTGCAGGACAAATACTATCCTTTTTTTCCCTGTATGTTATGATGTATTTTAAAAAAAGGTTGGGAGACACTGCAAGAGAAGCTTCTTGATTCATAAGGTAATCCTGCTGAAGAACTGAGACTTTTCCCATGGAGTTGTGTATAGAGACAGGGGAAAATTCTAAGGTAAACAAGATTTCTTCTCTTTCCCACCTGCCACATTTTAATACAGTAGAAGAAAAAGGGCCCTAAAAATGCATCAAGTATACAATATCCTTGATCCCAAAGACAATTAAGTGGCAAAGCTCATGCCTGTGGTTCCTTGGGTATTCAGGCTACGGAGAAGCAGTTAGATGTACCGGGTCAAAATGAACTTCACCAAATGGATGAAGTCTTCAAGACACCATGAAGATTTAGTAGCCCTCTCCTTCATAACTTATCACTTTGTACATATATCATAGCACGTCTTAAACATTATGTAATTATTTGCTGCATGACAAAACACATCCTTATTCTCTTTCTTTCTTAGAAGAACCTGTGCTCTGCCCCATTTCCTCCTATCTCCTGGAAGTCATATTCTGTTTTGCCTATCTTTATTTCTCCTTCTGTTCTCTTTCCTTCACATGTAAATATGTACAGCCTCAGTTCAGTTCAGTTCAGCCGCTCAGTCGTGTCCAACTCTTTGCGATCCCATGAATCGCAGCATGCCAGGCCTCCCTATCCATCACCAACTCCCAGAGTTCACTCAGACTCACATCCGTCGAGTCAGTGATGCCATCCAGCCATCTCATCCTTAGTCGTCCCCTTCTCCTACTGCCTCCAATCCCTCCCAGCATCAGAGTCTTTTCCAATGAGTCAACTCTTCGCATGAGGTGGCCAAAGTACTGGAGTTTCAGCTTTAGCATCAGTCCTTCCAAAGAACACCCAGGACTGATCTGCTTTAGGATAGACTGGTTGGATCTCCTTGCAGTCCAAGGGACTCTCAAGAGTCTTCTCCAACACCACAGTTCAAAAGCATCAATTCGTCGGCACTCAGCTTTCTTCACAGTCCAACTCTCACATCCATACATGACCACAGGAAAGACCATAGCCTTGACTAGACGGACCTTTGTTGGCAAAGTAATGTCTCTGCTTTTCAATATGCTATCTAGGTTGGTCATAACTTTCCTTCCAAGGAGTAAGCATCTTTTAATTTCATGGCTGCAGTCACCATCTGCAGTGATTTTGGAGCCCAGAAAAATAAAGTCTGACACTGTTTCCACTGTTTCCCCATCTATTTCCCATGAAGTGATGGGACCAGATGCCATGATCTTCGTTTTCTGAATGTTGAGCTTTAAGCCAGCTTTTTCACTCTCCACTTTCACTTTCATCAAGAGGCTTTATCACATCTTTAATCACACCCTCTCCAACCTCATATGCCCTTCCAGATATTGTCTTCTCTCTCTGCTTCCCTTCATGACATCAAGTTCCCCAAAATAAGGCTCTACCCTCACTTCAACATTCTAACATGTCATTTATTCCTTGATTTTCTCCAGGACAGTTTTCAACCTCTGACCAAGCCAGGGTCACATTTATGACCCCTCACCACCAAATCTTACTTGAGCTGTTATCAACTACACCCTCCTCAAAATTCAGGCCTTCTATTTCTTGTTTAACTATTGCCTCCTTCTTGAAGCTCTTCTCACCCCTAGATTCTATGAGTTCTTCTAAAGCTCTGATTTCCTCAACTCAAATCGCTTTACTGTCTCCTCCTCTTCCTATCCTGTTAGGTGGATTTCTATTCTTAATCTTTTCACACTCCAAACTCTTCCTGGACAGTTCTATGTGGACACTTTACAGGCAGCACAACTCAACATGTCCAAAACTGCAACAATCACCTTTCCATAAACATTACTCCTTCCTCCTCTACAATAACCTCTATTTTGATTAACAGCACCACTATCAGACCAATTTGAGAGTTGTATTAAAGTTGGTTGGTTTTTTTAAATCTGTTTTTGTGGTTATAAGCAAAAGGAAATTGACTCCAGGTTGCATAATACTTTTTTTTTTACATAAGTGAGTATTGAAAGGATACTGCGATATTTCACAGACTCAAAGAAAGAGCCAACATTTTAAGTGAAGTGAAGTCAGGAGACTTCAGGAGATGATATTTTTTCCCAAAGCCTAGCTACAAACACAATTCCAGGCTCTCTTAGCGGGTGTGGGTGAGTGTGTGGATGGGTGTTTCCTAAGTTTCTTTTGTATTCCCTGGGAAAGAACTATATTGGCCCAACTAGGGTCATGTGTCACTTGCAGGTCAGTCAGCTATGGTCCAAAACTGGAAAAAGTTAACTTGCAACCCATAAAACAAACCAAGAATCAGTACCACAATATAAAAATATTCCTTACAAATCGTTATCCCCATATTCCATCCTCACATCACCCACAAAAAAGAAAGGGACAGAAAAGTGGGCATTATTTACAAACCAGGAAGCAATTATCAACAATAAGATAGAAGAAGTTGCCCAATATCAGTACTAATCAAGAGACATAAATTAATAATAAAAGAATCATTTCACATTAATCAAAACTGAGAGTTCAGAAATAAAATCATAAACTACAGACAACTGATTTTCAACAAGTGCCAAGACCATTCAATGAGGAAAAAAATAATCTTTTCATATGCCAAGACAACTGAATAGACATATGCAAAAGAATGAAAGTTGGATCCTCACCTCACACTATACACAAAAGAGTAACTTAAAATGTGAGAAACCTAAACATAAGAGCTAAAACTTTTAAACTCCTAGAAGAAAACATAGGATAAATCTTTATAACCTTTGATTTGGCAAGGGAGTCTTAGATATGATACCAAAAGCATGAGTAACAAAGGAAAAATTAATTCCACTTCATCAAAATTAAAAACCACGTTAAACCACAAAAGTCTTAACAAATTTAAGAAGACAAAAAAATTTTATCAAGTATCTTATCTGAACACAACAGTATGTCAAGAAAACAAAACTGGGAAAGTAACAAACTCGCTACTGAATAACCAAAGCCCATTCTGAACATTTCACAAATGTAATCATACAATATGCAGGCTTTTGTGATGGGCTTCTTTTACTTAATGTTCTAAAGGTTTACCCATGTTATAAGATGCATCAGTTCTTCACTTATTTTCCTTGTCAAATAACACTCCATTGTATAGATAAATAAATAAATAAATAGATAAATAAATAAATAACCACAGGTTATTTATCTTTTTCTCAGTTACTGGATACATTCAGGTTGTTTATACTTTTGGGATACTATAACTAAAGCTGCTATGAACATTTGTATACAAGTTTTTGTGAGGATGTATGTTTTTATTTCTCTTGGATATGTACCTCTAAGTGGGACTGCTGGAATCATATGGTAACTATGTTTACAGTTTCTGAGAAACTGTCAAACAATTCCAAAACAGCCATGCCACTTTACAGTATCATCCACAATATATGAAAGCTCCAATTATTTCACATCCTCACCAACTCTTTTTTTCTATTTTTAAAATTATAGACAGTTCAGTTCAGTCGCTCAGTTGTGTCCGACTCTTTGCGACCCCATGAATTGTAGCACGCCAGGCCTCCCTGTCCATCACCAACTCCTGGAGTTCACTCAGACTCATGTCCATTGAGTCAGTGATGCCATCCAGCCATCTCATCCTCAATCGTCCCCTTCTCCTCCTGCCCCCAATCCCTCCCAGCATCAGAGTCTTTTCCAATGAGTCAACTCTTCGCATGAGGTGGCCAAAATACTGGAGTTTCAGCTTTAGCATCAGTCCTTCCAATGAACACCCAGGACTGATCTCCTTTAGAATGGACTGGTTGGATCTCCTTGCAGTCCAAGGGACTCTCAAGAGTCTTCTCCAACACCACAGTTCAAAAGCGTCAATTCTTCGGCACTCAGCTTTCTTCACAGTCCAACTCTCACATCCATATATGACCACTGGAAAGACCATAGCCTTGACTAGACGGACCTTTGTTGGCAAAATAATGTCTCTGCTTTTTAATATGCTGTCTAGGTTGGTCATAACTTTCCTTCCAAGGAGTAAGCGTGTCTTAATTTCATGGCTGCAATCACCATCTGCAGTGAGGTCTATAATAGCCTTGTTTCTAAAGTAACTCTTCCTTTAGGAAAACATTTCAGATTTCAAGCTGGCACCATTTTTCTGGAAGGCAATATGATTACACACTGAAAGTCTTAAAAATGTCAATACATTTTGATCTAGTGATTCCAGTTTTAGCAATTTTCCCTAAATAGATCATGGATATGGACACAGTATAAAGAACTAGCTGCAGATGTTTGCCACCATGTTTCCTGTAGTGCACTCTTCTAAGCTGGATAGGATTTCTGCAATACCCGCTTCCCTCTTGCAGTAAGCAACCCAGAGACCTCCCTGTAATTTCTGGCTTCATTTCTGATTCTGCTGAGCATTCATTCTACTGTACAAACTGTTCCTTTATCATCACTTGGGTTATGACTAAAGCATTTGCTGGTGTTGTTCAGTCGCCGAGTCACGTCCAACTCTTTGCAACGCCATGGACTGTGGCACGCCAGGCCTCCCTGTTCCTCACCACTCCCGGAGTTTGCCCAAGTTCATGTGCATAAGACATGGCTTGTCTTGAGTTCCCCCAATAAAACACTGCCATGGGGTAGCTGTGTGCTGGGGAGATTTGGGGATTAATGGGCGAAGCTTATACTGGTGCATAACTATACGAAATGTCCCTACTCTTTAAAAAACTTCCCCAGTCATTTCTGCCTATTCATACTTCAGCCTTGGTTCTAAGCTCATCACCCTCTCACCCCTCATCTGCCTATCCTCTTCATCTCCTCTCTCCTACTCAAATTATTATTCACGTTTTTCAAGTTACCTTTAGCTATGTCTCTGTTTTTTTTCTTTCAACCCATTTCCTCAGGGCCACACTTCTCATGTAAAGAGGCAATCAAGATGTTTTTCCAAACAAAGGCAATTGACAAAACAGTCACTTTTCTTATCCTACTATATTTATAACAGAAACATGCTAAACAAAACCTTCAGTCATTCAGCAAATATTTTTCACAGACATAGTTCTTGGTGCTAGGGATTTTAAAGATGAACAAAACAGATGTAGTCCTAACCTCAAGGAGTTTCGCTACTACTGATAGGGAGGGGTGGAGGGAGGAAAGGAAGGGAGGCAGTAACGTCAGAAGAGAACAGCCCTGGAAGCAGAGGGTGGGGCCGCTGAGAGAAGGCAGGCATGGCATGACTCAGCGCTCTACAGGCCAGCTACGGGTTCTGGAGTTCAGTCTGACGATGGGTGCAGAACTGTATCTGATTGCCATTAAAAAGAAAAAGATTTATCTACTTAATGATTACAGACCGTAAGGGGCAAGAGCAGAAATAGAAATGTCAATGAATAAACTATGGCAGCATCACAAGAAAGATATGGTGATGCCTTTGATTGTGTCTAGTAACAGAAAAATGGTTAAATGAATCACAATAAATCCATATAATGGAATATGATACAGCCATTGTACATGATGTCCATTATAAATGATGTAAAAGAACACATATGGACACAGAAAAATGTTTATATTAAATGTATACAAAGCAGGTTATAAAAGTAGACTATTATCTGAGTCATAAAGTTGATTCATCCATGTATAGTATGATGCTATCTTACAAAAAATTTAATATGCATGGAATATTAAAGCTGGAAGGCTTAGAGCTCATCCAGTCTACCAAAACCAGAAAAACTTCATATCTTAATGACAGTAAAGACTAGAACAAAGATCTAAGTCTCAAATTAACACTTATTCTTTATTACCCATTGTCTCTCCATTATATTGGCTCTCACAGATACACTTCTGTTAGTCTGACATTCAAATATGAAATTAGAACAGAATTTTTCTTTTACTCATATTATACTATATATAACATATTTTAAATCTGGTTAAATCTAGATTCTTAAAAATGTATCTATAATTGACAGAAGTCTTGTCAAATTTTAAAAAGGCAGGAGAGGGGGGATAATCTCAAAATAAACCAAGAACATATACATATTCGTGTTGTTCAGTCATGAAGGCGTGTCTGACTTTTTGTGACCCCATGGACTGTGTGACCCTGCCAGGCTCGGTCCATGGGCTCTCCCAGGCAAGAATACTGGACTGGGCTGCCATTATCTTCTCCAGTATACATATATACATAAATATACACACACAAAGACATACATATATTTGTAGGACTCTGCATTAATCAAGTCATTGACTGTTAACAGATATACTTCATGTTAGCACACATGATTAAAATGTCTGTGGTCAGTGGTTTTTTGAAATTCTAACAATGGTACACAGAATCTCTTAAGGAAATAACATTCTTAGGCAGCAAAACACTGTTTCTGTGACACCAGTAACCATTTCTCCTTTGAATCTGCAGGTTTCCCTGGCTATGATTTTATTTTAGGCCAGGAAGGGCAGAGGCTCCCTCTAGAAACCAGTAACCTAACCCCCTCCTTTCTGTGGTAATATAGCACAGCCCTTCACTGTCTGACCTACAGGAAAAAACCTGCTGTTAATTAACCATTAATTACTTGAATACAGCCTGCATTATGTGGAAAAATGTGTTACCTTCATCTTAATTTAAAAGACATCTGAGGTTCAAACTGGCAAGAAGATACACTTTATAAACACATTTATACCATTATTCTCCTTCAAAGAATTAGAAAAGAGATTTCTTTTCCTATGGTTCTGCAGGGCTTGAAATGGTAAGAAAGGTACAATATGAGAAAATGACAGTTTCTCCTTGAAGCTTTTTGCCAGACAGAAAATACATTTTTTTTTAATTTGAGAGATTTTTGATTATTGCTAGTTACCTGACTAATGAAGATGGGGTCTTATTGAGGGTTAATCAAGTCTGTTCAAAATTTAAGATCTTTGTGTTGAATTTGCCTTAAATACATTAAAGTTATCTGAATTTGTGAACTAAATTAGACCAAATAGAAAATAGAGAGGATGTGTCACAGGTATAGAGTGCATGACCAATAAAATCAGGTTCAGCTATAAGAAAGAATGTTTATAAATATGGGGGAAAGTTGCCTCAATATTTTTATAATTTTATGTGCATTATTTTTCACATCTTAAAGCTGCCCAAGTATAGAAAAATACAGGACTTCAATAACAGTTACCAGCATGATTTGCTTTTATTATCTTTCTGTTCAAGACCCTTGTTTCCCCTTGTAGCATGTCAAATTGCCCCCAAAACCATATTATACAGCAGAGAAATGTTGTTCACACTTCACTGGCTATTGATTTACTTTATTTATTGGCACAAAATCAGCTTGAGATAAACATTTTGTCCCCCATTTCCACTATTGTAAGCAGTGTTCTTCATTGCAAGATAGGTAAGCCCAAATGTGCAGGGTCACAATTCGACATGGCTTTCTAATCAATGTGTGAAAAATTATCTAATGAATAATGGGTTGCACATTTCCACAAACAAATTAACCAGGGTGAGACTGAAACTAATGATTATATTTATCTAATGTAATTTCACATCTGTTACTAGTGGTAGTAATTTTTTTCTCTTTCATCCATGGTGTCCTCAAAATTACAGCTTAGCTTTTCAGATACAGTTATAGGACATCAGTTTAACTAGAAAATAGACAATTTTGTGGAATGTTCTTTTTTTCATTGAATACCAGCAGCCCTGAGAAATATGATGCTATTTTATAAAATCTGTGAATTCAGGCACTGCTTGATTATTACCTCTGTTGTGTTTAAGCATGACTGTGGGCTTAATTTCATAGCCTATGGGTCAAATCTTATCTCATAAAGAGCAAATGACCCCTTTCTATCACTGTAAGACGATTCTTAATTCTGTCTGTCCTTGTAATAAGATAATATTTATACTGATTTAAAGTGTAGAATTTTTAAGTAGAAACAGTTCCCAACTTAGAAAAAAAATTAAATCCTAAACATTTTATTTGGAATTCAGGGCACCTAAGGCTCCCAGGCAAGCCCATAGAAGTCTATTCTATCCACATGTAACTTCGTCATAGAAGCTAGCCACAACTGGTGTTTTATTTCCTACAGAAGAGAGCATTCAGAGTTTAAACCAAGAACACCTGTCTTTCAGCCCTGGTTTCCCACTCTCCTGCCATCTGCCAGGGAGTTTAGGGAGTCTCCTACTATAACATACAGATTTTGGCATTACTGGAGAAGGGACCTAAAAGGATGAGTTTGAGGTAAAAAGGTAATTTCACCTGCAAATAGGTGAGGAGTTTTAGGAGCATTTGCTGAAGTATATACCAGAGAGGTTTCTTGGCCCTATTTTTGCTCCCTAACCAGACAGACTTCAGCCTAATTCTGAAACCAAATCCTCTGATTTTAATAAAAAGTTTCAGTGATTTGTATTCTCAGATTTCCATTATTAGAAATTAGACTCTGAGAAGATCTGCAAATTCTACCACATAATTTAAGAATTCCCTAATAAATGTTCACTTTTGTGAGGGACTCTTTGGTTAGGTTCACTATGAAGAAAAAGTAGAGAACCAAGAAACATCTTTTGATCCTTAGTAGGAAAAAACAGCCCTGAAGACAACAATTCTCAGTGTTAGAGTTCTCAAACTTTCCTGGGCCCTTAAAGATTATTGAGGACTTCAAAGAGCATTTGTTTATAAGTTATATCAAGTGCTATTAGGAATTAAAACTGAGAAAAGTTTTAAGTACTTATTAATTCATTTTGAAACAAAAGTAAACTCATTACATGCTAACATAAATAACATAAATAGTTTATTAAATATATAGTTGATCCTCAAACAACATGAGGTTAGGGACACTGACCCTCTGCACAGTCAACAATCTGAGTATAATATAGTCAGCTCTCCATATCCTCAGCTCCACATCTGAGGATTCAGTGAACCATGGATAGTCCAATACTGTATTTACTATAAAAAATCTACACAGAAGTAGACCCACGTAGCTCAAACTCATACTGTTGAAGAGTTAACTGCAAACGTGTGTGCACTGTGTTGTGCTTAGTCCCTCGGTCGTGTCTGACTCTTTCCAACCCCACGGACTGTAGCCCGCCAGGCCTCCTCTGTTCACGGGATTCTCCAGGCAAGAACACTGGAATGGGTAGCCTATCCCTTCTCCAGGGGAACTTTTCGATCCAGGAATTGAACCGGGGTCTCCTGTATTACAGGCAGATTCTTTACCAGCTGAGCTACCCAGGAAGCCCCAAGTGTAAATGTATCCCCTCCAAAAAAATTTAATAAAAAGACTGTCTTAATAGAAGACAGGTGAATTCTTATAAATGAGCTTCCTCTTTGTCATGGTATGTTGTTTTGACTAAAGTATACTTAAAGAGAAAATTCAGCTCCAACAGATATGTAGCTGGAAAGAGGTTATTTTAATAGTAATTTTGGATAATTGTGGATATTTTGCTTTGATAAAAAGCTAAAATGTGTCATGATAGTTTCTTTTTAATTTATTTATTTATTTTGATTGGAGGCTAATTACAATATTGTGATGGTTCTTGCCAACATCAACATGAATCGGCCATGGGTATACATGCATCCCTCCCATCCTGAACCCCTCTTCCCTTCTCCTTCCCCACCCCACCCCTCTAGGTTGTCCCAGAGCACCGGCTTTGAGTGCCCTGCTTCATGCATAGAACTCACATGGGTCATCTATTTTACACATGGCATTGTGCATGTTTCAATGCTACTTTCTCAGATCATCCCACCCTCTCCTTCTCCTACTGAGTCCAAAAGTCTGTTCTTTACGTCTGTGTCTCCTTTGCTGCCCTGCATGGAGGATCGTCAGTACCATCTTTCTAAATTCCATATTATGTGTTAATATACAATATTTGTCTTCCTCTTCCTAACTTACTTCACTCTGTTTAATAGGCTCTAGGTTCATCCACCTCTTTAGGACTGACTCAAGCGCATTCCTTTTTATAGCTGAGTAATATTCCCAGTGTATATCAGTTGTGTATCTACCACAACTTCCTTATCCATTCATCTGCCAATGGACATCTAGGTTGCTGTCATGTTCTAGCTTTTGTAAAGAGTGCTGCAATGAAGTTAGCTGCAGTACAGGCTGTGAAACCATACCAATGGAATTTTCATACTTTTTGACACTAAAAATATATTGGCTTATTCAGTATTCTTGCCTTGAGAACCCCATGAACAGTATGAAAAGGCAAAATGATAGGATACTGAACGAGGAACTCCCCAGGTCAGTAGGTGCCCAATATGCTACTGGAGATTAGTGGAGAAATTACTCCATAAAGAATGAAGGGATGGAGCCAAAGCAAAAAGAATACCCAGTTCTGGATGTGACTGGTGATAGAAGCAAGGTCTGATGCTATAAAGAGCAATATTACATAGGAACCTGGAATGTTAGGTCTATGAATCAAGGCAAATTGGAAGTGGTCAAACAGGAGATGGCAAGACTGAACATCAACATTCTAGGAATCAGCGAACTAAAATGGACTGGAGTGGGTGAGTTTAACTCAGATGACCGTTATATCTACTACTATGGGCAGGAATCCCTTAGAGGAAATGGAGTAGCCATCATGGTCAACAAAAGAGTCCGAAATGCAGTACTTGGGATGCAATCTCAAAAACGACAGAATGATCTCTCTTTATTTCCAAGGCAAACCATTCAATATTACAGTAATCCAAGTCTATGCCCCAACCAGTAACACTGAAGAAGCTGAAATTGAACGGTTCTATGAAGACCTACAAGACCTTTTAGAACTAACACCCAAAAAAGATGTCCTTTTCATTATAGGGGACTGGAATGCAAAAGTAGGAAGTCAAGAAACACCTGGAGTAACAGGCAAATTTGGCCTTGGAATACGGAATGAAGCAGGGCAAAGGCTAATAGAGTTTTGCCAAGAGAACGCACTGGTCATAGCAAACACCCTCTTCCAACAACACAAGAGAAGATTCTACACATGGACATCACCAGATGGTGAACACCACAATCAGACTGATTATATTCTTTGCAGCCCAAGATGGAGAAGCTCTATACAGTCAACAAAAACAAGACTAGGAGATGACCGTGGCTCAGATCATGAACTGTTTATTACCAAGTTCATACTGAAATTGAAGAAAGTAGGGAAAACCACTAAATAAAATCCTTTATGATTATACAGTGGAAGTGAGAAATAGATTTAAGGGACTAGATCTGATAGAAGTGCCTGATGAACTATGGAATGAGGTTCGTGACACTGTACAGGAGACAGGGATCAAGATCATCCCCATGGAAAAGAAATGCAAAAAAGCAAAATGGCTGTCTGGGGAGGCCTTACAAATAGCTGTGAAAAGAAGAGAAGCAAAAAGCAAAGGAGAAAAGGAAAGATATAAACATCTGAATGCAGAATTCCAAAGAATAGCAAGAAAAGATAAGAAAGCCTTCCTCAGTGATCAATGCAAAGAAATAGAGGAAAACAATAGAATGGGAAAGACTAGAGATCTCTTCAAGAAAATTAGAGATACCAAGGGAACATTTCATGCAAAGATGGACTCGATAAAGGACAGAAATGCTATGGACCTAACAGAAGCAGAAGATATTAAGAAGAGGTGGCAAGAATACACAGAAGAACTGTACAAAAAAGATTTTCAAGACCAAGATAATCATGATGGTGTGATCACTCACCTAGAGCCAGACATCCTGGAATGTGAAGTCAAGTGGGCCTTAGAAAGCATCACTACAAACAAAGCTAGTGGAGGTGATGGAATTCCAGTTGAGCAATTTCAAATCCTGAAAGATGATGCTGTGAAAGTGCTGCACTCAATTTTTCAGCAAATTTGGAAAACTCAGCAGTGGCCACAGGACTAGAAAAGGTCAGTTTTCATTCCTATCCCAAAGAAAGGCAATGCCAAAGAATGCTCAAACTACTGCACAATTACACTCATCTCACACACTAGTAAAGTAATGCTCAAAATTCTCCAAGCCAGCTTCAGCAATATGTGAACCGTGAACTTCCTGATATTCAAGCTGGTTTTAGAAAAGGCAGAGGAACCAGAGATCAACTTGCCAACATCCACTGGATCATCAAAAAAGCAAGAGTTCCAGAAAAACATCTATTTCTGCTTTATTGACTATGCCAAAGCCTTTGACTGTGGGATCACAATAAACTACGGAAAATTCTGAAAGAAATGGGAACACCAGAGCACCTGACCTGCCTCTTGAGAAACCTATATGCAGGTCAGGAAGCAACAGTTAGAACTGGACATGGAACAAGAGACTGGTTCCAAATAGGAAAAGGAGTACGTCAAGGCTGTATACTGTCACCCTGCTTATTTAACTTCTATGCAGAGTACATCATAAGAAATGCTGGGCTGGAAGAAGCACAAGCTGGAATCAAGATTGCTGGGAGAAATATCAATAACCTCAGATATGAAGGTAACACCACCCTTATGGCAGAAAGTGAAGAGGAACTCAAAAGCCTCTTGATGAAAGTGAAAGAGGAGAGTGAAAAAGTTGGCTTAAAGCTCAACATTCAGAAAATGAAGATCATGGCATCTGGTCCCATCACTTCATGGGAAACAGATGAGGAAACAGTGGAAACAGTGTCAGACTTTATTTTTGGGGGCTCCAAAATCACTGCAGATGGTGACTGCAGCCATGAAATTAAAGGATGCTTACTCCTTGGAAGGAAAGTTATGACCAACCTAGATAGCATATTGAAAAGCAGAGACATTACTTTGCCAACAAAGGGCCATCTAGTCAAGGCTATGGTCTTTCCTATGGTCATGTATGGATGTGAGAGTTGGACTGTGAAGAAGGCTGAGCGAAGAAGAATTGATGCTTTTGAACTGTGGTGTTGGAGAAAACTCTTGAGAGTGCCTTGGACTGCAAGGAGATCCAACCAGTCCATTCTAAAGGAGATCAGCCCTGGGTGTTCTTTGGAAGGAATGATGCTAAAGCTGAAACTCCAGTACTTTGGCCACCTCATGTGAAGAGTTGACTCACTGGAAAAAGACGCTGATGCTGGGAGGGATTGGGGGCAGGAGGAAAAGGGGACAACAGAGGATGAGATGGCTGGATGGCATCAATGACTCGATGGACGTGAGTCTGAGTGAACTGTGGGAGTTGGTGATGGACAGGGAGGCCTGGTGTGCTGTGATCCATGGGGTCGCAAAGAGTCGGACATGAAGGAGCGATTGAACTGAACTGATACTGGTTATTTGGAAAATATTAGTCCACTAATTTATGCAGATCTTTCAAATGTTAACACATTTCATTATATAGTATTTAAAGAACACATTTACAAATCTTATCAGAAAACTTTTAATACTGGAATACTATCAAGCTCGTAGTGGCTAATACAAGTCTTCCAAACTTCTAATTTTCACTTGAAAGGTCAAATTTTTATCACTGGCATCAAAACTTTCCGTTGTTTCCTTGAACTTTCCTTGAAAAATCACTTTGTGCATTTTTGAGAAAATATCTGCCAAACACCCAACTCTGAATAGCCAGAGTCTGTCAGTTGCCCTTGCAAGTAAAAATAGTATTCCATGAAAAAAAAAAAAACAGCTAGATCAGCTCACAACTTAAACAACTGCACAAATTTTTTTCCTCAAGAACCACTGTACTTTGGTATGCAGGCAAAAGTGTTTTATGTACATTTCCCATTTCATCACCAGAATATTAAAAAGATATATACTCAAAGAGTTGAGACTTAATAAAATAAATTTTTATTGATGAAAATGTTCTGAAGTGAATCTTTCTTTCTTTCCTTTTTACTGTTAGGTATACAATGACTACTGATACAGTTTTGATTCATTCTAAAACATGAACAACTTTTATTGACCATTGCTTTTGTACCATCAAACCAAATATCAACACAGCAAAAAAGGTTAATCATATCTTAGTCTTACAATGAAAATGGCTCTAACCTCCCAAATATCCTCAAAGGGGACCCTCAGGTATCTTCAGCCTACCTTTGAGGATCACTGCTCTCAACAATGTATGGACGAAACGTACAGGTTGGGGGAGAGGGATAAAGTCTTTCTAAAAGCAATCCAGAATTGAAGAAAATGTGTTCTGAATATAAATGAATATTTAATTCATTAGGCTTTCCTTACAGCTTGACTTTAAAGAACTACCTCATTTAGTTTTCTACTTTGCTTCTGGCCCTGATCAGAGACTGGCCTCAATGAGTAGTTTTATCAAGAGTCAATACTAAGCAAACGATGAAAGAAATTCCACGGCTGCCCAGCAAATAAATGCCTGTGAGGGCTAGTGCCGTCAGTAATCTAAATAAAAAAGGAAGCCTCGGGATCATCTGACTTTATATCTCCCTTTCGTGTTTTGTCTACACCAGAATGTAAGCTACTCCAGATGCTCCTTGAGCTCCTTGTTTTACTCACAGCTTTATCCTCTGTTCTTAGTACAGTTACTGGCTCATAACAGGCACTCAACAAATACTTATTGGATGAATGAAGGCAGCCCGTAGGAGCATATACAAGAAGTAAACTAGAAATAGTATAATTCATCATTTTACAAACACATCCAGGTGAATGTTTCAATCTTCAAAATAGAGAGACTACAAACATTTTCCAGTGATGCTGCAGCTACTGCTCAGGGTATTTTTTTAAACACTAGAGAGGAAGTGCTAGAAATGCACTGTAGCTGGATTCAGAAAGACTGGCTAAATTCCTGGTTCTAGCAATTGCCAGTGATATGAAACTGGGCAGTGACTTAACCTGAGATTATCTCCTTAACTTAAAGCTGAGAGAGAAAGAATTATCACACAGAGGTATTGTGAGAATGGAATTAAATGAAACTACATTTGTGAAAGTATCTAGCTCAGTGCCTAGCAAATAGAAAATGACAAGCATGTGTAAATGCCAATGCATCGACATTTGGTATTGGGCTATCATACATCTAAAAAGCATGAATTTTACTACATAAAATTTTCTCTATATATTATCTATCTACATATTTTAAAAAGCCTTAAACACTCTGTACATGGTCAGCATCCAAGGCAAGGATAAATTCATCAAAGACATTGTCAAAAAAGGGGTTCAAGTAAAACTCAAACACTGGAGTTCTGAAAGCTCATAAGGGTAAACAGTCCCTGTGAAACTGAAGGAACTATAACTGAATGAAAAACGAGGCATGGAACTGATAGTAAAGTGGGAATGGTATTATTACCTAAAATATTTTTAGCTATCAGAAGGAAAATTTTAGAGTGAAAACTTGACCATTCATAGAATTCTAATTTTGCCAACACATACTACCTGAGATGAACCCCAAACTCAACTGGGTCTGAAAGTTAGAAATCACTTTATTTTCCAACTGCTGGGAATCAGTCAATTGCTGATGTCCAGGGGATGAAAATGGTAATGCTATTTCATCTTCTTGAAAGCCTCATCAGAAAGAATTGCAAGCACGTCAATAAAATAGAGAAACTATGCATAATATTAATGCTTAATTTTTCACAAAATTTAGATTGCAAGTTTAGAAGAGTAGAGAAAAGCAGCATGGAGACACGCTGTATAAGCTCTCTAACACACTGTGACTAAGAGTTTGGATAGCAGAAGAAAAACCTCTGCTGCTCCGATCAGAAGCTGCTTCTCTGAATGTTACTGACATGTCAAGTTCACTGCTCAGTAGCTTATCTTTCCTTACCTCTGATATCTCCCCCGGAGACTTAGAGTAGAAATAAAGTAAAAAATAATTCCTCCTCAGTCTCTTTTTATATTCATAAATCTCCAGACTAAATCTTTAAAAATCATCCTCATTTGTGGGAAGACCAAAATTCTCATAAACTGTTGAAACTAAAAACTCTTGGGGAGGATAATTTGACATTATCTTAAAAATTAAAAATGCAAAACTGTTTAGCCAAGCAATTCTGCTTCCAAGAATATCCAAAGGACACAGACACCAGAAACAATTTATGTTCCACATAATTTACTGCCGCATTAGGTGTAGAGATGCTGAATAGATGTAGAAAGAAAAAGACCAAAACTAACTTACACGCCCATCAACTGCTGTTTGGTTTCTAAGTCGTGTCCAACTCTTTCATGATCCCATGGACTGCAGCCCACCGGGCTCCTCTGTCCGTGGATTTCCCAGGCAAGAGTACTGGAGTGGGTTGCCATTTCCTTCTCCAACCGTCCATCAATAGGGCATTTAAATAATTTATATTATATCCATACAATGAAATACTATGTGAAAAGAACGAAAACGCTCTGTGTGTACTGGTGTAGAAAGCTTTCCAATACACATGAAAAAAAGCAATCCACAGAATAGTGAAACAGAATGTCAGTTACCAATTTTGTACAAAAGAGGAGAGAAGAATATATAATTACATTTGTTAACAATGCAATTTTTAAATTTTTAGCATATACGTGAAACTAATGACTATCTGTTAAAAAGGAAAATTTCAATGTTTGGCAACAAAGGTGAGAGGAAGGCTTTGTACTACAGATCTTCTCGTGTTTTGATTCTTTTTTTCTTTTATTACTTTTTAAAAATTTTAATTGGAGGCTAATTACTTTACAATATTGTGGTGCTTTTTGCCATACATTCACATGAATCAGTCATGGGTATACATGTGTTCCCATCCTGACCCTCCCTCCCAACCTCCCTCCCCATTCCATCATGTTTTGATTTTTTACCATATAGATGCATTGCTGCTGCTGCTGCCGCTAAGTTGCCTCAGTCGTGTCCAACTCTTAGCGACCCCATGGACTGCAGCCTACCAGGCTCCTCCGTCCATAGGATTTTCCAGGCAAGAGTACTGGAGTCGGTGCCATTGCCT
The DNA here is from genome assembly GCA_935064755.1 of Tragelaphus eurycerus. Classification (NCBI taxonomy): domain Eukaryota; kingdom Metazoa; phylum Chordata; class Mammalia; order Artiodactyla; family Bovidae; genus Tragelaphus; species Tragelaphus eurycerus. The sequence continues at coordinate 7,617,218 of CAKXYN010000054.1, read as the reverse complement.
TCTCCGATATAGATGCATTACATAATTTAAAATTTTTTTTACCTTTAAAAAAAATCTAGCCTCTCCAACTGGGGGAGCCAACTTCTACTTCCTGGATGAGACACCAAAGACACGCTCCTGGCAGTATCCAGAGATGACAGCAGCTAGCTGGGCACACTGTTATGGTTGCCAACCCTCTGGGGCCCCTTTGGCTCCTGCCTATCTTCCAAGCCTTTGCCTTCTACTCTGGGTCCTATATTATTTCTGAGCCTCCATCATCCTTCTAAGAAAGCTGTGCACTAACAACTGTAAGGCATTTTTCTGTTTCTTGTCATGAAACACCTTGACTGATATACTCTCAACAAAAATGTGAGTTACCTATTATGAGCAGGGGAGGATACACAAGTATAAAATACAAATACTATCACTGTTCCCAAGGAGATTATAATCAGATTTAGAGTCATAAAGAACTAAAAAACATGTGTTAATGAAGGGGACGGTCAGAGGACAAGGAAAGAAATCAGCGATCTGAAGTAGTCAGGGAAAGCTAGATGCTGTGGCTCTCCCAGGAAGAAATTATCATACCTGCCCTCCCAAGCAGATTTCATTACTCTTTCCAACTGTCCTTTTTTATTTATAATACTATTAAAGTTAGCTGTTTATATACCAGTTTCTCCCAGTCTCCACTGTCTGAGTTTCTTGAAGAAAGATTTTTAAGAGATTAACTTGTACCAGAAAAGTTCATTCATCCATTAATTCCACACACAGTGCTAGAAACTGGTCATAACTATGATATGAGCCAATTTTCAAGGTATTTGCATAAGGGTAAGAGAGAAGAAAAGGCACAATGGTATTAGAAAATGGATAAAGGTTTCCTATAGGGGAGTAATGGGAGAAGGCAATGGCACCCCACTCCAGTACTCTTGCCTGGAAAATCCCATGGACAGAGGGGCCTGGTGGGCTGCAGTCCATGGGGTCGCAAAGAGTCAGACACAACTGAGTGACTTCACTTTCACTTTTCACTTTCATGCATTGGAGAAGGAAATGGCAAGCCACTCTGGTGTTCTTGCCTGGAGAATCCCAGGGACGGGGGAGCCTGGTGGGCTGCCATCTATGGGGTCACACAGAGTCGGACAAGACTGAAGCGACTTAGTAGCAGCAGCAGCATAGGGGAATAATAAGAAATAAAATTGGTAAAATACACTGCAGACATTACTTGGGGCACTGAAGACCATGCTAAACATCAGGAAAGGTGGCATTCTTATAATGGCCACAGAAACACATAGGGAGTGCAGAGGAATGAAGTGAGTTGGTTACAAGCAGTAGAATCACACAAACTGGAGGGAGTCTATGCCTTGCCTGCTAAGTTGCTTCAGTCATGTCTGACTCTGTGCGACCCCATAGACAGCAGTCCACAAGGCTCCCCCGTCCCTAGGATTCTCCAGGCAAGAGCACTGGAGTGGGTTGCCATTTCCTTCTGCAATGCACCAAAGTGAAAAGTGAAAGTGAAGTCGCTCAGTCGTGTCCAGCTCTTAGCGACCCCATGGACTGCAGCCCACCAGGCTCCTCCGTCCATGGGATTTTCCAGGCAAGAGTACTGGAGTGGGGTGCCATTGCCTTCTCCTTGCCTTGCCTAAAAGCATTCAAATTTAAAAGCAAAAAGAAAATGCACTTTGTAGTCACTAAATAGTTTGCAGGCCACAGACTTCTGCAAGGCCATTAAGTTTCTGAGTAAGAAGGAAGCAGGATCAGGATGTATTAAGAAAAACCAAGCAGTAGCGCAGACAGAAAGCTAAAAAGCTCAGGACAAGCAAGAAGGAATAAGGCTCTGAATTAGGATAAGAGCAATATTCCTCAATGGGCAAAACCATTAGATAAAAAGTTTAAATAAGGAACTAAACAATGAAGGTAAGGCTGTCACCACTTGAACCCGTTGATCAATTACAGCATTACTAAAAGGGAAAGAATAGAGGCTACAATAAATGCTACAAAGAAAAACTCCACAGGGACAAGACCCAGCTCCACCTACCACTGAGCAGAAACAGGAGATTAAACTAGATGCTTCCTCTATGTGACTCTTATAGGTCTGATATTCCACAATAAGTTTGGTCTAAATGTGTTTAAAATGTCACAGAATACTGAGGGAAAATGGATTTTTTAATGATATAAATTTCTTATAATACACATATATATGAAGAAAATATATAAAAATAACTGCTTCATTTTAAGTGACATAGATGAATTTTTAAATGCTTTTTGTTGATTCTGTATATATTTTAAGGTTTAAAACTATTGCCTTTATCTAAATTCCCCAATTCCATTCCTCTCATTCTCACTTAAATGTACTCCAATCATGCCTGTGTCCATTTAAAATTTCATGAGACCACTTTTTTAATTAATTAATTTATTTTGATTGGAGGCTAATTACAACACTGTGGTGGTTTTTGCCATACATTGGCATGAATCAGCCACGGGTGAACATGTGTCCCCCCATCCCGAACACCCCTCCCACCGCCCTCCCCTTCCCATCCCTCTGGGTTGTCCCAGTGCACCAGCTTTGAGTGCCCTGATGAAACCATTTTTTAAAAGAAAGTTGTGGTGAAATACAAATTAAAAAATTTACCATCTTAAACCACTCTTAGTGTACAGCTCAGTGGCATCGAGTACATTAAGTGCACTGTTGCTGCAAGCATCACCACCACCCATCCACAGGACTCTTTACGTCTTACAAAACTGAAACTCAATATACATTAAATAATAATTCCATTCTCCACACAGTCCTGGTAACATCCATTCTACTTTCTATATGCATGAAGTTGAGTACTCTTGGTACCTAATATAAGTGAAGTCATACAATACCAGTACTTTTTTGACTGGCTTATTTCACTTAGTATAATGCCCTCAAGGTTCATCTAAAATGTAGCATGTGTCAGAATATCCTTCCTCTTAAAATCTAATATTCCATTGTATGTATTTACCACATTTTACTTAATCATTCATTCATCAATGGACATCTAGATTGCTTCCATCTTTTGATTACTGTGAATAAGGCTGCTATAAACATGAGTAAACAAAAATGTCCTCGAGTCCCTACTTTAAGTTCCTTTAGGTATATATTCAGAAAAGCATTTGCTGGATTGTTCAGTAATGTTATTTTTAGTTTTCTGAGGAATCACTGTACTGTTTTCCATTGCATCTGTACCATTTCACATTCTCAACCACACTATACAATACAGGGTTGCGACTTCTCCACATCCTGGCCAAATACTTATCTGTTTTTCTAACAGTAGCCCTCTTACTGGGTATGAGGTGGTATCTCACTGTAGTTTTGACTTGCATTTCCTTAATGATTAGTATTCTCTGTGGTTTTATCAAAAGAACATGTAAGCCAACACAAACAACTCCTATTGGCCAAAGATGGGGTACTCTGAGTAGCAAAATAAATACAACTGACTAAAAAACAATGAATATATAAAGGTCAAGTTTGTAATAATAGTAAAAAAAAGAAAAAACAACAAAAAACACCCCTCTATGAACACTACTGGGAAGAACTAGAGCATACATGACTTATTCTGAAGACTGACAGTTAAAAGGCAAAAAAAAAAACAGGCATTTATCTTGTCTTTTCTATACAAAATGTATTTTAGGATAACCAAATAACTCTAGTTGAAAAGGAATTCCAGCTCATAAATATGAAAAGAATAACAGAATTAGGTGGGAAATCACCATTTAGTAAGCCTTGGTGAACTAATTGCTTCAGGCAATATTGACAAATGGACAAAACCATTAGATAAAGTTGAGGGGAACTGTACACTGGAGGCCAGGCTGTCACCGCCTGAACCCACGGGGCAACCACTGCATCACTGAAAGTGAGACCAGCAAACGTTCGTGCCACTTGGTGTGATCTAATACAAACCATATGCACTGCCCATGAAACACTCATGCCCCAAAGTGGTGACCCCATATCTGATTACACTGATAACCACTAGCTACAGGTAGCTATTTAAATTTAAAAAGTAAAATTAAAAATTCTCAACCACAAATGTTCAAAGCCACATGCAGCCATCTGAAAGTGCAGATACAGGACAGTGCCATCACTGCAGAAGTTCTATTGTATAAAGCTGCTCTGGAAAGAAACATGGAGAGGGAAAGGGATAAATGACACCAGAAAGAAGCAAAAAGAAAAGACCAGAACCCAGGGCATTCCAAAGAACAGTAAGTGGGCGGCCGGGAAAAAGAGAGAGAGAAAGAAATTAATTCTTACTTTAAGACTTAAGATATGAAATGTCCAGAAAAGGAAAATGTATACAAAGCAAAGCAGTTAAGTGGTTTCCTGGGGCTGGAAGCTGAAGGACAGAATGACTGCAAATAGTCTAGAAGAAATTTGGGGGAGTGTGGAAAAGCTCTAAAAGTGGCTTATAATAGTGGCTGCTCAACTTTATAAAAATCACTTAATTTTGTGCTAATCACGAAATTGCATGCTAAGTCACTTCAGTCATGTCTGACTCTTTGTGACCTTATGGACTATACAGTCCATGGAATTCTCCAGGCCAGAATACTGGAGTGGGTACCTTTTCCCTTCTCCAGGGGATCTTCCCAACCCAGGGATCAAACCCAGGTCTCCCGCATTGCAGGTGGATTCTTTACCAGCAGAGCCACAAGGGAAGCCCAAAAATACTGGAGTGGGTAGCCTACACCTTCTCCAGGGGATCTTCCTGACCTAGGAATCAAGTCAGGATTCCTGCATTGCAGGTGGGTTCTTACCAACTGAGCTATTAGGGCACTACCTAGGAAGCTCCACTAAATATTGCCAAACTGTTAAAAAAGTAGTAATAAGAGATAATTATAACATATGGCCCCTTCATAGATCACAGCCTTGTCGTAGTAAAGCGGCTTGCATAACTCAATAAAGCTATGAGCCAGGACCTAACAAAAGCAGAAGAGATTAAGAAAATGAATCAAGAATACACAGAAAAGCTGTATAAAAAGAGTCTTAATGACCTAGATAACCGCAATAGTGTGCTCACTCACCTAGAGCTGGACATCCTGGAGTGTGAAGTCAAGCCTCAGGAAGCATTACTATGAACAAAGCAAGTGCAGGTGATGGAATTCCAGCTGAGCTATTTGTAATCCAAAAAGTAGATGCTTTTAAAGTGTTGCACTCGATATGTTAGCAAACTTGGAAAACTGAGCAGTGGCCACAGGGCTGGAAAAGGTAAGTTTTAACTCCAATCCCAAAGAAGGGCAATGCCATGGAATGTTCAAACTACCATACAACTGAATTCATTTCACAGCGAGGCAATGCTCAAAATGCTTCAAGGTAGGCTTCAGCAGTATGTGAACCAAGAACTTCCAGATATACAAGCTGGGTTTCAAAGAGGCAAAGGAACCAGAGATCAAATTGCCAACATTCATTGGATCTTGGAGGGAATTCCAGAGAAACATCTACTTCTGCTTTATTCACTACAGCAAAGTCTTTACAGAAATGGTATGGACCTAACAGAAGCAGAAGATATTAAGAAGAGGTGGCAAAAGTACATAGAAGAACTGTACAAAAAAGGTCTTAATGACCCAGATAACCACAATGGTGTGATCACTCACCTAGAGCCAGACATCCTGGAGTGTAAAGTCATGTGGGCCTTAGGAATCAACACTACGAACAAAGCTAGTGGAGGTGATGGAATTCCAGCTGAGCTATTTCAAATCCTAGAAGATGATGCTGTGAATGTTCTGCACTCAATATGCCAGCAAATTTGGAAACCTCAGCAGTGGCCACAGGACTGGAAAAGGTCGGTTTTCATACAATCACAAAAGGCAATGCCAAAGAATGCTCAAACTACCACACAATTGTACTCATTTCACATGCCAGCAAGGTAATGCTCAAAATCCTTCAAGCTAGGCTTCAACAGTATGTGAACCAAGAACTTCCAGTACAAGTTGGATTTAGAAAAGGCAGAGGAACCAGAGATCAAATTGCCAATATCTGTTGGATCATAGAAAAAGCAAAAGAATTTCAGAAAAACATCTACTACTGCTTCATTGACTATGCTAAAGCCTTTGCCTGTGTGGATCACAACAAAGTGGAAAATTCTGAAAGATACGAGAATACCAGACCATCTTACCTGCCTTCTGAGAAACCTGTATGCAGGTCAAGAAGCAACAGTTAGAATCAAACATGGAACAACGAACTGGCTCCAAATTGGGAAAGGAGTACATCAAGGCTGCATATTGTCCCACTGCTTATTTAACTCATATGCAGAGTGCATCACGTGAAATGCCGGGCTGGAGGAAGCACAAGATAGAATCAAGATTGCTGGGAGAAATATCAATAACTTCAGATATGCAGATGACACCACCGGCAGACACAAGACGGCAGAAAGTGAAGAACTAAAGAGCCTCTTGATGAAGGTGAAAGAGGAGAGTGAAAAACCTGGCTTAAAACTCAACATTTAGAAAACTAAGATCATGGCATCCGGTCCCATCACTTCATAGCAAATAGATGGGAAAACAAGGGAAACAGTGACAGACTTACTTAGGCTCCAAAATCACTGAGGACGGTGACTGCAGCCATGAAATTAAAAGACGCTTGCTCCTTGGAAGAAAAGTTATGACCAACCTAGACAGCATACTAAAAAGCAGAGACATTACTTTGCCAACAAATATCCATCTAGTCAAAGCTATGGTTTTTCCAGTAGCCATGTACAGATGTGAGAGCTGGACAATAACAAAGGCTGAAGAATGGATGCCTTTGAACTGTGGTGCTAGAGAAGACTCTTGAGAGTCTCTTGGACAGTAAGGAGATCAAACCAGTCAATCCTAAAGGAAGCCAACCCTGAATATTCATTGAAAGGATTGATGCTGAAGCTCCAACACTTTGGCCACATGATGTGAAGAGCCAACTCATTGGAAAAGACTCTAATGCTGCAAAAGACTGAAGGCAAAAGGCGAAGGGGGCAGCAGTGGATGAGATGGTTAGATAGCATCACCGACTCAATACACATGAATTTGAGCTCAAACTCCAGAAGACAGTGGAGAACAGAGGAAACTGGCACGCTACAGTCCATGAGGTCGCAGAGTCAGATATGACTTAGCAACTGAACAAGAACAAATAATGTACAGAGCTTGTTTGGACCTGATTCAAACGAACCAATTCTAAAAAAGACATTTTTCAGACAGGCAAATGTGATTATAGATTAGAAGATAAAAAAATAACTTAAACGACTTCCCTAGGAGTCCAGTGGCTAAGACTCTGTGTTTCCAATGCAGAGGACCCAGGTTTGATCCCTGGACAGGGAACTAGATCCCACATTCTGCAACGAACAGTTCTCACGTTGCAACTAAAGAGCTGCATGCCGCAACAAAGACTGAAGATCCTGAGTGCTGCACTAAGACTCAGGACAGCCAAATAAATACTTGTTTCTAAAAATTACTTAAAACCGCTTATCCGTTTATATTTTTAGAGATGTATATTTAAATATGTGCAATGTGTGAAGTGTGCTTTAATACACCAAACAGAAAAATTATGGAAAGAGTAATAAATGAAGCAAATGGAATAAAAAATCTTTATTACACCTGGGTGATAGATATAGGGGAGTTCATTGTTCTCTCTACATCTGTATATGTCTGAAATTTTTTTATAATTTAAAAAATTAATGCATGCTACAATAACATGCATTCATAGTCAATGCTATATAAACTAAGTCATCATGAGTTTGTGATTCTCCAATATTGTCAGCAAAGAGGATACTAGGCTATCATTTTTAAAAGCTTCCACTTTAAAACTAAGTTCCCACAGTAAAAAAAAAAAAAAAAACTAATTGGTTATATTTAAATCACCATTTAAAACTCCAAAAAACTGTTTAAACATACTCTATGTGTTTTGAGGGAGGAGGAACTGTATATATTCTTTTTTTTTTTTTCTAGTAGCTCAGTTGAATCTCTGCTCTTTACAAACTTGACACTGCCCAGGTCATGAAATAAATCCATCAGGATTCTCAGTGACCACCCTGTGATAAATACGCCTGCTACCAGTGCAGTGTAGTCAACCATCACAGCCTACCCCTTTGGGCACATCTGCAGGCTTCTTATGCACATCTTCATCCAGAATCCACAACCATGATCTGCGTTATAATTAACGAAACAGCACATCTGACCAGGTCCACCAGGTCTGATGTAGAACCATTTTCAAGATCTTTAGGGAATTGAAGATGCCTTAAGGAGAAAGTATGGCTAATTTCACATCAGGCACTGGATAAACTGTAAGTGATAAGGCAGTTGTTTCCTCAAACAGCTACGACATTGCTGGAGAAGAATCTTTTAAATTATAGTTGATCTACTCCTGAACCCTCACTACATCTCCCAAATAGCAACTCTAAATGACCAACATATAGTCCCAAATTTACATATGGATCCAACTTAAAACCTCATATAAAAGGACTCTTTGGTTAACACCGACAGAGCAAATCATTGAAGAGTGGACTAGCGTAGTGGTATACAGCAAGCACAGAAATACTAGACCTGAACTGCACATCCTTCTCATTCTATACCCCTGGGTCATTAACACGTTCTTCCTCGGGTCCTCCTTCCCCATTTTTAAAAACCTTTACTTTGAAATCTACATAGAAACCCAATGGCTATGTAAGTTCTCCCGTATCTCTTCAAAGGCCCTCAGGAGCACTCACTGCCAAGTTACATGGTACAAATCCATAGCTACAGCACAGAGTGAAGTCCCATGGAACTCAGCAAGAGGCAGAGAAACTTGATTCTACATCGCCCTAGCCTAGACTTGCACAAGTCCACACTGTCCATAAAGCTTTCTATAATGATACCCAAAATAGTAGCCACTAGGCACTTGCCAGCAAATCTGGAAAACTTAGCAGTGTAAAAGGTCAGTTTTCATTCCAATCCCAAAGAAGGGCAATGCCATAGAATGTTCAAACTACCATACCATTGCACTCATTTCTCATACTAACAAGGTCATGCTCAAAATCCTCCAAGCCAAGCTTTAACAGTATGTGAACTGTGAACTTCCAGGTGTATAAGCTGGATTTAGAAAAGTTAGAGGAACCAGAAATCAAATTGCCAACATCCATTGGATCATGGAAAAAGCAAGAGAATTCCAGAAAAACATCTACTTCCACTTCACTGACTACACTAAAGCCTTTGACTATGTGGATGACAACAAACTGTGGGAAATTCTCCAAGAGATGGGACTACCAGACCCATTACCTGCCTCATTAGAAACCTGTGTGCAGCTCAAGAAGCAATGGTTAGAACCAAACATGGAACAATAGACTGGCTCAAAATTGAGAAAGGAGTGCGTCAAGGCTGTATATTGTCACCCCGTTTATTTAACTTACATGCACAGTACATCCGGAGAAGGCAATGGCCCCCCCACTCCAGTACTCTTGCCTGGAGAATCCCAGGGATGGGGAAGCCTGGTGGGCTGCCGTCTATGGGGTCACACAGAGTCGGACACGACTGAAGTGATTTAGCAGTAGCAGCAGACACTTAAAATATGGCTCTTATGACTGAAGAAGTGAACTTTTAATTAACTTTTAATTTTGCTTCAATTTCTGGGTCGGGAAGATCCCCTGGAGAAGGAAATGGCAACCTACTCCAGTATTCTTGCCCGGGAAATCCCATGGACAGAGGAGCCTGGAAGGCTATGGTTCATGGGGTCGCAGAGTCAGACACTATTGAGCGACTAACACTTAACACTCACTTAGCCACATGCAACTGGTAATGATCATACTGGATAATGTGGCTATGAGCACAGAACTTTCTTTTGTTGTGTTTTCACTCAGGACACTTGATATGCACAAAAGAGTCTTCTAAAATAATTCTCTCTCTCTCTCATCTATACACATACAGAATACTAATACATCAAATCTCAACAGTGCTTAACTAGGTGATGGGGTTACAGAATCAGGCATTCAAATACATTTTGAATGAATAAATGTGTTTAGACTTAATTCTTATAATAAACAGGTAATATTTATCAACAGAAAAGACTATGTAATCAGAAAAATGACTAGTACTATAGTCATTAAACCTATAAATAGGAAGACATACTCCAATATGAAAAGTACACAGAGGCAGAATGCAAAATATCACCTATTTTTTGGTCACAAATATTTAAAAAATTAAATGGGCACACATATAAGGAATGAAAGGGATCACAAACCAATGAAAACAATCAGAGGAAGAGATTTTAAGTGGATTTCATTCATGCTGCTTTGCATTAATATTTATATACAAATAAAGCTTTTGAAAAATAAAGTTGAAGAGTAATGAGCTCTACAGGACAGAGCATCAGATCAGATCAGATCAGTCGCTCAGTCGTGTCCGACTCTTTGCAACCCCATGAATCACAGCATGCCAGCCTCCCTGTCCATCACCAACTCCCGGAGTTCACCCAGACTCACGTCCATCGAGTCAGTGATGCCATCCAGCCATCTCATCCTCTGTCGTCCCCTTCTCCTCTTGCCCCCAATCCCTCCCAGCATCAGAGTCTTAGGAATACCATAAAATTTAAATTTGAGGAGCAGATGACTACCCTCTGTCAGCAGTATAAGAAGGATAAGAGGGCAGCAGACATTCAGGGGCAGGAGCATGAGTGCTGCCTGTCGAGAAAAACAACAGGATCACAAGAAGGAGATTCAAAGCAGAGTGCTGCCAAGTCACTTCAGTCGGATCCAACCGTGCGACCCCATAGACACAGCCCACTGGGCTCCTCTGTCCCTGGGATTCTCCAGGCAAGAACACTGGAGTCGGTTGCCATTTCCTTCTCCACAAAGCAGAATATTACACAGTAAAAAAAAAAAAAAAAAAAAAAAGGACTCTGGGGATTTCAAAGCCAAGAAATAAAAATAAGGAAGAAAAAGAGGAGAGGAATTTTCCAAAGGACCAGTGAGGGAAGGGGACTTCTTTAAAGTCACTTCAGTTCAATCATTCGGTTGTGTCCAGCTGTTTGCAACCCCATGGACTGCAGCACGCCAGACCTCCCTGTCCACCACCAACTCCCAGAGCTTACTCAAACTCATGTCCATTGAGTCAGTGATGCCATCAAGCCATCTCATCCTCTGTCATCCCCTTCTTCTCCTGCCCCCAATCTTTCCCAGCATCAGGGTCTTTTCCAGTGAGTCAGTTCTTTGCATCAGGTGCCCAAGGTACTGGAGTTTCAGCTTCAGCATCAGTCCTTCCAGTGAACACTCAGGACTGATCTCCTTTAGGATGGACTGGTTGAATCTCCTTGCAGTCCAAGGGACTCTCAAGAGTCTTCTCCAACACCACAGTTCAAAACCATTAATTCTTTGGTGCTCAGCTTTCTTTACAGTCCAACTCTCACATCCATACATGACTACTAGAAAAACCATAGCATTGACTAGACAGACCTTTGTTGGCAAAGTAATGTCTCTGCTTTTTAATCTGTCTAGGTTGGTCATAACTTTCCTTTCAAAGAGCAAGCGTCTTTTAATTTCATGGCTGCAGTCACCATCTGCAGTGATTTGGGAGCCTCCAAAATAAAGTCTATCACTGTTTCTTTAAAGCCAAGAGGCAGATAAATGGCTGAAGTGACTCTGCAGCCCAGCCCTTGGGTTTCACCAAGGGGAAGCCAACAATATAGAAGGTGTCTCTATGTACTTAGAAGCTTTTAGGCAATCAATCTCTAAAGCAATCTGTAAAATCTTTGTAACTCGAAAAAAGCTAATATCTGAAGATGGGATACCAAGGGAGGGAAAAAATTACAACTGATACTTTTGCTGTTGTGTTCTTATTGGGAAATATGTCCAACAAACAAAGAGTATATATGCCATTTGAAGAAAAATTTTAAAAATACCTGTGTTCCCACCTACCAAATGAACAAAGTTTTCCTTTACTCCTTTTCTCTCCAACTCCTGGAGCAGCCCCAAGTGACAGTGAAGTTGCTCAGTCGTGTCCGACTCTTTGCCATCCCATGGGCTGTAATCTACCAGGCTTCTCTGTCCATGTGATTTTCCAGGCAAGAGTACTGGATTGGGTTGCCATTTCCTTCTCCAGGGGATCTTCCTGACCCAGGGATCGAACCCAGGTCTCCTGAATTGCAGGCAGACACTTTACCCTCTGAGCCACCAGGGAAGCCCCCAACAACTACAGATTTGTCTGGGGGCCGTCTCAGGTGTGGCATAACTTCCTTAAATTGCAGAACTGCCCTGGGCAAATGATCTCCAACATCATTCCCAGCTGTTTCCTTATGCTTAAGTTTTTCAGATAGATTAGGATAAAGACATTCTTTCTACAACAAAAGAGTTATAAAGGAATGAGTTAGGACACTGCTTTAAATCTGGTCAGTCAAAATGTAAATATTATCAGCTAATTTCCTATTTTGAATGAGGAAAAGGATTTGAAAGTCCTGGCTCTCAAAATTCACAGGAGGGAAGAAAGCTGGAGGCTCACAATAAAACTCTACATACCTTACCAGTTTCTCCTGGGCTTTAATGATTTGCCTTCATCCATATATAAAGAGAGGTTATGACCGGAGATACTTCCTAGCCTATGTACACTTGCTCACCTGAATGCTCTAGGGTGCCCATGTTTCTCCTCCCACGTGGTGATAAACACCGTGGCAACGTATTGTCCTGGCAACTGAATAAATATGCTGTCACTGTCCCACACTAGCTTTTAAGTAGCTGTCCAGTTGCACTGCTAACTTTATATAAATCACTATTACTATCTGAATCCAATCAATCCAAAGAGTGCTTCTTATAGGAGACTATGTCTTGGGTTTTTGTTTTTTGTTTTTTTCCTAATTTCTCCTTTTCAGTTAAATGCCTGGTATAGCCATACTTTGAAAGTGTCAGTCACTCAGGCATGTCCGGTTTTTTGTGACCCTATGGACTGTAGCCCACCAGGCTCCTCTGTTCATGGAATTCTCCAGGCAAGAATACTGGAGTGGGTTGCCACTTCCTTCTCCAGGGGATCTTCCCAACCCAGGGATTGAACACAGCTCTCCCGAAGTGCAGGCAGACTCCTTATCCACTGAGCCACCAGGGATCACCACCAACTGCCATGCTTCACTGGATAGTACACAAGCCCCATGGCATGAATGATTTCAGGACAGGGATGGGGCTTCCCTTGCACAGCCATATTTGTCTATGGAAAGTTTAAATCTGCGTGTTCCAATCTTCCTTTCCTCTCTGGAAAATAATTCTCCTGCAGCCCCAACCTCTTCCCTAGTCCTATTACAAAGAGGTTACTATGAGTGGGAGGACCTCTTCAGCAGAACATTGAGGTTTTATGCTTACCTTTTCACTCCCTTTAACACAATGCTGACTGGACTCAGAATCAGGTCCTCTTCTGCCAGATAAAAGGACAGTATCTTTCAAAGAAACAGACTAGACAAAGGTCAGTGCAGGCCTCTGATTAACAGGTGGTTTTAACTGATACGCCCACAGTAGTCAGCCATACAGAGTTCAAACATTATGTATTATAAATGGTGAGCACTGGGCAAGAACATCAGGTATCATCTGAGGAAACAGAACCGCTCAGTTGCTAAGAGACAGAACCAAGACCATCCAGTAAGATAACGGCTGACCAAGGATTACAACTAGGTTTTTCAAACTGTGTTGCATTTCTTCAAGGTCCCCAACTATAACAGAGTAGAGTCAGGACAAAGATTGATATTTTATAACTAAAAGAAAAAGAAATCTCCCTGAGAAGTGGCAACCTCCTAACAAGCAACCCCTACCAGAACCTGAAGGTCCTGTTTTGGAGTTCTGCCTAAGCAGAAAATTCTCATCATAACTCTTCAAACCTGAAATGTCTCAGAGCATACAACCAGTTCTCAGAGAAGCTACTAAGTGTAAAATGAAAATGAAGCTCTTAAGTCTTCCAACAGGGAAATTCAAAACGGCTGGTTTCCTGGCAAGCATGTGCTCCTCCCTCTATTGTGCAAAACAATCCAGTCACTGGAGTTTCTAAGAGTGGCATATTAACTCTTCCAAGATACCTGAGCATCACTTACAAAATTAACTTTTCAAAGATGCTACGTGGGCCCTCAGTTCTCTGGAAAAGGTAATTAGTCTCCCACAGGTGGCCAGTTTACTCCAAGTGAGCAAGGAGCTCACCACAGAATGAGCATGGTCTCTTCTGGTGAAAATGAATTTATTATTTTGCTTGTTATCAGGAGTAGTTCATTTGTTTTTCACCTTAATGGAAGCCCTTTAATATATGATATTTTAAAAGTGGTAACTACTCCTTGAGATATGACAGACAAATACCAAGCGCAATAAGCAGGGAGGTTTAACACCACATATCTGAAATTCAACTTAATAAACATCTACTGAATACCTACTATGTGCCAGAGTCTATGTTGGATGCTGGGGGATTATACTGCTACAATTTATCCAGCTGGGTAGTATCAGTGATATTGATAACACTGTATCAGATTATGAATGGCTATTAACATGAGTATGGCAGATGGTCCACCTTGGCCTGTCCTGATCATTAGAGGCCTGAATCTGATCAGTGGCTTCAAATTTAAGAGGACAGGTGGAGAATTTAGTAACGATATAGGAAACCAAACACAGTTTACTGATGTGAAATGAGATCTGCAACGAAAGGTCAAAAGAACTCTACTAAGTGGAGAAGAAAATCTCAAGGAAGGCACTGCCATCCTCTATGGCCCAGTCCCTTCAGGCAGCCTTGCCCAGGAATTCGATCCACAAGGAGTTCCTGCTTCTCTGAATTTCCATTTCATTTAAAATAAGGATCAGAGTACTGAGCACTTGATCAAATCATTAAAAACTACCTTGTACACTTTTCTTTTTAAAATATATTTGTCTTGTCCCCTTAATCACATGGTAGGTTTCTCAAGAGCTTGGATAGCATCAATTTCTCTAGCACCCTCCCACCTCCATGCCTTGTCAATAAGCACACACAAAAAAACAGTTGACTTCCAAGTATGAAAAACATGTAAAGTAAGAGAACTATAGGTGTTTATAACAGGGAAAATAAGATTGTGGCAGAGCTATTCTACTCACTGACAATCCACGTGCTCCCCTACATTTGCCAGCCCCCTTGCAATTAGGAAAAGCCATCTAACTAGCTCTTGCTTATTGAATCTCGAACAGAAGTTTGGCCCAAAGCATGAGAGTCAATTCACACCTTCAAGTTCTTTCTTTTCCTTCCCCAAAGATGAAGGAAACCCCATAATGAAGTAGTCGAGCCACAAAATGAAAACAGCTTGGATCACTGAGTCACACATGGAGAAATGGTGTCCACGAGAATCACTTCACTTACATGGAATTTGTATAAGCAAGAACAAACCATACTTATGTTCAGCCAGAGAGGTTTCTCTGGTTCCACAGCATAGCCCGGTGGTTATACTGACTGATAAAAATATTAATAAAAGACTAAAAAGAAAAATAATTTCAGTACTAAGAGGTGTAATAGAAAGTCCCCAGTGAGGGAAGACTATAGAAGAAAGAGCATGAGGCAGACTAAGCTCAATTTTACAGAAAAACACAAATGAACTTCTCGGCCAAGCCAACACTTACTGGAAGTTGGGCCAATAGGAGAGGTTTTGTGTTCAACTAAGAGTCGGACATGACTGAGCGACTTCACTTTCACTTTTCACTTTCATGCATTGGAGAAGGAAATGGCAACCCACTCCAGTATTCTTGCCTGGAGAATCCCAGGGACGGGGGAGCCTGGTGAGCTTCCGTCTATGGGGTCGCACAGAGTCGGACACGACTGAAGCGACTTAGCAGCAGCAGCAGCAGAATCTGCCAGTCCACTTGGTGGGAAGTGAAAAACAGACATCTGTGCTAAAGAGATTTGAACATGACTTCAAAGAGCCCTTCAAATGCTAAGATTTTATAATTCTATGATTGACAGAGGGTAAGTAATATGTGGAGAACAGAAGGGTGAGAAATAGCTTATATTGAGCTGTGACTACTTCATATTACATAAAGCAACATCAAAGATATCCCATAATGTCTTGCAGGGACAGACAAGAAACATGCTGGAAGCACCCAGGGCGTTAAGGATCCTCTCCCTCGTGGACAGACCATTCCCTCTTCACACATAACGCCACCACCACCAAGTGTCCCCAGAGCTAGTTCCCAAGTTTCCTGCCACCTCAGCCCAGACCTGTCACAGGGGACAGTTTCATTGCTAAAGATTGCTCATACAATAGAGAGCCTTCTCAGTGGCACACTAGAACTATCATGAAAGAATTAAGCTCTAAAGAAAGAATAAAGTCTAACAGGAAATGAGTGTTCCTAGACTCTTGAAACCATGTTTAATTTTATCACAGTTACCTATGAGCTTCAATTTCTTTGTAAAATAGAGATTATAATATCTACTTCATAAAGATGCCATGATGATTTAAATGAGATAATGCCCTGTAGCAGTACTCTTGCCTGGCAATCCCATGGATGGAGGAGCCTGGTGGGCTGCAGCCCATGGGGTCACTAGGAGTCAGACACGACTGAGTGACTTCACTTTCACTTTTCACTTTCATGCATTGCAGAAGGAAATGGCAACCCACTCCAGTGTTCTTGCCTGGAGAATCCCAGGGACGGGGGAGCCTGTTGGGCTAACGTCTATGGGGTCGCATAGAGTTGGACACGACTGAAGTGACTTAGCAGCAGCAGCTGAAAAACAGGGTGCAAAAGTAGGCTACTGGAGGAAAAGTAACAGATACCCTCAGAAAATGTTATTTCTGAAATCAGTATTGCAGTACCTAATAGCAGACTAAGCAGGTGATAACTAATACAGCAAGGGCAGCAAAAAAGAGACCAACTCAACTTCATTGAGCTCAATGAAAATTCAGAAATTAGAAAATCTAGAAAGAATTTAATTTCAGTATACCCATGTTTTGTGTTTTACAATTTAGTATTTCTAATTTCATAAGAATCACATATCTTTTCGGTGCTAAGGGCTTCTAGGAGTTCTTAAACTGACCTTGATTGGGTTCGTCTGAAATAGAATCAATAAGGACTATAAGTAAAAAGCACGTAAAGTCCTGTGACATTTAAATGAAAGACATAAAGAATATATAGTATATGTGTCTTATGAGTTAATTATATATTTCTTGGTACTTGTGAATTACTTCAACTCAGAACTAAGACGAACTGTGGCAGCAGGAACAACTGCAATAAGTACATCTATAATTCAAGGTGGCTTTAAAGATGGACACTGGGATGTATGGGATATCTGATTATGTGGATGGAAGATGCAGCTTAACTGCACAAACTAATTGTGTCTGCCTAAAGACTCATTATGACATTGTCAAAAGCAAAAGAGGGCCCTCTGTGTAGCTCATGCCTGCAATTCCTTAAAAGCATGTTCCAGTAAGTTGTACAAATTCAGGCCTTGTTTTGATAGAGTATGCCCACGGAAAAGCATTGTTCTGTTCTCTCTGTAATGACCACATGTAAACAGGCCACGGTTCCAGTACCAAATGCTCTGCACTGTTGAGAGCTAGCAGAGAGCCAGGCAGGGGGTGCCCCCCTTTGCTGCTGCTTTCATTTTTAAAATGAATCATAATTTCTGCATTGGATACGAAGATGGGTTTACAGCTATTAGCCATCATATTAATAATTTAGAAAATACATGCCCAATCACTTGTGTTCTTTCAATTCCCTACAAACACAGCTGCAACCCACATTAGAAGCGAGGGTGAATGGATATTTTTCAGATGAGATATTTGGGTTGAATTATTAGGGTAGTCTGTACTACAAAATTACTAATAAACATTGCTTCTGGCTCAATTTAGTCTGAACTCGGTGAACCTAGCCAATGGTGACAAATCAAAAACTCTGAAATGCCCGATGAATGAATCTAACTAATCAAGGAACCCTGTAGGAAGTAGATGCCAGGATTAATGAGCCAGTAGTTTCACCATGCCATGCTGTTATTTCTTCACATAAATGCCCTCAGATGAGATTATCTTTATGTCATGAAAAGGAGAAAAGGAAGGTTACCTTCTTTCAACTGACAGGTTAACTACTGCCATTACTAGAAGACACATCTTTGTGGGTTAAGTTTTTTTCTTTACCCTAAAAATTAATACGTGAAGTCCACAACACAAATTAAAAACGTTCTCATGTTCAAGGTAAGCAGTCACTGATGACATCAAACATAAACTGCCTCAAAGTTAGAACTTCCTCTACATTTTCCATTTACATCTACCTTGATTTACCCAAATTGCTCTGCACGCTATTTTCTATTCAGTCTCTAACGTCATCTCTAGTAGGCTAAATTCCTATATTCTGTTTCTCCCACCATCAACAAAAGGTAAACTGAGTGCAAGATCATTACTATGCCATCACTTGCATGCCACAGATGATATTCAGTACGGACAATGAAAAATAAAGATACAAAGATAAAAGTGCGTATTCAAATAAATCAATCATACAGTTACATCACGACAGACTTTGACTTTTTCTAGCTAGCACGTGGTGATGGTATTCAATGCCAAAAAAGACTACTCAGCAAAAAGTACAAGTCATTAGAGGCAGGACATCTGACGTGCTGCACTTAGCTACCTTGTTCTCGATATTACTCATCGTTATTGTCTCTATTCCCTTGTGGAATATAATTAGTTATTTTTAAAACTTTAACAGTTTTGAGTCAGAATTGCTGATAAGGAGTAAAAAAGTAACATGAAGCATGACTCTGTGGTTAGTTTTTTTTTCCTCCCTCAAAATGCAGAAATCTCTCAGGCTTGTGATTGAGATTCTTATTATCTGCTTTTTATCACTGCTAAACTGTCAACCTTAACAATTTAGACCAGGTTGCCTTCCTTTATGCTAATAGCATCTATGACATTAGAATGTTCAGAATTCTAAATACAAAAATCTATTGCCATAGAAACAAATATTATTCCAGAGTCAGGTAAAGTGAAAAACTCTGCACACTTTCATTATAATATTGATAAATAACCATTACATTATGGAATATAAGTATCTTTGAAAGCATCTATCACTTCAGTTGATTTGCAACTTCTCATCAGTGTTCTGAGTTGCCCCATTTTTTTTCAAATGAAAGTCCCATTTCCCTTGCCTTACAGAAATACAATTTTTAAAGATTCCACTTAGCATCCTTTATTGCATTCCTACATCATAAAGTTATGCTTTATAGCAGCATAAAAAAGCTGTAAAATTAGCATCCTTGTAAACAACCTTCCATGCTCAGTGGTGAGACAATGTGTGATTTGTACTGATCTCTTAAATGTGACTTGAGATTACAGTATCCACAAATTCACCTTAAAAAAAAAAAAAAGCACCAAGCCAAGGGAGAATATGACAAAATGCAAAAACAAGGAAACGTATTTTTCATCTACAGATATTTTAGAAATTTGGTTATCACACTTAAAATTTTGAGTTCTAAAATATAAAACTGTTCCATTTTTATATGAAATCCCACATGAGCCTGTTTTTATCTTCTTTAACATTACATTAAATACCTTTTAGAAATACCCTCTAACATTATATACCCTTTAGAAAATGTAGAATTGAAATATTGTGTGAACCCCTTTAATTAAAATTCCTAAGATAACATGAACCAATTATTTTTCATCATAGAAAACCATGCCTTTTTGTCCTCACCTTCCAGGAGATCCCATTGTGTTCTCTTCGTTGAGTAACAAATTACAACAGGGCCCTAAGCTCACACCTAGCCCAAAGGTTTGAAATTGTGTTCTAGGACAAGGGTGTTTTTAGGGTTTCCATTCTGCGGCAACTAAATGAGAAATCTTCCCATAGGAAAGGGTGCATTTTAATGCCTATAATGACCGTTAAATTTCAAACCACAAGATTGATTTTGGTTAGTCTTCCAAAGGAAGCCTGCGATACCGATCTGCCTTCAAGTTTTAAAAAAAAACCAGAAACCTTCCGCCTCATTCTACCGCAAACAAACTGCAGCAATTTTTCACTACCAGTTAGTGTGGGGACGTGCGCTGAACACATGGCTCAATTTGAGGTTAGCTCGACCCAAGCATGGATCCTCAGAAAACTAGAGCAAACCCAGAGTAAACCAGGGAAGGCCTGAGAGGCCCTGATCCGCAGCCAGGGCGCCCCGGACACCCTTCTCCCGACGACATGCCCCCACCTGGAGCCCCAGATGTCTGAGGCCTCTCCTGGACCCCCGACACGGAGGGGACCGGCCGCCTCCTTCGGACGGCCTCGAGGCCTAGGCCCCAGGGGAGGGGCCCCGGGCCTCTCTAGTCCACCGGGTACCTTGGGGCAGACGCCAGAAGGCAGAGCTCCGGAGCTCTCCACGCTTCCGTCACCGTGGTCCTTCCAGACGCAGCACGACGAGGGCTCCCGTCCGCTGCTTTGTCCGGTAGAGACCGTTCACGCGAGAAGCTTATCGACTCTCGGGCCCTGCGTTAAGTGCGGGCAGCTGCGCCCGGAGGCCCATCTCGGGCTCAGAGGCAGGGGTCGACCTGAAGCCTCGCGAGGCCTCGAGCTCGCGTGAGGCGATCGCCGCGCGGCTTCTCACTTCCGGCCTGCGAACCCGGGGACTGCAGGCTAGGCCCGCCGGCGGGGACGCTGTATCTGTGCGTCCTGCCTAGGGTGCGGTGCGACCTAGGAACTGAACCCAGGCCCACCGAAGGGCAGACGAGTCTCAGACGCGGGGATCTCGCCAACTTGGCACCAACTGAGAACCTCTTAGAAAAGTTCTCTTCCCTTCCCCCCACGAGACCCTTCTGTCATTCAAACTCACACCAAAACCCATCATTCTCCGTATCAGATCATACTGAAAATGATTTTATTTTATCCATTTACATTTAACTTGATATAAACTTGTTCGGAAAAGTCAAATAATATGCTTTATATTAGCTCAAACATTTATTAAGAAAACCAAATTCCATAAATAAGCACAGACAATAAGTTAAAACATATCACAAATTGACCAGTATGTAACAAGAATGCTTTATCTACACAAAACATCCTATTTCACATGTTTGTTCATTCTTCGAAAGCGCTTCTGTTCTCTGGGTTTGGATTTGACCAGCACATGCAGAAAGAGCTGATTGCGTTTCTCTGTACAAAGTTGCAGGGTTGTAGATGCCTGAGTGCACCCTTCGGCAGCCGGCAGGGGCCAGGGCAGTGGCCGAGGGGCACGAGGAACGACAGGACGACCACAAAACAACCAAGGGCACAGAGCGGCGCGAGGAGACAGAAACGGGAAAAAGGAAGCAAACAAACCCCAGTCCTGAAGGATCCGGAAAAAAAGATGTGGCTTTTGCTTTTACAAAAGGAAAATTTTCCTACGTGTTTGTTTTATTCTTTCTCATAAAGACATTTATCAAAATGGGTAAGATCACCTCTTCATCACATGACTGCTTTAGTCTACTCCAGCCACCCAATCCACTAACATGTTCCTCCTGAGACGCCTTCCCTCAATACCCTCACATAGCTGTACTTAAGAAAATAAAAGTCAGATGAAACAGAAGCATTCTCTTGCAAGCCAATACACGGCTGCGGGTATGTGACTGGATGGACAAGGCAAGGAACGGCTAGTGGGAGAAGAAAGAAAGGAGTTCGGTGCAAGAATACAGGGATAAATCAAATTGTAATCAGTTAGGCCCTCAGATGAGGCTGTTGGTAGTAGATGCTTGCCCTCCTTTTACACAAAAATCCTAACATTGTGCTGTCCCTGGAACACGTCCGTGTGTGACCTAGGTGCACTGTGTATGAGTGTGTGCGCGCGCGTGTGTAGTGTCTGAGAGTGAGCGAGAGTGCGGGTGTGTGTGTGTTTCTGCCCACAAACCAGTCCACTGGTGTCTGATTTCAGATCCTGAGTCTACTCCCTGCTAAGTAAAATGGCGGGAAGGATGCTTTCGGCAGGGCGCGGGAGGCGGGGGCGTGAGGAGCGGGGCAAGAGGGCACCGGGGGCGAGGCGCGGGGCGAGGGGGCCGCAGGCGTCGTGGAGAAGGTGTGGGTGGGCAAGCCGCCCGTCGGAAGGCCAGGCGGAGGGCGCGAGCACGGCGAGTGCGGGCCGGGAGGCGGCGAGGCGCGGGGAGGCGTGGGGCCGAGCGCTTACGACTGGGCGGAGGGAGGGGCCAGGTGAGGCGGGTGGGGCGCGGCGGGGAGGGGGTGCGGGGAGCGGAATCAGGCGGGAGGGAGGCCTCGCGGGCCGAGGCTCGGGGTGAGCCCGGGAGAGTGGAGGACGGGTGGGGGAAG
Organism: Tragelaphus eurycerus; assembly: GCA_935064755.1. Lineage (NCBI taxonomy): Eukaryota > Metazoa > Chordata > Mammalia > Artiodactyla > Bovidae > Tragelaphus > Tragelaphus eurycerus. Next base: position 7,595,058 of record CAKXYN010000054.1, on the reverse strand, counting down.
GAAGGGCCGGACGAGACGTGGCGGAGGCCGGGCGGGGAGGGAGCAGGGCGCCGGGGCTGGGCCGCGGCAGGAGAGCGGGGCAGGGCGCCCGGGCGAGGGCCGAGGCAGGGAGCGGGGGGCCCGGGCGCGCGCCGCCGGGGCCTCGGGGCGGACCGGGGGGCGGTGCCGGGGGGCGGAGCGGGCCGGGCGCGGCGGCATTAAGTGAAGCTCATGGAGACTGTGTGCTCTAGCGCCTTGCGGCGGAGGGAGGCGATGCTCGTGCCCCGCCACACGTCGCTGCTGTCCGGGGAGCTGCAGAGCTGGGGCGAGCCGGAGACGTTGCTGGGGCCGGGGAGGGAGGCGGGCACCATGCCGGGGAAGGCGGGCTGGTAGAGATGCGACTGCAGCCCCGCGCCATTGGAGCCCGCCAAGCTGTTGGACAGGCCCATGGAGTTGGGCGGCGGCCCGGCCGCCAGGCTGCACTGGGACAGCGACTGCGCCATGGCTTGCTGCCTGCCCAGCGCCGGCGGCAGCGGCAGCTGCGACACGCCCGGCATGGCGGCCGCCGCCCAGCGGGTGTCGTTGGCATGGAAAGAGCACAGGCTGTCGCCCATGGCGGCGGCGGCGGCGGCGGCAGCCGACGGGAACTGGGGCAGGCCTGGCGTGGGCAGCAGCGTGCCCGGCGCGCGGAACACGTTGGTGGTCTTCTTGCGCTTCTTCCACTTAGCGCGCCGGTTCTGGAACCAGACCTGGAGCGGACGGGGGTGGGGAGACACACAGGGCGCTGTTAGCCCGCGGGCCGGCCAAGAGCGTCGGGGGCCCAAACCCGAGAAACCCGCGGCAGGTCCACCCCCTCGGCCCCCGGCCGAACACGTGCCATCGGCCCGGCGCGCCCCCACACGCAGCCGGGGACCCTGGTTCTCCACCAGCCCTAGGCAACCGGCGCCCCGGGCCACCACCGGGCGCCAACTCCAGGAGAACTGAGTGACCGTGCCAGGGAGCACTTACACACCGTGCAGACAGACACCACACGCGGTATTCACCACGCCCCTGCGCGCCGGCACATTCTGCGAGCAGCTTAGACGCACTGGTCTGCAGGCAGGCATGTTGTCAAACCTGGCCCCACAGGTGTACAAATGAAGATAAACACGTGTACCCGTGTGGCCTAATAGCGTGCCATTAACAATGATGGGGTATAGAATTTTCAGAAACGCTGGAAATTTGGAAATTGATGAAGAGCTGTGGATGACAAAGCCGGTTGCAAAATCGAAAGACAAAAGAAAACCCCTAACGCCACGATTGACGGAGCGGAGAGCTTAACAAAGTGATCCATGTGGGAAAGCAAGCGCCACTGAGCTACGGTGTAGTTTGGGTCACCACAGTGACTTCTAATTCGTAGCGACTGGTACTCCTGCCACAAGTCCGGGCCTCGTGCTCAAGCCCCTCTAAGGGTGCCTTTATCTGGGATGTGCAGGTGTCCTGGGACCTGCTGCTAGAGCCCTAAGCCTCAGGGCTTTCAAATCTATTATTTCCAAGAATTTACTGAGGATCCCAAATAACAAAGCCTCCAGTTCCCTCAACCCCACCCCCACCCGGCCTCATTTCATCTATAAATTAAAAGCAAATTTTCTGACTACTACAAACCAAAGGAAGTCAAGTTTAAAGCTCACACTACCTATGAATCAAATTTAATTTTGCTCAGACAAACCCAGATGTCTTTTTAAAGGAGATGTGTTTGATAAAATATACTCCAAATGAAAATAATCTTCCTATTAGTTTTTTCTTAACAGTAGACCCTGGAAGTTCAGACTTTATAAGAGAAATTTGCCTGTCAACGTCAAATTCACTACCACAGGGGAAGGAAAGGTTCTTCCCAAAAGACATCAAGTAAACTGCCTGACCAGTCCCTTGGACTGCAAGGAGATCCAACCAGTCCATTCTGAAGGAGATCAATCCTGGAATTTCTTTAGAAGGAATGATGCTAAAGCTGAAACTCCAGTATTTTGGCCACCTCATGCGAAGAGTTGACTCATTGGAGAAGACTCTGAGGCTGGGAGGAATTGGGGGCAGGAGGAGAAGGGGACGACAGAGGATGAGATGGCTGGATGGCATCACTGACTCAATGGATGCGAGTCTGAGTGACCTCCGGGAGCTGGTGATGGACAGGGAGGCCTGGCGTGCTGCGGTTCATGGGGTCGCAAAGAGTCGGACACGACTGAGCGACTGATCTGATCTGATCTGATCTGAAACTGCCTGACCAAGAAAACTTACCCTCACCCCATGTTTAAATTTGATTTTTTATTTTAAGCCAGCCTGTCCATTTGGCAGGCTTGCAGTTCAACATATAGTCAGCTGGAGGTTTACTATGCATAAATATAAATGATGTGGGACACAGCTTAGGTACTGATTGAATTTTCTCATGATTTAATTTGGTCAATGCAACTTGACCACTCTAAGGTCATGCGTTAATCCAAACTCTTTAGTGTTTATTCTGCAAACTAAAGTATCACAAGTATGGGAGTACCTGACCCCCTTTCCCAGTAAACCAATTAAACACACCCAAGCAAGTGGAGCTACACTCTCCATTTACCAATATGAACAGCCCTGCAATGTAGAATTCTCTTCAGCCTTTGGGCTGGCCCTGGCTTTTCTACCATACATGCATCATCACCCACCACTTCATCTCTTTCTGGTTTCTACCTCATTTTCCATGTTTTTGCCTACTGTAGTGTCCAGATTGGGTAAAGATGCAGGGTCCTTTCCCTGTTAAAGCCCCTTGAGCTGGTGGTGCAATGGATTAAATGAGGCAGCAGGGCCCTAAACAGAGACTGGGATCAATGCGGCAGCAGGCCAAGGATTGAGCTGTTAGCAGAGAGTAACCCACAGGAGCCCAGGAGAGCACCTCGAGGAGACAGACGGCCACAGGTCGCTTTGCATTATCCATGCAAGGCTGGACCAGGTGGAGCCCTAGACAGGAGGGTGTCTGTGACCAAAATGGTCCCCATACCTCACATTCTGCACCCAGATATATTTCGAAAGGTATCTATAGATTAAAGACCGGTTCCCAGCACCCTGCAAACGTCAGTGACTTCTGAAATGTCTGGCTGTTTGCCGTGGGCATGGTGTGGAGAGTGGGAAAAGAAACAGAAGAAAGAGGGGAGGAATTGCCCAGAAGAATCTCAGTAGAAAACATGCCTGCCAGAAAGGGTTCTGAATCTCAGGCACAAGCGGAAAAGAACAGCTGCTGAAGAACTAAATATTGTAGAAATAATCGAAAAATTGTGCTCAATTATGTTTGAGGGTTAGTAGTCAAATGATGGCTACAAAATTTTTTATGTTTCATGGCTTACTGGGATTGGGAAAAAAAAAATCTGCATGGGGTCTGAGCACCTCCGTTCCAAGGTATGATGCATATGTTTTTAAAATGTGAATGTTTCCACTTGAAAACTAGAGCATGACGGATTAAAATGCAGGTAAAACCTAAGGGAGATTTTGAGAATGCACAGATGACAACTCCAGGAAATATATTAACCGCAGCCACAGCCAACTTTGTACTCGGTTTGAAATGCAGCTCTTCTCAGAAGATGCTTAATACAACAGTGAGAATCTAATGGAGGTTGGAATTTAAAAATCCACTTTCATGATATCTGCTGTTACAGTAATATAGACATACTGTAAATGTATTTTAAAATATATAGCCCGTTTAATTCCCCACCTATAAATGGCTCAGAAATAGAGAAAGAGAGGAGAAAGAGAGAATATTACTCCCCCCCCCCCCCAAGCAAACGCTTTATGAAGATCTCATTGGAATCCAGCAAATGATTAATGTGAAGATTTGGGAGGAAATCTGGGGAGCTGTATTAAAGCCTAGATCTCAGGTTCATTTCGATCAGCCAGCCGTGAACTCTGGGCCGAATTCATTACACTTTAATAGTGCTGGGAGAGGAAGAAAATGCAATTTCTCATTCCATTAGAAAACTAGAAAATACTCTCGGCTTGTCCCCCTATTAAGATGTGGCAGGTGACAGGGCCATTCTGGGGGACACGGTCAATGGAATTACAGCACATTATTTTTGTTCATATAAAATATTGAAAGGCAAGCCTGACTGTGCAGAAGTTATTTCACTGATTTGGTTTTTATGTAAATAAAATATTGAAAGTTAATTAATCCGTGCTAGAGACTAATGATTATGCTTATTATATTGCATTTGATCGCGTAATTTGCATGATTCTCGCATTGCTGCTTAATAAGCCATTCCAGGTTATAAATAATTCTGAAATTGGTTTCTAATAATGGCATGCTATAAAAGGAATGGTTTTATTACACTAGCCAGAAAAGAGGAGCGATATCAGACATGGAATTGGCCTCCGTGTGAGTAGAGGTGCTTTAATAAATACTTAAAAGGATGATATATGGCAGATATAGATAAAAATAAGTATATTGGATCATTTAGTCTAGAATCAAAAAGTATCTTTAAAAACATACAATTGCAATAAATTAAATGTTTAGATCATTTTTAATCAGTGCAGTGGCCCACATACTGAAAAGAATTTGTGGCAATCTGTTAACTATAAAGAAAACTATGAAGTACTCATCATATAAAAACATAAACCAATTACTACTTAATTTGAATTTGGTCAAGGAGCAAAGATACAGTGAATTGCGAAGTAAATACATTTTACATAAATTATTTTTGCATTATATTACATAATGTTAATCATTTTGAAATGTTAATTAAGAAGGTTATGTTGATCTGATTACTTTTTAAACTATGGAACATTATTTTTAAAAATATTGAAATTACCATTCTATTAAATTTTTCCTATCAGCAGCATCAAGCTATTATCTTTGGTTGAACATTATGCTAGAAGAATTAAAGTACTCTGTCTCTATCCTTCTTGATTATTCTTTTGTGTACTTCTTAAAAATAACTGTTTCTATTACATAGTTTGTGCTTTATTTCATTTATAACTTTTTATATTAAAAGAATCACTGCCATTAACCTTTGGAAGACCTAATAAAGTTTAATAGACCTCGTTTTCTTTTTTCATAAAGTCAGTTGTCCAATTATATTTTATTTGTGATTCTAAGTTATATTTTAATTCAAACTAATTACTAGTAAGCCTAGGTTATGCAACAGCATTTTAGTCCTTAAAAGTTATTATATAGTATTTCTCTTGAGGGAAAAAAATGTATGAATTTTGAACTGACAGGATTTTAACAAGCCAGTACTATCATTAACAGTAATGAAAATATTGAAATTGTATATTTCTGTTAAGGTATGAACTCAATTTCAGATTTAAAAGAGGAGCAAGTTTTAAAAAAAAAGCTTAAGAGCATTAATAATATATATCTGTACAATGCAATTAACGTGCCTCTGATGCTTAATTTCAATGGCCCATGGTTCAGGGCTTCCAGAGTTCACTAAAGAAACCACCAGATTTACACTGAGTAAAAATGTTAATATAGTGTGTTATACCCTTTAATTAACTTGACCACCTTAAGTCCCCAATGACATTTATTTGCTGACTGTTTAAAACAGAAGGTTAGACAGTCTTTAAAATGCTGAATGGAGACAGAAAAATTCAACACTGTGATTATGAACACTTTTTACTTTTAGATCAAATGTAAAGAAACTGAAACCTTTAAACTTTGATGTTTAAAATTTGTAAAATGGAAATCTTTAAAAATTTTTGATAGCAGCTAGAGCTGAGATTGACACAGGATAAGGAACAGAAAAGACCCTGTCGAGGAGAGGCTAGAAAGGTTTTCAGCACCCTGGATAGCTCATCTAACAGCCCCTCTTGGAATTTCACCTCCAGCACCTATCTATAAAATATCTGATATAATGTTTTTATTCTTCTAAAAAGTGGAAAAAAATCTGAGATTCATTGGACTTATACTTTTATACCCCAATTTTCAGAAAAGTTACAGGTGTGGTTTGTAAGTTATATATAATTTACAACTTGGAGGGTGGTTGGACCAGAAAGAACAAGGGGTCAGTAAAGATTTTGTTTACTACTAGTCAATCTTTTCTGACCTAAATGTCCTTTCTTCAAATTGGGTAGCTATACCAGAAAGCCCTTATTCCCACCCCCACCCACACACACACACTGCCCAAGTTACTTTAGGGGAAACCAGGACTCAGGCTGTGGGGGATCGCTCCAGCTGCCCCCCTCACATTGGTAGGCCACCAGATTCGAAGCCTATATAAGCATCGAAGCTAGAGGGTATTTTGCCTGAGCGCGGCAGGAGTGTGATATGCAGGAAAATCCAGGTGTAGATCGTTTCTGAAAGGCGCCCACTTCGCCTTATTTTCTCCTTTTTCGTGTTTTCTGTATTGTATGATGCATTCTGCCATTTATCCAGACACGACACAAACTCATTAGGGGGTAATGAAATACTTGTCTATAACGGGAGCTGGAGTGGAATTGCCCGCGGGGGTTAGCCGCCTAGGAGACACAGAAGGTGGGATACCCGGAGATTTCCTTCTCAGGAGGAAGGAAGAGACCTAGCAATCGAATGACGCCGGCTTCGCTTTGGAGGAGTTTCCGCGGAAATGTGGTTATACTGGCAGGAGATGGGGGCACTGTCTGCCCATCGATGGGGCCAATTCGCGGGAGAGGAGCTAACTTCACCCAGGAAGCTTAGCCCAGGATCCCTGTAAGGGAAGAAAAGACCCTGCTTCCTTTGCCTAATTCCTCCCACGCCCTCCTTGTCTTCTTCCCTGGCGCCCAAGCCCAGCGTACCTGCACTCGGGACTCGGTCAGCCCGATACGAAGTGCCAGCTCCTCGCGCATGAAGATGTCGGGGTAGTGAGTCTTGGCGAAGCTCCTCTCCAGTTCGTTGAGCTGAGCTGGGGTGAAGCGCGTCCGATGGCGCTTTTGCTTCTGTTGGCCCTGCTGCTGACCGGCTTGGCTGGGGTTCGGGCCGCCCTGGGGCCCCGGCTGCTTGTCCGGGTCCTTTGCGCTCACCGCCAGCGAGGCCGGCGTAGAGCCCACTGTGGTGATGTCCTCCCCGGGCAGCAGAGTGGCTCCCTCGACTGGGTCGGAGTTGGGCGCTAGGTCCCCCGGGTGGCCCCCGGGGTCAGAGCCCCCTACGCCCAGCCTACACTTCACCGCCTCCCGGTGGCCCAGAAGCTCGGCGGCATCTTTCATACCTGAGGAGGCAAGGGGATGGTGGTCACTACTGCTCTGGCCATTCCAGGAGGGACTGTATGCCCCGCGTGGTCCTTTTCCAGCCCCGTGCTCGGCTCCCTCTGCGCCCACGGTCGCCCTACGGAGCAATCTCCCGGGGTGCTCAGCCTGGGGCCCCAGGATCTGGACTGCCAGGTTGCAAGACCGTCTCCCGGCCTTTTCCCTTCTCTCCGCAGCGGAGCCCCTTAGTAAACACTTGCTTTCCTCTCTCCCACAATGAAACATCCCTAGTCCCGGCAATGAAACAGGTCTCGGAGACCCTTTCCTGAACCGTACCCCCCGGCGTTCTAGGAACTCCAGAGCTTATCCTAGAACCGAGCGGGGAGTGGGGGGAGGAGGGAAGAAAAGAAAGAAAGAAAATTAAACAATTTTCTTCGTTGCTGCCCCACCTGCTCTTCGGCAGCCTGAGAACTCTACCTCCGACCCTCAGCCGATTCCCTCTCACTTTCGAAAAATGAATAAGTTTCCAAGCCTTCCACCCCCTGAAATCAACCCAAATCAGCTCCGCCTCCCCCTCAAATCAGAGAAAGTGTTTGGAAAATGGAGTCACATCCATCACCAAAGATTCCCAAACCGGAAACCCAGAGCCCAGTAACCCAGACATCTTTAAGAAAACTCAAGTAAAGTCTCTAGACATAACAGTGAATCAAACTTTAGAGAATTCAACTTTTCTTTCCGGAGATATAAACGGTACGTTCCTCTCAGCCATTGATTGGCAATGCCGACTCCCTTTGCAGGCCGGATGCCTGCGAGGATGAATCTGGCTTTTCTCTTTTCTCAGTGAGTACACTTAGTAAATTGCTTCTATTGCAATGGCTTCTCCTTCAAGACTGAGTTTTACAAATTCAACCATACTTAAACGAGGAGCAGAAAGAGGTAAGGGGAGAAGGAAAGAGAGGAAAAAAGAGAAGAAAGAAATCTGAAATTAAGGCAAACAAGAGGGGAAAGATTAAAAAAAAAAAAAAAGCCTCCAAACAAATTACCACGGGGTAGATCGCTCCCTTCAAAAAAATAAAAACAATAATAAGGGGGAGGGAGGAAGTGAAAAAAATAAGAAAAAAAGTAACAACATCACCCAACTCCTTTGGATCTACATATTCCATAGATTTTTTTTTAAGACGATGTTAAATTAAATTAAACTTTAATGCAGCACAATTACTTTTAAAGAAATTAGTCCATTTAGGGCACATTAAGGTAAAATAAGGAACAAATTGACAATTTCCTGCCCGGGCTTCTCCTGGCTGCCCGGGCGAGAGGCGCGCACTCACCTAGCCTGGCGTCCAGGAGGTCGGCGTGAGACAGCATCGCGCACCGCTCCAGGGCGAAAGCTGTTCCCCCCCAAATTTTAGCGGCTTTAAGTTATTTAAAATAGATATAAGCTATAAGCTATACGATATAGATATATATAGATCACCTAAATGAAAGAAAATTCGGTTTGTGGTTAAAAAGGGGGCTTCTTGCATTATAATGTCCTTTAGAGAGACGGGGAGGTGCTTAACAGTTGAATGAACCCGTGAGCAGCTCGGCGAGGGGACCAATCAGGAGGGCAGCCTGCAAATGTCAGCGCCCGGAGAGTCCCCCACTCCGCCCGCCCGCCCGCGCCCGCCCGAGGAGGCGGCGGCGGCAGCCCGGGCTGCTCCAGCCCCGAGCAGCTGCTAAAGCAGCGGCGGCCGCCTCGGCCTCGCTTCTGGGCCCGACCTACGGTAGTTTTTCCCTGAGATTTTCTCCAGGCACACCTTTCCTTCTGGTCCTGCCCAGGTCGTTCCAAAGGATAAGCTCTGTGTCTCTGAGCTAGGATCTTCCCGGGGGCAGAGGTAGGGCAGGGGACAGAGCAGGGCATAACCCCTTAGTGACCCGGGAGTAGCCCTGGCCTGCGCGCTGGGCAACACTGGCCTGCTGCCGGCGCAGGCCTGATGATCCGCAGCACAGCAAGGCACCGCGCCCTCCAGACCGCGCCTAGACTTCGCGGCCACCCAGCAGGCCTGCGCCTGCTGTCCAGACGCCCTGGCTGGGACCCCGGGCCTACAGAATCCCATTTTCGGGGCATGGCTTGAGCGCACAACAGCACCCGACTCCCTCCTCCGCCCTCCCCCCACCCCCTACCCGCCCTCCGCTGCTTCCGGGCCCAGAGGTATACTTCTTGGACCAGGTCTTTTTGCACTTTGCACCTCCTACGCCCGGCTCCAGCTTCTCAGCCAGCCCACGCTGGCATCCTGGCCCACAACCTGCTCCTTTGGTCAAAGTTTCTAAGTTCAGTACGTCTCCCAACTCCACTTTAGGCTGTAAATAAAATTAAATGCTCTTTATTTTCCTCTCGAATATGTTAAACTACTTGAACAATTTAAAGTGCTTTGCACAAGTGAAGCGAACCATTTCTAATGTTCTGATTTTTCAGAGCCAGCCAACAACAAAGTTTAGATTAGTAATATATTTCTAACCAGAGTAATTTTCAAGATCATTAGGCATTTATGTAATTAGTGCCAAATCTATAAGCTTTTATTACTATTATTAGAGTAAAATCAGTATAAATTTGTACTAATTTACTACTGTTTAGACTTGGCTGTCAAGACCAGAGGTTCTTATTGTAAATGATAACTGAGGAAATTAAGTGCAAAATTCTGTACCGTTTCTGATCTGCTCCTAAACAATCCGTTTCAATTGTATTTGTAGCAGAACATAATGCCCTTTTAAAGTTATTTGACTTGTATTTTTATTTGCAACACAAGAAAAATGCCCTCTTCCCAGGCACAATGAAAACTGATATTTACTACTCTCAACTTGATTAACATTGATTTTTAATTCGAGAGTGATGCAATTAAGATTATTCATTTAGTGCAAATAAAGCTTCCACAAAAGGGTGGCCCTATGAAGTCTGTTTTAAATAATACCGAGCAAATGGCTTTTTTTGTTCGCCGTCCAATTGACTTACACAAAACATTGGAAATGCTGCCTGAGAGCAGATGCGAGAGGAATTGTGTGTGTGCGCGCGCGCGTGTGTGTGTGTGCGTGCGCGCGCGCTTGCGGTTGCGCGCGCTTGTGTCCTTAGCTATGTGTGTGACAGGGACCGAGCAAGTAGACAAAGGAGGCTGCAAGGCGAACTCTGGGGCAGTTTTGCTTCCTCTTTTCTCCTGCAGCCCATTCCACTCCTCCCATGCACACACACACGTGCGCGCGCGCACACATCCACACACAAGTGTGAGCGTCGGGCATCAGCCACATCGGTTCCTTCGGAGCAGCGGAGATCGCTTCCCCCGAAGCTCGGGGCCGGGCCGAGCTTCCGCGGTCGTCGCGGAAGCTGCTGCCAAAGCGGCCTAAACGGGACTGGGGCGCCGGGACCGCGGGCTGCGGTTTGGCAGAGCCCGAGCAGCGGCCGCGCGATTAGGGGCCGCGAGGGCGTTCGCCTTTTGCCTAAAGTCCTTTCGAGAAAAGCTTTGTTTGAGAAGCGAATACCTAGATCTAAAGCAGAATCCTTCTTATAAAAGCTTCCCCTTCCCCAACTAAATGCCAAATTTAGAAGCCACGGAGCCTGGCGCGCGCTCTAAGAGGGAGGCTAGCGGCCCGGAACCCGGCGATGAGCTCCCTGGACCCGGCTCCCGAAAGCGCACCTGGCCGCACGTCCCCGGGGACTGGGAGGGGGTTTGTGCCCACCTGGGTGGGGCTCGGGGGTGGCCGAGGACGTGGGGGCAGAGGTGAGCAGAAGTGTCAGAGTTAGAGACGTGGCCTGACGGAGGCACCCCGCTCCTTCACACCGGCGGGTCCTCGGAAGCGGGCACCCTGCGGCTCCTCACCCTGCCTGGGGGCGGGAGGAGAGGCTGCCACCTGGGGAGGCAGGAGAGGGCGCGGGCCCTACACACGTGTGCACAGCGGCGCTCAGGGCCTCGTCCCACAGCCGCCCCAACAGCCGCGGGCCGTGCAGCTTTCTCCCACACGCACACGCTCGTATATTCTGTTTTGTTGCATCTTTCAGGTCGATAAATAAATGTGTAACAGTTAATGTGAAGACACATCAGAGTAATAACAATGGGACGAAATCAAAGGATTATCCATCTCTGTTAGTAACCGCTGAATAACAATGTTGCGGCGTGATTGATAGCCCGCTTCATTTTATGACTTTTCTATTGGTCTTGATTTTTATAGCAGTATAAACAAACTAAATCATTTCTTCCAAGACTTCAGAGCATAAGCATCTGATGGTGGGGGTTGGGGGGAGAGGGAAAAAGGAAAGGCGAAAAAAAAAAAAAAGAAAGAAAGGGAAATCTGAGAGTGGGAGGGGGTGACGGGTGACTGGATGGTGTGGGGGCGTCGAGGTGGGGAGGGAACAAGCTGGGGCTGGCCGGCGACTCAGCAGTCGGCTGCCAGCAGGCGTGGCGAGGAAAACGACAATAGTCTGGACGTAAAATGCTCGCCCCCGCTCTCGGTTCCCTCTCTGCAGCTCGTTTCGTTTGGCCAATGTCTGAATCCACCTGAGCAGCTCCTGAGATGTATTTACCAGAGTTTTATTCTCCGTCATCTTCCCACGTTCCTCGGGCAGCCGGGAAAGTGCCGGTCAGGCCCATTGCTATTGATAATTTAAGGCATTTCCCACATGATCATGGGAACTGAAGTCCCTAACAAGGCGAGGCTTTAGCCCAATGGCCCCCAAATCTTCGGAATGACAAGAATGTCTTCAGAAATCACTTCAAAGCAAAGTAAAAGGATTTTCTATGACGGATCCAGTGATTTTTCCTCAATAAATAGGTTTTAGATTGTTACACACACGTAGAAGTGGAACAAAGGGAACTACCAGAAAATATATTGGTTGCCCCTAATAAAATTTATTTAGACAGTTTACTTCTCATAAAAAATAGAGATTGAATTTTGTACAAGAGCCTGCCAAGGGGCGATGCACAGGGAAATCATTTTTTTCTTTCTTTTTTTCCCTCCACTTCTTCTTTTTAACGAAGCACAAAGAGCATTTAAAGGCCAGGGAATCCAATCCAGCTCTCGCTGGGCTACGCTCTGGGACAGAACCAGAGAACTTTGTAGTTTTGAAAGAAGGTGGTTTTCTGGGATATATATATGTGTGTGTGTATATATATATGTATATATATTTAAGAAAACAAAACCTCAAAGATTGATTATGTAAACTACCAACACAGCACCTACAAAATCGGTGCCTTTCCTTCTGCTTTCCCATCCTGGTCCAGAGCAAGATTTAGGAATAGAGTGTGACTGGATAGAGGGGTGGGATGGTATGGGAGATCCAGGCAGCAAGTGCTTTAATGATGGATTTATGCTGATTAGGTTTGTAATTCTGATTTTCTCTCTAATTATATTTCCGCGTTCATTGCGAATCCTTTGTAGAAACCTAGAGAGAGAGAATAAAAATATATACCAGATGCTCCTGAAGAAATGGGTAGTGTGCCCAGAGCCCTAATTGCTTTTTCCACTTACAGAAGCCTTGGGTGTTTATTAAATGTAACTTTCGGTTGCTTGGGCTGTTTGTAAACTACTCTCTCTTTTTTTGCAGACAGTGGGCTGAAATACAGCGCGTTATTATTCACATTCCTGCTATTAAATGCTGAATTGTAACATTGTTCCCTTTAATGAGGAGAGCCTCCCTCAATAATTAACGATCTCACATTTTCCTATTTTCTTGCCTGATGAAAAGAATCAATTTTAATTCGTGGTAAATTACAGCCATGCTTTTGGGTATTATTTGCTTACAGAAAACAAATCAAGTGACTTGAATACTCCTGTTTACTTTTCCAGATATGCAATAACCCAAGCGCTATGGTGAGTCAGATGGCATTCTACCTTAAAACTTCAAACAGAATAGAGTGGGGGGCAAATACCCGAGGAAAAAAACATAAAGGTCTCAAGTCCACTGCGCTGGAAAGAAGGGTAACCACTTTCTCCCACAACTTTCAAATTCCCCAGCACTCACCCTCACCACCCCACCCTGTCCCAGAAAGGGGTCAGTGGCGCACACTACGGTTTAGGAGGGCTGGATGTTCGTCTCATCTGGGGGCAGTCGATGGGAGGATGGGGTGAGAGGAAGGAAAAGGACCTGGGAGGGCCGCCAAGTGTCTGGGAAGGGGTGACAGGTGCTTCCACACTTCTCTGCATAAAAGAACACTCTTGAGGTCCCCAGCAAAAGAGGCCAAAGAGGCTTTCAGCACTCCTGTCCGGCCGCTGGGAAAGGGCCCTCGGTTTGTCCTCGGTTCTTTCTCCAGGGGCTAAATGCGCGCCTTCAACCCCTAGCCGAACAGGTCTGGGCCCGGCCCCCAAGTGCATACTCCAGTCCTTTCTGCTTTGGGAGCGCAGGGACTCCCGGCCTCTGTCAGCCAGGGTTTTTCCCATTGATGTCGCCGCGGAGCTCGTGGCCAAAAAAATCCTTGCTCCAGCTCAGAAGCTAGAAGCCAAAGATCCACACTCTAGACTTTATTATTATTATTTAGGTGCAAGGAGCCGGAGCTGCGTGCTCATGACGCGTGTACTTGTGCGGGCGTTTGTGCGAGCAGTCTGTGTCCGTTGCCTGCGCACCCGAAATCTCGGGGTTGTGCCGAGGAGGGCGGAGGAGCGAAAACCCGCCGCCAGAGTCTAATTTCCTACCCTTCCTAGAAGCCCGTGGCGATACTCGAGCTCAACACACACATTTTTTTTTCCACCGCAGTTGAGTTTCCCATACATTCGAGTTTGCAAACTACAGCCATGCAGTCCACCTGATGACTCTTCGTGGGCGCTGGAGTGGGTCCCTTGCTTACTGTTTCCAGTCTCTGCCTTCCAACAACTAACATTCGCGGTCCTCAACGCAGAACACTCGGCACAAAACAATGACGGATCAGTACCCGCCCGCCTGACTCCGTATCTCGTCTATCCCGCCTTTATTTAGCCCTGCAATTTTAATGGCCCCAATTAGCCACACGGAATATAATAAGTGACATAGAGATTTTGTTATGTGTTAAGTTCGCTGCTTTTCTGATTTCTATTTACTCAGGATAAATAATCATATATCAGCTATTCAGTTAGGTGACAAGGCTAGTAATTGGAATAAAAAGAAAAACATCTCATCCTTATCTCTTTCTATAACTAGATATAGCGCTAATAAGACTGCATCAATCTTATCTAGCAAATAAATAAAATAGACAAACAAACAAATTCGCCTCCAACAAGTTAATGCGGTGTATCTGAGTGGAAAGTAGATATTTTCACGCATTCTGGAGATGAGGAGTGACTTTTAATAAAATCACAAGAAAAACAAATGTGATTCTGTAAGCTATTCTTGGCGCCGCCGGCGCCCCCACCTCCGCGCTCGCTCCCCGCCCGGCCCCACTATCCCAACCTCCTTCTTGCCGCCAGCAGCTCGGTCCCGGCCTGAGACCCGCGCGGGCGCCGGGCTTCCCCGCTAGTGTGCACTTGCGGGGCGGGGGAGGGGGGCGATACAATTCTAGGGGGAGGGAGCCGTCGTCCAGGAGGATTTCCTCCTTGTTGCCCTCTCCTCTCTTGGCCGGCCTGCCCTCGCTCCTTTCGCTTTCCTTTTCCCTTCCCTCTCCCTTTCCTCTTCTCTCGCATCCCTCTCCCTCCTTCCTCTCTCTTGCCTTTCCGCCTTCCCATCCCTTCCTCTTGTTCCCTCCCTGTGCCTCCATCCTGCAGTCCCCTTTCTCAGACTTTTCTCCCCCTTTCTCTCCTCTGCCTCCCTCTCCACTCCCTCCCCCCTTCCCCGCGGCCCGAGCGCAGCTAATTCCGGGCGTCTATATTCACTCAATTAGAGAAATCTACAGAGAAGATCGATCTTCCATCTGCAGACATGCCAGCTTAACAAATTAGATTCTTGTTTCGTGCAGGTGATTTGGTGACAGTTGGGGAATTAGAAGTAATAAGTTGTTGTGTTTGAGCCCGGGCCCCCGCCCCCCGCCCGCGCCCCTCCCCGCCCGCGGGCCCCCCCGGCCGCGCCCGCCGCCCGGGCGCCCCCTCCCCCAGCCCCCTCCCCCCAAAGTCGGTCCGCGCCCGCCGCCACCGCCGCCGCCGCATCCCCCGCCGTAATTAGTGCTGCTGCCCTCCATGTGGGCTCGATTAAACCGTGATTTAGCCGAAAGAAATATAATTATGGCTGCAAATAAAATAATCAGCATTGAAGAGCGATTTCCTTAATGAGATGGAGCGGTTGCACGTCACGGAGTAAAGGGGTCTCATTAAGAGGTGGTAATGAGGCTTGGGTGGATGGTGCCGTCACAAAATTGCCCGACTCCTCTGCCGGCCCGGTCCGCACGCCCTAAGCGGCCGCCGGCCCGCGGCCCCGCGGTCCTGGAGGGGGCGCCCGGGCCGACCCCGCCCGGCCTGCAGGGGGCGCTGCGCCGGCCGCGCGGCCTGCCCCCTCCCGGGGCCCGCGCCTCTGTCGGGCCGGCGCGGGTGGACAGGGGCGCCCGTGATCGGCGTCGCGAGCAGGGTTTGCACCGACGACTCCGAGGACAACGGTCGCTGGAGGCGCCAGTCGGAGCGAGGAGCCCCGGGCTGGGCTGGGGGCTGAGGGGCCGTCCACGGAACCTGTGGGCACAGGTGGACGTGACTCCGACCCCACGAGAGCAGCACACGGGCAGGTGTGTGCCGGGGCAGCGCAGCATCGCCGCGGGCACGTCTGCACGCGTCAAAGACTGGGCCTTCACTGGCATCGCGTCCTGACGAGCAATGGCCCTGGGGGTCTCAGTCTGTCCGACTCATTGTCCAAACCTTATTAGTACTGAAAAAGTAGCAACTCTGTTTTGAGCACCTCGTAGGGGGAAAATAAAAAGTCTTGAATAAGTTATTCCAAAGATTTCTTAAATGGGTAGGTCTAACCTTTCCAGTGTATTAGGTTTAGGACAGCCTGTGCATTCCTTCGGAGAAGGCAATGGCACCCCACTCCAGTGCTCTTGCCTGGAAAATCCCATGGGCGGAGGAGCCTGGTAGGCTGCAGTCCATGGGGTCGCTAAGAGTCAGACACGACTGAGCGACTTCACTTTCACTTTTCACTTTCATGCATTGGAGAAGGAAATGGCAACTCACTCCAGTGTTCTTGCCTGGAGAATCCCAGGGACAGGGGAGCCTGGTGGGCTGCCGTCTATGGGGTCGCACAGCGGACACGACTGAACTGACTTAGCAGCAGCAGCACCAGTGCATTCCTTCTTTGCATCGAGGTGTGTACACATGCATGTTCCTGGTGTCCAGATGTGATACTTCAGTATTTATATTTTTAATTAGGTTATTAACTTTCTCCTTGGTTTTATCATTTGGAACCATTCTCAGTTGGACAAGGAAATACACTATCCACACAAAGTGACTGATGCGGTTGCTGACCAATATTTGCCCAGCTCCTACTATGTGCTGGGCAGGGTCAGTGATGGGTCCTGGGGAGTGAGAGGTGAACAGAGGGTCAGATCCTTGGCCCAGTGGAGCTTACAGTCCAGCATGCCCTGCTCTCCGTTTTTCAGCCATGGTGGACTGGCCATCAGGCATTTACGCCCTGAGAGAGGCAGCGGTAAACGTGGGAAGCAGCTGTTTTAATATGCTCTGACCCGTCCACCTTCCCAATCAATGTTCTTTTTCCACCCAGGAACACGGATTCTGAGGAAGAAAGTAATTTTAGGTGTTAAGAGTTAATGTAGTACCTTTTATAGAATGTTCCCATTTTAAAAGAGGAATGCAAGGTGAGGCAAATTGTCTAGAAAAATGACATCCATGTCTGTCTGGTGGTAGTGGGAGGCTTGAAAGAGGAGAATTAGGGGATAAATCACTGCTGTCCAAAATGACTGCTTTCCTAATCAGCCTGGCTTGCTCTGATGGTAACTCCTGTATTTAAAATAATTTTTTCTTAGGGGAGTCACAGATCCCTTTGAGAATCTAATGAAAGCTATACACCTCCTCCCACTAAAATGCATATATATTTGCAAACAACTTGGGGAGGTGTGCAGGCCTCCCAGAGCCCCAGCTTGTGAAAGGGTGGTATATATGCAGGTGCATCTTTAACATTTGTGATTATGAGGAGAAATAATACAAATATCCAGAGGAGTTCTATCAATCAATCTGAACCTAGGGAGGAGCTGAGTCAAGAATCAAAAATGAATTGCCAAACCAGTAAGTTTCAGCGAAAAAACTGGTTAGTGGATGGATGCATGCAGTCTGACAGATTTATAACAAATTCACATCTTCCATCTGACCCAATACAGGTTGATATTAATCCAAACCTATATACAATGTTTTCATGTGGTAGAGAATTGTCAGGAAAACTACCTTGTTAGTGGCGACTCTTGTCCCCAGAGCAGGCCCTGGGCATCCGGCACTCTGGCTGGGGAGGGCAGCAGCCTCACACAGTGGTGGGTTATAAATACGCAGACCTTGTCCTGGGTGGTGATACAAGTGAGTGCATTAAAATTCACACACTGGGACCACAGGGAGTGCAGGGTGATTAAAAGTCTGTTGTAAGCCCACTAAAGCCCCCAAATCCAGAGCTTAAGTTAATTCTCTTATTCACGCCCCAAAGGCATTTTACACATTAGAGCCTGAAGCCACGCAGCAGGACCGCCTTGTCTGCCCTCCCACACTTCCCCAACATGTTAACATATGGAACCAGGGAGCCTTTCCTGGGTGGAAGGTAACACTTTCCTGGCTGCTTTAGAATAAGGGTTTAGTTTCCACCTCTCCCTCAATTTTCAAGAGGTCCCCAAGTTACCCATCAGAAGGGCTATTGACTTTTCTATATATACTTTTCATAATCTCCTTTTCACTCTCATAAAGTGACTGCATTAGGGAAAGGACGATGTATTAGGTAGGATACATATTAGGCTGCTGTACTGCTGCTGCTGCTGCTGCTAAGTCGCTTGAGTCGTGTCAGGCTGCTGTACCAGCCACCCCAAATTGGAGTCGTTTAGATAAGATGGAATTTTATTTCTCTCTCACATTCCAAGGTGGATACAGAGCTCCAAACGATTGAGAACTCACCCTTCTTTATTGTTGTCCTGCCTTCCTCAACATTTGGCTCCCATCTCATGGTCTAAGATGGCTGCCCCAGCTCCTGCCAACACATCTGTATTTCAGACAGCTGGAAAGGGAGATTAAGAAGCAGCTTCATACCCTTACAAAGCATATGGCTCAGAGATGCACCTGTCTCTTCTCACAATGCAATGACCAAAATCTATCTCAATAGAGAATGAGAACAGTAGTCTTTACCTGAAGTCGTGATAACATTTTAAAAAAGGAGGTTTTTATGAGTTTTCTGCTCTGGGAAGCACATAATTGCTATCTTCGACATGGCCTTCACTTATGACTTATGACATCCTCAGTTTTTTTCTGAATTTGCACTGAAGGATTGGTGTGTGTTTTGAGGGGGAGGAGAGAAGGGAAGTAGAGGCAGAGAGTCCAGTTAGGAGCCTTATACAATAATCCAAGGGAGAAGCAATGGTTACTTGCATCAGAATGAGAGCAGCAGGCAGAGTGATAAGTGATTGGAAACTGAAAATTTTCCTTAGGAAGAGCCTAGGATTCACTTCTAATATGGGGTATGAGAGAGGAGTCACAATAATGCTGTTTATTCATTGGCTGTTCATTCACTCATTCATTTACCAAATTGTTACTGAGCACCAGCCGTAAGCCAAGCACTGGGCTGGGCTCTATGGACACACAACGGGGTGTAGTCATGCCTTTACTGCTGACCAAAACTGAGAGCAGAGGAATAAATACAAGAGTGAGGTGTATAAAGTACCAGAGGCTATGAGATACTATACAGAGGAAAGCAACTGGTCTAGGAGCCTGGGAAGCACTGTCTAAGCTGAGACAAGAAGGGTAGATAGGCATTGGCCAGGAATTTGAGGGTGGGATGGGGCAGAAGATGAAGAGTGTTCCTGTAAAGGAATATTCTCCACGTCTTAACTCCTTCCGTGGCCTCACGTTATCTACCTGACATAGTATATGAAACCCTGGGCTGTGCTGTCTGGAAACTTGAACTTAGTTCATTCTGTTTCTTAAAGAGAAACTCCGTTTTGAAGTTCAATTCAACAAACATTTGTAGATCCTGGGCCAGATTTCCAGTCCACAGACAAAAGCCTCTGGTACCATTTTACTGAAAGAAGATAATAAAAGGGAAGTCATTGAATTTTAGGAAATGCAGATGCATTCTCCATGAGGTCAGACTAAAACTCAAAGAATATTGACTAGAAGGACATGTGCTGAGCAGTGATGTGATCAACCTCTATGTAATTCAGAAAGAATTACAGGAGAACAAACATGGATTAGGAGACAACCCATAGTCTTCAAGGCAAATGAAAGGAAGTCCTTTATACAGGGGAAATTAAACTGTGGGATTTGTTACCTCCAAGAGGTAGTAAAAGTACTGCCTTTGTTGGTGAGGCTTCAGCTCCTACAAAAGAGACAAACAACAATAAAACCAACAATGGCTTAAACAAGATAGAAGCTCTTTCTCACTTAATAGTCCAGATGTAAGAGGGACACTGCCTTGTTCGGTCTATGGTGTGAGGGACCCAGTCCCTTCTGTCTTGTTCTGCCTGCTAGGGTGTCCCCTTGTCCATGTTGCTCAGGATGGCTAACCACCCTGTCGCACTCCAGCCAGCAGGAAGGGAGAAGGAGGAAGAGGAGAGGAACTTTCTTCCTTTAGAAGCACAAGTTATGCAAATTACTTCTACTCAATCCCACTGACTAGAACTTTAGTCAAATCATCAAACTGAGCTTCAAGGAAGCATGAGAAACAGTGTCTTTATCCTGGCCGCTTGTGGTGCAGGTAACACTGGGGTTCTGAGCAGATACTGAGAGCCTCTACTAGTCTTGTACTAAAAGGGTTTCTTCGCATTTTCCGTTAGTGCTGGAACGAGTACTTTCAGGAGTGTGTGTGGTGGTAGGGGTTTTGGAGGGACTTCTTAGGGGTCTTCTGCTTGAGTTCCTGCCACCCCCTCAGGTGGTGCTGCCCCCTTAAATATTCTGCCTCAAGCAAAGACAGACACCTTTCTGTGGGTTCCCTTAGCCAAGACTGAAAAGAGCTTTCAAAGAGTTGGCTATAGGTGTCAAGAGAACAAAGAAGAAATAAACAGAAAATACAAGAAATTTGTAAACTTCCTGGTTAAATAGTCCAAGATATCTATCAACTCTTTGTCACTCTGGTCCCAAAGGTTTAACCTCTGGCACCTTGACAACATTCCTCATTTCCTGGTTTGCAGCTTAATTATGCATGAAGGATCCTTTCTTAAACATTAGCCATTCAGGAACCATCTATAGTATCAGTCATACTTGGCCAGGCAGGTATCCCCTGCCTTGGACCTTGGCTTTGCGTGGTTCCCTTGGACCCTCTCCAGCCACTGTCCACCCCGAGCCTGCTCTCTGCCCTCTGGACCACCTGGTGCTCCAGAATTGCTTGCCCAACAGTCCTGCTCTTGATTCCAGGGCTTGTATGGGCCTCTTCCTATACTAGCCTGATTGACCATTTTGCAATATTTAGACATATAGTCCTTGCTCACCTGTACCTGCTCCAGATCCTGCACATGTTAGAGGTGAGCCTGTCTTGCCACCTACGTTGTCATCTTTAAAGACACACTGTATAAGATTCCTTCTGTAGCTCATACTTGTCATCTGCAACCTCTGACCAGTTAGATTAAGGTTAACTCTCACCCTTCAGAGGAAAGGCTGCTACCCAGAGACACACAGATAAGCATCCTTGATCCTACCTCAGGACCACTGTACTTTGCTTGTTCCTCCTTCCTAAAACACACTTGCCTGGACCTTCACCTAGTCTGGTCTCTCTCTTCATTCAAATCTCTGCTCAAATGTTACCCCAATAGAGAGGTCTTCTCTGAATTCCCTTCCCAAATTCCTTTTCCCCTGAAAAACTCTCCCAAAGAGTCAAAATATCATTTATTATCCTTCATCCCTTACTTTGCTTTATTTTTTTCAGCATAGCATTGATCACTACCTGAAACAGTGCTACATGCTTTCTTGGTTAATGTCTCTTTCCCGAATAGAATTCCCGCACCATGAGGGCTGAATCTTTGTCCTCTTACCTCAGGATCGTTAGAGCCCTGTATTGTGCCTACTATACAATAATGTTAAGGGAAAAAAAAAGTTGGATTAATGAATGAAAAGAAAAATGAATGAATGGTCTAGATGGTCAACAGCAGTTGAGAATCAGATTTCCCAAATCAAATCACCCTTATGAAGCGATCTGTATTACCAAGGAGAGCTCATTCCTCTGGGAATTCAGGCTCCCCACACAGAGTGGGGTTCACCTGGCCAGCTCTGTGTAGCGCAGTGCAGAATGAGACTGGCCGTGAGGCTTCAGGGTGGCCCCGAGGCACCCGCTGCAAATGAAGTCAGCCTCTCCCTCTCCAGCTCTGTGCTCAGGTTTCAGCCATGGAAAGTGGCCCAGGGCAGGGACTGCCATTCACCGGTGGTGAGGGACTCAGTATTTGGACAGGGGACTGGAAAATACAGGAACCATCAGAACCACAAGCACTCTTGGGGATGAGTGCCTAACATTTCTATCTTTAAAGATGAGAAATTGAGGCCAAGAGGAGTCAAGGTCTCACAGTGATTATTGTGACAGTTATGTGTCACAGTTATGTGACAGTTATTGTGTAGCTATGTGAAGCTACATAGCACAGCCAAAAAAAATAGTTACGGGGAAGGCAATGGCACCCCACCCCAGTACTCTTGCCTGGAAAATCCCGTGGACGGAGGACCCTGGTGGGCCATAGTCCATGGGGTCGAAAAGAGTCAGACACAACTGAGCGACTTCACTTTCACTTTTCACTTTCATGCATTGGAGAAGGAAATGGCAACCCACTCCAGTGTTCTTGCCTGGAGCATCCCAGGGACGGCGGAGCCTGGTGGGCTGCCGTCTATGGGGTCACACAGAGTCGGACACGATAGAAGTGACTTAGCAGTAGCAGCATGTAGCTTCATGAGATCTTAATTCCTCAACGAGGGATCAAACCAGGCCCCGAGCAATGGAAGCAAGGAATCCTATCCAAGGGACTGCCGGGGAATTCCCCCTCATTTGCACTTTTAATTCCTATTCATTTGTTCTTACTGAGGAAGAAATCTCCCATGTTCTTGCTGAGGTTGTATTACTGACCACGGTGATTCTGGAAACAGGATTGGGCCCTGGAGTTCTGTTATAATACAGGATGGAGGTTTGAGAGTGTCTACAAGAGGTAACCTCCCAACCAGGCCCAGTGCCAATAGCATCTAAAGTAGCTGGGGACAGGTCTGTGAGCACCCAGGCAGGCCCTGGTTTCCTCGGGTGGGTGCCCCAAACCTCCTTGGCAAGAAGCTGCTGCTCTTCTGTGGGGCAGGGACATGCCCTGAGGGAGCCCTGGGAGGGTCTCCCAGTTCCGTTTTCAATTTGGGCCCTGGGGTGAAAGAGGTAAATTGAGAATGTTGACCAGCTCATTAGCATGCCATTACCTTGCTCTGCTCTCCCCTTCTGAAACAGAGGCCGCCCCACACAGCACTGTGCCTGATGCTCAGGCCATGTCCCATCACCACGTGGGCAGCTCGATGCTGGAAAATCCTGATTTCAGTAGTTCTTTCTCCCCTACTCATGGCCACCAAACTTTTCACCTTCTCAGGAGGGGAAGGTGCAAAGTGGAGTGACCTGGGCTAAGGAAAGTTCCCATGAAGGGGTTCTAGGACACCACCTGATCTGGGCTCTCAAGGAATTGCAAGATCTCTGTCTTCCTGGGGTGAAAAGTTGTTCATTTCAAGAAAAGAGTGGGGACCCAACTTTAGAAGGAAAGACAGGAGGTGCAGTAACCAGCGCCAAACATATTTAGGTCACATCTTGGCAGAAAACCGTGTCTGCCTCTTTTGTTTCCAGAATTCTGAAGCCAGGTGTCATCAAATCACTGATTTTCAGAGATAAACATCCACACTAAAGCTCTTCTCCATCCTTGGTAGTAAGCATCATTGCCCACCTCCCTATTTCCCCTTGGTCTCTACACACCACCCTCCTTGGCCTTGTGGAAATTTATAAAACAATTCTCCCTCTAGTTCAAGGCTTTCAGACCTGCTGCTCCCTTTGCTCTGAAAGTCCTCCTCCCATCCTTCACATAGCTGCTTCTCAGCTTTCAGATCTCAGTTTAAATCTCACCTCCTAGGCAAGGTCTTCTTTAACCCTCTGCATGCACATGTGCTCATTCATGTCTGACTCTTTGCAGCCCTGTGGACCGTAGCCCACCAGGCTCCTCTGTCCATGGGATTCTCCAGGCAGGAATACTGGAGTGGGTTGCCATGCCCTTCTCCAGGGGATCTTCCTGACCCAGGGATGGAACCCATGTCTCCTGTGGCCCCTGCATTGGCAGGTGGATTCTTTACCACTTAGCCACCTGGGAAGCCCTCCTTTACCCTCTAAATTGGCCCTTTCCTAGGCGAGGGATGGAACAGAGGCTGGGGTTAATAGATACAAGCTTTTATATATAGAATGGATAAACCAAAGTCATGGTGTATAGTATAGGGCACTATACTCAATATCTTGTGATAAACCATATGGAAAAGAATATAAAAAATATGTGCGTGTGGTATATATGTACATATACATATATAACTAAATCGCTTTGCTGCACAGCAGAATTTAACACAACATTATAAATCGACCCTACTTCAGTTGAAAAGACAAATAAAATAAATTGGCCCTCTCCTCCCTGTGGTCACTGCCCATCCCACAGCCTTGTTGAAGCCTTGCAGCCCTCTCCCAGGGCCTCACTGTGTTTGTGAAGTACACTCTTATCTATTGTCTACTGCTCCCACCACACAGTGTGCTCTGGGAGGGCGTGCCAGGCTACTCCCCACCTAGAGGGGCGACGGAAGACTGAGTATGTCCCCCTTCTGCTCAAAACCTCTAGTGATCACAACAATCAACTTCAAACCCCTGCCATGACTTACAAGGACTGTGCGCCAGGCCCATGGCCCCTTTCTGATAACAACTTGAAACAGTCTCCCCTCTCACTTCACGCCAGAGATGCTGGCCCCTCCTCTGCTCTAACAAATCCCAGGCATGCCCCTCAGGGCCTTTAAATTGGCCTTTTCCTGCCTGAAATGCATTTTTTTCCTCCTAAATGGCTCTCAGAGCTCACTTCCTTGCTTCACTCAGCTCTTACTCAATGTCCCCCTTGCAGCAAATCCTTCCCTGAAGAACCTGTCTCATCAGTCCTGCCTCCCCTGTGGTTTATCCTCTAAACATTTTCTTTCAAATTTTAAATGCATTCAATTGCAAGTACATTTAAACTGCATTTTTGGTATTTTGAAAAATTTAATTTCGTAGGTAAATATATGGTTTAGAACTCTAAAATTAGAGAAAGGCAAATAGCTAAAAGTCTCTGTTGCTCATATCCCAAAGCTACCCAGTTCCTCTTGTCATCAGATCAGATCAGATTGGATCAGTAGCTCAGTCATGTCTGACTCTTTGCGACCCCATGAATCGCAGCACGCCAGGCCTCCCTGTCCATCACCAACTCCCGGTGTTGAGTTCACTCAGACTCATGTCCATCGAGTCAGTGATGCCATCCAGCCATCTCATCCTCTGTCGTCCCCTTCTCCTCCTGCCCCCAATCCCTCCCAGCATCAGAGTCTTTTCCAATGAGTCAACTCTTCGCATGAGGTGGCCAAAATACTGGAGTTTCAGCTTTAGCATCATTCCTTCCAAAGAAATCCCAGGGCTCATCTCCTTTAGAATGGACTGGTTGGGTTTCCTTGCAGTCCAAGGACTCTCAAGAGTCTTCAACACCACAGTTCAAAAGCATCAGTTCTTTGGTGCTCAGCCTTCTTCACAGTCCAGCTCTCACATCCATACATGACCACAGGAAAAACCATAGCCTTGACTAGGCGAACCTTTGTTGGCAAAGTAATGTCTCTGCTTTTGAATATGCTATCTAGGTTAGTCATAACTTTCCTTCCAAGGAGTAAGCGTCTTTTAATTTCATGGCTGCAGTCACCATCTGCAGTGATTTTGGAGCCCAGAAAAAGAAAGTCTGACACTGTTTCCACTGTTTCCCCATCTATTTCCCATGAAGTGATGGGACCAGATGCCATGATTTTCGTTTTCTGAATGTTGAGCTTTAAGCCAAGTTTTTCACTCTCCACTTTCACTTTCATCAAGAGGCTTTTTAGTTCCTCTTCAACTTTCTGCCATAAGGGTGGTGTCATCTGCATATCTGAGGTTATTGATATTTCTCCCGGCAATCTTGATTCCAGCTTGTGTTTCTTCCAGTCCAGCGTTTCTCATGATGTACTCTGCATATAAGTTAAATAAACATGGTGACAATATACAGCCTTGACGTACTCCTTTTCCTATTTGGAACCAGTCTGTTGTTCCATGTACAGTTCTAACTGTTGCTTCCTGATCGGCATACAAATTTCTCAAGAGGTAGATCAGGTGGTCTGGTATTCCCATCTCTTTCAGAATTTTCCACAGTTTATTGTGATCCACACAGTCAAAGGCTTTGGCATAGTCAATAAAGCAGAAAGAGATGTTTTTCTGGAACTCTCTTGCTTTTTCAATGATCCAGCGGATGTTGGCAATTTGATCTCTGGTTCCTCTGCCTTTTCTAAATCCAGCTTGAATATCTGGAAGTTCACGGTTCACATATTGCTGAAGCCTGGCTTGGAGAATTTTGAGCATTACTTTACTAGCATGTGAGATGAATGCAATTGTGCAGTAGTTTGAGCATTCTTTGGCATTGCCTTTCTTTGGGATTGGAATGAAAACTGACCTTTTCCAGTCCTGTGGCCACTGCTGAGTTTTCCAAATGTGCTGGCATATTGAGCGCAACATCATCTTTCAGGATTTGGAATAGCTCCACTGGAATTCCATCACCTCCACTAGCTTTGTTTGTAGTGATGCTTTCTAAGGCCCACTTGACTTCACATTCCAGGATGTCTGGCTCTACGTCAGTGATCACACCATCGTGATTATCTGGGTCGTGAAGATCTTTTTTGTACAGTTCTTCTGTGTATTCTTGCCATCTCTTCTTAATATCTTCTGCTTCTGTTAGGTTCATACCATTTCTGTCTTTTATCGAGCCCATCTGTGCATAAAATGTTCCTTTGGTATCTCTGATTTTCTTGAAGAGATCTCTAGTCTTTCCCATTCTGTTGTTTTCCTCTGTTTCTTTGCATTGATCGCTGAAGAAGGCTTTCTTATCTCTTCTTGCTATTCTTTGGAACTCTGCATTCAGATGTTTATATCTTTCCTTTTCTCCTTTGCTTTTCTCTTCTCTTCTTTTCACAGCTCTTTGTAAGGCCTCCCCAGACAGCCATTTTGCTTTTTTGCATTTCTTTTCCATGGGGATGGTCTTGATCCCTGTCTCCTGTACAATGTCACGAACCTCATTCCATAGCTCATCAGGCATTCTGTCTATCAGATCTATGCCCTTAAATCTATTTCTCACTTCCACTGTATAATCATAAGGGATTTGATTTAGGTCATACATGAATGCTCTAGTGGTTTTCCCTACTTTCTTTAAGTCTGAATTTGGCAATAAGGAGTTCATGGTCTGAGCCACAGTCAGCTCCTGGTCTTGTTTTTGCTGACTGTATAGAGCTTCTCCATCTTTGGCTGCAAAGAATATAATCGATCTGATTTTGGTGTTGACCATCTGGTGTTGTCCATGTATAGAGTCTTGTCTTGTGTTGTTGGAAGAGGGTGTTTGTTATGACCAGTGCATTTTCTTGTCATAGAGCAACAAAAATTGCTAGTCTTCTATGTATGTTCCCTAATAGAGTTGAAGCATATACAAATATTTATATGTATGTCTCTATTTCAACATGTTTATTCTTTTTAAACTTTTTTTTTTTTTTTAAACTATGTAGTGACTCACATGGTGAAGAACCCACCTGCACTGCAGGAGAGGCAGATTGGATCCCTGGGGTGGGAAGATCCCCTGAAGGGAATGGCCCCCCACTCCAGTACTCTTGCCTGGAGAATCCCATGGACAGAGGAGCCTGGCAGGCTACAGTCCAGGGGGTCACAGAGTCAGAGGACTGAGCGACTAACACTCTCACATCTATTTATGGATGGATGTATCTATCACGTATTTACTTTTTATACGCTTTTTAATCAAATGGTAGTAGCATACTTACATTCATTATTTCACATCTTGTATGTTTTTGTTTAACACTATATTTAGATATGGCTTTGCATATGCATATATAAAGAGTCTTCTCACTCTTATCTGCAGCTACGCAGGACTCCCTGTCATGGCTGTGTCGTCATTTATTTAATGTGCCCCCTACTGTTACACATTTAGGTGGTTTCTAATCTTCTGCCATTAAACATGGCGCCGCGTCATTTCACACACATGCAAATGCATCTGTTGAATAAATTCCTAGAAGTAGAAGGAAGCTGGAGACAAAGTGTTTGTAGCAAACTGCCATTCAATTTCTATTTCTACCAGCAATCTATGACAATGCCTATTTTCTTATCTCCTGGCTAATCCAGTGTGTTATCAAACTCCTGGACCTTTGCAAATTTGATGAAAAATAATATCTTAGTGTAGTTTCAGTATACATTTCTATTATTACATGTGGAGTGTTTTTCCACTTATATTTAAGAACCATCATATGCACAGTCCTATCCATAAAATAAACAAATAAAGGACTTACTGTACAGCACGGGGAACTATATGCAATATCCTGTAATAACCTATATGGGAAAAGGACCTGGAAAAGATACACACATATATATATTAATCTGAATGACTTTGCTGTACACCTGAAACCAACACAACACTGTAGATAAACTACACTTCAATAAAAAATTAGAAGAACCACCAATATTTTTTGTCTATAAACTATTCATTTTTCTATTTGGTCATGGATCTTTCTTACTGATTTTCTGAAATATATATATATATTAGGAAAAGTAACACTTTATACATATGCATTATAAATATCTTTTTTTTCTGTTTGAACTTTGTCTTTTGTTTTTGATTATAGTATTGTCTGATTTATCAATCTTTTCTTGGCTTCTGGGTCTCTCGTGGTTTCTTCATTTTTAAAATTGAAGTCTTTAATCTGTTTGGAATTTATCCTAAGATATGGGGTTCCCTTCATGGATCACAGCCTTGCCCTGGCAAAGGGGCTTGCATAACTCAAAGAAGCTATAAGCCATGCTGTGCGGGGCCACCCAAGACAGACAGGTCATAGTGAAGACTTCTGACAAAAGTCCACTGGAGAAGGAAATGGCAACCGACTCCAATCTTCTTGCCTGGAGAACCTCATGGGCAGTATGAAAAGCCAAAAATATATGTCGTCAGAAGATGACCCCCCCCAAGGTCAGAAGGTCTCAATAAGTTACTGGGAAAGAGTGAGGGACAATTACTAATAGCTCCGGAAAGAATGGAGAGGCTGGGCCAAAGCAGAAACGACGCTCAGTTATGGATGTATCTGGTGGTAAAATAAAGCCTGATGCTGTAAAGAGTTCACAGAAACCTGAAATGTTAGCTCCATGAATCAAGGTGAACTGGATGTGGTCAAGTAGGAGATGGCAATATGGAATGTGGCAATGGCACCCCACTCCAGTACTCTTGCTTGGAGAATCCCATGGACAGAGGAGCTTGGTGGGCTGCAGTCCATGGGGTCGCTGGGAGTCGGACACGACTGAGTGATTTCACTTTCACTTTTCACTTTCATGCATTGGAGAAGGAAATGGCAACCCACTCCAGTGTTCTTGCCTGGAGAATCCCAGGGATGGGGGAGCCTGGTGGGCTGCTGTCTATGGGGTCGCACAGAGTCGGACACGACTGAAGTGACTTAGCATAGGAATCAGCGAATTAAAATGGACAGGAATGGGCAAATTTAATTCAGATGACCATTATATCCACTATCTACTACTGTAGGCAAGAATCTCTAAGAAGAAATGAATAGCCCTCATAGTCAACAAGAGTCCAAAATGCAGTGCTTGGGTGCAGTCTCAAAAACAACAAAATGATCTCTATCTGCTTCCAAGGCAAACCATTCAACATCACAGTAATCTAACTCTATGCTCCAATCGCTGATGCTGAAGAAGGTGAAGTTGAACAGCTCCATGAAGACCTACAAGACCTTCTAGAACTAACACCAAAAAAAAAAAAAAAAGATGTCCTTTTCACCATAGGGGACTGGAATGCAAAAGTAGAAAGTCAAGAGACATCTGGAAAAACAGGCAAATGTGGCCTTGGAGTATGAAATGAAGCAGGGAAAAGGCTAATAACACAGTTGGGTCAAGAGAACACACTGGTCATAGCAAACACCCTTTTCCAACAACCCATGAGATGATTCTACACATGGACATCACCAGATGGTCAACAGGGAAATCAGATTATGTTCTTTGCAGTAAAAGATGGAGAAGCTCTATACAGTCAGTGAAAACAAGACTTGGAGCTGACTGTGGCTTGGATCATGAGCTCCTTATTGCAAACTTCAGGATTAAATTGAAGACAGTAGGGAAAACCACTAGACCATTCAGGTATGACCTAAATCAAATCCCTTATGATAATTATACAATGGAGGTGACGAATGAATTCAAGGGGTTGGATCTGGAGGTAGAGTGCCTGAAGAACTATGGATGGAGGTTTGTAACACTGTTCAGGAGGCAGTGACCAAAACCATCCCAAAGAAAAAGAAATGCAAGAAAGAAAAGTGGTTGTTGGAGGAGTCTTTACAAATAACTGAGCAAAGAAGAGAAGTAAAAGGCAAGGGAGAAAGAGAAAGATGTACTCAACTGAACACAGAGTTTTAGAGAATAGCAAGGAGATATAAGAAGGCCTTCTTAAATGAACAATGCAAAGAAATAGAGGAAGACAACAGAACGGGAAAGACCAGAGATCCCTTTAAGAAAACTGGAGAGATCAATGGAACATTTCATGTAAGGATGGGTATGATAGTGGACAGAAACAGTAAGGATCTAACAGAAGCTGAAGAGATTAAGAAGTTGTAAGAATACACAGAAGAATTATATAAGAAAGGTCTTAATGACTTAATAACCACAATAGTATGGTCACTCAACTAGAGCCAGACAACCTAGAGTGTGAAGTCAAGTGGACCTTAGGAAACATTACTATAAAACTAGTGGAGGTGACGGAATTCCAGTGGAGCTACTTAAAATCCTGAAAGATGATGCTCTCTCTCTGATCCAACGAATGTTGTCAATTTGATCTCTGGTTGCTCTGCTTTTTATAAACCTAGAAAATCGGTATTTGCCCTTGTTATGAGATGCACTGAGCTCTGTAAAGTTAGGCCAAAATCATCAGTGACACGACATGACAATCTTTCCCTCTTAGGAGAAGCGGATGAAATTTTAAAAGGGTGATGATTTATCTATTGTTCTTTGGCAAGGTGCTGCCAAGGTCCCAGAACTTCTCCCCTAATGACAGGCTATATTAACAGATCCACTGTCTACAGCATCTTTGTTTAGAAGCGCTGTTGAATTAATTGTCTGGTATTTTGCTTCCATACATAAACTGAGGAGAAACTTCCTCCTTTGCAACTCAGATAAGAGGAAAGAAATTTACAATCGGATGTCACCATAGGGCCACACTTTTTGCAGGTGGAAAAAGTGGAAAAAGTTCTTTGCAGGTGGAAAGAACTATTCTATTTCACCAATGAAACAGCTGCCTGATTGTCACCCAGAGACCTGCACAGGCTCTAGACTCCAACACTGCATTGAAGAGTAGATAGTATAGTATATTGCTTGGCATCGCACACTGTGAGTGGAGAGAGAAACCCTTCGGTCAGTATCTTGCTTGTGGGTCCTGCAACCATCTCACTATGATGAGAAGAATCCAGGTGCTGTCTAGCCCAGAGAGAGGAGTCACTGCTAATCAGGGCAAGTTCTAAAATAACGGTGTGTTTTAAGTGGCATCTAGCACTCAACAGGCACTTAATAAATATTCACTAATAACATTAGGCCATTCAGCACCAAGAGGAAAGATAGGCCATTTTTTTTTTGGTTGTTTTACATTTGGGTAATTGATAAAAAATAATTGCAAAGCTTTAAGTGTTTAGCAGTGATTAGCTAAAACCATCACCTCAAAGCCCTTCCCACTTTGATAAACTCATTCCCATGAAAATTCTCAGAACCTGAGGAACAGCAGGGAAAGAAGCCAATAAAAGCAGCTCAAAGAGTTTTACATTATCTCCATAAGCTATCTAATCTAGCCATTTTGAATGATCTATGTAAATTAATTACACTTTTTAATTAGGTGGCCTTTTAGCTTGCATATTGAAGTTTACCACTAATTACAGTGAGGCAGGAGGTCACTTGACTGGTATGGGAAACAAGAGGCCTTTATTTCATTGAATTGAAACACTGAACAGTTAATGCTTAGGGAAAAAAATTGTAAAATTTATGCCAGTTTTCAAAATTCAAACTGTGCAGCTCTTGTCCTTTTTTTTTCCCGCCCTTCTATGGCTCACTGGGGGTTTTTCTTTATAAGTGTCAGAGTGACTTCTCAACACCCACTGACTCAAAACTATTATAATAGAGCAGCTCAGAAGCTTGAATTTTGCATCCTTCATGCTAGGGGGAGAAAAATCCACCCTTTTGATATTAGTCACATTAAATGCCATTTAATTACTAGTGCAGCTGTTTCCAGATGTGACTTTATTTTGTTTCAGCCAGACAGACAGTGTGTGATTTTCATTAACTTCATTTAAAAACAACCACCAAAAGCAGCCTCCCATAAAAGCTAGTGCTATACTTTATGCTAAGCAGAACAAAGTATTCTTTAATTAAATAAAATATAGTGGTCATTGTAGTGAACAAAGTGCATTTAACATCTTTAAAATATTTCTGAATGGCATTTCATGGCTCTTTCCCTCATCTAATCTTGCGTTAAACACCAGGATCCCAAATTTCCCTTTTTTCCTACATCTTAGTGACCTGGACTGTCTAATGGATGAGTAGAGAACTATGCAAGAAGCCATTTGCCGATTTAATGCAATCCTTGGAAAAATCAAGACTGCTAATTAAAAATCACAGAGTGAATAAAAGTCTTGACCCAGAGGACCTGTCCTGCCTGTGGCTCAGAGGGGCCTTCATTTCCATGTCAGCATACACATCACCACAACCCTTGTAGTTCAGTTAATTTTCTGCTGGTCATGTTTCCACCTGGACCATGGCTTTGCTTCTGTGAGATGGCCTGCCCATCCCCCCATCCTCCTCCCCAAAGGGCAAGAGCAGATTATTTGAGTCTCTTTATTCAGCTTTGCGTTTCCAAATCACTTCCAACAGGGCAGTGTAATAGAAAGGTCACCAGCTTGGGCATCATGAGGCGTGGGCTCCAGGCCCTGTTCCCTACACAGAGAGCTGAGTGAGTGCAGCCAGTCCCTGGGGGCTCCCACTCTCCTCATCTGTGAAAGCAGGGATTCAAGTGGACCCAGGTGCTCACAAGTTCCATCCTCTTCCAATAACTTCCAAGCTTGCCTCTGCTGAAGCTTTTTCCCCCTCCAATTCATTGTGCATTTAGCTACACAGATGGTAAGTTCTTAGAAGGCAGGAATCAGATTTTTTTTGTCTTTATTGAACGTGTTATGATCCTTCTTCTGCTTTGTTTTGGTTTTGGGCCATGAGGCGTGTGAGATCTTAGCTTCCTGACCAGGGACTGAGCCTGCATCCCCCACACTGGAAGGTGAAGCCTTAACCACTGGACTGACAGGGAAGTCCCAAGAATGAGATTTTATTCCCTTTCCTGACCCCTAGCTCCTAAAGACTGAACGTTGTAAAAGTGCAATAAACATTTGTTGAATGAATGTGCATGTTAGTCACTCAGTCATGTCCAACTCTTGGCGACCCCATGGACTGTAACCCTCCAGGCTCCTCTGTCCATGGAGTTCTCCAGGTAAGAATACTGGAGTGGGTAGTCATTTCCTTCTCCAGGGGATCTTCCCGACCCAGGGATGGAACCTGGGTATCCTGCATTGCAGGCGGATTCTTTACCATCTGAGCCACCAGGGAAGCCTGAAAGAATGGGACTGAAAAATCAAGATGATGAAGTAATACACTTTATTAACGTTAGTAATAGCAGTGGCAGCAGAAGCAAACTTCTTTATTTTTGAACACACACTCCAAGCTAAGCATGGTGCTGAAATCCTTTGTGTGATTTGTCTCATCTAGTTGAAGGAGAAAAACCCATATTTCCTTTTTCCCTGTCTGGTGGACACTGTTAAATAGAATTTATTCATATGTGGATTCATCGTTACCATTAGAATCTCAATGTTGCTTGAGGCAGCAATGTAAATGTTAGAACAATTACCTCTTCTAGAACTCTTGCATCCTGGGGTAAACCCAAGTGGCCCAGTTCTGGCCAATAAAATGTAAGCAGAAATCTATAAGGTAGGGTTCCAGGAAAGGGAATTCCAGATTAAAAGGAAAAATGTCAGCTGGAATTTGCCTTCTGTCATTGTACCCTGTCTTTCTTCCTGCCTGGGAGTTGGCCTCAGAGCTGGTAGGCAGGTGGATCTGGTTACCACGTGAGCAAAAGCCACAGGTAGAGGCTGGCGGAACAGGAAGCGACAGGAAGCCTGGACCCTGGGTGGCTTCCGGCTGCCTCGGCCCTTCACTAGAGCCCCAGGCTCCCGGCTATAGAAGAAAGCTGCTGCTGCACCTAACCAGTACATTCTACCTTGTCTACCTCCATCCATGATGATGCCACAGTGAGTGTTTTCCCAAACACAGAACATTTCTAACTTTGCTCTTACAAGTTTCACCCTACTCCTACCAAAAGCCGTGTCACTCCTGCCTCACTGCCTGCTTCATCATGACTTTCTATCACTTTAGCTCAGTCTTTGACCATTTTTGTATTACCTGTATTTTCCTATTTTTCTATACTTTTGATGCTCTGACATCTGAGAGACTGGCACTCCCAGAACTTAGTCAGTTAAGAGACAGCAAACAACTCACTGGGGAGCATACCTTTCAAATGCCAACTGACCAATCCAGAGTCTTGAACCTGAACCACCTCCCCTGTCTGGCTGTTACACACCAGGCAAATTATTTTCTGCCCTAATCACCCCAAGTCCAGGTAATGGACAACTGGGGACCACTCTTACAACCCAGAGGCTGCCATCAATTATTCAAACTATCAAACTACCCGATCCTGAACCTGCTTATTACCCTGCCTCACCTATTCCTTCCTGCAAAAACCACAATAAAGGGGTTTGACCATTTGGTGCAGCCACTATGGGAAACAGTATGGAGGTTCCTCAAAAAGCTAAAAACAGAGATGCCACACTATCCAGCCATCCCATTCTCGGGCATACATCCAGACAAAACTACAGCTGGGGAAGACACACGCACCCTCTGTTCAGAGTAGGCCTATTCATGATAGCCCAGACATGGAAGCAACCTAAATGTCCATCAACAGAGGAATGGATAAAGAAGATGTAGCACAAATATACAACAGAATATCACTTGGCCAGAAAAAAAGAATGAAATAACATCATCTGCAGCAACATGGATGAACCTAGAGATTATCACACTAAGAAAAGCCAAATAATACATAAGATCACTTACACGCAGAATCTAAAATGTGACACAAACTAAATTGTCTCTGAAACAGACTCACAGACAATAGAGGACAGACTTGCCAAGGGGGAGGAGAATGGGAAAGAGAAGGACTGGGGACGTGGAATCAGCAGGTGTGAACCGTTACGTACAGAGCGGAAAAACAAGATCCTAGTGTGAGCACAGAGAACTATGTTCAACATCCTGTGACAAGCCATGATGGAAAAGAATATGAAAAAGAATATATCTATATATTTCTTTGCTATTCAGCAGAAATTAACACAACACTGTAAATCAACTACAGTTCAATAAAATAAAATTTAAAAAACCACTCCAAAAAAAAGTCTTTTGTCCAGGCTTTTCCCTCCATCCTCATGACCCTGGTGCTTCCCTATGTGGTCCCATATGGCGTAGCAGGAACTGTAACAAACTATCTTTTCAGTGGCAATAATCTCCGGATCTACTGGCCTCGCCATATGGGTATAAACCCAAAATCCTGGGTACATTTAAAACAACTTCCAGTAGCTTCACCTTACCTTTCTCCTCCATCCTCCCACATATCATGCCAAGACTTGTGCAGCGAGGACAAGGAGAACGCACTGTTTCTATCGCACTTGCTATTTCTGTTCCATTTTCAATCCTGCACTTGGTCACCACTACTGATCAGGGATGATGAGACCTTTAACTAGGATTAATTATTGTCTCTCTTGATGGATTTAAATTTTATTCCTTAGCAAAAGGTTTCTACAAAGTCTCTACAACATCAGATGCCCAGTGATGATAAAATACACATTAGCAAACACTGAAAAACTAATAAAGTAACTGGTCACACAGATTCTTATGTCAAAGCTGTCTTTGCAAATCATCTAGAGACCAGAATCTAGTCTAAGATCTGTGACCCAGAGAGATAAAGTGACTTATTTCTAGACATTCAGGGAGCCAGTAAGATTCAAAAGTACAGGTAATTTACATGAGTGTCTTCCTTCTCTGTGGACCACTCAGGATACCAAAAGTAACACACAGATGCCAGGAAGAGGGCTGAGAGGGTACACTCAAAAGATAGAGCAGACCTTCATTGTGCCCTCTCTTTAAGGAGAAAATAAAAAGCAATAAATAACTAGAGCTCAGAGTAGAAACGGCTTCCAGGTAGAGATGAGAAACTTGTCTATACATGTGGGCTTTCTTTACTGAAACCCCACTAAGAAAATACTACATAGGACTTCGCTGGCGGCCCATTAGCCAATGCAGGGGACAAGGGATCCTTGGTCTGGAAAGATCCCACATGCCCAGCGGGCAATGAAGCCCGTGAGCTGCAACTAGTGAAGCCTGCAACTACTGTGGGGCCTAGCATCGGTATTCCAGAACAACAGAAGCCACTGCAAGGGGAACCCTGCACAGCACAGCCAGGGCACAGCCCCTGCTCACTGCAGCTGAAGAAAAGCCCACACAGCAACGAAGACCCAGCACAGCCAACACATGCACACATAAAATACAGAAAAAACAGAGTACTACACAATTAAAAGCTAACCCACACGGACAAGAGAAAACAGTAGATGAAAGATTTAACCAGTTTCTAAAAACGCAAAGCAGCAAAAGCAGACGTAGCAGAAGTTATGACCCAAGGAGCACACAGGGAACCCAAAACGGGAGGCCCTTGGCCCTGAGCGTACCGGAGGAGCTCAGGGTTGGATGGATTGCAGCCCCCTTCCCATCTCAACGCCCAGGCATGCGACTCCCTCTACTTTCCCAAGAAACAGAAATTTATTCTCTAGAGATACTGAACCTGAGACCATCCGGATTTGGAAAAGTATCAGAGAGGTCCCGGATGAGTAAGGTGCTGAAAACAATGGAATTAACTAGCAAGTGATAACTTGACTCTCAACATCTCTCTCCTTTTCTCTAACTACTTACCAAGACAAGCAGTCTGGAGGATTCTTCTCTGGAGAAATTTGAAAAAATATCAGAGAAAAAGCCTCCACAAACTAACACTTGGTGGTGATGGGTATCTCTTAAAGAAAGCTCAGCCTTACATCTCATCAACCCACAGTGAAGACCGCCAACCAATGAACCAATGTACACAGGATTTCCAGGCAACTTTTTGGTGCCTCTTGAACTGAATGGATAGCCCAAAATTATTACACCAGAGGAAAGCTTCCAAGTTGAAACAAGGAGAGCAAAGAGAATGAAGAAGCTTGTAGCAAACTAGAGTGGCACAAACAGAAAAAAAAATGTCAAGAGAACTAGAATCACAAAATCAGAGAGATGAGAAAGTATAGTACTTGTAAAAAAATGAAATGTGCTAGGTAAAAGGAAGACTAAGAGACCAACAAAATGCTCTTGGAGATGAAAAAGATGACAGCTGTTATTAAAAGTTCAGAAATACTGGTACGTGGAATTGATGAAATTTTCAAGAAAATGGAATAATAAAAGAAAGAAAACAGAATGGAGAAGATGATACATCTGAGAGCACTGCTGTCCAATAGTAGGATATTACAAGCCACACTGTAACTTTGACTTTTTAAGCAACCACATTAAAAAAGGAAGACTAAACAGGCAACATTAATTTCAGTAATATCATTATAGTCTATTTAACCCCAAAAGCCCAAGATACTACCATTTGAATATGTAATCAGTATTAAAATTATTAATGAAATATTTTATAATCTTTTTCTCATATTAAGTCTTATTGTACACCTCAATTTGGAGAATCTGTATTTTAAGTGCCCAATAGCCACAAAGGGCTAGGGGGCTACCTTTTATATTATTTGATTTTTAATAATTCTGCTCATATATTAGTAAAAATAAAAAATTATAAATACATATATAGGAAAGTAGTAATATGGAAAAATGCTGAGAGAGTTAAGGGGAGAGATTACTTACAGGAGGACGGAGAGAGGTTGAATTTTCACTGTCCCTTGAGATATTATTACAGAGTCTAGTATAGTAATGCCTCATTTTTTTTTTTTAATCCCCAGGGGTGGGTGTTTAAATAAATAAAATACATCAATTCCTAGATATCTTTGCATTTGAGAGAAAAACAGGTAAAAATACTGCATCCTTTGCAATTATTTTTCCTTTGTGACTACTCAAGTTGCTGAAACTGATGAGCCTTTTAGAATTTGAGTTAGGAGGATCTCAGTGATGCTCTAACTTCATAATCATCCAGGGAGTTGTTGAATAAAGAATCTGTTATAGGGTCCAGCCCCAGATCCACTGCATCAGAATTCTCCAAGGATGAGGCTCAACTATCTGTATTTTTTTAAAAAGCTTGCCAGAAGACTTTGGCAATTAGCCAGGAGTGATATGACCACTAAATGATCCTTCCTTAATTTTACAGGGCAGGGAAACTGACATACTGATGGCTAAAACCTGTGGTTCTCAGCTGTGGTACCAAGACAAGCACTTTTAGCAGCACCTGCATGTTAGAACTTGTGAATTCCCAGACCCCACTCCAGAACTTTTAAATCCAAAACTGTATGCATGCTTATGTTTGAGAACAATTAGGTTAAATTCTCATCCCTTAGCAGCAGTTGGTGTAATAGAAATCTAGGCCCAAAAGAGTCCTTACTCTGGTCAAAAATAACATGTAAAGATGCTCAACATCACTATTATTAGAGAAATGCAAATCAAAACTACAATGAGGTATCAGTTCACACCAGTCAGAGTGGCCATCATCAAAAAGTCTACAAACAGTAAATGCTGGAAAGGAGATGGAGAAAGGGAACCCTTTTACGCTGTTGATGGGAATATAAATTGGTACAACTACTATGGAGAATAGTATTGGCTTTGTTTAAGAAACTAGAGCTCCCATCTGATCCAGCAACCCTACTCTTGGGCATATATCTGGAGAAAACCGTAATTCTAAAAGACACATGCATCCCAGTGTTCACTGCAGCACTATTTACAATAGCCAAGACATGGGAACAACATAAATGTCCATCATGAGAGGAATGGATAAAGAAGATGTGGCATGTACATACAATGGAATATTAGCCATAAAAAGAGAACAAAACAATGCCACTTGCAGCAACATGGGTGGACCGAGAGATTATCATACTTAGTGAAGTAAGAAAGAGAAAGACAAGTATCATATGGTACAACTAAAATGTGGAACCTATAAAAAAATGATACAAGCGAACTTACTGGCAAAACAGAAACAGACTCAGACACAGATAACAAATGTGAGACGGTCATACAGAACGACGTAAGTCAGGCAGAAAAAACAAGTACTGTATATTAACACAGATATGTGGAATCTAGAAAAATGGTGCAGATGCGCCTATTTGCAAAGCAGAAAGAGAGACAGACACGGAGATCAAACATACGGATACCCAAGAGGGGATGAGGGGGTGGGACGGATGGGGAGGCTGGGACTGACACACGCACACTGCTGCGTATAAAACAGATGAAAAGAGCCAACTGTGCGGGACCGAGAGCTCTGCTCAGTGCTCTGTGGCAACCTCGACGGGAAGGGAATCCAAAGAAGGGGGTATATGTATATGCACAGCTGATTCGCTTTGCTGTACAGCAGAAACTAACACATTAGCAACTACACTCCAATAAAAAATTTAAAAAAGAAAACAAACATATGTTACCAAAGGGGAAACGTGGGGGGAGGTAAAAATTAGAAGCCTGGGATATACACACTGCTATATGTAAAATAGATAACCAGTACACAATACACTACACACTGCTATATATAAAATAGATAATATACAACATATTACACACTGCTATATATAAAATAGATAACCAATATACAACATATTACACACTGCCATATATAAAATAGATAACCAACAGTGACTTACTGTATAGCACAAGAAATTCTACTCAATATTCTGTAATAACCTCTATGGGAAGGAATCTGAAAAAGGATGGATGTGCATGTATAACTGAATCACTTACCTGTACACCTGAAACCAGCACCCTGTAAATCAACGATGCTGCCACCACTTTTGTTTAGTCACCAAGTCGTGTCCGACTCTTTGTGACCCAACAGGCTATAGCCCTTCAGCCTCCTCTGTCCACGGGATTCTCCAGGCAGGAATACAGGAGTGGGTTGCCATTCCCTTATCTAGGGGAATCTTCCTGACCCAGGGGTTGAACCCGCATCTCCCGCATTATAGGCGGATTCTTTACTATTGAGTCACCTAGGAAACCCAAATCAACTACATTCTAATTTAAAATAAAAATGAAATTTAAAAAAGTTAACAGCAAAAAAAAAAAAAAAAGTGGGAAAATCTTGCTCATCATCTAATCTCATCTGATAGTGGAAAAATGGAGACCCAGGAAATTTAAATGACTTGCTTACCAGGGTGACAGCACCCATGCTGGTGACAGAGGGAAGAAGTACCTACCAGCTGAAAATGATAAAGCCAAAAGGCCAAGACAGCCTGCGCCCTAAAACACCTCACTGAGCTGCTGTTCTGAGCTCAGAACCACTACCCTCGGACTTCTAGTTGTGAGGGACTCTTGATCACCTTTGGGCTTCCCCGGAGGCTCAGCAGTGAAGAATCCACCTGCAATGCAGGAGACGTTGGTTTGATCCCTGGGTCGAGGAGATCCCCTGAAGGAGGGCATGGCAACCCACTCCAGTGTTCTTGCTGGGAAAATCCTATGGACAGAGGAGCTAGGTGGGCTGCAGTCCATGGGGTCACAGAGTCGGACATGACTCTAGCGACTGAGCACACTCAGCACACCTGATCACTTTTATTGCTTCAGTCAGTGTTGGTGAGGTGTTCTGTTACTAGCAGCTGAACATATTCCTTGTGGTCCAGGGCTCTTTTGAAAACTCTTGCCCAAGTTTTTCATTTTATCTCCTGCTTGAGACAACTTGGACAGCTGTGTGTACTGTGTGAAATCCAAACTGAAAGGTGTCTGTTTGACCCTTCCTCTTGGCTCCAGTAAGACCTTCTACAATTCTGATTCCGACACCAATTTTGATGTCTGCCTGCCCCACACCGCCCCGCCCCCTCACCGCACCAAGAAATTCCCCATCACCAGCTGGGTGTCCCACAATTCAACTCAATTCTGTTGCTCTCTACCTGGAGATAACATTATATCCCAAAAGTTATGGGCTCCGTCTTGTAAGAGTGCCTCCACCCCAATACTTCAGAGGTCAACTGCCAGCACAGGCTATTACCAATCGACTACAGATGGGAGGTTCCAATAACCCCTTCCTTGGGTTTGGTTAATTTGCTAAAGTGGCTCACAAAACTAAGAGAAATACTTTACCAAATTACAGGTTTACTGTAAAATGATTTAACTCAAGAACAGCCGGATGAAAGAGATGCATAGGGCAAGGTATGGGAAAACTGCTCAGAGCCTCCAAGCCATCTTCCCAACCTTTAATAAGAGTTCACTGACTGGGAAGTTCTCCTGTTGAACTTTTATGGAGGCTTTAATAAATCAAGCCTGATTTATTAAATCAACACCTCCGGGCTTCAGAGGGTAGGACTGAATATTACAAACCTTCCAGGTTTCCTTGGCAACCAGCCCCCATTCTTCTAAACTTTCCAAAAATCAATGCATTAACACAAACTCAAGTGTGGTTGAAAGGGGGTTATTATGAATATTATCACTCATCACTTTGAATATTATGAATATTATCTCTTTAGGGGCTTTCCTGGTAGCTCAGCTGGTAAAGAATCCACCTGCGATGCAGGAGACCCTGGTTTGATTCCTGGGTTGGGAAGATCCACTGGAGAAGGAATAGGCCACTCACTCCAGTATTCTGGGGCTTCCCTTGGGGCTCAGCTGGTGAAAAATCCACCTGCAATGCAGAAGACCTGGGTTCAATCCCTGGGTTGGGAAGATCCCCTGGAGAAAGGAAAGGCTACCCACTCCAGTAGTAGTCTGGCCTGCAGACTTCCCTGGAGTGTATAGCCCATGGGGTCACAAAGAGGAGGACACGGCTGAGTGACTTTCACTTCCTATCACTTAGGAAATTTCAAGGGTTCCAGGAGCTCTGTGCCAGAAACAAAAAGATGACCAAATAAATATTTCTTTCTCTCTCTCTTCCTTCCTTCCTTCATTTGGTAGCACAACCTTTTTTTTTCTTCCTTTTTTTTTTTTTCATTGAGACATATTTGACACACAGCACTGTACATGTTTAAGATATGCAGCATAATGATTTGATTTACATGCTTCATGAAGTGACCATCACACTAAATCCAGTAAGCATCCATCATTTCATATGGGTACAAAATCAAACAAACAGAAAAAACATTTTCTTGTGATGAAAACTCCCAGCATGTACTCTCAACTTTTATATATAACCTACAGCAATGTTAATTATATTTATGTTGTACATTGCATTCCCAACACTTGTTTGTCTTATAAAGTGGAAGTCTGTGCCTTTGCCTGTCCTGGATCAGTCTCCCTTCCCCATTCCCCATCTCCCACCCTCCCTCATCGCTGGTAAGCACAGATCTGATCTCTTTTGTATGGCTCTGTTTTGAGTAGGTATTTATTAGGAATCTCAATATCACATTGAGCTTTATGACAGCACCTGGTCCCCCACACTGTAAGGATTAGTTATCAGATCATGACCTTCTTATAACTTTGCATTCCCAGAGCCTAGCAGTGCCTGGTACCCAGTTAAGTGCTGAAGGCAAGGTTGTGCCATGAACAGAGGAACTGGTTCTAATTCTGTGTCCATGTCCATGTTACAAATCAATATGCAGCTACTACGTCTAGTTCAGTTCAGTTGCTCAGTCATGTCCGACTCTTTGCCACCCCATGAATTGTAGCATGCCAGGCCTCCCTGTCCATCACCAACTCCTAGAGTTCACTCAAACTCACGTCCATCGAGTCAGTGATGCCATCCAGCCATCTCATCCTCTGTCGTCCCCTTCTCCTCCTGCCCCCAATCCCTCCCAGCATCAGAGTCTTTTCCAATTAGTCAACTCTTCACATGGGTGGCCAAAGTACTGGAGTTTCAGCTTTAACATCATTCCTTCCAAAGAACACCCTGGGCTGATCTCCTGTAGAAAGGACTGGTTGGATCTCCTTGCAGTCCAAGGGACTCTCAAGAGTCTTCTCCAACACCACAGTTCAAAAGCATCAGTTCTTTGGCACTCAGCCTTCTTCACAGTCCAACTCTCACATCCATACATGACCACAGGAAAAACCATAGCCTTGACTAGATGGACTTTTGTTGGCAAAGT
The DNA here is from genome assembly GCA_935064755.1 of Tragelaphus eurycerus. Classification (NCBI taxonomy): domain Eukaryota; kingdom Metazoa; phylum Chordata; class Mammalia; order Artiodactyla; family Bovidae; genus Tragelaphus; species Tragelaphus eurycerus. The sequence continues at coordinate 7,552,215 of CAKXYN010000054.1, read as the reverse complement.
AATGTCTCTGCTTTTGAATATGCTATCTAGGTTGGTCATAACTTTTCTACCAAGGAGAAAGCGTCTTTTAATTTCATGGCTGCGTCTAGAGGCCCAGCTATTTTCTCACCCCAGAGTTTGCTAAATTCTTTGTTTATAAACAAGGTAATACTTTTGTTTTCAATGTAGCCTTTACCCTAACAGAAACATGCAGCTTTTGCAGCTAAATCATAATTTTCCCACTACCCCTGGGATGGCTGTATCTCTCTCTGGCAGAAATGGATGTGAAAGGTGGGTATTCAGAAGAGAACAACCTCTAACTGGAATTAACCTGCACACTAAACTATGTTCTGCCAAGGGAGGCTCTGGAGGGAGGGGAGGGTGGAGCAATCAGGGCGGTGGTATCTGAGGCTGAGCTGAGTCTCTGGAAAGTAGGCCACAGACTTCGCAGGGCCGACCCAAGGCTAAGTGACCATGTCTGGGACCCTTGCACCCAAGAAGGCCACCCATCAGAGTACTTGAAGGGGGCTTGCTTTCCATCTCCCCAGGGGCTTTCTGATGGAGAGGGGAGGCTCGGGGTTGATGGTTGTAGCCCTCGGTAGGGAGAAGACACCAGCTGCGCTCTTCTCCCCGGAGTCTGTCCAGATGGGGACGCTGCTGGCAGCCTAATGGGAGATTTGTACTCTTGGAACGACCAGCAGAGAGACACTGGTTTGCTTCTTATGACAGTCTCTAGGAGAAGGCAATGGCACCCCACTCCAGTACTCTTGCCTGGAAAATCCCACGGACGGAGGAGCCTGGAAGGCTGCAGTCCATGGGATTGCTAAGAGTCAGACACGACTGAGCGACTTCACTTTCGCTTTTCCCTTTCATGCACTGGAGAAGAAAATGGCAACCCACTCCAGTGTTCTTGCCTGGAGAATCCCAGGGATGGTGGAGCCTGGTGGGCTGCCGTCTATGGGGTCGCACAGAGTCGGACACGACTGAGGTGACTTAGCAGCAGCAGCAGCAGCAGCAACAGAATAACAAGATCTTTAAACAATGCTAATTAAATCGTGTCACCCCCTGGGTTAAAATCTTTGTGGACTCTCATTAGAATAAAACTTTAACTTCTTTCCTTAACAAAGCCCCATAAATTCTTCTACTACTTTCCCCATTACTCACTTGGCTCCTGCCCCACTGGTTCTTGCACAGAACACACTCCTGCTATTTTCTTGTCCATGAGATGTATGCTCTTCAACAGCAGAGATCTTTGTCTTGCTCACCATTGTATCCTAGCTTCAGAATAGTGCCTGACTAATAGTATAGGCTCAAGAAATGCTTGTTGCATAAATTTAATTCTTTAATCTATTTAAGCTTTGTTGTGTGAAATAAGATAGATATCAACTTTTACTTTTCTCAGACTGTCCTAGTTCCATTTATATATTATCTATCCTTTTACCAGTAACTTGAGATGCTATCTCCATCAGGTACTTATTACTGATAAACATACTTAGGGTGGGTTTGAGTTTTCTAGTCTATTATACTCACTGACAGTTTAACGTTGTATTGGTTTCACTGTTTTAAATGTAGTAATTTTAAGTTTCAGTGTCCAACTGTACTACCTCTTCCACTTATCCCTTCTCCCCTTAGTAATTACCCATTTTCAAGATTTTCTTTGATAGTCTCACATTTATTTTTCTGTATCTCTATAATTTTGATAATTGTGGCATTATATTTATGTTACTTTGTGGAGAACTGCAGTCTTTAAAAGTCTCATGAACAGTGTATTAGATTTTGTATTTCCCTATACTCCATTGCATAATGTCAATTAAAAATTCTTTGTTAATCTATTAGCTTCACCATTTTTTCCCCCTTTTTATATTGAAATTTTTGACTAAGCTGAAATTTACTTTGGTGTGAGAGGTGAAATACAGATTCAACTTCACATTTCCTCCAAATGGTAAGCCAGTTACCCCAGTATGATTTACAGAGTAATCTATCTTTCTGATAAGTCTGAAATATTCTTTATCATATACTAAATATACACACACACACACACACACACGCGTGCAAACACTATAAACTTTTGATAGCAGAGCTAGTTTCTCATCACTGTTCTTTTTCCTATCTCCCGTCAACCGTTTTTTTAGGACTTACCTGGTGGTCCAATGGCTAAGACTCCACACTCCCAATGCAGGGGGCCTGGGTTCGATCCCTGGTCAGGGAACTAGATCTCACATGCCTCAACTAAGCCCCGACACAGCCAAACAAATAAAAAATAAATATTAAAAAAATTTAAACTGCATTTTAGAATCATTTCCTAACACTCCACTCCCCTCTCCAAACCATGTTGTATTTTATTTCATTGACTTTGCAGTGGACACAGGGAGAAACCACATTTGACAATATCAACTTTCCATACGTAGTACAATTTTAAATGTCATCTTCTATGACCCTCCTTAGGGATTTATTTTTCCATTATGTTTGGTTATTGCTGGCATATAGAAAAGCTGTTGGGTTCTATGTATTCATTTCTAAGACTGCTGGAACAAAGTACAGTGGCTTGAAACAAGCAAAATTTACTGTCTTACAGTTCTGGGGGCTGGAAGCCTGAATCAAGCTGTTGGCAGAGCCATTCACTCTCCAAGGACCCAAGGGAGAATCTGTTCCATGCCTTTCTCACAAGAGGCTGGTGGCACCTCACTGCTCCTCGGCTTGTAGCAGCGTAACTCCACTCTGCCCCTGCGTCCTGCGGCCTTCTCACGGCATGTCTTCACACTGTCTCACTAGGGCATTGGTCAGAACAGACTAAGGGCCTACCTTGTTCTCCAGCCTGACCTCATCTGAACTGAGAGATCTGCAAGGGCCCTCTCTGCAAATGAGGTCATAATCCGAGGTCCTGGCGGGGAGGGGTGGGGGGTGGGGGAGTGTCAGGATTTCAACGTCTCTTTTTGAAGCACATAATTCAATCCCTACCAATTTTATACATTCATTTTATAGCTACCTACTTTAATTTCCTCATCGCTTCAGTTATTTTACAGATGATACTCTTGTGTTTTCTTGGTACATATCAACTGCATATCATGTAAGTGATGCTTTTTTCCCATTTATTTACTTCATTCTTAATGCTAAACTCATTGGCTAGTACTTTATCATACCTAGTCAAAGGTATTCTCATCTGTAAAATTTCTGCATCACTGTATTTAAAGTTTGAACTTGACTACAACTGAAGTGAAACATTAAAAAAAAAAAACCTATTCATTTGCATTTATTATTTTATGAACTGTTTTTGTCCTTTACCTTTTACACTACAAATTTTTTCTTATTAATTTGAAAAGTCTTTTTGTGTTTTAAAAATATTAACCTTTTGGGATTTCTCTGCTGGTCCAGTGGTTAAGACTCCTTGCTTCCAATGCAGGGGCCGTGGGTTCAATTTCTGGTTGGGGAAGTCAGCTCCCACGTGTCGCGTGGCGCATCCAAAATATTAAAAATATTAACCTTTGGTGGTATATACTGCCCTCAAGACTTTGAAATCACCTTGTCAACTATCCAGCTGCCAAAAGAAAGCACAAAAAATGTAAGAAAGGTGTAGATCCACTGAAACATAATAAATTAATCATACCTTTCTGTGCAACAGTCTAATACACGGACAAATACCTCTCGTAAGAGCAGTAAGAACGAAGAGTGGAGTGCAGTGTAGATTTGTATGAAGCACTCTCGAAAATTTCAAGTACACTAATACTTGTTTCATAGTGCACCATTTCTAAACCATTCAATTTCTTTCTAGCTAAAGCACTCAAAAGAGTCTCAAGGACTAAATTACCTGATTAACCCTTTAATGCCAAATACTTACGTCCTAGCTCTTGTTCACACACTATCAAGTTTACACTGATATCTAAAGGCTCTAACTCACCATCAAAGAAAGTATTAATCTGTCCTTGGTTTATCTAAATGACCAAATAATAAGATTTAAGTGATAACCAGCTGTAAGATATGTCCTTATTAAATTTGATAGGATTTTTTAAAAGCCAAGTAATGTAATGAAGTTTGCAAAGTAATTTAGATTAACCAGGTTTGACTGCTCAATTTGGAAGTGATTCAGTGCACAGGTAGAGGCATAGAGACAATTTTTAAATATTAGGCTTTGACTGTTCCTCACCAGATATTCAAGAAAAGTGAAACCAACATTACTTTAACCAGGTTTCATTACTCATAAACATGTGCTTATTTTAGCAGTTTAAAAAAAAAAATCCTCCCCACAAGTTCCATTCCTTCCAAAGGATCTGTTTACATGACTTATCCAAAAAGTACAAAATAGGATAAGTGAAAGACAACCTAGTTCTTGACATGTTAGTACTTATCCAAAATGTATATGTCCCAAAAGCTCAGACAGGAAGTTCCTGTCCAGGACTTTAGGAGATAGCCAAGAACGTCCAAGTGAAAATGCTGAAATTTGGGAATATTCTCAATGCCATTAAAACCAGCCTGGATTTGGTCACTTTACTCATTTTGTATATGTCTATTTATTTATCCTATGTACATTCTTTGGAGAAGGCAATGGCACCCCACTCCAGTACTCCTGCCTGGAAAATCCCATGGATGGAGGAGCTTGGTGGGCTGCAGTCCATGGGGTTGCTAAGAGTCAGACACGACTGAGCGACTTCACTTTCACACATTGGAGAAGGAAATGGCAACCCACTCCAGTGTTCTTGCCTGGAGAATTCCAGGGACAGGGGAGCCTGGTGGGCTTCCGTCTATGGGGTTGGGTTGCAGAGTTGGACACGACTGAAGCGACTTAGCAGCAGTAGCAGCAGCATGTATATTCTTACTTACTTAGAAATGACGTGACCTTTGTTGTATAGAAAAATAGGGAAACATTAGGTTTACTTACTTGATTTTGCCACTTGTCTTTGTTTTGCCTGTCTAATCTATGGATGCCATTGTATTGGTCTGTGCAAGGACAAGGGCATTTAACAAAAGTTAAGTGATTACATATTACTGTGACACTTAATGCCTGTAACGTGTAAATCTGTAGCACACGTTCACTGACAAAACTGCTTTGAGAACTAAGAAACTGATAAAGATATATACCAGAGAAGTTTATGCAGCTATACATTGTTTATGCATCTATATAAAATACTGTGTTTCTTATTGTGCCTTGTGGTCAAAATAGCTTGAAAAGCATTCTATTAAATGTGTTTTGTCTATGATAAGATATAATCCTTCAGCGCATTCTCTCATTCTACATGTTAGACAGGCTTCCTTTGTGGCTCAGGTGGTAAAAAATCTGTTTGCAATGCAGCAGACGCAACGTTAGACATGTTCTTGCTTTTCACTTTTTCTACAAATGTTTATTGAGCAGCTGCTATGTTAATTGGAGGTCTTAGTTTAGGAAATTCCTACTTATTGTTACACAAATAGAACGTTTTAAATAAAAGTTTAAAAACAAGTAAATGCTTAATTGATTATAACTGCTCTTAATGTACCTCTTGGCCACAAGAACAACTGGAACATGTCAACAATTCTCAGAATGTTTTATGAATTTAAAAACTCAATATGCCAAAAACAAAAAAACAAGCCTGAAACTAAAAAACCTCCACCTGCTCTTAACACCAAACCACAAGATAATCTAAGGAGTTCAATTCTCCTGATACTCAAATCTCTAATACTGAATCTTAGTATAAAATTTTACATTGTAATTATAGTTTTTATTTCCTCACCCTTCCCCTCTTCTACCTCAAATACTTTAAAATGGCACGTAATATGTTTTAAAATGATGACATTTCAATTTAGAAATGCTTCAGATATATGCTATTCTCTGATGAAGTAATTTTCTAAATGAGTGAAAGTTTTATTTTATAAATGATACATTCTATGCTTTTAAACAGAGTAGGCTTTAGAAATAATATTAAAGAATAGTATTATTTTTCTCTTCTCTGATCTTTTTCAGATTTAATAAATGTTAGTTTCTAGTTATCATCTGCAACTTCCAAAATCTGATCTGATCAACCATATTATAAGTGTGTATTTTATAGCAGCAAAAATTCATTTTCTTATATTTTCAATTATGAGTTTTAAAGTATAAATGTATTACTATTTTGGTTCATTAGATCATAGTTCATGTTAGGTTGGTGACATAAGGCCCATACATATTTTCTAGAAATATAATAAAACAAGTATCATATATTAAAAAAAAATAAGCTCAAAAGATTAAGTTATAGGTTTACAATAGTACTAGGAAAAAGCTTTGTGATGCAACAATACCCTTTTCTAGTCAGTCAAGAGAATTCAGGTTTGGCTGGACCAGTGCATGCTGTAGCTGAGCTAGCTTGAACCTTCCCAATTCTGTGCGGTGATGTCACATTAGTCACTTGAAACTGGTCACAGTGGGAGTATTTACACTACAGAAAAGAGCAAAAGCTATAAATCAGAGGTTCCCTTTCCATTTAACATTTCCCAGCATGGTACAGCATTTATTTATTTATTTCCCAGTACTGGCAACATTTATTATTCCTTTAAAACACAATCCCATTCTTTATTTTTCATAAACATTTTATTCTTAAAGATCTAAATGGCTGGTGTTTTCTGTATAAATTTTTCTGGAAAAAGATTTAAATGTTTCCTATTAGTTCATAGTAATGGAAATGTTGGACTTTCACTGTGAAGAAATAAATATGTAAGGCTGCATCCATAGAGAAGTTCTTACTTTTCCTTTTTTGAGTCTTCTGGCCGTGGGGGATGGTCTTAGTTCCCTAATGTGAACCAAACCCTCACCCCTTGCCTTGGAAGCACGGAGTCTGAACCACTGGACTGCCGGCGAAGTCCCGCGTTGTTACTTTCTTATCTGGGAGTTGTATGCTACTCAGAATAAAATACTCAAAATTTGGATATTAATCTTAGAAGAAAAAAATCACCCTGTTTTTAATTTAATTCACACTTAAGCAGCAAAACATCTAGACTTTAAATAGAACCTAACAGATTTTAATTCTCTGTCAAAAATGGCTATGACTTAATGCTAAAAGGTTAATTAAAATACTCTGTAAAGTATGAAAGAAGCAATTTTATTAGATGAACTCATTTATTTGACACATTAAATTAGGCAAAGAAAAATATATGCACTGCATAAAAAGAATCACATTTTCATACTACTTGAACACATAGCAGTGGTCAAAAATAATGAATTGTGGAATGGATCCTAGGATTGCAAAAAATACCCTGTACAGAAAAATTCAGGCTTCTAGCTTCACTGAATCCAGTACTAAACGTGCCTCCTTATATTCCTCAGCTTCTTCCAAGTCTTTTTCACTCTCCTGAAATTAAATGTAATAAAAATTAGATTTATTCTTCTTGAACTTCAGTACTTATTACTCAGGTATTACTAACTATCAAGATAAGCAGCTCAAAAATCAAAACAATATATATTTTTATATATTGTTATACATAATATACAATATTGTATATTCTTATATAATAAGCAAAAAACATGGTCATCTAAAGCCACTTACAGTAAGTAATTAAAACCTCAGAAAAAAATTAAAACATTGTATCTCACTTTATTAACACAATAAAATGGGGTTATTATTAATGCACTAACAGTAAAAAATTATTTACTAATGCATTACGTATATGATGACATTCAGACCGAAATAATCCTACAGCTACTCACAATGACAAAGAAGGCTACAGGTGTCACACTAGAGTTAAGTACAGTCTTTGAATCAGAAAAGTGAACTGTCTTCTTGTTGATGAGTATTATATACCCTACTACATGGAAACAACAGCTTTCAGTTTCTGACATTTAAAGGCTGAGTCCTTGCTATATCATACACAAAACTATTATTTAATAGTAACAGATAAATGAAATAATGTAAGTTAATGAGCACAGAGCATAGCAAATTGTTTGATTTTTTAGTAAACAAAGCTATGGTCAGCAATTCAGGTCAGGCAATAAAAGATGAATATATACAAACAGCTAGAGGGAAGAGGAGATAAAGTGTGTGTACATGTATTTAATATGAAATTTTAAAGGAAAAAAGACTGAGGATTTGCTTAATTCAGACTACAGGTAAGAATTTCATAAACTTCTCTATTATACTTGAACACGCCTTTGTTCTCTGTTAGAACATATAAGCTCTTCGAGGGTACAGACATTGCTGAATATATCCTCACACACAAATACATCATCCAAAGACAATATAATTTTTTAAGCAGTTTTTATTACTTTCTTGGTTACTACATTCATTAGAGAAAAAAAGCATTTCAATTGTCAGGAAATACACATGACACTTCTGTTCTGGGTAGTATTTTAATAGAGTAATTATTTTCTGCTTTCATTTATCTTTTATTTCATCTCTTTTATTTTAAAAACTTAGCTTCATTTTGGCTTTAAAGAGAGTTATCCTGCCTTTAAAAGGTTCCTACAGATAAATATAAGCTCTGTTTCAAAAGTAAAGTAAAATGTGAGTATTTCTCTGTTTCGTTTTTTTCTACAGACTTAGTCCTGATATTATTTTGGTGGGAAAACAAATCTCATTCTCTTTCCAAGAATATATACATACGATCAACCTGAAAAAGCCTCTCTATGTTTGAGGTATAGGAAACAACTATGAACAGGAGACAGCTATGTAGCTGGTAATTAACATTAACTCAAGAACTAGAAACCAAAGGTTAATAAAGGAAATGACAGAATTCATCAAATTATCATCAAATAGCAATAGTAACTGGCTTGTATACAGTATTCTGCTTTTCTCTTTTTTAAGAAATAAAAAAAAGAACTTTTCATTTTTTTTTGAATCCCTTTTTAAAATGATTCTGCCACTATATCACAAGACATTTATACTAGCAAGTATGATAGTGTTACCAGCTCCAAGTTAATATGAAAGGACTGCCTACACATTACCGTACAGGGATTTCTTTCCTCTCTCAAATCGTTTTAGGTTTGAATCGGGAAGAATTCCAAATCCTTTGTAAAACAGCCTAAATTCATTTGAAACATCTGGATCTTTTAAAACATCAAACAGAATACTTACATTTAATGTATTAAAAAAGATCTTTATGTGTGAAAATTGAATCATTCAAGACTGCTGGACAATATCAGTACTGTGAATACCTACCATGATAACTCAAATATATCTCAACTCAGTTTAAATGAATAGAGTAAATATGTTGACACAGTACTTTTACTGGAGGCATAACTTAAACACCACTTAAACTCCATTAATTATTTAAAATACACTGAGCAAGTAAACAAAATGTCACCAACTAGTTTTCAGTGTCAAAGATTTAAAATTTTGGCCTTGGATGTATTAGACTGAAAAAACACTGAAACATAAGACAGATAAGTAGTACTTACTAATAACTGCAGAAGATCAGTGTGCGCCGCTTCCAACCTGCGCTGGCAGTCTGGAATCATCATCCGGGACTCCTGAAGGATCTCGGCCTGTAATGAAACGACCTGTGAGACATGCAGAGATGGCAGAACTTACACATTTAGCTCACACCTCTGAAAATATACAAAATGATTTAGACGAATCAGAAAAAAATTATGGTTATGTTAAATGGGTCAATATTTTAATTTTAATTGCATTTATTAGAAGTTAGAAAGAATGACTATCAAACTGTAAAATATACAAAGTACAAGTTTTCGATCTAAACCTTTTTGGTAATCACCTTCTCACGCTAAGTAAAAATTAACTCTGAAAGCTTTTCATAGAGCATTTATTTAAAAAGGTTATTTAAAATAAACTGTTTCTCCTGCTGACACAAAGCACCGTTATCCAAAATGGGATCAGCTGGTTATATAAATATCTCCTGCATCTTTTGAGTAATAAAGAAAAACAGTGCTCAGATAATATCACATGGAGATAATTACTGCATGAAAAAAGTTATTGAGTTATTGATCACATCGTGTGCACACTGCAGGAGGTTCTAACTGAAAGACAGAGGTGAGGAAAAATGAAAAGCAAAGACCAGCAGGTTCATATTTCTGATGCTTATCATGCATAAAAAGTTATTACTTATCCCTGTGCTTCATTTTAGGGGAGAGATTATTCTCCCCATGCAGTTTGATCCAAATTACCAACCAGGCACCCCTCTGAATCTAAACTTCTACTTCTCTCTATTTCTCCCAAAGACAGACACTACAGAATTAAACACAGGAATCTTTATTTTGGAGGATATTTCTTGACTTAAAAATTCACCATTTGAAGCTGGACTAATATATCAAATCATAAAAAGAAGAAAAAAATCAAATGGATGAATGGGAAACCCAATCAGTAAGAGGATAAATATATTAGTATCAAATGTTGGACCTCAAATAAGTCTTTTTCCCAAAGAAATATGAAGCTTTATCTCCTTAAACTAGTCTTAGAAAGAGACACAGAGATCAATAAAACATTTATTTCCAAAAAGTAATGTTTGGTCAAATATTGGTTAAATGGCTACAAAATCTTGAACTTTAACCTAGAAGCTTTATTATCTAACTCACATTAAAAACAAATGACATAATTTAATGGTAACCATAATCCTATTACACTCTAATAGAAACTTTAATGAATCCCACTGCCTTCTTCCTTTTCCCAAAGGTTTTATCATTGTTCACAATATAAATAAAAATTAAAATTATAATATACAACAATGCTCTCTATCCACATCTCTTTTCTTAGGTGAAATCTCTTGCTGAACTTGTAATTCTTTTGCTAATAAGGCACATGTTGAAAATTTCAAACACAGGGTCATGGCTTTATTTTACAGCTATTCATACCATGACATGGCAATTCAATCATTGCCATTAATCTATTTTTGAGGACTTCCCTGGTGGCTCGGACGGTAAATAATCTGCCTACAATATAGGGGACCTGGATTCGACCCTAAGATGGGAAGACCCCCTGGAGAAGGAAATGGCAACCTACTCCAGTATTCTTGCCTGGAGAATTCCATGAACAGAGGAGTCTGGTCCATAGGGTTGCAAAGAGTTGGACACGACTAAGCCACTAACAATTTATTTTTGTGTGTCTGGTTAGTTTGAATACATGTGAAAAGTCAGTGACAGGACATTAATTGGGTAAGGAATTCATATTTTCTCTCCTATGGACCCCTCTAGTTTATAGGAATTAAATAAGATGAAATAAATATAAGAATTGGGTCAAACACATGATAAGCCAAAATGTATACTTGTAAAATTCATTTGGCAAGCTTTAGTGCTGTCACTGAAATGATCTTTAAACAATGCTGTCCGAAGTACCGTCTATTCATTACTGTTCTATATCCCTCAATCAATCAAATAGGATCTTGACTTAAGAAGGGCCGAAGCTCAGTCTCCCATATATCAGCCTCATTTCACACAGTAAGCTTACTATACAGTTGCAGGATGTCAGGTACAGGGGACATAAAAATGAAAAAGAGAAGGTCTCATCCTCCAATCCATATGGGAGAATAAACATGAAAATAAACACTTAACACTGCTTCATGGTACTTCATACAGTATAGTGATAACTATGGTTTGGGATCCATAAACCACATCTTTATCAAGGCCACGAATCATATACTTTACCTTCTGACAGTGAATTACAATTGTCAGGAATAATTTAAAAAGACAGTATATAAGGCATGATTATACAGTAAAGACATCCCTCAAAACACGTGAATAAATGAAAAAAGTATTATCATTCAAAGTGTTCCTTTTGGAAGTAGTCATTCAGATGAATGGTGCCTCTGTTTAAAATATTTGGATAAACTGTCAGTTTACTTTAGTGCTGACTATGACAAGACTGAGGTTAACTAAGGATCCTGGGGGAAGCTTAGCAAGACTCATTCCAACAGTGAATAAACCACTGAACTAAAATATGATCAGTTTCTTTCATAATCAAACATACATACATTGGAAAGGAAAAACCTATTAGCAGATCTTTAATTTTTCAAAGAGAAGCTTGTGTGAAATAACGTAGCCAATGGTTTCTAGCTCCTTTAATGATCCAGATCATTTACGCAGGGCTGGCTATACCTATAATAATCTATAGACAGTCTAAAGTTAGATACTGGCTGCTTCTGGAACCAATGGTAACTGTATTAGTTTGTCAAATTGAGCTCTAAGAGTAGTTCAGAGATTACTGGAATGATGGTTAAGTCTCTTCTTTTATATGGTGCTAAAATGGTAATGTGATAATAAACAAGTTAAAAAAACCTATTTGATGAAGGAAAAAAACAGTAACTACGTGAGGTGATGGATATGTTAAGTAGCGTGAATATGGTAGATATTTTACACGGTATAGGTACATCAAACCATCAAGCTCCCCACCTTAAGTATATACATTTTAATTTTACCTCAGTAAAACTGGGGAAAAAAGGCATCTACGAAACAGAAACAAGGAGTTAGAAAGGACATAACCACATCTGGGATGTCATCAGTCCAGTGTCCTCAATTTACAAAAAGCCGAGTCCGAGTGTGATCAGCTGGTTAACCGGCTATGAGTTACAGCCCGATTTCAGCTCCAGCACGTGCGTTCGTTGCGCCGGCAGTCAGCAGCCGAGACAGAGCCCATGGCGTCACCTCCTTGTTTGCCTGCCCGTGAGCAGGTACCTCCCACAGTGAATTTGGTCTGGCACTGTGAAACCAATGGATGTGGTAGAAGGGGCATTCTGAAACTGAAGACCTAAAGCTGCATCTTAAGAAGCCCTGTAGCTTCTACATGGATCTCTTGGAATGATCACTTTGGCAAACACTTCTCTTAGGACCCAGTCACCATGCCATGAAGCAGATAGACAGACAGACAGACAGACAGAAAGAAAAAGTTCATTTGACTTGTGTTTTGTGGTTATTGATGAATGGTTAAGGATGGAAGAAGAATAAAGAAAGAAAGAAAGAAAAAGTTCATTTGACTTGTGTTTTGTGGTTATTGAAGAATGGTTAAGGATGGAAGAAGAAACCTATAAGTCAAAAATAATCTGGGCTCTAAGCACTGACATACCAATAATTACTTAAACACGAATGGTCTAAATTAACCAGCTAAAAACAGGTTACAAGAAACTCACTTCAAATGAAAGAGATAGGTTAAAAAAAGAATAGAAAAAAGATATACCATGCAAACATTAAAAAAAAGAAAGACAGGAGTGACTATATTCATATTGGATTCATATTGGATAAAATAGACTTAAGAGTAAAAAAGTATGAGGGATACAGAGCGATATTACATAATGATAAAATGATCAATCCTTCAAGAAAACACAGTGATCCTAAATGTGTATATACTAAAAAAGAGCTTCAAAACACATGAAACTAGAAACAATAAAGCTAAAAGGGAGAGACAAACCCACAAATACAGCTGAGGATTCCAATACTCCAGTTTTAGCAAATGACAGAAGTACTAGAGAAAAAAAAAACACTCAGCAAAGATATAAAAGAACCCAGTGACACCATCAAAAGATATAATTGACATTTATAGAACACTCAACACCTATGAAACAAAAATACAAATTCTTTTCAAGCACCTATGAAACATTCTCTACAGTATACTATGCTGCTACTGCTGCGAAGTCGCTTCAGTTGTGTCAAACTCTATGCGACCCCATGGTCGGCAGCCCACCAGGCTCCCCCGTCCCTGGGATTCTCCAGGCAAGAACACTGGAGTGGGTTGCCATTTCCTTCTGCAATGCATGAAAGTGAAAAGTGAAAGTGAAGCTGCTCAGTCGTGTCCAACTCTTAGCGACCCCATGGACTGCAGCCCACTAGGCTTCTCCGCCCATGGGATTCTCCAGGCAAGAGTACTGGAGTGGGATGCCATTGCATCCTGGACCAAAAAAAAAAAAAAAAAAAAAACGAATACAAAATGAACAAAAACCTCAACAAATTTAAAAGTACTGAAATAAAACATAGTACATGTCTGACTATAATGGAATAAAATTAGAAAACAGTAACAGAAAGCAGGAAAACCTGTAAACGTTTACAAATTAAACAACATACTTCCAAATAACTAATGGGTCACAACAAGGAGTCTCTAAGGAAACAGAGAAATACATAGATAAATGAAAATACAACATATTAAAATTTCTGGGATTTTCAGCTAAAGCAATGCTGAGAGGGAAATTCAGAGCACTAAATGCTTAGATTCATAAAGAGGAAAGATCTCAAATTAAAAATCTAAGTTTTTACTTCAGGAACCTAGAAAAAGAAGAGCAAGATAAACCTATACAACCAGAAGAAAGGAAATAATAAATATAAGAACAGAAATCAATAAAATGAAAAATAGAAAGAGAACAGAGGGGGAAAAAGCAATGAAACAAAGCAAAGCTTTATTTTTGGTACAGACTTCTAGTTAAGAGTGACAAATATAAAGTAAAAAGGCACAAATTGCTACTATCAGCAACAAAATAGAGAACGTCAGTACAGATCTCACAACCAACAAAATGAGAAAAAAATGCTGAAAGTAATTTTATAATGCTCACAAATGTTCATAATGCTCAGTACTGTTCATAATGCTCATAAATTCAACCACTTAGATACAGAAAACTATAAACCACCAAAACTCAACAGATAAACTGAACAGTTCTATAATTATTAAATAAATCAAATTTTTAATTAAAAAGTTCTTGAAAAAGAGCTCGCCAAGCCTAGATGCTTTCACTGAACAATGTTTTCAAATACTTAAACACTTAACACCAATTTTATACAAATCTTTCAAGAAAAAAGAGGGAACACTTCCCAACTTAATAAAAAAAAAAACCTTCAGACCATTATTTCCCATAAACTTAGATGCAAAAGTCCTCAATAAAATACTAGCAATTCAAATCCAGCAATGAAGAGACTTAGACAACACAATCAAGGTTGGTTCAATATTTAGAAATTAATCCATGTAATTCACAGTTTCAACAAGCCGAAGAAGAAAACTCATGTGCTCTTACCAAATGACACAGAAGCATTTGACAAAACCCAATACCTATTCATGACAAAAATACTCAGCAAAACCATAAACAAAGAACTTCCTCAACTAGAAAAAGACTATCTACAAAACCCCTACAGCTAACATTTATATAATGGTAAAAAACTAAATGCTATCCCCTTAAGTCTGTTCGTTTCCAAGGCAAACCATTCAATGTCACAGTAATCCAAATCTATGCCCCAACCAGTAACGCCGAAGAAGCTGAAGTTGAAAGGTTCTATGAAGACCTACAAGACCTTTTAGAACTAACACCCAAAAAAGATGTCCTTTTCATTATAGGGGACTGGAATGCAAAAGTAGGAAGTCAAGAAACACCTGGAGTAACAGGCAAATTTGGCCTTGGAATACGGAATGAAGCAGGGCAAAGACTAATAGAGTTTTGCCAAGAAAATGCACTGGTCATAGCAAATACCCTCTTCCAACAACACAAGAGAAGACTCTATACATGGACATCACCAGATGGTCAACACCAAAATCAGATCGATTATATTCTTTGCAGCCAAAGATGGAGAAGCTCTATACAATCAGCAAAAACAAGACCAGGAGCTGACTGTGGCTCGGACCATGAACTCCTTATTGCCAAATTCAGACTGAAATTGAAGAAAGTAGGGAAAATTACTAGACCATTCAGGTATGACCTAAATCAAATCCCTTATGATTATACAGTGGAAGTGAGAAATAGATTTAAGGGCCTAGATCTGATAGATAGAGTGCCTGATGAACTATGGAATGAGGTTCATGACATTGTACAGGAGACAGGGATCAAGACCATCCCCATGGAAAAGAAATGCAAAAAAGCAAAATGGCTGTCTGGGGAGGCCTTACAAATAGCTGTGAAAAGAAGAGAAGCGAAAAGCAAAGGAGAAAAGGAAAGATATAAACATCTAAATGCAGAGTTCCAAAGAATAGCAAGAAGAGATAAGAAAGCCTTCTTCAGTGATCAATGCAAAGAAATAGAGGAAAACAACAGAATGGGAAAGACTAGGGATCTCTTCAAGAAAATCAGAGATACCAAAGGAACATTTCATGCAAAGATGGGCACGATAAAGGACAGAGATGGTGTGGACCTAACAGAAGCAGAAGATATTAAGAAGAGGTGGCAAGAATACACAGAAGAACTGTATAAAAAAGAGCTTCAAGACCTAGATAATCATGATGATGTGGTCACTGACCTAGAGCCAGACATCTTGGAATGTGAAGTCAAATGGGCCTTAGAAAGCATCACTACGAACAAAGCTAGTGGAGGTGATGGAATTCCAGTGGAGCTATTCCAAGTCCTGAATGATGATGCTGTGAAAGTGCTACACTCAATATGCCAGCAAATTTGGAAAACTCAGCAGTGGCCACAAGATTGGAAAAGGTCAGTTTTCATCCCAATCCCAAAGAAAGGCAATGCCAAGGAGTGCTCAAACTACCGAACAATTGCACTCATATAACACGCGAGTAAAGTAATGCTCAAAATTCTCCAAGCCAGGCTTCAGCAATATGTGAACCGTGAACTTCCTGATGTTCAAGCTGGTTTTAGAAAAGGCAGAGGAACCAGAGATCAAATTGCCAACATCCGCTGGATCATCGAAAAAGCAAGAGAGTTCCAGAAAAACATCTCTTTCTGCTTTATTGACTATGCCAAAGCCTTTGACTGTGTGGATCACAATAAACTATGGAAAATTCTGAAAGAGATGGGAGTACCAGACCACCTGATCTGCCTCTTAAGAAATCTGTAGGCAGGTCAGGAAGCAACAGTTAGAACTGGTCATGGAACAACAGACTGGTTCCAAATAGGAAAAGGAGTACGTCAAGGCTGCATATTGTCACCATGTTTATTTAACTTATATGCAGAGTACATCATGAGAAATGCTGGACTGGAAGAAATACAAGTTGGAATCAAGATTGCCGGGAGAAATATCAATAACCTCAGATATGCAGATGACACGACTCTTATGGCAGAAAGTGAAGAGGGGCTAAAAAGCCTCTTGATGAAAGTGAAAGTGGAGAGTGAAAAGGTTGGCTTAAAGCTCAACATTCAGAAAACAAAGATCATGGCATCTGGTCCCATCACTGCATGGGAAATAGATGGGGAAACAGTGGAAACAGTGTCAGACTTTGTTTTTCTGGGCTCCAAAATCACTGCAGATGGTGACTGCAGCCATGAAATTAAAAGATGCTTGCTCCTTGGAAGGAAAGTTATGACCAACCTAGATAGCATATTCAAAAGCAGAGACATTACTTTACCAACAAAGGTTCGCCTAGTCAAGGCTATGGTCTTTCCTGTGGTCATGTATGGATGTGAGAGCTGGACTGTGAAGAAGGCTGAGCGCCGAAGAATTGATGCTTTTGAACTGTGGTGTTGGAGAAGACTCTTGAGAGTCCCTTGGACTGCAAGAAGATCCAACCAGTCCATTCTGAAGGAGATCAATCCTGGAATTTCTTTGGAAGGTATGATGCTAAAGCTGAAACTCCAGTATTTTGGCCACCTCATGCGAAGAGTTGACTCGTTGGAGAAGACTCTGATGCTGGGAGGGATTGAGGGCAGGAGGAGAAGGGGACGACAGAGGATGAGATGGCTGGATGGCATCACTGACTCGATGGATGCGAGTCTGAGTGACCTCCGGGAGCTGGTGATGGACAAGGAGGCCTGGCGTGCTGCGGTTCATGGGGTCGCAAAGAGTCGGACACGACTGAGCGACTGATCTGATCTGATCTGATCTAAGACTGAAAACAAGATAAGTATGTTCATTCTCACCACTCCTATTCAACATAGCACTGTAAGCTCCAGCCAGAGCAACAAGGCAAGAAAAATAAATAAAAGACATACAGATTTGAAAGAAGTGAAACCATAGTGTAGCATTAGCCGCTCAGTTGTGTCCGACTCTTCGCAACTGTATGGACTGTAGCCCACCAGGTTCCTCTATCCATGGGATTTTCCAAGCAAGAATACTGGAGTGGGTTGCCATTTCCTCCTCCAGGGGATCTTCCCAATCCAGGAATTGAACCCACGTCTCTTACATCTCATGCATTCGCAGGTAGGTTCTTTACCACTGGTGCCACCTGGGAAGCCCCAAGTGAAACTGTCCTTATTTGCAAATGACAAGACTGTTATGTAGAAAGTCAGAAGGAATTTACCCAAAACTCCCAGAACTAATCCGTGAAGTCAGCAAAGTCAAGGTTGCAGGTTTTAAGATCAACACACAAAAGACTGACTGCACTTTTATATCTAATAACAAATACAGCATTGGTAACTGAAACTAAAAACAATACCATTTACAATACTCTCAAAAAAAAAAAAAAAAGAAATACTTAGGTTTAAATCTAACAAAACATGCATAGGATCTGTATGCTGAAAATGACAAAATATTGGGTTGACCAAAATGTTTGTTTGGAAAAACCCAAATAAACCTTTTGGCCAACCCAATTCTAAGAAAGAAATGAGACCTAAATTAACTGGAGAGACTTACCATGTTCACTAACTGGAAGATTCAACATAGTAAAGACATTAATTCTCCCCAAGTTGATCTCCAGGTTTAATGGAGATCATTAAAGAAGAAGTAAAACTCTCACTGTTTGCAGATGACATGATCCTCTACGTAGAAATCCCTAAAGATTCCACCAGAAAATTACTAGAACTAATCAATGAATATAGTAAAGTTGCAGGATATAAAATTAACACACAGAAATCCCTTGCATTCCTGTACACGAATAATGTGAAAATAGAGAAATAAAGGAAACAATTCCATTCACCATTGCAATGAAAATAATAAAATACTTAGGAATATATCTTCCTAAAGAATCTAAAGACCTATATATAGAAAACTATAAAACACTGGTGAAAGAAATCAAAGAGGACACTAATAGATGGAGAAATATACCATGTTCATGGATTGGTAGAATTAATATAGTGAAAATGAGTATTCTACCCAAAGCAAATTATAGATTCAATGCAATCCCCATCAAGCTACCAATGGTATTCTTCACAGAGCTAGAACAAATAATTTCTCAATTTGTATGGAAATACAAAAAACCTCGAATAGCCAAAGCTATCTTGAGAAAGAAGAACGGAACTGGAGGAATCAACCTGCCTGACTTCAGGCTCTACTACAAAGCCACAGTCATCAAGACAGTATGGTACTGGCACAAAGACAGAAATATAGATCAATGGAACAAAATAGAAAGCCCAGAGATAAATCCACACACATATGGACACCTTATCTCTGACAAAGGAGGCAAGAATATACAATGGATTAAAGACAATCTTTTTAACAAGTGGTGCTGGGAAAACTGGTCCAACACTTGTAAAAGAATGAAACTAGAACACTTTCTAACACCATACACAAAAATAAACTCAAAATGGATTAAAGAGCTAAATTTAAGACCAGAAACCATAAAACTCCTAGAGGAAAACATAGGCAAAACACTCTCTGACTTACATCACAGCAGGATCTTCTATGACCCACCTCCCAGAATATTGGACATAAAATCAAAAATGAACAAATGGGACCTAATCAAACTTAAAAAGCTTCTGCACAACAAAGGAAACTATAAGCAAGGTGAAAAGACAGCCTTCAGAATGGGAGAAAATAATAGCAAATGAAGCAACTGACAAACAACTAATCTCAAAAATATACAAGCAACTTCTACAGCTCAATTCCAGAAAAATAAATGACCCAATCAAAAAATGGGCCAAAGAACTAAATAGACATTTCTCCAAAGAAGACATACAGATGGCTAACAAACACATGAAAAGATGCTCAACATTACTCATTATCAGAGAAATGCAAATCAAAACCACTATGAGGTACCATTTCACACCAGTCAGAATGGCTGCGATCCAAAAGTCCACAAGCAATAAATGCTGGAGAGGGTGCGGAGAGAAGGGAACCCTCTTACACTGTTGGTGGGAATGCAAACTAGTACAGCCACTTTGGAGAACAGTATGGAGATTCCTCAAAAAACTGGGAATAGAACTGCCTTATGATCCAGCAATCCCACTGCTGAGCATACACACTGAGAAAACCAGAATTGAAAGAGACACGTGTACCCCAATGTTCATAGCAGCACTGTTTACAATAGCCAAAACGTGGAAGCAACCCAGATGTCCATCCACAGATGAATGGATAAGAAAGCTGTGGTACATATACACAATGGAGTATTACTCAGCCATTAAAAAGAATACATTTGAATCAGTTCTAAGGAGGTGGATGGAACTGGAGTCTATTATACAGAGTGAAGTAAGCCAGAAACAAAAACACAAATACAGTATACTAACGCATATATATGGAATTTAGAAAGATGGTAAAAATAACCCTATTTACGAGACAGCAAAAGAGACACTGATGTATAGAACAGACTTTTGGACTCTGGGACCGGGAGAGGGTGGGATGATTGGGGAGAATAGCATTGAAATATGTATAATATCATATCTGAAACGAGTCGTCAGTCCAGGTACGATGCCCGATAACAAATGCCTGGGGCTGGAGCACTGGGACGACCTGGAGGGATGGTGTGGGGAGGGGAGAGGGAGGAGGGTTCAGGATGGGGAACACGTGTATACTGGCGGCGGATCCATCTTGATGTATAGTAAAAGCAATACAATATTGTAAAGTTAAGCAAAATAAAAAAAAAAAAAAAAAATTTTTATGGAAAGGCAAAAAATTAGGAGAAATAATTCTGAGAGAAAAAGCAGCAAGTGAGAGGGCTCACTCTTCCCAGTGTTAAGGTTCATTATATAGCTACAGTATTCAAGATGGTGTGGTACTGGTAGAGTTAGACACAGAGTCATGGACCAGAAGAGAACCCAAACATAGATCCACACAAACAAGTCCCACTGGTTTCTGACAAAGGAGCAAAAGCATTTCCGTGGAGGAAGGATATAACCTTTTCAACAATGCTGTCAGGCAAAAAGATCAATCTTTAACTAAACCTCACACCTTTCATGGGCTTCCCTGGTGGCTCAGACCGTAAATAATCCGCCTGCAATGCCGGAGACCTGGGTCTGATCCCTCGGTTGGGAAGATCCTATGAAGGAGGGCATGGCAGTCCACTCCCAGTATTCTTGTCTGTAAAATTCCCATGGACAGAGGAGCCTGGTGGACTACACTCTATGGGGTCGCAAAGAGTTGGGCATGACTGAGCGACTAAGCACACACACACACCTTAAATAAAAACTAACTCAAACTCAATTGAAGCCATGAATGTAGGAGATAAATAAAACCACACAACTTTTAGAAAACAAGAAAATCTTCAGGACCAAAGTCTAGCCAAAGAGGCCTTAGATTTGACATCAAAAGTATGATTCACAAAAGGATACATTAGCTGTAAAGGAGATGTTCTCAAAGTTAAAGACTGTTGGTCAATAAAAGATTGTATTAAGAGGGTAAAAAGACAAAATAAGGACTAAAAGAAAATATCTGAAAACTGTATATCCAACAAAAGGCATTTATCTAGAAAATATTAAAAATCCTCAAAACTAAAAGAAACAAAATATCTAATTAGAAAATGAACAGAAAACATGGATAGACATTTCACTGAAGAGAATATACAGATGGGCAATAAGCAAATGAGAAGAAGTTCTATACTATTAGTCATTAGGGAAATTTAAATTAAAAGCAAAATCAGCTGTCACTATACACTAGTCATGTAGATGCGATGGGTAAATGTCAAAATTAAAATGGTGAAAACACCAGTGATAACACTAGGACTGCCCTGGTGGTCCAGTGGTTGAGAATCCGCCTGCCAATGCAGGGGAGACAGGTTTGGTCCTGGTCCAGGAAGATTTTGCATGCCACGGGGCAACTAAGGCTACGCACCACACCTACTGTGCCAGTGCTTTAGAATCTGCACACGGCAACTACAGGAGCCGAGAAGCCCTGTGCTCCACACAAGAGAAGCCACCACAGTGAGCAGCCTGCAGACGGAAAGGAAGAGAAGCCTCGCTCGCTGCAGCTAGAGGGAGTCTGGGGCAGCAATGAAGACCTGGCACAGCCAAAAATAAATAGACTAACAAAATTTTAAAAAGAATAGTGATAACACCAAATGCTGGCAAGGATGTGGAGAAGTCAAAGCATCAAAGATGACTGACAGAAACATAAAATGATACGAATACAGCCACTCAGAAAAGATCTCGGTAGTTTCTTTTAAAGCAAAAAATGTACGAACATGACCCAGAAATTATTTGGGCATTTATCTCAAAAACTGAAAACTTATGTTCATGTAAAAATTAAGTATGGTGAGGAAGGTGGAGGAAAAGAGGAGTATCATAAGCAGAAGAAGGCTAACATCAGTATTCGGTTAACTTCTGAATATTGTGTTATACTTTTTAGCAGAGAACGAAGGACAGCAGAATGACTCTGGTATTTTGGCTTGCTAGGGCCCTGAAACTTCTGCCTGGTTTACTTTAAAAGAACCAAAATGAGGCCTACTCCAGGAGAGAACAATTTTGGTAATCAGTTTCAGGTAAGAAGTTTGATAGGGACAGCACTATACGTGTATGTTATAAAACAGGCTGGTTCAGAAGATCCAGGAAAGCCAGAGCAAATGGAACCACGTGAGAGACAAGCCAAAATAGTGAGAAGAGATTGCAGATGGCATTTAGCTCAGAAAAGGAGGGAATACAGGGGAAAATAGGAGAACCCACAAAATCTGGCATTTGGCTCTCTTGCTATTTCTTATGAGGGGCGTCAGCAAATGTCAAGAAGCAACGACTGGCCTTAAAGCAGTAGGCAAGTAGGGACAGAGCAGTGCTTCCGGCAGTGCAACTCCCCTCGCGTGCGAGAAAAACAGAAATGGCTGCACAAACAGCACAGGCAAGCTAGGGAAAGGGACCGAGAAAGGCACGTTGGCTGAGCCAGAGGAAAGACAAAGTTCCGTGAGGCTCTCAAATAAAACTGGACAACTGTATATGCTGCAGGGTGAGAATAGCAAACATGAAAAGTTTATTGTTCTGTAATTAGATATGGGATGATATTCTTAAATTTAAGTACTAGGCTGACTATGAATCTAGGAAGTCATGTTATAAACCATGACCACTGTGACAAAAGAATCCTAACATGGCTGAGGGCAGAAAGGGTTTTTGAACAAACATTTTCCCCTGATAGCTCAGCGGGTAAAGAATCCACCCGCAATGCAGGAGACCCTGGTTTGATTCCTGGGTCAGGAAGATCTGCTGGAGAAGGGATGGGCTACCCACTCCAGTACTCCTGGGCTTCCCTTGTGGCTCAGCTGGTAAAGAATCTATCTGCCTGCAATGTGGGAGACCTGGGTTTGATCCCTGAGTTGGGAAGAAACCCTGGAGAAGGGAAAGGCTACCCACTCCAGTATTCTGGCCTGGAGAATTCCATGGACTATCCATGGGGTTGCAAAGTCAGACACGACTGAGCGACTTTCACTCACTTTTTCCCTTTTATATCTGCATATGCAATCAATGATATAACCAGTAAGTGACTAATGTCATCAAATAACAGTTAGAACACAGGATTCAATAGAGTTAATTCTTACCTATCAAGCAGTAATTTTATTGAAAGATAATATACAAATATTAAAAATTACACAAAACAGATTCTGTGATAATCTGCGGCACTGTTTGCAGAATTTTGTTTAGAAAGGTGGTGCAGTGGTACTGAATCCGCCTGCCAATGCGGAAGATGTAAGAGATGCAGGTTTGACTCCTAGGTTGGGAAGATCCCCGGAGTAGGAAAAGGCAACCCCTCCAGTAAGCTTGCCTGGAAAATTCCATGGACGGAGGAGCTATGGGCCACAGCGTCGTAAAGAGTCGGACTCAACTGAGCACACAGAAACGTTTAGAAAGGAAACACATTCCCCATTCCATGTTAACTTACAACTCATGTTCTAGCTATAGGACTATTTTAAAATAGAGTATTGGTGACAAAAAGCACCGAGCAGGAAAAAAACTAAACTATACAAGTGGGAAAACAAGCTGGATGGGATCCAAGCAGGACCTGGGTGAAATAAGTGATAAACGATGTTACAATGCTTCTCACTAGATGTGGGAAAACAATAGAGTACCTTAGTGAGAGAGGTACAAAGGTGATATGAATATTTATGGAAGAAGCTATCAAAAAACATTTAACATAATTTTAAGAATCAAAAAGTTAAACTATGTATGTAAATCCTTATGAAGAGCAGTTAGTTTACAAAAAACATACTGGGGGACATACTATACCCACATACCTGTTTACAAATCCTCCCTCATAAAAATGTCCTTTGCTGTATCACGCACAAAGGCAAGCTCTCCTGGAAAGTCAAGAAAATAAGAAAGGTCTCTTCTTGGATAGCCTAAAGAAAGAAGACATTTCAGGTGCCACTGCATTCCTTTGGCAATACAGAAAGCAACTACCTACAGAGAAGTCCATTTTAAGGGATTAATTTTGCTTAATTAAGCCTGAACTAAGTGAAGTGGAGTCGCTCAGTCGTGTCCGACTCTTTGCGACACCATGGACTGTAGCCTACCAAGCTCCTCTGTCCATGGGATTTTCCAGGCAACAGTACTTGAGTGCATTGCCATTTCCTTCTCCAGAGGATCTTCCTGACCCAGGGATCGAACCCGGGTCTCCCTCATTGTAGACAGATGTTTTCCTGTCTGAACCACTGAGCTAAGGATGCATTATTACCATTCTATATGACAAAATTTATAAGATAAAAACCACTGTGAGTTCATAAAGCTGATTTGAAAAAACAAGTCTTGAGATATTATCTATATAAGCTCTTGTATATTCTCCTTTTACCTAGTGTCATCTGGATTTTATTCTAAATTCATTAGACACTGGATTTTAGGTAATGGAATAAGTAATATGATACACATTCTAGAGTTCAACCTGGCTCCTGCGGTATGAAAGGAATGTAGGGTTATCAAGAGACAGAGTATCAACAAGGAGGCTTCTGCAGTAGTACAGGCAAGAAATGATAGTGGACTGGACTAGGATAGTGGCAGCAGAGAAGGAAATCAAGGGAGAAAGAAAGAGGACTTGGGGATCAAGAAGAGACCTGTAACGTTTGGTTTGGGTATCTGAGTAAGTGGAGGTACCATTTATTGAGAGTGGGGAAACAAGAGCGAGAATAGCTTCTTCTTTGGAGGCAATGAGCTGGGTTGAGGGAAGACCAAGATTCTTAGCTTGAACACACAAGGGATAGGACATGTCAAAAGGTGATCAGTTGAATGCATGCTTCTGGAATGTTTTCTATCGGGCTCAGAGACAGACAGTGGCACGAGAATGAATGCCAAGTAAGCAAGAATTCTGGGTTTGTTTGTTTTCTTGTTTTAATGCCACATCTAAAAGAATGCCTAAAACAGCATTTGGCAAGTAGCAGGGGTTTAATAAATATCTGCTGTGTAAATAAATGAATGGTCACAAAGATGGTACTTAAAGTTATAAGATGGTATGAGATTAGATAGGAACTGTAGATTGCAGTCTTAAGGTAAAATTATATCTTAAATAATAATTTTACCTGTTTTTTAATAGCATAATTTTCACCATCTTCGGCTTTCATTTTTTCAATCTTTTCTTCTTGTTGTTTTGCTTCTTTTTCATACATCATTTTTTCTTTGACCAATCTATAAATAAACCAAAAATGTTTCAGAGAATTAACCTTCTCTCTAGGAACTGACCACAAGAAACAAAGAAACAATGTAACTATAAAGCATACTTTAAAAAGCATATATGACTAGAGAGGGAGAAAGGGAGGGAGGAAAAATACTTTAGCCATAGATATATGAGCCTTATGTTCTCAAATTTTATACCTGACTAAAGCAAATCAACTTATCAAAGCATAGTATTCTTAAAATTTTAATTAAAAACACATTCCATTATAGCAATTGTATTTACAATGTAAAAATAACATTTCTTTTTTTTTAAATTAAATTTTATTTTGCTTAACTTTACAATATTGTATTGCTTTTGCCATACATCAAGATGGATTCGCCACAAGTATACACGTGCTCCTCATCCTGAACCTTCCTCCCTCCTCCCTCCCCATACCATCCCTCTAACATTTCTTTATTGCTTGCTTTATTTACTTAAATTAAGCCATAATTAATAATACTATATTTCTTTCAGGTTCATAATATACTGATTTGATATTTTTATACATTATGGAGTGATCATCACAATAGCTATACATCATCTGTAACCAATAACGTTGTATCTCTTAATCTTTTTCATTTATTTTGTCTGTCTTCCCTGACCTGTCTTCCCTGTGGCAACCACCAGTTTGTTCTCTGTATCTATGAGTCTATTTGTTTTGCTTTTTAGATTCCACATGTAAGTGAAATCATTTGGTATTTTCTCTGTTTGACTTATTTCATTTAGCATCTACACCTTCCTGGTCCATCTATGTTGCTGAAGAGACATATTCAAAAAAAATACTGCTAAGATCAAAGTAAATGAGGTGACTGCCTATATTTTCTTCTAGGAGTTTTATAATTTAAGATCTTACATTCAAGTCTAACCCATTTTGAGTTTATTTTTGAATATGGTGCAACAAAGTGCTCCAGTTTCATTCTTCTACATGAAAAGAAGTTTTCCCAACAACATTTATTGAACAGACTATCTTTTCTGCATTGCATATTCTGTCTCCTTTGTCACAGATTAATTGACCATATGAATGTGGGTTCATTTCTGGACTTCTGTTTTGTCCCATGGATCTAAGTGTCTGTTTTAGGGCCAGTACCATATTATTGACTATTTGGGGCCATCTATGGCTCTATTCCGGAGAAGGCAATGGCACCCCACTCCAGTACTCTTGCCTGGAAAATCCCATGGACAGAGGAGCCTGGTGGGCTGCAGTCCATGGGGTCGCTAAGAGTCAGACACGACTGAGCGACTTCACTTTCACTTTTCACTTTCATGCATTGGAGAAGGAAATGGCAACCCACTCCAGTGTTCTTGCCTGGAGAATCCCAGGGACGGGGGAGCCTGGTGGGCTGCCGTCTCAGGGGTCGCACAGAGTTGGACACAACTGAAGTGACTTAGCAGCAGCAGCAGCATGGCTCTATTCTAGGCTATGGTTTTTCCAGTGGTCATGTATGGATGTGAGAGTTGGACTGTGAAGAAAGCTGAGCACCAAAGAATTGATGCCTTTGAACTACGGTGTTGGAGAAGACTCTTGGGAGTCCCTTAGGAGATCCAACCAGTCCATTCTAAAGGAGATCAGTCCTGGGTGTTCATTGGAAGGACTGATGCTAAAGCTGAAACTCCAATACTTTGGCCACCTCATGAGAAGAGTTGACTCATTGGAAAAGACCCTGATGCTGGGAGGGATTGAGGGCAGGAGGAGAAGGGGACGACAGAGGATGAGATGGTTGGATGGCATCACCAACTCCATGCACATGAGTTTGAGTAAACTCCAGGAGTTGGTGATGGACAGGGAGGCCTGGCGTGCTGCGATTCATGGGGTCGAAAACAGTCAGATACGATTGAGCGACTGAACTGAACTGAACTGATCCAAACTTTTACACACGTACCTGAAACAACAAGATGGTAAAAGCTCAGTTTGCTGGGAAAGGAGTCAGAATATTGCATGCCGAATCCCAAAGAAAGAAAGATTAAGTTATTTTCAACAACAAAATCTTTAAAAAGTATTTGTCATGTACTTAATTTTACATCTGATCTTCTTTGTGTGAGGGACTGAGATATATAATTTAGATATGGTTCTTGCACAGACAAGCAGTGGAAACAAGTATTTATTAAAGCAAGAAAAGGTATTGATAGAGATCAGGAAGATTTTTGACAATGAAGAACAGAGCAATACAAAGTTCTACTGATTATTCCTCAGATAATCAAAATTCAATTAATCATAATAGTGCACTCTCCCCTAGTTCTCGCTAATCAAACTTTTAAAGTAAAAGAAAAATGCAGTTCAAGAAAACACTAATATACCTATATACATATTATCTTAGGAACAGAAGGAAAAAAATGTTCACAGTTCCATACCTATTAAAAGCAGCTTTCTCCCCCTGGCTTGATAACTTACTTCTAGAATTATGCTCTGGGAAGGAATTTTAAAATCATACTAGAGCATAGCTTCTGTCTAATCATTTGAAAGGAAGATTAAATGTATTTCAAAAAATGATACAATTTTCATATTCTAACAGAATTAAAATAAGTTCACAAATCTAAAAAATTTTTTGTCATACTATCTAGAAGGTTTTAAAGTTAGATTTAAAGTCTGGATTTAAATCACCACATAAAATGCATATTAAATATTAAAACACTAAAATGTTCCAGTTTGGAATTTTGAGTTGTACAAGCAAGGCTCATCTTTGTCCTTCATGATCATGCACTAGCAATATAGATGGAAAGAAATATAACAAAATGTTAACAGTATTTATAGAACGTGACCTTTAAATCCTCATCCTGACATATCCCAAAATGAAAAAAAGAAAGTACCAAATAGGTATAAATTTTACACTGCCATGAATATAAACAAACAACAAAAGATTCTCAAAGAACAAGTAACAAAGGATACCTGGGCAACTATTTGTGGTTACTGAGAAGAAAAGTCCTAGTGATATGGGGTAGGGGCGGTCAGCTGGGAGGAAAATAAGCTTTCATTTTATGCCTCTCAATAAAAGTTTCAGGGTTTTTCCCCCCATATGTAAGTATTACTTTTATTTAAAAAATTAGATGCTTATAATTAATTTCTGAGTGGCACAATTTTAAATTATTTTAAAGTCTGCTAGTTTTTCCTTTAGCTATGTTTTCTAAATTTTCAGGAATAAAGCAAAATTCAATTAGAAAGATACAAAAATATATCTAATAGCTGTACTTCTTTAAACACTGATCTCTTTTGCTAGTTTTCAAATGCTATTAAAGTAAGTACAAATAAATATAAAGCCATAACTTATTATATTTTAAAGGCATAATTAACTGAAAATGTTTATTAGCCTTACAAACTCACATGTACAGAGAAACACAGCAAGTTCAAAATTTGGTCACTTTTACCAGTTAGATAAATAAATATATAAAAGCAAAATAAAGAAATAAAAAAGCAATAGAAAAGGACATACATAAGGAGACATTTTAAGAAATGATGGCTGTCATGGTAATAATAACCAAATGAGAACAAACCACTTAACTGTCTATGTATGGACATAAAGTCATTTTAAATATGTAGGTCAGTCATATTCATCACTCCGTCTTAACATTTATTAACAATTTGGCAGTCTCGTTTCATGTGTCTCCTGCCACATTTGTGTATTTATTTATTAGTATTTTCAGACATTTTACCTTTGGCTTGATTTTTGAGGTTAAAAGCGTATGATTTCTACCTCCTTCTCCATCTTATACCACATACAAAAATTAACTCAAAATGGATCAATATAAAAAGCAAAAGTTATAAAAGTTTTGAAAGAAAAATGTAGGTAAATCTTGATGACTTGGATTTGGAGTTTTACATATGACACCAAAAGCACAAGAAACAAAAATGCTGACCTTAAACCCATGCACCTATAGGTAACTTATTTGTGACAAAAGAGGCAAGACTACACAATGCAGCAAAGATAGCTTCTTCAGTAAGTTATGTGGAGAAAACTGGACAGCTACATGCAAAAGAATGAAATCAGAACACTTCATAATGCCATACACAAAGATAAACTCAAAATGGATTAAAGAACTAATGTAAGACCAGAAACTATAAAACTCTTAGAGGAAAACATAGGCAGAAAACTCAATGACATAAATCAAAGCAAGATCTTCTATGACCCACCTCCTAGAGTAATGGAAATAAAAACAAAAATAAACAAGTGGGACCTAATTAAATGTAAAAGCTTTTTGCACAACAAAGGAAATGACCAACAAGGTGAAAAGACAACCCTCAAAATGGGAGAAAATAATAGCAAAGGAAACAACTGACAAAGAATTAATTTCCAAAATATATAAGCAGCTCACACAACTCAACACCAGAAAAACAAACAATCCAATCAAAATGTGGGAAAAAGACCTAAACAGACATTTCTCCAAAGAAGACATACAGATGGCTAACAAACACATGAAAAGAGGCTCAACATCACTCATTATTAGAGAAATGCAAATCAAAACTACAATGAGACACCACCTCACACGGGTCAGAATGGACATCATCAAAATGTCTACATGCTGGAGAGGGTGTGGAGAATTGCTGGTGAGAATGTAAACTGATACAGCCACTATGGAAGACGGTATGGAGATCCCTTAAAAACTAGGAATAAAACTACCGTATGACCCAGCAATCCCACTCCTAGGCATACACCCTGAGGAAAACAAAATTGAAAAAGACACGTGTACCCCAATTTTCACTGCAGCACTATTTACAATAGCTAGAATGTGGAAGCAACCAAGATGTCCACTGACACATGAGTGGATAAAGAAGCTGTGGCACATATATAAAATGAAATATTACAGCCATAAAAAGGGACACATTTGAGTCAGTTCTAACAAGGTGGACGAATCTAGAGCCTATTATACAGAGTGAAGTGAGTCAGAACGAGAAATATAAACATCCTATGCCACGCTCAGTCGTTTCAGTCGTGCGACCCCATGGACTCATATATGTGAAACCCAGAAAGACAGTACTGATGAATTTATCTGCAGGGCAGCAATGGAGAAACAGACATGGAGAATAGACCTATGGACACAGGGAGGAGAAGGGAGGAGAGGGTGAGATGTATGGAGAGTAACATAGAAATTTACATTACCATATGTAAAACAGACAGCCAGTGGGAATTTGCTGTATGACTCAGGGAACTCATCAGGGGCTCTGTGAGAATCTAGAAGGGTGGGGTGGGGAGGGAGCTGGGAGGGAAGTACAGGAGGGAGGGGACAGGGTGTACCTATGATGATTCTTATTGATGTATGACAGAAAACAACAAAATTCTGTAAAGCAATTATCCTTCAATTAAAAACTAACGTGGCAAAAAAAAAAAAAAAAAGTGCTGAACTTCATCAAGATCAAAAAATTTTGTGCTTCAAAAGACTATCAGGCAAGTGCAAAGACAACCACGGAATGGGAGAAAATATCTGCAAAGCATATACTGGATAAGACACCTGTATCTAGAATATATAAAGAACTTTTACAACTCACTAATTTAAAAAAGTTTTTAAAAATCCAATTAAAAAACAGGCAAGCTGAATAGACAGTTCTTTAAAGACGATATACAGGTGCCCAATCAGCAAATGGAAAGATGCTCAACATCATCAGTCATCGGAGAAACACAAATCAAAACCATAGCGAGATAGCACTTCACACCCATTAGGAAATTTATAGTAAAAAAAGTCAGATAATAACAACTGTTGTTAACAAGAATGTGGAAAAACTGAAGCCATCAAACACTGCCAGTGGAAATGTAAACTGGTACAACTGCTTTGGAAGCTTGGCCATTCCTCAGAAAGTTATATACAGAGTTACCAAATATCTCTGGAATTCCATTCTTAAGTATACACCCAAGAGAAATGAAAACAGATGTCTATATGAAAACTTGAACATGAACACTCAGTGCAGCATTATGCACACATAGGTAAAAGTGGAAACAACTCAAGAGTCCATGAGCTGATGAATGGACACACAATATACGGTATACCACACAATGGAATAACAGCACACAAAAAATGAATTACTGAATCACGCTATAATCTGGATGGACATCAAAAACATTATGCTAAATGAAAGAAGCCACCCACAAAGGCCACATATTTTATGATTCTATTTAGAGTATAGGTACATCTACAGAAACAGAAGGTAAACAACAGAGATTGCCTAGGATGGGGGATGGGTCTTCCCTGGTGACTCAGTGGTAAAGAATTCATCTGCCAATCCAGGAGATGAGGGTTTGATTCCTCTATGGAGAAGACTGTCTGCAGAAGGAAATGGCAACCCACTCTAGTAACCTTGACTGGGAAAATCTCATGGACAAAGGAGCCTGGAGGGATATAGATGATGGGCTCGCAAAGAGTTGGACACCACATAGGGACTAAAACAACAACAAGGATGGGGGAAATAGGAGGGTAAGAGCTGAAGGGTTTGGTGGTGATAAAAATCTTCCAGGGACTTCCCTGGTGGTTCAGTTCCGTTCAGTTCAGTCGCTCAGTCATGTCCAACTCTTTGCCACCCCATGGACTGCAGAACGCCAGGCCTCCCTGTCCATCACCAACTCCTGGAGTTTACTCAGACTCATGTCCATTGAGTCGGTGACGCCATCCAACCATCTCATCCTCTGTCGTCCCCTTCTCGTCCCACTTCAATCTCTCCCAGAATCAGGGTCTTTTCAAATAAGTCAGTTCTTTATATCAGGTGGCCAAAGTATTGGAGTTTCAGCTTCAGCATAAGTTCTTCCAACAAATATTCAGGACTCATTTCCTTTAGGATGGGCTAGTTGGATCTCCTTGATATCCAAAGGACTCTCAAATAGTCTTCTCCAACACCACAGTTCAAAAGCATCAATTCTTTGGCGCTCAGCTTTCTTTACAGTCCAACTCTCACATCCATATATGACTAATGGAAAAATCAAAGCTTTGACTAGACAGACCTTTGTTGGCAAAGTAATGTCTCTGCTTTTTAATATGCTGTCAAGGTTGGTCATAACTTTTCTTCCAAGGAGCAAAGGTCTTTTAATTTCATGGCTACAGTCACCATCTGCAGCGATTTTGGAGCTCCCTAAAATAAAATCTCTGTTTCCATTGTTTCCCCATCTATTTGCCATGAAGTGATGGGACTGGATGCCATGATCATAGTTCTTTGAATGTTGATTTTTAAGCCAACTTTTTCACTCTCCTCTTTCACTTTCATCAAGAGGCTCCTTAATTCTTCTTTGCTTTCTGCCATAAGGGTGGTGTCATCTGCATATCTGAGGTTATTGACATTTCTCCTGGCAATCTTGATTTCAGCTCATGCTTCATCCAGCCCGGCATTTCTCATGATGTACTCTGGATATAACTTAAATAAGCAGGATGACAATATACAGCCTTGACATACTGTTTTCCCGATTAGGAACCAGTCTGTTGTTCCACTTCCAGTTCTAACTGTTGCTTCCTGACCTGCATACAGATTTCTCCGGAGGCAGGTCAGGTGGTCTGGTATTCCCATCTCTTTCAGAATTTTCCACAGTTTATTGTGATCCACACAGTCAAAGGCTTTGACATAGTCAATAAAGCAGAAATAGATGTTTTTCTGGAACTCTCTTGCTTTTTTGATGATCCAACAGGTGTTGGCAATTTGATCTCTGGTTCCTCTGCCTTTTCTAAAACCAGCTTGAACATCTCGAAGTTCACAGTTTGTGTACAGTTGAAGCCTGCCTTGGAGAACTTTGAGCATTGCTTTACTGGCGTGTGAGATGAGTGCAACTGTGCGGTAGTTTGAGCATTCTTTGGCACTGCCTTTGTTTGGAACTGGAATGAAAACTGGCCTTTTCCAGTCCTGTGGCCACTGCCGAGTTTTCCAAAGTTGCTGGCATAATGAGTGCAACACTTTCACAGCATCATCTTTCAGGATTTGAAATAGCTCAACTGCAATTCCAACACCTCCACTAGCTTTGTTCGTAGTGATGGTTCCTAAGGCCCACTTGACTTCACATTCCAGGATGTGTGGCTCTAGGTGAGTGATCACACCATCGTGATTATCTTGGTCGTGAAGATCTTTTTTGTACAGTTCTTCTGTGTATTCTTTCTACCTCTTCTTAGTGTCTCCTGCTTCTGTTAGGTCCATACCATTTCTGTCCTTTATTGAGCCCATCTGTGCGTGAAATGTTCCCTTGGTATTTCTAAGTTCCTT
This sequence comes from Tragelaphus eurycerus, assembly GCA_935064755.1. Taxonomy (NCBI): domain Eukaryota; kingdom Metazoa; phylum Chordata; class Mammalia; order Artiodactyla; family Bovidae; genus Tragelaphus; species Tragelaphus eurycerus. The sequence continues at coordinate 7,518,571 of CAKXYN010000054.1, read as the reverse complement.
GAAGAGATCTCTAGTCTTTCCCATTCTATTGTTTTCCTCTATTTCTTTGCACTGATCACTGTGAAAGGCTTTCTTATTTCTCCTTGCTATTCTTTGGAACTCTGCATTCAAATGCTTATATTTTTCCTTTTTTCCTTGGCCTTTCACCTCTCTCCTTTTCATACCTATTTGTAAGTTCTCCTCAGACAACCATTTTGCCTTTTTGGGGAGGGATGGTCTTGATCCCTGCCTCCTGTACAATGTCACAAATCCATTCATAGTTCTTCAGGCATTCTATCAGATCTAATCCCTGCTGGTCCAGTGGCTAAATCTCCCCGCTGTCAATGCAGAGGGTTCAGGTTCAATGCTTAGTCAGGGAACTAGATCCACAGGCCACAACTAAAGACTCCACATGCCACAATGAAGACTGAATATCCCGTGTGCTGCAACTAAGACCCAGTGCAACCAAAATAGATTTAAAAAAAAGTTTTAAAAATGACTGTGGTGACAGTTGCACAATTTTGTAAATATACTAAAAACAAACACTGTACAGTGCATGATTTATAAGGTATATGAATTACAATAAAGATATTAACAAAAAGAAAAAAAAGCTTGTGACCATAAATTCAGCTATATGAGAAAGCTGCAAGTAGTAGACATATTCAGACCTAGACTTAACAACAGCTGAACATGTGAAAAGCATGTACAGAAATTTGCCTTTGACTTATAGATTAAAACTGCTTTAATAATAATTTTCAGTATTAAGATAAAAATATCCTGAGATTTAAAATTTCAAAATAAAATCATTAATGTGTATCACTATAGATACTTCTCTAAAAGTTCCTTTGAAACAGAAAATGAAACTTGCTAGGATACAGATGGCCAGTTGCTGAAATGAGACCTAAAGAGGGTTTTATTTTATTCACAGAAAGAATGAAAAAGAACCCCAAACATATCTGCCACCGAATTAAACAAATGGGAGATTTAAGTCTGGATTTCTGGCTTCTCTTGGATATTTTTCATCAGGGAATATCAGGGCTGCATTCATACCACTGGGGGGAACTAAGCAAAGGCTGCTGCCCGTATCAGATGAGGAGCTGTTTCACATGTGCTGCTATTCAGCCGCCCCACAACTCCACAATGCACACAACTCCCTGTTTCTCAAACACTCAAGCCTTACACTTGACCCTGTAAGCAACGAAGTTTAGAACATGTGTGCTGGGAAACACGCATATCATCAATGTAATAGATTATTATTGTTGCTTTTATTATCTTAACAGAATCACAATTAGTATTCAGAATATCAGGGATAATCAGAAACCACTGGGATTAGCAATGACACTTTCAATATTCCTAAAGATGACAGGTTAGTAAACTCCTCTAGTAAATAAAAGTAGCTAGGACTGGATAAGCTATCAGAAAGAACCACATTCAATAATATTCTGTAATTCTAAGGTGTAGAATAAGGGTTGGCAAGCTATGGCCAATGAGCTGAATTTGGTCTGCCATCTGTCTTTGTATGGTCTGACAGTATAATACAGTTTTCATATTTTTAAAAGGTTAAAAATTTTTTAAAAAATGTGACATGTTAAAATCACAGGAATTCAAATTTCAGTGCCCATAAATAACGTTTTACTGGAACATAGCCACACTCACTTATTTACGTATCCTTTATAGCTGTTTTCACACAATGACAGCAGAGATGAGCAGTTGTGACAAATATGGCTCCCAAAGTCTAAAATATACATTTCTTGGTCCTTTACTAAAAAGGGTTGCTGACCACTGATTTCGAAGACCTCAACTCTATCCAACTCCTACTTAACTACCTCAGCATGTACTACACTACACTAAAACCAAGTCTTACCTGTTAGGTCTTAAATTCCTTGAGGCTGGGAGTAGGCTGTATTTGTACTCTGTAACTGACACATTAGATACTCAATGGGAGCTTTCCAAGTGGTGCTAGTGGTAAAAAAAACCCACCTGCCAGTGCAGGAGACATAAGAGACATGCGTTTGATCCCTGGGTTGGGAAGATCCCCTGGAGGAGGAAATGGAAACCCACTCTAGTATTCTTGCCTGGAGAACTCCATGAACAGAGGAGCCTGGCAGGCTACAGTTCCTGGGATCACAAAGAGTCAGACATGACTGAAGCAACTTAGTACAGCACAGCACAGACACTCAACGTTTGTTGAATAAAAAGCTGAGTCTAAAAATCTCACCACTGTCTTTTAACACTTTCAATTTAAAGAGATATATAAGACAATTCTGAAGTGGAACAAAAGTGACTCACAAAATTTCAGAAGACAAGTACAGTGATTTTTGAGAAAGTATACAATGAAAGAGATAACTTCTATGCCTCAGTTCAGTCACTCAGTGGTGTCTCTTTGCGACCCCATGGACTGCAGCTTGCCAGGCTTCCCTGTCCATCACCACCTCCAAGAGCCTACTCAAACTCATGTCCATCATGTTGGTGACTCCATCCAACCATCTCATCCTCCGTTGTTCCCTTCTCCTCCCGCCTTCAATCTTTCCCAGCATCAGGGTCTCTTCAATTCAGTCAGTTCTTCGCATCAGGTGGCCAAAGTATTGGAGTTGCAGCTTCAGCATCAGTTCTTCCAATGAATGTTTAGGACTGATTTCCTGTAGGATGGACTGGTTGGATCTCCTTGCAGTCCAAGAGATTCTCAAGAGTCTTCGCCAACACCACAGTTCAAAAGCATCAATTCTTCAGCGCTCAGCTTTCTTTATAGTCCAACTCTCAAATCCATACATGACTACAGATATTTGTTGGCAAAGTAATGTCTCTGCTTTTTAATATGCTATCAACGTTGGTCATAACTTTTCTTCCAAGGAGAAAGAGTCTTTTAATTTCATGGCTGCAGTCACCATCTGCAGTGAGTTGGGAGCCCCCCAAAATAAAGTCTCTCACTGTTTCCATTGTTTCCCCATCTATTTGCCATGAAATGATGGGACCAGATGCTATGATCTTAGTTTTTTGAATGTTGAGTTTTAAGCCAACTTCTTCACTCTCCTCTTTCACTTTGATCAAGAGGCTCTTTAGTTCTTCGTTTTCTGCCTAGATCCACTGACAATTCTGGTTGGTAATCCTAGTCATCCTATTCCATGTGGTTGTCCGTGGAAAACAGCAGCCATGGCCTTGGCAAAATTGAAGACACTCAACTACGTATCACATTTGACAAGTAAAGGTGCTAAATATTCATATGACTATTAGAATATCAAAAGAAGCAAAAGTTTTTGTTTAAAGAGATGCCATATTGTGAAAAGGCTCAGGAAGCAAATTATCAAATAGCAAAAATACTGCCCCCTCAAAAGAAAAAAAATTTACAGTGAGAACCCAGTAATACCAGTATGTAAAATTACAATAAATAAAATGCTAAAGCAAGATGCAATAGAAACTGAAAAAGTTCCACTTTCAAACAGTATAAATCAATGTATTGATGACAAGTCACATGACAGGGAAGCGGTTTTAGAGAGTATATACACAATTTCAACTTTACTAGATATGGCCAAATTGCTTCCCAAAATGGTAGTATCAACTGATATTCAGTCTGCAATATGTAAAATTTCCTACTTCTCCTTGGCATCCTGTTAAACAACTGGAGTTGTATGAGTTACTAAATTTCTGATAAAAGAGAGTGAAATGGTATTATGTTTGAAATATTAATTTCCCATAAACTTATGAAATTATCTATGTTTATTAAAATAGTATAGCTAAATCTATGAATGAATAGCTCCTGGTAAATTGGACTCTTCTCTAGGAGAGGCCAAGATTTAATAAGAAAAATTAAGTATATATAGTCATAGTTTTCAAATTACTAAAATTTTTTGAAACATACTTATGCATATACTCCTATACAGAAACATTTGAAAAAATTACAAAGAACAAAATTTTTAAATCATTCATAATCTCATTGCCCAAAGTAACTACTATTGATCCAAAATGCACATAAATCTAAAATTCCAAAAACATTTTTTAAAAATTGTAACTTAAGAATTAAGTTAGGATTAAATTCATTTATCAGCAAAATGGGACCTCAACCAACATGAAATTATTTATAGATTCTAGGTATCCTACCTAATGTGAACAATTACATGTTCCACTGTAGAAATGTGAATTTGCTTGATTACTTATTATTGATTAGAGAATAGTTCTTTAGATGCTACTTTGTAAATACATATATTATAGTCCTAAAATCTAAAAAACTTGGAATTCAGAAATACATATGGGTCCAACAGTTTTATATAAAGGGTTATGAAACCTGTACTAATGCTTTGAATATTTTTCACTGTTTTTAAACACGTATGTTTGAAAATTTATATTATACACACACACAATTGATCCTTGAATAACTCTGGAGTTAAGGGGTGCCGATCCTCCTCACAGTAAAAATCCATATGTATCTTTATAGTCAACCCTTTGTATCTGGTTCTACAAAATCAAATTTAACCAACCATGTATCAAAAATATGTATTTATAAAACTACATTTAAAAAAAAAAATCCACATATAAGTGGACCTACACATTTCAAACTCATGTTGTTCAAGGGTCAACTATAAATAAATAAATAGATGGATAATTGGGAAAATGTCTCATTTTCAATGACATTAAACATTCTTTAAAAATATAGCTGTTAGTGGCTGCAAAGCATCGCATAATACCAGTACGAAAGCTTATTAAATAAAGTATTATGCTGTTAGACATCTAGTCCATCTCCATATAAATAATACTGTGATGAACATTCCTGCTCATAAATTTTATAGATATATAATATTTTCTTATTATATAATATTTAAAATATATATTACCTAAGGAGAAATTAAACTAAACCCCTTTCCAGTAAACTAGTGATCATTTACTGATGAATACTTCCTTCTCCTACTGATACAATAAACTATCTTATTAGTAGTCATAAACAAAATACCAATATTAAATCAATCTATTCTATCTTAGCTTACTATTTATTTCATCATAGTCAAAGAAAATAGCATGCCAGATTTCACTGTTTAAATATTAATAAGCATATCAAAACCTATATTAAAGAGATATAAAATTAAAAAGAGAAAAATAAGGAAAATGAACATCAAGGGAAAAGAAGATAAACCTAAAAACCAACAGGAGTTGTAAATAGTGATACAGTAAAAAATTAGGGGAAGAATTGGGGCAGGGATAAATTGGCAGTGTGGGATCAACAAATACACACAACATAAAATAAATGAAGATTTACTATATAGCACGGGAACTATATTCAGTATTGTGTAATACCATGTAATGGAAAATAACTGCAAAAAGCATTTATGTAACCAGATCACTTTGCTGTACACCTGAAACTAACACAGCACTGTAAATCAACTATACTTTAATAATAATAAAAGAATACCTTTTCTCAGAGGTATAAAAAACAACAATCTTAATTGAAAGGGATTCCTAAGTGCCAGCTAGAATCAGCAACAAAATCTCGTGTTTATGAACAATGTTGAAAATTTCCAGAGATCCAAAAAAATGACAGCTTTCAAAAGCAGAAGAAATAGGTCAACTATAAAAATTTTGTATTTCATATTAATACTCTAGATATCAGAAGACAGTGGAGCAATCCCTTCAAAGTTCTGATAGAAAACAATTTAAAATCTAGATTTATAACTATAATAGCGATAGGAAAATTCACTAACTAATCCATCAATTATTTACTGAGGGGCTACTGTGTGCCAGACATTTTATGTACCAAGGACATACCAGTGAGCAAAACTACAAACTTGTCTACCCTGTGGCATTTTTAGCAGCAAAATAAAGACAATAAGCACAATATTCAGGCATGTTACACAGTGAAAATGCTCTAAGATAAAAAGCATCAAGAAGAACTGGTAATAGGGGATTCACAATTTAAAACAGGATGGTCGGGGAAGGCCTCTTTGAGAATGGGATATGTGAGTTAAGATCTGAAAGAAACAAGTAAGTCATGTGGTAAAGTGATGAAAGAAGTCGTAGGCCAGGTAAATTTTTTTTTGCTGTATAAAAATTCAAATATTCATCTACTCTGTCCCCTTTCTGAATGTACTGCAGCAAACTGAAGATGAATATCAAGAAAAGAAATCATGGTCAATCTAATACAAATGTTTAATGTAGGAAAAAAAAATCCCAGTGTTAATATTAAATGTGTCATAGGCCTGGAAAGCATTCACTCTAAACAAAAACCTTAGTGTGGAGTCTTACAGGGACATCTCTAAGAATGAGTAAAAAAGTAGAAATCATTTATATGTTTTTTCCCCCAATAATGGAAAAATGAAAGACAATTAGAAACCCCAGGAAAAATATGCCTCTCCAGACCCTACCCCCCAACACAGTTATAGCTATAATATGAAGCAACTGATGAAAAAGAAAACTAATTTAACCTGATTTATAAGAATAGTATCCTCTGAGCAGCACAGGATACAATGAGAAAGAAATGTAATCTTATATATATATATATTTTAAATTATATATATTTATAATCAATTTACTCATTTTCAACTTTTAAAACAGACCTATGAACAAAATACTTCTTGTCCCATTTGTTTGGACTATACAGTCCATGGAATTCTCCAGGCCAGAATACTGGAGTGAGTAGCCTTTCCTTTTTCCAGGGGATCTTCCCAACCCAGGGACTGAACCCATGTCTTCCACATTGTGGGTGTATTCTTTACCGGCTGAGCCACAAGGGAAGCCTAAGAATACAGGAGCGGGTAGCCTATCCCTTCTCCAGCAAGTTTTCCTGACCCAGGAATAGAACCAGGGTCTCCTGCATTACAGCATATTCTTTACCAACTGAGCTGCCAGGGAAGCCCTCCTACTTGTTTGAAATATTCAATTTGTATTTTTAAAGTAGCTTTTGCTGGGGGCTTCTGAGAATTTTGTCAGTATTCTTAAATATGATATCAGTTCAGTTCAGTTCAGTCGCTCAGTCGTGTCCGACTATTTGCAACCCCATGAATCACAGCACGCCAGGCCTCCCTGTCCATCACCAATTCCCGGAGTTCACTCAAACTCATGTCCATTGAGTTGGTGATGCCATCCAGCCTTCTCACAGTCTGTCGTCCCCTTCTCCTCCTGCCCCCAATCCCTCCCAGCATCAGAGTCTTTTCCAATGAGTCAACTCTTCACATGAGGTGACCAAAGTACTGGAGTTTCAGCTTTATCATCAGTCCTTCCAAAAACACCCAGGACTGATCTCATTTAGGATGGACTGGTTGGATCTCCTTGCAGTCCGAGGGATTCTCAAGAGTCTTCTCCAACACCACAGTTCAAAAGCATCAATTCTTTGGTGCTCAAGCTTTATTCACAGTCCAACTCTCACATCCATACATGACCACTGGAAAAACCATGGCCTTGACTAGACAGACCTTTGTTGGCAAAGTAATGGCTCTGCTTTTCAATATGCTATCTAGGTTGGTCACAACTTTTCTTCCAAGGAGTAAGTGTCTTTTAATTTCATGGCTGCAATCACCATCTGCAGTGATTTTGGAGCCCCCAAAAATAAAGTCTGACACTGTTTCCCCATCTATTTCTCATGAAGTGATGGGACGAGATGCCATGATCTGTTTTCTGAATGTTTAACTTTAAGCCAACTTTTTCACTCTCCTCTTTCACTTTCATCAAGAGGCTTTTGAGTTCCTCTTCACTTTCTGCCATAAGGGTGGTATCATCTGCATATCTGAGGTTATTGATATTTCTCCCCGCAATCTTGATATAAGCAGGTATAATTCTCTTTTCTCCCCTAGACATTGTCACCTATGTGTGACACCTGCCACCTTGGGATCATGAGGATATCCATACTAAAAGGACAGGTCACTCTGGGATGTCAGAAAACTTGAACCTTTGAAGATGGTATTTAACTAGTGATTTAACAACTGTGAATGCACCTTACTTCGAGATTTCCTATTGTATAAGAAACGTAGTTTAAGCCACATATAGTTTTCTTCTCTAATCTTATTTTCTTTTATTTTTATTTACTTTCTATTACTATTTTCTATCATCTGAGATCAAATCCCTTATGAGTATACAGTGGAAGTGAGAAATAGATTTAAGGGCCTAGATCTGATAGATAGAGTGCCTGGTGAACTATGGAATGAGGTTCGTGACACTGTACAGGAGACAGGGATCAAGACCATCCCCATGGAAAAGAAATGCAAAAAAGCAAAATGGCTGTCTGGGGAGGCCTTACAAATAGCTGTGAAAAGAAGAGAAGAGAAAAGCAAAGGAGAAAAGAAAAGATATAAGGGTCTGAATGCAGAGTTCTAAAGAATAGCAAGAAGAGATAAGAAAGCCTTCTTCAGCGATCAATGCAAAGAAATAGAGGAGAACAACAGAATGGGAAAGACTAGGGATCTCTTCAAGAAAATCAGAGATACCAAAGGAACATTTCATGCAAAGATGGGCTCGATAAAGGACAGAAATGGTATGGATCTAACAGAAGCAGAAGATACTAAGAAGAGGTGGCAAGAATACACAGAAGAACTGTACTTCACGACCCAGATGATCATGATGGTGTGATCACTGATCTAGAGCCAGACATCCTGGAATGTGAAGTCAAGTAGGCCTTACAAAGCATCACTACGAACAAAGCTAGTGGAGGTGATGGAATTCCAGTTGAGCTATTCCAAATCCTGAAAGATGATGCTGTGAAAGTGCTGCACTCAATATGCCAGCAAATTTGGAAAACTCAGCAGTGGCCACAGGACTGGAAAAGGTCAGTTTTTATTCCAATCCCAAAGAAAGACAATGCCAAAGAATGGTCAAACTAATGCACAATTGCACTCATCTCACACGCTAGTAAAGTAATGCTTAAAATTCTCCAAGCCAGGCTTCAGCAATATGTGAACCGTGAACTTCCTGATGTTCAAGCTGGTTTTAGAAAGGCAGAGGAACCAGAGATCAAATTGCCAACATCCGCTGGATCATGGAAAAAGCAAGAGAGTTCCAGAAAAACATCTATTTCTGCTTTACTGACTATGCCAAAGCCTTTGACTGTGTGGATCACAATCAACTGTGGAAAATTCTGAAAGAGATGGGAATACCAGACCACCTGATCTGCCTCTTGAGAAATTTGTATGCAGGTCAGGAAGCAACAATTAGAATTGGACATGGAACAACAGACTGGTTCCAAATAGGAAAAGGAGTACGTCAAGGCTGAATATTGTCACCCTGTCTATTTAACTTATATGCAGAGTATATCATGAGAAACGCTGGACTAGAAGAAACACAAGTTGGAATCAAGATTGCTGGGAGAAATATCAATATCCTCAGATATGCAGATGACACCACCTTTATGGCAGAAAGTGAAGAGGAACTAAAAAGCCTCTTGATGAAAGTTAAAGTGGAGAGTGAAAAAGTTGGCTTAAAGCTCAACATTCAGAAAACGAAGATCATGGCATCCGGTCCCATTACTTCATGGGAAATAGATGGGGAAACAGTAGAAACAGTGTCAGACTTTATTTTGGGGGCCTCCAAAATCACTGCAGATGGTGACTGCAGCCATGAAATTAAAAGACGCTTACTCCTTGGAAGGAAAGTTATGACCAACCTAGATCACATATTCAAAAGCAGAGACATTATTTTGCCAACAAAGGTCTGTCTAGTCAAGGCTGTGGTTTTTCCTGTGGTCATGTATGGATGTGAGAGCTGGACTGTGAAGAAGGCTGAGCGCCAAAGAATTGATGTTTTTGAACTGTCGTGTTGGAGAAGACTTGAGAAGACTCTTGAGAGTCCCTTGGACTGCAAGGAGATCCAACCAGTTCATTCTGAAGGAGATCAGCCCTGGGATTTCTTTGGAAGGAATGATGCTAAAGCTGAAACTCCAGTACTTTGGTCACCTCATGTGAAGAGTTGACTCATTGGAAAAGACTCTGATGCTGGGAGGGATTGGGGGCAGGAGGAGAAGGGGACAACAGATGATGAGATGGCTGGATGGCATCACTGACTCGATGGATGTGAGTCTCAGTGACCTCCGGGAGTTGGTGATGGACAGGGAGGCCTGGCGTGCTGTGATTCATGGGGTCGCAAAGAGTCAGACACGACTGAGCGACTGATCTGATCATCTGAGATGATAAAGTCATTAACAACAGAAGACTGTCCTGCAACTATAGAAATAACACTTCTTTACTTTGGACTAGTATGTTCTATGGAGAAGGCCATGGCACCCCACTCCAGTATTCTTGCCTGGAAAATCCCATGGATGGAGGAGCCTGGTAGGCTGCAGTCTATGGGGTCACTAAGAGTCGGACACGACTGAGCAACTTCACTTTCAGTTTTCACTTTCATGCGTTGGAGAAGGAAATGGCAACCCACTCCAGTGTTATTGCCTGGAGAATCTCAGGGACGGGGGAGCCTGGTGGGCTGCCGTCTATGGGGTTGCACAGAGTCAGACACGACTGAAGCAACTTAGCAGCAGCAGCAACAGCAACAGCAGCAGCATGTTCTAAACTGATAACTCACTTAGAAATTGAGATAGCTCATCTTTTTTCTTCCCAAATACAAATAAATACAATACAAAGAGGGAATTATCTATACAATACCCTATTTTATGTTTTCTACTGTATTAAGAAATATTCTGTATGAATTTTTGCAAAATCCCTGATACCTGGAGTACTAGTGGATAGGATTCCAGGCTTTTGCTTACATGGCCCAGGTTCAATCCCTGGTTGTGGGAACTGAGATCCCTCAAGCGACATAGCACAGCCAAAAACAACCAAAACAAAACTAAACCAGAATAAAACTTTAAAAACTCGTGTTTATTTTTATTAATCATGGTGTTTACCAGAGGCTAATATCCATAATAAATAACACTATATTCTATCTATATTATATTTTCAATTCACAAAGTACTCCTATAGCTTACAGGATGTAGGTATGGTGGAGGTTAGTTGCTAAGTCATGTCTGACTCTTTTGCAACCCCACAGAATACAGCCCAGCAGGCTCCTCTGTCCATTGGATTTCCCACTCAAGACACTAATGTGGGTTGCCGTTTCCTTCTCCAGGGGATCTTTCCATCCCCGGGATCTAACACGCATCTCCTGCATTGGCAGGCAGATTCTTTACCACTGACTCACCTGGGAAGCCCAACTTAGAGGATACTGGATGTTAAAAACTAAATAGCAAATTATGAATGCCCCTAAACGTAGCTTACAGAAGAGTGAGCATTAAGTAGCTAAATATTAATGTCTATGAACTATTAGACATCAGAGAAGGCAATGGCACCCCACTCCAGTACTCTTGCCTAGAGAATGCCAGGGACGGAGGAGCCTGGTAGGCTACGGTCCATGGAGTTGCTAAGAGTCGGATACGACTGAGCGACTTCACTTTCACTTTTCACTTTTATGCATTGGAGAAGGAAATGGCAACCCACTCCAGTGTTCTTGCCTGGAGAATCCCAGGGACGGCGAAGCCTGATGGGCTGCCGTCTATGGGGTCACACAGAGTTGGACACGACTGAAGCGACTTAGCAGCAGCATGAACTATTAAGGGGGTAAGATATTTATTTGGGCTTCCCTGGTAGCTCAGATGGTAAAGACTCTGCCTGCAGTGCAGAAGAAGCCTGGGTTCAATCCCTGGGTTGGGAAGATCCCCTGGAGAAGGAAATGGCTACCCACTCCAGTACTCTTGCTTGGGAAATCCCATGGACAGAGGAGCCTGGTGGGCTATAGTCCACGGAGTCGTAAGAGTCAGATATGACTGAGCAACTTTCACTCTACTTCACAGGATGTTTAATGGCTCTATAAAGGAAAACAATATGGCACCAAGGAAAGTATATTTACTTACAACTTGGAACTCTTCTATAGCATCCTGTCTTAATAAAAATAAGTAAAACAAAAATTTGCCACACATAAACACACATAAAATGAGACATGGCTGGAAATGGTGCTTGTTCTGGGTAGAATACCTTCTCCCTCTGTCATCCTCTCCTTGCATCCGCCCAACTCATTCTTCAAAATTTAACTCAAATGTCCTTGTCTTCCATAAGGACCACTCTAACCCCTACCCTACCGCTTCCCAAGCTGCCACTATGGACCTTCCCTGTGAATTTTTATAGCATATTTATCTCCATTATACAAATTATAAGTAAAATATAAGCTACAACTTCGTCTCCATCTGCACTTGAAAGTGGACGCCCCGAGGACTGGGATGCCTCCTAGCAGCGTCCGTCAGTGCATACCTCAGGTACGTGTACTAAATGAACTCACAAGGACCCTGAGTGGGAATCAGCGCAGCTATCACCACCCTCATTTTCAAAGAGCTGAAATGACTCATTTCAGGCCAGCTGGCCAGGAAACTGTGAAATTAGGATTTGAAATTATGACTTCTAACTTTAAGCGCCAATACTTTTTAAGCATCATACTATCTCATGTTTAAAGTAAATAAGCTTTAAATTTCCTCACCTGTTCCAAACGTAAAATCAATCATGGTTCAAACCTTGAATCACACAAAACAATACAAAGTGATAAGGCAACCCAACACCCAGACTCCATGCCCTGAGTTGCTTAGTCCCCTCACTGGAAGCAACAAGTTATCAACTTCTCAGGTATCCCAAAAGAACAATTAAGGCTTAGTCTGATGGTGTTTGTTACCTTTCATCTTCCTGTACCCATTAATTAACCCGTTAAATTGAAGACGGTTCAAGTTACAATCACTCAAGTAAAAAATATTTTTAATTACTTTTAATAAATATTTTATAAACAGCTAAACTGATGCATGCTAAATACAAAATCAATATCACTATATTTTGTGCAATACTGTGAATCTTGACAACTAATAAATAAGAATTAATAATTCAAAAAACACAAATGTAAAACTAATCATTACACGAATCCTCCAGTCCTTTAAATGTCCGTGATACTGAAAAGTGTGTACTACTAACAAAGGGCTAAAAAAGATTATTATGGATAGCTCCTGCTTGAGTCTGTATGGGAAAGCAATAGCACCTCCCACAGATACTTCATCTCCATACAAAAACACTCACAATTTTAATTACTACTTCAAATCACAAACCTCTCTGTCCACTTGACTTTTTATCTTCTGTCCAGACCTATATTTTGTCTTTGTAACATCTCTGTTTAGACATCCCACCAGCAACTAACTGAAGCAAGTTGAAAACTGACTATTTCATCATCTCCCACTCTAAAATAATACCCATTTCCCCAGTCTGAGCTGTCAACATTAGAATCACACAAATACTGGATAAAGTAGTCCTGGCTTCTGAGCAGTTTAGGGAAAAAAAGCAAACTTGTCTACAAGCTCAATATGTGCCAAGAATGTGATGCAGTTACCAAAAAAACAAAGCCAGTCAACTGAGATGCAAGGAAAGAAGGGAATCTGAAACATGGTAGGTACAAAGAATACACTGGATGAACTGTATCTGTATTATTATCACTGATCATTTACTTCCAAAATTGTTATACACGACTTAGGGCCAAGAGGGATTTAAGGCAGCATCTGAAGAAGGATCCTGGAAGACCAGAGTGTTAGCAAAGGAATATCCATCACTACTACTTTACTCTGTGAAATAGTTCAGTATGCCTAAAACATTCAGAAAGATTATGAACTATATAATTATTCCAAACTAATATAGGTTATCATAACCAAAATGGGCAAAGAAAATATCACTGGATGCAAATCACTTAGGCCTACTGATTACTGTCACTTCTCTTAGATAATAAAAGCTAACATCAGTTAGGATACCTGAATTTTGTCAGATTATAAAATAAGCTTAATTTAATGATATTTTACTACAGTAATTATTCTTGGGTGATTCAGCAATTCAGGTTATTCTTCAAACTACTGATAAAAAAAAAAAATGGGAGCAAATTTTTCAGTTGTACAGATACAGGATCCAGAGGAGAACTTATGCTTTGGGATTATTAGCATTATACAAAAGTACTCTGATACACTAATGTGTTTATTCAATTTGTTGTACTAAGGTTTGCTTGTTAGGTCACAATGGTTCAAGAAGAAACATGTAAGAATATTTCTTCTATTTTTATATTACTGATATTGAGGTCTTAAGTCCTTTGTACAGAAGACTGACAAAATAATAATTAACTTAATAATTTCCATTCTTATGCAAGAGTTGAAAATAATTTTCATATTATATTCCTATTAAAAGGTGTGTGTGTGTGTGTATAGTAAGCTGGCATGTTAAAGGTTCCACTTTCAATGTATATTTATTTTGTCTTCTACCACATATAAAGCATTTTTAAAAAGCTAAGTCAAATTTCTGTCTTAAACTGCTTAAATACTACTTCTAAGTAATTGGTAAGAGTATTTGATAATAAGAGTTGTATTTGACACATTTTTCAATAGCAGCAAATCTGTTTGAATATTCAATGCTAAAATTTTCTTAATTATTATAAGGTTAGTTTAGTGATTCCCAATGACTCGCCTAATCTTTTTCTCTGTATCATATTATAGTCTGCAGTTTTAAAAACATTTGTATTATCTCTAATATGCCACCCTTTTATTCTTCGTTTCTTTATTCAGAGTAAAATAATCATTTTTACATCCTGATTCTGAATTTGTCAGTAAACACTGTTCTAAAATGTTGCATTTTCACAACGGGAGGCACTCCACCTTTAGCTCTTGGTTCCACAAATACATGTTAACATGTAATAGCATGTAAAAACATGAACAACCTCTAACTTGATCTCACAAAAAACAAAATAATGTATAAATAATCTTATTATAGCATTTTAGGAATGTCACAACTTTTTGCAAGTTATTCTACACGGTCTTCCTGGACTATTTCTGATGAGTTACTTGATAGAATCTTTTAAGATCTTGTTTCTGTGCACAGATTACCATGATAACCTGTGCATATAACAAACATCTTTTTCTCTGGTCAACCTGAAAAGCCCAAGTAATAACTACAGCATCTGAGGTTACAGAAAGACACAGTGGCAGGCTCAAACTTGTTTATATAGGGGAGAAAGGGCTGATGCTGAAGCTGAAGTCCCAGTCCCAGACCTGATACGAACAGCTGACTCACTGGAAAAGACCCTAATGCTACAAAAGAATGAAGGCAGGAAGGGAACAGGGTGACAGAGGATGAGATGGTTGGATGGCATCACCCCATCAAAGGATGTGAACTTGGGCAAACCCCAGGAAATGGTGAGGGACAGGGAAGCCTGATGCACTGCAGTCTATGGGGTCACAAAGAGTCTGACACAACTTGATGAATGAACAACAGCGAAGAAAATCTATCCTTTAACAGATCATGTCAGTTCAGTCGCTCAGTCATGTCAGACTCTTTGTGACCCCATGAATCACAGCACGCCAGGCCTCCCTGTCCATCACCAACTCTCGGAGTTCACTGAGACTCACATCCATCGAGTCAGTGATGCCATCCAGCCATCTCATCTTCTGTCGTCCCCTTCTCCCCCTGCCCTCAATCCCTCCAAGCATCAGAGTCTTTTCCAATGAATCAACTCTTCCCATGAGGTGGCCAAAGTGCTGTAGTCTCAGCTTTAGCATCATTCCTTCCAAAGAAATCCCATGTAAATATAACCAAATTGCCACTTTTCAAATGTGGCAACAACTGTTTCTTTTCACATTAGAAAAAGGAATGCTGTTTCAAGAGATGTGAATAGATACAGTGAAAATAAAAAGGTTTCTGTGAACAGATAATCTTGAGAAATATTGCATACTCTGCTGCTGCTACTGCTGCTAAGTCGCTTCAGTCGTGTCCGACTCTGTGCGACCCCATAGACGGAAGCTCACCAGGCTCCCCTGTCCCTGGGATTCTCCAGGCAAGAACACTGGAGTGGGTTGCCATTTCCTTCTCCAATGCATGAAAGCGAAAAGTGAAAGTGAAGCCACTCAGTCGTGTCCGACTCTCAGCGACCCCATGGACTGGAGCCTACCAGGCTCCTCCGTCCATGGGATTTTCCAGGCAAAAAGTACTGGGGTGGGGTGCCATTGCTTTCCCCGTTGCATACTCTAGTTTCCTCTTAAAGATTCACATAGTGAAAGCTTTTGAGTAATTTTACAATAAAGAAACATGTTAAACTTTAACGCAGCCTTCTTAAGTTAATTTGAGCAGAACACTTTTT